>CM057774.1:6284011-7768023 GCA_030064435.1 Trapa incisa | reverse complement strand
AGGGTTTTTAAAAGTTTTTTAGAGTATTTTTTAGGCTTTAGTTTGGGTTTTTAAGGGTTTCTAGGGTTTTTAAGGATTTTTTTAGGTTTTTTAGAGATTTTGGGATTTCGAGTATTTTTAGTGGTTATTAGATTTTTAAATGGTTTTATTTAGGGTTTTTAAGTGTTTTTAGGGTTTTTAGGGTTTTTTTGAAGTTTTTTAGGGTTTTAGGAGTTTTTAGGGGTTTTTATATTATTTTTAGGGTTTTTTTGGGGAATTTTGGGTTGTTTATGGTTGTTTATGTTTTTTAGTGTGTTTTAGGGTTATTATGGTTATTTTGGGATTTATGATTTTTTATGGTTTTTTGGGTTTTAGGGTTTTTAATGTTTTTTTTTGTTTCTTGAGGGTTTTGTAGGGTGTTTTTGGGTTTTTTTAGTGTTTTATTGGGTGATTTAGGGTTTTTAGGATTTTCTTAGGGTTTTTCATGCGTTTTTTTGAATCTTTAGGATTTTTTAGTGTTTTGAGGGTTTTTGTGTGTTTTAAGGTTTTGTGGATCTTTTAAGATTTTTATGGTTTTTGAGAGCTCTCTCTATCTCTCTCCAAAATTTTCTTTCTACTTTTATCTCTCCCTCTCTGTATCCCTCACTTTTCTCTGTCTCCTACTATCTCTTGTCCTCTCTCTAACTCACTCACTCCTCTAAGATAATATTAGGGTTTGATAAGTGGTCCAACCCATTTCTTATGACTTATTCTAAGTAATGGAACACATTCAACCTTAAAAATCTATAATATTTCTCTATTTTATCTAATGTGGGTCTATAATATGAGTAACTCATTTCTCTCTCCCTCTCTCAACCTCTCTATATATCTCTCTCCCTTTCTCCCTCTATCTCTTATAACTCTCTTTATAATATGATATAATATTATGGTCCATTATGGGGCCAGACTCATTTATGACTAGTAAATAGTAGAACACATCTAACCTTAGAATATAACAACACTTTTCTATTTTATCTAATGTGGGATCATATTATCAAAAACCCCTAAAAATAACTAGAAAATCCTACATACACTTAAAAACACTATAAGTATCCAAAAAAACCACTAAATAACTTAAAAATTCCTTAGAAAACCATAAAAAAAACCCTTAAAAATCCATAAAAACCATAAATAGACCCTTGAAACCCTATAACCCCATGAATCCTAAAACCCCCTAAAAAATCCTTAAAAACCCTAATAACCCTCCAAAAAGACTAAAAATACTCTAAATAACTTTAAAAACCCTAGAAACCTAAAACATAAAAACAAACCTAAAACCCCAAAAAACCTAAACAACCCTAAAGAAACACTAAAAACCCTAAAATCCTTAAAAATAAAAAACCCTATAAAACCCCTAAAAACTCTTAAAACACCCAAAAGACCCTTAAAAACTCTAAAAAACAATAAAAAAACCTTATCTCTCTCCTCCCCTCCATCCCTCGTCCCCCTCTTGCTCTACCTCCAACTTTCTCTCTCTTCCCTTTCTCCCTCTCTCTCCCCCATCTCTCTCCCTCTCTCATCTTTCTCCCTCTATCTCTCCCCATCTCTCTTTTCCTCTCTCCCTCTTTTGATCTCTCCCTCTCTTCCACTCTCTCTACCTCACTCCCTCCTTAGAGATAATATTATGGATCCATAAGGGGTCGTCCCTATTTCTTATGACTTGTACTAAGTAGTGGAACACTAACAAAATTATAAATCCACAACATTTCTATATTTTATCTAATGTATGCCAATAATAGGTCAGACCCATTTCTCTCTCTCATCCCTCTCTCCGTCTCTCTACCTCTCTCCATCTCTATCCCTCTATCTATCCCCATTTGAGATAATATTATGGACCAATAACCCCAAAAGAACCATAAAAAACCTCAAAAATCCCGAAAAAACACCTAAACCCCCACCCAAAAAAACCCTAAAATAACTAATAAAACCCGAAAAACATTAGAAATCCTAAAAAAACCCTCAAAACCCATAAAAACCGTAATAAACCCTTAAAACCTTAAAAAAAACCATAAAACTCCTAAAAAATCTAAACAATTCTAAAAATAACTATAAACCCCTAAATACCCTTAAAAACCTCTTAAAACCCTAAAATAACACTAAAAATCCTAAAATCACTAAAAAAATATAAAAAATACCCTAATAACCTCTTAAAACCCTAAAAACATAATAAAACTTAAAAAAAACAAAAAAAAAACATAAACCCCTAAAAATCTAAAAACCCTTTAAACCCTAAAAATCCATAAAAATCCCAAAAACCTCTAAAAGAACCTAAAAAACCCCTAATACCTGTAAAAACCATAAAAACTTAAAAATCCCTTAAAAAACCCTAAAATACATAAAAAAAACCCTAAAATCCCCTAAAAAGACTAAAAAAAACCCCTAAATAAACCCTTACCCTAATAACACCTACAAACCCTAGGAATCCTAAAAACCCTAAAAATCCTTAAAATCCCTAAAAAATCCTTAAAAACCCTAATAACCCCTAAAAAACCTAAAAACCCTAAACATACTCTATAAAATTCTAAAAACATAACAAAAAAAAACCATAAAAACATAAATAAGCCCTAAAAAACCCTAAAAAGCATTAACACCATAAAATCATAAAAAAAACCTTAAAACCTCTAAAAAATCTAAACCACTCTAAACAACCATAAAAATCCTAAAAACCCTTAAAACCCTTTCTCCCTCTCTCCTTCTATCTCTCAGCCCTATGATATAATATTATGGGTGATTAAGGGGTCACACCCACTTCTTAAGACTAGTAAGTAGTGGAACACTTCCAACCTTATAAAATCAAAATACTTCTCTATTTTATTCAATGTGGGATAATATTCTAGAAAAAACCTATAAAATTCTAAAAAAAACTTATAAAACCCTAAAAACACTAAAAGTCCCTAAAAACCACTAAAACCCCTTAAAAATCTCTAAAAATGCCTACAAACCCTCAAAAACCCCAAAACAACCCTAAAACTGCTAAAACACTCTATAAAACCCTAAAACACCCTATAAAACCCTAAAAAAAACTTTAAAAGCTCTAGAAAAGACTAAAAACCCCAAAATAACTATGGTTTTTTTTTTATGGATTTTAGGGTTTTATGGTTTTTAGTGTTTTAGGATTTTTAAGGGGTTTTAGGTTTTCTTAGAATTTTTTGTGGTTTATTTTTTAGTTTTTATGTGTTTTATTGTTTTTTTGGGCTTTAGGATTTTTATCCTTTTCAGGGTTTTTTTTATGGTTTTTAAGTTTTTTAGGGTTTTTTTATGGTTCTTAGGGGGTTTTTTTTATGGTTATAAAGGGAGAAAGGAGGAGAGGGAGAGAGAGGAAGGAAGGGAATTGAGAAAAAGTCGGAGGTTGAGCGTGAGGGGGAGGAGAGAGGAAGGGGGAGAAGGGTTTTTTAGGGTCTTTACAGATTTTTTAGGGTTTTTAGAATTTAGAGGGTTTTAGGGGTTATTAGGGTTCTCTCTCTCTTTCTCCTTCTCTCCCTCTATCTCTTATGACTCTCTATATAATATGATATAATATTACCGTCCAATATTGGGTCGGCCTCATTTCTTATGACTAATAAGTAGTGGAAGTCATCCAAACTTATTAAATCACAACACTTCTCTATGTTATACAATGTGGGATCATATTATCAAAAATCGTAAATACCCTTTAAAACACTATAAGTACCCAAAAAACCCCTAAAAGATAGGAAGAGAGAGAGAGATCGAGAAAGGTAGAAAGGAAGAGAGAGAGGGAGAATGGCCGGTAGAACAAGATAGAGAAGATAAAGTGAGGGGGTAGAGAGAGAGATATAGATGTAGAGGGAAAAGGAGGAGAGAGAGAGCTCTAAAAAACCATAAAATCCTAAAAGCCCCTAAAAACCCTAAAAAAACTCCAAAAAAAACCTTAAAAAATCTAAGCCACCCAATAAAGCACTTGAAAAACCCTATAAAACACTTAAAAACCTTAAAACACCCGATAAAACCCTAAAAGCCCTAAAAACACTAAAATTCCCCAAAACCATAAAAAACCATAAAACCCAAAACAACCTTAAAAAACATTTAAAAAAATCACCAAAGAACCGTTAAAAACCCCTAAACCATAAAACTCTAAAAACTAAAAACCCTAAAACCATAAAAACAAAAAAAACCCTAAAAAGGCTAAAAATCCTAAAAAAAACCCATAACCCCCCCCCCCCCCTCCCCCCCCCCCCCCCCCCCCCCCCAAAAAAAAAGCCAAAAAAACCCTTAAAATCCTTAAATAAATAGACCCTTGAAACCCTTTAAAAATTCTATAACCCCGTGAATCCTAAAAATAAAAAAAATCCCTAAAAGTCCTTAAAAACCCTAATAACTCCAAAAAAAACCCTAAAAATACTCAAAAAAACTTTCAAAAAATCCTAAAAAGATAAAAAAAAATCTAAAACCCAAAATAAACCTAAAAACCCCTAAAAATCCTAAAAACAATAAAAATTATAAAAAAATCCATAAAAACTCTAAAATCCCCTAAAGACCTAAAAAACTCTTAAAAACCTAAAATCCCCTAAAAACACTCAAACCACCCCCACCCCCCCTCCCCCCTCCCCCCCCCCCCCCCACCCCAAACCCTTAAAAACTCTACAAAAATACTAAAAAACTGTCTCTGTCTTCTACCTTCCAGGTGATCCAAAGGGTTACAAACCCGATCATATGGGAACAAGCAATTTGGAAATTTACAACTTTCGGGTGATCCAAAGGGTTTAATAAACATTGGAAAAGAAACTTAAGACATAATAAAAGACAAAAACCAAATTGGTTAAGGTGAACGGGATTCTATAAGAACTTTGAAGTTAAGCGTGTTTACTTATGAGTAGTGTGAGAATGGGTGACCTACTGGGAAGTATGATTTTTTTTGTAACCCGAAATTTCGGTCAAAAATTTTTATGCGGATGTATGCCTTATCATAAATGGCCACAAATTAATATATATTTAATTATTATAATTAATACCAATAATTTAATACCTAAATTAAATTATTGAAATTAATACCAATAATTTATGTCAATATTAATACTAGTAATAAATCTCTCCCATTTAATACACGATTTTACACCTATATAAAGAGGTCATCCCGATTCATTGTCCTCACACCTAAACACTTCTCTCTCTCTCTCTCTCTCTCTCTCTCTCTCTCTCTCTCTCTCTCTCTCTCTCTCTCTCTCTCTCTCTCTCTCTCTCTCTCTCTATTGCTCCATTTCCCGGTGAAGCTCGAACTAGAGTTTTGACTTAAACATTTTTCTTAGCCTTGGAAGGAGAGGTCGGGCTCTTTAGAACCGGGGAGAAGACAGCTATCTAATAGCAAACTTTAGTCAATTCGAGAATCGTTGGAGAAGCGCCGACATGATGGAATAGTGAAGCAGCTCCATCGGACCGAAGCTGCCCTATTTTGGCCAAGTTGAAATCAGCCATTTCAAGCCCTCCCAACACTTCCTCAACCTTTCCACGGCCGAATTAGGACAGAAAGGTAAGCCAATTCAGCTCCCCTTTATAATTTTTTATCGGTGCTAGAGAGAGAGTCGACCGAATTTCAATGACAAAATTCTAATCCAATTCTGCATCAATTATTGTGATTCTTGATTCTAGGATGAACCTTAGGATGAGAGCTTTCTGCCCAAATCAAAAGCTCGGACCGCTGTGCCCTCATCGGTGACTAATCAAAGCTTTCTCTCTCTATAGTTCATTTTCCCACGAAGTTCTGTTTGAGCTCGTCCCGACGTTAAAAGTTGCAATTTACATTTCTAAAGAATCGTATGAACATGTAGAAACTCAATTTCAACAATTGGAAACGTTTGATGGGTCAATTTGATGAAATCAAATTCAGCTGTGTTAAGAAGTTGGAATTGGGGGAAAATTGGGGATTTTCGAAATTCAAAAGACCAAAATGAAATTTTATGAAATTGAGGGTCAATTGGGCATGAAAATAATGTTGGAGGACCAATTGAGGAATTTTGAAATTTTTGGGGCAAAATTTACCAATTTTGTACAGGAAAGGCAAAATGGTAATTTTGGAAAAGTTGGGGGACCAAATTGGAAATTTGGAAAATTAAACCCCTTTTGTGAAATGGAATAAATTGAGGTCCTATGATAAATTTTAGAAGTTTTGAGACTCAATTTGAGGAAAAACCGGCATTTGGGACTTAAAGTTAAAGAGAAATAACTTTAGGGACCTAGTTGCAAATAAATGAAAGTTTGACTTTCTCATTCATTTGGAATGAATGAAGGCGATTAGGCCGAAGGATAATGAACCAAGATGTTCATATTGATGTGAATCCGACTAAAAAGACTACGAATTCACATGTCCAATCAACCGAACCTGCAATGGAGCTGAACAGTTCGTCACCAAAAGAGATGAATAATCATTTGAGTCTACAAGAGGGCCCAATCACAAGGTCAAGGGCTAAAAGATTCAAAAAAGCTTTATATGGGCTGATTAAAGAGATCGCTGAATATTCAAATAGAAGCCTAAATGAAGAGCCCAAGATGAGCCCAAGAGAAGGTCCAGATTTAATTAATAAGGAGAGATTTATAAATATAATAAATCTCTTAGGATAATATTAGGTAGTCAGATTAGATAAGGTTAGCTTATAACCATAATAGATTTTTTCCACATTATGTGGGTCATTCGGTTGTTTTCTGAGCCTATAAAAGGCATACTCCACAGCATTGGAGAGACACACTTTGAAATTTATATCTTGTGAGGTTTTGTCTTCTTTCTATCTTGAAAGAGCTTTTGAACTTATCAGGTTTTTACCTATGGCATTCAAGCAATCAAGACTTATCACCCGGGATTTTCTAAGAGTTCTTCTTAGAGGATTTGGGTGTGGCATCTACATATCCCATACCTTGTTTCTCACATAAACAAGGTATATTCCATCTTTTCTTACTTGCGTCGTGAAAGTCTTGGGATCATTGCCATATTTGGTGTAGGGTATCGTCAGCATATTGGCGAGGTTCGCATCAGTTGGTATCAGAGCACACGATTGCACGGCAAGTTCCATACTATTTTTTTATCTAGTTCTTTTTTTTATCTTCTCTACATATTTCTATTCTCTATAAAAAAAATTATCATATTCTTCTATCTATTTTCTCTTCAGTAGGTTAAAAAAAAAAGAGAAAAAAAGCCAAAAAAAATTCATGAAAAAAAAAGGCAAAAGAAAAAAAAAAGTGGCACACAATTCTATCTTATATCTCATTCTTATTTTGGGATTTTCTAAGAGTTATTCTTAGAGGATTTGGGTGTGGCATCTACATATCCCATACCTTGTTTCTCACATAAACAAGGTATATTCCATCTTTTCTTACTTGCGTCGTGAAAGTCTTGGGATCATTGCCATATTTGGTGTAGGGTGTCGTCAGCATATTGGCGAGGTTCGCATCAGTTGGTATCAGAGCCAGGTTGCACGGCAAGTTTCATACCATTTTGTTTATCTAGTTCTTTTTTCATCTTCTCTACCTATTTCTATTCTCTATAAAAAAAATATCATATTCTTCTATCTATCTTTTCTTCAGTAGGTTAAAAAAAAAGAGAGAAAAAAAAAGCCAAAAAAACAATTCGTGCCAAAAAAAAAGAAAGCAAAAAAAGTTCGTGCAAAAAAAAAAGAGCAAAAAAAATTCGTGAAAAAAAAAGGAAAAAGAAAAAAGAAAGTGGCACACAATTCTATTTTATATCTCATTCTGCTCTATCTAAGTCTATTACTTCATTTCTTTCTTCTCTATTTAAATTCTACTCTTATTTCTGAGTCTATTCATATCTCTTACTTAAATTCTTTGGAATTACTTTTTGAAAACCTTTATTAATTTGTCTTGATTGTTCCTCAAGTTGAACTGCTTCGTAAAAACGATTTGTTTTTAAAGTTCAATTTAGATTAAAAGAAGACATTCAAGAGGAAAAAGGCAAGAGTGTTTGAATCTTTAAGAAAAAGCCAATTGAGTGTGTAAACACGAGTGATTGAGAGAAATACGTGAGTGAGAATTTGGAAGGTTCTTCTATTATCATTTGTAGGAACTCATGGCACAACGACGAGGAGATACGCCAAATGAAGAAGATTCCCAACAACCGATTCCAAATTTACAAATGCAAGCCATAATAAGCGAAATGAGATGAATGCTGAAGTCCGAGTTGGAACCGCTTCATGAGCGAATTGATCAATTGGAAGAAGGAGTGAGGGGTTCGCGTCAACATACCCCTACTGAACAGTGACCTCGAAGCTTTCAGCCAAGACGTTTTGATCCACAAGAATCCGAGGAGTTCGATCGATATGCTCATAGAGAACGACCTCGAGTTGATGACAACCTAGATAATATCAAGTTGAAGATACCCTCTTTTCAAGGAAAAACTGATCCAAAAGCGTATCTTGAATGGGAAAAGAGGATGGAGATGGTTTTTTACTGTCATAATTACTCGGAGATGAAAAAGGTACGACTTGCTACTGTCGAATTTACTGATTATGCTATAATATGGTGGGATCAATTGTGAAGGAAAGGAAACGAAATCACGAACGCCCTATGGAATCTTGGGATGAAATGAAAGCGATCATGCGACGACGATTTGTTCCCAGCCACTATCACCGGGAGTTATTCAATAAACTCCAAAGGCTTACCCAAGGATCAAGAAGCGTCGACGAATACTTCAAGGAGATGGAGATTGCGATGATTCGAGCAAATGTGGAGGAAGACAGAGAGGCAACAATGGCGAGATTTTTGCATGGTCTAAACCATGAGATAGCTGACGTGGTGGAAATGCAATATCATGTTGAGCTTCAAGATATGGTACATCAAGCTATCAAAGTCGAACAACAATTGAAAAGAAAGAGTTTACACAAAAGGGGATTTAACAATAGTTCCTCGAACTCATGGAAACCATCCTCAAGGTGATTTGAGAGTCCGTCAACTCAACCTCAGCATGCTCCACTAAAAGAGACAACCAAGCAGGCTGTGGCCCAAAATCAAGGTAACACCCATATCACAACTCCCAAATCTCGTGATATTAAGTGTTTCCGATGCCAAGGCAGGGGTCACATTGCAAGTCAATGCCCAAATAAGTGGGCAATGGTGATCAATGCTAATGGTGAGATTGAGACTGATGATGAAAAAGAAGATATCGATCCGGGGATGCCACCACTTGAAGATGCTGATGAATACGCAGAAGAAGGGGAATTGTTGGTTGCACGGCGAACTCTCAGTGTTCAAGCCCAAGAAGAAGAAAACAATCAGCGTGAGAACTTATTTCATACTCGTTGTTGTGTGAAAAATAAGGTTTGTTGTGTTATTATAGATGGGGGAAGTTGCACTAATGTAGCTAACACTGAGCTGGTGGAGAAATTGGCATTACCAACCTTAAAGCATCCGAAGCCTTATCGACTACAATGGTTGAACGACCAAGGTGAACTCAAGGTAACCAAACAAGTGTTGGTTGCATTTTCTATTGGAAAATATCAAGATGAAATACTATGTGACGTGGTACCAATGCACGCATGCCATATACTTTTGGGACGACCTTGGCACTTTGATCGTCAAGTTATGCATGATGGATTCACTAATAGGTACTCTTTTGTGATGAATAAGAGACCAATATCTCTTATACCATTGACTCCAAGACAAGTTTTTGAGGATCAACTGAAGAAGAAAAAGGCAAATGAACAGAAAATAGAAGAAAGAAAGAAAGGAGAAATATCAGAGTTGAAAAAAAAGAGGGAAAAGCTAGAAGTGGAAAAAAATAGAGTAAAAGCAATTTTATTGCAAGAAAAAGTGAGATCAAGCGAGCTTTACTTTCACATCATGCTCTTATTGTACTTATGTACAAGGACGCCTTTTTGAGTACTAACGATCTTGTCGGATCTTTGCCGAGCAATATTATTACTGTTTTGCAGGAATTTATCGATGTCTTTCCTGGTGAGATACCACTAGGTTTGCCACCAATTCGAGGAATTGAACATCAAATTGATTTAATCCCTGGAGCGACGATTCCTAACCGACCAGCATATAGAAGTAACCCTGAAGAAACAAAGGAACTTCAACGCCAAGTCCTAGAGCTGATGGAAAGGGGTATGTTCGAGAGAGTATGAGTCCATGTGCTGTGCCAGTGCTACTTGTACCTAAGAAGGACGGAACATGGCGAATGTGCGTGGATTGTCGAGCCATCAACAACATCACATTAAAGTATCGCCACCCTATTCCTCGTTTGGATGACATGTTAGATGAGTTGCATGGATCTTGTTTATTTTCGAAAATAGATCTTAAGAGTGGATATCATCAAATTCGAATGAAAGAAGGGGATGAATGGAAAACTGCATTTAACACTAAACAAGGATTATATGAATGGTTAGTTATGCCCTTTGGGTTGACTAATGCACCAAGCACTTTCATGAGATTAATGAATCATGTATTACGTGCTTTTATTGGGAGATTTGTAGTGGTATATTTTGATGATATTCTAATCTACAGCAAGACCATAGATGAACATGTAGCACATTTAAGAGCTGTGTTAGAAGCATTAAGGCAACATAAGTTGTTTGCCAACTTGAATAAATGTGTCTTTTGTTCAGATAAACTTGTGTTTCTTGGATATGTTATAAGTTCAGAAGGGATTGGAGTTGACGAGGAAAAGATTAAGGCAATTCGCGACTGGCCGACACCTAATTCGGTAAGTTAGGTAAGAAGTTTCCATGGATTAGCTAGTTTTTATAGACGTTTTGTTCCAAATTTCAGTAGTTATGTTGCACCTCTTACTGCTGTTATAAAAAAAAACGTACCTTTTAAATGGGGTAATGAGCAACAAAATGCATTTCAATTGATAAAGGAAAAATTAACTACTGCCCCATTGCTCTCATTGCCTAATTTTTCGAAAACATTTGAAATTGAGTGTGATGCATCAGGAGTAGGTATTGGAGGTGTATTAATGCAGGAAGGAAGACCAATTGCATATTTCAGTGAAAAGTTGAGTGGAGCAACCCTTAACTATCCTACCTATGATAAGGAGATGTTTGCCCTAGTTCGAACTCTTCAAACATGGCAGCACTACCTATGGCCGAAAGAGTTTGTGATTCACACAGATCATGAATCTCTTAATCATCTGAAAGGACAACACAAGTTGAACAAACGCCATGCAAGGTGGGTGGAGTTCATTGAAACATTCCCATATGTGATCAAATACAAACAAGGTAAGGAAAATATAGTTGCAGATGCTCTATCGCGAAGGTACGCTATGCTTTCAATGCTTGATTCTAAATTACTTGGTTTTGATTTTATCAAGGATTTGTATGCAAATGATCCTGATTTTTGTGAAGTGTTTAAAGGTTGTCGAACTGGTAGGTTTGGAAAATTTTATTTACAAAATGGATTTTTTTTTTGAGAAAACAAATTATGCATCCCTTAGTCATCTTTGCGTGAGTTACTTGTTAGGGAAACACATGGTGGAGGACTTATGGGACATTTTGGGGTAGCTAAAACTATGGCGATGATGCACGAGCATTTTTTTTGGCCCCACATGAAAAGGGATGTTGAGAAAATTTGTTCTCGATGCATTACATGTAAAGAGTCTAAGTCTAGGCAACAACCTCACGGCCTGTATACTCCTCTTCCGATTCCTAATGCACCTTGGATTGATATTTCCATGGATTTTGTTTTAGGATTACCAAGAACTAAGAGGAGGAGGGATTCTGTGTTTGTGGTAGTTGATAGGTTTTCAAAAATGGCACATTTCATTCCATGTCATAAAACTGATGATGCATCGAATATGACTGATTTGTTCTTTAGAGAAGTTGTCAGATCGCATGGTATGCCTAGAACTATTGTTTCTGATCGTGATTCTAAATTCTTGAGTTACTTTTGGAAAACCCTATGGGGTAAATTGGGAACCAAATTGCTGTTTTCAACAACATGTCACCTACAAACTGATGGTCAAACAGAAGTAGTAAATAGGACATTAGGTACTTTATTACGTTCTATAATAAAAAAGAATTTGAAATCATGGGAAGATTGCTTACCACATGTTGAATTTGCTTATAATCGTTCTTTTCATTCTACAACTAAGTTTTCACCATTTGAGATTGTTTATGGTTTCAATCCATTAACCCCTCTAGATCTAACTCCACTTCCTGTAGGTGAATTTGTGAAAAAACTGCATGAGAAGACAAAGATACATATTGAACGGATGACTAAAGTTTATGAAAAACAAGCAAACAAGGGTCGCAAAAGTGTCAGTTTTGAACCTGGCGATTGGGTCTGGCTTCATATGAGGAAAGAACGATTTCCAGAACAAAGGCGATCAAAACTTCTTCCTAGAGGAGATGGACCATTTCGTGTGTTGGAACGCATTAATAATAATGCTTACAAGCTAGAGTTGCCTGGTGAGTATAGCGTTAATGAAAGCTTCAATGTTACTGATTTAATGCCCTTTGATGTGGGTGATGAAGAAATAGAAGATTTGAGGACAAATCATTTTCAAGAGGGGGAGAATGATGTGAATCCGACTAAAGAGACTACAAATTCACATGTCCAATCAACTGAACCTGCAATGGAGCTGAACAGTTCGTCATCAAAAGAGATGAATAATCATTTGAGTCTACAAGAGGGCCCAATCACAAGGTCAAGGGCTAAAAGATTCAAAAAAGCTTTATATGGGCTGATTAAAGAGATTGCTGAATATTCAAATAGAAGCCCAAATGAAGAGCTCAAGATGAGCCCAAGAGAAGGTCCGGATTTAATTAATAAGGAGAGATTTATAAATATAATAAATCTCTTAGGATAATATTAGGTAGTCAGATTAGATAAGGTTAGCTTATAACCATAATAGATTTTTTTCCACATTATGTGGGTCATTCGGCTGTTTTCTGAGCCTATAAAAGGCATACTCCACAGCATTGGAGAGACACACTTTGAAATTTATATCTTTTGAGGTTTTGTCTTTTTTCTATCTTAAAAGAGCTTTTGAACTTATCAGGTTTTTACCTGTGGCGTTCAAGCAATCAAGACTTATCACCCGGGGTTTTCTAAGAGTTCTTCTTAGAGGATTTGGGTGTGGCGTCTACATATCTCATACCTTGTTTCTCACATAAACAAGGTATATTCCATCTTTTCTTACTTGCGTCGTGAAAGTCTTGGGATCTCTCTTGATCAAGACTTTCACGACGCAAGTAAGAAAAGATGGAATATACCTTGTTTATGTGAGAAACAAGGTATGGGATAAGAAACCCTACCGAATGTTAAGAAACCCTTAAAGACCCAATAAAACTCTAAGAAACCCTAAGAAATGCTAGGAAACTACAAGAAAAGCTATATAACGCTAACAATCACTAAGAAACACTATGAAAGCCAAAGAAACGCTAATAAACCCTAGGAAACCCTAAGAAATAGGAAAAAAATGCTAGGAAACATTAGTAAATGCTAAAAACGCTAAGAAACCCTAATAATCCAAAGAAACGCTAAGAACTCATAAGGAACGAAAAGAAAGCCTAAGAGACGCTTAGAAACCCAAGTAAACCCTAAAAACTGCTAAGAAACCCTAAGAAATGCAAATAAACCCAAAGAAATACTAAGAAACACTAAGAAATGCAAATAAACCCAAAGAAACACTAAGAAATGCAAATAAACCCAAAGAAACCCTAAGAAATGTAAATAAACCCAAAGAAACACTAAGAACCCATAAGGAACCCTTAAAGAACTCCAAAGGAATGCTAAGAAAGACTAAGAAATGCTTAGAAACCATAAAAGAAATCCTATGAAACTCTAAAAAACGCTAAAAAAACTAAAAACTGCTAAGAAACCCTTAAAGACCCAATAAAACTCTAAGAAACCCTAAAAAAAATGCAAAGAAACTACAAGAAAAGCTATGTAACGCTAAGAATCGCTAAGGAACACTATGAAAACCAAAGAAACGCTAATAAACCCTAGGAAACCCTAAGAAACAGGAAAAAAAATGCTAGGAACACTAGTAAATCCTAAAAATACAAAGAAACCCTAAGAAATCCTAAAAAATCCAAAGAAATGCTAAGAACTCATAAGGAACGGTAAGAAAGCCTAAGAAACGCTTATAAAACCTATGAAGTCCTAAGAAACGTGAAAAAATACTAAAAAGTACAAAAAAAAACTCTACCAAACACTTAGAAATGTTAAGAATTCTTAAAAATCCTAAGAAACCTAAAAATTCTAGGAAACGCTAAGAAATTCTAAAAAATGCTAACAAACCCTAAGAAACGCTAATAAACCCTAGGAAACCCTAAGAGATGGTAAAAAAAACCCTAAGAAACCCCAAGTAAACGCTAAGAAAAACTAAAAAATCCTAAGAAACCAAAAGAAACACTAAAAACCCTTAACAAACAATAAGAAAAGCTAATAAACTCTAAGAAACCCAATAAAACCCTAATAAATGCTAGGAAACCGTATAAAACACTAAGAAAACTATGAAATCATAAAAAATGCTAAGAAACCCTACCAAATGCTAAGAAACCTATAAAGACCCAATAAAAATCTAAGAAACCCTACCAAATGCTAAGAAACAACAAGAAAAGCTATGTAACGCTAAGAATCGCTTAGAAACACTATGAAAACCAAAGACACGCTAATAAACCCTAAGAAACCCTAAGAAACAGGAAAAAAATGCTAGGAAACACTAGCAAATGCTAAGAAACGCTAAGAACTCATAAGGAACGGTAAGAAAGCCTAAGAAACCCTATGAAACGTGAAAAAACACTAAAATGTACAAAGAAACCCTACCAAACACTAAGAAATGCTAAGAATTATTAAAAATCCTAAAAAACCTAAAAATTCTAGGAAACGCTAAGAAACCCTAAGAAAAAGTAAAAAAACCCTAAGAAACCCATGAAACCCTAAGAAAACATACGAAACACTAAAAACCCTTAAGAAACAATAAGAAAAGCTATTAAAGTCTAAAAAGCCCTATAAAACCCTAATAAATGCTAAGAAACCGTATAAAACACTAAGAGAAGCTATGAAATCCTAAAAAATGCTAAGAAACGCTAAAAAAGCCGTAATAAACCCCAAGAAACACTAAAACATTGCTAAAATAGCTAAGAATCCTATGAAATCCTAATAAACCCTAGGAAACCCTTAGAAACAATAAGAAACGCTAGGAAACCCTAGTAAACTCTAGGAATGTTAAGAAATCCTAATAAACCCTAAAAAACACTATGAAACCCAAGTAAAAACTAAAAAACGTTAAGAAATGCTAGAAAACCCAAGTAAACACTAGAAAACGTTAAGAAATGCTAAGAAACCCTAATAAATGCAAATAAACCGAATGAAAAAAATGCTAAGAACCCATGAGGAACCCTTAAAAAAACTCCAAAGGAATGCTAAGAAAGACTAAGAAATGCTTAGAAACCATAAAAGAAATCCTATGAAACTCTAAGAAACGCTAAAAAAACTAAAAACTGCTAAGAAACCCTTAAAGACCCAATAAAACTCTAAGAAACCCTTAAAAAAATGCAAAGAAACTACAAGAAAAGCTATGTAACGCTAAGAATCGCTAAGAAACACTATGAAAACCAAAGAAACGCTAATAAACCCTAGGAAACCCTAAGAAACAGGAAAAACAATGCTAGGAAACACTCGTAAATGCTAAAAATAAAAAGAAACCCTAAGAAATCCTAAAAAAATCCAAAGAAATGCTAAGAAGTTAGAAGGAACGGTGAGAAAGCCTAAGAAACGCTTATAAACCCTATGAAATCCTAAGAAACGTGAAAAAATACTAAAAAGTACAAAGAAACTCTACCAAACACTTAGAAATGCTAAGAAAAAAATATTAAAGTCTAAAAATCCCTATAAACACTAAGAACCCATAAGGAACCCTTAAAAAACACCAAAGGAATGCTAAGAAAGACTAAAAAATGATTAGAAACCATAAAAGAAATACTATGAAACTCTAAGAAACGCTAAAAAAACTAAAAAATGCTATGAAACCCTTAAAGACCCAATAAAGCTCTAAGAAACACTAAAAAAAATGCAAAGAAACTACAAGAAAAGCTATGTAACACTAAGAATCGCTAAGGAACACTATGAAAACCAAAGAAACGCTAATAAACCCTAGGAAACCCTAAGAAACAGGAAAAACAATGCTAGGAAACACTCGTAAATGCTAAGAATACAAAGAAACCCTAAGAAATCCTAAAAAAACCAAAGAAATGCTAAGAAGTCCGAAGGAACGGTGAGAAAGCCTAAGAAATGCTTATAAACCCTATGAAATCCTAAGAAACGTGAAAAAATACTAAAAAGTACAAAGAAACTCTACCAAACACTTAGAAATGCTAAGAATTCTTAAAAATCCTAAGAAACCTAAAAATTCTAGGAAACGCTAAGAAAGTCTAAAAAATGCTAACAAACCCTAAGAAACGCTAATAAACCCTATGAAACCCTAAGAAACGGTAAAAAAAACCCTAAGAAACCCCAAGTAAACGCTAAGAAAAACTAAAAAATCCTAAGAAACCCTAAGAAATCCTAAGAAACCATAAGAAACACTAAAAACCCTTAACAAACAATAAGAAAAGCTAATAAACTCTAAGAAACCCTATAAAACCCTAATAAATACTAGGAAACCGTATAAAACACTAAGAAAACTATGAAATCCTAAAAAATGCTAAGAAACCCTACCAAATGCTAAGAAACCTATAAAGTCACAATAAAAATCTAAGAAACCCTAGGAAATGCTAAGAAACAACAAGAAAATCTATGTAACGCTAAGAATCGCTAAGAAACACTATGAAAACCAAAGAGACGCTAATAAACCCTAAGAAACCCTAAGAAACAGGAAAAAAATGCTAGGAAACACTAGCAAATGATAAGAAACGCTAAGAACTCATAAGGAACGGTAAGAAAGCCTAAAAAACCTTATGAAACGTGAAAAAACACTAAAATGTACAAAGAAACCCTACCAAACACTAAGAAATGCTAAGAATTATTAAAAATCCTAAAAAACCTAAAAATTCTAGGAAACGCTAAGAAACCCTAAGAAACAGTAGAAAAAACCCTAAGAAACCCATGAAACCCTAAGAAAACATACGAAACACTAAAAACCCTTAAGAAACAATAAGAAAAGCTATTAAAGTCTAAAAAGCCCTATAAAACCCTAATAAATGCTAAGAAACCGTATAAAACACTAAGAGAAGCTATGAAATCCTAAAAAATGCTAAGAAATGCTAAAAAAGCCTTAATAAACCCCAAGAAACACTAAAACATTGCTAAAATAGCTAAGAATCCTATGAAATCCTAATAAACCCCAGGAAACCCTTAGAAACAATAAGAAACGCTAGGAAACCCTAGTAAACTCTAGGAATGTTAAGAAATCCTAATAAACCCTAAAACACGCTATGAAACCCAAGTAAATACTAAAAAACATTAAGAAATGCTAGAAAACCCAAGTTAAAACTAGAAAACGTTAAGAAATGCTAAGAAACCCTAATAAATGCAAATAAACCGAATGAAAAAAATGCTAAGAACCCATGAGGAACCCTTAAAAAACTCCAAAGCAATGCTAAGAAAGACTAAGAAATGCTTAGAAACCATAAAAGAAATCCTATGAAACTCTAATAAACGCTAAAAAAACTAAAAACTGCTAAAAACGCTAAAGAATCGCTAAGGAACACTATGAAAACCAAAGAAACGCTAATAAACCCTAGGAAACCCTAAGAAATAGGAAAAACAATGCTAGGAAACACTCGTAAATGCTAAAAAATACAAAGAAACCCTAAGAAATCCTAAACAAATCCAAAGAAATGCTAAGAAGTTAGAAGGAGCGGTGAGAAAGCCTAAGAAACGCTTATAAACCCTATGAAATCCTAAGAAACATGAAAAAATACTAAAAAGTACAAAGAAACTCTACCAAACACTTAGAAATGCTAAGAATTCTTAAAAATCCTAAGAAACCTAAAAATTCTAGGAAACGCTAAGAAACCCTAAGAAAGTCTAAAAAATACTAACAAACCCTAAGAAACGCTAATAAACCCTAGGAAACCCTAAGAAATGGTAAAAAAAAAACCCTAAGAAACCCTAGGAAACCCTAAGAAATGGTAAAAAAAAAACCCTAAGAAACCCTAAGTAAACGCTAAGAAAAACTAAAAAATCCTAAGAAACCCTAAGAAATCCTAAGAAACCATAAGAAACACTAAAAACCATTAACAAACAATAAGAAAAGATAATAAACTCTAAGAAACCCTATAAAACCCTAATAAATGCTAGGAAACCGTATAAAACACTAAGAAAACTATGAAATCCTAAAAAATGCTAAGAAACCCTACCAAATGCTAAGAAACCTCTAAAGACCCAATAAAAATCTAAGAAACCCTAGGAAATGCTAAGAAACAACAAGAAAAGCTATGTAACGCTAAGAATCGCTAAGAAACACTATGAAAACCAAAGACACGCTAATAAACCCTAGGAAACCCTAAGAAACAGGAAAAAAATGCTAGGAAACACTAGGAAATGCTAAGAAACGCTAAGAACTCACAAGGAACGGTAAGAAAGCCTAAGAAACCCTATGAAACGTGAAAAAACACTAAAATGTACAAAGAAACCCTACCAAACACTAAGAAACTAAGAATTCTTAAAAATCCTAAGAAACCTAAAAATTCTAGGAAACGCTAAGAAACCCTATGAAACGCTAATAAACCCTAAGAAACAGTAAAAAAAACCCTAAGAAACCCTAAGAAAACATAAGAAAGACTAAAAACCCTTAAGAAACAATAAGAAAAGCTAATAAAGTCTAAAAAGCCCTATAAAACCCTAATAAATGCTAAGAAACCGTATAAAACACTATGAAAAGCTATGAAATCCTAAAAAATGCTAAGAAACGCTAAAAAAGCCGTAATAAACCCCAAGAAACACTAAAACATTGCTAAAATAGCTAAGAATCCTATGAAATCCTAATAAACCCTAGGAAACCCTTAGAAACAATAAGAAACGCTAGGAAACCCTAGTAAACTCTAGGAATGTTAAGAAATCCTAATAAACCCTAAGAAACGCTACGAAACCCAAGTAAACACTAAAAGACGTTAAGAAATGCTAGAAAACCCGAGTAAACACTAGAAAACGTTAAGAAATGCTAAGAAACCCTAATAAATGCAAATAAACCGAATGAAAAAAATGCTAAGAACCCATGAGGAACCCTTAAAAAACTCCAAAGGAATGCTAAGAAAGACTAGGAATCGCTTAGAAACCCTAAAAAAAACCCTATGAAACTCTAAGAAACTCTAAAAAAACTAAAAAGTGCTAAGAAACCCTACCGAATGTTAAGAAACCCTTAAAGACCCAATAAAACTCTAAGAAACCCTAAGAAATGCTAGGAAACTACAAGAAAAGCTATGTAACACTAAGAATCGCTAATAAACACTATGAAAGCCAAAGAAACGCTAATAAATCCTAGGAAACCCTAAGACACAGGAAAAAAATGATAGGAAACATTAGTAAATGCTAAAAACGCTAAGAAACCCTAATAATCCAAAGAAACGCTAAGAACTCATAAGGAACGGCAAGAAAGCCTAAGAGACGCTTAGAAACCCAAGTAAACCCTAAAAAATGCTAAGAAACCCTAAGGAATGCAAATAAACCCAAAGAAACACTAAGAAACTCTAAGGAATGCAAATAAACCCAAAGAAACACTAAGAAACCCTAAGAAATGCAAATAAACCCAAAGAAACACTAAGAAACCCTAAGAAATGCAAACAAACCCAAAGAAACACTAAGAACCCATAAGGAACCCTTAAAGAACTCCAAAGGAATGCTAAGAAAGACTAAGAAATGCTTAGAAACCATAAAAGAAAACCTATGAAACTCTAAGAAACGCTAAAAAAACTAAAAACTGCTATGAAACCCTTAAAGACTCAATAAAGCTCTAAGAAACCCTAAAAAAATGCAAAGAAACTACAAGAAAAGCTATGTAACGCTAAGAATCGCTAAGGAACACTATGAAAACCAAAGAAACGCTAATAAACCCTAGGAAACCCTAAGAAACAGGAAAAAAAATGCTAGGAAACACTAGTAAATGCTAAAAATACAAAGAAACCCTAAGAAATCCTAAAAAATCCAAAGAAATGCTAAGAACTCATAAGGAACGGTAAGAAAGCCTAAGAAACGCTTATAAACCCTATGAAATCCTAAGAAACGTGAAAAAAATACTAAAAAGTACAAAGAAACTCTACCAAACACTTAGAAATGCTAAGAATTCTTACAAATCCTAAGAAACCTAAAAATTCTACAAAACGCTAAGAAACCCTAAGAAAGTCTAAAAAATGCTAACAAACCCTAAGAAACGCTAATAAACCCTATGAAACCCTAAGAAATGGTAAAAAAAAACCCTAAGAAACCCCAAGTAAACGCTAAGAAAAACTAAAAAATTCTAAGAAACCCTAAGAAATCCTAAGAAACCATAAGAAACACTAAAAACCCTTAACAAACAATAAGAAAAGCTAATAAACTCTAAGAAACCCAATAAAACCCTAATAAATGCTAGGAAACCGTATAAAACACTAAGAAAACTATGAAATCCTAAAAAATGCTAAGAAACCCTACCAAATGCTAAGAAACCTATAAAGACCCAATAAAAATCTAAGAAACCCTACCAAATGCTAAGAAACAACAAGAAAAGCTATGTAACGCTAAGAATCGCTAAGAAACACTATGAAAACCAAAGACACGCTAATAAACCCTAGGAAACCCTAAGAAACAGGAAAAAAATGCTATGAAATACTAGGAAATGCTAAGTTGTCTTTTTAGCATGAATAATCACAACTACCATTTCTTATATCATGAATAATCACAACTATTTTTCTTAATTCATTGTCTTTTTTAGCATTTCTTATTTTTTTAGAAATATAATACATTTTAAGTTGTTATTTTTTTGAGATATTTTTTGTATATATATATTATATTGTTTTGTTGAAAATATATTTATTTATTATTATATTTATTATTTATGTAAATTTTTAGTTTAACTTGCTATTTTTTATAATTACTTTTATTATTTTTCTTTTATTTTTTATTTTTAAGTGTTTCTTACTATATTGAGTTTTTTTTAGTTTTTATTGATATTTTTGTATATTGAATGATCCCTATTTTAAGTGTTTCTTTTTGTTTTAATATATTTATTATTTGTTTGGTATTTATTGGTTATTAAGGTGTTTCTTAATTTTATTTTTTAGTTACTAATAATTTTATTGTTGCTTAATATTTTTAGTATTTTTTATTTTTTGTTTTGAAATTTTTATTTTTTTTATTGTCTCTTTATTTTTTAGTTATTTTTTTATTGATTCTTAATTTTTGTAGCTTGAACTTTCAAGTATATTTTTTGTATTTTATTATAATTTTATGTATTGCTTGTTATTTTCAAAATTTGATAACATTTTTGAGTCTGTATGAGGCAAGCCATTTGAGGGTTCATAGTGAGGACATCCTCGCCTTCAGTGTCAGCTGTCTCGAAAGTTTTGTGAAACAGTACAATGAAAACAATAAACCCTAAAAAACAATCACCATAATCGTGGGTCGTCGACAATAGTTAGAACTGAAGGTCATTCACTTGATGTCCAAGTAGGTCATGCACGAGACTAGTACCTTTGAAAAGGTATAGCGAGGACTGAAACAAAATTCTACATCTCAGTTTACGAGGAAGAAAACTGCCACAGTAAATAGTTGTTGACTTTGGAGAAGTTGAATTTCAACGTCCTCCAGCAACTAAAGTAAGTCCATGACATTTCTAGGTGATTGATATGTTCATTAAGCTCTTAAGCAGATCTGCTTACAATATTTCCCATCTTTTAATTTTTTTTATGACTAAACGGTATCCAAATATTAGCTGATTAATTCTATACATACGGTGGAAATAGTAAGATATTATTAGAAGGTTGCCTTTTTTCAATGGACCCTATCAACTTATTTCGAGGCACAAAATGCACTGAATCGGGACATACTTGAAAAAGTTTTACTATTTGTGTGAACTATGTATGATATTGGAAGAACTTCCGCTCTTAACTGATGCAATTGAAAGGTAGGTAAAAGAAACGAAGTGATGGAGTTTTAAATTTTATATCTTTTCATAATTGTTGGGTCCACTTTATAAAATCTCCACACTAGATATATCAAATTATTTACTATTTTATATCATTATTATTATATATTTACTAGCTCCTAAACTAAAGCATTTAATATTGTAGGTGGAATATTAAGATGACGGATGGCATGTACTATGCAAAAGAAAGTGTATTGTGAGTTAGACAATATCCATGTCATATTGAAAAAAAGTACCGAAAAAAATAATAATATATATTTAAATAGATACTATAAATTAGTAAGATATGTCTAACCTACTAAAAATTTTCACAAATACAAATAAATGACAACTATAGTACAATCTTTCATACATAAAATTTGTAAGAACCACTAAAAATACCTTAAATGGTATAAAATAATAAAAAATATAATAAAAACAAAAAATAAACCGTAAAATATATTAAAAAAACTAATAAGTTAAATAAAAATGTAATAAAATACATAAAATAGTTAGAATTAAATAAATAAATAATAATACATTGAAAAATATCTTTAAAAAATAAAAATAATAACAAATACTTAAAATAAAATATTTTTAATATATCATCAAAATACAAAAAAAATATAAAATATAGTTAAGATTATTCAACACACAAAAATGGTAATAAAAAATAACATGAAATATGCATAATAATAATAATAAATATAAAATAAATTACTAAAAATAGTAAGTTAAAAAAAACATACATGCAAATAAAAAATTGAAAAAAACTTATAAATAGTCAATATAATATAGAAAAATAAAATAAAAAAATATCACAATTAGTAAAATAAATACTTAAAATACCATAAATTAAAAAAATATAAGTAAACTCAAAATCACAATAAAACATAAAAAATATTTCAGAACATTTAATACAAAAATGTCGAGAATAATCGAAATAAATTAAACAATTGAGATATTAAAAAATATAAAAAAAGTTAAAATCAAATGGTAGAAAAAATTATAAAAAATAGTAAGGAAGACTAAAATCGTAAGTAAACACAAAAAATAAATAATAAATAAAATTATAAAAAAAATTAAATGAAACTAACAAAATAAGGAAATATAAAAAATAATAAGAAATTATTAAATTAATAATAAAATAATATAAAATACATTTAATGATACACTACAAATAGTAATAAATACTTAAAATACTATAAAATTTATAAAAATAATAAATAAACAACCAAAATAATTTGAATTTTTATGTATAAATCAATAAAACCAACAAAAAATAGTATAAAATATTAAAAACATAATTAAAATTAAAAATCAAAATGCAAGAGAATTATTAAAAAAAATAATCGACACTAAATACACAAGAAAATAAAAATATTACTAAAAAAACATATAAATAATCAATAAAAAATAATAAGGTGCCATTAAACGTTAATAAATCCCGACTAAGTTTGACGTTTCTCTATGTTTTGAATATTTTTTATTTTTATTTCATTTTTATTATATTTTAAGTATTTATTAGTATTTATAATATTTATTCAATTGTATTTTACTATATTTTTCTAATTATTTATTTCTCATTAACCTTTTTGTTTTCTTACGTCCTTTTGTAATTACTTTTGTGGTTCTTTTTAATTATATATCATTTTTGTGTATTTTATATTATTTTGGGTGTTTTTGAGCAATTCTTCTCATTATTTGTACATTGAACTATTCCTACTTATTTTTGCATTTATTTGTAATTTATTTTTATTTCTTAGTTTTATATGAGTTTTTATATTTTAAATGTTTCTTACTATTTATGGTATTTTCTAAAAATATTTTTCTTTATTTTATTTATTATTTAAGTGTTTCTTTCTATTTTTTATATTTACTTGTGTGTTTAATCTATCTTACTATTTTTTAATATTTTTAGTTTAAATTTTTATTGTGGTTTTTATTATTTTATATTATTTTGGGTTAATATCATTTATTCTTACCATTTTTTGTGTTTTGAACAATCTCAACTATTTTTTGTATTTCTTATTATTTATGAAAATGTTTTATATTTTAAGTATTTATTTATATCTTGGTATTTTTTAAATATATATTAATTTATATTATTGGTTATTTATTTATTATTTTTTTTAATTTAATTATATTTTTTATTTTAATTACACTTTTGGTAATTTTTCTACTTTTTATTTCAAAATTATTTTCGTGATTTTGAGTATTTCATACTATTTAGGATTTTTTTTATAATTCTTAATATTTTGTATATTAAACGTTATCAATTATTTTTTGCATTTATTTGTAATTTATTTTTTATTCTTAGTTTTATATGAGTTTTTATATTTTATATGTTTCTTACTATTTGTGGTATTTTTTAAATATATATTTTTTTATTTTATTGATTATTTAGGTGTTTCTTTCTATTTTTTATATTTACTTGTATGTTTAGTCTAACTTATTTAGTATTTTTTAAATATATATATATATTACTCTTTTTTATTGGTTATTTCTTTATTATTTTTAAATTTAATTATATTTTTAGTTTTAATTACTCTTTTGATAATTTTTCTACATTTTATTTCTAAATTTTTTTCATAAATTTAAGTGTTTCATACTATTTAAGATGTTTTTACTAATTCTTAATAATTTGTATATTGAACATTACTAACTAGTTTTTGTATTTCTTTTTGTATTTTGGAGTTTATTGAAATTTTATGTTTTTTTACTATCTAATACATTTTATTAAATTTATATTGCTCTATTTTGTAGGTTATTTAAGTGTTTTGTTATATTTTTAGTGTTACTTAATATTTTTAATAATTCCTTTAAAAGTTTATTTTTTGGAGTGTTGCATACTTTTTTTATTATTTTGATTGATTATTACAATTTTTTTGTAACTTTCTAGACAATTTTTTTGTGGGTGTTTCTTATTATTTTTGGAATTTTTTACTTATTAAGTATTTTTTAAAATATTTATGTTGTTTATTTGAATTTATTTTTCTAGATTTTATTATTTATTTAAATATTTCTTACAATTTTTTGTGTTTGTTTGCGAATTTATCTCCACTTACAATTTTTAATAATTATTTTTTCGATTTATATTTTAATTTAATTATATGTTTTAGTGATTAATATTATTTAAGGTTTTTTCATTCGTACTTACAATTTTTTGTTTGTGGAATGATTACAGCTACTTTTGACGTTTCTTTTTTTTTTTAATATTTAAGAATAATTATAAAAATTTACTGTATTTTAATTATTTATTTTTATTTGGATATTTATTTGCATGTATTAACCAATTTGTTTGGTCATTTATATGTTTCTAATTATTGTTTTATATTTTCTTTTGTTTTTATTTTCAATTATTATTTTATATTATTCTTGAAATTTGATTATATTTTTTAGTTTTTTGTACTATTTAAGATTTTTAAGTGAGTCTACCTATTTTTGTATATTAAACGCTGTGGGCTAATTTTTATATTTATTTATGGTATTTATTGTTACTATTTTTTTTTAATTTTCATGTTATTTTAGCTTTTTTTTCACTATTTGTTATATTTATTTGAATGTATTCTACAATATTTTTTTTATTTATGTATTTTTTAATATTTTTAGTGTTAGTTGTTATTTATATTAATTTTTTTTATATTTTATTTTATTTTATTTTTTAGTATGTCATATTTTTTTAGTTGTTTGACTATTTTTTACAATTTTTAATAATCACAACTATTTTTTATATTAATTTGTGATTTTGAATGTTTCTCTTATTGTAATTTTATTACTTTAAAAGTTTTTTTTACTATTTATTGTGTCAATTTGAATTTATTTTTATATATTTGATTGGTTATTTACATGTTTTTTTACTCATTTTTGTGATTTTTTATGTTTATTGACACTTACTATTAAAAATAATTTTTTATAGTTTTTTATTGTGTTTTAATGTTTTTAATATTATTTTAAATTCTTTTAACTATTTTTTATCTTTTTTATCATTTTTGTGCCTCGATCGATCACACCCATTTTTAATTTTTTATTTGTTTCCTATTAATTTTAAAAATTTATTATATTTTAAGTATTTATTACTATTTTAGTATTTATTTGTTTACATCTTATTATGTTTTGTTTTTTATTTATTAATTTCTTATTATTTTTATATTTTCAAATAATTTAAATTACAAGAACTATTTTTTTGTTATTACTTTTTATTTTATTTTTAATTTAATAATATTTTGAGTGTTTTATAATATTTTAAGTATTTTTAAATATTTCTTACCATTTTTATATAGTGTGCTATCTATACTATTTTAGGCAATTATTTGTATCAATTAGTTAATAATCAATGATAATGACACAAAATAACCTAAAATGTAAAAAATTACAATAAAAATTCAAACTAAAATCTTAAAAATATATAAAAAAACAGTATGCTAGACTAAACACATAAGGAAATATAAAATAGAAATAAACACATAAATTACTTATAAAATAAAGAAAAATGTATTTAAAAAATACCACAAATAGTAAGAAAAATATAAAAACTTATAGAAAACTAAGAAACTAACACAAATTACAAATAAATGTAAAAAAAATAGTATGAATCCTTCAATGTACAAAGAATGAGAAAAATTAATATGCAATGATACAATTATTTGTGTTGATAAATCCCACCTAATTTTGATGTTTCTCTTTGTTTTAATTATTTTTTATTCTTATTTCAATTCTATATATTTCAAGTATTTATTAGTGTTTATGATATTTATTCGAATGTATTTCACTATATTTTACTAATTATTTATTTGTTTACAATAGCTTCTATGTTTTCTTAAGTTTTAAGTTTCACATAATACTTTTTTTAATTACTTTTACAGTTTTTTAAATTATATATCGTTTTGTTTTGTGTATTACATATACTTCTCATTATACATTGAACGATTCCTACTAATATTTACATTAATTTAGTAATTTGTGTTTGTTTCTTAGTTTTTATATTTTATATGTTTCTTACTAATTGTGGTATCATTTAAATACATTTTTCTTTATTTTATTGGTTATTTAAGTATTTCTTTCTATTTTTATATTTACTTGTGTTTAGTCTAAATTACTATTTTTAATTTTTTTTTATGATTTTTTTTGAATTAATATTGTGACTTTTGGAAATGTTTTGTATTTTAAGTATTTATTTCTATTTTTTATTTTTTTAAATATATATTACTCTATTTTATTAGTTATTTCTTTATTATTATTATATTTAATTATGTTTTTAGTTTTAATTACTCTTTTGGTACGTTTTATTTCTAAATTTTTATCATAATTTTGAGTGTTTCATACTATTTAAGATTATTTAGTAATATTTAATATTTTGTATATTGAATATTACCTACTATTTTTTGCATTTATTTGTATATTTTGGTGTTTTCTATATTTATTTTGGAGTTTATTGAAATTTTTTATATTCTTAAATGCATATTACACTATTTGGTAGATTATTTATGTGTTTTATTGTATTTCTCATATATTTTTTTATATTTTTAGTATTACTTAATATTTTTAATAATTCCTTTAAACGTTTATTTTTTGGAGTGTTTCATACTTTTTTTAGTTATTTTAATTGATGATTATCATTTGTTTTTTTTTATTTGAACGTTATAAACTATTTTTGTGAGTATTTCATATTATTTTTAGAATTTTTATTTTTTAAATATTTGAATAGTTTATTTGACTTTATTTTTCTACATTCTATTACTCTCATTTACAATTTTTAATAATTATTTTTGTGATTTATTTATTAATTTAATTATGTTTTTTTTATTGATTAATATTATTTTAGGTTTTTTTCATTAATGCTTACAAATTTTTGTTTAAGGAACAATTGCAACTTCTTTTGAGATTTTTTTGTATTTTGAATATTTAAGATTAATTATGGAATTTTACTCTATTTAATTATTTATTTTTATTTAGGTATTTTTTTGCATATATTAACATACTTGTTTGGTCTTCTAATTATATTTTTGTATTTCCTTTTATTTTTAGTTTTAATTTACTATTTTTAATTAGTTTTTCAATTTATTCATAAATTTTTATTACATTTTTTAGTATTTTTTACTTTATTTAAAGTTTTTGAGTAATTCTAACTATTTTTGTATATTGAACATTATCCGCTATTTTTTTACGTTTATTTATGTTATTTATTGTTTATAAGGTTTTTTAGATTTTTATGGTATTTTATATATATTTTACTATTCGATATATTTATTTGAATATACCCTATAATATTTTTATCATTTTTGTATTTCTTAATATTTTTATTGTTAATTATTATTTTTATTAATTCTTTTAAAGGTTTGTTTTATATATATATATATATATATATATTTTAGTAATTCATAATTTTTTTAGTTGTTTTGTCTATTTTTTTATGGTTCTTAATATTCACCGATATTTTTTATGTTACTTTGTGATTTTGAGTGTTTATTTTTAATATTGAAGTTTTATTACTTTAAAAGTATTTTTTATTATTTATGGTATTTATTTAAATTTATTTTTTTATATTTCATTGGTAATGTACGTGCTTATTACTCATTTTTGTGAGTTCATGTATTTTTAGTGACACTTACTATTAAAAATAATTTTTTTATAATTTATTTTTTTATTATATTTTAGTGTGTTTAATATTATTTTGAATTCTTTTAACTATTTTTTTGTCATTTTTGGTGTCTTGAAAGATCACACTCATTTTTAGTGTTTTTTTTTGGTGTTTTTATGTGTTTTCTATTACTTTTAAAATTTTATTTTATTTTAAGTGTTTATTACTATTTTGCTATTTATTTGTTTGCATCTTATTATGTTTTATTTTTATTTACTTGTTTATTATTATTTTGTATTTTCAAATAATTTAAATTTCAAGAACTATTTTTAATTGCTTTTTATTTTAATTTTTAATTTAATAATATTTTGAGTATTTTAAAATATTTCTTACCATTTTATATAATGAGTTATCTATACTATTTTGAGTAATTATTTCTATTGATTAGTTTCTCTTATATTTTTTGGTTGGCTTTTTCTTGTATTTATTAGTTTCATTATATTTATTCTAATTATTTTTTATTTTAAAATATCACTATTATTTTTGACAATTTTTCTATATTTGTTTGCATGTTTACTATCACCCTAGACTATTTTTAATAATTGCTTATGATTATTTTGAATTTTATTGTATTTTCAGTGTTAATTTGAATATATTAGTATATTTTATTGATCATTTATTTGTTTTTAATTATTTTTTTTATTTTCTTCTTATATTTTTAGTGACACTTACTATTAAAAATAATTTTTTTATAATTTATTTTTTTATAATTTTTTTTATAATTTATATTGTGATTTTTAGTGTTTTATGTTATTTTGGGTTGATATTATTGATTCTTACCATTTTTTATTTTTGGAATAATTTCAACTATTTTTATATTTCTTATTATTTATGGAAATGTTTTGTATTTTAACTATTTATTTCTATTTTGTATTTTTTAAATATATGTTACTCTATTTTATTGATTATTTATTTATTTAATTATATTTTTAGTTTTAATAATTCTTTTGATAATTTTTCTTCATTTTATTTCTAAATTTTTACTGTGATTTTAAGTGTTTCATATTATTTAGGTTTATTTAGTAATTCTTAATATTTTGTAAGTTAATTAGGTGTTTTATTCTATTTTTGGTGTTTTTTTTATATTTTTAGTAAGTCCTTTAAACATTTATTTTTTTTGGAGTGTTTCATACTTTTTTTTAGTTATTTTGATTGATTATTACCATTTATTTTTTTGTTTGAATATTCTAAACTATTTGTTGTGAGTACTTATTATTATTTTTGGAATTTGTTAATTTTTAAGTATTTTTTAAATATTTGAGTAATTTATTTGACTTTATTTTTATAGAATTTATTACTCATTTAAACTTTTGTTACAATTTTTTATGTTTGTTTGCGTGTTTATCCTTACTTACAATTTTTATTAATTATTTTTGTAATTTATTTTTTAATTTAATTTCTGTTTTTTAGTGATTAATATTATTTTTAGTTTTTTTATTCATACTTACAATTTTTTTGTTTGTGAAATAATTGTAACTACTTTTAATTTTTATTTATTTTTTTAAATATTTAAGATTAATTATGGAAATTTACTATATTTTAATTATTTATTTTTATTTATGTATTTATTTGCATGTATTAACTTACTCGTTTGGTCATTTATTTGTTTTTAATTATTGTTTTATATTTTTTTAATTTTTAGTTTCAATTTACTATTTTTAATTAATTTTTTAATTTATTTATAAATTTTTATTATATTTTTTTAGTGTTTGGTACTATTTAAGAATTTTGAGTTATTATAACCATTTTTGTATATGGAATATTACACGCTATTTTTTACGTTTATTTTATTTTATATTTTATTTATAAGATTTTTTAGATTTTTATGATATTTTATATATTTTTAACTATTCGATATATTTATTTAAATGTATCTTATAATATTTTTTATTATTTTTATATTTTTTAATATTTTTAATGTTAATTGATATATTTTTTAATTGTTTTAAAAGTTTATTTTTATATTATATTTTATTTTTTAATATATCATACTACTTTTAGTAATTTTATCTATTTTTTTACATTCTTAATATTAACAACTATTTTTTATGTTATTGTGTGATTTTGAGTATTTTTATTAATATTAGAATTTTATTACTTTAAAAGTATTTTTTTTACTATTTATTATGTTTATTTAAATTTATTTTTCTATATTTTATTGATCATTTACCGTGCATATTATTCATTTTTGTAATTTCATGCATATTTAGTGATACTTACTATTAAAAATAATTTTTTACGATTTATTTTTTTTTGTATTTTAATATGTTTAATAATATTTTAAAAACTTTTAACTATTTTTTGTGTATTTAACTATCATATTCATTTTTAGTATTTCTTATTATTTTTGTATTTTCTATTATGTTTGAAAATTTATTATATTTAAAGTGTTTATTATTTTAGTATTTATTTATTGGAATCTTATTGTGTTTTATTTTTTATTTATTTGTTTATTATTATTTTTGTATTTTCAAATAATTTAAATTTTAAGAACTATTTTTTATAATTACTTTTTATTTTATTTTTTAATTTAATAATATTTTAAATATTTTAAATATATGAGCTATCTATACTATTTTAGGTAATTATTTCTATTGATTAGTTTCTCTTATATTTTTTTTGGTTGATTTTTCTTGTTTTTTTAGTTTCATTATATTTTTTATTTATTTTAATAATTTTTTATTTTAAAAAATTACTATTATTTTAGACAATTTTCTTTTTTCAAGTAAATTTATTATATCAACCAAGTATTATTATTTCTACTTACAAATATTAATTAAGTTTTATCCATTAAATATTGATCATTTCAACCGGTATAATATGTAAATTAACCCACACACCTGATAACCGTAACGTGTTAGTATACAGTTGGTTTTCCAATTTCATTATAGTTTTTTCTTATTAGCATTCCGGTATTTTGTGTGTATACGATTTGATCACTATTATCAATTAATATTTGGCATAACAGTAATCGTTTTCTCATGTATAAACTAATAGGTTCAAAATTGTTGGTTTATTTTCCTTAACTTTAGGTTACTAATTCTAACTTTTCTTCAAATTGAGTTACAATACTTCCAAAATTCCCTTTTCTTTTTCAATTTACTAAAAATTGTGTAATTAGCTCAAGTTTTTAGAGATTTTCAATTTGGTCCCCAACTTTTTAAAAATTACAATTTTACCTTTACTTTCCAAAAATGACAATTTGACCACAAATGTTCCGGAAATTGATCAACTTGTCCCTAATCCTCTTTTTTATGGTCAATTGGCCTTCAATTTTGGGAAATTTTAAAAAGGTCTCTCCATTTTGCAAAATTCTCAATTTTCCCCAAAATTTTTCCCCAATTTATCCTATTCAAACTGATCGAATTTGATTTTTTCAAATTGGCTATTCAATCGAGGTTAATTGCTCTAATTGATAATATGTATCAGTTTTTACACTTACATACAATTCAATTGAGCTTTAAATTGTATGATTTGGGTCCAAAACAAGCTCAAAAAGAAATTTGTCGGAAAAATATTAGTAGAGAGAGAAAACTTCGAAAAATTATCGTAGTAGGTGAGGCGGTCCGAGCTTTGGGGAGATAGCTCTTGTCCTGTGTTTCATTCTAAAATTAAGAATCACTACAATTAAAGTCAAATTGAGGGTGAATTTAATCAGTGAAATTCGACACTTTCTCTCTCTAACCCCGATATACAACGAATGAGTAGGGCTGAATTAGCTTATATTTCAGATTTGTTGAGGTCATGGAAGAGTTGTGGGGGTGTTAGGGAGACTTGGTTTGGCAGGAGTTTGGCTGAATTTGGTCGAATTTAGCTCAACCAAAACATGGTAACTTCAGAGCTGCTTCACTTTTTGATTTCGCGAACGTTTCTCTAATGGTCATCGGGTCAAAAGGAGATTGTTGTTAGATAGTTGACTTCCCCCGGATTCTATAGAACATGACCTTACCTTCTAAAGCTAAGAAAACTATCCAAGTCAAAGCTCTGATTTGAGTTTCACCGAAAAATTAAACAGTTGAAAGAGAATAGTGATTTAAGGTGCGTGGAGGATTAATGGAGAGCAGTTTTTTATATATGGAGCTTGGGTACCCTCTACCCGACCACTTTCTATTTTGATCAAACTTATACTCGCCCGAAAACATCTTAATTGAAGTCGTTACATGTTCAACAGAAAAGTAAGTTTTCTACATTTATGAAGAGTGTTATCATCTTGAGAAAGAAGATGATTTTGTTCTAAATCGGACCCAATCCAACCAGGTTCAATGGCGAAAATTAATTGGTTCAGTATCGATTCAACCGATTTTCTTAAAATTAAAAATTTCTAAATTAATCTAAATTTATTTTTTATCTAATGGTGGCTTCAAATAAGCAAGAAAATTAATCTAAATTCATTTGTTATGAAATAGCACTTTCATTTGGGTCTATCTCTTGTTTTAAATCAACAAGAAAATGTGCATCCGACACACCTTCGCATAGCAAATAAACAATTGTAAGATTGCAAAGATCTGCCCGACAGAAGAGTTGTGGATGATTGATACATCATACCCGGTTTCAATATTGTCTTTCCTTAAGAAACCTTCCACTACTCAAATTCTTTGGAACTCATCATGAAGGAAATACCCTTCCTATGCCCACCACCTCCAAATCTATCTATCATGTCCTACTACCCTTTATTTCAATAATAAAGCATGACACTACAGTAGTGATGCAATGAAAGATTCAGATGATTCCATTAACTTAAAATGGTCTGACTAGGGAATGTAGCCGAGAGATCATTGTCCTATCCTCACTGCCCATGCTTCTCAAGCTAATCTTTAGCAACTCATCTTGAGACTCCGGGACATGATACAAAACAGCTCCAATTCCCCTGAAACACAATAAGAAGGCACTTATACACTCATAGTATCCATCAATAGGTAACTTCTCCGTGCACTAGAAAGATGAAATGTATTACCAAAACCTTGTTCTCTTGCTACGGAAATTAATCGAACATGGCTTGCTCTTTATGGGCAAGAGGGTGATTACATGGGACAAATCTTCAACCGGAAAAAAGAAAGATAATGTGAATGATCATTTGTTCAAATACCTGAAAAAGCAACGCACCTCAGATTCATATTCTGGCTTTTATCAGCTGATTGGTTTCCTAGCTCACTTCTCAATTTTGATAAGGAGTCTGCATTGACAGCCTTGAAGACAATATCCATGATGATCAGACATTTCTCCATTGCATAATCTAAGAAAATCTCTTCAAATTACGAGAGAGTTCAATACATCAATTACCAGGCAGTATCCAAAATCTCCACGGCCAAGGGCAACTTCATATGATTGGAGGAGAGCCTCATCTACCAACTTTTGCTTTTGTAATATGCTCGACTTGCCTTGTGTAATAACAGCATTCAAATCCAAAGAAAGAAGATGCTAACAATAAAACATGTCCTTTGCTTAAAATGACAACTCCCATTTTTTTACACAACATAAGAAAACATATTTTTTTTATTACCCTTTGCTTGGAGATGTATAAACGGTATTCTAAAATTTGATCCTTCAAAGTAAGAATGCAGCTTAGGACCCTAGGGAAGTAACCAATGGTTATTTGTGCATATTCACCCCAGTGCTCACAGTACAAGTTTTACGCTTATTAGCCAACTACTCGATTAAAAATGTTCTTTGAAAAAGATTCATTAAGCAGTTCCTATAGCATATCCTGGACCAAAAACTAATAGCAAATCTGTGGGGAATTGTTACTCATGCACACCAAGCTATGAGCAATCATTTGTATTGAAACTATGTGATATGGCCAGGGTCATTGTGAACTCTTCACTTTATATAGTGATCAATGGGATGAAAAAGGATGGGCATACCTGATGAAACATAGAAGGGTTCACCCCAACATCAAACTCTATGTTCATATCTTTCAATCCACTGGAGAAAGCCTTACTATTGGGCAGATTCCATCTCCATAGATCTGCATCCTCATTATACGCAAACAGCTTCCGCATCCTATTTAAGTGCTCAACTTCGAGGTTATTTTCTCTAAGACTTTTCTTGAAGTAATCATGGGCAATAGTAGCTCCACTCTTCCCCGTGTCGATCACCTTAAGAACATTCTCAGGAATGTCACCACCCAACATCTCACGTGCAGTCTTGTGGTGGTCTAACACAATTACCCTATCAATGTGGGGGAAAATAATATACCCTTTAATGCACCTCCTAGGCAATGTAAAAAGACACAAATATATGAACTTTTTGGCTAAATATTTCAATATCTTGATAATATTCAGAGAGAAAAACCACTTATGACAATATAAGTAAATATTCCTCAATCAGTATATAAATTTACAATTCTAGAAATAGAAACAAAGACAGAACGAAGTACACAGGCAAGGAAGTACCTGCTAACTTGAGAAGAGACTTCTTGGACAATGTAAATATTCCTCAATCAGTATATAAATTTACAATTCTAGAAATAGAAACAAAGACAGAACGAAGTACACAGGCAAGGAAGTACCTGCTAACTTGAGAAGAGACTTCTTGGACAAAATCAGAAGGCCCCACAAAGTCGAGGAGGTAAAGTTCATCGACTTCGTGGAGAGGGAGCTACGGGACTGTAGACTCTGTTAGGAAAAAAATGCGGAGGTTGAAGGGGTGGCAGAGAAGTAAACGTGAGCTGCTAAGGCTGCGAATGCTCCGTCAGGGCACGGGTAATGGTACAGAACAGCGGATTTCTTGAAGCCCGATACGGCTGTTGTGGCAGCGTTCGGTGCCCATTTGGATCCAACTGAAGATACCATTTCCAGGATTTCTTATCAAAATGCTTCAAGACGAAACAACCAATATGCGGAAGGAGAACCCAAACCCAGTGGGAAAATCCCTTATTCCTGTTCTTAACTGCTTCTGAGATGATCGTCGGAGCTTATCTGGCTCGCGGTTATTCGTTTGACAACGACGGCTCAATCTTTCGGTATAGGCCGACGGGACAATGTACTTTTGAGCTTAAAAACACCAATTTGATTGAAAACCCTCAATCCAAATAATAAGTGCAATCCTGTGCAAAAAATAATAATAATTGCAAAAAAAAGATTTATAAACATGATAAAGCCTAACTTAATTTTATTATGCATCATCAAAATTATCCTATTACATGGAAAATTATCATTTATATTTTTTTTCTGAAATAAATCTTAACTTAAATTGTATATATTCTTACATATAATCATATAATGACTATTTAATAAAAATTAATAAATAATAATATAGTGAATTTTTTTCACTTATATAACTAATGGTACCAAATATTTTAAAAACTAGTTTATTAAGTACTAAACCTTTTAAAATAACATTTAGTATCAATTTTTTTATTAAATAAATAATTTTAACTTATCATAAAATTTAAGATATAAATATAATGATTTGACATATATAATAACTCATTTTTTAGCTTATATAAAAATTGGTGAAATAAAGGATCTTCATTAGTAATTGGAACAAATTTAGTTGCTTGATTTGCATTTAAAGCCATGCATGGTAGGTTTTCTTTCCTTTCTTGTAGTAAAAAAAAGCAAATATTTACAAATATATTTTTAATTGATAATTAACAAGACAAGTCACAAGTACATAGATAATGATATTATGTGTGATAATGATATAAACCACAACGTAGATAAGTTTCTAATGAGTATATTCATCAACTTATAACATATATATATATATATATTGGAATCTAAAAAAATATCAAATTAATATTTATTTATTAGAGAATTTAAATTAAAAAAATATTAAAATTTTGAGTTAAATATAGAAATAAATAAAATTTTAAAAATTAAAAACATGAATTGAATAAGTGTAATTGAATTGTATTGGACTCACGGTTATTCTTGGTCACCCAAGAAACAATGCTCCCTTGCCATTGTTATATTTTTTTGGCACGGATACTTTAGGTAAATCACGGCCAAAATTTTCGATTTTAATTATTTTTATTGCAAAAAAGGAATGAGTGAGATAAGGCCTCCCACTTGAGCTTCTTCTCACAATTTATTTGGTGATAAACTAAAATTTTATGTGAAATTGCCATTAAAATCTCGAAACAATGATTTCTTCTAGTGACTTTCGGCAGTTGATTCACGTACCATTTGGACCAAGACTAATTCTATTTTTGGATTGAGTGGGTCTGCAGTAGTGATTTAGAATGTAGGGTTGAAATGGGTGAAAAATTATTTATTTGATAAAAAAATATAAAAAATTTTATTTGGAGTGACAAAAAAATAACCTGCAATCCTTTAATTTACACGTAATTACTTCAAAAGTTTACACGCAACTACTTCAAAAGTGTAGGAATTTAAAATAATTGCATAATTTATTATTTAAATTAATTTAATATCATATTTACTATTTATATTATTATTTATTTATATTTATATAATACAAATATAAAATACAAATAGTATAAATAAAAAATTATTGTAAAAAATATTTTTAATATAATTTAATAATATATAATAACTAATAAATTATTTAATTTAATTAAAAATGTAAATTTATTTTTATAATTTTTTTATTAATAATTATTACACTCACTACCCTCCTATACAAACAATTAATTATTAAAAAAAATTAACATCTGCCCTGCAAATTACTTGATTCACCTTATCAAATCCATCAATTCAAACCTACATAGTTTAAGTGAACTTCACGATGGCGGTCAAAATTACCCCATCTGCTGGTCGATTATATCATTGTCGCCTAATTCTTGTCAGGTAAGTTCCTAAAGAACCCCTGAATCCCTAGGTCTGTCTCTTTAAGAGTAAACATTCTTCCCCACTCTTCCCCTATATTTACCTGCACTATTTTTACTGTTTAGTTTTTTTATAACTTAACCTAGCTCGAGTGATTTTAAAATTTTCACCTATCATTTTTTGAACTAGTGACACCCATAGGGATCTCTAGATGATTTCTAGCATCCAACATCATTCATCTTGTGATCTTTGGTGGATTTTCACACTTTTTTACGAAATGCTCTATTTTTATCAAAATTTAAAAATTGTTTAGGAATGAATTAAAATGACGATTTAAGCTCCAAGATAGTTAGAAGTTTTAGAAGGGTGAAAGTGAGTGTTTGAGATGATTTTCGATGGTCAAAGATTAATTTGAAATATTATGGATAAAAATGTAAAATTAGAAAAATTTAGAATTATTTTATAAATTTGATAAATATGAGTACCTAGATTTAAAATATGAATATTTTAGGGAGTTAAGGTGAAATTTATATAGTTATTAGAACTAAAATAAAAATAAAAAAATGTTTGGAGAATAAATTGAAAATTTAAAAAATTTTAGGGACTATTTTACAAAATTGAAAAATATGAATAAATGATTTCAAAAGCTAGATATTTAGGGTTATACCGATAAAATTATAAGTTTTGGGTTAAAAATATAATTTAAAAAATTTAGGGAACAAATTGTAATATTTAAAAATTTTAGGAATAAAAATATAAATTTTATAAAAATTGGAAATATTTCAAAAAATTGTGAAAAATACATATTAAGAGTTTTGGAAAGTAGGAGTTGATTTGTAAAAATGAGATTTTGAAATACTAAAATGTAAATAAAATAACTTATATAACTAACCAATATATAAATATTGATAATTTAAATTGATACCTCTAAATATTAGTTTTAGGGACATATAAGAAATTAATAATAATAATTTGGATGAGGTAGTTACCTACTTGGTTGTTAAATATTTAAAATTTAAATTGAGTAAATTTTAGAAAACATTACACATGTATCGATAAAACTTGCTGATTTATAAATATATAAATTATGTTATATGTTGAACGAGTAGCATCATGCATGCAATCTACTATAGATTCAAATAACTCACCTAGATTCAAAGAACTCACCATGATATCTCAAGTGTCAAGGTAACCGTGTTTACTAATTTAAAGTTTGGTTGGATTCTATCATTCTTTTCATAAATATATAAGATTTTTTTAAATAAAATTTTTTTAAGAGTTTTTTATTAAAAAATGTCTATAATTATTATTATTCAATTTTAAAAATCCTTTTATTGACTAGAGTAATAATATGATCGTTTTAGTAATGAAGTGCATGCAAGACATTTTCATTAAACAAAATATTTTATCAATTATGAGTGAAGACATTATGTTTTATATAGTAAAGCCAATGAGATACTTCATTATTAATGATGCATATAATAATTATTTGAAGCTATAAAACAAATCCACATATATATACATTTTGCATTACATTATTAAGTGTGTATGAGTATAATATATTTGAATATCCATTTGTTGTCTGATTAAAGCTTGAATAAAATCATAGGGTAGACGTGGAAACATAACATGAGAAGGGGGAGTTTGGAAAAAGTTTCTAATAAATAACATGAAAGAGAATGGGTGATATCTCCATTTCATGATCACAAAATTTGTAGTAGGATTTTATATTTTATGCATAAAATTTTTTATTGTAAAAGTTAGTGAACGTAAATAATTAAGATTAATGATTTAATAAATAATTTTTCATCAGAGAAATATTTTAAAGGAAATGAGAAAACTAATATGTATTAAATTATAAATATTATAATTATCTTTAAATGATTTCTATTTTTGATTGGGGTTTAAATTGAGTTTATGAATATTTAATTTTAGTTCACTTACTTAATGAGCTAATACTCTCCTAAATATTTCATGATAATTAATAGAGATAGAAGATAATACAAAAGTAAATAAAGATAACGGGTAGAGATAGAAATTCTAAAAAATCCTAAAAATCCTAAAAAATTCTAAAAATCTTAAAAAATCCTAAAAATCACACAAAAGTAAAGAAAAATACTGTTCAAACGAGAGATTGATTTAAGAAACTTTCTCCATTAAAAGGTAACGGTGTTTACCCAAACTATGTTATTATTTATAGTAATTATAATTTGTATTTATTTTTAAAAAATTTGTAAATCTAAATCTTACGTCCTTCATATACTTCGGCAATTTAACTAACTGATATAGTACTCTACTTTTTAAAGAACTATTTTAAAAAATATGTGGCTGGTGGTAATTAGGTTATTGGGAAAGTCTCGTGCATGTTTAAATAAAAGGAAAAAAAAATACTATAATTAAAAACAAATACCGGATAATATTAAAGATAATATTATTTATTTTAGAAATCATACTCCTAAGAGGAAGAACTAGACTTGTACAACAAGTTATGGACAACACCCTCCAAAGGAGCACACTATAGAGACATGAGGGTATCTAACTCGTGCAATAGGAGAACATGCAACATCGCCTCCATAAAGGGAATTTTGTACCCATGGATATAACCCACAATAAATGACCCCTAAATAGTCAAGTGTACACTTAGATATGTGAATCTGCACCCAAATTTAAGATCGGACTTGAACTCGAAATTTTGTGGATTTGGACGGGTCTATGCTGGTGTCCGAGTTCACGGAGTGAACCTCAACCCTCATTTAAGTCCATTTGATTGGACCCAAATTGTAAACCCCGCACTTTTGAGTTAAGGAAAATCGGTAAAAGAACTGGTTAAACTGAATAAAAAAATCGAGCCGGTTTACATTTGGGAACAAGTAATATGAAAATTTACAATTTTCGAGTGATCCAAATGGTTCATTAAACCTTGGAAAAGAAACTTAAGAAAAATTAAAAAATAAAAATCAAATTGTTTCAGGGAAACTAGATTTCATAAGAGCTTTAAAGTTAAGCGTGCTTGCTGGAGAGGAGTGTGAGTATGGGTGAGAAAGCTTATCATAAATAGCTATAAATTAATATATATTTAATTATTGTAATTAATACCAATAATTTAATACCCAAATTAAATTATTGGAATTAATACAAATAATTTAATACCAAAATTAAATTATTAAAATTAATACTAATTTATGGCAATATTAATACTAGTAATAAATCTCTCTCATTTAATACAGGTTTTACACCTATATAAAGAGGTCATCCCATTCATTCTCCTCACACCCGAACACTTCTCTCTCTCTACTGCTCCATTTCTCGGTGAAACTCGAACTAGAGCTTCGACTTGAACAAAGGTCGGGCTCTTTAGAACTGAGGAGAACACAACTATATGGTAGCAAACTTCAGTAAATCTGAGAATCGTTGGAGAAGCGCCGACATAATGGAATAGTGAAGCAGCTCCAGCAGACTGAAGCTGCCCTATTTCGGCAAAATTGAAATCGTCCATTTCAAGCCCTCCTCAGGCCAAACCAAGCCTTCCCAACACTTCCTCAACCCTCCCACGGCTGAATTACGACTGAAAGGTAAGCCAATTCAACTCCACTCTGAAATTTCATGCTAGAGAGAGAATCGACAGAATTTCAATAATGAAATTCTAACTCAATTTGACATCAATTGATGCGATTCTTGATTCTAGGATGAACCTCAAGATAAGAGCTATCTGACTATATCAAAAGCTCAGACTGTTGTGCCCTCACCGGTGAGAAATCGAAGCTTTCTCTCTCTACAGTCTATTTTCCAGTGAAACTCCGTTTGAGCTCGTTCCGACGTTAAAATCTGTGATTCAAAGTTTCTTAGAATCGTATGAACATGTAGGAACTTAATTTCAACTCCAATTTCGATAATTAGAAGTGTTTGATCGGTCAATTTGATGAAATCAAATTCGATAGTGTTGAAGAGTTGAAATTGGGGAAAAAATTGGGGATTTTCGAAATTCAAATGGCTAAAATGCAATTTTATGAAATTGAGGGTCAATTGGGCATGAAAATAATATTGGAGGATCAATTGAGGAATTTTGGAATTTTTGGGGCAAAACTTACCATTTTTGTAAAGGAAGGGCAAAATAGTAATTTTAGAAAAATTGGGGGAACAAATGGGAAATTTAGGAAATTAAACCCCTTTTTGGTGAAATTGAATAAATTGAAGTCCCAAGATAAATTTTAAAAGTTATGGGACTCAATTTGAGGAAAAACCAAGATTTGGTACTTAAAGTTAAAGAGAAATAACTTTAGGAACCTAATTACAAATAAGTAAAAGTTTGGGTTTTCTCATTCATTGGAAATGAATGAAGGCTATTATGCCGAGTAATAATGAAAAAGGATGTTCATATCGTGTAAGAACGCGAAATACCGGGAACGCCAGCATGGACGAGCTCGCGTGAATACAAAGAACTGGTCAAGTGGAATTCACTGCGTTAACGGGTGAGTGGGTTTACTAATATCATACTCGGTTGGGATGATGGACATAACTTAAAGTTAAAAACCACTTATCGGTTGTGAGTGGGTTTACTAACATCATACCCGGTTGGGATGATGAGCACACCTTATAATTTAAAAACCACTTACCGGGTGTGAGTGGGTTTACTAACATCATACCCGGTTGGGATGATGAGCACAACTTAAAGATAAAAACCACTTACCGGTTGTGAGTGGGTTTACTAACATCATACCCGGTTGGGATGATTAGCACAACTTAAAATTTAAAACCACTTACCGGTTGTGAGTGGAAATTTTATATCATACCCGGTTGGGAATGATAAGTACCTCGATATGAAAATCCCCTATTTAGTGGTATTTCAAACATCACTACTTAGAGAAAGTAATGTAAAAATCATGCGAAAAAACTACTTACCGGTTGTAAGTAGATCATACCTGGTTGGTATGATGAGACTTCCTCGAAGGAAGTTGAAAACCCGTTCATCAGTTATGAACGGAGGTGTCCTTATACCGTGCTGTATAATGGATAGAGAAAACAATTGTTTTGTCGGAAGTGCTCTCCACTGACTGTGTGCCAATGCTTAAACAATTTGGCAGACCTTCTTGACGGGAGCTCGAATAGCTCTGATAGGCTGGGGGCCTCGGTTTTGGAACTTGAGGGCTAAATGCCCGATTTTGAAAATCTCATATAGTGGGCCCAAGGCCAGTTGGCACGAGCAGGAGCTCGTAAATGAACATGATATATGTGCCATAAAATTTAATAAGTGAATTGTTTGGCCATGGTACCAAGATAGGACCGACATGCTTAGTTAACTAGCGGTAGTGCAACATGACAGGTCGACGGACCAGTCAAGACAAACAATTTCAGGTTGAGTTGAGAGTCGGGGCCGTTGGACCAGTGGCACCACAAATTACATGGCAATATGAGAAAACATTGTTTGTGCATGCACTGTGAGTACGGGATCATCAAGACACCCATGAGGGGTAGTGATGCGTCCTAAGGGCACTGGCGACCTGGTGGCTATAAGGGCAGTTCGTCGTTTCAGGTGTCTGTGCGAAATTTGGAGTAGCACAAAGGGCATGTGACTGGGCTGGGGATAGGATGAGGTCTCTGTCCTCATACGGACACAAAGAAGTGATTTCGGGATTGTGGGTCAGATGTCGTGTACATCCACTCATTCCCAAGGTAGGAGTGGTTGTACTTCTATCCGAGTGGCAGGAAAAGTCGCTCCGTAGCCACTAGCGGGTTCAGTAGTGATACTGACTTATGAATGTATGTAACCTTCATGATGAAGGATGTGTGTTGGGTGATGACACACCGATAACTAAGAAATAATGGAAAAACCCAAATTTTGAAATGAAGGGATTTTTGAAAAGAAAGGAGTCTTGCACACTCCATATAAATATTTTTCTTAAAATTTAAAAGTAGACCTTTAAAAACCCATTCACTAAGTAGTCGTACTCACCCCCTCCCTTATATCCCTTTCAGGAAATCCCGGAAAGCCTACCCTGAAAGACAATCAACTAAGATGTTTATAAGACAGGTATGTAAAGTTTTAAATTTCATGAAGTTTTGATTATGTTATTCCAAGAAATGGTGCAGGTTTAAAGGACACCTTACTCTTTTACGGATTATAATAAAGGGAAACCCTTTAATAAATCGGGAGAGTGACGGGTTGTTCACGAGGATCCGACCAAACCGGGTCGGGGCGTGACAACTAGAGTGGTATCAGAGTCTGTTTCCTTGAATACATAATTAAGACTACAAAATATAGTAACTAATAGGATTTATCCTAAAATTTTCAGATGGCTCCCAAGAGAGGAACCAAGAAAACTTGGAAGGGCTCTACTCAACACCCTACCTTTTGTAGGGAGACAACCCTAGAAGCTGCCCAAATGCCTGTGACCTGGTAGAAATGTTGAAGGACCAAATGGGGAAGTATTCGGGAGAATGGTGCTAGGACTTATTGATGGCACAACCCTAAGTATAAAGGAGGATGCTTATCAAGAATATCATAGCTCCCTAGTTAATTTGTGATCATTTTCTGTGATAGGGCTGAGAGCCCAACTGTCACACCCCGACCCGGTTTGGTCGGATCCCCGTGATCAACCCGCCACTCTTCTAGTTTATTAAAGTGTTTCCCCTTATTTTAAACCGTAAAGAGTAAGGCGTCCTTTAACCTGCACTTTTTCCTAGAATAACATAATTAAAACTGCATGAAATTTAAAACTTTGCATACCTGTCTTACATGCATCTTAGTTGACGGTCTTTAAAGGTAGGCTTTCCGGGATTTCCTAAAAGGGATATAAGGGAGGGGGTGAGTACGACTACTCAGTGAATGAGATTCAAATCTTTTGACTAAAAAAAATATTTATATGGAGTGTGCCAGACTCCTTTCTTTTCAAAAATCCCTTCATTTCAAAATTTGGGTTTTTCCATTATTTCTTAGTTACAATGGTGTGTCATCACCCAACACACATCCTTCATCATGAAGGTTACACACATTCGCAAGTCAGTATCACTACTGAACCCGCTAGTGGCTTCGGAGCAACTTTTCCTGCCACCCGGATAGAAGCACGACCACTTCTACCCTAGGAATGAGTGGATGTACGCGATATCCGATCCACAATCCTGAAATCACTTCTTCGTGTCCGTATGAGGACAGAGACCTCATCCTGTCCCCACCTCGGTCTCATGTGCTTGGTGCTACTCCAGATTTCGCACAGACACCTGGAATGACAAACTGCCCTTATAGCCACCAGGTCGTCCAGTGCTCTTAGGACGCATCACTACCCCTCATGGGCATCTTGATGATCCTGTACTTACAGTGCATGCACAAATAATGTTTTCTCATATTGCCATGTAATCTGTGGTGCCATTGGTTCAACGACCCCGACTCTCAACTCAACCCGCAGTTGTTTGTCTTGACTGGTCCGTCAACCTGTCATGTCGCACTGCCACTAGTTGATTGAGCATATTGGTCCTATCATGGTACCATGGTCAAACAATTCACTTATTAAGTTTTATGGCACATATATCATGTTTGTTTACGAGCTCCTGCTCGTGCCAACTGGCCTTGGGCCCACTGTACGAGATTTTCAAAATCGGGCATTTAGCCTCCAAGTTCCAAAACCGAGGCCCCCGACCTATCAGAGCTATTCGAGCTCCCGTCGAGAAGGTCTCCCAAATTGTTTAAACATTAGCACACAGTCAGGGGAGAGCACTTCCGACAAAAATAGGTTTTTACTATCCATCATACCGACCGGTATAAGGACATCTCCATTCATAACCGATGAACGGGTTTTCAACTTCCTTCGAGAAAGTCTCATCATACCAATCGGGTATGATCTACTTATAACCCGTAAGTAGTTTTTCCGCATAACTTTCACATGACTTTCTCTAAGTAGTGATGATTAAAATACCACTAAGTAGTGGGTTTTTATACTAAGGTACTTATCATCCCCAACCGAGTATGATATAAAATTCCCACTCACAACCGATAAGTGGCTTTTAATTTTAAGTTGTGCTCATCATCCCAACTGAGTATGATGTTAGTAAACCCACTCACCCGTTAATGCCGTGAATTCCACTAGACCGGTTCTTGGTATTCAAGTGAGCTTGTCCTTGCTGGCGTTCTCGGTACTTTGTGTTCCTACACGATATGAACATCTTGGTTCATTATCCTTCAGCCTAATCGCCTTCATCCATTCCAAATGAATGAGAAAGTAAAACTTTCATTTATTTGCAATTAGGTCGCTAAAGTTATTTCTCTTTAACTTTAAGTCCCAAATACCGATTTTTCCTCAAATTGAGTCCCGAAACTTCTAAAATTTATCATAGGACCTCAATTTATTCCATTTCACAAAAAGGGGTTTAATTTCCCAAATTTCCTATTTGGTCCCCCAAATTTTCCAAAATTACCATTTTGCCCTTCCTTTACAAAAATGGTAAATTTTGCCCCAAAAATTTCAAAATTCCTCAATTGGTCCTCCAACATTATTTTCATGCCTAATTGACCCTCAATTTCATAAAATTTCATTTTGATCCTTTGAATTTCAAAAATCCCCAATTTGCCCCCAATTCCAACTTCTTAACATAGCCGAATTTGATTTCATCAAATTGACCCATCAAACGTTTCCAATTGTTGAAATTGAAGTTGAATTTGAGTTTCTACATGTTCATACGATTCTTTAGAAATTTGAATCGCAGATTTTAATGCCGAAACGAGCTCAAACGGAGCTTCGTCGGAAAACAAATTATAGAGAGAGAAAGCTTCCATTTCTCACTGGTGAGGGCACGACGGTCCGAGCTTTCGATCTAGGTGGATAGCTCTCATCTTGAGGTTCATCCTAGAATTAAGAATTGCATCAATTGATGCCGAATTGAGTTAGAATTTCATTATTGAAATTCTGTCGGTTCTCTCTCTAGCACCGATCGGAAATTGTAGAGGGGAGCTGAATTGGCTTACCTTTCAGTCATAATTCGGCCATGGGAGGGCTGAGGGAGTGTTGAGAAGGCTTGGTTTGGCTTGAGGAGGGCTCGAAATGTCCAATTTCAACTCGGCCGAAATAGGGTAACTTCGGTCCACCCGAGTTGCTTCACTATTTCATCATGTTGGCGCTTCTCTAGTGATTCTCGGATTGACTGTAGTTTGCTATCAGATAGCTAACTTCTCCCCGGTTCTAAAGAGCCCAACCTCTCCTTTCGAGGTTAAGAAAAATGTTGAAGTCGAAACTCTGGTTTAAGCTTCACCGGGAAATGGAGCAGTAGAGAGAGAGAGAGAAGTGTTCGGGTGTGAGGAGAATGAATGGGGATAACCTCTTTATATAGGTGTAAAACCCGTGTATTAAATTGGAGTGATTTATTACTAGTATTAATATTGCCATAAATTATTGGTATTAGTTCCAATAATTTAATTTCGGTATTAATTTCAATAATTTAATTTTGTATTAAATTATTTGTATTAATTCCAGTAATTTAATTTAGGTATTAAATAATTGGTATTAATTATAATAATTAAATATATATTAATTTATGGCCATTTATGGCATACGACGTATAAAAATCATCCTCACACTACTCTCAAACAAGCACGCTTAACTTCAAATTTCTTATGGGATCTCGTTCACCTGAACCAATTTAGTTTTTCTCTTTTATTTTGTCTTAAGTTTATTTTCAAAGGTTTAATGAACCCTTTGGATCACCCGGAAGTTGTAAATTTCCAAATTGCTTGTTCCCATATGATCGGGTTTGTAACCTGGCTCGGTTTTCTTACTCGGTTTGATCGGTTCTTTTCCCGGTTTTCCTTAACTCAAAAGTGTGGGGTTTACACCAACCATTTGTATTCCCATGTTAATAAAATATTCAAATTCTCCAAAACTCTATCTTCTAAGGATGTGATCTTACTAGGAATATGACTTAAGGAAAATAAAACAAAACCACACTATCCTGGAAACTAAGGAAAAATCGCATTCCAGTAATGGGGGATGAATCAGGAAACCTAGGAGGAATCTTACCATGACCCTTTAGCAAAGAAGATTCAGTAAGAAAATTGTCAAAGTGTTTAGACTCAAGAACGGTAGAGCACCAAACCAATAGTAACCCTGGAAATGCCCTACTCGAAGGAAAGAAGGGACCACAACATTCCATATAAGGGAATAACCTATTATAAGTATGAACGATTGAGACATTACCTAAAGAAGTGCCCAACCCTACTAAGGACAAGTACCAAGTTGAACTATTATAGGTGTAAGGAAAGAAGGGGTGTTCCACACTTCATAGATTTAGGGTAATACCTCCTCAAAGGTCATGAAGGACATGAAGGATTGGAGACCGATACCATGGAGCGGGTTACATAAACAATTCAAAAAGAGGTCAAGAAAAGATGAGGTGAATACAAAAAACTTCTTAAGAAGGATACCTCATGAATAGGGATAAGGTACATGAGAAGCATACTTAAAACCCTCTCATAAGGGACAAACACAAAAAAAAAAATGTCCCCCAAAACTTTAGGGAATGACACAGTGAGAGTGAAGAAGAGAAGGAATATGTTGTGAAAATGAATCATTGGTTGGTGGATGTGCAAGGAGCCAACCCCTCATTAGAAACTACTTGAAGGAAGGATGTATTAGAGGCCAAGACTAACATGCTTTGGAAAAGTGATATAATTTTAAAGTACTACCTCTTTTGGAAAAAGCAGAAAAGTTAAAAATCGAAATCTCTGACCAACATACCTAAGGAAGATCGGGAAGTAGAAAGGACTACATCCTAAAAAGGTCAGTGGGATGACGTTAAGGACAGGAGTACTCGAGAAGACAACTGTCCTAAGAAGACCTAAACCAAGGGACTGGTGGAGGCAAGGCAGTTAACCAGCTAATACGCGGAAGAACCATGATGTAAGTTCCGAGAAGGAAGAGAGGCGAAAATGTCAAATACTCTGAAAGAGAAGAATGAAAGAAATCCTTAAAGGGACCAAATGGCCAAATTAACAACCAAACTCAACCCAAGAAATAAATAGGCAAGCTTCTCACATAATGATCAAGAAATCTTGAAACAAGGAAGATTTATACGCTCCCTAAGGAAATAGACAGGTATTGGGTATGAATGAGGATGCAGATAGAGTATAAAAGATATCTTGCAAGACTTGAGGAGTAAAGGTAAACAGGAGAAGACAACATCAATAGTAGAAATCCCACAGAGCAAATGTAAAAAGGAATGTCCAGAGAAAGGGAAAGAATTCTACAAAGGAAGGAAGCCCCGAAAAGACATGTGTATCCCAATTGAGAGGAAATGGAACCAACCAAAATAGAAGGAATGATAAGCTCACAAATGGAATGTTGGTTAAGATGGAAAAGTTGAGTACCAAGGAAAAATGAGGTCCTAAGAAGGAAATTAAACTAAAGGAATTATGGAGGGACGGATGGACACAATGTGGAGTGAAAGGAACCAACCCTTAATTAGTAAATGTTTCAAAGGAAGGAAGTATCATAATGGCCCAGACTAACCTGTTTGGAGGGAACAGGAGAACCAAGTAGAAAGAGGAAAACTAATAATGACAGATAGCCAAATAGAATAAATAAAACCCTAAGAAGGAATGAGATGTAGTAAAGACTACACTTTATGATGGATAATAGGATGGGCATGAAGAACGAGTGATACAACTGCCCACACGATTGGACCAGAAAAATAAAGAATTGTGAAATGGTTGCGAACAAATCAGAGGGGATTAACGCCAAAGGAAAACCCTTGAGTAGAGGATATCATTGGGAATGATGATGGATCTAAGAAAGGACGAAACCCAACATGTCGGTAAAACATCTGGGAATTTAATTAATTGGAATAGGAAATACTCAATAAGGAAGTCGAAAAGGAACGAATGGGTAAGGAGAACCAACACAATTTAGTAAGTGGAGTTAATAATGGTAAAAAAAAGGATAGTTGAGGAATATTATCAAAAGAAAAGAGAAATGATGTTATACAATCCCTGAAAGGTCTAAAAGCTAAGAGAGACACTTCAAGAGATGTTCTAGAAATCAAATGGATAGAGACGGGTCCTAGAAAATGCCATGCTGTAAGGGCATGTAAGCCCAATAACCCGAGGAGTTAAAGTAAGGAAGAGTCGGCTAATAAGCATGACGAGGTTAAATATAACAATTTGGACCAAAGTTATAATAGACAACGAATGGAGGAAGAGTCGAAATGGGACGAAAAGGTGGTGATAAAGAAATCCGAGGAAATAAGTATGAAATGCTCTATAGGACGACGAGCTAAGTGTTTCAATGATCAAGTGTTTAACTAGACACAAAAATGGTTAGTTATCTTGGAATTCCCAATCTTGAGTATAGGACCTCAAGGGGAAGAATGTTCCTCTAAGCAAAGAGAGAGATAAAATCTAAGAACATACCCTGAGGTAAGGTATGTCTAGTTATGACAAACTCCATGGAGGGAGTAAATAATATTAACGAAAATGAATTTCTCAAGTGAAGGTTGTGAAAGGGACTAATTTCAAGGACGAAAGAAAAGTTTGTATCTTAAGCAAACACCAAAGGGGAATCAAAGGAAATGATTGCTCATGCAAGGATGTTAACTAAGTTTTGGGACAAAACTCCTAAAAGGAGGGGAGAGTTGTAAACCCCTCACTTTTGAGTTAAGGAAAATCGGGAAAAGAACTGGTCAAACAGAATAAAAAAATCGAGCCAGTTTACATTTGGGAACAAGCAATATAGAAATTTACAACTTTCGAGTGATCCAAAGGGTTCATTAAACCTTGGAAAAGAAACTTAAGAAAAATTAGAAAACAAAAACCAAATTGGTTCAGGTGAACTAGATTCCATAATAACTTTAAAGTTAAGCGACCTTGATTAAGAGTAGTGTGAGGATGGGTGACCTCCTGGGAAGTATGAATTTTTTTGTAACCCGAAATTTCGGTCAAAACTTTTTATGCGAATGTACCGCTTATCATAAATAGCCATAAATTAATATATATTTAATTATTGTAATTAATAGTCATAAATTAATATATATTTAATTATTGTAATTATTACCAATAATTTAATACCTAAATTAAATTATTGGAATTAATACAAATAATTTAATACTGAAATTAAATTATTGGAATTAATACTAATAATTTATGGCAATATTAATACTAGTAATAAATCTCTCCCATTTAATACACGGTTTTACACCTATATAAATAGGTCATCCCATTCATTCTCCTCACACCCGAACACTTCTCTCTCTCTCTCTACTACTATATTTCCCAGTGAAACTCAAACTAGAGTTTCGACTTTGAACAAATGTCGGGCTCTTTAGAACCGAGGAGAAGACAGCTATCTGGTAGCAAACTCTAGTAAATCCGAGAATCGTTGGAGAAGCACCAGCATGATGGAATAGTGAAGCAGCTCCAGCAGACTAAAGCTGCCCTATTTCGGCAAAGCTAAAATCGGCCATTTCAAGCCCTCCTCAAGCCAAACCAAGCCTTCCCAACACTTCCTTAGCCCATCCACGGCCGAATTATGACTGAAAGGTAAGCCAATTTGACTCTCCTTTGCAATTTCCAGCTGGTGCTAGAGAGAGAACCGACATAATTTCAATAATGAAATTCTAACTCAATTCGACATCAATTGATGCGATTCTTGATTCTAGGATAAACCTCAAGATGAGAGCTATCTGCCTAGATTGAAAGCTTAGACTGTCGTGCCCTCACCGGTGAGAAATCGAAGCTTTCTCTCTCTACAGTCTATTTTCCGGCGAAACTCTGTTTGAGCTCGTTCCGGCGTTAAAATCTGTGACTCAAAGTTTCTTAGAATCGTATGAACATGCATGAACTCAATTTCAACTCCAATTTTAATAATTAGAAGTGTTTGATCGGTTAATTTGATGAAATCAAATTCAGTAGTGTTAAAGAGTTGAAATTGAGGAAAAATTGAGGATTTTCAAAATTCAAATGGCTAAAATGATATTTTATGAAATTGAGGGTCAATTGGGCATGAAAATAATGTTGGAGGATCAATTGAAGAATTTTGGAATTTTTGGGGCAAAACTTACCACTTTTGTAAAGGAAGGGCAAAATGGTAATTTTAGAAAAATTGGGGGACCAAATTGGAAATTTGGGAAATTAAACCCCTTTTTGGTGAAATTGAATAAATTGAAGTCCCAAGATAAATTTTAAAAGTTATGGGACTCAATTTGAGGAAAAACCAAGATTTGGGACTTAAAGTTAAAGATAAATAACTTTAGGAACTTAATTGTAAATAACTAAAAGTTTGGGTTTTCTGATTTATTGGAAATGAATGAAGGATGTTATGTTGAATAATAATGAACAAGGACGAGCTCGCGTGAATACAAAGAACCGATCAAGTGGAATTCACTACGTTAACGGGTGAGTGGGTTTACTAACATCATACTCGGTTGGGATGATGAGCATAACTTAAAGTTAAAAACCACTTACCGGTTGTGAGTGGGTTTACTAACATCATACCCGGTTAGGATGATGAGCACAACTTAAAGATAAAAACCACTTACCGGTTGTGAGTGGGTTTACTAACATCATACCCGGTTGGGATGATTAGCACAACTTAAAATATAAAACCACTTACCGGTTGTGAGTGGAAATTTTATATCATACCCAGTTGGGAATGATAAGTACCTCGATATGAAAACCCACTATTTAGTGGTGTTTTAAACATCACTACTTAGAGGAAGTGATGTGAAAATCATGTGGAAAAACTACTTACCGTTGTAAGTAGATCATACCTGATTGGTATGATGAGACTTCCTCGAAGGAAGTTGAAAACTTGTTCATCGGTTATGAACGGAGGTGTCCTTATACCGTGTTGTATAATGGATAGGGAAAACATATGTTTTGTCGGAAGTGCTCTCCCCTAACTGTGTGCCAATCCTTAAACAATTTGGGAGACCTTCTCGACGAGAGCTCGAATAGCTCTGATAGGCCGGGGCCTCGGTTTTGGAACTTGGGTGCTAAAAGCCCGATTTTGAAAATCTCGTACACTGGGCCCCAAGGCGAGTTGGCATGAGCAGGAGCTCATAAACGAACATGATATATGTGTCATAAAACTTAATAAGTGAATTGTTTGGCCATGGTACCAAGATAGGACCAACATGCTCAGTCAACTAGCAATAGTGCGACATGATAGGTCGACGGACCAGTCAGGACAAACAACTGCAGGTTGATTTGAGAGTCGGGGCCGTTGGACCAGTGGCACCACATATTACATGGCAATATGAGAAAACATTGTTTGTGCATGCACTATAAGTACAGGATCATCAAGACGCCCGTGAGGGGGTAGTTATGCGTCCTAAGGGCATTGGATGACCTGGTGGCTATAAGGGCAGTTCGTCGTTCTGGGTGTCTGTGCGAAATTTGGAGTAGCACAAAGTGCATGAGACCGAGGTGGGGATGAGATGGGGTCTCTGTCCTCATATAGACACGAAGAAGTGATTTTGGGATTGTGGGTCGGATGTCGTGTACAGAACTCATTCCTAAGGTAGAAGTGGTTATACTTCTATCTAGGTGGCAGGAAAAGTCGCTCCAAAGCCACTAGCGGGTTCAGTAGTGATATTGACTTGCGAATGTGTGTAACCTTCATGATGAAGGATGTGTGTTGGGTGATGACACACCGGTAACTAAGAAATAATGGAAAATTCTAAATTTTTAAATGAAGGGATTTTTGAAAAGAAAGGAGTTTGGCACACTCCATATAAATATTTTTCTTAAAATTTAAAAGTAGACCTTTAAAAACTCATTCACTGAGTAGTCGTACTCACCCCCTCCCTTATATCCCTTTTAGGAAATCCTGGAAAGCCTACCCTGAAAGACAATCAACTAAGATGTCTGTAAGACAGGTATGTAAAATTTTAAATCTCATGTAATTTTGATTATGCTATTCCAGAAAATGGTGCAGGTTTAAAGGACGCCTTACTTTTTATGAATTATAATAAGGGGAAACCCTTTAATAAATCTGGAGAGTGTCGGGTTGTTTACGGGGATCCGACCAAACCGGGTCGGGGTGTGACACAAACATCATGACCATTCGAGGTCGTGTCCAAGCGGACCCAAGCCTGGACCTTGACCCCATATGTGGACTTTGATGAGGGTAGTCTTTAGGATATATGGTGTTTTGCATCATCATGGAGAAAATATTTTACATGTGGATAGAAATTAGGGTGATGTATGTGATTTGATATCCTTTGGAAATAGAATGAGATAAGTTGTTAGTGTCCGTGAATGCCACTTGGATATAGTTGGTAGGGGAAAAGAGTCTCTAGTTGAAATTAGGCACAATTGGTGTGAATTAAATCATTTACTATGGTCTATGTAAACCTTGCCCTTTTGAGTTAAGGATAATAGAGAAAAGAACCGGTTAAATCGAGTGAAAAAAACTAAATGAATTCACAAACCCAATTACCAGAGAACAGACAATTTGAGAAATTTACAACTCTCGAGTGATCCAAAGGGTTCATAAAATCTTGGAAAAGAACCTTAGGACAAATTGGAAGAGAAAAACTAAACCGGTTCAGGTGAACCGGCCTATGAACCGAGTCAGTTCATGAATCGGAATCGATAGAGAAAGGGCAAACCGGGAAATTTATGGATCCCGAGTGACCTAAATAGTAACAAAGTTAAGAAAAAGAACCTTAGGGTGAATTGGAGATGAAAACCAAACTGGTTCAGGTGAATCAGATCTAAACTGGATTGAACCGGTTTGGACCAGTTTGAACACTATTGAACTGAATGCTAAATTTATTTTTCTTGGTGGTTTAGAAAATTCAAATATGAGATTTGAGGCCACCATTGGATAGAAAATGAATTTAGATAAATTTAGAAATTTTTAGATTTGAAAAATTCGGTCGAATTGGGGGTGAACCAGTTAGTTTAAATTTTGAACCTAGTTCATACCGGTTTGGTCTGGTTCAAAATAGTGTCGTCTTCTTCCTTTAGATGACATCACTGTTCACTCACCAAAAAATCGTGCAGTGCCGACGAAGCTGAAAAGTTTTTGGCCAGGAAGTTTCAGACAATTAATGATCGCCATTAAGGCACCAATCGGACAGATAGGTCATAGGCCTCAGTTTTGGAACTTGAGGGCTAATAGGCCCGATTTTAAAAATCTCAAATAGTGGGCCCTAGGCCAATTGGCACGAGCAGGAGCTCGTAAACAAACATGATTCTAAGACTTGAAAACTTAAGTGAATGAATTATTTGCCCATGGTACTGAGACAGGATTGACATACTCGATGGACTAGCGACAGTGCAATATGATAGGTATTCGGACTAGTCAAGACAAACAGTTGTAGGTCGAGTTGAGAGCCAGGGCCGTTGGACCAATGGCACCATAAATTATATGGCTTATGTGGAAAAATTATTGATTTGTGCATGCACTGTGATTACGGGATCACCAAGACACCTAATAGGGGTAGTGATGCGTCCTAAGGCTCTGGACGACCGAGTGGAGATAAGGGCTGTTAGTCATACCAAAAGTCTTGAGAAGCTCAACGTAGTTTCATTGCGCATGAGATCGGGGTGGGGACGGGATGAGGTCTCTGTCCTCATATGGACACTGAGCTTTGTTAGGGGATTGAGGTCAGATGTCGTGTACATCTACTCATTCTAAGGGTAGAAGTGGACATGCTTCTATCTAGGTGGCTGGTAAAGACGCTCCAACCTCAGAAGTGGATACAATGGAGGGGCTGGCCTGTGAATGTGTGTGTCCTTCATGATGAAGGGCATGTGTTGGTTGATAAACACATCGTTGAGATGAGAAATGATTATGAAAAACTGAGATTTTGAAAATGAGAAATTTTAAAGAAAATAAGGAGTCTGGAACACTCCAATTCCAACTATTTTTTTGAGAGTCATACCCTAAAACACCCATTCACAGAGTCATTGAACTCACCCCCTCCCTTATATCCCATACAGGTAACCCCGGAAAGTTTACCCCAAAGACCACTAGCTAACACCTATAAGGCATGTATGATAAGTTTCAAATTTTTATGCAGTTTTGTTTTATGTTATTCCAAGAAAGATGTAGGTTTAAAGGACGCCTTAATCTTCATAGTTTATAAAGAAGGGGCAACCCTTAGTAAGCTGGGAGAGTGGTGGGTTGATCACGGGGATCCGACCAAACCGGGTCGGGGAGTGACAATTTGTGTGGTATCAGAGCTTATTTCCTAAAATACATAATTAAGATTAGAAAATATAGTAACTAATAGGATTGATCTTAAAATTTTTAGAATGGCTCCGAAGAAAGGAACCAAGAGAACTAGGGATGCAGTCTCTAACACTGCCTAACCACCCCTACTTGTGGAAACTCCTACGGAAGCCCAGACAACTCCTCCTGGACATAGCACGGAACACTAGAAGTTGTACGAGAAGTTCACCCATGTATTTGGGCAACCTAACCTCGTTCCCGAGGCAGCCACTAATTCTCGGGTTGAAATAGAGAAAGTACAATCCCATCCTCCCCTATTAACCATCCCCCTCCAATAGACATTCCCAGAAATCTCATGACTCTCCGTCAACTAGGGTGTAAACCCTTCCTTGGAGAAAAGGATGTTGGTGCCGCAATGGATTGGCTAGCAAGTATTAAGAAGCGGATGGGAATCGTCAGGATACCACCAGAGGATATGGTGATCCTGATAGAATTCTTCCTAGAGGGAAGTGCTAAACGATGGTGAGACAATGTTCGAAACCTGCATACCACCATCCTCACTTGGGAACAGTTCAAGGAGAGGTACTCAGAGGAGTACTTGGTGCCACATTTGATAAATGAGAAGAAACAAGAGTTCATCCGACTTCGACAAGGGCTTAACTCCATATCAGAGTATGAAACAAAATTCAACGAGTTAAGACCCTTTGCTCCTGACCTAGCTAGACTGGCAGACATATGCCAGTGGTTCATGGATAGTCACAATATGGACATTTGAGACTGTATAGGGGTACTAGGTCGCCCCCATGAACCTGGTAGTAGTAATTAGTATGGCTCATGAGTGTGAGTGACTAGTGCAGACCCGACACCGTCGGATGAAGCAGACTACCTAAAAGGAGGATAAGGGTCCAAACCATCAGGGAGGACGGAAGGAGCATAACCATAAAAAATGGGGAAATAGAATGGCATTTCAAAGGAGAAAGGACATGCCCCCACCTCCCGAGAGAGTGGTCCCCACCTTACCTCAAGGAAACCCTCGTTGTCCAAGGTGTCAAAAGAACCATGAGGGAGCATGCTTTACATGCTTTGCATGTGGACAAGTGGGGCACTTTACAAAGGACTGTCCCACTCATAGGGAGAACAAGCAGAGGAATACCCTTGGACCACCTCAAGGGAACCCCAAAAATCCTAGGCTAGATGCTACAGCACGAGTACCAGCTATGGTATACAACATTACCTAGGAAGAAGCTAGAAGAGACCCTAACACTGTAGCGGGTACATCCCAAAACCCTCCAAACTAGTTCAAGAGAATCTTGTAAACTGAAAAAAAAATTATTTAATAAAGAAAAGCTTTCATCTAAAATACATGCTTCTTCAATTAGGATATATACAACTATGGGGACAGCAAGTATATGCCCTCTTCAACTTAGGAGCTGAGATACCTTCATTAAAGAAGAGTTGATTTCAAATGTACCCCTATAACTTACTCCACTAGAACAAAGTCTCAACATTCTCACACCTTTAGGAGAAGGTTTAAACATGAATAAGAAATTAAAAGGATGTGAGATAAAGATTGGAGGAATCAAACTTGAAGCTGACTTGATTCCATTACCCTTAAAAGAGATTGAAGTAATCCTTAGGATGGATTGGTTAAGTAACCATTAGGCTAAGATGGACTGTGGAAAGAAGGCAATGACCTTCCACACTCCCGAGACGAATGGATTAAAGTTCCAAGGAGATCGAAAGAAAAGCGAAGTACAAATGGTGTCCCATCTGAAAGCCCAAAAGATGATACAAAAAGGTTGTACGGCTTTCCTGGCCATGGTCGTTGACGAAGAGTCTGAAGAGAAGAGACTTGAAGACATTCTGGTAGTTAGGCACTACCCAAAAGTATTTTCAGAAGAGCTACTTGGACTACCTCCAAGTCAACAAGTGGAGTTCACTATAGAAATAATCCTAGGAACAAATCCCATATCCCAAGCCCCATACCGTATGGCTCCGACGGAACTGAAGGAATTGAAGGAGAATTTAGACAAATTATTGGAGAAGGATTTCATATGCCCTATCCAATCTCTATGGGCTGCACTAGTCCTATTCGTCAAGAAAAAGGATTGAAGTATGAGACTGTGCATAGACTATAGGAAGCTAAACCAAGTCACCATCAAGAATCGATACCCACTTTTGTGGATAGATAACTTATTCGATCAATTAAAAGGAGCAGCTTACTTCTCCAAAATAGACCTTCGGTCAGGCTATCATCAACTCAGGATTTGAGAGGACATTCCCAAAATGGCATTCTGATCCAGATATGGATATTATGAGTTCAAAGTAATGTAGTTCAGATTAACGAATGCCCCTACAATATTCATGGATTTCATGAATTGTATGTTCCAACCACATTTGGACAAGTTTGTAATAGTATTCATAGATGACATTCTTATATACTCATGAACTAGGTTGGAACATGAAGAGTAATTGGCAATCACCTTAGAGATATTAAAGGAAAGTCAATTATATTCAAAATTCTCCAAGTGTGAGTTCTGGCTGCAAGAGGTAGGATTCTTACGACATATAGTGTCCAAGGATAGAGTCAAAGTAGATCCAGCCAAGGTGGAAGCTATATCAGATTGGAAGTGTAAACCTCACACTTTTGAGTTAAGGAAAACCGATAAAAGAACTGGTCAAATCGAGTAAGAAAACTGAGCCGATTTACAAACCCGATCATTTGGGAACAAGCAATTTGGAAATTTACAACTTGCGGGTGATCCAAAGGGTTCATTAAACCTTAAAAAAGAAACTTAAGACAAATTAGAAGAGAAAATCCAAATTGGTTCATGTGAACAAGAATCTATAAGAACTTTGAAGTTAAGTGTGCTTGCCCGAGAGTAGTTTGAGGATGGGTGACCTCCTGGATCTCTCCCATTTAATACACGATTTTTACACCTATATAAAGAGGTCATCCCCATTCATTCTCCTCATACCTAAACACTTCTCTCTCCCTCTCTCTACTGCTCCATTTCCCGGTGAAGCTCAAACCAAAGCTTCGACTTGAACATTTTTCTTAACCTCGAAAGGAGAGGTCAGGCTCTTTAGAACTGGGGAAAAGACAGCTATCTGATAGCAAACTTTAGTCAATCGGAGAATTGCTAGAGAAGCGCCGGCATGATAGAACAGTGAAGAAACTCTGGCGGACTGAAGTTGCCCTATTTCGGCCAAGCTGAAATCGGCCATTTCGAGCCCTCCTCAAACTAAACCAAGCCCTCCCAACACTTCCTCAGCCCTCCCACAATCGAATTAGGACTGAAAGGTAAGCCAATTCGGCTCCTCTCTACAATTTTCGATCGGTGCTAGAGAGAGAACCGATAAAATTTCAATGATGAAATTTTAACTCAATTCAGCATCAACTGATACGATTCTTGATTCTAGGATGAACATCAGGATGAGAGCTATCTGCCCCGATTGAAAGCTCGAACCACCGTGTCCTCACCAGTGAGTAATCAAAGCTTTCTCTATCTACAATCCGTTTTCCGGTGAAGCTTTGTTTGAGCTCGTTCCGACGTCAAAACTTGTGATTCAAACTGCTATTGAATCATAAGAGGATGGAGGAACTCAATTTTAACTTCAATTTCAACAATTGAAGGTGTTTGATCAGTCAATTTGATGAAAACAAATTCGGTTGTACTAAGAAGTTGAAATTGGGCGAAAAATTGGGGAAAATTGGGGATTTTCGAAATTCAAAGGACCAAAATACAATTTTATGAAATTGAGGGTCAATTGGGCATGAAAATAATATTGGAGGACCAATTGAGGAATTTTGGAATTTTTAGGGCAAAACTTACCATTTTTGTAAAGGAAGGGCAACATGGTAATTTTGGAAAAGTTGGGGAACCAAATTGGAAATTTGGAATATTAAACCCCTTTTTGTGAAATTGAATAAATTGAGGTCCCAAGATAAATTTTCAAAGTTTCAGGACTCAATTTGAGGACAAACTTGCATTTGGGGACTTAAAGTTAAAGAGAAATAACTTTAGGGACCTAATTGCAAATAACTAAAAAGTTTAGGTTTTCTCATTCATTGGAAATGAATGAAGGTTGTTAAGTCGAGTAATAGTGAACAAGGATGTTAATATCGTGTAGGAACACGAAGTACTAGGAACACCAGCATGGACGAGCTTGCGTGAATACAAAGAACCGGTCTAGTGGAGTTCACTGCGTTAACGGGTGAGTGGATTTACTAACATCATACCTGGTTGGGATGATGAGCACAACTTAAAGATAAAAACCACTTACCAGTTGTGGGTGAAAATTTTATATCATACCTAGTAGGGGATGATAAGTACCTCGGTATAAAAACCCAATGTTTAGTGGTATTTTAATCATCACCACTTAGAGAAAGTGATGTGAAAATTATGTGGAAAAACTACTTACCAGTTTAAGTAGATCATACCCGGTTGGTATGATGAGACTTCCTCAAAGGAAGTTGAAAACCCGTTCATCGGTTATGAACGGAGATGTCCTTATACTGGTCGGTATAATGGACAGTAAAAACCTATTTTGTTGGAAGTGTTCTCCCCTAACTGTGTCAATGCTTAAACTATTTGGGAGACATTCTTGACGGGAGCTTGAATAGCTCTTATAGGTCGAGGGCCTCGGTTTTGGAACTTGAGGGCTAGAATGCCCAGATTTTTGAAAATCTCGTATAGTGGGCCCAAGGCCAGTTGGCACGAGCAGGATCTCGTAAATGAACATGATATATGTGCCATAAAACTTAATAAGTAAATTGTTTGGCCATGGTACTAAGATAGGACCAACATGCTCAGTCAACTAGCGGTAGTGCGACATGACAGGTCGACAGACCAGTTAAGACAAACAACTGGGGGTTGAGTTGAGAGTCGGAGTCGTTGGACCAATGGCACCACATATTACATGGCTTGATAAGAAAATATTGTTTGTGCATGCATTATGAGTACGGGATCATCAAGACGCCCATGAGGGGTAGTGATGTGTCCTAAGGACCCTGGACGACCCGGTGAGTATAAGGGCAAATCGTCGTTCTAGGTTTTGTGCGAAATTTGGCGTAGCACCAAGCGCATGAGACCGGGATGGGGACATGATGAGGTCGCTGTCCTCATATGGACACGAAGAAGCAATTTTAGGATTGAGGGTTGGATCGAGTATTTAACTCTTGAAAAGACTTCTCAGAACTCTCATCCCATTTATTTTCAACTCCCTTCCTTGTGAGTCGAGTTAGCGGAGCTGCTATTTTAGAAAAGTCTTGCACAAACCGTCTATAGTATTTATTGTAAACCCCGCCCTTTTGAGTTAAGGAAAACCGAGAAAAGAACCGGTCAAATCGAATAAGAAAACCGAACCGGTTCACGTACGCGATCTATTGGGAATGAACAATTTGGAAATTTACAACTCCCGGGTGATCCAAAGGGTTCATAAAACCTTGGAAAAGAACCATAGGACAAATCAAATAAGAAAACTGAACCGGTTCACGTACGTGATCTATTGGGAACGAACAATTTGGAAATTTACAACTCCCGAGTGATCCAAAGGGTTCATAAAACCTTGGAAAAGAACCATAGGACAAATTGGAAGAGAAAAACCAGACTGGTTTAGATGAATCGGATCCAATTGAATTGAATCAGTTTATGAACCGGATCGGTTCATGAACTAGAACTGAATGAGAAATGGAAAATAGGGAAATTTATGGATCCCTTGTGACCAAAAGAGATTTATAAACCTTGGGAAGGAACCTTAGAACAACGTGGGAGAGAAAAACCAGACTAGTTTGGGTGAACCAGATTAAATTGGTTTAAGAACCGAGCCGATTTATGAATCGAAACCGATAGAGAGACGGTAAACCGAGAAATTTATGAACCCTAGGTGACCTAAGGAGCCACAAAATTCATAGAAATGGACTTGTGAAGGAATTGGAGATGAAAACAAATCGGTTCAGGTGAACTGGAGCCGAACCGGTTTGGACCGGTTTGAATCACTATTGAACCGAATCCTAAATTCATTTTTCTAAGTGGCTTAAATAATTCAAATTTGAGATTTGAGGCCACCATTGGATAGAAAATAAATTTAGAAATTTTTAGATTTAAAAAACAGGGTCGAATGAGGATTGAATTGGCCGGTTTAAGTTTTGAACCCGGTTGGTTCGGACCAGTCCGGTTCGGAATAGTGTTATCTTTTTCCTCCAAATGACAACACTATTCACTCACCAAAAAATTGAAGCAGCGTCGGCAGAGAAGAAATGTTTCTGTTCGATACATTTCAGGCCATCAATGTCTGTAAAAAAAGGTGCCGAACGGACGGCCAACGAGTCCCCGCGCTTCCTATATAAAGAGCCACTCTCCATTCATCCTCTCCACACTCGAAAAGCTCATTCTCTCTCATTTGCTTAGTTTTCCAGCGAAGCTCGAACCAGAGCTCCGATATAGGGTCTTTTCTAAGCCAAAGAAGGTGAGGTCAGGCTCTTTAGAATCAGGGAGAAGTCAACTACACGCATGTAGTCTCGGTTTGCTCCGAGGGTCACCGGAGAAACGCCGGCATGATGGAATAGTGAAGCAACTCCGGCGGACCGAAGCTGCCCTGTTTCAGCCAAGTTGAAATCAACCATTTCGAGCCCTTCTTAGGCCAAACAAGCCCTCCCAACGCTTCCTCAGCCCTCCCATGATCGAATTAGGACTCAAAGGTAACCTAATTCGACTCCCCTCTGCAATTTCTAGCCGGTGCTAGAGAGAGAATCGGATGAATTTCGATGATGAAATTCTAACTCAATTCAACATCAATTGATGCGATTCTTGATTCTAGGATAAACCTCAGGATGAGACTACCTGCCCAGAAAGCTCCGACCGTCATGCCCTCACCGGTGAGAAATCGAAGCTTTCTCTCCCTACAGTCCATTTTCCAGTGAAGCTCCGTTTGAGCTCGTTCTGGTATTAAAACTTGCGATTCAAATTGCTGGAGAATCGTATGAACATCTAGAAACTCAATTTCAACTTCAATTTTAACAATTGGAAGTGTTTGATTGGTTAATTTGTAAAGGAATGGCAAAATGGTAATTTTGGAAAATTTGGGGGACCAAATTGGAAATATGGGAAATTAAACCCCTTTTATGAATTGGAATAAATTGAGGTCCTATGATAAATTTTAAATGTTTTGGGACTCAATTCAAGGAAAAACTGACATTTGGGATCTAAAGTTAAAGAGAAATAACTTTAGGGACCTAATTGTAAATAAATAAATGTTTGGTTTTCTCATTCATTTGAAATGAATGAAGGCGGATAATTAACCCAGATGTTCATATCATATAGGAACACGAAGTACCGGGAACGCCAGCAAGGACAAGCTCGCGTGAAAACAAAGAATCGATCTAGTGGAATTCACTACATTAACGGGTGAGTGGGTTTATTAACGTCATACCCGGTTGGGATGATGAGCACATCTTAAAGTTAAAAAAAACCACTTACTGGTTGTAAGTGGAATTTTATATCATACCCAATTGGGGATGATAAGTACCTTGAAATGAAAACCCACTACTAAGTGGTATTTTAAACATCACAACTTGGAGGAGTAATGTGAAAAATATGTGAAAAAATTACTTACCGGTTGTAAGTAGATCATACCTAGTTGGTATGATGAAACTTCCTCGAAGGAAGTTGAAAACCTATTTATCGGTTATGAACGAAGATATCCTTATACCCCATCGGTATAATGGACAGTTGAAAATATATTTTTGTCGGAAGTGCTCTTCTCTAACTGTATGCCAATGCTTAAATAATTTGGGAGACCTTCTTGACGGGAGCTCGAATTGCTCTTATAGGTCGGGGGCTTTGGTTTAGGAACTTGGGGGCTAATATGCCTGATTTTGAAAATTTCCTACAGTGAGCCCAAGGCCAATTATCACAAGCTGAAGCTCGTAAACAAACATGAGTTATATGCCATAAAACTTTCAATAAAGGAATTGTTTGGCCATGGTAACAAGACAGGACCGACATACTCAGTCAAGTAGCGGTAGTGCAACATGACAGGTCGACGGACCCGTCAAGACAAACAACTGCGGGTTGAGTTGAGGGTCGGGGCCATTGGACCAGTGGCACCACATATTATATGGCATGATAAGAAAATACTGATTATGCATACACTGTTATTACGGGACCATCAAGACGCCCAAGAGGGGTAGTGATGCGTCCTAAGGGCAGTGGACGACCTGGTGGGTATAAGGGCAGTTCGTCGTACCAGGTGACCGTGCGAAATTTGGAGTAGCACTAACCGCATAAGACTGAGATGGGGACAGAATGAGGTCATTGTCCTCATACGGATACGAAGAATCGATTTCGGGATTGAGGGTTGGATGTCGCGAACATCCACTCATTCTCAGGATAGAAGTTGATGTACTTCTATCTGGGTGGCCGGTAAAGTCGCTCCGAAGCCACAAGTGGGTTCAGTGGATGTGCTAGCCTAAGAATGTGTGTTTGACCTTCATGATAAGGGTGTGTGTTGGGTGATGACACACTCTAATTAATATGGAAATGGTGGTAAAAACTGAGATTTGAATTGAAAGGATTTTTTAAAGAAAGGAGTCTGGCACACTCCGATACAAATTTTTTTCATAAAAGTAAAAGTTTTGAAAAATCCATTCACTAAGTAGTCGTACTCACCCCCTCCCTTATATCCCTTTTAGGAAATTTCGGAAAGACTACCATTAAAGACCATCAACTAAGACACCTGTGAGACAGGTATGATGAAATTAAACTATTATGCAGTTTTGTATTATGTTATTCGAGGAAAAGGTGCAGGTTTAAAGGATGCCTTACTCTTTACGATCTATAACAAGGGGAAACCATTTAATAAACCGGGAGAGTGGCGGGTTCATCACGGGGATCCAACCAAATCAGGTCGGGGTGTGACAACTTGAGTGGTATCAGAGCTTGTTTCCTCGAATACATAATCAAGACTATAAAATATAGTAACTAATATGATTTTTCTTAAATTTACAAATGGCTCCTAGGAGAGTAACCAAGAAAACTAGGAATGTCTCTACTCAACACCCCGTCCTCATATAAAGATAACTCTAGAAGCTTCCCAATGCCCCAGATATAGTAGAAGCCTCAAAGGACCAAATGGGGAAACATCCAGTACCACCAAGAAGTACGGTGCCAGGGCATGTTAAGGTCACAATCCTGTGTACAAAGGGAGCCAAGCCTAAAGCCAAGAATGCTAGTATAGATGTATAATCTTACCAAGGAGGATACTTGCCAAGAAAACCGTAGCTTCCTATCTATTATTTGACTACTTTATGTGATATAGGGCAAAAATCCCAACCTTTTATATCCCCTTGTTAATGAAATACTCAAATTCTTAAATCTCTACCTCCCAATGATGTGATCTTGCTAGAAAGATGACCTAAGGCAAATAAACCAAACAAACCCACACTAGAAACTAAGGAAAAGTTACATTTCAATTATGGAAGATGAATCAGGGAATTAAGAAACCTAGGAGGACTCTTACCATGACCATTTAGCAAAGGAGATTTAGCAAGAAAACTCAAAGTCGGTGAAGCACCAAACCACCAGTAACCCTGAAAAAGCCCACTCGAAGGAGAGAAGGAAACACCACAATCCATGCAAGTGAATAACTTATTACAAGTATGAATGATGGGGACATTACGTGAAGAAGTGCCCAACCTACTAAGGACAAATACCAAGATAAACTATTATAGGTGTAAGGAAAGAAGGAGTGTCCCACACCTCATAGATTTAGGGCAATACCTCCTCAAAGGTCACTAAAGACATGAAGGACTAGAGACTGAAACTATGGAGTAGGCTAAGTAAGCGGTTCACAAAGAAGTCAAGAAATAACGAGGTGAATGTCAAATTTAAACTTCTTAAGAAGGTCAAACTGAGATGGATACCACAAGAATAGAGATAAGGTACATGGGAAGTATACCTAGAACTCTCTTATAAGGGAGCAAACATAGAAAAATGTCCTCCAAAAACTCTAGGGAATGTCACAATGAGAGTGAAGAAGAGAAGGAATATGCTAGGAAAGGGAACTTTGGAGGGATGCATACAACTAAGTACCTTGAAGGAATCATTGGATTGGCAAATGGACATAACGTGGAGCTCAAGGCACCGACCCTCCATTAGAATGAGGTCTCCGAAGTTATTTTTCTTTAACTTTAAGTCCCTATTGTCAGGTTTTGCTAAATTTGAGTCCTGAAACTTTTAAAATTTATCTTAGGACCTCAAATTATTTAATTTTGCGTAAAGGGTTTAATTTTCCAAATTTCCAATTTGGTCCCCCAACTTTTCCAAAATTACCATTTTGCCCTTTCTTTACAAAAATGGTAAGTTTTGCCAAAAAAATTCCAAAATTCCTCAATTGGTCCTCCAACATTATTTTCATGCATAATTGACCTCAATTTCATAAAATTGTATTTTGGTCCTTTAAATTTCAAAAATCCCTAATTTTCTCCAATTTCAACTCTTCAACACTACCGAATTTGATTTCAGAAAATTGACCGATCAAACACCTCTAATTGTTGAAATTGGAGTTGAAATTGAGTTCCTGCATGTTCATATGATTCTAAAAAACTTTGAATTGCAGATTTTATAGCCGAAACGAGCTCAAACGGAGCTTCGCCAAAAAATAGACTATAGAGAGAGAAAGTATCAATTTCTCACCAGTGAGGGCACGGCGGTCCGAGCCCGACCTCTCCTTTCAAGGTTAAAAAAAATGTTCAAGTCAAAGCTCTGGTTTAAGCTTCACCGAGAAATGGAGGTCACCCATCCTCACACTACTCTTGGGCAAGCACGCTTAACTTTAGAGTTCTTATGGATTCTCGTTCACCTAAACCAATTTGGTTTTTCTCTTATAATTTGTCTTAAGTTTCTTTTCCAAGGTTTAATGAACCCTTTGGATCACCCGTAGGTTGTAAATTTCCAAATTGCTTGTTCCCAAATGATCAGGTTTGTAAACTGGCTCGGTTTTCTTACTCGGTTTGACTTGTTCTTTTCCCAGTTTTCCTTAACTCAAAAGTGCGGGGTTTACAAACATGAAAAAATAAAGCAAGTCATTACAACAAGATAGTCAAATAGAATAAATGACACCCTAAGAAAAATCGAGAGGTAGAAAGGACTACACCCTAAAAAGGTCGGTGAGATGGACGTTAAGGATAGGAGGACTCAAGAAATAGCTGCCCTAAGAAACTTAGACCAAACAAATGGTCGAGGCGAAGTAGTTAACGAACTAATACTCGGGAAAGCCATAATTTGAGTTCCAACAAAGAAGAGAGAGGCAGAAAGGCGAAATACTCAAGAAAAGAAGGATGAAAGAAATCCTTAAAAGGACCAAAGGCCAATTAACGACTAAAATCAAGCTAAGAAAGGAATGGGCAAGCCTCTTACATAATAGTCAAGAAATCTTGAAACATGGAAGATTTGTATGCTCACTAAAGAAATAGATAAGTACTAGGTACGAATGAGGATGCGGATAGAGTATAAATGATGTGCCTGCAAGATTTGAGGAGTAAAGGTAAATAGGAGAAGACGACATCAAGGGATGTCATTTAAGGGTAGACATCCCCTAGAGCAAATGTAAAAAGGAATGTCAGGAGAAAGGGAAAGAATCCTACCAAGGAAGGAAGCCCTAGAAAGGCATGCGTATCCCAATTAAGAGGAAATGGAACCAACCGAAATGGGAAGAATGATAAGCTCACAAATGGAATGTTGGTTGAGATGGAAAGATCGAGTACCAAGAAAAAGTACTCATGAGGTCCTAAGAAGTAAATTAAACCAAAGGAATGGATAAATAGTATGGTAGCATTAAAGAATGTCGTAACGAATAAGAGTGGGTGGACTATAATAATAAGAGAGTAAAAGAAAGAATATATGAGGAATCTTGGAGAAGTAAGCCCTCAATTAAGAAACCAATTAGGGAAAACGACCACAGACATCAGGACGGATTGTGGTCCATGCTCACTTAATGTACCCTAAAGAATGGACGAATGAGCATAATATAGAGTATATGAAATAAGACCAACAATCATAAATTCCTTATATAAGGAATGAAAGGAAATTTTAAGACAAATAAGGATTCAAAGTGGGAAATTGCCTCAACATAGAAGAAGGTGCAAGGAAATAAAGGAAGGAATCTCCAAAGAATGGTAAGAAGGTTGAACATGTAACTCTTAAGGTTAAAACCTCTACTTTGAGGAATATAGTAGAGAATGAAATCGTAAGAAGGGAATTCCTCAACAAAACAATCAATACATCAACAAAAAAGAGATCAACTCGAAATAATGAATTGTGAAATGGTCACGAGCAAGTAAGAGTGGATTAAGGAAAAAGGAACTCCTTGAATAAAGGATGCCACTAAAGAAGAGAAAGGACATAAGAAGGGAAAATCCTCGTATGTCAATAATCATTAGGAAACCCAATGATTGGAATTGAAAGGACCCAATAAAAACATTGGGAAAGGATGAGTAGGTAAGAGAAATCCATGCGGTTATGTGAGACATAACTTCAAAGGCATGATGGATGAGAGGATAACGGTAAAAAGGATAGTTGAGGAATGCCATCAAAAGAAAAGAGGGATGAAGTTATACAATCCCTAAAAGGTCGAAAAGTTAAGAGAGACCCTCAAGGAGATGTTCTAGAAATCTAATGGACAGAGACAGGTCCTAGAAAATGCCATGTTGTAAGGGGCATGTAAGCCCAATAATCCCAAAGAGAATATGACTCAAAGTAAGGAAGATTCGGCTAATAAGCATGACGAGGTCGAATATAAAAATATGGACCGAAGTTCTAACAGACAACGAATGGAGGAAGGGTCAAAATAGGACGGAAAAGTAATAAAAAAACCATGGAAAAAAGTCCGTAATGCCTGAAAGAACATCAAGCTAAAGCTTTCAACGACCAAGGAGTTAACTAGACACGAGAATAGTTAGGTATCTCGTAATTCCCAATCTTGAGTACAGAACCTCAAAGGGAAGAATGTGCTCTAAGCAAAGAAAGATATGAATATAAGAATATACCCTGAAGTAAGGTATGTCTAGTTATGATAAACTCCATAGAGGGAGTAAATAATATAAAGGAAAAGAAATTCCTTAAGGGAAGGATGTAAAAAGGGCTAATTGAAAGAAAAATAGAAGAGTTTGCATGTTAAGTAAACACCAAAGGGACATCAAAGGAAATGATCCCTCATGCCAGGTTGATAATTAAGTTTTGGGGACAAAACTCCTAAAAGGAGGGGAGAGTTGTAAACCCCACCCTTTTGAGTTAAGGAAAACCGGGAAAAAAACCGGTCAAACCGAGTAAGAAAACTAAATCGATTCACGTATCCAATCAATTGGGAACATGAAATTTAGAAATTTACAACTCCCGGGTGATTCAAAGGGTTTATAAAACCTTGGAAAAGAACCTTAGGATAAATTGGAAGAGACAAACCAGACCGATTAAGATGAACTGGATCTAATTGGATTGAACTGGTTTATGAACCGGGTCGGTTCATAAATCAGAACCGAATGAGAAAGGGCAAATAGGGAAATTTATGGATCCCTTATGACCCAAAGAGATTTATAAAACATGGGAAGGAACCTTAGAACAAAGTGGGAGAGAAAAACCAAACTAGTTCAGGTGAACTGGACTAGAACCAAATTAAACCGGTTTAAGAACTGAGCCGGTTTATGAATCGGAACCGATAGAAAGATGATAAACTGGGAAATTTATGGACCCTGGGTGACCTAAGGAGTCACAAAAGTCATGGAAATAGACTTGAGAAGGAATTGGAGATGAAAACCAAACTAGTTCAGGTAAATCGGAGCCGAACCGGTTTGGACCGGTTTGAATCACTATTGAATCGTATCCTAAATTTATTTTTCTAAGTGACTTAAATAATTCAAATTTAAGATTTGAGGCCACCATTGGATAGAAAATGAATTTAGATGAATTTAGAAATTTTTAGATTTGAAAAACTCAGTCGAATGAGGGGTGAACCTACCGGTTTAAACTTCGAACCTAGTTCAGACCGATCTGGTCCGATTCGGAACATTGTCATCTTCTTCCTCCAGATGACAGCACTGTTCACTCGCTGGAAAATTGAAGCAGCGCCGACAAAGAAGAAACATTTCCAGATACATTTCAGGCCATCAATGTTTGTCACAAATGTGCCAAACGGACGACCAACGAGTCCTTGAGCTCCCTATATAAAGAGCCCATCTCCATTCATCCTCTCCACACCTGAAGAGCTCATTCTCTCTCAATTGCTTAGTTTTTTAGTGAAGCTCAAACCAAAACTCCGATATAGGGTCTTTTCTGAGCCAAAGAAGGTGAGGTCATGTTCTTTAGAATCGGGGAGAAGTCAGCTACACGCATTTAGTCTTCGTTTGCTCCAAGGGTCGCCAGATAAACGTTGGCGTGATGGAACAGTGAAGCAGCTCCGGAGGACCAAAGCTGCCCTGTTATAGCCGAGTTGAAATCAACCATTTTGAGCCCTTCTCAAGTCAAACCAAGCCCTCCCAACACTTCCTCAGCCCTCCCACGGTCGAATTAGGACTAAAAGATAAGCCAATTCGGCTCCCTTTGCAATTTTTGGCTGGTGCTAGAGAGAGAACCAGCAGAATTTCGATGATGAAATTCTAACTCAATTTGGTATCAATTGATGTGATTCTTGATTCTAGGATAAACCTTAGGATGAGAAATACCTACAGAGATAGAAAGCTTCAATCGTCGTGCCCTCACCAGTGAGTAATCGAAGCTTTCTCTCTCTACAGTCCATTTTTTGGCGAAGCTCCGTTTGAGCTCGTTCTGGCGTTAAAACTTGCAATTTAAATTGCTGAAGAATCGTATTACATGTAGAAACTCAATTTCAACTTCAATTTCAACAATTGGAAGTGTTTGATCGGTCAATTTGATAAAATCAAATTCGGATATGTTAATAAGTTGGAATTGGGGGAAAATTGGGGATTTTCAAAAATTCGAAGGACCGGAATGCAATTTCCTAAAATTGAGGGTCAATTAGGCATGATAAAAATGTTAGAGGGCAAATTTAGGAATTTTAGAATTTTTAGGGTGAAACTTACCATTTTTGTAAAGGAAGGGCAAAATGTAATTTTTTAAAAGTTGGGGGGCCAAATTGGAAATTTGGGAAATTAAACCCCTTTTTGTGAAATGGAATAAATTGAGGTCCTATGATAAATTTTAAATGTTTCGAGACTCAATTCGAGGAAAAACCGACATTTGGGATCTAAAGTTAAAGAGAAATAACTTTAGTGACCTAATTGCAAATAAATAAAAGTTTGGTTTTCTCATTCATTTGGAATGCATGAAGGCTATTAGGTCGAGTGATAATGAATTGAGATGTTCATATCGTGTAGGAACACGAGGTACTAGGAACGCCAGCAAGAATAAGCTCGCGTGAATACAAATAACCGGTTTAGTGGAATTCACTACATTAACAGGTGAGTGGGTTTACGAACATCATAATCGGTTGGGATGATGAGCACAACTTAAAGTTAAAAAAAACCACTTACCAGTTATGAGTGGGATTTTATATCATACCCGAATAGGGATGATAAGTACCTCGAAATGAAAACCCAGTACTAAGTGGTATTTTAAACATCACATCTTGGAGGAGTGATGTAAAAAACATGCGTAAAAACTACTTATCGGTTGTAAGTAGATCATACCTGGTTGGTATGATGAAACTTCCTTGAAGGAAATTGAAAACTCGTTCATCAGTTATGAGCGGAGATGTCCTTATAACTAGTCGGTATAATGGACAGTTGAAAATATATTTTTGTCGGAAGTGCTCTCCCCTGACCGTGTGCCAATGCTTAAACAATTTGGGAGACCTTCTTGACAAGAGCTCGAATAGCTCTTATAGGTTAGGGGCCTCGGTTTAGGAACTTGGGGGCTAATATGACCGATTTTGAAAATCTCGTACAGTGGGCTCAAGGCCAGTTGGCACGAGCAAGAGCTCGTAAACAAACATGAGTTATATGCCATAAAACATTAAATAAAGAAATTGTTTGGCCATGGTACCAAGACAGGACCGACATACTTAGTCAACTAGCAGTAGTGCGACATGACAAGTCGACGAACCAGTCAAGACAAACAACTGCAGGTTGAGTTGAGGGTTGGGGCCATTGGACCAGTGGCACCATAGATTATATGGCATGATAAGAAAATACTGATTGTGCATGCACTGTGATTACGGGACCATCAAGACTCACAATAGTGATGCGTCCTAAGGGCACTAGACGACCTGATGGGTATAAGGGCAGTTTGTCATACCAGGTGACCGTGTGAAATTTGGAGTGGCACTAAGTGCATGAGATCGGGGTGGGGACGGGATGAGGTCTTTATCCTCATACAAATGCGAAGAATTGATTTCGGGATTAAGGGTCGGATGTCGCGAACATCCACTCATTCATAGGGTAGAAGTGGACGTACTTCTATCTAGGTGGTCGGTAAAGTTGCTCTGAAGCCACAAGTGGGTTCAGTGGACATGGTGGCCTACGAATATGTGTTTGACATTCATGATGAAGGATGTGTGTTGGGTGATGACACACTGTGATTAATATGAAAATGGTGGTAAAAATTGAGATTTGAATTGAAAGGATTTTTGAAAGAGAGTATGGCACACTCCGATACAAATCTTTTTCATAAAAGTAAAAGTTTTAAAAAACTCATTCACTAAGTAGTGGTACTCACCTCCTCCCTTATATCCCTTTCAGGAAATTTTAGAAAGCCTACCCTTAAAGACCATCAACTAAGACGTTTGTGAGACAGGTATGATGAAATTAAACTATTATGCAGTTTTGTTTTATGTTATTCTAGGAAAAGGTGCAAATTTAAAGGATGTCTTACTCTTTACAGTCTATAACAAGGGGAAACCCTTTAATAAACTGGGAGAGTGGCAGGTTGATCACGGGGATCCGACCAAATCGGGTTGGGGCGTGACAAGTATCCTACCAATCCTAAGAAACTTCTTATTTCTATAGAATTACTTGGAGCTTTCCAATCTGATATGGCTTCCACCTTAGCCGGATCCACTTTAACTCTGTCCTTAGATACGATGTGCCCTAAGAATCCTACCTCCTGCAGCCATAACTCACACTTGGAAAACTTTTCATATAATTGGTTTTCCTTCAATATTTCCAATGTAGTTGCCAAATGCTCTTCATGTTCCGACATGGTTCATGAGTATATAAGGATGTCATCTATGAATACTATAATGAACCTGTCCAAATGAGGTTGGAACATGCAGTTCATTAAGTCCATGAAGTCTGTAGGGGCATTTGTCAATCAAACAGCATCACTCTAAACTCATAATGTCCATATCTGGATCTAAATATTGTCTTAGGGATATCCTCTTCTCTAATCCTAAGTTGGTGATAGCCCGACCAAAGGTCTATTTTAGAGAAGTAAGCTGCTCCCTTTAATTGGTCAAATAAATCATCTATTCTTGGGAGTGGGTATCGATTCTTGATGGTGACCTGGTTCAGCTTTCTATAGTTGATGCACAGTCTCATGCTTCCATCCTTTTTCTTTACGAATAGAACAGGAGCACCCCATGGAGACTGACTTGGACATATGGAATTCTTTTCCAATAATTCGTCCAGTTGTTCCTTTAATTCCTTCAGCTCTGCTGGATCCATGCGATATGGGGCCTAGGATATGGGGTTTGTTCCTGGGGTTATTTCTATAGTGAACTCCAGTTGTCAACTTGGAGGTAGTCCGAGTAGCCCTTCTGGAAAAACCTTTAGATAATGTTTGACTACCAGAATGTCTTCCAGTTCCTTTTCTTCAGACTTCTCTCCTACAACCATGGCCAGAAAGGTTGTACATCCTTTCCGTATCATCTTTTGAGCTTTCAGGTGGGACACAAATTGTACTTCACCTTTCGTTCCATCTCCCTGAAACTTTAGTCCTTTCATTTTGAAAGTGTGGAAAGTTATCGTCTTCCTTCTACAGTCCATCCTTGCCTGATGATTACTCAACCGGTCCATTCCCAGAATTACTTCAACCTCCCTTAGGGGTAATGGGATCAAGTTTGATTCCACCAATTCTTATCTCTCATCCCTTTAATTGTTTATTCATGTTTAAACCTTCTCCTAAAGGGGTAAGGATGTTAAGGCTTTGTACTAGTGGAGTGAGCTCCAAGGGTACTTTCGAAACCAACTCTTCCTTGATAAATGATCTCTCTACTCCGGAGTCAAAGAGGGCATAGACTTGTTGTCCCCATAGCTATATATACCCCGCTATAGTGCTAGGGTCTCCTCTGGCCTCCTTCTGAGTGAGGTTGTATACTCTAGCTGGTACTCTTGTTGTAGCATCTGGTCTGAGGTTTCTGGGATTCCCTTGAGGTGGTCCAAGAGTATTCCTCTGTTTGTTCTCCCTAAGGGTGGGATAATCCTTTACGAAGTGTTCCACTTGTCAGCATGCGAAACAGGTATGGCATGCTTCCTCATGATTCCTTTGGCACTTCGGGAAGTGAAGGTTCCCTTGGGGTAAGGTAGGGACTATTCTGGGAGGAGGTGGTGGCATGCACCTTCTCTATTGGAATACCATTTTGTTTCCTCCTCTTGGGCTGGTATATTCTTTCCGTCCTCCTTGATGATTTGGATCCTTATCCCCCTTTCTGGTTGTTTACTCCACTCGACAACGTCAAGTCTATACCAGTCGCTCACATTCGTGAGCCATACTGATTACAGCTACCAGGTTTGTGGAGCCTCCTAGTACTCCCATACGGTCTCTAATGTCCATGTTGAGATCGTCCATAAACCTCTGGCATATGTCAGCTGGCCTAGCTAGGTCAGGAGCAAAGGGTCTTAAATCGTTGAATTTTGTTTCATACTCTGATATGGAGTTAAGCCCTTGCCGAAGCCAGATGAACTCTTGCTTCTTCTCATTTATTAGGTGGGGTGCCAGGTACTCCTCCGAATACCTCTCCTCAAATTATTCCTAAGTTGGGGTGGTGGTATGTAGGTTTCGGACATTGTCCCACCATCGTCTAGTGCTTCCTTCTATGAAGAATTCCATCAGGATCACCCTATCCTCTGGTGGTATTCTGACAATTCCTATCAACTTCTTGGTATTGGCCAGCCAATCCATGGCGGTTCCAACATCCTTTTCTCTGGGGAAAAGTTTACATCCTAGTTGTCGAAGAGTTTTGAGATTTCTAGGAATGTCCGTTAGAGCGGTTGGATTAGCAGGGGGGAGGGTGGGATTGCACTTCCTCTTGTTCAACCCGCAAGTTGGTGCCCGCCTCAGGAGCGAGGTTAGGTTGGCCAAATACATGGGTGAACTCCTCATACAATCTTTGATGCTCCTTGTAGAGTCTAGGAGGAGTTGTTTGGGCTGCTCTGTGAGTTTCTAAGGGTAGGGGTGGTTGGACGATGTTAGAGACGACAGCCCTAGTTCTCTTGGTTCCCTTCTTTGGAGCCATTTCTAAAACTTTTTAAAATAATTTCTATTAGTTACTATATTTTCTAGTCTTGATTATGTATTCAAGGAAACAGACTCTAATACAACTCTAGTTGTCATGCCCCGACCCGATTTGGTCGGATCCCCATGATCAACCCGCCACTCTCCTGGTTTATTAAAGGGTTTCCCTTTATTATAGACCGTAAAGAGTAGGGCGTCCTTTAAACCTGCACCATTTCCTAGAACAACATAAATCAAAATTGCATAATATTTTAAATTTATCATACCTGTCTCACATGCATCTTAGTTGATGGTCTTCAAAGGTAGGCTTTTCGAAATTTCCTGAAAGAGATGTAAGGGAGGGGATGAGTATAATGACTCAGTGAATGGATTTTTAAAATTTTTAACTTTTAGGAAAAAGATTTGTATTGGAGTGTGCCAGACTCCTTTCTTTCAAAAATCCTTTCATTTCAAATCTCAGTTTTTACCACAATTTCTTATTAATCACGGTGTGTCATCACCCAACATACATCTTTCATCATAAAGGTCAAAAACACATTCGCAGGTCAGTACGTCCATTGAACCCACTTGTGGCGTCGAAGCAACTTTACCGGCCACATAGACAGAAGCACATCCACTTCTACCCTAAGAATGAGTGGATGTGCACGACATCCGACCCTCAATCCCGAAATCAATTCTCCATGTCTGTATGAGGATAGAGACCTCATCCCATCCCCACCCCAGTCTCATGCACTTGGTGCTACTCCAAATTTCGCACGGTCACCTAGTACGACAAACTACCCTTATACTCACTAGGTTGTACAGGGCCCTTAGGACGCATCACTACCCCTCTTGGGCATCTTTATGGTTCCAAAATCACAGTGCACACACAAACAGTATTTTCTTATCATGCCATATAATTTGTAGTGTCACTAGTCCAACGGCTCCGACCCTCAACTCAACCTGCAGCTGTTTATCTTGACTGGTCTAGAGACCTGTCATGTCGCACTGCCACTAGTTGACTGAATATGTCGGTCCTGTCTTGGTACCATGGCCAAACAATTCATTTATTAGAGTTTTATGTCACATATCTTATGTTTGTTTATGAGCTCCTGCTCATGCCCACTGGCCTATGGCCCACTTGTTCGAGATTTTCAAAATCGGGCATAATAGCCCCCAAGTTCCAAAACCGAAGCCCCCGACCTATAAGAGCTATCGAGCTCCCGTCAAAGGAGAGCACTTCCGACAAAAATATGTTTTCAACTGTCCATTATACCGACCGGGTATAAGGACATTTCTGCTTATAACCAATGAACGGGTTTTCAACGTCCCTCGAGGAAGTTTCATCATACCAACTGGGTATGATCTACTTACAACCGGTAAATAGTTTTTAGCCTGATTTTCACATCACTACTCTAAGTTGTGATGTTTAAAATACCACTTAGTAGTGGGTTTTCATTTCGAGGTAATTATCATCCCCAACCGGTTATGATATAAAATTCCACTCTCTCGTTAATGTAGTGAATTCCACTAGACTGGTTCCTTGTATTCACGCGAGCTTGTCCTTGCTAGCCTTCCTAGTACTTCATGTTCCAACATGATATGAACATCTTGATTCATTATCTCTCGGCCTAATAGCCTTCATTTATTCCAAATGAATGAGAAAACCAAACTTTTATTTATTTGCAATTAGGTCCCTAAAGTTATTTTCTTTAACTTTAACTCCCTAATGCCAATTTTTCCTTAAATTGAGTCCTAAAACTTTAAAAATTCCCCTTGGTACCTCAATTTATTCAATTTCACAAAAAGGGGTTTAATTTCCCAAATTTCCAATTTGGTCCCCCAACTTTTAAAAAATTACCAGTTTGCCCTTCCTTTACAAAAATGGTAAATTTTACCCCCAAAAATTCTAAAATTTCTCAATTGGCCCTCTAACATTTTTATCATTCACAATTGACCCTCGATTTTAGAAAATTGCATTTTGGTCCTTCAAATTTTCAAAAATCCCCAATTTTCCCCCAATTCCATCTTTTTAACACGGTCGAGTATGATTTCATCAAATTGACTGATAAAACACTTCCAATTGTTGAAATTGAAGTTGAAATTGAGTTTCTACATGTTTATACGATTATCTAGCAATTTGAATCGCAAGTTTTAATTTCGGAACGAGCTCAAATGGAGCTTCGCCGAAAAATGGACTGTAGAGAGATAAAGCTTCAATTACTCACCGGTGAGGGCGCGACGGTCTGAGCTTTCAATCTGGGCAGGTAGTTCTCCTCCTGAGATTCTTTCTAGGATCAAGAATGACATCAATTGATGTCGAATTGGATTAGAATTCTGTCATTGAAATTCAGTCGACTCTTTCTCTAACACCAATCGAAAATTGCAGAGGGAGCCAAATTGGCTTACCTTTCCATCCTAATTCAGTCATGGGAGGGCTGAGGAAGTGTTGGGATGGCTTGGTTTGGCTTGAGAAGGGCTCGAATTGGCCGATTTCAACTCGGCCGAAACATGCAGCTTCAGTCCGCCAGAACTGCTTCACTGTTCGATCAAGCCGGCGCTTCTCCAATGACTCTCAAAACAAATGGATGTCACCACCGTGTAGCTGACTTCTCCCCAGTTCTAAGGAACCCAACCTTGCCTTCTTTGGCTTAGAAATGACCTTATATCAGAGCTATGGTTCGAGTTTCATTGGAAAACTAAGCAACTGAGAGAGAGTGAGCTTTTCAAGTGTAGAGAGGATGAATGGAGAGTGGCTCTTTATATAGGAAGCTCGGGGACTCGTCAGTAGTCTGTTTGGCACCTTTATAGCAGACATTGATGGCCTGAAACATATCAAACGGAAACATTTCTTCTTCGTCGACGTTGTTTCAATTTTTTGGCGATTGAACAATGCTGTCATCTGAAGGAAGAAAAGGATACTGTTCTGAACCGGACCAGACCGGTCTAAACCGGGTTCAAAGCTTAAACCGAACGGTTCACCCCTAATTTGACCAAATTTTTTAAATCTAAAAATTTCTAAATTTATCTAAATTTATTTTCTATCCAATGGTGGCCTCAAATCTTAAATTTAAATTATTTAAGCCACGAAGAAAAATGAATTTAGAATATGGTTCAATAGTGGTTCAAACCGGTCCAAATCGGTTCACCTCGATTCGGATTCGATTCACCTGAACCGGTTTGGTTTTCATCTCCAATTCCTTCTCAAGTCCTTTTCCATAACTTTTGGGATTCTTTGGGTCACTTGGGATCCATAAATTTTTTGATCTACCCTCTCTCTATCGATTTCGATTCATGAGTTAATTCGGTTCATAAACCGGTTCTATCTAGTTCGGACCCGGTTCACTTGAACCGGTCCATTTTTCTTTTCCAATTCGTCCTAAGGTTCTTTTCCAAGATTTATGAACCATTTTGAGTAACATGGGAGCTGTAAATTCTCAATTTGCCCGTTTCCTAATAATCAAGCTTGTAGACTGATTTGATTTTAAAATTTGAAACTAACCGATTTTTTCCCGGTTTCCTCATTATCAAAGGACGGGGTTTACAACTAGATTCGGTCGAGAAAAGTTAATGTCAAAATTCGCACGAACTTGATCTGACATTGTATATACTCTCCGAGTGAGGGCTTAAAGTTGTGTTTTTCAATTAGAGTAGTGTGTGGAGTCGTGGAGTCTTTTAGGCTTTCAGACACTATAATTGACCATTGCCGAAATAGTAGATCCGATTGAGACAAGTTGACGTAAAGGTTCGTCAGAATCTTACGTCGTATGAGCAGTCGTCGTGGCTTTTAGGCTTTTACCGACGGACGATCGAATTGATTTGAGAGAATTCCGATAAATCTCGTATTTTGTAGAGGTTTCTTGAATAATATATCTTCTCTTTATTGTTATCTTTTTCCACGTAATTTGTCACTTTGCACTTGTTTTCTGCACGTGTCTTCGAGAGAATTCTGATTTATTTTCAATTCACAAGAGTTTACTTAGACATTATGTATCGCCCTCCTCCTTATGTTGAAGTCAACCATTGTCGAAGCAATAGATACGGCCGATACGAGTTGATATAAGTGTTCGCACGAACTTGATCTAATGTTGTATGCCCCACTAGGCGTGATTGTTACTGCATTTCTCCATTGGGGGCAGCACGTGTAACTGTCGAGATTTTTAGAATTTTTCCGACTTTGTTACTTTGCTTATATTCTGTATGTAGCTTCGAAATTTTGGAATAATTTTCTATACAATATAATTTACTCATAGCTTCTAACTTTTTTATTCTCTATTCTATTCTCGTACTTCTTTCTTCTTATTCTCGTTTTTCTTTGTTCTATCATTCTTCTTTTCTTCCTTTTTCTTTCTTCTTCATTTTCTCTTCTTTTATTCTTCTCGTTCATCTATGCTCCTTTCTTCTTTTTTCTTCATTCTCTCTTCTTTTATTCTTCTCGTTCTTCTATGCTCCTTTCTTCTTTCTTCTTCATTCTTCCTTCTTCTTCTCCTCTTCTTCTCTGTTCTCTACTTATTTCTGTTGCTTCTTCCTTTTTCTTCTTAATGCTTCCTTCTTTTTCTTTTTCTTTTTCTTCATTCTCCTTCTTTATTCTTCTTCTTTCTTATTCATTCTTCCTTTCTCTTATCCTTACTCCTCTGAAAATATGGAGTCCACGTGATGATTTTTTAGTAGATATTATATATTTTTTAAGATATTTAAATAATACATCTATATAATATTATTTTTTTATTATCTAAAATAATAATTAATTTTAAATAATTTTTCCTTCGTAGAGAAAGATTAGGAGTTAAAATGATATCAGGCATACGAAGTCAATATAACCAACAATATTGTCACTAATAAGGGGAACTATAGTTAAGTTATTTTTATATTTTTATTCTATATTTTTTTATACTGGATTTCTAAGTATTATATATATTATTTAAAAGGTAATATTTTCAATTTTATATATTTATAATTAATTTTGTTAAGCCTTAAATTTTTTATAAAAGTAACAATATTTTATATCTAAAAAACCCTAATTGGCTAGACAAAGTATATCAATTAACTAATGAGTTAATTTATTGCCAATTTCATCATTAGATCTAAGAAATCCTTTAAAATATTTGCATATACTCTCTAAGTTGATCCATTGCACTTATATCCCACCTGTAGCACAATTAAAACATTGGGAGATTTTTATAATTAGATAAATCATATTTTCTTTTATTTTTTTGCTTACCATATTTTATTTAAATGAGATATAATAGTTTATTAAAATTTAGATAAATATATTTTTAAAATAAAAAATTAAATAATTTATAAGAAGAAAGAGTTAACCCTAAAAATTGTAAATATAAGATAGAAAATAAAATAATATACTAAGTAATATGTAATACAGTTCTGGCACCTTTCAATTGGATTAGTTAAGAGCTTCCAATGTTATCGTATGCATCATATATATCATTCAAAACTTACATCCTATTTCTCTTATAAATTTGTCAACTGAAAATAATGAGTTGTTTAACCGAGAAGATATTTTCAAAACTTTGAAGAAAAAAAAAGGCATACCATTAGTAAATGGTAGAAACAATTTACATAATACACCAAGATAATAACCACTATTATCATGAAATTTAAGCATGTTTAACGTTATACCAAATACTACACCATGCACTCATATAGAAATAGTATCAATTGTACTAATATAGGAATAGGATCAATAAGGAGTACAACTACTTTCTCTTTAAGATGGCGTGAACTAATTTATGTTATCATTATAAAATAAGCTTAAACATCGCGTCAAATTAAGAATTAAAGTTATAAGTTGATCTCGAGAGAAAATTGACCAAATTGAAAACACTTTGCATTCAAATCTTTCCATATATAATCAACTTTTTTCCACCGCACTTTTAATACAATTTATTTAGTTACATCATATTATTTCATGAAGTATTAGAACATAGAAGCGTACTCTATTCATCTCCAACTATGTTATAAATATAAATAAAAATATTATCACTTGTATATTAACTTAAAAAAATAAAACAAATGTTAAAATTTGATAGATAATTCATTTAAATGTTATAATTTTTATATCTATATATTTTAAAAAATGATATAGTTAGTAAGTATCTTTTAAATATAAAATTTTATTAATTTTATCAACAATATAAGAATTAACTAAATTAATTATAAATATATAAAATTAAAAATACAAGTTTTAATATATATATATAATATAATATGCTTAAAACTCAAATATCAAAGATATAGAATTAACTGTACACTTCATCACCTTATTAGGGACAATATCATTGGTTATTAGAGGCTCGTATTACATCATTTTGGCTACTAAGACCATTTAAATGTATGTTCTATAGCCAGTTCTCTTATTCCAAGTAAAGATATGATCATCAAAAAAAATTATTTCTAATTGAAAATTGAGCAAAGGATAAGTACTATTCTACGGTGAGTATTTTCTTCTCGTTCAACCATTTGACCTAATTCAAGTATTCTCTTGCCATGGTAAAACATATTAGATCAATGTTTGGCATTATCTAGGACTCTATTCTTCAACGTGTATATTGATAGACTCGTGATTTAATACTTACAACTTCTTTGGCATAGTACATACCATAAGACTGTCCTCTCACATTTATCAACTTTTGTTCAATTTTATCGAATAGATCTAATAATTCTTGGTTTACTTGGATAGGACTTCAGTTCATAGTAGTATCACTTAGACTTCTTCAGGAATGTCCTCTCCATGAACCCTTAGATGGCTTGCCTTGTAAAGGCTCAGCAATCCTCTCACGTCACTAAGGGAGTTGTTGAAATTTCTTTTACTTTCATCCTTAAACTTTTAAAAGATATCCACAATTAAATAATTATTTTTCCTTGAGATTAGCCATATGGAAGGATTAAAATATAGTGTCAAAATTAATGTTTAAGTCTTAGAATTTCAAAAATAAATCTTTTAATATCAAAATTTTTTTTAAAAATAAAATCCTATTGTTATATAAAGATAATATCATTAAACATTAAACTTATATGGACTAATAATGGTTTATATGACAATTCAAATTATATTTTTTGCTAATGTGGCATCAGTTATATTAATTAGCCAAATAATAACACACCAAAGTGTATGTACCCGTGAAATCCTATAGTCCTGCTATAGTAAAAGTGGAAATAAGAGGATTGTGGTGCAAAGGTCAGGTGATCAAAGGAGACTTTTTTCTTCCTGATATTCATCAATCTCTTTCTAATCATTCTCTCCACCTCGCCTTCCGTTCCTAAATTTGGTGCGACTCGCTGTTAATAATCGTCGGCAAAAAATGATATAATTCACATTTAACACACACTTAATAGTTATCCCTATGTGGATCATATTATTTAAGAAATTATCTATAATTTATGGATTTAACTATAGGTATTTTATTATACCGTTATGTTGGGATCAATAGTTAGAAAATATCTCCCCACTGACTCGAAGAAAAATTCGCGAGCTGGCGATTGGCATGAACAACAACAAAGTGGGAGCTGCAGAAAAGAGATAGGAAGAAACGGAGCTCAAAGTTTTCTTCTAATTTTCCATTAATCTTGGGAAAATTTACAGAGTTTATCATTGTCATGAACTAAAGAAGTGAGAGCAGCAAAGAAAGGGAGAAAAGAAGCTGACATTTTTGTTATGGTTTCCTCCTTACTACTACTAATATGTTTGATAGAGAAGGAGGTATAGGCCTTATTTATAATAGAAGATTAAATAAAATATTATTTTTTAAAAATTTTATGATATTAAAATATTTTGAGTTATAATAATTTTAATTTTAATTATTAAAGATTTATTTTTAAAAAATAAAAATAATTCTGCTAAATTTTTTGTCGAATATTTTATATTTATAAAAAAAAGAAAAATAAATAAAGCAAACATGAATTGAATGGGAAGAAAGAGAATGCAAAAATAAAAATTTGAAATTATAGGTTGTGATACGTATTCTAGGAAGGAGTGTTGGGTTGTAACATTTATAAAGTTTGAATAGAATATATTAAATATAAAATTGCTAGAAAAAAATTTATAAAATTATTTTATTTTATGTTAATATTTAGAGTAAAAATATAATGTAATAGTGTATATAAAAATTTTATTTCATTTCTTATAATTTATTATATATGTACAATAAATTATGAAACCCACTTAAGTTATATATATATATAATTATTAAATATATTTAATATTATATAATAAATAAATTTATATTACATATGTTATAATTAATAATAAAAATAAGATTTAAGGTATTGCTGATAAAACAAAAATTAGTTTGGTTCTCATGTTAATTTAAGTGTTGTAGTAATTTAATATTAATTTATTTTTTAATTATATATAAATTTTATTTAATAAAATATATATTTATTTTAAATTAATAATAAAAATTATACCCAATTTAATTTAAGTTCAATAAATATTTATATATAAATATATAATTTATATTTTACATTTTATTACTAAAATTATAGAATTTATTATCAAAATTATATTAAAGAACAAAAAATGTATTTGTATAAAATATTTAATTTATTATTTTAGTATAAAATTATTATTATTATACCACTAATAAATTTTACATTAATTTTTATAGATAATATAATTTGTTAGTAGATTATTTTAAAAAATAATTGGGTGTGAATTATTAAACAATAAATTATATTCTTAATCACACTTATATGAAATATTTATACACCACAAATAGTAAAATAAATACTTAAAATTTCATAAAATTCAAAAAATAATAAGATAAATTTAAAATAACACTAAAATATTAAAAATATTTCAGAAATTTTAAGTTTAAAGTGATGAGAATTAATTAAAATAAATTAAATAATTTTGAGAAATTAAAAAAATAATAATAATTCAAAATTAAATAGTAGAAAAAATTATAAAAAATAGTATGTAAAACTAAAAATGTAGATAAATACAAAAAAATAAATTACAAATAAAATTATAAAAAATGTAAATGAAATCAATAACATAAGAAAATATAAAAAATAATAAGAAATTAATAAATAAACATCAAAGCAATGTAAAATATATAGTAAATCCTAAAATATATATACCACAAATAGTAATAAATACTATAAAAGTAATAAAATTATAAAAAAAACATTAAAAATACAATAAATCAATTGATATTAGTGAGGTTATAAAGATGATATGAATAAATGAAATCAAACTAAAATTAAATTAAATATTAAAAATATAATAAAAATTAAAATTAATTAACACTAAACATACAAGAAATTATAAAAAATACTTAGAAATATATAAATGATTAACAAAAAAATACTAATATACAATTAAACAAACACTACAAATAATATATATATATATATATAAACTATAAAAAATTCTAAAAATACAAATAATGCTAAAATTGTATAAATCATTTAATATTAAAAAAATGATATAATTACTAAAATAGGCACAAAAATATAAAAGGATCAAAAACAACATCAAAATTTAAAAATAAATTAAAAAATTGTATATGAAATAAAAAATATGTAAAAATCCTTAATTTTTTATTATTTACTTATGTGGGCAATTAATTGATGGACAGGAAAGGCTAACTACATTAAATAAAAAAAATCACCCTTATTAGTCATATTTTAATTAAAATAATAGGCTAAAATTGAGAGAAAATGAAAACATAAAGGTGAGTAAGAAAAAATAAAGAGAATATATATATATATTTCTGTAATTTATAAAAAATAATAAAATGATAGAAATTATATTGGAGGGAAAAGGAAAAGAGGATACCGTGCCCAACCACCTCTTCCCCCTATTCTGTTTTTGAAAATCTCTCCTGTCTATTCTGTTCTTCCAGGTCACCGGTGGAAGCTGTGGATCTAATTTCTGACCATCCACTTATTGCTTCTAGAGTTTAGTGGCCAAGCGAATCTCCTTCCTTCACCGCCGTTCCATTTCAGATCTTTGAATCGGGGTGCCATTTCCACACAAAAGCGAAGATGTTCTGGCGATTGGCGGGGCTGTCCACTACATCTCCTGTGAGTCTTCCATTCTTGCTTTCTCATTGCTTTGCGTTATTCGAGATTTGCTTTTTTGGCTTCCTCCTGTTCCGGCACCAATGATTCAGTCGTATTCTGATGGAATAAAGTGTCGGAATCGAAGTAATTTGAGATTTAGATTGCTCGCGCTTAGCATATATGCACTAAAATTTTCGATTATGTTATTCTTTGAGGGAACATACCTAAAGGAAATTGCACTGGTTTCCGTTTCTTGTATTCTGTGCATTTTGGTATTGATACTAAGTTCGCATGGTTTGAGAGATTTGTGTACTAAGAAGAGAATTTCTCTGGACTTACTCACTCTAGGGAAGCATAGTGTCTGAAAATAAAAGGATAGGATTTGTGAATTAAATGGTGAAAAGTAAATTTAAAGTCAAAATATTCTCACGAGGCATTGCTGGCTAGTTATTTTAGCAAGGTAGTAAGTAATATTTGTAACTGTGTTTGATGCTAAATTAATGGCACTTGTTTTATGCTCTTGTTTCCTCACCCTGTATTATCCATTCAAAATCTCCTTTATATGCTGAAATTTTATGTGGAAATAATTTATAACTGACCCATTATTCATTCTTATTGAAAGGTTGTAATATCCCTATTGCTCCGAAATACACCCCCTCTCATGCAGTATATTCAAGTAAGTAAAATGCTTTATGTTATATGCAATCTTGTATTTACATAATATTTGTTAATATGCAGTGTAATATTGTAAATATTGCTAGATAAATTTCTCTATCACTGTTTCAGATGTATTTATTAGATCTATCTTTTACATTGGGACTGTTTTCTATATTTTATTTAGTTTTTCAATAGAAGCATTTTCTTCGGCATGATTAAAGAAATTATACATGTGAATCTACTCTCTTACTGGAATCAGGGTCATTAAGAAATTGTCAAGCAGTTAGTTGAGCTTATTGGGATTACATCAATCATGGAGGTTGGTACTAGCACAGTTTCATATTCCTTTCCATTATCTAATTTTTAAATGTAATGCATTTATTTGCTGATGTTTCCTTTTTAATGCATGATTGATGTAACTTTTATTCAATTATTTTTGTACCTGTGATAATAATCATTGTATTATTCCTTAGATTCTGATTGGAAAACTTTTGGTGTAACCTCTCTTTTACTAGCTTGAGAATGAGAATAATCCATAGGCAAGGACTTCTCAGAGACACAATGTTTCATAAGCACTTTCTTTTTAGACAAACAGCAGTGCTATTTGCTATTATTCACCATAGAATGGATATTTGTCATTTTTGTCCTGGTTGGCATAGGTAAATCCTGCCTTCTTTAGTAATTAAGGATCTGTTTAATTGTATTTGGAAATCAGCCGCTGGAATGAAGGCCTGGTTGTGCTTTTGTAATTTTTAAACATTTGCCTACCAATTGAAATACGAAAATCTGTCTGCTTATTGTGTGAATAATGCTATAGACAATTCTTAGGTTGATTTATAGGATCCTAATTTTCCCATTCAAGTCTTGGAATAAAAGCAGGTCGTGCTCTTTTCATTTGACACATTTTCCTATTCTTTGGGAAGTTGCTAGTTCCATTTATTTTTTCTAATTTCTCCTTGCAACAATGGTTGCAACTGAATATATATTAATTCAGTAGCAACAACCCTACATATTAATTCTTCTCCATATATCAGTAAACTGCCTTTAATGGAACTAGTGGTTTACTAGAATTTACTGTGGTTTCATCTGGACTATTCTTTTTAAAAGTAGCTCATCAAGGCAAAGCTTGCATCTGAACTAATAACATGGTATCTTTAGTTTGACTTCTGAGATAATTGTTCAGAAAATGAGATTGTTCATTTTCCCTTTTTAGATAGCTAATCGATATCCTTACTGTAATCAACTTTTTTCCCTCACATGTGTTAATACGTCTGTTTGGTGTGGATGAACATTTGTATACTATGTAGAAGCAATGCACTAGATTGAGGACAGTGATATCTTGGAGATGATCATGAATAAGTTCAGCACTTCGGTAAGTTAGATCCTGACTAATTATTAAAAAATCTCACTTGCTTATTGTGGTGAGAATTTTAAGTTTGTACCTTAGTATATCTATAAGGTTAAAATGACACAAGGGAGAGTTAGCTTGATGGGACTATAATAGTCATCTCTCTGGCTTTAGGAATATTTTGGTAGTTTTTGGAAGAATAGAGTTTTCTTTGTTGTTTAGTGACCCATTCTTGTTGCTCCATTTTTTTCCTTTTTTTATTTTATTTTGAAGTTGCATCATGGTCCATATTTCTGGAATAATTCTCTTTGAATGTGCTTAGTCATGTCTTCAAAAGATTATTTGTGCCTAATCTTTATAAAGAGTGTGTTTGTTCTGGTTTAAAATTTTATACTGGAATTTCAATCGCAAATGTGGGTATCATTTGTGGCTGTTTGATACGAAAAAATTTCATTTCCTTATCATTAAACGAGGAACTTCTAATTCTCACTTTAATGAGGGAGTATCCATTTTTTTGAAAACTTGGGACCCAAGTTCATAGAAAAAGACAAATGACTACTTATTTTATTATATTAACGAAAAGAACTACCCTACTACCTGCTCTATAATTTTGAAAACAAAATATAAATACTAATAATAATATATTTGTGTTTATATTGATATCCATACTTAAAAATAAATTAATCCAATAATAACATTGCATAATTCTCCTTTTTTATATCATTAATTCCTTAACAAGTTAAGTTTTTTTTATAAGTGTTCACTACATGAATTTATAGTGCATTCATTAACTAGTCAATAGTCTAAACATGGTTGCAAAATTATATTAACCCATAAAAATGCATACACTATAATTAGGCCTGATTTATTTATACAAAGTAGTAAATGTGTTATATCAAAATGGTATTATATTTTTTTATAAATTAATAAGAAAAATAATTACACTATATTGCTATATTATTTGATAAATATTTATATAATGATTAGTTAAAATGAGAACCTACAGAATAGTTTCCTGATTACGGCCATGATTTTCTCCGTGATATGTTTTTTTTCTCGAAAAGTACATTTTTCTGTCGAAGTGATCTAATATTTTATCAGTTTGCCAACAAATTGTTTCATTGGCATGATGACCTTAGTTTGGTGATTTTCTAGGCTAAAGAAGCTCAACCAAAAAGTACAACACATAGGATGAACTAACACGTGTTCGATAATATGGAATAGTATGTAGGTACAATGATGGAAAGGGGACCAAACTATTGGCTCGTTGAAATTTTCAGGGAAAATTTATTGATCCATTTCTATTATATTAGATATTGATGTGTTTGTGTAAAAATATTATAATATGATTTATATATAAATTATTTTTATACTATGCTATTAACCAGATTTATGGTGATCTTTTTAAATTTAAATATATAAATTTTTAGTAAGCAATGAAATAAAGGGAATTAGATTATGTTTCCAAGGCAAACCAAACAAAAACTGAATTTTGTTGTTTCTTTCTGATTTAGTTCCTTCATGTTTTTGTTTTTGATTATGTATAGAAAATGAAGCAAAAGCTAATTAATTAAATGTTTTTATTGTAACCTTCTCATATGCATGTGATTTTCCAATTATAAGTGAGCAACTTCTATTTTTAAAAAGTAGTGTCATCTATCTTTGTCTATATTGTTATTTTGTTGGAATTAGTCAAAGTTTAGTGACTGAATTTAAAATATTTGGGTGAGAAAAGATATTAAAGATTTGGATGAGTGTATCCAAAAAACTGGATATACAAGTGAAGTCTAGAGAACTTCATAATTCAATAGGATTTTTGATATTTGGACATGTTTGGCGTGAGAAGTGCTTTCGGATTTGGAAAAATTCATTTTTGATATTGGAAAGGGAAACAATATCTTCAATGAAGCAAACTATTTTACATGAATATAAATTTCTTGTAATTTACTTGATAATGATAAATTTACACAATAGTTTTACTTGAAAAGTAGGTGATTTTTTAATTAATTATTTTAGAAATGCACAAGTCTTATTCTATAAGAATTTGCTGCTGTTTTATGATGCCAAATTTATTTCATTATCTCATTTTTCTAATTGCATTTTTTTTATTAATTATCTTTTCCTTGGTCAAAAAAATGATCCGCTTTATAACCAAGAATTTTAATTGGGCTAATATATTAATTTTCTGTAGGTATTCTTGTCTTTTTCCAATCTTTCTTTCTTTTTACAAATACTTTACCGGACTACTCTCAGAAGTGCATTCAAACTCTGCTGAAATAATCTGCGCAATAGCAAGATATGTTCCCCTGGTCTTGCTGCAAAGCTCTCTGGCCCTAGGTTCTCTTATTTTTATCTCCTTCCTCCTCGTCTCTGTAAATTAAGAAAAGTTTGATATTTTTTTTGAATCCAATTAAAGTTCCTTTTAGAACCCCTTATGTTTATACAATGAATGAGAACTTTTTTCCAATGAAAAATTATAATTCTAAATTGTGCATGTGTTATTTATCTTTCATTGCAGCAAAGAAATTATAAAGAGAAAACATTAAAATGAATTCTTAGTTTCAGTTGTGTTGGTCTTTGTTTTGGAGCCTAGTGATGCACAAAAATTATCACAGAAGGACCTTGTTAAGTTGCATGCAATTTATTAATATGATTTGGTGCAGTCTCTTGCATCTAGTCCATAACTCTCTTTTTGTATATTTTTTTTTCAATTTTATTGGAAGACTATTTTTGCATGCACTTGAATATTCCAGGCCAAAATCAATTCTGGTGAATTTGTTGTCAGTATGCCTGTTGGACCCTCAACGGTTGCCTGTAGGGTCTTACCATATGTACCACTGCCAATTAAGTCATGGGTCAACAGTAGCATTCTGTGACAGTTGATGGCATGTTATCGAGATTAGGTAAGGTTCCAGGATGCTGTTGCTGATTGTGTCCACATAGAAAATTACACTTTCATAAAAAAAAAAGTATGTTTTGTCAAAGGAGTGTAACCTTTGTTTCAAAATTTTTAAGCCTTTATTTATGCCGACACTAAGTTGTGGAACCTTATCTTTGTATTTGTAGGCGATATATTAGTGTTCCTGAAATTTTCTTTGATTGAGAATCTTTTACTTACGACATATGGTGCACCTCTACGCTTGAAGGTAAGTTCTCTCATTTGTCTATTCATGCCTCATTTTTAAGGACTTTATGAAGAATATATTAAAAAAAAAATAGAGCAATCTAAAAATTCACATTTCACAGAAAAAATAATTTCTTTAGAACTTATATATAGCTTCTTACTTTTGAATGAAGTAAAAGATGCTGCTAATTTGGAACGCTCTAAAATTCTGACACATTTTTACCATAAAATACTATATTTCATCTTGTTTATCATTTATGGCATACTTATTTGGAACAAAAAATATGACTTCTTTAGAACATATATTTGCATTTATGTATAGTTTCTCACCTTTCAATAAAAAAGTAGATTATGTTTTTTTGGGACATTATAAAATTATGACACTTTTTCACTATAAAATACTCTCATTTTTCTCTTATATATCATTTCTGACTTTTACTTATTCTTCAAACTCTACTGGTTAGATTGTGGAGTTTGTCTCAGTCTTACTCACGGTTGGTGGTGAAGCTGCTCAGAATGAATTGATTAATATTAGGGCTGTACAAAGAATGTTGTGCTTGTTGTTTAAGTAAGTGCTAGTGAATTTGCGAATCAATACCATAGATATTGATGATAACGGATATTTATTTATGGTAATTTAATTATACAATACATATGTTCAAATAAGAACAAATACTTAAAATATAATAAATTTTAAAAAATAAAAATTACACAAAAACAAGAAAAGTTATTCAATATATATATTACTTATGATATATAACAATTGTAGTTATCCATACAATAACAATTGTTATATATTTATTTATGATACATTGTCATGTAAAAAATTAAATTATGAGAAATAATATTTAAAAATATTGTTATTTCTTTACCTTTTTAGTTTAACTTACTATTTTTATAATTACTTATACAGTTTATTTTTTTAATTTTTTTCATTTTTAGTTTTTCTTACTGTAATGAGTATTTTAAGTGATACTTTCCATTTTTATTTATTGAATGATTCCTCATATTTTTTGTAACTTTTATTTACTTGTTACTTTTTTCAAGTTTCTTGGTATTTTATGCTATTTATTAGTATTTATAATATTTTTTTAATAAATCTTACTATGTTTCATTAGTTATCCAAGTATTTTTTAATTTTTATATTATTTTTTTATTATATTAAACTTTTTGGTTTATTTTTATTGATTTTTATCATTTTTTTGTCTTGAATGATATCATATATTTTTTATGTTTATTTGTAATTTTTTGTATTACTTGTTATTTTTTCAAGTTCGTGATATTTTAAGTATTTTTTAATATTTTTAGTTTTTATTTAAATTTATTGTATTTTTTTATTGTAATTTGTTTTGTGTTTTGTTTGTAAATTTTTATTGTGTCATATTATTTTAAAATATTTTTATTGAATCTTACCTTTTCTTATATCAAGGATAATCACAAATATTTTTCTTAATTCATTGTATTTATTAGTTTTTCTAATTTTTTTGAAAATATATTGTATTTTAAGTATTTATTAATATTTAAGGTGTTTCTTTGTGTGTAACTTATATTGTATTGTGGGTCATATATTTATATCTTTCTATTTTTGTTATTTAATTATATTTTTAGTTTAGCTTGCTCTTTTTTGTAATGACTTTTCTTTTTGTATTTGAAATTTTTTTAATTTTTAAGTGTTTTATACTATTTTCAGCCTTTTTTAGTATTTTTTTACCATTTTTGTATGTTAAATAATTACACCAATTTTAGGTGTTTAAATTTTTTTTATGTATTTATTTCTTTTTTGGAGTTTATTAGTATTATACTCAATTTTTTCTATTTGTGGTAATTTTTTTAATGTTTCTTAGTATGTCTTATTGATTATTAAGGTTTTTCTTAATTTTGTTTTTTATTTTCTAATATTTTTAGTGTTGCTTAATATTTTTTATTGATTTTTTGAAAATTTTATATTATTTTTTATTATCTTAAAATATTTTAGTTTATTATTTTATTAATTCTTACTTTTTTTTAACTTTAACATTCAGACAAATTTTTTTGTATTTTTTTACTGAATTTAATTTTTATTTAAATTTATTGTGTTTTATATAATAATTCATTTTGTGTTTCATTTGTGATATTTTATTTTTATTTATTATTTTATATTATTTTTATTAGTTTTTACCTTTTTTTATCTTGTATAATTACAAATATTTTTCTCGGTTAAATTTATTTTTAGTTTTACTTATTTTTTAGAAATTTATTTTATTTTAAGTATTATTATTATTTGAGGTGTTTCTTTGTAAGTATATTGTAATATTTGGTTGTTTAATTATTTATTTCTTATAACTTTTGTTATTATGTTACTATTTAATTTAACTTATATTTTTAATTAATTTTTTTGGTGTTTTATTATATTTTGAATATTTTTTTAGTAATTCTTAATATTTTTTATATTTAACAATCGCTCCATTTTTTAGGTTTTTTTTGTTTCTAATAACTTTCTGGAGTTTTGGGTATTTATGCAATTTTTTCTATTTGTAATGTTTTTATTGATTTATATATATTGAATTATTATTATTGTTTTTCTGGTTTCTATGTAGTTTTTAATTATTTTTATTATTTTAAAATTTATTATATCTTATGTATTTATTATTATTGGATGCTTTTTTTGTATTCGTATAATGTATTATTGTTCACTTATTAATTTGTTATTTTATTAAAATTTTAATTTAACTTATTATTTTTTGTAATTAATTTTGCGGCTTATCTTTATTTTTTTATCGCGTTTCGTCATTTTTAGTAATTTTTATCATTTTTGTATATTAAACTATCCACCTATTTTTTACATTTCTTTTTTTATTTTTATGTGTTTGTAACTTTTTTTTTAGACTTTCTTGTTATTTTATGTGATTTTTCCTATATGTGATCTTTATTTTAATGTATAATACTATATATTGTTGGTTATTTATATGTTTTTTAATTATTTTTTAGAGTTTATAAAATATTTTGTGTTACCCACTATTTTTAGTGATTTTTTATTTTATTATTATTTTGTATTGTTACATACTTTTTGGGTTTATTTAATTATTTTTATCATTTTTTATCTGGAAGGATCCCATACATTTGTATTGTTTCATTGTGATTTGTTGTGTTCTTTGTTATTTTTGAAAATTTATGGTATTTTATATTTTTTATTGTAATTTGTTATTCATCTTATTTGTGAATTTTTATTTTTAATTTTTCATACTATTTTAGGTTATTTTAATTAATTCTTACTATTTTCTTATTTTTACAATGTTTAGAATTATTTTTTGTTATAACTTTGTATTTTTGGTATTTTTTTCAAAATTTATTGTATTTTAAGTATTTTTTACTATTTGTGAGGTTTATTTGAATTTATCATACAATGTTTTATTTATTATTTGTTTATTTCTTAATTTTTTTTGTTATTCCCTTATGTTTTTAGCTTAACTAATTATTTTTTGTAATTACTCATATAATTTATTTTTTCATTTTTAGTGTTTCATTTTATTTTGAGTATTTTAAGTGATACTTTTCATTTTTATATTTTGAATGTGCACTCATATTTTTTACAACTTTTTGTACTTATTACTTTTTTTAAGTTTCTTGGTATTTTACGCTATTTATTTGTATTTATGGTATTTTTTTAATGAATCTTACTATATTTCGCTAGTTATCTAAGTGTTTTTTAATTTTGTTTTGGAGTTTATAACTTTTTTTTTATTTTAAGTACTATACTTAGTGTTTTTATTATTGTTCATTTTTTAATTTTTATATTATTTTTTATTGTATCATATTTTTTGGAATAATTTTTATTAATTTTTATCATTTTTTTGTCTTAAATGATACCACATATTTTTATATTTCTTTGTAATTTTTTGTATTACTTGTTATTTTCAGAATTTTATAATATTTTAAGTATTTTTTAATATTTTTAGATTTTATTTAAATTTATTGGATTTTTTTATTGTAGTTTGTTTTGTGTTTTATTTGTAAATTTTTATTGTTTCATATTATTTTAAAATATTTTCATTCAATCTTACTATTTCTTATATCAAGGATAATCACAAATATTTTTGTTAATTTATTGTACTTATTAGCATTTTTAATTTTTATCGAAATATATTGTATTTTAAGCATTTATTAATATTTAAGGTGTTTCATTATGTATAACTTATATTGTATTGTGGGTTATATATTTATTTATTTCTATTTTTATTATTTAATTACTGTTTTAGTTTAGCTTACTATTTTTTGTAATGATTTTTCTTTTTTTTTGAATTTTTTTATTTTTTAAGTGTTTAATACTATTTTTAGTTTTTTTTATATTTTTTACCATTTTTGTATATTGAATAATTACACCAATTTTAGGTGTTTAACTTTTTTTATGTATTTATTTCTTTTTTGGAGTTTATTGATATTATACTCAATTTTTTCTATTTGTGGTATTTATTTTAATATTTCTTAGTATGTCTTATTGGTTATTAATATTTTTCTTAATTTTATTTTTTATTTTCTAATATTTTTAGTGTTGTTTAATATTTTTTATTAATTTTTTTGGAAATTTTATATTATTTTTTATTATCTCAAAATATTTTAGTTTATTATTTTATTAATTCTTACTTTTTTAACTTGAACATTCTGACTTTTTTTTTGTGTGTTTTAATGAATTTAATTTTTATTTAAATTTATTGTGTTTTATATAGTAATTTATTTTACTTTTTATTTGTAATATTTTATTTTTATTTATTATTTTATATTATTTATATATATATTTTTTAATTTTTACATTTTTTATCTTGTATAATTACAAATATTTTTCTCATTTTAATGTATTTTTTAGTTATCCTTATTTTTTAAAATTTTATTTTATTTTAAGTATTTATTATTATTTGTGATATTTTTCTGTATGTATATTGTAATGTTTGGTTGTTTAATTATTTATTTCTTATAACTTTTTTTTATTAGGTTATAATTTAATTTAGGTTACATTTTTAATTAATTTTACGGTTTATCTATAAATATTTTTTAATTTTTTGATGTTTTTTTATGTTGAGCATTTTTTGTAGTGATTATTAATATTTTTTTATATTTAACAATCGCTTTATTTTTTAGCATTTCTTTTTTGTTTCTAATAAATTTTTGGAATTTCTGAGTATTTATATAATTTTTTACTATTTATAGTGTTTTTATTATTTTATATATATTAAATTATCATTATTATTTTTCTCGTTTTCATATAGTTTTTAATTATTTTTATTTTTTAAAATTTATTTTATCTTATATATTTATTTTTATTTGATACTTTTTGTATAATATTTTATTGTTTATTTATTAATTTGTTATTTTATTAAATTTTTAGTTTAACTTACTATTTTTTGTAATTAATTTTATAAAATTTGCTTTATTTTTTTATTGAGTTTTAATATTTAATTATTTTTATTGATTTTTACTATTTTTGTTTATTGAACTATCCTACCTATTTTTTGTATTTCTTTTTTATTTTTATTTGTTTGTAACTTCTTTTTTACTTTCTTATTATTTTATACGATTTTTCCTATATATGGTTTTTATTTTAATGTATAATACTATATTTTACAGATTATTTATTATTTCTTAATTATTTTTTATAATTTTTAAAATATTTTATGTTACCTATTATTTTTAGTAATTTTTAATGTTTATTTTTTAATTATTTTATTATTTTTATCATTTTTTGTATTCAACTATCCCATATTGTTGTATTATTTCATTGTTTTTTTTGTGTTCCTTGTTATTTTTAAAATTTTATGCCATTTTATATTTTTTACTATATTTGAATTTATTTAAATTTTTATATTTTTATTGTAATTAGTTATGTATCTAAATTTTTATTTTTAATTTTTCAAACTATTTCAGTTATTTTAATTAATTCTTACTATTTTCTTATATTCGCAATGTTTAAAATTATCTTTTGTAATAGTTTTGTATTTTTGATGTTTTTTTAAATTTATTATATTTTAAGTATTTTTTTTACTGTTTGTGATGTTTATTTGAATTTATCATACAATATTTTATTTATTATTTATTTATTTCTTAATTTTTTTTATTATTTCTTTATATTTTTAGTTTAATTAATTATTTTTTATAATTACTTATACTGTTTATTTTTTATTTTTTTAGTGTTTAATTTTATTTTTAGTATTTTAAGTCATACCTTCTATTTTGAATGTTCACTTATATTTTTTACAATTTTTTATACTTGTTACTTTTTTTAGTTGTATTATTATTTTATGATATTTATTTATATTTATGGTATTTTTTAATGTATATTACTATACTGGTTATTTATGTGTTTTTTAATATTGTTTTATATTTTATAACATTTTATTATTTTAATTACAATAATTAGTGATTTTATTATAATTCATTTTTTAATTTTTATATTATTTTTTATTGTATTATACTTTTTAACTTGTTTTTATTTATTTTTATTATTTTGTCTCAAGTGATACCATATATTTTTTATATTTTTTTATGATTTTTTGTAAAACTAAAAATACTTAAAAACGTTATGAATTTGGATAAATAACAAATGATACAAATAATCCCAAATAAATATAAAAAAATATGTGGTATAATTTAAGATAAAAAAATAATAAATATTAATAAAAACAAGTCAAACAGTAAGATAATAAAAAATATTATAAAAATTTTAAAATAAATAATATTAAAATCACTAATTATAGTACAAAAAATAAAAAAAATTATAAACTCAAACAAAATTAATAAACATTTGGATAACTATAAGATTAATTAAAAAATAATATAAATACGAATAAATAGCAGAAAGTTAAAAAAATTAATAAGCACATAAAAGTTGTAAAAAATATGAGTAATTATTCAATATATAAAAATAAAAAGTATCACTTCAAATATTCTAAATAATAAAAAAATTAAAAAAAATAAAATAAGTAATTATAAAAAATAGTTATTTAAACTAAAATCGTACGAAAATAATAAAAAAGTTAATAAATAAATAAATGATAAATAAAATATTATATGATAAATTAAAATAAATATCACAAATAGTAAAAACTACTTAAGGTACAATAAATTTTAAAAATAATAATAAATACTAAAATTATAAATCTATAATAAAAATAATTCTAAAGATTGCAAATTTACGAAAATAGTAAAAATTAATGAAAATAACCTTAAATAGTATAAAAATTAAAATTTTACAAACAAGATATATAACTAATTATAATAAAAAATATAAAAATTTAAATAAATTTAAAAAACTAAAATATAAGAAAATAACAAAAAATTAAGAAATAAAAAATTATAAGATAAATTCAATTAAACATCACAAATAGTAAAAAATATTTAAATAACAATAAATTTCCCAAAAATTAGAAATACTAAAAATACATGGTTATGATAAAAATAATTCTAAACGTAGCAAACATAAAAAATTGTAATAATTAATTTAAATAATCCGAAATAGTATGAATAATTTTAAAAATAAAAATTTAAAAATAACATGCATTATTAATTACAATAAAAGAATAAAAAAATTTAAATAAATATAAAAAATTGGAAAAAAATATAAAATTGTACAAACTTTTAAAAATAACAAATAATAGAAAAAATCACAACAAAACAGCAAAAATATGTGGAATCTTTTAGGATAAAAAATGATAAAAATTATTTAAAAATAAACTTAAAAATTATTTTAAAATATAAATAATATAATAATTAAAAATCACTAAAAATATTAGGTAACACAATATTTTAGAAATTCTAAAATAAAATTAATAAATGTATAAATAACCAACAAAATATAGTATTTTACATTAAAGACCACAAATAAGAAAATTGTATAAAATAACAAGAAAATCTAAAAAAGTAATAACAATATAAAAGTAAAAAAGAAATACAAAAATGGTAAAAATCTCTAAAAATGATTCAACCTATGATTAAATACAATAAAAAAAAATCAAAGACATATAGCAAAATTAATTACAAAAAATAGTAAGTTAAACTAAAAATATAAGGAAATAACAAAAAAAACAAGGAAATAACAAATAAATAAATAGACAACAACACATTATATGATACATACAAAAAAATACCTCAAATAAGAATAAATACATAAGATACAATAAATTAAAAAAAGAAAAATCACTAAAAATTAAACGAAAAAAATAATAACGACATTTTAATATATATAAAATAATAAAAACACTATAAAAAGGAAAAAACTGCATAAATATCCAAAATCTTTAAAAAGTTATTATGAACAAAAAAATGATAAAAAATAGATTGATGGTTAAATATACAAAAATCTTATGAATCATGATAAAAGATTCAAAATATAATAAAAAACTAAAAAATTAAAAAATATTCAAAAGACAAATATTAAAATTAATTTAAAAAGTAAGTTAAATTAAAATCGTTAGCTAATAATAAAAATGATAAGAAATAAATAATTGAACAATAAAATAATACAATATATATACAAAGAAACACCTTAAATAATAATAAATTCTTAAAATAAAATAAATATCCAAAGAATAAGAAATGCTAAATAAAAATAAAATAAATTTAATCGATAAAAACAATTGTAATTATACAAGATAGAAAGGTAAAAATAAATAAAATAACTCAAAATAGTATAACATAATAAAATATCACAAACAAAATAAATTACTATATAAAATACAATGAAGTTAAATAAAAATTAAATTTAGTAAAAACTACAAAAAAATACGTCTGATAAGAATTAATAATAAAATAACACAAAGTATTTTGTGATAATAAAAAATAATATAAAATTTCCAAAAAATTAAAAAAAATCACTAAAAAAATATTAAGCAACATTAAAATATTAAAAACATCCAAAATAAAGTTAGTATGAAAATAACCTGAAATAGTGTGAAAAATTAAAAATAAAATTTTACAAATAATATACATAACTAATTACAAAAAATATAAAAAAATAAAATAAAATAAATATAGTAAAAAAATATAAAATGCCATAAAATTTCAAAAATAACAAAGAAGATAAAAAATCACAACAATACAACAAAAATACGTGGGATCTATCAAGACAAAAAATGATAAAAATAAATCCAAATGTATGTGATGAAAAAATTATCAAATAATTAAAAAATAAATATTAAAAATCACTAAAAATAGTAAGTAACACAAAATATTTTAAAAACTCTAAAAAATAATTAAAAAATACATAAATAAATGGTAAAATATATTATTATATATTAAAATAAAGACCATAGGAAAATTTGCATAAAATAACAATAATGTTAAAAAAAGTAATAAACACATAAAAATAAAAAAAAAGAAACACAAAAAATAGGTGGGGTCGTTCAATATACAAAAATGATAAACATTATTAAAAATTACTTAACATATGATAAAACACGATAAAAAAAATTAAAGACAAACCATAAAATAAATTAAGTTAAACTAAAATTGTAAGGAAATAATAAAAATAATAACAAATAAATAAATGAACAACAAAACATTAATACATAGAGAGAAATGCCTTAAATAAGAAAATTTGCATAAATACCAATAAACTCCAAAAAGTAACAAACACATCAAAATAAAATTAAATGCCTAAAATAGGTGTAATCATTCAATATACAAAAATAATAAAAAAAACACTAAACAAGACTAAAAATATTATAAAACACTTAAAAAAATAAAAATAATTTAAATACAAACAACAAAAGTAATTATAAAAAATTGTAAGTTAAACTAAAAATGTAAGTAAATAATATTATAAAAAGAAAAAAATATATGATCAACAAAACAATATAGGTTACATACAATGAAATACCCCAAATATTAATAAATACTTAAAATACAATATATTTCTATAAAAATAAGAAACACTAAAAAATATTACTATTATCCTTGATATAAGAAATGATAAGATTCAATAAAAATATTTTAAAATAATATGATACAATAAAAATTTATAAAAAAATAAAAAATAATGTACAATAAAAATTATAAATTTAAATAAAACTAAAATAATAAAAAATACTCAAAAGGTAATAAATATCCAAAAATAACATGTAATACAAAAAATTACAATAAATGTTTAAGTTAAAAAAAAGTAAGAATTAATAAAAAAATTAACTCAAAAATATTTTGAGATAATACAAATTAATATAAAATTTCCAACACAAAAAATAAAAAAATCACTAAAAAATATTAGTCAACACTAAAAATGTTACAAAATCTAAAACAAAATTAAGAAAAACCTAAATAACTAACAAGACATACTAAGATAAATTAAAATATATACCACAAATAGGAAAAATTGCATAAAATACAAATATACTCCAAAAAAGTAATAAATGCATCCAAACAAAATTAAATGCCTAAAATAGTTGTGATTATTCAATATATAAAAATAGTAAAAAAAAACACTTAAAAAGAATCAAAATAGTATGAAACACTTAAAAAAAATAAAAATATTCAAATACAAACAACAAAAATAATTACAAAAAATAGTAAGTTAAACTAAAAACATATGTAAATAACAAATATAAAAAGAAATAAATATATGATACACAAAACAATAAAAATTACATAAAAAGAAATACACCAAATATTAATAAATACTTAAAATACAATATATTTCCATAAAAATAAGAACCGCTAAAAAAATACAATGAATCAAGAAACATTGTTGCGATTATCCTTGTATAAGAAATGGAAAGATTTAATGAAAATATTTTAAAATAATATGACATAATAAAAATTTACAAACATAACACAAAATAATGTACAATAAAAAATACAATAAATTTAAATAAAAATTAACAATATTAAAAATACTTAAAATGTCATAAACTTCCAAAAATAACAAGTAATACAAAAAATAACAAAGAAACATAAAAAAAATATGTGGTATCATTCAAGATAAAAAAATGATAAAAATCAATAAAAACAACCCAAAATGTATGAGACAATAAAAATAATATAAATATTGAACAAAGAACAATAATAAAATCACTAATTCTACTAATCATCTTCTCTAACTACTCACAATTATTCTAAGTTTTAAATTATTTAATTTGGCCTAAAATTGAGTTAAAAATAAGTGACACATGAAAATATTTCTAAATAAAGAAATTTTCGATCTCTTAGGTGCGATTGCATAATTGTGGGAGTTTTTTGTATGAGCAGCTAGCTCTCGTTTAAAGAATACTCACCTGATCAAATTTCAACTCGATTAGTTACATGAGCAATAAGAATTTGATTTAGTAAAATTTTATAGTTTTCATTCTATAAATTCACTATTTCGACGGTGACAGTAATTGTGTACCTCTTGAACTCAAGGAAGACCAGGCTCGGTTGTAGAGGGTTGGAGGATGGTTGGCTCAATCACAAGAGATTTGGAGATGACCGAAAACAAGCTCGATTCATTAAAGAAGGGTTCGAGTGGCGGAGCGAGGTTACTGTGTGATCCACTTGACATTTCTTCGGCGATGCTCGAGTGGAAATGTAAACCCCGTCTTTTGATAATGAGAAAACCGGGGAAAGAATCTGTTAGTTTTGAATTTTAAACCGAATTGGTCTACAAGCTCGATTAATAGAAAACGAGCAAATTAAGAATTTACACCTTCCATGTGACTCAAAATAGTTCATAATTCTTGGAAAAGAACCTTAGGACGAAATGGGGAAGAAAAACCGGATTAGTTCAAGAGAACAAAGCCCGAACTGGATAGAACCGGTTTATGAACCAAGTTGATTCGTGAACCGGAACCGATAGAGAATGGGTCAACCAAGAAATTTATGGACCCCTTATGATCCAAATAGATTTATAAACTGATGCGAACCTCGCCAATATGTTGACGACACCCTACACCAAATATGGCAACGATCCCAAGACTTTCACGACGCAAGTACGAAAAGATGGAATATACCTTGTTTATGTGAGAACAAGGTATGGGATATGTAGACGCCACACCCAAATCCTCTAAGAAGAACTCTTAGAAAACCCCGGGTGATAAGTCTTGATTGCCTGAACGCCACAGGTAAAAACCTGATAAGTTCAAAAGCTCTTTCAAGATAGAAAGAAGACAAAACCTCACAAGATATAAATTCCAAAGTGTGTGTCTCCAATGCTATGGAGTATGCCTTTTATAGGCTCAGAAAACAATCGAATGACCCACATAATGAGGAAAATATCTATTATGGTTATAAGCTAACCTTATCTAATCTAGCTACCTAATATTATCCTAAGAGATTTATTATATTTATAAATCTCTCCTTATTAATTAAATTTGGACCTTCTCTTGGGCTCATCTTGGGCTCTTCATTTGGGCTTCTATTTGAATATGCAGCAATCTCTTTAATCAGCCCATATGAAGCTTCTTTGAATCTTTTAGCCATTGACCTTGTGATTGGGCCCTCTTGAAGTCTCAAGTGATCATTTATCTCAATTGGTGACAAAGTGTTCAGCTCCATTGCAAGTATGGTTTATTGAACTTGTGAATTCGTACTCTCGTTAGTCGGATTCACATCATAAACCTTGGGAAGGAACATTAGAACAAAGTGGGAGAGAAAAATTAGATCGATTCAGGTGAACCAGACCCGAACTCCCTATATAAAGAGCCTCTCTCCATTCATCCTCTCCACACCTGAAAAGCTCACTCTCTCTCTCTCAGTTGCTTAGTTTTCCGGTGAAGCTCGAACCAGAGCTCTGATATAGGGTCATTTCTGAGCCAAAGAAGGTGAGGTCGAGTTAATTAGAACTGGGGAGAAGTTAGCTACACGGTGGTGACATCTGTTCAATCCAAGAGTCGCCGGAGTGGTCGAATAGTGAAGCAGCTTTGGCGGACCGTAGCTGCCCTATTTTGTTCGAGTTGAAATTGACCAATTTGAGCCCTCCTCAGGCCAAACCAAGCCCTCCCATGACCGAATTAGGACGGAAAGGTAAGCCAATTTGTCTCCCCTTTGTAATTTCTAATCGGTGTTACAGAGAGAGTCGGTCGAATTTTAATGACAAAATTCTAATCTAATTCGACATCAATTGATGTCATTCTTGATCCTAGGAAGAACCTCAGAAGGAGAACTATCTGTCCAGATAGAAAACTCGGACCGTCGTGACCTCACCAGTGAGTAATCGAAGCTTTCTCTCACTACAATTCATTTTCCAACTAAGCCCCATTTAAGCTCGTCCCGGCATTAAAACTTGTAATTCAAATTGCTAAAGAATCGTATGAACATGTAGAAACTCGATTTCAACTTTAATTTCAACAATTGGAAATGTCTGATCGGTCAATTTGATAAAAAAAACAAATAGAGCGGGGTTAATAAGTTGGAATTGAGGGAAAATTTTGGGAAAATTGGGGATTTTAAAAAATTCAAAGGACCAAAATGCAATTTCCTAAAATTGAGGGTCAATTGGGCATGATAAAAATGTTAGAGGGCCAATTGAGGAATTTTAGAATTTTTGGGGTAAAATTTAACTTTTTTGTAAAGGAATGGCAAAATGGTAATTTTGAAAAAGTTGGGGGGACCAAATTGGAAATTTGGAAATTTAAACCCCTTTTATGAAATTGAATAAAATGAGGTCCCAAGGGGAATTTTAAAAGTTTTGGGACTCAATTTGAGGAAAAACCGACATTAGGGACTTAAAGTTAAAGAAAAATAACTTTAGGGACCTAATTGTAAATAAATAAAAGTTTAGTTTTTCTCATTAATTTGGAATGAATGAAGGCTATTAGTCCGAGAGATAATGAACCAAAATGTTCATATCGTGTAGGAACACGAAGCACTGGGAATGCTAGCAAGGACAAGCTCGCGTGAAATAAAGGAACTGGTATAGTAGAATTCACGAAATTAACGGGTGAGTGGGATTTTATATCATATCTAGTTGTGGATGATAAGTACCCCGAAATGAAAATCCACTACCAAGTGTTATTTTAAACATCACAACTTATAGGAGTGATGTGAAAATCATGCGGAAAAACCACTTACCGGTTGTAAGTAGATCATACCCAGTTGGTGTGATAAAACTTCCTTGAAGGAAGTTGAAAACCTGTTTATCGGTTATGAGCGAAGATGTCTTTATACCCGGTCGGTATAATGAACAGTTAAAAATATATTTTTGTCGGAAGTGCTCTCCCCTAACTGTGTGCCAATGCTTAAATGATTTGGGAGACCTTTTTGACGAGAGCTCAAATAGCTCTTATAGGTCAGAGGCCTCGGTTTTGGAACTTGGGGGCTATTATTCCCAGTTTTGAAATTTCGAACAAGTGGGCCATAGGCTAGTGAGCACGAGCAGGAGCTCGTAAACAAACATGAGATATGTGCCATAAAACTTCAATAAATGGATTGTTTGGCCATGGTACCAAGATAGGACCAACATATTTAGTCAACTAGCAGTAGTGCGATATGACAGGTCTCCGGACCAGTCAAGACAAATAACTGCATATTGAGTTGAGAGTCGGGGCCGTTAGACTAGTGGCATCACATATTATATGGCATGATAAGAAGATATTGTTTATGCATGCACTATGATTACGGGATCATCAAGATATCCATGAGGGGTAGTGATGCATCCTAAGGGCCCTGGACGACCCGTTGAATATAAGGGTAGTTCGTCATACCAGGTGACCGTGTGAAACTTGAAGTAGCACTAAGCGCATGAGACCGGGGTGGGGACATGATGAGTGATGCGAACCTCGCCAATATGCTGACGACACCCTACACCAAATATGGCAACAATCCCAAGACTTTCACGACGCAAGTGCGAAAAGATGGAATATACCTTGTTTATGTGAGAAACAAGGTATGGGATGTGTAGACGCCACACCCAAATTCTCTAAGAAGAACTCTTAGAAAACCCCGGGTGATAAGTCTTGATTGCTTGAACGCCACAGGTAAAAACCTGATAAGTTCAAAAGCTCTTTCAAGATAGAAAGAAGACAAAACCTCACAAGATATAAATTCCAAAGTGTGTGTCTCCAAGGCTGTGGAGTATGCCTTTTATAGGCTAAGAAAATAACCGAATGACCCACATAATAAGCTAACCTTATCTAATCTAACCACCTAATATTATCCTAAGAGATTTATTATATTTATAAATCTCTCCTTATTAATTAAATCTGGACCTTCTCTTGGGCTCATCTTGGGCTCTTCATTTGGGCTTCTATTTGAATATTCAGCAATCTCTTTAATCAGCCCATATAAAGCTTCTTTGAATCTTTTAGCCCTTGACCTTGTGATTGGGCCCTCTTGAAGTCTCAAATAATCATTTATCCCATTTGGTGACAAAGTGTTTAGCTCCATTCCACCTTCGGTTGATTGGACTTGTGAATTTGTAAACTCTTTTGTCAGATTCACATCAATGAGGTCTCTGTCCTCATACGAACACGAAGAATTAATTTCGGGATTGAGGGTCGGATGTCACGTACATCCACTCATTCTCTGGGTAGAAGTGGACGTACTTCTATCTAGGTGGTCGGTAAAGTCGCTCCGAAGCTATAAGTGGGTTCAATGGTCGTGCTGGCCTACGAATGTGTATTTTACCTTCATGATGAAGGTTGTGTATTGAGTGATGATACATCGTGATTAAATAAGAAAATTGTAATAAAACCCGAGATTTTTAAATGCAAGGATTTTTTAAAGAAAGTAGTCTAACACACTCCAATACAATTCTTTTCCTCAAAGTGAATTTTTGAAAACCTATTAACTGAGTAGTCGTACTCACCCACCTCCCTTATATCCCTTTTAGGAAATTTTCGGAAAGTCAGCTTAAAGACCATTAACCCAGATGCCTACGAGACAAGTATGATAAAAATTTAAATAGTATGCAGTTTTAATTTATGTTATTCTAAGAAAAGTGCAGATTTAAAGGACGCCTTGCTCTTTATGGTTTATAACGAGGGGAAACCGTTTAATAAACTGGGAGAGTGGCAGGTTGATCACGGGGATCCGACCGGATCGGAGTGTGACAGGAAATAAGTGTGTAGTAAGGTAGAAAACTTTTTCAATATTCCAGAAAACCCGATTTTATGAAAAAACTAGTCGATGTCATGTTGGAACTCTGGTTCAGATATGGACGAAAATGGAATTTGTTAGGGTTATGTGAGATTTGGAGGTGTGTACAATACAAATGGAGTTTAGATATTTATACAATAATTTTGGAGACTAATTTTCTATTCTCCCTCTATCTATAATCGATATTAACTCTACTATTTAAGGTTTTATGGGAGAGATTTAATAGTTGTTAGAATTAAGGCAAGTTTTCATTTCTCCTTCTATTAGAATATACGAAGGAAAAAAATACCACATTAACATTAACATTATGTCATCGAACTTAATACTATTTTTTACCATAAAAGAATATATCTCTATTATGCTCACTTTGAAATAAAAGTGGTCCCAAATGCCAGTTTTGAAAACTCATATAGTGTATCTAATAATGGAAATAAGTACAATCTTTTAAATAAATTTATAATTTATAAGTTTAATAAAATTTATCAAAAGTTGATAATATGAATTTAAGTTGCTGAGATAAAATTGGGTTATAGCCTATTAGGTAAGTAGTGCAAACATAAAAGTTTTAATTAAAAAAATATTATTTATTATTATAATTATACGAAAATATGAGAAATATGATATGAGGCGTTGATGGTTTTATGAGCTACTTGATATTAAGGTTGGGACAATTAAATTTATTGTTGGTGTAGTATCTGATGGAGCTCTTTCAGCCACATGCACAAATAAAGTTAACAAGAAAAAAGTTATCTGTTTCTGATTATCGAATAAATTAATCGAAAGAGTATGGGATTGATCAATTTTTATCACACAAACTAATGGTCGAGTTTATAGACACGTACTAATATGGTAGAACTTGTAATATCTTATTAAATTAATTAATAAAAATGTTTTAAACCATAAATAATATAGTAAAAATGTTTAATTTGTAAATAATTTATATTTTTTATGATAAAAAGGTTGTAATATTATCTTGTAATACAAATTTATGATATGAATCTAATAATTTATAAACAAAAAATTTGAAACCTTTTATATTTTAAAAGTATTATATTGATATATGCTATAACCATACCTAAATCTAACACAAGAAATTCTTAAAACATTAAACCATCAATAAAATAAATATTTTGACTTATCTATTAATGTACAAAAAAAATGTTATTATTCATTAAATTAGTTTCATTAATTTTATTTTTAAAAACGATTATATTTGAGAATTTTTTTCTCTCTATACTAATATAATAGATAATATTGTTTTAATAATAGACTGTATGCACTATACTTACTATAATATTGTTTTTGTAAAAAGATGGGTGATGAGTTATTTGATACTTCAAAAATGTGAAAAAATTATCTCGCTATTCATCATTTAATATAAACAAGTTCCATTAACACTTATTACCAACTTAGAAAAAAACAAAATCAATCAATATTATCAAATGAAATATATGGCATATATCTATTATATAAAATATATTAATAAGTTATTTTATTATTTAATTGACTTAAATTATATTTAATTTTTAATAATTTTTATTAGTATAAATAATTTTAAATAATAAAGAGACTTAGCACTCGTACATACTAATTATGTTTTAATCTCAATCTACAACTACATTTTACTTTGCTTTTTTATTTATTACTTACCTTAAATAATATTATGTTCATTTATTAAATATAAATTGAAAAAATAGAGAAATTAACATGCTCTTTGGAATATATTTTAAAAAAAGTAGTAGGGGTACATGCTATACTTATATTTTGTCTTATAAAAGGTTTCAAAACTAACTCTAACTATTTGTTATAAATTTAATCGACTACTCAAATAAATCTTTATCAATATAAGGAATAGATAATTAGAATGTGCATAACAAATTTTTACTTATATATTTTAACATTACATTTTTTACATTACATTATTTTATATGATATATTTTGATATAAAAGTTTTAACATATTTACATTTTATTTAAATCACAAATTTTTTATACAATGATATTAAATTCTTTAACAATTATTTCAATTAAATATAAGATTTTTAATAACATACAAAATTTTAAAATAAATGTATTTGAGTTGAGTTATTAATTAAAATTTTAAAACAAAATTAATTAAGAAAAATGGTTAGTGGAAATTAAATCCTCAATTTAAAATAAATAAAATTTAGAAAATAAACAATTTTTCAAAACAATCATTTAATTCTCTCATATTTTTTTAAAAGTGAAATTTAATAATTTATATATATTTTGTTACTTAATTAATGAAAAGTTTTCTTTTATTTAACAATGTCACCGTGAATTTTTATATGGGTAATTCAAAATATATTAATATATATTATAACCTTTTATTAAAAAAAAAGGTATAAATACAATAATATTTCAAAATTTTCAAAAAATTAATAAAAGATGACAATATACTTCTTCCATCCTTCAACCTAATATATATACTTAAATTTAGATTGAAGATTTTAAGTTTAAATATTTTTAGAGAGAAATGTTATATTGCAATATTATAATATAGCTTCCTAAAATGTGTCACTTGTTCAATAAAATCAATTAGTTTATCATATACTTTCTTTATAATTTGTAGATCAAATTTTATTAGTAATTTTTTATTTTAAACTTATTATTTGAATTTATTTATTTTTTATATTATTTTAATTAAAAATACTATTTATTTAAAATTTATTATAGAATTACAATACTAATCAACTTCTCATATGCTAACTTTGCACATTTTTAATAATGTGATAAGAATGTCATTATAATTGTTTTGGAATAAAGATCACTTTTAATTTATCTCTATTTATTTTTTAATTAATTATATTTATTTGTAAATAAAGTCAACTACTAGGAGACTTAACTTCGTGTTTAAAAGTTTAAACTCAAAATAGTTTTGATATGTGTAATAACGAATTTGAGATGCGCATTAGTTTAATTTCATACATAAACCATTACAATTTTATTTTTAGAATTAAATACACAATAAAAATTCATAATTTAAAATTAATGATAACCAATCAAAATTTGGTTAATTTTATTAAAGTATAAATTGGTGACTAAAATGTTAAATTTAACACTTATATATATAATATTTACTTTATTTTATATAAAAAAATAATTAATGTTTTATAAACAAAAATTGATTAAAAAACCATAATTAAACATTTCATAACTTATTTTATAAAATGTAAATAAATATTTATAAATTATACATTGGCAATTAAAAAATGAATTTAAGTAGAAGTTTTATAAAATAAATTGTATACATATTTTTAATACATTTTAAAATATATATTAATCATTAAAATAAAGTTTATTGTTTTTTATAAATATAAAATTTAATTCCATTTTAATAGATATACTATATATATATCTATAATTAAAAAATAAAATATATAATAATTTTATAACTATAAAATATAGTTATATTTTTTTTATATATTATAAAATTTTCATTATTATTTAAAAAATTAAAATTAGGAGAAAGTGTTAATAAATATTTTATTACTAAAATAAATTTGTATATTATTTTAATAAAGTATGATATGACACAACAAAACTTATATAATATTAGTTTCTCCATATACTCTAATTTTAATAATTATGAATGAAATAAATTAATTTGTTACATAATATATTTAATATTAATTTAGGTATTACAAATTATTAATGGAGAGTATAAGATATGAAGTGTATGATAGATTATGTTAATTTTTAGTTGAAACCACTTCCCCATTATTCCACTCATTCAATTCAAACAAACTATTATCTCTTGAATCTAACCATGTGAAGGCGAAATCTCTATTCTCATGTGCTTTATAAAGGTGTTATTTTTGTATGAAGTTCCAATTCTCCTCTCCTTATTTATTATTGCATGCTATGCAGGTGAATTTAACTCTTCTTTTTTACTATTTTTATCTATCTATCTATATCTTTATATTTGTAAGTTTTAATATATAAAGGTAATATTATTATAATTTGAAAGAGGATTCTTGAGTTTGGAGATTTGGGGATGATTGGAATCTATGCAGATGAGATCATCACTAAGTCTCCATGTGTTGAGTTCTTGTTCACTTGTCTCATTGTCACTACTGATCCGAAAGCTATTACTATTCTTCACCGTGTGGGATTGTGTCTTTTATTGGTTAAATTATTTTAATATCCTAATTTATTATTTATTTATTTATTTATAATTTAAATAAATTTATATATTAATAATATTTTATATAAAATTATATTATGATTGACAATTGAGAAATGGCTATGAAAACGATATTTTAAGGATGAATTGTTTTAAATGAAAATAAGAAATCTGACACACTCTGATTTAAACACTGTTTCTAAAATTTAAACTTTAAAAACCCATTATCATGTCCCGACTAGTGATCAACCCGTCACTCTCCCGATTTACTAAATGGTTTCCCCTTATATTATAAACCGTAAAAAGTAAGACGTTCTTTATACCTGCACCTTTTTCTAGGAATATTATAAATAAAAACTGCATAGTAATTTAAATTAATCGCACCTGTCTTGTAGGCTTTAATTGCATAAGTCTTTTAAGGTTCGGCTTTTTGGGACTTTCTAAAAGAGGTATAAGGGAGGGGGTGAGTATAACTACTCAGTGAATGAGATTCAAATCTTTTGAATTTCAAGAAAAACATTTATATGGAGTGTGCCAGACTCTTTTTTTTTTCAAAAATCCCTTCATAAAAAAACTTATTTACCGGTGTGTCATCACCCAACACACATCCTTCATCATGAAGGTTACACATATTCATAAGTCAATATCACTATTGAACCCGCTAGTGGCTTCGGAGCGATTTTTCCTACTACCTGGATAGAAGTACGACCAGTTCTACCCTGGGAATGAGTGGATGCACGCGACATCCGACCCACAATCCCGAAATCACTTTTTCATGTCCGTATGAGGACAGAGACCTCATCTTGTCTCCACCCCGGTCTCATGCGCTTGGTGCTACTCCAAATTTTGCACAGACACATGGAACGACAAATTGCCCTTATAGCCACAAGGTCGTCCAGTGCCCTTAGGACACATCATTACCTCTCATGGGCGTCTTGATGATCCCGTACTCACGGTGTATGCACAAACAATATTTTCTCATATTGCCATGTAATATGTGGTACCACTAGTCCAATGGTCCCGACTCTCAACTCAACCCACAGTTGTTTGTCTTGACTGGTCCGTCGACCTGTCATGTAGCACTGCCGCTAGTTGACTGAGCATGTCAGTCCTATCTGGGTACCATGGCCAAACAATTCACTTATTAATTATTATGGCACATATATCATGTTCGTTTACGAGCTCCTGCTCGTGCCAACTGGCCTTGGGCCCACTGTATGAGATTTTCAAAATCGGGCATTTAGCCCCCAAGTTCCAAAACCGAGGCCCCGGCCTATTAGAGCTATTCGAGCTCCCATTGAGAAGGTCTCCCAAATTGTTTAAGCATTGGCACATAGTCAGGGGAGAGCACTTCCGACAAAATAGGTTTTCACTGTCCATTATACCGACCGATATAAGGACATCTCCGTTCATAACCGATGAATGGGTTTTCAACTTCCTTCGAGGAAGTCTTATCATACCAACCGGGTATAATCTACTTACAACCGATAAGTAGTTTTTCCGCAATATTTTCACATCACTTTCTCTAAGTGGTGATGATTAAAATACCACTAAATAGTGGGTTTTTATACCGAGGTACTTATCATCCCCAACCGGGTATGATATATATAATTCCACTTACAACTGGTATGGAAACCCCGCACATTTGAGTTAAGGAAAACTGGGAAAAGAACCGGTCAAACCGAATAAGAAAACCAAACCGGTTTACATTTGGGAATAAGTAATATGAAAATTTACAACTTTCGGTTGATCCAAAAGATTTATTAAACATTGGAAAAGAAATTTAAGATAAACTAAAAAATAAAAACCAAATTGGTTAAGGTGAACTAGATTTCATAAGAACTTCAAAGTTAAGTGTGCTTACTAGTATGATTTTTTGTAACCCGAAACTTCGATCAAAAATTTTTATGCGAGTACGGCTTATCATAAATAGTATCAATTAATATATATTTAACTATTGAAATTAATACCAATAATTTAATACCGAAATTAAATTATTGGAATTAATACCAATAATTTATGGCAACATTAATACTAGTAATAAATCTCGCCCTTTTAATACACGGGTTTTACGACTATATAAAGAGGTCATCCCATTTCATTCTCCTCACACCTGAACACTTCTCTCTCTCTCTACTGTTCCATTTCCCGGTAAAGCTCAAACAAGAGCTTCAACTTGAACAAAGGTTGGGCTCTTTAGAACCGGGGAGAAGACAACTATCTGATAGCAAACTCCAGTCAATCCGAGAATCGTTGGAGAAGCGCCGACATGATGGAATAGTGAAGCAACTTCGGCGGACCGAAGCTGCCCTATTTCGGCCAAGCCGAAATCGGCCATTTCAAGCCCTCCTCAGGCCAAACCAAGCCCTCCCAACACTTACTCAACCTTTCCACAACTGAATTAGGACCGAAAGGTAAGCCAATTCGACTCCCCTTTATAATTTTTGATCGGTGCTAGAGAGAGAGTCGACCAAATTTCAATGACAAAATTCTAATCCAATTTCGCATCAATTGATACAATACTTGATTTTAGGATGAACCTCAGGACGAGACCTATCTGCCTAGATCGAAAGCTCGGACTGTCGTGCCTTCACTGGTGAGTAATCGAAGCTTTCTCTCTCTACAGTCTGTTTTCCGGCAAAGCTCCGTTTGAGCTCGTTCCGACGTTAAAATCTGCGATTCAAAGTTTCTTAGAATCGTATGAATATATAGGAACTCAATTTCAACTCCAATTTCAATAATTAGAAGTGTTTGAATGGTTAATTTGATGAAATCAAATTCGGTAGTGTTGAAGAGTTGAAATTGGGGGAAAATTTAGGGATCTTCAAAATTCAAAGGGGCCAAAATACAATTTTATAAAATTGAGGGTCAATTGGGCATGAAAATAATGTTGGAGGACCAATTGAGGAATTTTGGAAATTTTGGGGAAAAACTTTCCCTTTTTGTGAAAAAAGGGCGAAATGGTAATTTTGAAAAAATTGGAGAACCAAATTGGAAATTTGGAAAATTAAACCCCTTTTTGGTGAAATTGAATAAATTGAGGTCCCACGATAAATTTTAAAAGTTATGGGACTCAATTTGTGGAAAAACCGACATTAGGGACTTAAAGTTAAAGAGAAATAACTTTAGGGACCTAACTACAAATAACTAAAAGTTTAGGTTTTCTCATTCATTAATGAATGAAGGCTGTTATGCCGAGTAATAATGAACAAGGTTGTTCATATCGTGTAGTAACGTTAAATACCGGGAACGCCAGTAAGGACAAGCTCGCATGAATACAAAGAACCAGTCTAGTGGAATTCACGGCATTAACGGGTGAGTTGGTTTACTAACATCATACCAGGTTGGGGATGATAAGTGCCTCGATATAAAAACCCACTATTTAGTGGTATTTTAATCATCACTACTTAGAGAAAGTGATGTGAAAGTTATGCGAAAAAACTACTTATGGGTTGTAAGTAGATCATACCTAGTTGGTATGATGAGACTTCCTCGAAGGAAGTTGAAAACCAGTTCATCGGTTATGAACGGAGATGTCTTTATATCGGTTGGTATGATGGACAGTAAAAACCTATTTTTGTTGGAAGTGCTCTCCCCTAACTGTGTGCCAATGCTTAAACAATTTGGGAGAACTTCTCGACGGGAGCTCGAATAGCTCTAATAGGCCAGGGGCCTCGATTTTGGAACTTGGGGCTCAATGCCTGATTTTTAAAATCTCGTACAGTGGGCCCAAGGCCAGTTGGCACGAGCAGGAGCTCGTAAATGAACATGATATATGTGCCATAAAACTTAATAAGTGAATTGTTTGGCCATGGTACCAAGATAGGATCGACATGCTCAGTCAACTAGCGGCAGTGCGACATGACAGGTCGACGGACTAGTCAAGACAAACAGCTGCAGGTTGAGTTGAGAGTCGGGGCCGTTGGACTAGTGGCACCACATATTACATGGCAGTATAAGAAAATATTGTTTGTGCATGCACTGTGAGTACAAGATTATCAAGACGCCCATGAGGGGTAGTGATGCATCCTAAGGGCACTGGACGACCTGGTGGCTATAAGGGCAGTTCGTCGTTCCAGGTGTTTGTGCGAAATCTGGAGTAGCACGAAGCGCATGAGACCGGGGTGGGGACAAAATGAGGTCTCTGTCCTCATACGGACATGAAGAAGTGATTTTGGGATTGTGGGTAGGATGTCACGTACATCCACTCATTTCCAGGGTAGAAGTGGTCGTACTTCTATCCGGGTGGCAGGAAAAGTCGCTCCGAAGCCACTAGCGGGTTCAGTAGTGATACTGACTTGCAAATGTGTGTAACCTTCATGATAAAGGATGTGTGTTGGGTGATGACACACCGTGGTAACTAAGAAATAATGCAAAATTCTGAATTTTTAAATGAAGGGATTTTTGAAAACAAAGGAGTCTGGCACACTCCATATAAATGTTTTTCTTAAAAGTGGCAGCAAAAGTCGCTCCGAAGCCACTAGCGGGTTCAGTAGTGATACTGACTTGCGAATGTGTGTAACCTTCATGATGAAGGATGTGTGTTGGGTGATGACACACCATGGTAACTAAGAAATAATGGAAAATTCTGAATTTTTAAATGAAAGGATTTTTGAAAACAAAGGAGTCTTGGCACACTCCATATAAATGTTTTTCTTAAAAGTCAAAAGCTTTTAAAAACCCATTCACTGAGTAGTCGTACTCACCCCCTGATGCGAACCTCGCCAATATGCTGACGACACCCTAAACCAAATATGGCAACGATCCCAAGACTTTCACGACGCAAGTACGAAAAGATGGAATATACCTTGTTTATGTGAAAACAAGGTATGGGATATGTAGACGCCACACCCAAATCCTCTAAGAAGAACTCTTAGAAAACCCCGGGTGATAAGTCTTGATTGCTTGAACGCCACAGGTAAAAACCTGATAAGTTCAAAAGCTCTTTCAAGATAGAAAAAAGACAAAACCTCACAAGATATAAATTCCAAAAGTGTGTCCAATGTTGTGGAGTATGCCTTTTATAGGCTCAGAAAACAACCGAATGACCCACATAATGTGGAAAAAAATCTATTATGGTTATCAGCTAACCTTATCTACTCTGACTACCTAATATTATCCTAAGAGATTTATTATATTTATAAATCTCTCCTTATTAATTAAATTTGAACCTTCTCTTGGGCTCATCTTGGGCTCTTCATTTTAGGCTTCTATTTGAATATTCAGCAATCTGTTTAATCAGCCCATATAAAGCTTCTTTGAATCTTTTAGCCCTTGACCTTGTGACTGGGCCCTCTTGAAGTCTCAAATAATCATTTATCCCATTTGGTGACAAAGTGTTTAGCTCCATTCCACGTTCGGTTGATTGGACTTGTGAATTTGTAAACTCTTTTGTCAGATTCACATCACTAGGACTTGGCGTTGAAGTTCCTTTGTTTCTTCAGGGTTACTTCTATATGCTGGTCGGTTAGGAATCGTCGCTCCAGGGATTAAATCAATTTGATGTTCAATTCCTCGAATTGGTGGCAAACCTGGTGGTATCTCATCGGGAAAGACATCGATAAATTCCTGCAAAACAGTAATAATATTGCTCGGCAAAGATCCGACAAGATCGTTAGTACTCAAAAAGGCGTCCTTGTACATAAGTACAATAAGAGCCTGATGTGAAAGTAAAGCTCGCTTGATCTCACTTTTTCTTGCAATAAAATTGCTTTTACTCTTTTTTTTTTCCACTTCTGGCTTTTCCCTCTTTTTTTTCAACTCTAATATTTCTCCTTTCTTTTTTTCTTCTATTTTCTGTTCATTTGCCTTTTTCTTTTTCAGTTGATCCTCAAAAACTTGCCTTGGAGTCAATGGAACAAGAGATATTGGTCTCTCATTCATCACAAAAGAGTACCTATTAGTGAATCCATCATGCATAACTTGACGATCAAACTGCCAAGGTCGTCCCAAAAGTATATGGCACGCGTGCATTGGTACCACGTCACATAGTATTTCATCTTGATATTTTCTAATAGAAAATGCAACCAACACTTGTTTGGTTACCTTGAGTTCACCTTGGTCGTTCAGCCATTGTAGTCGATAAGGCTTCGGATGCTTTAAGGTTGGTAATGCCAATTTCTCCACCAGCTCAGTGCTAGCTACATTAGTGCAACTTCCGCCATCTATAATAACACAGCAAACCTTATTTTTCACACAACAACGAGTATGAAATAAGTTCTCACGCTGATTGTTTTCTTCTTCTTGGGCTTGAACACTGAGAGTTCGCCGTGCAACCAACAATTCCCCTTCTTCTGCATATTCATCAGCATCTTCAAGTGGTGGCATCCCCGGATCGATATCTTCTTTTTCATCATCGGTCTCAATCTCACCATTAGCATTGATCACCATTGCCCGCTTATTGGGCATTGACTTGCAATGTGACCCCTGCCTTGGCATCGGAAACACTTAATATCACGAGTTTTGGGAGTTGTGATATGGGTGTTACCTTGATTTTGGGCCACAGCCTGCTTGGTTGTCTCTTTTAGTGGAGCATGCTGAGGTTGAGTTGACTGACTCTCAAATCGCCTTGAGGATGGTTTCCATGAGTTCGAGGAACCATTGTTTAATCCCCTTTTGTGTAAACTCTTTCTCTTCAATTGTTGTTCGACTTTGATAGCTTGATGTACCATATCTTGGAGCTCAACATGATATTGCATTTCCACCACGTCAGCTATCTCATGGTTTAGACCATACAAAAATCTCGCCATTGTTGCCTCTCTGTCTTCCTCCACATTTGCTCGAATCATCGCAATCTCCATCTCCTTGAAGTATTCGTCGACGCTTCTTGATCCTTGGGTAAGCCTTTGGAGTTTATTGAACAACTCCCGGTGATAGTGGCTGGGAACAAATCGTCGTCGCATGATCGCTTTCATTTCATCCCAAGACTCCACAGAGCGTTCGTGATTTCGTTTCCTTTCCTTCACCAATTGATCCCACCATATTATAGCATAATCAGTAAATTCGACAGCAGCAAGTCGTACCTTTTTCATCTCTGAGTAATTATGACAGTCAAAAACCATCTCCATCCTCTTTTCCCATTCAAGATACGCTTCTGGATCTGTTTTTCCTTGAAAAGAGGGTATTTTCAACTTTATATTATCCAGGTTGTCATCAACTCGAGGTCGTTCTCTATGAGCATATCGATCGAACTCCTCGGGTTCTTGTGGGTCAAAACGTCTTGGCTGAAAGCTTCGAGGTCGCTGTTCAGTAGGGGTATGTTGACGCGAACCCCTCACTCCTTCTTCCAATTGATCAATTCGCTCATGAAGCGGTTCCAACTCGGACTTCAGCATTCGTCTCATTTCGCTTATGATGGCTTGCATTTGTAAATTTGTAATCGGTTGTTGGGAATCTTCTTCCTTTGGCGTATCTCCTCGTTGTTGTGCCATGAGTTCCTACAAATGATAACAGAAGAACCTTCCAAATGCTCACTCACGTATTTCTCTCAATCTCTCGTGTTTTCACACTCAATTGGCTTTTTCTTAAAGATTCAAACACTCTTGCCTTTTTCCTCTCGAATGTCTTCTTTCAATCTAAATTGAACTTTAAAAACAAATCGTTTTTACGAAGCAGTTCAACTTGAGGAACAATCAAGACAAATCAATAAAGGTTTTCAAAAAGTAATTCCAAAGAATTTAAGTGAGAGGTATGAATAGACTCAGAAATAAGAGTAGAATTTAAATAGAGAAGAAAAAAATTAAGTAATAGACTTAGATAGAGCAGAATGAGATATAAAATAGAATTGTGTGCCACTTTCTTTTTTCTTTTGCCTTTTTTTTTCACGAATTTTTTTTGCTCTTTTTTTTTTTGCACGAACTTTTTTTGCTTTCTTTTTTTTTTGGCACGAATTGTTTTTTTGGCTTTTTTTTTTAACCTACTGAAGAAAAGATAGATAGAAGAATATGATATTTTTTTTATAGAGAATAGAAATAGGTAGAGAAGATAAAAAAAGAACTAGATAAACAAAATGGTATGAAACTTGCCGTGCAACCTGGCTCTGATACCAACTGATGCGAACTTCGCCAATATGCTGACGACACCCTACACCAAATATGGCAACGATCCCAAGACTTTCACGACGCAAGTAAGAAAAGATGGAATATACCTTGTTTATGTGAGAAACAAGGTATGGGATATGTAGACGCCACACCCAAATCCTCTAAGAAGAACTCTTAGAAAACCTCGGGTGATAAGTCTTGATTGCTTGAACGCCACAGGTAAAAAAACCTGATAAGTTCAAAAGCTCTTTCAAGATAGAAACAAGACAAAACCTCACAAGATATAAATTCCAAAGTGTGTCTCTCCAATGCTGTGGAGTATGCCTTTTATAGGCTCAGAAAACAACCGAATGACCCACATAATATGGAAAAAATCTATTATGGTTATAAGCTAACCTTATCTAATTGACTACCTAATATTATCCTAAGAGATTTATTATATTTATAAATCTCTCCTTATTAATTAAATCTGGACCTTCTGTTGGGCTCATCTTGGGCTCTTCATTTGGGCTTCTATTTGAATATTCAGCAATCTCTTTAATCAGCCCATATAAAGCTTTTTTGAATCTTTTAGCCCTTGACCTTGTGATTGGGCCCTCTTGAAGTCTCAAGTGATCATTTATCCCAATTGGTGATAAAGTGTTCAGCTCCATTGCAGGTTCGGTTGATTGGACATGTGAATTCATAGTCTCTTTAGTCGGATTCACATCACCTGATAAGTTCAAAAGCTCTTTCAAGATAGAAAGAAGACAAAACCTCAGAAGATATAAATTCCAAAGTGTCTCTCCAATGTTGTGGAGTATGCCTTTTATAGGCTCAGAAAACAACCGAATGACCCACATAATGAGGAAAAAATCTATTATGGTTATAAGCTAACCTTATCTAATCTAACTACCTAATATTATCCTAAGAGATTTATTATATTTATAAATCTCTCCTTATTAATTAAATCTGGACCTTCTGTTGGGCTCATCTTGGGCTCTTCATTTGGGCTTCTATTTGAATATGCAGCAATCTCTTTAATCAGCCCATATAAAGCTTCTTTGAATCTTTTAGCCCTTAACTTTGTGATTGGGCCCTCTTGAAGTCTCAAATAATCATTTATCCCATTTGGTGACAAAGTGTTCAGCTTCATTGTAGGCTCGTTTGATTGGGCTTGTGAATTTGTAGACTCTTTTGTCGGATTCACATCAAGGAGCCATCTGAAATTTTTAAAATTATTCCTATTAGTTTCTATGTTATATAGTATTGATAATGTATTCGAGAAAATAGTTTTTGATACCACTCAAGTTATCACGCACCCACCCATTTTGGTCGTATCCTCGTGAGCAACCCACCATTCCCATAGTTTAATAAAGGTTTTCCCTTCTCAAAACCACAAGGAGTAAGACCTCGTTTTCACCTGTATCTTTTCTAAAATAACATTAATAAAAACTGAATACATTAATCCTTACATACCTATTTTGCAGGTTCAGCTACATGGAAGTCTTTAAGTAGGTTTTCCCTTGGTTGCCTGAAAGGGGTAAAAGGGAGGGGGTGAGTTCTACAACTCAGTGAACAGGTGTTAGGAATGGGTTTTAAAGATAGACATGCCAAGATTATCATTTCTTTAAAAAGAAAGTTTCTCCTCAACGTTCGATTTTCCAAAACCTTTACCCTTCCAAGGGTGACCTTTACCCTGCCACAAAGATAGAAGTACGTCCACTTCTACCCTGAGAATGAGTAGATGTTTTCAACATCCGACCCTTAATCATGTAATAAATTTCCATGTCCATACGAGGACAAAGACCTCATCCTGACCCCACCCCGGTCTCATCCGCTTGAAGCTAAATCAAACTTCATAAGACTTCTGGTACGCCAATCTTCCCATATATCCATCGAGTCATCCAGAGCCCTCAGATGCCTCATTACCCCTCTTAGGTGTCTGGAAGGTCTCGTAAACACAGTGCATGCACAATCAACATTTTTCACATGAAAGCCATATAATATGTGGTGTGACTGGTCCAACAAACCCAACCCTCAACTCGACCTACAACTGTTTGTCTTGACTAGTCTAGAGACCTGTCATGTTGCACTACCGCTAGTCGACCTAGTATGTCGGTCTTGTCTTGATACCATGGCCAAAAAAATTCATTTACTTAAGTTTTCATGGCATATAAATCATGTTTATTTACGAGTTTCTGCTTGTGTCAACTGGCCTTGGGCCCACACTTCTAGATTTTCAAAATTGGGCATGTTAACTCCCAAGTTCCAAAACCGAGGCCTCCGGCCTAACAAAGCTATTCGAGGTCTTGACAATAAGATCTCCTAAATTGTTTAAGCAGTGGCACATAATCAGGGAAGAGCACATCCAACAAAATATATTTTTAACTATCCATCATACCAACCGAGTATGAGGACATCTCCGCTCATAACCGATGAACAGGTTTTCCACTTCCTTTGAGTAAGTTTCATCATACCAATCGGGTATGAAATACTTACAACATATAAGTAGTTTTTCCGTATAATTTTCACACCACTCCTCTCATGTGTGATGTTTAAAATACCACTTAGTAGTGGGTTTTCATTTTCGAGTTGCTTATCATCCCAACCGGATATGATATAAAAATCCCACTAACCCGATCGTGCATTGAAATTCCTCTTAGTCAATTTTTGTCACTTGTGAGCTTAATCTCAGCTAGCATTTCCCAATATCTCGTGTTCCTACACGAAATAAACATTATTGTTCATTATCATTTGGCTTAACTAAATATTCAACTTTTCAAATATTTACAATTTGGTCCCTAAAGTTATTTTTCTTTTACTTTAGGCTCCAATTGACAGTTTTTCCCCAAATTGAGACCCAAAACTTTTGAAATCCCCCCTTGGGACCTCAATTTATTCAATTTCATAAAAAGGGGTTCAACTTTCCCAAATTCCTTTACAAAATTACCCCCCAATTTACCCAAAATTACCAATTTGCCATTCCTTTACAAAAATGATAAGTTTTACCCCCAAAAATTATAAAATTTGCTTAGTTCATCCCCTAATACTCTTGTCATGCCCAATTGATCCTCAATTTTATAAAATTGAATTTTGATCCATCGAATTTTCAAAAATCCCTAATTTTTTGCCCAATTTCAACTTCCTAGCACAAAAGAATTTGATTTCATCAAATTGACCGATCAAACACTTCTAATTGTTGAATATGAAGTTAAATTTGAGTTTCACATCTTCACACGATTCAATTGCACTTTGAATCGTAAGTTTTGACATCGCAACGAGCTCAAACAGTGCTTCACCGGAAAACAACATAGAGAGGGAAAGCTTTAATTGCTCACCGTCTGGGGTGCAGCAGTCCGAGCTTCCAATCTAGACAGATAACTCTCCTCCTAAGGTTACTCCTAGGATCAAGAATTCATTAATTGATACCGAATTGGGTGAGAATTCTATCATCAAAATTCTGCCACTTCTCACTCTAGCACTGGTCGGAAATTACAGAGGGGAGCCGAATTGGCTTACCTTTCCATTCTAATTCGGCCGTGGGAGGGCTGAGGAGATGTTGGAAGAGCTTGGTTTGGCCTAAGAAGGGCTCGAATTGGCCAATTTCAGCTCAAACGAAATAGGTCATCTTCAATCTGTCGAAGCAGCTTTATTGTTTAATCATACCTATGCTTCTTCGGCGACCCTCGGAGCGAATGGATACTACCAACGTGTAGCTGACTTCTCCCTGATTCTAAGGAACCTGACCATGCCTTCTTTGGCTCAGAAAAGACCCTATATCGAAGCTATGGTTTGAGCTTCACTTGAAAACTAAGCAGCTGAGAGAGAGTGAGGTTTTCAAGTGTGGAGAGGATGAATAGTGAGGGGCTCTTTATATAGGGAGCTCAGGGATTCATCGGCCATTCGTGTGGCACATTTATGACATTCATTGATGGCCTGAAACATACTGAAGAGAAACGTTTCGGCGAGTTAACAATGTTGTCATCTGAAGAAAGAAGATGACACTATTTCGAACTAGACTGGACTGGTCCGAACAAGGTTCAAAGTTTAAACAAGTCAGTTCACCACCAATTCGACCGAATTTTTCAAATCTAAAAATTTCTAAATTAATCTAAATTCATTTTCTATCAAATGGTGGGCTCAAATCTCAAATTTGAGTTTTTTAAGCTACCTAGAAAAATGAATTTAACATCTAGTTCAATAGTGGTTCAAACTAGTCCAAACCAGTTCAATCTAGTTCGGATCTGGTTCACCTGAACCGGTTTGGTTTTCATCTCCATATCATCTATAAGTCCTTTATCATGACTTATGTGACTCTTTAGGTCACTTGGGATCCATAATTTCCCTGATTTTCCCTCTCTTTATCATTTCCAGTTCATAAACCGACTTGGTTCATTAATTGGTTCAATCTAGTCCGGATCCGGTTCACCTGAACCGGTCCAGTTTTTCTCTCCCACTTGGTTCTAAGGTTTCTTCACAAGGTTTATGAATCTTTTTGGGTCACATGGGAGTTGAAACTTCTCCAATTTTCCCATTCATCAATAATTGGGTATGCAAACCGGTTCAATTTTTCTCACTCAGTTTAACTGGTTCTTTCCCGATTTTCCTTAACTCCAAAGTGTGGGGTTTACAACTCTCCCCTCCTTTTAGGAGTTTTTTTCCCTAAAACTTATTTCACACTATTTGTGCATTAGCTTAAACTTTTTATTGTTATGAAATTTTTTATTTTATCATCTTACAACCTTCTTGGTTGTTTCCGTTCATCCCTTTCGTCATGTACCTAAGATTCTCGTCTCATTCTCATCATTTACTCATTCCATGGAATTTACTTTAGCCTAGAATATCTTCCTTGAAGAACTAGGATCATTTCCCTTAGTTACATCTTCCTTCCCAGGGTGATAAGTCTTGATTGCTTGAACGCCACAGGTAAAAACCTGATAAGTTCAAAAGCTCTTTCAAGATAGAAAGAAGACAAAACCTCACAAGATATAAATTCCAAAGTGTCTGCCCCCAATGCTGTGGAGTATGCCTTTTATAGGCTTAGAAAACAACCGAATGACCCACATAATGAGGAAAAAATCTATTATGGTTATAAGCTAACCTTATCTAATCTAGCTACCTAATATTATCCTAAGAGATTTATTATATTTATAAATCTCTCCTTATTAATTAAATCTGGACCTTCTCTTGGGCTCATATTGGGCTCTTCATTTGGGCTTCTATTTGAATATTCAGCAATCCCTTTAATCAGCCCATATAAAGCTTTTTTGAATCTTTTAGCCCTTGACCTTGTGATTGGGCCCTCTTGAAGTCTCAAGTGATCATTTATCCCAATTGGTGACAAAGTGTTCAGCTCCATTGCAAGTCTGGTTTATTGAACTTGTGAATTCGTACTCTCGTTAGTCGGATTCACATCACATCCTACCCACAATCCCGAAATCACTTCTTCATGTCCGTATGAGGACAGAGACCTCATCCTGTCCCCACCCCGGTCTCATGCGCTTCGTGCTACTTCAGATTTCGCACAGACGCCTAGAACGACGAACTGCCTTTATAGCCACCAGGTCTTCCAGTGCCCTAAAGACGCATCACTACCCCTCATGGGCGTCTTGATGATCTCGTACTCATAGTGCATGCACAAACAATGTTTTCTTATATTGCCATGTAATCTGTGGTACCACTAGACAACGACGCTGACTCTCAACTCAATCCGCAGCTGTTTGTCTTGACTAGTCCGTCGACCTGTATGTCGCACTGCCGCTAGTTGACTGAGCATGTCGATCCTATCTTGGTACCATGGCCAAACAATTCACTTATTAAGTTTTATGGCACATATATCATGTTCATTTACGAGCTTCTGCTCGTGCCAATTGGCCTTGGGCCCACTGTACGAGATTTTCGCCCACTGTGAATTCGTACTCTCGTTAGTCGGATTCACACCACATCCTACCCACAATCCCGAAATCACTTCTTCATTTCCGTATGAGGACAGAGACCTCATCCTGTCCCCACCCCGGTCTCATGCGCTTCGTGCTACTCCAGATTTCGCACAGACGCCTAGAACGACGAACTGCCTTTATAGCCACCAGGTCGTCCAGTGCCCTAAAGACGCATCACTATCCCTCATGGGCATCTTGATTATCTCATACTCATAGTGCATGCACAAACAATGTTTTCTTATATTGCCATGTAATCTGTGGTACCACTAGTCCAACGACCCTAACTCTCAACTCAACCCGCAGCTGTTTGTCTTGACTAGTCCGTCGACCTATCATGTCGCACTGCCGCTAGTTGACTGAGCATGTCGATCCTATCTTGGTACCATGGCCAAACAATTCACTTATTAAGTTTTATGGCACATATATCATGTTCATTTACGAGCTCCTGCTCGTGCCAATTGGCCTTGGGCCCACTATACGAGATTTTCAAAATCGGGCATTTAGCCCCCAAGTTCCAAAATCGAGGCCCCCGACCTATTAGAGCTATTCGAGCTCCCGTCGAGAAGGTCTCCCAAATTGTTTAAGCTTTGACACACAGTCAGGGGAGAGCACTTCTGATAAAAATAGGTTTTTACTGTCCATCATACCGACCGGAATAAGGACATCTCCGTTCATAACCGATGAACGAGTTTTCAACTTCCTTCGAGGAAGTCTCATCATACCAACCGGGTATGATCTACTTATAACCATTAAGTAGTTTTTTCGCATAACTTTCACATCACTTTCTCTAAGTAGTGATAATTAAAATACCACTAAACAGTGGGTTTTTATATCGAGGCACTTATCATCCCCAATCGGGTATGATGTTAGTAAACCCACTCACAACCGGTAAGTAGTTTTTAAATTATAAGGTGTGCTCATCATCCCAACCGGGTATGATGTTAGTAAACCCACTCACAACCGGTAAGTGGTTTTTAAATTATAAGGTGTGCTCATCATCCCAACCGGGTATGATGTTAGTAAACCCACTCACCCGTTAATGTCGTGAATTCCACTAGACTGGTTCTTTGTATTCACGCAAGCTTGTCCTTGCTGGTTCTTTGTATTTAACGTTCCTACACGTTATGAACAACCTTGTTCATTATTACTCGGCATAACAGCCTTCATTCATTAATGAATGAGAAAACCCAAACTTTTAGTTATTTGTAATTAGGTCCCTAAAGTTATTTCTCTTTAACTTTTTAAGTCCCAAATGTCGGTTTTTCCTCAAATTGAGTCCCGCAACTTTTAAAATTTATCGTGGGACCTCAATTTATTCAATTTCAAAAAAAAAAAGGTTTAATTTTTCAAATTTCCAATTTGGTTCCCCAATTTTTCCAAAATTACCATTTCGCCCTTCTTTCACAAAAATGGTAAGTTTTTCCCCAAATTTTCCAAAATTCCTCAATTGGTCCTCCAACATTATTTTCATGCCCAATTGACCCTTAATTTCATAAAATTGTATTTTGGCCCCTTTGAATTTCGAAAATCCCCAAATTTTCCCCCAATTTCAACTCTTCAACACTACCAAATTAGATTTCATCAAATCAACCGATCAAAAACTTCTAATTATTGAAATTGGAGTTGAAATTGAGTTCTTGTATGTTCATACAATTCTAAGAAACTTTGAATCGCAGATTTTAACGTCGAAACGAGCTCAAATGGACCTTTGCCGGAAAATAGACTGTAGAGAGAGAAAGCTTCGATTACTCACCGGGAAGGCACGACAGTCCGAGCTTTCGATCTGGGCAGATAGGTCTCGTCCTAAGGTTCATCCTAAAATCAAATATTGTATCAATTGATGCGGAATTGGATTAGAATTTCATCATTGAAATTCGGTCGACTCTCTCTCTAGCACCGATCGAAAATTATAAAGGGGAACCGAATTGGCTTACCTTTCAGTCCTCATTCGGCCGTGGAAAGGCTGAGTAAGTGTTGGGAGGGCTTGGTTTGGCCTAAGGAGGGCTTGAAATGGCCAATTTCAGCTTGGCCGAAATAAGTCAGCTTCGGTCCGCCAGAGTTGCTTCACTATTCCATCATGTCGGCGCTTCTCCAACGATTTTCGGATTGACTGGAGTTTGCTATCATATAGCTGATGCGAACCTCGCCAATATGCTGACGACACCCTACACCAAATATGGCAATGATCCCAAGATTTTCACGACGCAAGTACGAAAAGATGGAATATACCTTGTTTATGTGAGAAACAAGGTAGGGGATATGTAGACGCCACACCCAAATCCTCTAAGAAGAACTCTTAGAAAACCTCGGGTGATAAGTCTTGATTGCTTGAACGCCACAGGTAAAAACCTGATAAGTTCAAAAGCTCTTTCAAGATAGAAAGAAGACCAAACCTCACAAGATATAAATTCCAAAGTGTGTGTCTCCAATGCTGTGGAGTATGCCTTTTATAGGCTCAGAAAATAACCGAATGACCCAGATAATAAGCTAACCTTATCTAATCTAACCACCTAATATTATCCTAAGAGATTTATTATATTTATAAATCTCTCCTTATTAATTAAATTTGAACCTTCTCTTGGGCTCATCTTGGGCTCTTCATTTTGGGCTTCTATTTGAATATTTAGCAATCTCTTTAATCAGCCCATATAAAGCTTCTTCGAATCTTTTAGCCCTTGACCTTGTGATTGGGCCCTCTTGAAGTCTCAAATAATCATTTATCCCATTTGGTGACAAAGTGTTTAGCTCCATTCCACGTTCGGTTGATTGGACTTGTGAATTTGTAAACTCTTTTGTCAGATTCACATCAATAGCTGTCTTCTCTCCGGTTCTAAAGAGCCCGACCTTTGTTCAAGTCGAAGCTCTGGTTCGAGCTTTACCGGGAAATGGAGCAGTAGAGAGAGAGAGAAGTGTTCAGGTGTGAGGAGAATGAAATGGGGATGACCTCTTTATATAGTCGTAAAACCCGTGTATTAAATGGGAGAGATTTATTACTAGTATTAATATTGCCATAAATTATTGGTATTACTTTCAATAATTTAATTTCAGTATTAAATTATTTGTATTAATTCCAATAATTTAATTTAGGTATTAATTTCAATAATTAAATATATTTTAATTGATGGCTATTTATGATAAGCCGTACGCATAAAAATTTTTGACCGAAATTTCGGACTCTCAGGTAAGCACGTTTAACTAATGTTTAATAAATCCTTTGGATAAATTGAAAGTTCTAAATTTTCATATTGCTTATTCCCAAATATAAACCGGTTTGATTTTTTTATTCGGTTTGACCGGTTCTTTTCCCGGTTTTCCTTAACTCAAATGTGCGGGGTTACATGGTACCATGGCCAAACAATTCATTCATTTAATGTTTTGATGGTTTAAACTCATGTTTGTTTACGAGTTCCTACTCGTGCTAACTGGCTTGGGGCCAATTGTAAGAGATTTTTCAAAATTAGGCATATTAGCACCCAAGTTCCAAAACCGAGGCCTCCGACCTATATGAGCTATTCAAGCTCCCGTCAAGAAGGTCTCCCAAAAAGTTTAAGCAGTGGCACACAGTCAGGGGAGAGCACTTCCAACAAAAATAAACATTTAGTCGTCCATCACACCAACCAGGTATGAGGACATCTCCGCTTATAATTGATGAGCGGGTTTTCTACTTCCTTCCAAGAAGTTTCATCATACCAACCGGGTATGGTCTACTTACAACCGGTAAGTAGTTTTTCAACGTAATTTCCACATCACTTCTCTCAGGTGTGATGGTTAAAATACCACTTAGTAGTGGGTTTACATTTCTAAGATGCTTATCATCCCAACCGGGTATGATATAAAATCTTACTCACCCATTAATGCAGTCAATTCCTCTTGATCGGATCATTATCTTCATGTGAGCTTATCTTTGCTAGCGTTCCTAGTACTTCACGTCCCTACAAGATATGAACATCCTTGTTCATTATCCCTTGGCCTAATAGCCTTCATTCATCGTAAATGGATGTAATACTCAAGATTTTTTATTTGTTGCAATTAGGTCCCTAAAGTTTTTTTTCTTTTAAATTTAGTTCCTTACTACCGAGTTTCCCCCAAATTGAGTCCTAAAACTTATAAAATTCATCTTAGGACCTCAATTTATTCAAAATCACAAAAAGGGGTTCAAGTTTCCCAAATTTCCAATTTGGTCCCCAACTTTTCCAAAATTACCATTTTTCCCCTACTTTACAAAAATTGTAAGTTGCACCCCCAAAAATTCCCAAAATTGGCCAATTGGTCATCCAACATCTTTATCAGGCCCAGTTGGCCCTTAATTTTATGAAATTGCACTTTAGTCCCTGAAATTTTTGAAATTCCCAAAATTTCCCCATTTCCCCCCAATTTCAACCTTGCAAAACAGCTGAATTTGATTTAATCAAATTGACCGATCAAATTAGTTTAATTGTAAATCCCGCTCCTTGAAGTTAAGGAAAACTACGAATGAACCAAGAAAGAACCGGTCAAACCGAGTGAGAAAACTGAACTGGTTCACAAACCCGTTTATTGGGGAACGAGCAAATGGGAGAAATTTCAACTGCTAAGTGACTAAAAAATGTTTATAAACCTTGGGAAAGAACTTTAAAACAAATTAAGAGAGAAAAACCAGACCAGTTCGAGTGAACCAGACCCGAACCGGTTTAAGAACCGAGCTGGTTTGTGAACCGGAACTAATAGAGAGAGGGCATATAGGAAAATTTATGGACCCCAAGTGATGTAAAGAGTCATAAAAGTTATTATAAAGGACTTTAGGATGAATTGGAGATGAAAACTTGAACTGGTTTGAACCACTATTGAACTAGATGCTATATTCATTTTTTCTAGATGGCTTAAAAAATTCAAATTTAAGATTTGAGGTCACTATTGGATAGAAAAAGAATTTAGAAATTTTTTAGATTTAAAAATTTTGGTCGAATCGTGGGCGAACTAGCTAGTTTAAACTTTGAACCTGATTCGGACCAGTCCGGTCCGGTTCAAAATAGTGTCGTCTTCTTCTTGCAAATGACAGCACTGTTCACTTGTTGAAAACTCAAAGTAGCGCCGACAAAGAGAAAATGTTTCCGTTCAGTATATTTTAGGCCTTCAATGACTTTCATAAAGGTGCCAAACGGATGATCGATGAGTCCCTAAGCTCTCTATATGAAGAGTCCATCTCCATTCATCCTTTCGACACCTAAAAACCTCACTCTCTCTCAACTACTTAGTTTTTTGATGAAGCTTGTACCAGAGCTCTGATATAGGGTCATTTATGAGCCAACGAAGGCGTGGTTAGTTTCCTTAGAATCGGGGAGAAGTCAACTACACAGTGTTAACATCTATTCACTTCGAGGGTCACCAGATAAGCGCTGGCATGATCGAACAATGAAGCAGCTCCAACGGACCGAAGCTCCCCTAATTTGGTTGAGTTGAAATTGGCTGATTCGAGCCCTCCTCAAACCAAAACAAGCACTCCCAACACCTTCTCAGCCTTTCCACGGCCAAATTAGAACAAAAAGGTAAGCCAATTCGGCTCCCTTCTACAAGTTCCGACTGGTGATAGAGAGAGCTGGCAGAATTCTAATCCAATTCGACATCAATTGATGCAATTTTTGATCCTAGAAGAAAATTTAGGAGGAGAGCTGTCTGTCCTGATTGGAAGCTCGGACCACCACGCCCCCGCCGATGAGCAATTGAAGCTTTCTCTCTCTACGTTCTGTTCTCCGGCGAAGATCTATTTGAGCTCGTTCCGGCATTAAAACTTATGATTCAAAGTGCTATTGAATCGTATGAAGATGTAGAAAATCAATTTTAACTTCAATTTCAACAATTAGAAGTGTTTGATTGGTCAATTTGATAAAATCAAATTCAGTTGTGTAAGGAAGTTGAAATTGGGGAAAATTGGGGATTTTTGAAAAATCGGTGGACCAAAATACAATTTTATAAAATTGAGGGTCAATTGAGTATGATAAGAATGTTAGAGGACCAATTAAGCAATTTTAAAATTTTTGGGGTAAAACTTATGATTCAAAGAAGCTTTATATGGGCTGATTAAAGAGATTGCTGAATATTCAAATAGAAGCCCAAAATGAAGAGCCCAAGAGAAGGTTCAAATTTAATTAATAAGGAGAGATTTATAAATATAATAAATTTCTTAGGATAATATTAGGTGGTTAGATTAGATAAGGTTAGCTTATTATGTGGGTCATTCGGTTATTTTCTGAGCCTATAAAAGGCATACTCCACAGCATTGGAGACACACACTTTGTAATTTATATCTTGTGAGGTTTTGTCTTCTTTCTATCTTGAAAGAGCTTTTGAACTTATCAGGTTTTTACCTGTGGCGTTCAAGCAATCAAGACTTATCACCCGGGGTTTTCTAAGAGTTCTTCTTAGAGGATTTGGGTGTGGCGTCTACATATCCCATACCTTGTTTCTCACATAAACAAGGTATATTCCATCTTTTCGCACTTGCGTCGTGAAAGTCTTGGGATCGTTGCCATATTTGGTGTAGGGTGTCGTCAGCATATTGGCGAGGTTCGCATCAGTTGGTATCAGAGCACACGGTTGCACGGCAAGTTCCATCCCATCTTTTTATCTAGTTCTTTTTTTATCTTCTCTACCTATTTCTATTCTCTATAAAGAAATTATCATATTCTTCTATTAATCTTCTCTTCAGTAGGTTAAAAAAGGAGAAAAAAAAAGCCAAAAAAATATTCCTGCCAAAAAAGAAAGAGCCAAAAAAAAGTTCGTGCTAAAAAAAAAGAGCAAAAAAAAAACCGTGGGAGAAACATGTGAGGGAGAGTTGCGAGGTTCTTTTGTTTCTAACAATTGGCAGGATTACAATTTCCAACAAAGAGAAAACACATGGAAAGAAACCAGTTTTCCTCAGCCCGTTCAAAATCTAAATTGGAAAGCCACGATGAAACAAGTTGTAAAGTCTGGATTTGAGCCACTTCACACGCGAATGGATCGCTTGGAGGAAGGTGTGATACGTCGTTCACATCAACATACTTCCGTTGAACAACAACCTTGGTGCTTTCAATCTAGGCGTTTCGATACTCAAGAACTCGAGGAATTTGAAGATCTTCAAGTTAATTGTGATAGCGCCGGACACGATTGCATCAATCAATGTACTCCAAGTGAAAGGCCATGGATTGATGACGTCATGGACAACCAACGTGAGAATCTATTTCATACTCGTTGTTCTATGAAAAATAGAGTTTGTTCTGTTACCATAGATGAGGAAAGCTGCACTAACTTTGCTAGCACCGAGCTTGTGGAGAAGTTGGCATTACATGCAACAAAGCATCCAAAGCCATATCAAATTCAAAGGCTGAGTGATCAACCCAAACTCGAGGTAACCCAACAGGTGATAGTGTCCTTCTCTATTGGGAAATATCAGGATGAAATTTTATGTGACGTAGTACCAATGCAAGCATGTCATATTTTATCGGGAGAACCTTGGAAGTTAGATCGTCACGTTACATATGATAGATTAACAGATAGATACTCATTCGTGATGAATAATAGATCAATATCTCTTGTACCTCTTACTTTACAACAAGTTTTTCTGGATCAGTTGAAAAAGAAAAAGGCAAATGAAAAGAAAATAGCAGAAAGACAAGAGAGAAAAGCCATGATTGAAGAGGAAGAGACAAAAGGCAATAATGAAAAAGAACAGAGAAAAATCCGAGAGAGAAAAGCCGAAATTGAAAATGATGAGAGAAAAGGCAATGTTGAAAAAGAAGAGAGAAAAGCCATAATACAAAGAAAAGAGAGTAAAAATAATTTTATGGAGAGAAAAGATGAGATCAAGAGAGATACAATTCCATATTCTATCCTTACAGTACTTATGTATAAGGATTTATGTTTTACTCACCATATTGTCGGATATTTGCCGAGCATTAGTATTTCTCTTATGCAGGAATTCAAGAATGTCATTCCTAAGAAGAAAACTCCTAGTTTGCAACCTGATCGAGAAATGAAGTATCAAATTCAACACCAAATCCTAAATTTGATGAAGCTAGGATATACACGGGATAACATGATTTCAGGTATTGTGCAAATGCCTAAGAAAGACAAAATTTGGCGAAGATGTGTTGGTTTTTGAATCATCTACCATATGAAGGTAATGTATCTTCACTCTATTCCTCAAGTAAATATTATATTAGATAAGTTGCATGAAAACTATTTGTTTTCAAAATTTAATCACAAGAGTGAATATTCTGAAATTCGAAAAAAAGCTAATTATGGATTGAAAACTGCATTGAAAGTAAAACTTGGTTTATATGAATGGTTGGCTATAGTTTTTAGTTTGACTAATGCATATAACACTTTTATGAGGTTAATAAATTATATCCTACATGCTTTTATTAAAAACTTTGTTGACATATATTTTGATAAAATCATTATATACAACAATTACTAAGATAAACATGAAGGATATTTAAAAATTTCCTTGCAAGTTCTTAGGAAAGATCATTTGTTTGCCAAATTGAAAAATTGCGTATTATGTTTGGGTAAACTTGTATTTCCTAGATATGTTATAAGTTTTGAAGGGATTGCCATTGACAAGGAAATTAAGGTAATTCAAGATTGGCAAACACCTTACTTGGTAAGTCAGGAAAGAAGATCAATTGCATATTATAATGAAAAGTTTAGCAGAGTAGCCCTCAAGCTGAATGAGTAGCATGCAAGGTGGGTAGAATTTATTTATACATCTGGTTATGTGATCAAGTGTAAGCAAGGTATGAAAAATGTAGTTTCTCATACATTATCTGAAAGGTACATTTTGTCTACAATCATTGATACTAACTTGCTTAATTTTTCTTGGAATACTGTGTTGGTTACAAAACCTCTATTTTCAACTGCATGTTTACCACATATTGTGTTTGCATATAATCATTATATTTATTCAGTAACTAAGTTATTACCAATGGAGATTATCCATAATTTTAATCCATTGGATAGAAAACAGCAGACTCAAGAAAATATTAATCTTTAGTAATAATTATTAAAGGAAGTTATCTAGCAAATATATTGTTAGTAATAGCATAAATATTTATAAGTTAAAGTCTTTTGATGTAGGTGATGAAGGAAAAGAAGATTTGAGGACAAATCATTTTCAAGAGGGGGAGAATGATGTGAATCTGACAAAAGAGTTTATAAATTCACAAGTCCAATCAACCGAACGTGGAATGGAGCTAAACACTTTGTCACCAAATGGGATAAATGATTATTTGAGACTTCAAGAGGGCCCAGTCACAAGGTCAAGGGCTAAAAGATTCAAAGAAGCTTTATATGGGCTGATTAAAGAGATTGCTGAATATTCAAATAGAAGCCCAAAATAAAGAGCCCAAGATGAGCCCAAGAGAAGGTTCAAATTTAATTAATAAGGAGAGATGTATAAATATAATAAATTTCTTAGGATAATATTAGGTGGTTAGATTAGATAAGGTTAGCTTATTATGTGGGTCATTCGGTTATTTTCTGAGCCTATAAAAGGCATACTCCACAGCATTGGAGACATACACTTTGGAATTTATATCTTGTGAGGTTTTGTCTTTTTTCTATCTTGAAAGAGCTTTTGAACTTATCAGGTTTTTACCTGTGGCGTTCAAGCAATCAAGACTTATCACCCGGGGTTTTCTAAGAGTTCTTCTTAGAGGATTTGGGTGTGGCGTCTACATATCCCAGGGTTTCTCACATAAACAAGGTATATTCCATCTTTTCGCACTTGCGTCGTGAAAGTCTTGGGATCGTTGCCATATTTGGTGTAGGGTGTCGTCAGCATATTGGCGAGGTTCGCATCAGCCGGTAAAGTCTGTTTGATGCCACAAGTTGGTGCAATGGACGTGTTGCCCTGTGAATGTGTGTTCCCATCATGATGAAGGGTGTGTGTTGCTTGATAAACACACCGATTATGATTGACGATTGAGAAATGGCTATGATTGAAAATTTCTTTGTCCCTTAATAATACGATTGCACACTAAGGGAGGCACACTAAGAGGACCTGAGGGGAAAGTTAAACCCAAGGAACGGGTAAGTAGAAAATAGCATAAAAAGATGCAGTGACAAGTAAGAATGGGTGGGCTACCTAGAATAAGGAAATAAAGGAGAGAATATCCGAAAATCATGGAAAAGTAAGCCCTCCAGTTTGGAAGTGGGTAAGGAGAAAGCAACCAATGACATCAAGACTGGTCGTGGCCCACACTCGCTTAATAGAGCCCAAGGAGTGGATAGCTGGATATAAAGAGTGCTAGGAACAAATCTATCAGCAAGAGCTCTTTGAAGAGATGATAAGGAATAAAAAGGAAATGGAGGACAGTGAAGGATAAAGAGAGGGCAATAACACTGATCTCAGAAGGGTGTAAGAAAGGAAAGAAGGAAAAGCTTTCAAGAAGCATTAGAGAGGTTGAACCAGGACAAGAATCCTTAGGTCTAAGGAACCACTAGATGGATCCTAAGAGGCTTAAACCGACATAAAGAACCATAAGTGGTTAAGGGTATATCGGGATGACCTAAGTATTACCTGATTTGGAAGAGCAAAGAAGCCAATTAGAGATTTTTGACAAACCTAGAAAAAAGAAACCTTCAAGGAGTAGTAAGAAATTTGAACATCTAGCACCTAAAGGGAATTCTCTACTTTGAAGGATATAGTAGAGAATAAAAATCATTAAAGGAGAACTCCTCAAATCAACCGAATCGAGAAAAGAAAATCCTTGAGTAAAGTATGTCACCAGAAATGAAGAAAGACATAAGAAGGAAAAATCCCAACATGTTGGAAATTCAATGACTGGCACCAGAAAGACCCAACAAAGAAGTTGGGAAAGTACGAATGGGCAAGGAAAACTGACACAGTTATGTAAGATATGTTGCCAAGGCATGAAGGATGATTGGATAACGGTAAAGGTAGTCAAGCAATACTACCCGATGAAAAGAGGGATGAAGTTATACAACCCTTGAAAGGTTGGAAAGTTGGGAACAACCCTAAAGGAGGTGTTGTAGAAGTCTAAAGGACAAAGTGATGCGAACCTCGCCAATATGCTGACGACACCCTACACCAAATATGGCAACGATCCCAAGACTTTCACGACGCAAGTGCGAAAAGATAGAATATACCTTGTTTATGTGAGAAACAAGGTATGGGATATGTAGACGCCACACCCAAATCCTCTAAGAAGAACTCTTAGAAAACCCTGGGTGATAAGTCTTGATTGCTTGAACGCCACAGGTAAAAACCTGATAAGTTCAAAAGCTCTTTCAAGATAGAAAGAAGACAAAACCTCACAAGATATAAATTCCAAAGTGTGTTTTCTCCAATGCTGTGGAGTATGCATTTTATAGGCTCAGAAAACAACCGAATGACCCACATAATGTAGAAAAAATCTATTATGGTTATAAGTTAACCTTATCTAATCTGACTACCTAATATTATCCTAAGAGATTTATTATATTTATAAATCTCTCCTTATTAATTAAATCTGGACCTTCTGTTGGGCTCATCCTGGGCTCTTCATTTGGGCTTCTATTTGAATATTCAGCAATCTCTTTAATCAGCCCATATAAAGCTTTTTTTGAATCTTTTAGCCCTTGACCTTGTGATTGGGCCCTCTTGAAGTCACAAGTGATTATTTATCCCAATTGGTGACAAAGTGTTCAGCTCCATTGCAGGTTCGGTTGATTGGACATGTGAATTCGTAGTCTATTTAGTCGGATTCACATCATTCTCCCCCTCTTGAAAATGATTTGTCCTCAAATCTTCTTTTCCTTCATCACCTTCTCTTGGGCTCATCTTGGGCTCTTCATTTTGGACTTCTATTTGAATATTCAGCAATCTCTTTAATCAGCCCATATAAAGCTTCTTTGAATCTTTTAGCCCTTGACCTTGTGATTGGGCCCTCTTGAAGTCTCAAATAATCATTTATCCCATTTGGTGACAAAGTGTTTAGCTCCATTCCACGTTCGGTTGATTGGACTTGTGAATTTGTAAACTCTTTTGTCAGATTCACATCATTCTTCCCCTCTTGAAAATGATTTGTCCTCAAATCTTCTTTTCCTTCATCACCTACATCAAAAGACATTAACTTATAAATATATATGCTATTACTAACAATATATTTACCAGATAACTTCCTGTTATAATTATTACTATCGAGTTTTAACACCTTAAATAATCCCTCTAATCTAAGAAATTTTGATAGTTTTCTATTCATAAACCATTCATTCCTCATATGTAAACTAACCCAAATCCCTGGATCAAAAACAACTTTCATGAAACTCTTGTTGTAAAGATTAATATTTTCTTGAGTCTGCTGTTTTCTATCCAATTGATTAAAATCATGGATAATCTCCATTGGTGATAACTTAGTTACTGAATAAATATAACGATTATATGCAAACACAATATGTGATAAACATGCAGCTGAAAATAGAAGTTTTGTAACCAACACAGTATTCCAAGAAAAATTAAGCAATTTAGTATCAATGATTGTAAGAAAGACATACCTTCGTGATAGTGCATCAATAACTATATATTTCATACCTTGTCTATACTCGATCACATATGGAAAAGTCTTGATGAAAATTACCAACCTTGCATGACGCTTCTTCAACCTATACTTCCTCTTAATATGCAAATCAAATACATGATTCATGTGAATAATAGATTCTTTTTGCCTTAGCTGCCATATTTGTAGAGGTTGAGAAAACATAAATATCTCATTATCATAAGTATGATAGTTGAATGCTACTTTGCTCAACTTTTCACTAAAATATATTTTTAATATATCTAAACTGCCTATTTTTGATACTTCACAATTAAGTTTAAATAATTTAACAAAGTTAGGTAATGCAATAAAAAGGAAACTACTTAGTTTATCCCCTAAATATTTGAATATATTTTCTTGCACATCACATAATTTAAATAAAATATTCTTTTCTAAAAACATAGTGAGAGGTAAATGACAACTATTAAATTTAGAAACATAATCTATATAAAAGTAAGTTAATCTAAGAAAACTTCTCATCTCACTTACCAAATAAGATATTGACCAACCTTGAGTTGCTTTAATTTCCTTTTTAATTACAATCCATTTAGAAATAGCAACATATTGAGAAAATATAAGATTATTAATACCATATATATATTTCCTAAAAATATTGAAGGCCACTTTTAAATATATTTCATGTTCATCTGAGGACATATTAGATATATAATTTGATATTATTATATAATCAAAATATATATCAACCAATTTTTCAATAAAATTATTTAAGAAATAATTCACTATCCTAATAGAAGTATAAGTTGCATTATTCAAACAAAATATCATAATCAACCAATCATATAAACCAGGTTTTGTCTTTAATGGATTTTTCAATTTATATTTATCTTTAATTCGAAATTTATTATATTCACTTTTAAAATTTATTTTTGCAATCAAATAAGATCCATACAAATCATCTAACATATGATCTAAATAAGGAATAGAGTATCGAAAATATACCTGGGTACTGTCAATAACTCGACAATCAATGTATGCTTGATAAGTCTTACCCCGTTTGGATAGTTGCACAACTGGTGGATTAATTCTCCTGGATATAATTCTCTTTGTCATCAGCTTTATGACTTGGTGTTGAGTTTGATGCTTGATTCCACAAGATTTCTTCATTACAACATGCTTAAATTCCTGCAAAAAAGATATAATATTGCTCGGCAGATATCCGACAATGGGGTTAGTATTTAAAAATATATCCTTGTACATAGGTACTGTAAGGACATGTAAACTTATAAAATTATTTTTACTCTCCTTCTTTTCAATTATGACTTTTTTCTTTTCCTTTTCAAACTTGGCTTTTCTCTCTTCTGTTTCTCTTTCTTCCTTTTCAACATTGCCTTTTGTATCTTTCTTTTCAATCATGGCTTTTATCTCTTCTTGTTTTTCTGCTTTTTTCTTTTCATTTGCCTCTTTCCCTTTCAATTGATCCTCATGTATTTGCTGTAGAGTCATAGGTACAAGAGATATCGGTCTATTATGCATCACAAATGAGTACCTATTTGTTAATCTATCATGTGTAACTTTACGATCAAACTTCCAAGGTTGTCCCAATAGAATAAGGCAAGCTTGCATTGGCACCACATCACATAATACCTCATCCTTATATCTTCCAATAAAGAATGAAACCAACATTTGCTTGGTTACCTCGAGTTTGTGGTGATCGTTCAATCTTTGAATTTGATAAGGATTCGGATGCTTCAGTGTAGGTAATGCCAACTTCTCCACAAGCTCGGTGCTAGCCATATTAGTGCAGCTTCCTCTATCTATGATAACAGAACAAACTCTATTTTTCATAGAACAACGAGTATGAAATAGATTCTCACGTTGGTTGTCCATGATGTCATCAATCCATGGCCTTTCACTTGGAGTACATTGATTGATGCAATCATGTCCGACGCTATCACAATTAACTTGAAGATCTTCAAATTCCTCGAGTTCTTGAGTATCGAAACGCCTAGATTGAAAGCACCAAGGTTGTTGTTCAACGGAAGTATGTTGATGTGAACGACGTATCACACCTTCCTCCAAGCGATCCATTCGCGTGTGAAATGGCTCAAATCCAGACTTTACAACTTGTTTCATCAAGGCTTTCCAATCTAGATGTTGAACGGGTTGAGGGAAACTCGCTTCTTTCCATGTGTTTTCTCTTTGTTGCAAATTGTAATCTTGCCAATTGTTAGAAACAAAAGAACCTCGCAACTCTCCCTCACATGTTTCTCTCAAACACTCCTGTTTAAAACTCAAATGGCTTTTTCTTGAAGATTTAAAACACTCTTACCTTTTTGCACTCATATGTCTTCTTTCAATCTGAATTGAACTTTAAAAACAAATCGTTTTTTTACGAAGCAGTTCAACTTGAGGGACAATAAAGACATATCGATAAAGGATTCCAAAAAGTAATTCCAAAGAATTTAAATGAGAAGAAAGAAATTAAAATGGAATGAAGTAATAGACTTAGATATAGCAGAATAAGAATGAGATATAAGATATAATTGTGTGCCTCGTTTTTTTTCTTTTGCCTTTTTTTTCCAAGATTTTTTTTTGCTTTTTTTTTAGCACGAACTATTTTTTTTCTTTTTTTTTTTAGCACGAACTTTTTTTTTGCTCTTTCTTTTTTGGCACGAATTTTTTTTTGACTTTTTTTTTCTCCTTTTTTTAACCTACTGAAGAGAAGATTAATAGAAGGATATGATGATTTTTTTATAGAGAATAGAAATAGGTAGAGAAGATAAAAAAAGGAACTAGATAAAAAGATGGGATGGAACTTGCCGTGCAACCGTGTGCTCTGATACCAACTGATGCGAACCTCGCCAATATGCTGACGACACCCTACACCAAATATGGCAACGATCCCAAGACTTTCACGACGCAAGTACGAAAAGATGGAATATACCTTGTTTATGTGAGAACAAGGTATGGGATATGTAGACGCCACACCCAAATCCTCTAAGAAGAACTCTTAGAAAACCCCGGGTGATAAGTCTTGATTGCCTGAACGCCACAGGTAAAAACCTGATAAGTTCAAAATCTCTTTCAAGATAGAAAGAAGACCAAACCTCACAAGATATAAATTCCAAAGTGTGTGTCTCCAATGCTGGGGAGTATGCCTTTTATAGGCTTAGAGAACAACCAAATGACCCACATAATGTGGAAAAAATCTATTATGGTTATAAGCTAACCTTATCTAATCTGACTACTTAATATTATCCTAAGAGATTTATTATATTTATAAATCTCTCCTTATTAATTAAATCTGGACCTTTTGTTGGGCTCTTCATTTGGGCTTCTATTTGAATATTCAGCAATCTCTTTAATCAGCCCATATAAAGCTTTTTTGAATCTTTTAACCCTTGACCTTGTGATTGGGCCCTCTTGAAATCTCAAGTGATCATTTATCCCAATTGGTGACAAAGTGTTCAGCTTCATTGCAGGTCTGGTTTATTGAACTTGTGAATTCGTACTCTCTTTAGTCGGATTCACATCAGAAGGTCTCCCAAAATTTTTAAGCATTGGCACACACAGTTAGGGGAGAACACTTCTCACAAAATAATCTTTCCATTCATCACACCAATCGGGTGTGATGACATCTCTACTTACAACCGGCAAGCGGGTTTTCTCCTTCCTTCCAGGAATTCCATCATAGAAACCGGGTATTATCCAACCGGAAAGTAGGTTTTCTTTGTATAAAATTGCTCATCACCCAAACTGGGTATGATAAAAATAAGCCCACTCATGGTGGCTTCCAATTTAGAAAAGGTGCTCATCATCCCAACCAGTTATGAAGTGTAAATTAGCCTACTCACAACCGGTAAGTAGGTTATCCTTAAATAAAAGTGTTCATCATCCCAACTGGTATGATGTATAAGATTCCCACTCACCCGATAACTGAAGTATATCCTCCTCTAGTTGGTTTCTGCTTCCATGCTAGCTTATCCTTATTGGCATTCTGATCCCTCGTGTTCCGTCGAGGGTACGGCAGTCCGATCGCTCTATCCAGGAAGATTGCTCCCTTCTTGAGTTATCTCCCAAGATCAAGAATTCCTTTCAGGTTAGTTGATGTCATCAAAGGGTTGTGGGGAAATTGGGAGAGCTTGGTTTGTCATGAGGAGGCTAAATTCCACCAATTTCTGCTCGGTCGAAATAGGGCAGCTTTAATCTGCCGGAGCTCCTTCACTGTTTGATTCCGTCAATACTTCTCTGACGGTCTTTGGATCCAACGAAGGCTGCTATCAGATAGTTGACTTCCCTTGGAGTCTAAAGAATCTGACCTCACCTTCTGAAGTTGAGAGAAATGTCCAAGTCAGAGCTCTGGTTTGAACTTTACCGAAAATTGGAGTAGTTGAGAGAGAATGGAGTTTTCAGGTGTGAGGAGGATGAATGGAGAGGAGCTCTTTATATAGTTGTAAAATTGTTTGTTAAATGTGTAAGATTTATTATTACATTATGGGTATTTATGGGTATTAATATTGTTAGTTATTCTCATTAAATTGGGAAATTAATGGGTATTAATTCCAATAATTGAATGTAGGTATTTATTTAATAATGGTACAACCTCAACTCTTGAATCCCTTTCTCCTTTATATTTTTTCAGCAATTAATTTTGTATATATATATATATATATTGTCATGCCCAGACCTGATTTGGTTAGATCCTCGTGAACAACTCGCCAATCTCTTGGTTCAAGAGGAGTTTCCTCCTTCTTTAACTCAGTGGAGTCACGTGTATTATCAACCTTATTCCCGGGAAGACATATATAAAATAAAATATAAGTTTAAGAGAAATTAAGCATACCTGATAGAGGGTAAGGCTCAGTGTTATCCCTAGTCATTTTTAGTAATTCCTAAAAAAGGGATAAAAAAAGGGGTGAGTTTCTAAACCTCAGTGAATGGGTTTTAATAAAAAAAAATTAAGTTTGATGAAAAATAATTTTCCAAAAAAATGGAGTATGCCAGACTCCTTAGTTTCTTTAAGTTTTCCCATCATCATTACTAGTTTTCAAAAATTATTTCTTATTACCACGGTATGTCATCACCCAACACACATCCTTCATCATAAAGATCAAACACACAATTGCAGGCCAGCCCATCCACTGAACCCACTTGTTGCTTTGGAGCGACTTTACCGACCACCTAGATAGAAGTACGTCTACTTCTACTATGAGAATGAGTGGATGTTCGCGACATCCAACCCTTAATCATGTAATAAATTTGATGTGAATCCGACTAAAGAGACTACGAATTCACATGTCCAATCAACCGAACCTGCAATGGAGCTGAACACTTTATCACCAATTGGGATAAATGATCACTTGAGACTTCAAGAGGGCCCAATCACAAGGTCAAGGGCTAAAAGATTCAAAAAAGCTTTATATGGGCTGATTAAAGAGATTGCTGAATATTCAAAAAGAAGCCCAAATGAAGAGCCCAAGATGAGCCCAACAGAAGGTCCAGATTTAATTAATAAGGAGAGATTTATAAATATAATAAATCTCTTAGGATAATATTAGGTAGTCAATTAGATAAGGTTAGCTTATAACCATAATAGATTTTTTCCACATTATGTGTGTCATTCGGTTGTTTTCTGAGCCTATAAAAGGCATACTCCACAGCATTGGAGACACACACTTTGGAATTTATATCTTGTGAGGTTTTGTCTTCTTTCTATCTTGAAAGAGCTTTTGAACTTATCAGGTTTTTACCTGTGGCGTTCAAGCAATCAAGACTTATCACCCGGGGTTTTCTAAGAGTTCTTCTTAGAGGATTTGGGTGTGGCGTCTACATATCTCATACCTTGTTTCTCACATAAACAAGGTATATTCCATCTTTTCGCACTTGCATCGTGAAAGTCTTGGGATCGTTGCCATATTTGGTGTAGGGTGTTGTCAGCATATTGGCGAGGTTCGCATCAGTTGGTATCAGAGCACACGGTTGCACGGCAAGTTCCATACCATTTTGTTTATCTAGTTCTTTTTTATCTTCTCTACCTATTTCTATTCTCTATAAAAAAAATTATCATATTCTTCTATCTATCTTCTCTTCAGGAGGTTAAAAAAAAGAGAAAAAAAAAGCCAAAAATTCGTGCTAAAAAAAGTGCAGAAAAAAAAAGAAAAAAAAAAGAGTAAAAAAAGATCGTTCTAAAAAAAGCGGAAAAAAAAAATTCGTGAAAAAAAAGGTAAAAAAAAAAGGGGCACACAATTCTATCTTATATGTCATTCTTATTCTGCTCTATCTTCTATTACTTCATTTCATCTTAATTTCTTTATTTTCTATCTAAATTTTACTCTTATTTGTGAGTCTATTCATACCTCTCACTTAAATTCTTTGGGATTACTTTTTGAAAACCTTTATTGATTTGTCTTGATTGTTCCTCAAGTTGAACTGCTTCGTAAAAACGATTTGTTTTTAAAGTTCAATTTAGATTGAAAGAAGACATTCGAGAGGAAAAAGGCAAGAGTGTTTGAATCTTTAAGAAAAAGCCAATTGAGTGTGAAAAAACGAGAGATTGGGAGAAATACGTGAGTGAGCATTTGGAAGGTTCTTCTGTTATCATTTGTAGGAACTCATGGCACAACAACGAGGAGATACGCCAAATGAAGAAGATTCCCAACAACCGATTACAAATTTACAAATGCAAGCCATCATAAGTGAAATGAAACGAATGCTGAAGTCCGAGTTGGAACCGCTTCATGAGCGAATTGATCAATTGGAAGGAGTGAGGGGTTCGCGTCAACATACCCCTACTGAACAGCGACCTCGAAGCTTTCAGCCAAGACATTTTGACCCACAAGAACCCGAGGATTTCGATCGATATGCTCATAGAGAACGACCTCGAGTTGATGACAACCTGGATAATATAAAGTTGAAAATACCCTCTTTTCAAGGAAAAACAGATCCAGAAGCGTATCTTGAATGGGAAAAGAGGATGGAGATGGTTTTTGACTGTCATAATTACTCGGAGATGAAAAAGGTACGACTTGCTGCTGTCGAATTTACTGATTATGCTATAATATGGTGGGATCAATTGGTGAAGGAAAGGAAACGAAATCACGAACGCTCTGTGGAGTCTTGGGACGAAATGAAAGTGATCATGCGACGACGATTTGTTCCCAGCCACTATCACCGGGAGTTGTTCAATAAACTCCAAAGGCTTACCCAAGGATCAAGAAGCGTCGACGAATACTTCAAGGAGATGGAGATTGCGATGATTCGAGCAAATGTGGAGGAAGACAGAGAGGCAACAATGGCGAGATTTTTGCATGGTCTAAACCATGAGATAGCTGACGTGGTGGAAATGCAATATCATGTTGAGCTCCAAGATATGGTACATCAAGCTATCAAAGTCGAACAACAATTGAAGAGAAAGAGTTTACACAAAAGGGGATTAAACAATGGTTCCTCGAACTCATGGAAACCATCCTCAAGGCGATTTGAGAGTCAGTCAACTCAACCTCAGCATGCTCCACTAAAAGAGACAACCAAGCAGGCTGTGGCTCAAAATCAAGGTAACACCCATATCACAACTCCCAAAACTCGTGATATTAAGTGTTTCCGATGCCAAGGCAGGGGTCACATTGCAAGTCAATGCCCAAATAAGCGGGCAATGGTGATCAATGCTAATGGTGAGATTGAGACCGATGATGAAAAAGAAGATATCGATCCGGGGATGCCACCACTTGAAGATGCTGATGAATATGCAGAAGAAGGGGAATTGTTGGTTGCACGGCGAACTCTCAGTGTTCAAGCCCAAGAAGAAGAAAACAATCAGCGTGAGAACTTATTTCATACTCGTTGTTGTGTGAAAAATAAGGTTTGCTGTGTTATTATAGATGGGGGAAGTTGCACTAATGTAGCTAGCACTGAGCTGGTGGAGAAATTGGCATTACCAACCTTAAAGCATCCGAAGCCTTATCGACTACAATGGCTGAACGACCAAGGTGAACTCAAGGTAACCAAACAAGTGTTGGTTGCATTTTCTATTGGAAAATATCAAGATGAAATACTATGTGACGTGGTACCAATGCACGCGTGCCATATACTTTTGGGACGACCTTGGCAGTTTGATCGTCAAGTTATGCATGATGGATTCACTAATAGGTACTCTTTTGTGATGAATGAGAGACCAATATCTCTTGTTCCATTGACTCCAAGGCAAGTTTTTGAGGATCAACTGAAAAAGAAAAAGGCAAATGAACAGAAAATAGAAGAAAAAAAGAAAGGAGAAATATCAGAGTTGAAAAAAAAGAGGGAAAAGCCAGAAGTGGAAAAAAAAGAGAGTAAAAGCAATTTTATTGCAAGAAAAAGTGAGATCAAGCGAGCTTTACTTTCACATCAGGCTCTTATTGTACTTATGTACAAGGACGCCTTTTTGAGTACTAACGATCTTGTCGGATCTTTGCCGAGCAATATTATTACTGTTTTGCAGGAATTTATCGATGTCTTTCCTGATGAGATACCACCAGGTTTGCCACCAATTCGAGGAATTGAACATCAAATTGATTTAATCCCTGGAGCGACGATTCCTAACCGACCAGCATATAGAAGTAACCCTGAAGAAACAAAGGAACTTCAACGCCAAGTCCTAGAGCTGATGGAAAAGGGGTATATTCGAGAGAGTATGAGTCCATGTGCTGTGCCAGTGCTACTTGTACCTAAGAAGGACGGAACATGGCGAATGTGCGTGGATTGTCGAGCCATCAACAACATCACGGTAAAGTATCGCCACCCTATTCCTCGTTTGGATGACATGTTAGATGAGTTGCATGGATCTTGTTTATTTTCGAAAATAGATCTTAAGAGTGGATATCATCAAATTCGAATGAAAGAAGGGGATGAATGGAAAACTGCATTTAAGACTAAACAAGGATTATATGAATGGTTAGTTATGCCCTTTGGGTTGACTAATGCACCAAGCACTTTCATGAGATTAATGAATCATGTATTACGTGCTTTTATTGGGAGATTTGTAGTGGTATATTTTGATGATATTCTAATCTATAGCAAGACCATGGATGAACATGTAGCACATTTAAGAGCTGTGTTAGAAGCATTAAGGCAACATAAGTTGTTTGCCAACTTGAATAAATGTGTCTTTTGTTCGGATAAACTTGTGTTTCTTGGATATGTTATAAGTTCAGAAGGGATTGGAGTTGACGAGGAAAAGATTAAGGCAATTCGCGACTGGCCGACACCTAATTCGGTAAGTCAGGTAAGAAGTTTCCATGGATTAGCTAGTTTTTATAGACGTTTTGTTCCAAATTTCAGTAGTTATGTTGCACCTCTTACTGCTGTTATAAAGAAAAATGTACCTTTTAAATGGGGTAATGAGCAACAAAATGCATTTCAATTGATAAAGGAAAAATTAACTACTGCCCCATTGCTCTCATTGCCTAATTTTTCGAAAACATTTGAAATTGAGTGTGATGCATCAGGAGTAGGTATTGGAGGTGTATTAATGCAGGAAGGAAGACCAATTGCATATTTCAGTGAAAAGTTGAGTGGAGCAACCCTTAACTATCCTACCTATGATAAGGAGATGTATGCCCTAGTTCGAACTCTTCAAACATGGCAGCACTACCTATGGCCGAAAGAGTTTGTGATTCACACAGATCATGAATCTCTTAAACATCTCAAAGGACAACACAAGTTGAACAAACGCCATGCAAGGTGGGTGGAGTTCATTGAAACATTCCCATATGTGATCAAATACAAACAAGGTAAGGAAAATATAGTTGCAGATGCTCTATCGCGAAGGTACGCTATGCTTTCAATGCTTGATTCTAAATTACTTGGATTTGATTATATCAAGGATTTGTATGCAAATGATCCTGATTTTTGTGAAGTGTTTAAAGGTTGTCGAACTGGTAGGTTTGGAAAATTTTATTTACAAAATGGATTTCTTTTTCGAGAAAACAAATTATGCATCCCTCAGTCATCTTTGCGTGAGTTACTTGTTAGGGAAGCACGTGGTGGAGGACTTATGGGACATTTTGGGGTAGCTAAAACTATGGCGATAATGCACGAGCATTTTTTTTGGCCCCACATGAAAAGGGATGTTGAGAAAATTTGTTCTCGATGCATTACATGTAAAGAGTCTAAGTCTAGGCAACAACCTCACGGCCTGTATACTCCTCTTCCAATTCCTAATGCACCTTGGATTGATATTTCCATGGATTTTGTTTTAGGATTACCAAGAACTAAGAGGGGGAGGGATTCTGTGTTTGTGGTAGTTGATAGGTTTTCGAAAATGGCACATTTCATTCCATGTCATAAAACTGATGATGCATCGAATGTGGCTGATTTGTTCTTTAGAGAAGTTGTCAGATTGCATGGTATGCCTAGAACTATTGTTTCTGATCGTGATTCTAAATTCTTGAGTTACTTTTGGAAAACCCTATGGGGTAAATTGGGAACCAAACTGCTGTTTTCAACAACATGTCACCCACAAACTGATGGTCAAACAGAAGTAGTAAATAGGACATTAGGTACTTTATTACGTTCTATAATAAAAAAGAATTTGAAATCATGGGAAGATTGCTTACCACATGTTGAATTTGCTTATAATCGTTCTATTCATTCTACAACTAAGTTTTCACCATTTGAGATTGTTTATGGTTTCAATCCATTAACCCCTCTAGATCTAACTCCACTTCCTGTAGGTGAATTTGTGAATGTTGATGGAAAGAGAAAAGCACAGTTTGTGAAAGAATTGCACGAGAAGACAAAGATGCATATTGAACAGATGACTAAAGTTTATGAAAAACAAGCAAACAAGGGCCGCAAAAGTATCATTTTCGAACCTGGCGATTGGGTCTGGCTTCATATGAGGAAAGAACGATTTCCGGAACAAAGGCGATCAAAACTTCTTCCTAGAGGAGATGGACCATTTCGTGTGTTGGAACGCATTAATAATAATGCTTACAAGCTAGAGTTGCCTGGTGAGTATAGCATTAATGAAAGCTTCAATGTTACTGATTTAATGCCCTTTGATGTAGGTGATGAAGAAATAGATGATTTGAGGACAAATCATTTTCAAAAGGGGGAGAATGATGTGAATCCGACTAAAGAGACTACGAATTCACATGTCCAATCAACCGAACCTGCAATGGAGCTGAACACTTTATCACCAATTGGGATAAATGATCACTTGAGACTTCAAGAGGGCCCAATCACAAGGTCAAGGGCTAAAAGATTCAAAAAAGCTTTATATGGGCTGATTAAAGAGATTGCTGAATATTCAAAAAGAAGCCCAAATGAAGAGCCCAAGATGAGCCCAACAGAAGGTCCAGATTTAATTAATAAGGAGAGATTTATAAATATAATAAATCTCTTAGGATAATATTAGGTAGTCAATTAGATAAGGTTAGCTTATAACCATAATAGATTTTTTCCACATTATGTGTGTCATTCGGTTGTTTTCTGAGCCTATAAAAGGCATACTCCACAGCATTGGAGACACACACTTTGGAATTTATATCTTGTGAGGTTTTGTCTTCTTTCTATCTTGAAAGAGCTTTTGAACTTATCAGGTTTTTACCTGTGGCGTTCAAGCAATCAAGACTTATCACCCGGGGTTTTCTAAGAGTTCTTCTTAGAGGATTTGGGTGTGGCGTCTACATATCTCATACCTTGTTTCTCACATAAACAAGGTATATTCCATCTTTTCGCACTTGCATCGTGAAAGTCTTGGGATCGTTGCCATATTTGGTGTAGGGTGTCGTCAGCATATTGGCGAGGTTTTTACCTGTGGCGTTCAAGCAATCAAGACTTATCACCCGGGGTTTTCTAAGAGTTCTTCTTAGAGGATTTGGGTGTGGCGTCTACATATCTCATACCTTGTTTCTCACATAAACAAGGTATATTCCATCTTTTCGCACTTGCATCGTGAAAGTCTTGGGATCGTTGCCATATTTGGTGTAGGGTGTCGTCAGCATATTGGCGAGGTTTTTACCTGTGGCGTTCAAGCAATCAAGACTTATCACCCGGGGTTTTCTAAGAGTTCTTCTTAGAGGATTTGGGTGTGGCGTCTACATATCTCATACCTTGTTTCTCACATAAACAAGGTATATTCCATCTTTTCGCACTTGCATCGTGAAAGTCTTGGGATCGTTGCCATATTTGGTGTAGGGTGTCGTCAGCATATTGGCGAGGTTCGCATCAAAATTTCTATGTCTGTACAAGAACAAAGACCTCATCCTGACCCCACCCCGGTCTCATGCGCTTGAAGCTACATCAAAGTTTACAAGACTTCTAGTACGCCAATCTTCCCATATATCCACCGGGTCATCTAGAGCCCTCAGGTGCCTCACTACCCCTCTTAGGCGTCTTAAAGGTCTCGTAAATACAGTGCATGCACAATCAACATTTTTCACATGAAAACCATATAATATGTGGTGTCACTGGTCCAATAGCCCCAACCCTCAACTTGACCTGCAACTGTTTGTCTTGACTAGTCTAAAGACCTGTCATGTCGCACTACCGCTAGTCGAGTGAGTATGTTAATCTTGTCTTGATACAATGGCCAAACAATTCATTTACTTAAGTTTTCATAGCATATAAATCATGTTTGTTTACGAGCTCCTGCTCGTGCCAACTAGCCTAGGGCCCACACTTCTAGATTTTCAAAATTGGGAATGTTAACTTCCAAGTTCCAAAACCGAGGCCTCTGGCCTAACAAAGCTATTCAAGGTCTTGTCAATAAGGTCTCCTAAATTGTTTAAGTAGTGGCACACAATCAGGGGAGATCACTTCTGACAAAATATATTTTTAACTATCCATCATAACAACCAAGTATGAGGACATCTCTGCTCATAACCGATGAACGAGTTTTTCACTTCCTTCGAGTAAGTTTCATCATACCAATTGGGTATGATCTACTTACAAACATATAAGTAGTTTTTCTATGTAATTTTCACATCACTCCTCTCATGTGTGATGTTTAAAATACCACTTAGTAGTGGGTTTTCATTTTCGAGTTGCTTATCATCCCAACCAAATATGATATTAAAATCCCACTAACCCGATCGTGCATTGTAATTCCTCTTAGTCAATTTTCGTCACTTGCAAGCTTAATCTCAACTAGCAATCCTGATGTCTCGTGTTACTACATGAAATAAACATTATTGTTCATTATCATTTGACTTAACTAAATATTCAACTTTTCAAATATTTATAATTTGGTCCCTAAAGTTATTTTTCCTTTACTTTAGGCCCTAATTGACAGTTTTTCCCCAAATTGAGACCCGAAACTTTTGAAATTCCCCCTTGGGACCTCAATTTATTCAATTTCATAAAAAGGGGTTCAACTTTCCCAAATTCCTAATTTGGCCCCCAATTTACCCAAAATTACCAATTTGCCCTTCCTTTACAAAAATGACAAGTTTTACCCCAAAAATTATAAAATTTGCATAGTTGGTCCCCTAATACTCTTATCATGCCCAATTGATCATCAATTTTATAAAATTGAATTTTGGTCCATCGAATTTTTAAAAATCCCTAATTTTTCTCCTAATTTCAACTTCCTAATACAAAAGAATTTGATTTCATCAAATTGACCGATCAAACACTTCTAATTGTTGAATATGAAGTTAAATTTGAGTTTCCACATCTTCATACGATTCAATTGCACTTTTAATCGTAAGTTTTGACGTCGCAACGAGCTCAAACAGAGCTTCATCGAAAAACAACATAGAGAGGGAAAGCTTTAATTGCTCACCGTCTGGGGTGCAGCGATCTGAGCTTCCAATCTAGACAGATAACTCTCCTCCTAAGGTTACTCCTAGGATCAAGAATTAATCAATTAATACCGAATTGGGTGAGTATTCTATCATCGAGATTCTGCCAGTTCTTTCTCTAGCACTTGTCGAAAATTACAAAGGGGAGCCGAATTGGCTTACCATTCCATTCTAATTCGGCCGTGGGAGGGCTGAGGAGATGTTGGAAGAGCTTGGTTTGGCCTAAGGAGGGCTTATCATTTCCCTTAGTTACATCTTCCTTCCCAGGCACCATTTCCCATTCCAAGCTTCTTTTACCCAAAAATTTTAGAATTATGAGTTCAGGTCATTTTTCTACCATAGATTTTGGTGTTTATCACCATTTCATCCTACATGGATACCTTCCTCATTCTTTGGTTATCACTTTTGTGCTTGACTTCGTCATGCCTTACTTATAGAACTTTCCTTGCCCAAGTCGTATTTCCTTGGGTCAGTTGGATTTACATGCCCCTTACTGTATGACATTCTTCGCGATGTCTCTGACTTTATGTCCCTATAATCGTATTGGTTTCCATACTTACTCATCTTTTCCAAACTTCCTTATTCGATCATTCAACCTTCAAATCCTTGAACTTCCTGATCCTCACTAACATATTTACAACTCTTGATCTTATACTTCATTCTTCATTCCCACTCGTGTCCTTCCTCTTTAAAATCTCTTCTCTTTCCAAATCCATTCTTGCTCTCATAAATGTTCATGCCACTATTATTCATTCAAAGTTAGTTCCTTTCTTACTCGTATAGTGTCTTTTGATGTCGTCTTCCTACTTTCACAATACTTGGGTTTGACATATCCCTTGAATCTTTACGATTTCCTTCCCCTTGTACTTTATCCTCTCATCTCCAGCATCTTGTTCTTGAGGAGCTTATTCTCTTTCTTATTCTGTTGGTTCCATTTCCTCTTCATTGGTACACCCATGTCTTTCCAAGATTCCTTTCTCTAGTGAGCTTCATATTCCCTTTCTTTCTAGTTCTACCATTGAAATCATTAAATTTTGGAATGTCTTTTGTCCATATCTTCACTAGCTTACTTTTACTCTTTGGATCCATGAGTACCTTTCATTTATCTTGCTTCATTCCCACTTGCTCTAGCATTAGTTTATTCCTTTGAGGTGGACCTCTCATCCTTATTGTGTTCAAACCTTCCGTATCTTCGTGTCCTTGGTATTCCCCCCTTGTCTTGGTTAGGGTGTATTCTTTTACTACTCCCTATATCATATTAGACTTCATTTACTCCTCCAAATGATTTGGTCCATATAAGTTATTTCCTTAAATTGGATCCGTCTAAAGTTTATATTTGGGTTTACAGGTCTTCTTGTAGTAGATCATGCTCAACCTCCCAACACACTCACTTAAACACTCGTACTTCTTATTGAGGACCTTATTTTGACTTCGGTTTAGCAACCTTCCCTCGATTGATTGTCTTGACCTGGAGTGATGCGAACCTCGCCAACATGCTGACGACACCCTACACCAAATATGGCAACGATCCCAAGACTTTCATGACGCAAGTGCGAAAAGGTGGAATATACCTTGTTTTTGTGAGAAACAAGGTATGGGATATGTAGACGCCACACCCAAATCCTCTAAGAAGAACTCTTAGAAAACCCCGAGTGATAAGTCTTGATTGCTTGAACGCCACAGGTAAAAACCTGATAAGTTCAAAAGCTCTTTCAACATAGAAAGAAGACAAAATCTCACAAGATATAAATTCTAAAGTGTGTCTCTCCAATGCTGTGGAGTATGCCTTTTATAGGCTCAGAAAACAACTGAATGACCCACATAATGTGGAAAAAATCTATTATAGTTATAAGCTAACCTTATCTAATTGACTACCTAATATTATCCTAAGAGATTTATTATATTTATAAATCTCTCCTTATTAATTAAATCTGGACCTTCTGTTGGGCTCATCTTGGGCTCTTCATTTGGGCTTCTATTTGAATATTCAGCAATCTCTTTAATCAGCCCATATAAAGCTTTTTTGAATCTTTTAGCCCTTGACCTTGTGATTGGGCCCTCTTGAAGTCTCAAGTGATCATTTATCCCAATTGGTGATAAAGTGTTCAGCTCCATTGCAGGTTCGGTTGATTGGACATGTGAATTCGTAGTCTCTTTAGTCGGATTCACATCATTCTCCCCCTCTTGAAAATGATTTGTCCTCAAATCTTCTGTTTCTTTATCACCTACATCAAAGGGCATTAAATCAGTAACATTGAAGCTTTCATTAATGCTATACTCACCAGGCAACTCTAGCTTGTAAGCATTATTATTAATGCGTTCAAACACACGAAATGGTCCATCTCCTCTAGGAAGAAGTTTTGATCGCCTTTGTTCCGGAAATCGTTCTTTCCTCATATGAAGCCAGACCCAATCGCCAGGTTCGAAAATGATACTTTTGCGGCCCTTGTTTGCTTGTTTTTCATAAACTTTAGTCATCCGTTCAATATGCATCTTTGTCTTCTCGTGCAGTTCTTTCACAAACTGTGCTTTTCTCTTTCCATCAACATTCACAAATTCACCTACAGGAAGTGGAGTTAGATCTAGAGGGGTTAATGGTTTGAAACCATAAACAATCTCAAATGGTGAAAACTTAGTTGTAGAATGAATAGAACGATTATAAGCAAATTCAACATGTGGTAGGCAATCTTTCCATGATTTTAAATTCTTTTTTATTATAGAACGTAATAAAGTACCTAATGTCCTATTTACTACTTCTGTTTGACCATCAGTTTGTGGGTGACATGTTGTTGAAAACAGCAGTTTGGTTCCCAATTTACCCCATAGGGTTTTCCAAAAGTAACTCAAGAATTTAGAATCACGATCATAAACAATAGTTCTAGGCATACCATGCAATCTGACAACTTCTCTAAAGAACAAATCAGCCATATTCGATGCATCATCAGTTTTATGACATGGAATGAAATGTGCTATTTTCGAAAACCTATCAACTACCACAAACACAGAATCCCTCCCCCTCTTAGTTCTTGGTAATCCTAAAACAAAATCCATAGAAATATCAATCCAAGGTGCATTAGGAATTGGAAGAGGAGTATACAGGCCGTGAGGTTGTTGCCTAGACTTAGACTCTTTACATGTAATGCATCGAGAACAAATTTTCTCAACATCCCTTTTCATGTGGGGCCAAAAAAAATGCTCGTGCATTATCGCCATAGTTTTAGCTACCCCAAAATGTCCCATAAGTCCTCCACCATGTGCTTCCCTAACAAGTAACTCACGCAAAGATGACTGAGGGATGCATAATTTGTTTTCTCGAAAAAGAAATCCATTTTGTAAATAAAATTTTCCAAACCTACCAGTTCGACAACCTTTAAACACTTCAAGTAAATCAGGATCATTTGCATACAAATCCTTGATATAATCAAATCCAAGTAATTTAGAATCAAGCATTGAAAGCATAGCGTACCTTCGCGATAGAGCATCTGCAACTATATTTTCCTTACCTTGTTTGTATTTGATCACATATGGGAATGTTTCAATGAACTCCACCCACCTTGCATGGCGTTTGTTCAACTTGTGTTGTCCTTTGAGATGTTTAAGAGATTCATGATCTGTGTGAATCACAAACTCTTTCGGCCATAGGTAGTGCTGCCATGTTTGAAGAGTTCGAACTAGGGCATACATCTCCTTATCATAGGTAGTGCTGCCATTTTTGAAGAGTCCATCAGCTCTAGGACTTGGCGTTGAAGTTCCTTTGTTTCTTCAGGGTTACTTCTATATGCTGGTCGGTTAGGAATCGTCGCTCCAGGGATTAAATCAATTTGATGTTCAATTCCTCGAATTGGTGGCAAACGTGGTGGTATCTCATCGGGAAAGACATCGATAAATTCCTGCCAAACAGTAATAATATTGCTCGGCAAAGATCTGACAAGATCGTTAGTACTCAAAAAGGCGTCCTTGTACATAAGTACAATAAGAGCCTGATGTGAAAGTAAAGCTCGCTTGATCTCACTTTTTCTTGCAATAAAATTGCTTTTACTCTCTTTTTTTTCCACTTCTGGCTTTTCCCTCTTTTTTTTCAACTCTGATATTTCTCCTTTCTTTTTTTCTTCTATTTTCTGTTCATTTGCCTTTTTCTTTTTCAGTTGATCCTCAAAAACTTGCCTTGGAGTCAATGGAACAAGAGATATTGGTCTCTCATTCATCACAAAAGAGTACCTATTAGTGAATCCATCATGCATAACTTTACGATCAAACTGCCAAGGTCGTCCCAAAAGTATATGGCACGCGTGCATTGGTACCACGTCACATAGTATTTCATCTTGATATTTTCCAATAGAAAATGCAACCAACACTTGTTTGGTTACCTTGAGTTCACCTTGGTCGTTCAGCCATTGTAGTCGATAAGGCTTCGGATGCTTTAAGGTTGGTAATGCCAATTTCTCCACCAGCTCAGTGCTAGCTACATTAGTGCAACTTCCCCCATCTATAATAACACAGCAAACCTTATTTTTCACACAACAACGAGTATGAAATAAGTTCTCACGCTGATTGTTTTCTTCTTCTTGGGCTTGAACACTGAGAGCCGTGCAACCAACAATTCCCCTTCTTCTGCATATTCATCAGCATCTTCAAGTGGTGGCATCCCCGGATCGATATCTTCTTTTTCATCATTGGTCTCAATCTCACCATTAGCATTGATCACCATTGCCCGCTTATTTGGGCATTGACTTGCAATGTGACCCCTGCCTTGGCATCGGTAACAGTTAATATCACGAGTTTTGGGAGTTGTGATATGGGTGTTACCTTGATTTTGGGCCACAGCCTGCTTGGTTGTCTCTTTTAGTGGAGCATGCTGAGGTTGAGTTGACTGACTCTCAAATCGCCTTGAGGATGGTTTTCATGAGTTCGAGGAACCATTGTTTAATCCCCTTTTGTGTAAACTCTTTCTCTTCAATTGTTGTTTGACTTTGATAGCTTGATGTACCATATCTTGGAGCTCGACATGATATTGCATTTCCACCACGTCAGCTATCTCATGGTTTAGACCATGCAAAAATCTCGCCATTGTTGCCTCTCTGTCTTCCTCCACATTTGCTCGAATCATCGCAATCTCCATCTCCTTGAAGTATTCGTCGACGCTTCTTGATCCTTGGGTAAGCCTTTGGAGTTTATTGAACAACTCCCGGTGATAGTGGCTGGGAACAAATCATCGTCGCATGATCGCTTTCATTTCATCCCAAGACTCCACAGAGCATTCGTGATTTCGTTTCCTTTCCTTCACCAATTGATCCCACCATATTATAGCATAATCAGTAAATTCGACAGCAGCAAGTCATACCTTTTTCATCTCCGAGTAATTATGACAGTCAAAAACCATCTCCATCCTCTTTTCCCATTCAATATACGCTTCTGGATCTGTTTTTCCTTGAAAAGAGGGTATTTTCAACTTTATATTATCCAGGTTGTCATCAACTCGAGGTCGTTCTCTATGAGCATATCGATCGAACTCCTCGGGTTCTTGTGGGTCAAAACGTCTTGGCTGAAAGCTTCGAGGTCGCTGTTCAGTAGGGGTATGTTGACGCGAACCCCTCACTCCTTCTTCCAATTGATCAATTCGCTCATGAAGCGGTTCCAACTCGGACTTCAGCATTCGTCTCATTTCGCTTATGATGGCTTGCATTTGTAAATTTGTAATCGGTTGTTGGGAATCTTCTTCATTTGGCGTATCTCCTCGTTGTTGTGCCATGAGTTCCTACAAATGATAACAGAAGAACCTTCCAAATGCTCACTCACGTATTTCTCTCAATCTCTCGTGTTTTCACACTCAATTGGCTTTTTCTTAAAGATTCAAACACTCTTGCCTTTTTCCTCTCGAACGTCTTCCTTCAATCTAAATTGAACTTTAAAAACAAATCATTTTTACGAATGATGTGAACCTCGGCAATATGCTGACGACACCCTACACAGAATATGGCAACGATCCCAAGACTTTCACGACGCAAGTGCGAAAAGGTGGAATATACCTTGTTTATGTGAGAAACAAGGTATGGGATATGTAGACGCCACACCCAAATCCTCTAAGAAGAACTCTTAGAAAACCCCGGGTGATAATTCTTGATTGCTTGAACGCCACAGGTAAAAACCTGATAAGTTCAAAGCCCTTTCAAGATAGAAAGAAGACAAATTCTCACAAGATATAAATTCCAAATTGTCTATCTCTCCAATGCTGTGGAGTATGCCTTTTATAGGCTCAGAAAATAACCGAATGACCCACATAATAAGCTAACCTTATCTAATCTAACCACCTAATATTATCCTAAGAGATTTATTATATTTATAAATGTCTCCTTATTAATTAAATCTGAACCTTCTCTTGGGCTCATCTTGGGCTTTTCATTTTGGGCTTCTATTTGAATATTCAGCAATCTCTTTAATCAGCCCATATAAAGTTTTTTTTAATCTTTTAGCCCTTGACCTTGTGACTGGGCCCTCTTGAAGTCTCAAATAATCATTTATCCCATTTGGTGACAAAGTGTTTAGCTCCATTCCACGTTCGGTTGATTGGACTTGTGAATTTGTAAACTGTTTTGTCAGATTCACATCATTCTCCCCCTCTTGAAAATGATTTGTCCTTAAATCTTCTTTTCCTTCATCACCTACATCAAAAGACATTAACTTATAAATATTTATGCTATTACTAACAATATATTTGCTATTACTAACAAAAGGTGATAAATACTAAAAATCTATGGAAGAAAATTGATAAGAACTTATCGTTCATAAATTTTATTGAATAAAAGAAGCTTGGGAAGGGAAAGGGTGCCATGGGAAAGAATGACGTAACTAAAGGGAATTATCATAGATCATCAAGGAAAATATTCCAGACTAAGGTAAGTTCTAGGGAATGAGGGAAGGATGAGAATGAGATGTGTGATGAAAAGGATGAACAAAAATAACTAAGAAGGTTGTGAGGTAATAAAATAGAAAATTTCATAACAATAAAAAGTTTAAGCTAACACACGAACAATGTAAAATAAGTTTTGGGGACAAAAATCCTAAAAGGAGGGGAGAGTTTTAAACCCCACTCCTTGGGGTTAAGAAAAATCGGGAAAGAATCGGTCAAACCAAGTGAGAAAACCGAACCGGTTCACAAACTCATTTATTGGGGAACGGACAAATGGGAAAAATTTCAACTCCCAAGTGACTCAAAAAGGTTTATAAACCTTGGAAAAGAACTTTAGGACAAATAGAGAGAGAAAAACCAGACTGGTTTAGGTGAATTGGACCCGAATCGAATTGAACCAATTTAGGAACCAAGCCGGTTTATGAACCGGAACCGATATAGAGGGCAAACTGGGAAATATATGGACCCCAAGTAACCTAAAGAGTCACATAAGTAATGATAAAGGACTTTAGGATGGTTGGGAGATGAAAACCAAACTAGTTCAAGTGAACCGGATCTGAACGGGATTGAACCGGTTTGGATCGGTTTGAACCACTATTGAACTAGATGCTAAATTCATTTTTCTAGGTTGCTTAAAAAATACAAATTTGAGATTTGAGACCACCATTGGATATTTAGATAAATTTAGAAAATTTTAGATTTGAAAAATTCGGTCAATTTGGGGGTGAACCGGCCGGTTTACGCTTTGAACCCGGTTTGGACCGGTCCGATCTGGTTTGTAACAGTGTCGTCTTCTTCCTTCAGATGACACCACTGTTTACTCGATGGAAAATTGAAGCAGTGTTGACGAAGAAAAAACATTTCCGTTTAGTATGTTTCAGACCATCAATGTCTATAATAAAGGTGTCAAACGGATGGTTGACAAAAGAGCCCCTCTCCATTCATCCTCTCAACACCTGAAAATCTCACTCTCTCTCAACTGCTTAGTTTTCCGGTGAAGATCGAACTAGAGCTCCGATATAGGATCATTTCTGAGCCAAAGAAGGTGTGGTTGGGTTCTTTAGAACTGGGGAGAAATCAGCTACACGCCTGAGTCTCCATTTGCTCCGAGAGTCTCTGGAGAAACGCCAGCGTGATCGAACAATGAAGCAGCTCCGATGGACCGTAGCTGCCCTGTTTCGGACAAGCTGAAATCGGCCAATTCAAACCCTACTCAAATCAAACCAAGCTCTCCTAACACCTCCTCAGCCCTCCCACGACTAAATTAGGACTGAAAGGAGGAACCTCAGGACACAAGCTATCTACCCAGATCAAAAGCTCAGACCACCGCACCCCCGACGAAACATGAGACATCGGGAAGGCCAGCTGTGGTTAAGCACGCAAGGGATGAAAGCCTATTTAGTGGAATTTCACTACACTATCAGGTGAGTGGAACTTTTATATCATACCCAGTTGGGATGATAAGTACATCAGAAATGAAAACCCACTAATTGGTGGAATTTTAAACATCACAACTTAGAGGGGGGTGAGGTGAAAATGACACAAAAAAACTACTTATTGGTTGTAAGTAGATCATACCTGGTTGGTATGATTAAACTTACTTGAAGGAAGTGGAAAACCCGTTCATCGGTTATGAACTAATATATCCTCATACTCGGTTGGTATGATGGATAATCGAAAATATATTTTTGTCGGAAGTGCTCTCCCTAACTGTGTGCCACTACTTAAACAATTTGGGAGACCTTCTTGACGAGAGCTCGAATAGATCTGTTAAGCTGGAGGCCTCGATTTTAGAACTTGGAGGCTATTATGCCCAATTTTGAAAATCTCGAGCAGTGGGACATAGGCCAATTGGCACGAGCAAAAGCTCGTAAACAAACATGAATTATATGCCATGAAAACTTGAATAATTGAATTATTTGGCCATGGTACCAAGACAAGACCAACATACTCAGTCAACTAGTGGCAGTGCGACATAACAGGTCTTCGGACCAGTCAAGACAAACAACTGCAGGTTGTGTTGAGGGTCGGGACCGTTGGACCAATGGCACCACAGATTATATGGCATGATGTGAAAATACTGATTGTGTATGCACTGTGATTACGGGACCTTCAAGATGCACAAGAGGGGTAATGATGCATCCTAGAGCCCTGGACGACCTCGTGGATATAAGGGCAGTTAGTCATACCAAGTGACCTTGCGAAGCTCGACGTAGCTTAAAGCGCATGAGACTGGGGTGGGGATGGGATGAGGTCTCTGTCCTCATACGGACACGAAGAATTGTTATGGGATTGATGGTCGGATGTCATGAACATCTACTCATTCACAAGTTAGAAGTGGATGTACTTCAATCTTGGTGGCCGATAAAGTTGCTTTGACGCCACAAGTGGGTTTAGTGGGGATCCGACCAAACTAGCCAAGAGAGAGGTGGGTTGTTCATGGGGATCCGACCAAACTGTGTTGAGGCGTGACACCTAAAGAGTCACAAAAGTCAATAAAAAGGACTTTAGGATGAATTAGAGATGAAAACCAAACCAGTTCAAGTGAACCGGATCAAAACCGGATTGAACTCGTTGGACTAGTTTGAACCACTATTGAAACGAATGCTAAATTCATTTTTCTAGGTGGCTTAGAAAATTCAAATTTGAGATTTGAGGTAACCATTGAATAGAAAATTAATTTAGAAATTTTGACTGAATTTTGAAAAATTCGATCAAATCGGGCCTGAACCGACCGATTTAAGCCTTGAACCCGGTTCGGTTTAGGAAAGTGTTGTCTTCTTCCTTTAGATGACATCACTATTTACTCGCTGGAAAATCGAACAGCGCTGACAAAGCTGAAAAGTCTCCGACTAGGGAGTTTTAGGCAATGAATGGTCGTCTTTAAGGTGCCAATCAGACGACCAAGAAGTCCCCGATCTTCCTATATAAAGAGCCCCTCCTCATTCATCATCTCTATACTTGAAAACTCCTCATTCATTTTTCTAGGTGGCTTAGAAAATTCAAATTTGAGATTTGAGGTAATCATTGAATAGAAAATTAATTTAGAAATTTTGACTGAATTTTGAAAAATTCGATCGAATCGGGCCTTGATGTGAATCTGACAAAAGAGTTTACAAATTCAACAGTCTAATCAACCGAACGTGGAATGGAGCTAAACACTTTGTCACCAAATGGGATAAATGATTATTTGAGACTTCAAGAGGGCCCAATCACCAGGTCAAGGGCTAAAAGATTCGAAGAAGCTTTATATGGGCAGATTAAAGAGATTGCTAAATATTCAAATAGAAGCCCAAAATGAAGAGCCCAAGATGAGCCTAAGAGAAGGATCAGATTTAATTAATAAGGAGACATTTATAAATATAATAAATCTCTTAGGATAATATTAGGTGGTTAGATTAGATAAGGTTAGCTTATTATGTGGGTCATTCGGTTATTTTCTAAGCCTATAAAAGGCATACTCCACAGCATTGGACACACACACTTCGGAATTTATATCTTGTGAGGTTTTATCTTCTTTCTATCTAGAAAGAGCTTTTGAACTTATCAGGTTTTTATCTGTGGCGTTCAAGCAATCGAGACTTATCACCCGGGGTTTTCTAAGACTTCTTCTTAGAGGATTTGGGTGTGGCGTCTACATATCCCATACCTTGTTTCTCACATAAACAAGGTATATTCCATCTTTTCGCACTTGCGTCGTGAAAGTCTTGGGATCGTTGCCATATTTGGTGTAGGGTGTCGTCAGCATATTGGCGAGGTTCGCATCAGTTGGTATCAGAGCACACGGTTGCACGGCAAGTTCCATCCCATCTTTTTATCTAGTTCTTTTTTTTTTTTTTTATCTTCTCTACCTATTTCTATTCTCTATAAAAAAATTATCATATTCTTCTATTAATCTTTTCTTCAGTAGGTTAAAAAAAGGCAAAAAAATATTCGTGCCAAAAAGGAAAGAGCCACAAAAAAGTTCGTGCTAAAAAAAAGGACAAAAAAAAGTTCGTGCTAAAAAAAAAGAGCAAAAAAAAGTTCGTGCTAAAAAAAAAGAGCAAAAAAAAGTTCGTGCTAAAAAAAAAAGAGCAAAAAATAGTTCGTGCTAAAAAAAAAGAGCACAAAAAACCGTGGAAAAAAAAGGCAAAAAAAAAAAGGAGACACACAATTATATCTTATATCTCATTCTTATTCTACTATATTTAAGTCTATTACATCATTTCATCTTAATTTCTTTCTTCTCATTTAAATTCTTTGGAATTACTTTTTGGAAACCTTTATCGATATGTCTTGATTGTCCCTCAAGTTGAACTGCATCGTAAAAAAAAACGATTTGTTTTTAAAGTCAATTCAGATTGAAAGAAGACATATGAGTGGAAAAAGGCAAGAGTGTTTTAAATCTTTAAGAAAAAGCCATTTGAGTTTTAAACAGGAGTGTTTGAGAGAAACATGTGAGGAAGAGTTGCAAGGTTCTTTTGTTTCTAACAATTGGCAGGATTACAACTTCCAACAAAGAGAAAACACATGGAAAGAAGCCAGTTTCCCTCAGCCCGTTCAAAATCTAGATTGGAAAGCCATGATGAAACAAGTTGTAAAGTCTGGATTTGAGCCACTCCACACACAAATGGATCGCTTGAAGGAAGGTGTGATACGTCGTTCACATCAACAAACTTCTGTTGAACAACAACCTTGGTGCTTTCAATCTAGGCGTTTCGATACTCGAGAACTCGAGGAATTTGAAGATCTTCAAGTTAATTGTGATAGCGCCGGACATGATTGCATCAATCAATGTACTCCAAGTGAAAGGCCATGGATTGATGACGTCATGGACAACCAACGTGAGAATCTATTTCATACTCGTAGTTCTATGAAAAATAGAGTTTGTTCTGTTATCATAGATGAAGGAAGCTGCACTAATATGGCTAGCACCGAGCTTGTGGAGAAGTTGGCATTACCTACACTGAAGCATCCGAAGCCTTATCAAATTCAAAGATTGAACGATCACCACAAACTCGAGGTAACCAAGCAAGTGTTGGTTTCATTCTTTATTGGAAGATATAAGGATGAGGTATTATGTGATGTGGTGCCAATGCAAGCATGCCATATTCTATTGGGACAACCTTGGAAGTTTGATCGTAAAGTTACACATGATAGATTAACAAATAGGTACTCAGTTGTGATGCATAATAGACCGATATCTCTTGTACCTATGACTCTACAGCAAATACATGAGGATCAATTGAAACGGAAAAAGGCAAATGAAAAGAAAAAAAGCAGAAAAACAAGAAGAGATAAAAGCCATGATTGAAAAAAAAGATACAAAAGGCAATGTTGAAAAGGAAGAAAGAGAAACAGAAGAGAGAAAAGCCAAGTTTGAAAAAGAAAAGAAAAAAGTCATAATTGAAAAGAAGGAGAGTAAAAATAATTTTATAAGTTTACATGTCCTTACAGTACCTATGTACAAGGATATATTTTTAAATACTAACCCCATTGTCGGATATCTGCCGAGCAATATTATAACTTTTTTGCAGGAATTTAAGCATGCTGTAATGAAGAAATCTCGTGGTTTAGCACTAACCCAAGGAATCAAGCATCAAACTCAACACCAAGTCATAAAGCTGATGACAAAGAGAATTATACCAAGGAGAATTAATCCACCGGTTGTGCAACTATCCAAACGGGGTAATACTTGTCAAGCATACATTGATTGTCGAGTTATTGACAGTACCCAGGTATATTTTCGATACTCTATTCCTTATTTAGATCATATGTTAGATGATTTGTATGGATCTTATTTGATTGCAAAAATAAATTTTAAAAGTTAATATAATAAATTTCGAATTAAAGATAAATATAAATTGAAAAATGCATTAAAGACAAAACCTGGTTTATATGATTGGTTGATTATGATATTTTGTTTGAATAATGCAACTTATACTTCCATTAGGATAGTGAATTATTTCTTAAATAATTTTATTGAAAAATTGGTTGATATATATTTTGATTATATAATAATATCTAATTATATATCTAATATATCCTCATATGAACATGAAATATATTTAAAAGTGGCCTTAAATATTTTTAGGAAATATATATATGGTATTAATAATCTAATATTTTCTCAATATGTTACTATTTCTAAATGGATTGTAATTAAAAAGGAAATTAAAGCAACTCAAGGTTGGTCAATATCTTATTTGGTAAGTGAGATGAGAAGTTTTCTTAGATTAACTTACTTTTATATAGATTATGTTTCTAAATTTAATAGTTGTCATTTACCTCTCACTATGTTTTTAGAAAAGAATATTTTATTTAAATTATGTGATGTGCAAGAAAATATATTCAAATATTTAGGGGATAAACTAAGTAGTTTCCTTTTCATTGCATTACCTAACTTTGTTAAATTATTTAAACTTAATTGTGAAGTATCAAAAATAGGCAGTTTAGATATATTGAAAATATATTTTAGTGAAAAGTTGAGCAAAGTAGCATTCAACTATCATACTTATGATAATGAGATATTTATGTTTTCTCAACCTCTACAAATATGGCAGCTAAGGCAAAAAGAATCTATTATTCACATGAATCATGTATTTGATTTGCATATTAAGAGGAAGTATACGTTGAAGAAGCGTCATGCAAGGTTGGTGGTTTTCATCAAGATTTTTCCATATGTGATCGAGTATAGACAAGGTGATGAAGAAAAAGAAGATTTGAGGACAAATCATTTTCAAGAGGGGGAGAATGATGTGAATCTGACAAAAGAGTTTACAAATTCACAAGTCTAATCAACCGAACGTGGAATGGAGCTAAACACTTTGTCACCAAATGGGATAAATGATTATTTGAGACTTCAAGAGGGCCCAATCACCAGGTCAAGGGCTAAAAGATTCGAAGAAGCTTTATATGGGCTGATTAAAGAGATTGCTGAATATTCAAATAGAAGCCCAAAATGAAGAGCCCAAGATGAGCCCAACAGAAGGTTCAGATTTAATTAATAAGGAGACATTTATAAATATAATAAATCTCTTAGGATAATATTAGGTGGTTAGATTAGATAAGGTTAGCTTATTATGTGGGTCATTCGGTTATTTTCTGAGCCTATAAAAGGCATACTCCACAGCATTGGACACACACACTTTGGAATTTATATCTTGTGAGGTTTTATCTTCTTTCTATCTAGAAAGAGCTTTTGAACTTATCAGGTTTTTATCTGTGGCGTTCAAGCAATCAAGACTTATCACCCGGGGTTTTCTAAGACTTCTTCTTAGAGGATTTGGGTGTGGCGTCTACATATCCCATACCTTGTTTCTCACATAAACAAGGTATATTCCATCTTTTCGCACTTGCGTCGTGAAAGTCTTGGGATCGTTGCCATATTTGGTGTAGGGTGTCGTCAGCATATTGGCGAGGTTCGCATCAGGCCTGAACCGACCGATTTAAGCCTTGAACCCGGTTCGGTTTAGGAAAGTGTTGTCTTCTTCCTTTAGATGACATCACTATTTACTCGCTGGAAAATCGAACAGCGCTGACAAAGCTGAAAAGTCTCCGACTAGGGAGTTTTAGGCAATGAATGGTCGTCTTTAAGGTGCCAATCAGACGACCAAGAAGTCCCCGATCTTCCTATATAAAGAGCCCCTCCTCATTCATCATCTCTATACTTGAAAACTCCATTCTCTCTCAACTACTCCAATTTTCGGTGAAGCTCAAACTAGAGCTCCGATATAGGGTCTTTTTTGAGGCAAAAAAGGCGTGGTTGGGTTTTTTTGATTCAAGAGAAGTCGGCTACACACTTGTAGTCTCCATTTGCTCCGAGGGTCGCCGAAGAAGCACCGACATGATCGAACTGATGTGAATTCCACAAAAGAGTCTACAAATTCACAAGCCCAATCAAACGAACTTGCAATGAAGCTGAACACTTTGTCACCAAATGGGATAAATGATTATTTGAGACTTCAAAAGGGTCCAATCACAAGGTTAAGGGCTAAAAGATTCAAAAAAGCTTTATATGGGCTGATTAAAGAGATTGCTGAATATTCAAATAGAAGCCCAAATGAAGAGCCCAAGATGAGTCCAACAGAAGGTCCAGATTTAATTAATAAGGAGAGATTTATAAATATAATAAATCTCTTAGGATAATATTAGGTAGTCAGATTAGATAAGGTGATGCGAACCTCGCCAATATGCTGACGACACCCTACACCAAATATGGCAACGATCCCAAGACTTTCACGACGCAAGTACGAAAAGATGGAATATACCTTGTTTATGTGAGAACAAGGTATGAGATATGTAGACGCCACACCCAAATCCTCTAAGAAAAACTCTTAGAAAACCCCGGGTGATAAGTCTTAATTGCCTGAACGCCACAGGTAAAAACCTGATAAGTTCAAAAGCTCTTTCAAGATAGAAAGAAGACCAAACCTCACAAGATATAAATTCCAAAGTGTGTTTCTCCAATGCTGGGGAGTATGCCTTTTATAGGCTCAGAGAACAACCAAATGACCCACATAATGCGGAAAAAATCTATTATGGTTATAAGCTAACCTTATCTAATCTGACTACTTAATATTATCCTAAGAGATTTATTATATTTATAAATCTCTCCTTATTAATTAAATCTGGACCTTCTGTTGGGCTCTTCATTTGGCCTTCTATTTGAATATTCAGCAATCTCTTTAATCAGCCCATATAAAGCTTTTTTGAATCTTTTAGCCCTTGACCTTGTGATTGGGCCCTCTTGAAATCTCAAGTGATCATTTATCCGAATTGGTGACAAAGTGTTCAGCTCCATTGCAGGTCTGGTTTATTGAACTTGTGAATTCGTACTCTCTTTAGTCGGATTCACATCATTCTCCCCCTCTTGAAAATGATTTGTCCTCAAATCTTCTTTTCCTTCATCACCTTCTCTTGGGCTCTTCATTTTAGACTTTTATTTGAATATTCAGCAATCTCTTTAATCAGCCCATATAAAGCTTCTTCGAATCTTTTAGCATTTGACCTTGTGATTGGGCCCTCTTGAAGTCTCAAATAATCATTTATCCCATTTGGTGACAAAGTGTTTAGCTCCATTCCACGTTCGGTTGATTGGACTTGTGAATTTGTAAACTCTTTTGTCAGATTCACATCATTCTCCCCCTCTTGAAAATGATTTGTCCTCAAATCTTCTTTTCCTTCATCACCTACATCAAAAGACATTAACTTATAAATATATATGCTATTACTAACAATATATTTGCCAGATAACTTCCTGTTATAATTATTACTATCGAGTTTTAACACCTTAAATAATCCCTCTAATCTAAGAAATTTTGATAGTTTTCTATTCATAAACCATTCATTCCTCATATGTAAACTAACCCAAATCCCTGGATCAAAAACAACTTTCATGAAACTCTTGTTGTAAAGATTAATATTTTCTTGAGTCTGCTGTTTTCTATCCAATGGATTAAAATCATGGATAATCTCCATTGGTGATAACTTAGCTACTGAATAAATATAACGATTATATGCAAACACAATATGTGATAAACATGCAGTTGAAAATAGAAGTTTTGTAACCAACACAGTATTCCAAGAAAAATTAAGCAATTTAGTATCAATGATTGTAAGAAAGACATACCTTCGTGATAGTGCATCAATAACTATATATTTCATACCTTGTCTATAATCGATCACATATGGAAAAGTCTTGATGAAAACTACCAACCTTGCATGACGCTTCTTCAACCTATACTTCCTCTTAATATGCAAATCAAATACATGATTCATGTGAATAATAGATTCTTTTTGCCTTAGCTGCCATATTTGTAGAGGTTGAGAAAACATAAATATCTCATTATCATAAGTATGATAGTTGAATGCTACTTTGCTCAACTTTTCACTAAAATATATTTTCAATATATCTAAACTGCCTATTTTTGATACTTCACAATTAAGTTTAAATAATTTAACAAAGTTAGGTAATGCAATAAAAAGGAAACTACTTAGTTTATCCCCTAAATATTTGAATATATTTTCTTGCACATCACATAATTTAAATAAAATATTCTTTTCTAAAAACATAGTGAGAGGTAAATGACAACTATTAAATTTAGAAACATAATCTATATAAAAGTAAGTTAATCTAAGAAAACTTCTCATCTCACGTACCAAATAAGATATTGACCAACCTTGAGTTGCTTTAATTTCCTTTTTAATTACAATCCATTTAGAAATAGTAACATATTGAGAAAATATAAGATTATTAATACCATATATATATTTCCTAAAAATATTGAAGGCCACTTTTAAATATATTTCATGTTCATATGAGGATATATTAGATATATAATTAGATATTATTATATAATCAAAATATATATCAACCAATTTTTCAATAAAATTATTTAAGAAATAATTCACTATCCTAATAGAAGTATAAGTTGCATTATTCAAACAAAATATCATAATCAACCAATCATATAAACCAGGTTTTGTCTTTAATGCATTTTTCAATTTATATTTATCTTTAATTCGAAATTTATTATATTCACTTTTAAAATTTATTTTTGCAATCAAATAAGATCCATACAAATCATCTAACATATGATCTAAATAAGGAATAGAGTATCGAAAATATACCTGGGTACTGTCAATAACTCGACAATCAATGTATGCTTGATAAGTCTTACCCCGTTTGGATAGTTGCACAACTGGTGGATTAATTCTCCTGGATATAATTCTCTTTGTCATCAGCTTTATGACTTGGTGTTGAGTTTGATGCTTGATTCCACGAGATTTCTTCATTACAACATGCTTAAATTCCTGCAAAAAAGATATAATATTGCTCGGCAGATATCCGACAATGGGGTTAGTATTTAAAAATATATCCTTGTACATAGGTACTGTAAGGACATGTAAACTTATAAAATTATTTTTACTCTCCTTCTTTTCAATTATGACTTTTTTCTTTTCCTTTTCAAACTTGGCTTTTCTCTCTTCTGTTTCTCTTTCTTCCTTTTCAACATTGCCTTTTGTATCTTTCTTTTCAATCATGGCTTTTATCTCTTCTTGTTTTTCTGCTTTTTTCTTTTCATTTGCCTTTTTTCCTTTCAATTGATCCTCATGTATTTGCTGTAGAGTTATAGGTACAAGAGATATCGGTCTATTATGCATCACAAATGAGTACCTATTTGTTAATTATCATGTGTAACTTTACGATCAAACTTCCAAGGTTGTCCCAATAGAATATGGCAAGCTTGCATTGGCACCACATCACATAATACCTCATCTTTATATCATCCAATAAAGAATGAAACCAACACTTGCTTGGTTACCTCGAGTTTGTGGTGATCGTTCAATCTTTGAATTTGATAAGGCTTCGGATGCTTCAGTGTAGGTAATGCCAACTTCTCCACAAGCTCGATGCTAGCCATATTAATGCAGCTTCCTCCATCTATGATAACAGAACAAACTCTATTTTTCATAGAACAACGAGTATGAAATAGATTCTCACGTTGGTTGTCCATGACGTCATCAATCCATGGCCTTTCACTTGGAGTACATAGATTGATGCAATCATGTCCGACGCTATCACAATTAACTTGAAGATCTTCAAATTCCTCGAGTTCTTGAGTATCGAAACGCCTAGATTAAAAGCACCAAGGTTGTTGTTCAACGGAAGTATGTTGATGTGAACGACGTATCACACCTTCCTCCAAGCGATTCATTTGCGTGTGAAGTGGCTCAAATCCAGACTTTACAACTTGTTTCATCGTGGCTTTCCAATCTAGATTTTGAACGGGCTGAGGGAAACTGGCTTCTTTTCATGTGTTTTCTCTTTGTTGGAAATTGTAATCCTGCCAATTGTCAGAAACAAAAGAACCTCGCAACTCTCCCTCACATGTTTCTGTCAAACACTCCTGTTTAAAACTCAAATGGCTTTTTCTTAAAGATTTAAAACACTCTTGCCTTTTTCCACTCATATGTCTTCTTTCAATCTGAATTGAACTTTAAAAACAAATCGTTTTTTTACGAAGCAGTTCAACTTGAGGGACAATCAAGACATATCGATAAAGGTTTCCAAAAAGTAATTCCAAAAAATTTAAATGAGAAGAAAGAAATTAAGATGGAATGAAGTAATAGACTTAGATATAGCAGAATAAGAATGAGATATAAGATATAATTGTGTGCCTCCTTTTTTTTTTCTTTTGCTTTTTTTTTAGCACGAACTATTTTTTTTTCTTTTTTTTTAGAACGAACTTTTTTTTGCTCTTTCTTTTTTGGCACGATTTTTTTTTGGCTTTTTTTTCTCTTTTTTTTAACCTACTGAAGAGAAGATTAATAGAAGAATATGATAATTTTTTTTATAGAGAATAAAAATAGGTAGAGAAGATAAAAAAAAGAACTAGATAAAAAAAATGGTATGGAACTTGCCGTGCAACCGTGTGCTCTGATACCAACTGATGCGAACCTCGCCAATACGCTGACGACACCCTACACCAAATATGGCAACGATCCCAAGACTTTCACGACGCAAGTACGAAAAGATGGAATATACCTTGTTTATGTGAGAAACAAGGTATGGGATATGTAGACGCCACACCCAAATCCTCAAAGAAGAACTCTTAGAAAACCCCGGGTGATAAGTCTTGATTGCTTGAACGCCACAGATAAAAAACCTGATAAGTTCAAAAGCTCTTTCAAGATAGAAAGAAGATAAAACCTCACAAGATATAAATTCCGAAGTGTGTGTCTCCAATGCAGTGGAGTATGCCTTTTATAGGCTCAGAAAATAACCGAATGACCCACATAATAAGTTAACCTTATCTAATCTAACCACCTATTATTATCCTAAGAGATTTATTATATTTATAAATGTCTCCTTATTAATTAAATCTGAACCTTCTCTTCGGCTCATCTTGGGCTCTTCATTTTGGACTTCTATTTGAATATTCAGCAATCTCTTTAATCAGCCCATATAAAGCTTCTTCGAATCTTTTAGCCCTTGACCTTGTGATTGGGCCCTCTTGAAGTCTCAAATAATCATTTATCCCATTTGGTGACAAAGTGTTTAGCTCCATTCCACGTTCGGTTGATTGGACTTGTGAATTTGTAAACTCTTTTGTCAGATTCACATCATTTTCTTGAGTCTGCTGTTTTCTATCCAATAGATTAAAACCATAGATAATCTCCATTGGTGATAACTTAGTTACTGAATAAATATAACGATTATATGCAAACACAATATGTGGTAAACATGCAGTTGAAAATAGAAGTTTTGTAACCAACATAGTATTCCAAGAAAAATTAAGCAATTTAGTATCAATGATTGTAAATAAAATGTACCTTTCAGATAATGTATGAGAAACTACATTTTTCATACCTTGCTTACACTTGATCACATAACCAGATGTATAAATGAATTTTACCCACCTTGCATGATACTCATTCAGCTTGAGGGCTACTCCGCTGAACTTTTCATTATAATATGCAATTGATCTTCTTTCCTGACTTACCAAGTAAGGTGTTTGCCAATCTTGAATTACCTTAATTTCCTTATCAATGGCAATCCCTTGAAAACTTATAAAATATCTAGGAACTAGTGATGTGAATCCGACTAAAGAGACTACGTATTCACATGTCCAATCAACCGAACCTGCAATGGAGCTGAACACTTTGTCACCAATTGGGATAAATGATCACTTGAGACTTCAAGAGGGCCCAATCACAAGGTCAAGGGCTAAAAGATTCACAAAAGCTTTATATGGGTTGATTAAAGAGATTGCTGAATATTCAAATAGAAGCCCAAATGAAGAGCCCAAGATGAGCCCAACAGAAGGTCCAGATTTAATTAATAATGAGAGATTTATTATATTTATAAATCTCTTAGGATAATATTAGGTAGTCAGATTAGATAAGGTTAGCTTATAACCATAATAGATTTTTTCCACATTATGTGGGTCATTCGGTTGTTTTCTGAGCCTATAAAAGGCATACTCCACAGCATTGAAGAGACACTTTGGAATTTATATCTTGTGAGGTTTTGTCTTCTTTCTATCTTGAGAGAGCTTTTGAACTTATCAGGTTTTTATCTGTGGCGTTCAAGCAATCAAGACTTATTAGGATAATATTAGGTAGTCAGATTAGATAAGGTTAGCTTATAACCATAATAGATTTTTTCCACATTATGTGGGTCATTCGGTTGTTTTCTGAGCCTATAAAAGGCATACTCCACAGCATTGAAGAGACACTTTGGAATTTATATCTTGTGAGGTTTTTGTCTTCTTTCTATCTTGAGAGAGCTTTTGAACTTATCAGGTTTTTATCTGTTGCGTTCAAGCAATCAAGACTTATCACCCGGGGTTTTCTAAGAGTTCTTCTTAGAGGATTTGGGTGTGGCGTCTACATATCCCATACCTTGTTTCTCACATAAACAAGATATATTCCATCTTTTCGCACTTGCGTCGTGATGGTCTTGGGATCGTTGCCATATTTGGTGTAGGGTGTCGTCAGCATATTGGCGAGGTTCGCATCAACTAGAAGTTTATCCGAACAAATGATAAATATCTTAAAATTCTCAAACAATTTATCTTTCCTTAAAACTTCTAACATCATTTTCAAATATTCCATAAGTTCATATACACGGACGTCATCAAAATATATATAGTTAAACTTTAAAATGATAACATGCAAGATATGCTTCATTAATATCATGATAGTGCTATAGGCACTAGTCAATCCAAAAATCATAACTAACCAATCATATAGACCTGGTTTTGTTTCAGATGTTCTTTTCAAATCATCTTTTTCTTTAATTTGAAATTGATGATATTCACTCTTAAGACCGCGTTTTGAAAACAAATAGTATCTATGCAACTCAATAACAATATCATATAAATAAGAAAGATGTTGTCGATACTTTACCGTGATATTGTCAATGACTCGATAATTGAGGCATATTTGCCAACTTTCGTCCTTCATGGGTACAACACATGGTCGCTTGCTGTTACGTATATATCTCCTTTCCATCAATTTTAGGACTTGGTGTTGACTTTGATACATGTTTTCTCGAACTGGTGGCAAACCAAGAGTTATCTTCTTTGTAATGACATTCTTGAATTCCTGCAGAAGAGAAACACTAATGCTCGGCAAATATCCGACAATATGGTTAGTAAAATATAAATCCTTGTACATAAGTACTGTAAGGATAGGATATGGAATTGTATCTCTCTTGATCTCACTTTTTCTCTCCATAAAATTGTTTCTACACTCTTTTCTTTGTATTATGGATTTTCTCCTTTTTCAACATTGCCTTTTCTTTCATCATTTTCAATTTCGGCTTTTCTCTCTCGGATTTTTCTCTCTTCTTTTTCAATATTGCCTTTTGTCTCTTCCTTTTCAATCATGGCTTTTCTCCCTTGTCTTTCTGCTATTTTCTTTTCATTTGCCTTTTTCTTTTTCAACTGATCCTGAAAAACTTGTTGTAAAGCAATAGGTACAAGAGATATTGATCTATTATTCATCACGAATAAGTACCTATCTGTTAATCTATCATATGTAACGTGACGATCTAACTTCCATGGTTCTCCCAATAAAATATGACATGCTTGCATTGGTACTACATCACATAATATTTCCTCCTGATATTTCCCAATAGAGAAGGATACTATCACCTGTTGGGTTACCTCGAGTTTGGGTTGATCACTCAGCCTTTGGATGCTTCGTTGCATGTAATGCCAACTACTCCACAAGCTCGGTGCTAGCAAAGTTAGTGCAGCTTTTCCCCATCTATGATAACAGAACAAGCTCTATTTTTCATAGAACGAGTATGAAATAGATTCTCACGTTGGTTGTCCATGATGTCATCAATCCATGGCCTTTCACTTGGAGTACATTGATTGATACAATCGTGCCTGACACTATCACAATTAACTCGAAGATCTTCAAATTCCACGAGTTCTTGAGTATCGAAACGCCTAGATTGAAAGCCCCAAGGTTGTTGTTCAACGGAAGTATGTTGATGTGAACGACGTCTCAGACCTTCCTCCAAGCGATCCATTTACGTGTGAAGTGGCTCAAATTTAGACTTTACAACTTGTTTCATCATGGCTTTCCAATCTAGATTTTGAACGGGTTGAGGGAAACTGGCTTCTTTCCATGTGTTTCCTCTTTGTTGGAAATTCTAATCTCTCCAATTGTTAGAAACAAAAGAACCTCGCAACTCTCCCTCACATGTTTCTCTCAAACACTCCTGTTTAACACTCAAATGGCTTTTTCTTAAAGATTTAAAACACTCTTGCCTTTTTCCACTCATATGTCCTCTTTCAATCTAAATTGAACTTTAAAAACAAATCATTTTTACGAAGCAATTCAACTTGAGGAACAATCAAGACAAATCAATAAAGGTTTTCAAAAAGTAATTCCAAAGAATTTAATTGAGAGGTATGAATAGACTCCGAAATAAGAGTAGAATTTAAATAGAGAAGAAATGAAGTAATAGACTTAGAGCAGAATAAGAATGAGATATAAGATAGAATTGTGTACCACTTTTTTTTTTTCTTTTGCCTTTTTTTTCACGAAATTTTTTTTTCTCTTTTTTTTTAGCACGAACTTTTTTTGCTTTCTTTTTTTTTGGCACAAAATTTTTTTTGGCTTTTTTTTCTCTTTTTTTTAACCTACTAAAGAGAAGATAGATAGAAGAATATGATAATTTTTTTTATAGAGAATAGAAATAGGTAGAGAAGATAAAAAAAGAACTAGATAAAAAAAATGGTGTGGAACTTGCCCATATAAAGCTGTGAGACGATTTGGGCTCATCTGAACCTTCTGTTGAGCTCATCTTGGGCTCTTCATTTGGGCTTCTATTTGAATATGTAGCAATCTCTTTAATCAGCCCATATAAAGCTTCTTTGAATCTTTTAGCCCTTAACCTTGTGATTCCTCTTGAAGTCTCAAATAATCATTTATCCCATTTGGTGACAAAGTGTTCAGCTTCATTGCAGGTTCGTTTGATTGGGCTTGTGAATTTGAAGACTCTTTTGTCGGATTCACATCATTAGGTGTGAGACGACACTCACATACTTCCATTGAACGTCCGTGGAGCAGTCGATCTCGATGCTTTGAACAACAGGAACTGGGGGAGTTCGATGATCTCCAAGTTAATCGCGGCAACATCAAGCTCAATTGCTTCATCACCTACATGAAGAGACATTAACTTATAAATATTTATGCTATTACTAACTAAGGCGGTACGGATTGGAGGCCATACATGAGATTCATCCTATAAGGGAATACGAGTGGACCCCAACTAGTTCCTCGGAACCTTCTAATTAAGAATCCCACAATCTCTCTAGGGTTAACTCTCGACCTATGACCCCAAGGGATTAGAGGGTAGAAAATTCTTGTAATAAGCCAAGTATGGCAAGAAAATATTTCTTAAATCAATGAAAGTGAATTTCTTTTCAAATTTATGAGTTCCTTGATGAATTAAAAAAATAATTATAAAGATTAAAAGTAAGAGGTAAGAAATCACCCAAGGAAAATGATTAGCTAACCTCAACCCTTAAAGACTTTCCTTAGAAGTATAATAAGAAAGAAATCCAAGGGATATCTAAACTAAGAAAAAGAAAAGAACTTGGGACAAAGGGAATTAAACATCAAAGAGTACAGATTTATGGAGAGTTCAAGGAGATAAGGAAAGGGTCAAAGAATAAGAGTAAGGAAAAACAAGGAATAGAATATTCCAAAGGGAACCAAAGGATTGGAAGCTAATCAGGAAGAAAAGGAAGAAAATATGGGGGAACACTATAGATATCAAGACCACTAAGGAAGGATGAGAAGAAAATAGAATAATAAGAAAGCCCGGGTATAACACCTACTTATAGAGAGATAAGACACAATTTCTTAAGAAAACGCCATAAAATAGGGAGACTGGTGGAAAGCAAAGGCATGGAATCAAAAGAGGAAGAAAAGCTAGAATGGATGAACCGTACAAGATCCTTAAGTATAAGTGAAGATTAAAAGAAAGAACTTCTAAGGAATGGTAGGGCGATCAAATGAAAGAATCCTAGAACGGGAGACATTAGAAGGAGGATGAGAATAGGAAGTTGGATTGAGGAAGGAGAAAGCCCTAGGTTAAGAAAAATAATTGAGGAGGTGTCACAAACGTCGGAGCCAAAATAAGGACCTCAATAAGAGGAACGAGTCGCTAAGTGAGTGTTTGGGGAGGTTAAGTATGATCTACTTGCAAGAAGACATGGAAACCCAAATAGGAATTTTAGACAGATCCAATTGAAGGAAATAACTCCTATTGACAAATTGTCCGAAAGAGTAAACGAAGCTCTAATAATAACTGGGGAGTAGTAAGGAATACATCCTAATCGAGGCAGGAGGGGAATACCAAGGACACAAAGATGTGAAAGGTTTTGACATGAGAGCGATGCAAGGTCCACTTCAAAGGAATAAATAGATGCTGGAATAAGTGAGAATGAGGTAATATAAATGAAAAGTACTCATAGGATCTGAAAAGTAAAGGTAAGCGGGTGAAGATAATGGCAAAGAAGGACATTCCAGATTGAATATTTGCAATGATAAAACTAGAAGGAGATCCTGGGGAAAAAGAAGTGTGAAACTTACCAAAGAAGGGAATCTTGGAAAAAAAACATAGGTGTATCAATAAAGAGGAAATGGAACCAACGTAATTGGAAAGAAAATAAGCTCCTCAAGAACTAGATGCTGTAGATGAAAGGATTAAGTACAAGGGGAAAGAAATCGTGAATATCCAAGGGATAAGTCAAACCCATGTAACGTGTAAGTAGGAAGATGACATCAAAAGATGCCATGAGTAAGAATGGATTTAGAAAGAGAAAAGACCTTAAAAAGGATGCTAGTGGGAATGAGGAATGAAGTAAGAAAGGAAGAGTTTTAGTATGACAGTAAGTTATCAGGAAGTTCAAGGACTTGAAAGTTGAATGACTGAATAAGGAAGTCTGGAAAAAAGAAGTAAGTAAGGAAACCAATACGGTTATAGGGATGTGAAGTCAAAGGCAAGTTCCGAAGAATGTCATGCGGTAAAGGGCATGTAAACCCAACTATTCCAGGGAAAATATGACCTAGGCAAGGAAGAGTCTATGATTAAGGCATGACAAAGTCAAGCGATAAAAAGTAGAATGAGGAAGTAATAACCAAAGAATGAGGAAAGGATCCATGCAGGATGAAAAGGTGATAAATGCCAAAACCTATGGAAGAAAATGATCGAAATTCCTAGTCCTAAAATCTTAGGTAAAGGAGTTTGGAATGGAGAAATGGTGCCTTGGAGAAAGAAGGATGTAACTAAAGGATATGATTCTAAGTCTTCTAGAGAGATATGCTTAGATAAAGTAAGTTCCATGGAATGAGAAATAGATGTGAATGAAACGAAAATCTTAGGTATGTGAGGTAAGGGATGAACGGATAATTTGGAAAATTTACAACTCTCAGATAACTCAAATGGTTCATAAAACCTTGGAAAAGAACTTTAGAACAAATTGGGAGAGAAAAACTAGACCAGTTCGGGTGAACCAAATCCAAATCGGATTGAACCAATTTATGAACTGAGCTAGTTTATGAATCAGAACTGATAGAGAGAGGGCAAACCGGAAAATTTATGGATCCCAAGTGATCTAACGAATCACAAAAATCATGAAAAAGGACTTTAGGAAGAATGGGGGATGAAAACCAAACTGGTTCAAGTGAACCGGATCCGAGCCAGTTTGAACCACTATTGAACTAGATGCTAAATTCATTTTTCAAGGTGGCTTAGAAAATTCCAATTTGAGAATTTAGACCACCATTTGATAGAGAACAAATTTAGATGAATTTTGAAAAACTCGGTTGAATCAGGCCTGAACCGACCAGTTTAAGCTTTGAACCCGGTCCTGTTCAGAGCAGTGTCATCTTCTTCCTTACGATAACAACACTGTTCATTCGCTGGAAAATCGAACCAACACCAACGAAGAGGAAATATTTTCGTTCAGTACATTTTAGGACATCAATTATTGTCATAAATGTGCCAAACAGACGGTCGACGAGTCCTCGAGCTCCCTATATAAAGAGCCCCTCTCCATTCATCTTCTCCACACCTATAAACCTCACTCTCTCTTAGCTACTCATTTTAGGGTTCAATATAGGGTCTTTTTTGTGCCAAAGAAGGCATGGTCGGGTTTGTCACGCCCCGACCCGGTTTGGTCGGATCCCCGTGATCAACCCGCCACTCTCCTGGTTTATTAAAGGGTTTCCCTTATCGTAAACCATAAAGAGTAAGGTGTTCTTTAACTTGCACCTTTTTCCTAGAATAGCATAATTAAAACTGTATGAAATTTAAAACTTTACCTACCTATCTTACAGGCATCTTTGTTGACGGTCTTTAAGGGGAGGCTTTCCGGGATTTCCTGAAAGGGATATAAGGGAGGGGGTGAGTACGACTACTCAGTGAATGGGTTTTTAAAAGCTTTTGACTTTTAAAAAAAATATTTATATGGAGTGTGTCGGACTCCTTTGTTTTCAAAAATCCCATTATTTAAAAATTTGGATTTTTCCATTATTTCTTAGTTACCACGGTGTGTCATCACCCAACACACATCCTTCATCATGAAGGTTACACACATTCGCAAGTCAGTATCACTACTGAACCCGTTAGTGGCTTCGGAACGACTTTTCCTGCCACCCGGATAGAAGTACGACCACTTCTACCCTGGGAATGAGTGGATGTACGTGACATCTGACCCACAATCCCAAAATCACTTCTTCGTATCCGTATGAGGACAGAGACCTCATCTTATCCCCACCCCAGTCTCATGTACTTGGTGTTACTCCAGATTTTGCACAGACAGCTGGAACGACGAACTGCCCTTATAGCCACCAGGTTGTCCAGTGCCCTTAAGACGCATCACTACCCCTCATGGGCGTCTTGATGATCTCGTACTCACAGTGCATGCACAAACAATGTTTTCTTATATTGCCATGTAATCTGTGGTGCCACTAGTCCAACGGCCCCGACTCTCAACTCAACCCGCAGCTGTTTGTCTTGACTAGTCCGTCGACCTGTCATGTCGAACTGCCGCTAGTTGACTGAGTTGGGAGACCTTCTTAACATGACATATAATTTTTCCCCTTCTATGATGTGAAATTGAATTAATTGCTTTTACTGAAAGACTGATGTATAGAACAACTTAACTAGAGATTGAGAAGTCTTAGAAAGAGGCTAAAGTGAATAAGTTAGTGGAAGAGAACGTGAGACTCACAGCCTTTCTCGATAAGAAAGAGGTAGAACTTAAGGTAGGGGAGAACACTTCCAACAAAATAGGTTTTTACTATCAATTATACCGACCAGTATAAGGACATTTTCGTTTATAACCGATGAATGTATTTTCAACTTCCTTCAAGGAAGTCTTATCATACCAACCAGGTATGATCTACTTACAACCGGTAAGTAGTTTTTTCGCATAATTTTTACATCTCTTTCTCTAAGTGGTGATGATTAAAATCGAGGTACTTATCATCCCCCTACTGGGAATGATATAAAATTTCCATCCACAACCGGTAATTGGTTTTTATCTTTAAGTTGTACTCATCATCCCAACCGGATATGATGTTAGTAAACCCACTCACAATCGATAAGTGGTTTTTAACTTTGAGTTGTGCTCATCATCCCAACCGGGTATGACGTTAGTAAACCCACTCACCTGATAGTGTAGTGAAATTCCACTTAGTCGGGTTCCGTCCTTAGCAAGTTGGACCTCGACTGACATTCCCGATGTCTCATTCTCCTACACGAGATGAACATAATTGTTCATTATTCTTTGGCCTAATAGCCCTCATTTGTTCCAAATGAATGAGAAAACCCAACTTTACATATATTTGCAATTATATCCCTAAAGTTATTTTTCGTTAACTTTAAGTTCATATTGCCGGGTTTTTCCTAAATTAAAGTCCCAAAACCTTTAAAATTTATCTTAGGACTCAAATTATTTGATTTCACACAAAGGGGTCTAATTTCCCAAATTTCCAATTTGGTCCTTCAATTTTCCCAAAATTACCATTTTGCCCCTTCTTTAGAAAAATGGTAAATTTTTGCCCCAAAAATTCTAAAATTTCTCAATTGGCCCTTTAACATTTTTATCATGACCAATTGACCCTCAATTTTAGAAAATTACATTTTGGTCCTTCAAATTTAGAAAAATATTCAATTTCCCCGATTTCCCCCCCCCCCCCCCCCAAATTGTTTAAATTGAGTTCCTACATGTTCATATGATTCTAAGGAACTATAAATCACAGATTTTAACGTCGAAACGAGCTCAAACGGAGCTTTGCCGGAAAATAGACAGTAGAGAGAGAAAGCTTCAATTTCTCATCGGTGAGGGCGCAGTGGTCGGAGCTTTCAATCTGGGCAGGTAGCTCTTCTCCAGAGGTTCTTCCTAGGATCAAGAATGACATCAATTGATGTCGAATTGAATTAGAATTTCTTCATTGAAATTCGGCCGACTCTCTCTAACAACGATCTGAAATTATAAAAGGGAGTCGAATTGGCTTACCTTTCGGTCCTAATTCGGCCGAGGAAGGACTGAGGAGGAGTTGGGAGGGCTTGGTTTGGTTTGAGAAGGGCTCGAAATGGCCGATTTCAGCTTGGTCGAAATAGAGCAGCTTCGGTCCGCCGGAGCTGCTTCACTGTTCTATCATGCCGGCGCTTCTCCAGCGATTCTCAGATTGACTGAAGTTTGCTATTAGATAGTTGTCTTCTCCCAGTTCTAAAGAGCCCGACCTCTCCTTCCGAGGTTAAGAAAATGTTCAAGTCGAAGCTTTGGTTCGAGCTTCACCGAGAAATGGAGCAGTAGAGAGAGAGAGAGAGAGAAGTGTTTAGGTGTGAGGAGAATGAATGGGGATGATCTCTTTATATAGGTGTAAAATCATATATTAAATGGAAGAGATTTATTATTAGTATTAATATTGTCATACTTCCTAGGAGGTCACTCATCCTCACACTACTCTCGAGCAAGCACACTTAACTTCAAAGTTCTTATGGAATCTTGTTCATCTGAACCAATTTAGTTTTTCTCTTCTAATTTGTCTTAAGTTTCTTTTACAAGGTTTAATGAACCCTTTGGATTATCCGAAAGTTGTAAATTTTCAAATTGCTTGTTCCCAAATGATTGAGTTTATAAACCGACTTAGTTTTCTTACTCGATTTGACCAATTTTTTCCCCGGTTTTCCTTAACTCAAAAGTGCAGGTTTTACATTAGAGGTAATAAATTCACTTTTCTTCATTTCATTCAGTATATCATTTGTCCTTAATGCAAACTTCTCTATCACTTCTAGCTTGAAGGCCATACTCTCAATTTGAGTTGTTTCCTCTTAAACTCCTCCTGACCAAAATTCATTTTCTCTTTGTATACTGAAGTCTCATATTCTGCAATTGCAGTCCTCTTGATGCGAACCTCGCCAATATGCTGACGACACCCTACACCAAATATGGCAACGATCCCAAGACTTTCACGACGCAAGTGCGAAAAGATGGAATATACCTTGTTTATGTGAGAAACAAGGTATGGGATATGTAGACGCCACACCCAAATCCTCTAAGAAGAACTCTTAGAAAACCCCGGGTGATAAGTCTTGATTGCTTGAACGCCACAGATAAAAACCTGATAAGTTCAAAAGCTCTCTCAAGATAGAAAGAAGACAAAACCTCACAAGATATAAATTCCAAAGTGTGTCTCCAATGCTGTGGAGTATGCCTTTTATAGGCTTAGAAAACAACCGAATGACCCACATAATGAGGAAAAAATCTATTATGGTTATAAGCTAACCTTATCTAATCTAACTACCTAATATTATCCTAAGAGATTTATTATATTTATAAATCTCTCCTTATTAATTAAATCTGGACCTTCTGTTGGGCTCATCTTGGGCTCTTCATTTGGGCTTCTATTTGAATATGCAGCAATCTCTTTAATCAGCCCATATAAAGCTTCTTTGAATCTTTTAGCCCTTAACTTTGTGATTGGGCCCTCTTGAAGTCTCAAATAACCATTTATCCCATTTGGTGACAAAGTGTTCAGCTTCATTGTAGGTTCATTTGATTGGGCTTGTGAATTTGTAGACTCTTTTGTCGGATTCACATCACCTCTTCACAAGGAATTACATAACTTTTGTAACCAAATTCACAGAGTTTAGTAGTTCTCCAATATAAACATCATCACGCTCATCAATCCTCGCCCAAGAGTTTTTATCTAGACTACCAAAGGAAAATAGATCAAGATCAACATTCCTTGAATAGGTCAATGGGATTCCATCTCGATCAACAAGCCCATTCACCCTTCTGACTATCTAATGCCGCATATGCTAATTCAGGGATTGCCATTACTCTAGCTTTTGATTTAAGGTAAAAGATTAAACAGTTGCAGCACTTTTGACCCTTCTCCACGGAACTTCCATCTCCTTCTTTGCATCTTTCTCAGAGTTGTGCATGCAAGTCTTTATTTCTTGAAGATATGTTTGAGAGTAATAGCCCAAGGTGTATGGAATAGTACTCAATTTCTAAGTTGTCTTGCCATGTTTAAATCATTGGAGATGTAGAATAGCCTCATATTATTTACCAAAAGCTTGCTAACATACAATCCACTTTAAGGAACATTTCCTGAACTCAGCATAATAGTACTCTAGAAGCACAACCATAGACATGAATTCAAATAAAAGAATGTTGATCCAATGTCTGAACTTTGCCCAAAATTATAGTCATCTAATTATTTATGCAAGCAATCCGATAGTGCATATCCTAAACCAAATTGAACCAGCATGGGATCCACTAGAAAACTCTAAACATAGGTTAAATAGCATGCCTTCCTTGAACATGCAAAATATCCTAAAAATTTTGATTGATAAGATGCAAATAAAAGATAAGAAACTACTACAATAACAACGTGGCATCTCTCAACATGTTGATCCCACAATAGAACAGGCATTAAGTTAAGTGAAACTACATAAGACCCAGATTGATTGATTGTTAGATAGGAAGCAACCATATACCAAAGGATCACCCACCAATGAAATACGATATCACACCTTTGAAATATCATAAATATTTATTGGGTAGGAAATGCAATGATTTTGCTTAATTCTCATCTTGACGTTCCCATTCATGTGTGATTTGTATATGTATGTATAAATGTTCTTTTAGGGGGGAATTTTGTTTGTGTGATTGAGCAGAATAATCCTTTTCAGTTTATCTGAACTATTTCTATTGTATTTTATATAATATCAATGCATGATTATTGAAAACAATTAACAGCAAAAAGTGTGGGTTTGATTTGCACAATCAACCAAACTACTATTATATTTTTTTTGCACAAGCTCATTCCAGAAAGGAACAACTCTCTAGTTCTTACTGCATGTCTCCTGCTTAATACTTTGGAATACTTCAGTGGAGTCAGTCTCTATAATGATGTCTTTGATATTGTTTTCTCTTGCTAATTGTACACCAAAAAGTATAGCAGTCATCTTGCTTTCCAAGGCACTGCTATAGCTGACTTGTTTTCTACCATCAAAAAGAAACCTTCCTTCCCTGTCTCGAGCTATTACTCCTATTCCCGCTGCATTCTTCCCCATGACAAAGGAACCGTCACAATTAATTTTTACACTGTCTTCCGGGGGTCGTTGCCATCTCTTGGGTGGCGTAGCCTTACGTCTTTCTTGTGTTAAGTCTTCCTACTCCTTATCTCTGCACATTCATGTATGAAGATATGCGTTGCTTGTGTGACTCGCATGGGATCTCGTAGAATCCCTTCCCGCTTTCACGATTGCATTCCTTCCAAATATTCCAGTAAACTATGGCCATTCTCCATGCCTGTTCCAATTGATCCTCTTTTGACTTCATCCCTTTCAACTTCCAGTTCTCCATCCATCTGCGAAAACAAGTAATAGAAACAACATCTATTCTAATACCACATACCGCGAGCCACACCACTCGGGTCCAGTCACAATGTACCAATAAATGTTCGACAGATTCATGTTTTTGACAAAACATAAACAACTATCATACCTCATATGCCTATTATAAAGATTCTCATTAGTAGCTATTGCATTATGACAAACATTCCACATAAATTGTCTCACCTTTGGTTGGCAAGGGAGGTTTATTGTAGTCCATACCTGACGTGGAGTTCCGCTAGAGGAACTAGCTCTTGTGCTATGATTTTGATCTTTTCCTCTAAGGAAAGCGTAAGCTGAGTGAACTATAACCTCCCCACTCTTCTCCCATGTCCAAATTATGCAATCTTGCATATTTGCTTCAACCACTGGTATCCTTCTGATTGCTATTTCTTCTTCCAGGTTAATCTTATCAATTAGTACATCTAGCTTTCATTGTCTCGATTGTGGTTCAATAAGAGAGCTAACTCTAAGTTCTGCAAATGAGTCATCCTGGATAGGGGACTGTAAACGATGGTCTTTGAGTGCAGGTATCCATCGAGAACCCTAGACCTTTATATGTCAGCCAAAACCAAATTGCCAAGTTAGTCCTTCCTTAAGAAGTTCTTTACCCATATGGATGCTTTGCCCATGCCCATGATGCCCCCGACCTTAGGTTGGCCTTCATTGGATTTGAATTTCCAAAGTATCTTCCCTTTAAAACTTTGCACCACGAATTGGGATCTTTCAAGAGTCTCCATGCCGACTTCATAAGCATAGCCTTGTTGAAAATGTGTATATCCTTGAACCCTTGACCACCTTGTTCCTTAATTTCTGTGGTTGTTTGCCACCTTACCTAGCTTATCTTTTCTTGCTCCCCTGTGCCACTCCTCCAAAATCTAGAGATCAAAGAATTAACCTCCTTGCACCATCCCTGAGGCAACAAGAAGCAACTCATTGCATAATTAGGTATTGTACTTAAAACATGTTTAATTAGAACCGCCCTCCCTACTTGGGATAGATATACTGATTTTCATCCTTGGAGTTTAGAGCTTATCCTCTATTTTAGAAAATTCAAACTTCTCCTCTTGCTTCTCCCCCATAGTATCGATAGATCAAGGTGTCTTTAAATTTTTCCAAAAGATTTATATTAAAGATGAATTAGGTAGAAATCAACTCTAAAAAGATGTGCAAACACATTCATAGTTAACTTGGTATGCTAGGCCTTAGTTATGACATGTCTCCATATTAAAGGACACTTTGGCATCTGTCCCTACTACTAGGGCCATAGCACAATGCAACACAAAACATTATAGGGAACATAATGACAAAACATCATCCCATAAGTGAGCACTACAAGTATTTGTTTCATTTTCATTTCCTCCAATAATGTTCAGACATCAAGACAACTCTTTTAAATATACTCTAAAAATGACTTATTATTGCCAAACTAAAAAAAATTAAATAAACTTTACATGCATTTTTATTTGTATGCATATAACTATAAAAAAACTAAATAAACTTTACATGAATTTTTATTTGTATGCATATAGAAATCAGAATGTATGAAATAAAAATATGAGGAAATGTGACCTTAGCAACTAACATGGTCTCACTCGTAAATTAAAATGCATGCAATTTTCATGTAAGATCATGAAATCAAGGCCACCCACCTTTTGTGAATGAAAGACAGGTAACATACTAGGATTGTAGTACACGATAGAAATAACCTACCACTTTTATTAATGTTAATAGTCTGGACACGTGGTACCTTTACCTAGGAGAGGGCGAGACTGAAAACTAAACCATGTGAACGTCATACTACCTTGTTTGTGACTCTCTCCAGGGACAAGGACAAAATACTAAGACTGACTATTTAAGGTATTTTCCACGTATAGACAAAAAATATAAAGAGTATTTTATTATTTTATCTCCAATTACATTTCAAAAACAGGCGGCCTAAAATTTGACCTAATATTTGTCTACAATGAGAGTTGCATCCATTTCGAGTAAAGTCTTTAAGCTAAATCATAATATAATAGAAATGTGTAAATATCTAAATAAAAATTAAGGGATAATGTCACGTATGATAATTCATATATTTTTTAAGGATTATTAACTAAAATGGATACCAACACAACTAGTTTTATATTTTAAAATTTATTTTATATTTGATACATATATACTTGAAAATATATTTTTCTTATATATTTTTAAAAAATAATATTTTCAGTTTTAAAAATATATATTTGATAAAAATAATAATTTTTAGTTTTAAAATAATCTAATGTATGAAACGTTTTTTAAAATGTGTCAGTTTTTTAAAATGTATAAAATTTTAAAAGTATTTAATAATATAAGATTTTTACCTAAAAATATAGAAGTGAAAAAATTATTTTTTAAATATATAGTACTAGAAATTAGATTTAAAAATTATATAATAAAAGTATACAAAATATAAACACAAATAAATTTGAACAAATATAAATAAAGTAAAATATCAAAATGTTGACATAAAAATGAAAAATAAAGACATACACTTAAACTTAGACACCTAAAATAAAATTAATTTAACGAGTTATTTTTTAATATTGGTAAATAACTAATTTTATAGGGTCAGCTTCATATAACCAGGTGAATCTTGCCGAGTAATGACATATATTTTGTTATATTAATACAAATATTGATAATTATATTTTATATTACCTCTTTTATCAAATAATCTTATATATATAAGAAAAAAATATAAAATAAAACTATTGTATTTAACATTTTTTTTTAATTTTTTAAGTATATACATCTAATATAGAATTTATTATATATACTATAAATGTATAATTTTTAAAATTGTTAAAATGTTTGTACTATAATAATTTATTTAAATATTAGCTAGTTAGATATATATAAAATAAATTATTATATTTATAACAAAATCTAATACAATACACAATATGTCAATATTCTCTTTCTTTCTAAATATTTGATTATTAATAAATTATTTATTATTTAAGTATTTTTTCTAAACTAATCTAACTCACACAAATTATTTACTATTTCATGATAATTTGACTCAACATATAATTATTTATTTCTTATTTTTCAAATAAATAAAGTTACTATAACAATATAAAATTAATTGGCTAATTTTTTAATTATTTTCTTAATAAACCCTTATATTTTAAAAATTAATTTTCTAGTAATCCTTTAAAATACTTTATTTTAGGGGTATACATATTATTTTTCTAATATTATATTAGATAACATTAGCATCAAATTGCAAATGTCATTTTATATAATATTAATTAATTTTTATATTTTTTAAGATAATAAAATAATTTATCAATTTCTTTCATAAATTTAGTTTGAGTGAATATAGGTGAATTAATGTTTTTGTAAGAAGGTAATATAATTTATATATAAGTATTTCAAATATTTATTTTCTCTAAAATATATAAAATTGTCATAATATTTTAATATATGAAATTTGGTAAAGTAATTCAACTTTTCAAATTTAATATGAAATTATTGAAAAAATACTTTAATTTATCAAATTTGATATAAAATTAATAGGAAAAAATATATTTAAGGTAATTATTTCATTATTATCATCATTAGCACTTATGATATCATATATTTATGTAAATCTTCATTTTTATATAATTAAAAATTACATATTGAATAATAGTACTCTTGTTATAACAAAGTATAAGAGAATAACATAAATGAACAATCAAATTAATTAAAGTATGAAATGATTTATTAAGATCACATATAAATTTTCCTTTGAATTATTCTTTCTAAATTATAAATTCAAGTGGCTCTAGACATATATTTATTTAATCGTCAATAATATTGTAAAAAATATAATTTTTAACTTCTAATTTATGTAATTATCAATTCTATATTATAATATAAATAAATTTTATTATTAGAATAAATAAAAAAAATTATAATTATAAAAAATTTTAAATTTAGAATTCATACGAGTAAACAACCCTTACAGTAAAAACTCAATTGTAACAAATTTAATGTTTATCATGAGGCTCATTCTTGTAAAATAGTTAACATTTCCACTTATATATTACAAAATTGTCTTGATGATGTGGTACTTTTATTAGGACTTCCACTCCATTTGATACATAAAAATATATTAAATAAAAAATGATATGTTGTTTTTAATGTTGTACTTATAAAATATTTAACATGTGTAAGAAATGTGAATGTATTAAATTAATTCAAATATATATTTAATTAGTTCTAAAATCACTTACACTTAACCTAATTTGTAGATGACATTAATAAAGATAATGTATATGTTACTATTTATTTCTATTTATTTATTTTGATAGGTTCATTGATTTATTATCTATTACACATTAATTCAATATATTTATAAGGATATTCAATAATTTGAACAATTTTTAAAGTGCACCAATAACAATAATTACATGAAATTTAATTTATTATTACTGGAAAAAATCAAATATTTATATAATCGATTTTAAACTATTACATTATACATTTGGAATTGATATAATATATTTTGTATTTCAATAATATGCCTCTAATAATAACAATAATAATTTATTTAATCAATATTTTGTTTGTATGAAGGGATTTGGAGATATTTAAATGAAAAAGTGTTTGTAGGGGTTGAAAAATCAATTGTTTGATATATTAGTTTTGATAAATGTGTATCAATTATTTTATATATACTAAAATATAATATAGATTTGAAGTGATTGTGAAATTGTTTATTTAAATTACTTTAATATTTTATTAATTTATTTATTATATATTTTAAATAAATTTATATATTAATAATATTTTATATAAAATTATATAACAAAATTAATATATCAAATTTATGTAATATAATTGATTATATATATTATTTTTCTTACTATAATTATAAAATATTTATATAAAACTATGATTATACAATTAATATTAATTCATTTTTATTGCTATTACAATTCAAATACGATATATAATTTGATTATATAATAAATTTTTATACATAGAATTTATTACATATAGTATAATTTATCTTTAAGCTTGCATTTTATTTAATATATGTCTTATAGGAAATAAGGTTGGAATTTCGTCTCGCTCCTCTTGATTAAAAGAAGGGAGAAACTTCTTTTGAACCAAGAAAGAGCGGCGGGTTGTTCATGGGGATCCAACCAAACCGGGTTGGGCGTGAAAAATATAGTGGTATTAGAGCCAAATTTCCTTGAACATTATCAATAATATGCCCTGATATTAATCCAACTCTATACTATCTTGTAGGAATGAAAATCCCTAGGAAATTTGCAAGAAAATCTAGTCCTTCCAAGAGTGAAAAAAAAAATCCAACCCAAGGGAGGAACCCGTTCATAGGTTCCTAAGGGGCGAAAAACGAGTACCCAAAGACATGGTGGAGGACTATTGGAAGCTAGTTGGGGCCTTACTGGAACCAGAAGGTATCATATACCCTCCTCTCAAACAAGAGGAACCATCACCACCTCCTATAAGTCCAACTCCTCCTCCAGTACCACAACCAAAGAAGAGGAACCCTACCAAAAATGAGGCCTGGGATAATTACTGGAATGCTTATGCTACCTCTATGAAGGTCCACCAAGTACCTCCATCCACTCAACCTGATTTCAATCCATCTCGATGGATGAAATGGACATATGAGTGTGAAGCAGAAGTACTAAGGCGGTACGGGTTGGAAGCCACACATAAAATTCATCCTATTGAGGAGCACGAATGGACCCCAATCAATTACTCAGAGCCTTCCGACCAAGAGTCTCATAATCGTTTTAGGGTTAACAATAGTCCTATGACCCCAAGGGATTAGGGGGGTAGAGAAGTCATGTAATAAGCCAAAATTTTGGCAAGAGAATATTTCCCAAATGAAATAAGAGGTTTATTAAAACTCCTAAGTTTCTTGAGAAAAATCTAAGTAGATAAAGGTGTAAGAGAAGAAAATCCTCTTAAGGAAGAATGGCTTATGAATAGTTAAACTCAAACTTAGAAAAAGAGAAATTATCTGGTGGAGATCCTAAAGAAAGGAAAATGGATTTGGAAGGGCAACCATTCAAGGACACATAACTATTGAGAGATCCAAGAAGAAGTATGACCACAAGAATAGAAGATGATCGATAGAGAAAAGATATTAAGATTTCACCTGAAAAAGATGAAGAGAAAGTGCAACGACAGGAAGCCCCAGGTGTAATAGATTTCTTAGAAATTTAAGAAGATAAGAAATGGATGAAAGGTAAAGTGTGAGTCGAAGAAAAACAAGAGTAAAGGAGGCGTATCGAGTTTACAAGATCGGAGAGAATTTTTCAAAGAATAAGGCGACCAAACATCAGAGAGTACGCGTGGTTAGAGTGTTAGGGGGTTTAGCATGATTTACTACAAGAAGGTCGGGAAAACTCGAATTTGGAACGTCAAGGGAATATTATATAAGGAAATACGGAGAGAAGGAGAGTGGAAAGCTCATTAGAGATAGAAATTTACCTGACTCATGACTTAGAAATTAGCCACGATAATGTTAACCCTAAAGGTATGGTACCCCTACTGGTACAGGATTGAGGAGAGGATATACACAGATCACAAGAACTATAAGTACTTCCTAATTAAAAAGAAATTTAACTCCCGCCGGGGGAGGCGACTGAAAATAGTGAAAGATTATGATCTTACAATGAAATATCACCCGGAAAGACTAATGTGGTAGCAGATGCTTAAAATCGCGAGTATTGAACTGAGACAACATAAGTAAAGACAAATTTCATATTTTGTTGCAACAATTAAGAAGGGAGAGGTGGAAAGGCCAAATACTTGGGAAAAAGAGGGATGAAAGAAAACTCTTAAAAAGACCAAAGGCCAATTAATGACTAAACTCAAGCCAAGAAAGGGATAGGCAAGACTCTCACAATATGGTCAAGAAATCTCGAAACAAGGAAGATTTATAAGCTCCCTAAAGAAAAAGACAGGTACTAGGTACGAATGAGGATATAGATAGAGTATAAAGGATGTGCCTGCAAAAATTGAGGAGTAAAGGTAAATAGGAGAAGACAACATCAAGGGATGTCATTTAAGGGTAGAAATCCCCTAGAGCAAATGTAAGAAAAGAATGTTCGAGAAATGTTGTGAAAGTAAGTCCTCCAAATAAATGTGGCTAAGAAGGAATAACCACAATTGGTAAGACGGGTCAGAGTCCACACACACATATGAAGTCTAAAGAGTGAACGACTGAGCATAATGTGGAGTACACAAAATAAGACCGATAATCGGAATCTACTCAAATAAGGAATAATGGATGGAATGAAAAAATTTTAAGATAATGGAAGACTGAAAGCGGGCAAATGCCCCAATATAGAAAGGGTGTAAGGAGATGAAGAAAGGAAACCTTCAAGAAATGGTGAGAAGGTGGAACATGTAACTCCTAAGGTGAAAGTCTCTATTTTGAAGAAAATAGTAGAGAATGAAACCAAAAAAAAAGGGAAGCTTTCCAAACCAAGTAAATTGACATGTAGACTGAAAGGAATCAATATGGTATAAAGAATTATGAAATGACTATGAACAAGTAAGAGTGGATTAAGGCCAAAGTAAAATCCTTGAGTAATGGATGACTTTGGGAATGAGGATGGACCTAAGAAAGGATGAATCCCAGCTTGTCGGTATAGTATTGGAAAACCCAATCAATGGGAACCAAAAGGACCCAATAAATAAATTGGGGAAAGATGAGTAGGTAAGAGGAATCCACTCGGTTATGTGAGACATAACATCAAAGGCATGATGGAGGAGATGATAATGGTAAAAATGATAGTTGAGAAAAGCTATCAAAAGAAAAGAGTAATAAAGTTATACGATCCCTGAAAGGTTTAAAAGCTAAGAGAGACACTCCGGGAGATATTCTAGAAATCAAATGAATAGAAACCAGTCCTAGAAAATGCCATGCTGCAAGGGCATGTAAGCCCAACAACCCGAGGGGAATATAACTCAAAGTAAGGAAGAGTCGGCTAATAAGCATGACGAGGTCAAATATAACAATTTGGACCAAAGTTATAATAGACAACTAATGGAAAAAGGGTTAAAATAGAACGAAAAGTGATAATTAAGAAAACCGTGGAAAAAAGTACTTAACGCTCGAAAGAACATCAAGCTAAAGGTTTCAATGACCAAGGGGTTAACTAGACACAATAATGGTTAGGTATCTTGGAATTCCCAATTTTGAGTACAAAATCTCAAGGGGAAGTATGTTGCTCTAAAAGTAAAAAAAGAGATAAAATCTAAGAACATACCCTGAAGTAAGGTACGTCTAGTTATGAAAAACTCCATGGAAGGAGTAAATAATACAAAGGAAAAAGGAATTCCTTATTTGAAGTTTGTGAAAAGGGCTAACTGAAAGAACGAGAGAAGAGTTTGCAAGTTAAACAAACACCAAAGGGGTATCTAAGGAAATGACTCCTCATGCAAATCTGCTAATTAAGTTTTGGGGACAAAACTCCTAAAAGGAGGTGAGAGTTGTAAAACCCGCCCTTTCAAGCTAAGGAAAATCGGGAAAAGAATCGGTCAAACCAAGTGAGGATACAGAATTGATTCACAAACACGATCCTTTGCGAACAAGCAGTTCGGGAATTTACAACTCTCGGGTGATCCAAAGAGTTCATAATACCATGAAAAAGAACCTTAGGACAAATTAGAAGAGAAATACCATACCGATTTAGATGAACCGAATCCAACTGGATTGAACCAGTTTATGAACCAAATTGGTTCATGAACCGAAACCGATAAAGAATGGGCAAATCAGAGAAATTCAACTCCCTTGTGCCCCAAAGAAATTTATAAACATTGGGAAGGAACCTTGGAACCAAGTGGGAAAGAAAAACCAAATCGGTTCAGGTGAACCGGACCCGAACCGGATCGAACCGGTTTAAGGACTAAGCTTGTTTATGAACTGGAATCGATAAAGAGATGGTAAACAAAAAATCTTATGGACCCTAAGTGACCCAAGGAGTCACAAAAGACATGGAAATAGACTTGTGAAGAAATTGGGCATGAAAACTAAATTGGTTCAGATCCGGTTTGAACCACTAATGAACCGAATCCTAAATTCATTTTTCTAAGTGGCTTAAATAATTCAAATTAGAAATTTGAGGCCACCATTAGATAGAGAATGAATTTAGAAATTTTTAGATTTGAAAAACTCGATCGAATGAGGAATAAACCAGTTGGTTTAAGCTTGGAACCTGGTTCGGACCGGTCTAGTCCGGTTTGGAATAGTGTCATCTTCTTCCTCAAGATGATAGCACTGTTCACTCGTCGGAAAACTAAAGAAACGTTGGCGAAGAAGAAACATCTCTGTTTGATACGTTTCAAGTCATCAATTCCTGTCATAACTATACCAAATGGATGGCCAACGGATCCCCAAGCTCTCTATATAAACAGCCCCTCTCCATTTGTCCTCTCTACACCTAAAAAGCTCCCTCTCTCTCAGTTGCTTAGTTTTCCGGTGAAGCTCGAACAGAGCTCTGATACAGGGCTAATTCTGAGCCAAAGAAGGTAAGGTCAGGTTCATTAGAACCGGGGAGAAGTCAACTACACGGTGGTAGCATACATACGTTCGTCCCGAGAGTCGTCGGAGAAGCGCCGATGTGATCAAATAGTAAAGCAGCTCTGGCGGATCGAAGCTGCCCTATTTCAGTTGAGTTGAAATCTGCCAATTCAAGCCCTCCTCAGGCCAAACCAAACTCTCCCGACACCATCTCAGCCCTTCCACAACCAAATTAGGACCGAAAGGTAAGCCAATTCAGCTCCCCTTTACAATATTAGATCGTTGTTAAAGAGAGTGTCGGCCGAATTTTGATGAAGAAATTCTAATCCAATTTGACATCAATTGATGTCATTCTTGATCCTAGGAAGAACCTCTAGAGGAGAGCCACCTGCCTAGATAGAGAGCTCCAACCGCCGCGCCCTCACCGGTGAGAAATTAAAGCTTTCTCTCTCTACAGTTTATTTTCTGACGAAGCTTTGTTTGAGCTCGTTCTAGCGTTAAAATCTGTGATTCAAAGTTCTTTAGAATTGTATGAACATGTAAGAACTCAATTTCATTCCAATTTTAACAATTAGAGGTGTTTGATCGTTCAATTTGATAAAATCAAATTCGGCAGTATTGAAGAGTTGAAATTCGAGGAAAATTGGGGAAATTTGGGAATTTTTGAAAATTTGAAGGACCAAAATATAATTTTCTAAAATTGAGGGTCAATTGATCATGATAAGAATATTAGAGGGCCAATTGAGAAATTTTAGAATTTTTGGGGCAAAATTTACCATTTTTTGTAAAGAAGGGGCAAAATGGTAATTTTTGGAAAATTGAAGGACCAAATTGTAAATTTGGGAAATTAAACCCCTTTGTGTGAAATCAAATGATTTGAGGTCCTAAGATAAATTTTGAAAGTTTTGGGACTCGAATTTAGAAAAATCTCGACAATAGGGACTTAAAGAAAAATAACTTTATGGACCTAATTGCAAATATATGTAAAATTGGGTTTTCTCATTCATTTGGAACGAATGAGGGCTATTAGGCCAAAGAATAATGAACAATTATGTTCATTTCATGTAGGAGAATGAGACATCGGGAACGCCAGTTGAGGTCCAGCTTGCTAAGGACGGAACCCGACTAAGTGGAATTTCACTACACTATCGGGTGAGTGAGATTATGTATCATACTCGGTTCGGGATGATAAGTACCTTGGTATAAAAACCCACAGCTTAGTGGTATTTTTAATCATCACTACTTAGAGAAAGTGATGTGAAAGTTATGCGGAAAAACTACTTACTGGTTGTAAGTAGATTATACCCGGTTGGTATGATGAGACTTCCTCGATGGAAGTTGAAAACCCGTTCATCGGTTATGAACGGAGATGTCCTTATATCGGTCGGTATAATGGACAGTAAAAACCTATTTTGTCAGAAGTGTTCTCCCATGACTATGTGCCAATGCATAAACTATTTGGGAGACCTTCTTTACGGGAGCTCGAACAGATCTTATATGACGGGGGCCTCGATTTTGGAACTCTAGGGCTAAAATGCCAGTTTTTGAAAAACTCGAACAGTGGGCCATAGGCCAATGGACACGAGCAGGAGCTCGTAAAAGAACATGATAGATATATATGTGCCATTAAAACTTAATAAGTGAATTGTTTGGTCATGGTACCAATGCAGGTCCGACATAATAAGTCAACTAGTAGCAGTGCGAGATGATAGGCCTCCGGACCAGTCGAGACAAACAGCTACATGTTGACTTGAAGGTCGGGACCGTTTGGGACAAATGGCACCACATATTATATCACAAATTTAAGAAAACTTTGCTTGTGCATGCACTATGAGTACGGGATCATCAAGATGCCCATGAGGGGTAGTGATGCGTCCTAAAGGCACTGGACAACATGGTGGCTATAAGGGCAGTTCGTCGTTCCAGCTGTTTGTGCGAAATTTGGAGTAGCACCAAGCTCATGAGATCGAGGTGGGGACATGATGAGGTCTCTGTCCTCATATGGATACAAAGAAGTGATTTCGGGATTGTGGGTCAGATGTCACGTACATCCACTCATTCCCAGGGTAGAAGTGGTCGTACTTCTATCCGGTGGAAAGAAAAGTTGCTCTGAAGCCACTAGCGGGTTCAGTAGTGATACTGACTTGCGAATGTGTGTAACCTTCATGGTGAAGGATGTGTATTAGGTGATGACACACCGGTAACTAAGAATTTATAGAAAAACCCAAATTTTTAAATGAAGAGATTTTTTAAAAGAAAGGAGTCTGACACACTCCATATAATATTTTTCTTAAAAGTTAAAAGTAGACCTTTGAAAACCTATTCACTAAGTTGTAGAAACTCACCCTTCTTTTCTTCCCCTTTCAGAAAAAGAGAAAATAACACCGAGCCTTACCCTTTGTCAGGTATGCTTAAATTTGTCTATAAGCTTGTATTTTATTTGATATATGTCTTCTAGGGAACAAGGTTGGAATTTCGCCTGGCTCCTCTCGATTAAAAGAAGGGGGAAACTCCTCTTGAACCGAGAAAGAGCGGCGGGTTGTTCACGGGGATCCAACCAAACCAGGTTGGGGTGTGACACAGGGTGTCATGCATAATCAAGAGCACCACATCCCAGTAATAACACTAGATGGTAGGTATATACGTGCAAAGAAAGAAGTGTGGAACTCAGATTTCTACAAAAATAGTAGAATTTTCATTCCAATAGCACAAATACTTCATGGCTCTGTTTCGTTCCATAGGCCATTACTAATATATCAATTTATCAAAACATTGAAAACCAAGAACTCTTTACATTTGCATATGTGCTTAGGAGAGAATAAACCTAAACAGGAGGCATCTATCATTTTGGTGGTTTCTCAACAGAATGAACTCAAGAATTTTGTTGAATACTTATTAAGATCCTCCAAACCACTCAGAGTAATGTGGGTTTCATTTCATTCAGTTTATCATTTGTCCTAGAGGCAAACTTCTCTATCGCTTCTAGCTTGAAGGACATACTCTCAATTTGAGTGGTCTTCCTCTTAATCTCCTCCTGACCAAAATCCACTTTCTCTGTGTACTGAAGTCTCAGATTCTGCAATTGTAGTCCTCTTCATAAGGAATTCCATAAGTTCTATAACCAAATTCGCAGAGTTTAGTAGTTCTCCAATATAAACATCATCACGCTCATCAATCCTTGTCCAAGAGTTTTCATTAGGACCACCAAAAGAAAATAGATCAAGATCAACATTCCTTGAACAGGTCAGTGGGATTCCATCTCGATCAACAAGACCATTCACCCCTTCGGACTGTCTAATGCCACATATGTTAATTCATGGACTGCCATTACTCGGGCTTTTGATTTTAAGTAAAAGACAAAATAGTTACAGCACTTTTGACCCTTTTTCACAGGACTTCCATCTCCTTCTTTGCATCATTCTCAGATTTGTCCATGCAAGTCTTTATTTCTTGAAGGCTGCCTCAAAGTAATAGCCTAAGTTGTATGGAATAGTACTCAATTTCCAGGTTGTCTTGCCACGTTTAAATCGTTGGAGATGTAGAACAACCTCAAATTAATTACCAAAAGCTTGCTAACATACAATCCACTTTAAGGAATATTTCCTAAACTCAGCATAACAGTACTCCAGAAGCACAACCATAGACATGAATTTAAATAAAAAAATGTTGATCCAATATCTGAGCTTTACCAAAAATTATAATCATCTAATTATTTTTGCAATTAATCTGACAATGCATATCCTAAACCAAATTGAACCAGCATGGGATCCACCAGAAAATTTTGAACATAGGCTAAGTAGCATGCCTTCCTTGAACATGCAAAATATCCTAAAAATTTTGATTGATAAGATGCAGATAAAAGATAAGAAACTACTACAATAGCAACGTGGCATCTCTCAACATGTTGATCCCATGATAGAACAGGCATTAAGTTAAGTGAACTACATAAGATCCATATTGATTGCTTGTTATATGGGAAGTAGACATATACCAAAGGGTCACCCACCAATGAAATACGATGTCAAACCTTTGAAATATTGTAAGTATTTATTGGATAGGAAATGCAATAATTTTGTTTACTTCTCATCTTGATGTTCCCATTCATGTGTGATTTGTATATGTATGTATGAATGCCCTTTCAAGGGGGAAATTTTGTTTGTGTAATTGATCATGATAGTCATTTTCAGTTTATCTAAACTATTTCTATCGTATTTTGTATAATATCAATGCATGGTTATTGAAAACAATTAAAAGCAAAAGGTGTGGGTTTGATTTGCATAGTCAACCAAACTACTGTTATACTAAATCTTACTTTTAGTGTCATTTACCGACCAATTTGGTCGGATCCCCGTGAGCAACCCGTCACTCTCCCGATTTATTAAAAGTTTTTCCCTTCTTTAAACCATGAGAAGTAAGGCGTCCTTTAAACTTGTACCTTTCCTAGTCCATAAATCAAAACTGCATAAAATTATGAACTTTTACATACCTATCTTGCAGGTGTAGTTATCTAGGGTATTTGGGTAGGTTTCCCTAGGTTACTTAAAAAGGGATATAAGGGAGGGGGTGAGTACAACGACTCGGTGAATGGATTTTTAAATTTTACTTTTAGGAAAAATGTTTAAATTGTAGTGTGCTAGACTGATTATTTTCTTTAAAAATATTCATCCTAAAAAATCTAAGTTTTTATAGCCATTTCTCATTACCTCGATATGTTTAACAACCAACACACATCCTTCATCATGAAGGATAACATGCATTCCCAGGCCAGACCGTCCACTAAACCCACTTGTGGCATCGGAGCGACTTTACCAACTACCTAGATAGAAGCACGTCCACTTCTACCCTGAGAATAAATGGATGTTCGTGATATCCGATCCTCAATCCCGTAACAAAACATTGTGTCCATATGAGGACAAAAATCTCATCCTATCCCTACCTCGGTCTCAAGCGCTTGAAGCTACATCAAGCATCGCAAAACTTCTGGTACGTGATGCGAACCTCGCCAATATGCTGACGACACCCTACATCAAATATGGCAACGATCCCAAGACTTTCACGACGCAAGTGCGAAAAAGATGGAATATACCTTGTTTATGTGAGAAACAAGGTATGGGATATGTAGACGCCACACCCAAATCCTCTAAGAAGAACTCTTAGAAAACCCCGGGTGATAAGTCTTGATTGCTTGAACGCCACAGGTAAAAACCTGATAAGTTCAAAAGCTCTTTCAAGATAGAAAGAAGACAAAAAACCTCACAAGATATAAATTCCAAAGTGTGTTTTCTCCAATGCTGTGGAGTATGTCTTTTATAGGCTCAGAAAACAACCGAATGACCCACATAATGTGGAAAAAATCTATTATGGTTATAAGTTAACCTTATCTAATCTGACTACCTAATATTATCCTAAGAGATTTATTATATTTATAAATCTCTCCTTATTAATTAAATCTGGACCTTCTGTTGGGCTCATCTTGGGCTCTTCATTTGTGCTTCTATTTGAATATTCAGCAATCTCTTTAATCAGCCCATATAAAGCTTTTTTTTTTAATCTTTTAGCCCTTGACCTTGTGATTGGGCCCTCTTGAAGTCTCAAGTGATCATTTATCCCAATTGGTGACAAAGTGTTCAGCTCCATTGCAGGTTCGGTTGATTGGACATGTGAATTCGTAGTCTCTTTAGTCGGATTCACATCATTCTCCCCCTCTTGAAAATGATTTGTCCTCAAATCATCTATTTCTTCATCACCTACATCAAAGGGCATTAAATCAGTAACATTGAAGCTTTCATTAATGCTATACTCACCAGGCAACTCTAGCTTGTAAGCATTATTATTAATGCGTTCCAACACACGAAATGGTCCATCTCCTCTAGGAAGAAGTTTTGATCGCCTTTGTTCCGGAAATCGTTCTTTCCTCATATGAAGCCAGACCCAATCGCCAGGTTCGAAAATGATACTTTTGCGGCCCTTGTTTGCTTGTTTTTCATAAACTTTAGTCATCTGTTCAATATGCATCTTTGTCTTCTCGTGCAATTCTTTCACAAACTGTGCTTTTCTCTTTCCATCAACATTCACAAATTCACCTACAGGAAGTGGAGTTAGATCTAGAGGGGTTAATGGATTGAAACCATAAACAATCTCAAATGGTGAAAACTTAGTTGTAGAATGAATAGAACGATTATAAGCAAATTCAACATGTGGTAAGCAATCTTCCCATGATTTCAAATTCTTTTTTATTATAGAACGTAATAAAGTACCTAATGTCCTATTTACTACTTCTGTTTGACCATCAGTTTGTGGGTGACATGTTGTTGAAAACAGCAGTTTGGTTCCCAATTTACCCCATAGGGTTTTCCAAAAGTAACTCAAGAATTTAGAATCACGATCAGAAACAATAGTTCTAGGCATACCATGCAATCTGACAACTTCTCTAAAGAACAAATCAGCCACATTCGATGCATCATCAGTTTTATGACATGGAATGAAATGTGCCATTTTCGAAAACCTATCAACTACCACAAACACAGAATCCCTCCCCCTCTTAGTTCTTGGTAATCCTAAAACAAAATCCATGGAAATATCAATCCAAGGTGCATTAGGAATTGGAAGAGGAGTATACAGGCCGTGAGGTTGTTGCCTAGACTTAGACTCTTTACATGTAATGCATCGAGAACAAATTTTCTCAACATCCCTTTTCATGTGGGGCCAAAAAAAATGCTCGTGCATTATCGCCATAGTTTTAGCTACCCCAAAATGTCCCATAAGTCCTCCACCACGTGCTTCCCTAACAAGTAACTCACGCAAAGATGACTGAGGGATGCATAATTTGTTTTCTCGAAAAAGAAATCCATTTTGTAAATAAAATTTTCCAAACCTACCAGTTCGACAACCTTTAAACACTTCACAAAAATCAGGATCATTTGCATACAAATCCTTGATATAATCAAATCCAAGTAATTTAGAATCAAGCATTGAAAGCATAGCGTACCTTCGCGATAGAGCATCTGCAACTATATTTTCCTTACCTTGTTTGTATTTGATCACATATGGGAATGTTTCAATGAACTCCACCCACCTTGCATGGCGTTTGTTCAACTTGTGTTGTCCTTTGAGATGTTTAAGAGATTCATGATCTGTGTGAATCACAAACTCTTTCGGCCATAGGTAGTGCTGCCATGTTTGAAGAGTTCGAACTAGGGCATACATCTCCTTATCATAGGTAGGATAGTTAAGGGTTGCTCCACTCAACTTTTCACTGAAATATGCAATTGGTCTTCCTTCCTGCATTAATACACCTCCAATACCTACTCCTGATGCATCACACTCAATTTCAAATGTTTTCGAAAAATTAGGCAATGAGAGCAATGGGGCAGTAGTTAATTTTTCCTTTATCAATTGAAATGCATTTTGTTGCTCATTACCCCATTTAAAAGGTACATTTTTCTTTATAACAGCAGTAAGAGGTGCAACATAACTACTGAAATTTGGAACAAAACGTCTATAAAAACTAGCTAATCCATGGAAACTTCTTACCTGACTTACCGAATTAGGTGTCGGCCAGTCGCGAATTGCCTTAATCTTTTCCTCGTCAACTCCAATCCCTTCTGAACTTATAACATATCCAAGAAACACAAGTTTATCCGAACAAAAGACACATTTATTCAAGTTGGCAAACAACTTATGTTGCCTTAATGCTTCTAACACAGCTCTTAAATGTGCTACATGTTCATCCATGGTCTTGCTATAGATTAGAATATCATCAAAATATACCACTACAAATCTCCCAATAAAAGCACGTAATACATGATTCATTAATCTCATGAAAGTGCTTGGTGCATTAGTCAACCCAAAGGGCATAACTAACCATTCATATAATCCTTGTTTAGTCTTAAATGCAGTTTTCCATTCATCCCCTTCTTTCATTCGAATTTGATGATATCCACTCTTAAGATCTATTTTCGAAAATAAACAAGATCCATGCAACTCATCTAACATGTCATCCAAACGAGGAATAGGGTGGCGATACTTTACCGTGATGTTGTTGATGGCTCGACAATCCACGCACATTCGCCATGTTCCGTCCTTCTTAGGTACAAGTAGCACTGGCACAGCACATGGACTCATACTCTCTCGAATATACCCCTTTTCCATCAGCTTTAGGACTTGGCGTTGAAGTTCCTTTGTTTCTTCAGGGTTACTTCTATATGCTGGTCGGTTAGGAATCGTCGCTCCAGGGATTAAATCAATTTGATGTTCAATTCCTCGAATTGGTGGCAAACCTGGTGGTATCTCATCAGGAAAGACATCGATAAATTCCTGCAAAACAGAAATAATATTGCTCGGCAAAGATCCGACAAGATCGTTAGTACTCAAAAAGGCGTCCTTGTACATAAGTACAATAAGAGCCTGATGTGAAAGTAAAGCTCGCTTGATCTCACTTTTTCTTGCAATAAAATTGCTTTTACTCTCTTTTTTTTCCACTTCTGACTTTTCCCTCTTTTTTTTCAACTCTGATATTTCTCCTTTCTTTTTTTCTTCTATTTTCTGTTCATTTGCCTTTTTCTTTTTCAGTTGATCCTCAAAAACTTGCCTTGGAGTCAATGGAACAAGAGATATTGGTCTCTCATTCATCACAAAAGAGTACCTATTAGTGAATCCATCATGCATAACTTGACGATCAAACTGCCAAGGTCGTCCCAAAAGTATATGGCACGCGTGCATTGGTACCACGTCACATAGTATTTCATCTTGATATTTTCCAATAGAAAATGCAACCAACACTTGTTTGGTTACCTTGAGTTCACCTTGGTCGTTCAGCCATTGTAGTCGATAAGGCTTCGGATGCTTTAAGGTTGGTAATGCCAATTTCTCCACCAGCTCAGTGCTAGCTACATTAGTGCAACTTCCCCCATCTATAATAACACAGCAAACCTTATTTTTCACACAACAACGAGTATGAAATAAGTTCTCACGCTGATTGTTTTCTTCTTCTTGGGCTTGAACACTGAGAGTTCGCCGTGCAACCAACAATTCCCCTTCTTCTGCATATTCATCAGCATCTTCAAGTGGTGGCATCCCCGGATCGATATCTTCTTTTTCATCATCGGTCTCAATCTCACCATTAGCATTGATCACCATTGCCCGCTTATTTGGGCATTGACTTGCAATGTGACCCCTGCCTTGGCATCGGAAACACTTAATATCACGAGTTTTGGGAGTTGTGATATGGGTGTTACCTTGATTTTGAGCCACAGCCTGCTTGGTTGTCTCTTTTAGTGGAGCATGCTGAGGTTGAGTTGACTGACTCTCAAATCGCCTTGAGGATGGTTTCCATGAGTTCGAGGAACCATTGTTTAATCCCCTTTTGTGTAAACTCTTTCTCTTCAATTGTTGTTCGACTTTGATAGCTTGATGTACCATATCTTGGAGCTCAACATGATATTGCATTTCCACCACGTCAGCTATCTCATGGTTTAGACCATGCAAAAATCTCGCCATTGTTGCCTCTCTGTCTTCCTCCACATTTGCTCGAATCATCGCAATCTCCATCTCCTTGAAGTATTCGTCGACGCTTCTTGATCCTTGGGTAAGCCTTTGGAGTTTATTGAACAACTCCCGGTGATAGTGGCTGGGAACAAATCGTCGTCGCATGATCACTTTCATTTCGTCCCAAGACTCCACAGAGCGTTCGTGATTTCGTTTCCTTTCCTTCACCAATTGATCCCACCATATTATAGCATAATCAGTAAATTCGACAGCAGCAAGTCGTACCTTTTTCATCTCCGAGTAATTATGACAGTCAAAAACCATCTCCATCCTCTTTTCCCATTCAAGATACGCTTCTGGATCTGTTTTTCCTTGAAAAGAGGGTATTTTCAACTTTATATTATCCAGGTTGTCATCAACTCGAGGTCGTTCTCTATGAGCATATCGATCGAAATCCTCGGGTTCTTGTGGGTCAAAATGTCTTGGCTGAAAGCTTCGAGGTCGCTGTTCAGTAGGGGTATGTTGACGCGAACCCCTCACTCCTTCCAATTGATCAATTCGCTCATGAAGCGGTTCCAACTCGGACTTCAGCATTCGTTTCATTTCACTTATGATGGCTTGCATTTGTAAATTTGTAATCGGTTGTTGGGAATCTTCTTCATTTGGCGTATCTCCTCGTTGTTGTGCCATGAGTTCCTACAAATGATAACAGAAGAACCTTCCAAATGCTCACTCACGTATTTCTCCCAATCTCTCGTTTTTTCACACTCAATTGGCTTTTTCTTAAAGATTCAAACACTCTTGCCTTTTTCCTCTCGAATGTCTTCTTTCAATCTAAATTGAACTTTAAAAACAAATCGTTTTTACGAAGCAGTTCAACTTGAGGAACAATCAAGACAAATCAATAAAGGTTTTCAAAAAGTAATCCCAAAGAATTTAAGTGAGAGGTATGAATAGACTCACAAATAAGAGTAAAATTTAGATAGAAAATAAAGAAATTAAGATGAAATGAAGTAATAGAAGATAGAGCAGAATAAGAATGACATATAAGATAGAATTGTGTGCCCCTTTTTTTTTTACCTTTTTTTTCACGAATTTTTTTTTTCCGCTTTTTTTTAGAACGATCTTTTTTTACTCTTTTTTTTTTCTTTTTTTTTCTGCACTTTTTTTAGCACGAATTTTTGGCTTTTTTTTTCTCTTTTTTTTAACCTCCTGAAGAGAAGATAGATAGAAGAATATGATAATTTTTTTTATAGAGAATAGAAATAGGTAGAGAAGATAAAAAAGAACTAGATAAACAAAATGGTATGGAACTTGCCGTGCAACCGTGTGCTCTGATACCAACTGATGCGAACCTCGCCAATATGCTGACGACACCCTACACCAAATATGGCAACGATCCCAAGACTTTCACGATGCAAGTGCGAAAAGATGGAATATACCTTGTTTATGTGAGAAACAAGGTATGAGATATGTAGACGCCACACCCAAATCCTCTAAGAAGAACTCTTAGAAAACCCCGGGTGATAAGTCTTGATTGCTTGAACGCCACAGGTAAAAACCTGATAAGTTCAAAAGCTCTTTCAAGATAGAAAGAAGACAAAACCTCACAAGATATAAATTCCAAAGTGTGTGTCTCCAATGCTGTGGAGTATGCCTTTTATAGGCTCAGAAAACAACCGAATGACACACATAATGTGGAAAAAATCTATTATGGTTATAAGCTAACCTTATCTAATTGACTACCTAATATTATCCTAAGAGATTTATTATATTTATAAATCTCTCCTTATTAATTAAATCTGGACCTTCTGTTGGGCTCATCTTGGGCTCTTCATTTGGGCTTCTTTTTGAATATTCAGCAATCTCTTTAATCAGCCCATATAAAGCTTTTTTGAATCTTTTAGCCCTTGACCTTGTGATTGGGCCCTCTTGAAGTCTCAAGTGATCATTTATCCCAATTGGTGATAAAGTGTTCAGCTCCATTGCAGGTTCGGTTGATTGGACATGTGAATTCGTAGTCTCTTTAGTCGGATTCACATCATGAACACTTTGTCACCAATTGGGATAAATGATCACTTGAGATTTCAAGTGGGCCCAATCACAAGGTCAAGGGCTAAAAGATTCAAAAAAGCTTTATATGGGCTGATTAAAGAGATTGCTGAATATTCAAATAGAAGCCCAAATGAAGAGCCCAACAGAAGGTCCAGATTTAATTAATAATCTTAGGATAATATTAAGTAGTCAGATTAGATAAGGTTAGCTTATAACCATAATAGATTTTTTCCACATTATGTGGGTCATTTGGTTGTTCTCTGAGCCTATAAAAGGCATACTCCCCAGCATTGGAGAAACACACTTTGGAATTTATATCTTGTGAGGTTTGGTCTTCTTTCTATCTTGAAAGAGCTTTTGAACTTATCAGATTTTTACCTGTGGCGTTCAGGCAATCAAGACTTATCACCCGGGGTTTTCTAAGAGTTCTTCTTAGAGGATTTGGGTGTGGCGTCTACATATCTCATACCTTGTTCTCACATAAACAAGGTATATTCCATCTTTTCCTACTTGCGTCGTGAAAGTCTTGGGATCGTTGCCATATTTGGTGTAGGGTGTCGTCAGTATATTGGTGAGGTTCGCATCAGTTGGTATCAGAGCACACGGTTGCACGGCAAGTTCCATCTCATCTTTTTATCTAGTTCCTTTTTTTATCTTCTCTACCTATTTCTATTCTCTATAAAAAAATTATCATATCCTTCTATTAATCTTCTCTTCAGTAGGTTAAAAAAAGGAGAAAAAAAAAGCCAAAAAAAAATTCGTGCCAAAAAAGAAAGAGCAAAACAAAAGTTCGTGCTAAAAAAAAAAAGAAAAAAAATAGTTCGTGCTAAAAAAAAAGCAAAAAAAAATCGTGGAAAAAAAAGGCAAAAGAAAAAAAACGAGGCACACAATTATATCTTATATCTCATTCTTATTCTGCTATATCTAAGTCTATTACTTCATTCCATTTTAATTTCTTTCTTCTCATTTAAATTCTTTGGAATTACTTTTTGGAAACCTTTATCGATATGTCTTGATTGTCCCTCAAGTTGAACTGCTTCGTAAAAAAACGATTTGTTTTTAAAGTTCAATTCAGATTGAAAGAAGACATATGAGTGGAAAAAGGCAAGAGTGTTTTAAATCTTCAAGAAAAAGCCATTTGAGTTTTAAACAGGAGTGTTTGAGAGAAATATGTGAGGGAGAGTTGCGAGGTTCTTTTGTTTCTAACAATTGGCAGGATTACAATTTCCAACAAAGAGAAAACACATGGAAAGAAGCCAGTTTCCCTCAACCCGTTCAACATCTAGATTGGAAAGCCTTGATGAAACAAGTTGTAAAGTCTGGATTTGAGCCATTTCACACGCGAATGGATCGCTTGGAGGAAGGTGTGATACGTCGTTCACATCAACATACTTCCGTTGAACAACAACCTTGGTGCTTTCAATCTAGGCGTTTCGATACTCAAGAACTCGAGGAATTTGAAGATCTTCAAGTTAATTGTGATAGCACCGGACATGATTGCATCAATCAATGTACTCCAAGTGAAAGGCCATGGATTGATGACATCATGGACAACCAACGTGAGAATCTATTTCATACTCGTTGTTCTATGAAAAATAGAGTTTGTTCTGTTATCATAGATGGAGGAAGCTGCACTAATATGGCTGGCACCGAGCTTGTGGAGAAGTTGGCATTACCTACACTGAAGCATCCGAATCCTTATCAAATTCAAAGATTGAACGATCACCACAAACTCGAGGTAACCAAGCAAGTGTTGGTTTCATTCTTTATTGGAAGATATAAGGATGAGGTATTATGTGATGTGGTGCCAATGCAAGCTTGCCATATTCTATTGGGACAACCTTGGAAGTTTGATCGTAAAGTTACACATGATAGATTAACAAATAGGTACTCATTTGTGATGCATAATAGACCGATATCTCTTGTACCTATGACTCTACAGCAAATACATGAGGATCAATTGAAAGGGAAAAAGGCAAATGAAAAGAAAAAAGCAGAAAAACAAGAAGAGATAAAAGCCATGATTGAAAAGAAAAATACAAAAGGCAATGTTGAAAAGGAAGAAAGAGAAACAGAAGAGAGAAAAGCCAAGTTTGAAAAGGAAAAGAAAAAAGTCATAATTGAAAAGAAGGAGAGTAAAAATAATTTTATAAGTTTACATGTCCTTACAGTACCTATTTACAAGGATATATTTTTAAATACTAACCCCATTGTCGGATATCTGCCGAGCAATATTATATCTTTTTTGCAGGAATTTAAGCATGTGTAATGAAGAAATCTTGTGGAATCAAGCATCAAACTCAACACCAAGTCATAAAGCTGATGACAAAGAGAATTATATCCAGGAGAATTAATCCACCAGTTGTGCAACTATTCAAACGGGGTAAGACTTATCAAGCATACATTGATTGTCGAGTTATTGACAGTACCCAGGTATATTTTCAATACTCTATTCCTTATTTAGATCATATGTTAGATGATTTGTATGGATCTTATTTGATTGCAAAAATAAATTTTAAAAGTGAATATAATAAATTTCGAATTAAAGATAAATATAAATTGAAAAATGCATTAAAGACAAAACCTGGTTTATATGATTGGTTGATTATGATATTTTGTTTGAATAATGCAACTTATACTTCTATTAGGATAGTGAATTATTTCTTAAATAATTTTATTGAAAAATTGGTTGATATATATTTTGATTATATAATAATATCAAATTATATATCTAATATGTACTCAGATGAACATGAAATATATTTAAAAGTGGCCTTAAATATTTTTAGGAAATATATATATGGTATTAATAATCTTATATTTTCTCAATATGTTGCTATTTCTAAATGGATTGTAATTAAAAAGGAAATTAAAGCAACTAAAGGTTGGTCAATATCTTATTTGGTAAGTGAGATGAGAAGTTTTCTTAGATTAACTTACTTTTATATAGATTATGTTTCTAAATTTAATAGTTGTCATTTACCTCTCACTATGTTTTTAGAAAAGAATATTTTATTTAAATTATGTGATGTGCAAGAAAATATATTCAAATATTTAGGGGATAAACTAAGTAGTTTCCTTTTTATTGCATTACCTAACTTTGTTAAATTATTTAAACTTAATTGTGAAGTATAAAAAAATAGGCAGTTTAGATATATTAAAAATATATTTTAGTGAAAAGTTGAGCAAAGTAGCATTCAACTATCATACTTATGATAATGAGATATTTATGTTTTCTCAACCTCTACAAATATGGCAGCTAAGGCAAAAAGAATCTATTATTCACATGAATCATGTATTTGATTTGCATATTAAGAGGAAGTATAGGTTGAAGAAGCGTCATGCAAGGTTGGTAATTTTCATCAAGACTTTTCCATATGTGATCGAGTATAGACAAGGTATGAAATATATAGTTATTGATGCACTATCACGAAGGTATGTCTTTCTTACAATCATTGATACTAAATTGCTTAATTTTTCTTGGAATACTGTGTTGGTTACAAAACTTCTATTTTCAACTGCATGTTTATCACATATTGTGTTTGCATATAATCGTTATATTTATTCAGTAACTAAGTTATCACCAATGGAGATTATCCATGATTTTAATCCATTGGATAAAAAACAGCAGACTCAAGAAAATATTAATCTTTACAACAAGAGTTTCATGAAAGTTGTTTTTGATCCAGGGATTTGGGTTAGTTTACATATGAGGAATGAATGGTTTATGAATAGAAAACTATCAAAATTTCTTAGATTAGAGGGATTATTTAAGGTGTTAAAACTCTATAGTAATAATTATAACAGGAAGTTATCTGGCAAATATATTGTTAGTAATAGCATATATATTTATAAGTTAATGTCTTTTGATGTAGGTGATGAAGGAAAAGAAGATTTGAGGACAAATCATTTTCAAGAGGGGGAGAATGATGTGAATCTGACAAAAGAGTTTACAAATTCACAAGTCCAATCAACCGAACGTGGAATGGAGCTAAACACTTTGTCACCAAATGGGATAAATGATTATTTGAGACTTCAAGAGGGCCCAATCACAAGGTCAAGGGCTAAAAGATTCGAAGAAGCTTTATATGGGCTGATTAAAGAGATTGCTGAATATTCAAATAGAAGTCCAAAATGAAGAGCCCAAGATGAGCCCAAGAGAAGGTGATGAAGGAAAAGAAGATTTGAGGACAAATCATTTTCAAGAGGGGGAGAATGATGTGAATCCGACTAAAGAGAGTACGAATTCACAAGTTCAATAAACCAGACCTGCAATGGAGCTGAACACTTTGTCACCAATTGGGATAAATGATCACTTGAGATTTCAAGAGGGCCCAATCACAAGGTCAAGGGCTAAAAGATTCAAAAAAGCTTTATATGGGCTGATTAAAGAGATTGCTGAATATTCAAATAGAAGCCCAAATGAAGAGCCCAACAGAAGGTCCAGATTTAATTAATAAGGAGAGATTTATAAATATAATAAATCTCTTAGGATAATATTAAGTAGTCAGATTAGATAAGGTTAGCTTATAACCATAATAGATTTTTTCCACATTATGTGGGTCATTTGGTTGTTCTCTGAGCCTATAAAAGGCATACTCCCCAGCATTGGAGAAACACACTTTGGAATTTATATCTTGTGAGGTTTGGTCTTCTTTCTATCTTGAAAGAGCTTTTGAACTTATCAGGTTTTTACCTGTGGCGTTCAGGCAATCAAGACTTATCACCCGGGGTTTTCTAAGAGTTCTTCTTAGAGGATTTGGGTGTGGCGTCTACATATCTCATACCTTGTTCTCACATAAACAAGGTATATTCCATCTTTTCGTACTTGCGTCGTGAAAGTCTTGGGATCGTTGCCATATTTGGTGTAGGGTGTCGTCAGCATATTGGCGAGGTTCGCATCACCTTATCTAATCTGACTACCTAATATTATCCTAAGAGATTTATTATATTTATAAATCTCTCCTTATTAATTAAATCTGGACCTTCTGTTGGACTCATCTTGGGCTCTTCATTTGGGCTTCTAATTGAATTTTCAGCAATCTCTTTAATCAGCCCATATAAAGCTTTTTTGAATCTTTTAGCCCTTGACCTTGTGATTGGACCCTTTTGAAGTCTCAAATAATCATTTATACCATTTGGTGACAAAGTGTTCAGCTTCATTGCAAGTTCGTTTGATTGGGCTTGTGAATTTGTAGACTCTTTTGTGGAATTTACATCAGTTCGATCACGTCGGTGCTTCTTCGGCGACCCTCGGAGCAAATGGAGACTACAAGTGTGTAGCCGACTTCTCCTGAATCAAAAAAACCCAACCACGCCTTCTTTGCCTCAAAAAAGACCCTATATCGGAGCTCTAGTTTGAGCTTCACCGAAAATTGGAGTAGTTGAGAGAGAATGGAGTTTTCAAGTATAGAGATGATGAATGAGGAGGGGCTCTTTATATAGGAAGATCGGGGACTTCTTGGTCGTCTGATTGGCACCTTAAAGACGACCATTCATTGCCTAAAACTCCCTAGTCGGAGACTTTTCAGCTTTGTCAGCGCTGTTCGATTTTCCAGCGAGTAAATAGTGATGTCATCTAAAGGAAGAAGACAACACTTTCCTAAACCGAACCGGGTTCAAGGCTTAAATCGGTCGGTTCAGGCCCGATTTGATCGAATTTTTCAAAATTCAGTCAAAATTTCTAAATTAATTTTCTATTCAATGGTTACCTCAAATCTCAAATTTGAATTTTCTAAGCCACCTAGAAAAATGAATTTAGCATTCGTTTCAATAGTGGTTCAAACTAGTCCAACCAGTTCAATCCGGTTTTGATCCGGTTCACTTGAACTGGTTTGGTTTTCATCTCTAATTCATCCTAAAGTCCTTTTTATTGACTTTTGTGACTCTTTAGGTGTCACGCCTCAACACAGTTTGGTCGGATCCCCATGAACAACCCACCTCTCTCTTGGCTAGTTTGGTCGGATCCCCACTAAACCCACTTGTGGCGTCAAAGCAACTTTATCGGCCACCAAGATTGAAATACATCCACTTCTAACTTGAGAATGAGTAGATGTTCATGACATCCGACCATCAATCCCGTAACAATTCTTCGTGTCCGTATGAGGACAGAGACCTCATCCCATCCCCACCCCAGTCTCATGCGCTTTAAGCTACGTCGAGCTTCGCAAGGTCACTTGGTATGACTAACTGCCCTTATATCCACGAGGTCGTCCAGGGCTCTAGGATGCATCATTACCCCTCTTGTGCATCTTGAAGGTCCCGTAATCACAGTGCATACACAATCAGTATTTTCACATCATGCCATATAATCTGTGGTGCCATTGGTCCAACGGTCCCGACCCTCAACACAACCTGCAGTTGTTTGTCTTGACTAGTCCGGAGACCTGTTATGTCGCACTGCCACTAGTTGACTGAGTATGTTGGTCTTGTCTTGGTACCATGGCCAAACAATTCAATTATTCAAGTTTTCATGGCATATAATTCATGTTTGTTTACGAGCTTTTGCTCGTGCCAATTGGCCTATGTCCCACTGCTCGAGATTTTCAAAATTGGGCATAATAGCCTCCAAGTTCTAAAATCGAGGCCTCCAGCTTAACAGATCTATTCGAGCTCTCGTCAAGAAGGTCTCCCAAATTGTTTAAGTAGTGGCACACAGTTAGGGAGAGCACTTCCGACAAAAATATATTTTCGATTATCCATCATACCAACCGAGTATGAGGATATATTAGCTCATAACCGATGAACGGGTTTTCCACTTCCTTCAAGTAAGTTTCATCATACCAACCAGGTATGATCTACTTACAAACAATAAGTAGTTTTTTTGTGTCATTTTCACCTCACTCCTCTAAGTTGTGATGTTTAAAATTCCACCAATTAGTGGGTTTTCATTTCTGATGTACTTATCATCCCAACTGGGTATGATATAAAAGTTCCACTCACCTGATAGTGTAGTGAAATTCCACTAAATAGGCTTTCATCCCTTGCGTGCTTAACCACAGCTGGCCTTCCCGATGTCTCATGTTTCGTCGGGGGTGCGGTGGTCTGAGCTTTTGATCTGGGTAGATAGCTTGTGTCCTGAGGTTCCTCCTTTCAGTCCTAATTTAGTCGTGGGAGGGCTGAGGAGGTGTTAGGAGAGCTTGGTTTGATTTGAGTAGGGTTTGAATTGGCCGATTTCAGCTTGTCCGAAACAGGGCAGCTACGGTCCATCGGAGCTGCTTCATTGTTCGATCACGCTGGCGTTTCTCCAGAGACTCTCGGAGCAAATGGAGACTCAGGCGTGTAGCTGATTTCTCCCCAGTTCTAAAGAACCCAACCACACCTTCTTTGGCTCAGAAATGATCCTATATCGGAGCTCTAGTTCGATCTTCACCGAAAAACTAAGCAGTTGAGAGAGAGTGAGATTTTCAGGTGTTGAGAGGATGAATGGAGAGGGGCTTTTTTGTCAACCATCCGTTTGACACCTTTATTATAGACATTGATGGTCTGAAACATACTAAACGGAAATGTTTTTTCTTCGTCAACACTGCTTCAATTTTCCATCGAGTAAACAGTGTTGTCATCTGAAGGAAGAAGACGACACTGTTCCAAACCAGATCGGACCGGTCCAAACCGGGTTCAAAGCGTAAACCGGCCGGTTCACCCCCAAATTGACCGAATTTTTCAAATCTAAAATTTTCTAAATTTATCTAAATATCCAATGGTGGTCTCAAATCTCAAATTTGTATTTTTTAAGCAACCTAGAAAAATGAATTTAGCATCTAGTTCAATAGTGGTTCAAACCGATCCAAACCGGTTCAATCCCGTTCAGATCCGGTTCACTTGAACTGGTTTGGTTTTCATCTCCCAACCATCCTAAAGTCCTTTATCATTACTTATGTGACTCTTTAGGTTACTTGGGGTCCATATATTTCCCAGTTTGCCCTCTATATCGGTTCCGGTTCATAAACCGGCTTGGTTCCTAAATTGGTTCAATCCGATTCGGGTCCAATTCACCTAAACCAGTCTGGTTTTTCTCTCTCTATTTGTCCTAAAGTTCTTTTCCAAGGTTTATAAACCTTTTTGAGTCACTTGGGAGTTGAAATTTCTCCCATTTGTCCGTTCCCCAATAAATGAGTTTGTGAACCGGTTCGGTTTTCTCACTTGGTTTGACCGATTCTTTCCCGATTTTTCTTAACCCCAAGGAGTGGGGTTTAAAACTCTCCCCTCCTTTTAGGATTTTTGTCCCCAAAACTTATTTTACATTGTTCGTGTGTTAGCTTAAACTTTTTATTGTTATGAAATTTTCTATTTTATTACCTCACAACCTTCTTAGTTATTTTTTTTCCTCCTTTTCATCACACATCTCATTCTCATCCTTCCCTCATTCCCTAGAACTTACCTTAGTCTGGAATATTTTCCTTGATGATCTATGATAATTCCCTTTAGTTACGTCATTCTTTCCCATGGCACCCTTTCCCTTCCCAAGCTTCTTTTATTCAATAAAATTTATGAACGATAAGTTCTTATCAATTTTCTTCCATAGATTTTTAGTATTTATCACCTTTTCATCCTGCATGGATATGCCTTATTCTTTGGTCATCATTTTTGTGCTTGACTTCATTGTGCCTTACTTATAGAACTTTTCTTACCCAAGTTGTATTTCCTTGAGTCGGTTAGGTTTACATGCCCATGTAGTCATATTGGTTTTTGTACTTTATCATCTTTTCCAAACTTCTTTATTCGGTCATTCAACCTTCAAATCCTTGAACTTCCTAATACTCATAGACATATTTAAAATTTTTTATTTCTTACTTCATTCCTTGATGTGAATCTGACAAAAGAGTTTACAAATTCACAAGTCCAATCAACCGAACGTGGAATGGAGCTAAACACTTTGTCACCAAATGGGATAAATGATTATTTGAGACTTCAAGAGGGCCCAATCACAAGGTCAAGGGCTAAAAGATTCGAAGAAGCTTTATATGGGCTGATTAAAGAGATTGCTGAATATTCAAATAGAAGTCCAAAATGATGAGCCCAAGAGAAAGTCCAGATTTAATTAATAAGGAGATAAGGTTAGATTAGATAAGGATAATATTAAGTGGTTAGATTAGATAAGGTTAGCTTATTATGTGGGTCATTCGGTTATTTTCTGAGCCTATAAAAGGCATACTCCACAGCATTGGAGAGACACACTTTGGAATTTATATCTTGTGAGGTTTTGTCTTCTTTCTATCTTGAAAGAGCTTTTGAACTTATCAGGTTTTTACCTGTGGCGTTCAGGCAATCAAGACTTATCACCCGGGGTTTTCTAAGAGTTCTTCTTAGAGGATTTGGGTGTGGCGTCTACATATCCCATACCTTGTTCTCACATAAACAAGGTATATTCCATCTTTTCGTACTTGCGTCGTGAAAGTCTTGGGATCGTTGCCATATTTGGTGTAGGGTGTCGTCAGCATATTGGCGAGATTCGCATCAGTTGGTATCAGAGCACCCGGTTGCACGATAAGTTCCATACAATTTTTTTTATCTAGTTCTTTTTTTTTATCTTCTATACCTATTTCTATTCTCTATAAAAAAATATCGTATTCTTCTATCTATCTTCTCTTCAGTAGGTTAAAAAAAAAGCCAAAAAAACAATTCGTGCCAAAAAAAAGAAAGCAAAAAAAGTTCGTGCAAAAAAAAAAAGAGCAAAAAAAAATTCGTGAAAAAAAAGGCAAAAGAAAAAAAAAAGTGGCACACAATTCTATCTTATTCTGCTTTATCTAAGTCTATTACTTCATTTTTTTTTCTTTTATATTTAAATTCTACTCTTATTTCTGAGTCTATTCATATCTGTCACGTAAATTCTTTGGAATTACTTTTTGGAAACCTTTATCGATATGTCTTGATTGTCCCTCAAATTGAACTGCTTCGTAAAAACACGATTTGTTTTTAAAGTTCAATTCAGATTGAAAGAAGACATATGAGTGGAAAAAGGCAAGAGTGTTTTAAATTTTTAAGAAAAAGCCATTTGAGTTTTAAACAGGAGTGTTTGAGAGAAACATGTGAGGAAGAGTTGCGAGGTTCTTTTGTTTCTAACAATTGGCAGGATTACAATTTCCAACAAAGAGAAAACACATGGAAAGAAGCCAGTTTCCCTCAGCCCGTTCAAAATCTAGATTGGAAAGCCATGATGAAACAAGTTGTAAAGTCTGGATTTGAGCCACTTCACACACAAATGGATCGCTTGAAGGGAGGTGTGATACGTCGTTCACATCAACATACTTCTGTTGAACAACAACCTTGGTGCTTTCAATCTAGGCGTTTCGATACTCAAGAACTCGAGGAATTTGAAGATCTTCAAGTTAATTGTGATAGCGCCGGACACGATTGCATCAATCAATGTACTCCAAGTGAAAGGCCATGGATTGATGACGTAATGGACAACCAACGTGAGAATCTATTTCATACTCGTTGTTCTATGAAAAATAGAGTTTGTTCTGTTATCATAGATGAGGAAAGCTGCACTAACTTTGCTAGCACCGAGCTTGTGGAGAAGTTGGCATTACATGCAACAAAGCATCCAAAGCCATATCAAATTCAAAGGCTGAGTGATCAACCCAAACTCAAGGTAACCCAACAGGTGATAGTGTCCTTCTCTATTGGGAAATATCAGGATGAAATATTATGTGATATAGTACCAATGCAAGCATGTCATATTTTATTGGGAGAAACTTGGAAGTTTGATCGTAAAGTTACACATGATAGATTAACAAATAGGTACTCATTTGTGATGCATAATAGACCGATATCTCTTGTACCTATGACTCTACAGCAAATACATGAGGATCAATTGAAAGGGAAAAAGGCAAATGAAAAGAAAAAAGCAGAAAAACAAGAAGAGATAAAAGCCATGATTGAAAAGAAAGATACAAAAGGCAATGTTGAAAAGGAAGAAAGAGAAACAGAAGAGAGAAAAGCCAAGTTTGAAAAGGAAAAGAAAAAAGTCATAATTGAAAAGAAGGAGAGTAAAAATAATTTTATAAGTTTACATATCCTTACAGTACCTATGTACAAGGATATATTTTTAAATACTAACCCCATTGTCGGATATCTGCCGAGCAATATTATATCTTTTTTGCAGGAATTTAAGCATGTTGTAATGAAGAAATCTCATGGAATCAAGAATCAAACTCAACACCAAGTCATAAAGCTGATGACAAAGAGAATTATATCCAGGAGAATTAATCCACCAGTTGTGCAACTATCCAAACGGGGTAAGACTTATCAAGCATACATTGATTGTCGAGTTATTGACAGTACTCAGGTATATTTTCGATACTCTATTCCTTATTTAGATCATAAGTTAGATGATTTGTATGGATCTTATTTGATTGCAAAAATAAATTTTAAAAGTGAATATAATAAATTTCGAATTAAAGATAAATATAAATTGAAAAATGCATTAAAGACAAAACCTGGTTTATATGATTGGTTGATTATGATATTTTGTTTGAATAATGCAACTTATACTTCTATTAGGATAGTGAATTATTTCTTAAATAATTTTATTGAAAAATTGGTTGATATATATTTTGATTATATAATAATATCTAATTATATATCTAATATGTCCTCATATGAACATGAAATATATTTAAAAGTGGCCTTAAATATTTTTTTTAAATATATATATGGTATTAATAATCTTATATTTTCTCAATATGTTACTATTTCTAAATGGATTGTAATTAAAAAGGAAATTAAAGCAACTCAAGGTTGGTCAATATCTTATTTGGTAAGTGAGATGAGAAGTTTTCTTAGATTAACTTACTTTTATATAGATTATATTTCTAAATTTAATAGTTGTCATTTACCTCTCACTATGTTTTTAGAAAAGAATATTTTATTTAAATTATGTGATTTGCAAGAAAATATATTCAAATATTTAGGGGATAAACTAAGTAGTTTCCTTTTTATTGCATTACCTAACTTTGTTAAATTATTTAAACTTAATTGTGAAGTATCAAAAATAGGCAGTTTAGATATATTGAAAATATATTTTAGTGAAAAGTTGAGCAAAGTAGCATTCAACTATCATACTTATGATAATGAGATATTTATGTTTTCTCAACCTCTACAAATATGGCAGCTAAGGCAAAAAGAATCTATTATTCACATGAATCATGTATTTGATTTGCATATTAAGAGGAAGTATAGGTTGAAGAAGCGTCATGCAAGGTTGGTGGTTTTCATCAAGACTTTTCCATATGTGATCGAGTATAGACAAGGTATGAAATATATAGTTATTGATGCACTATCACGAAGGTATGTCTTTCTTACAATCATTGATACTAAATTGCTTAATTTTTCTTGGAATACTGTGTTGGTTACAAAACTTCTATTTTCAATTGCATGTTTACCACATATTGTGTTTGCATATAATCGTTATATTTATTCAGTAACCAAGTTATCACCAATGGAGATTATTCATGATTTTAATCCATTGGATAGAAAACAGCAGACTCAAGAAAATATTAATCTTTACAACAAGAGTTTCATGAAAGTTGTTTTTGATCCAGGGATTTGGGTTAGTTTACATATGAGGAATGAATGGTTTATGAATAGAAAACTATCAAAATTTCTTAGATTAGAGGGATTATTTAAGGTGTTAAAACTCGATAGTAATAATTATAACAGGAAGTTATCTAGCAAATATATTGTTAGTAATAGCATAAATATTTATAAGTTAATGTCTTTTGATGTAGGTGATGAAGGAAAAGAAGATTTGAGGACAAATCATTTTCAAGAGAGGGAGAATGATGTGAATCTGACAAAAGAGTTTACAAATTCACAAGTCCAATCAACCGAACGTGGAATGGAGCTAAACACTTTGTCACCAAATGGGATAAATGATTATTTGAGACTTCAAGAGGGCCCAATCACAAGGTCAAGGGCTAAAAGATTCGAAGAAGCTTTATATGGGCTGATTAAAGAGATTGCTGAATATTCAAATAGAAGTCCAAAATGATGAGCCCAAGAGAAAGTCCAGATTTAATTAATAAGGAGATAAGGTTAGATTAGATAAGGATAATATTAAGTGGTTAGATTAGATAAGGTTAGCTTATTATGTGGGTCATTCGGTTATTTTCTGAGCCTATAAAAGGCATACTCCACAGCATTGGAGAGACACACTTTGGAATTTATATATTGTGAGGTTTTGTCTTCTTTTTATCTTGAAAGAGCTTTTGAACTTATCAGGTTTTTACCTGTGGCGTTCAGGCAATCAAAACTTATCACCCGGGGTTTTCTAAGAGTTCTTCTTAGAGGATTTGGGTGTGGCGTCTACATATCCCATATCTTGTTCTCACATAAACAAGGTATATTCCATCTTTTCGTACTTGCGTCGTGAAAGTCTTGGGATCGTTGCCATATTTGGTGTAGGGTGTCGTCAGCATATTGGCGAGGTTCGCATCATTCCTCATTCCTACTAGTGTACTTCCTCTTTAAGATTTCTTATCTTTCCAAACTTAATCTCATCAATGTTCCTCCCACTATTCTTTATTATGAGTTAGTTTCTTTCTTATTCGTATGGCATCATTTGATGTTGCCAGCCTACTTACATGTTACTTGGGTTTGACTTATTCCTTGAATCCTTCCAATTTTCTTCCCCTTGTACTTGATTATTTCATCCCCAGTATCTTGTCCTTGAGAAGTTTATTCTCTTCCTTATTCCGTTGGTTCTATTTCCTCTTCATTCGTGCACCCATGTCTTCCCAAAATTTCTTTCTCTGGTGAGCTTCACATTCCCTTTCTCTCGGGATTTCTTCTAGCTCCATCATCGAAATCATTAAATTTTGTAGTGTCTTTTGCCAATATTTTCACTAGCTTACTTTTACTCCTTGGATCCATGAGTACCTTCCATTTATCTTGCTTCATTCCCACTTGCACCAACATTTGTTTATTCTTTTGAGGTGGACTTCTCATCCTTATTGTGTCTAAATCTTTCATATCTTTGTGTCCTTGGTATTCCTCCTTCCCCAATCCAACTTCCTACTCTCATTCTTCTCCTAGTGTTTTTTGTTCTGTGATTCTTTTGTTTGATCATCCTACCATTCTTTAAAATTTATCTCTTTTCAATCTTCACTTATACATAGGGATCTTGCGTGATTCATCCATTCCGGCCTTTCTTCCCTTTTTGGTTCGTACCTCTATCTTCTACTAGTCCCCCTATCTTAGTTCTTTACAAGTAATTGTTGTACATGGGCCTTCGTGTTATTCAACTTTCTTTCCATCGTTCCTTAGTGGCGTTCTCCCATACTTAATTCCCCTTCTTCTGGATCAGCTTTCATTCTTTTGATCCCCTTTTGAAATGTTCTACTCATTCTTGTTTTTTTTCCTTATTGTTATATTCTTTTGTTTTGAATTTATCAAATAACTCAGAAGTTTTAATAAAACTTTATTTTCATTCATTCAATGAATATTTTTCTTGCCATACTTTGGCTTATTACAGAAATTTCCTACCCCCTAATCCCTTGGGGGTCATAGAAGTAGAATTAATCTTAGAACGATTGTAAGACTCTTAATCAGAAGGCTCTAAGGAATTGAATAGGGTCCGTTCACGCTCCCTAATAGGACAAATTTCATGTATGTCCTCTAATATTTACCGCCTTAGTACTCAACTTTACACTCATAAGTCCACTTCACCCGTTAGGAGGGATTGAAGCCAAGTTGAGTGGGTGGAGGTACTTAGTGGACCTTCATGAAGGTGGCATATGCATCCCAATAGTTATCCTAGGGTTCCTTCTTGGTTGGATTCTCCTTCGATTGTTGTGGGGCTGGAGGAGGAGGGGCTAGACTTCTAGGAGGTGATGCTGGTTCCTCTTGTTTATGAGGAGGGTATATGATGCCTTCCAGTTCTAGTAAGGCTCCTACTAGTTTCTAGTAGTCTTCCACCATGTCCTTGGGCACCCTTTTCTCGCCCTTTAGAAACCTTTGTCTTCCTCCCTTGGGTTGGAAGCCTTTTTCAAGGTTATAGGTGGAGGACTAGATTACACCGCGAATTTCCTAGGGACTCTCCTTGCTACACGATAGTTTAGAGTTGGGTTAATGTCAAGGCATAATATTGATAATGTTTCAAGGGAACCTGGCTCTAATACCACTCTAATTGTCACATCCCAACCTAGTTTGGTCAGATCCCCATGAACAATCCACCGCAGTCTCGGTTCAAGAGGAGTTTCCCCCTTCTTTAACCCAAGAGGAGCCAGGCGTATTTTCAACTTTGTTCTCCGTAAAGACATATATAAAATAAAATGCAAGTTTAAGAGAATTTAAGCATACCTAACAGAGGGTAAGGCTTAGTGTTATTCCTAGTCATTTTCTCTTTTCCTGAAAATGGATAGAAAAAAGGGGGTGAGTTTCTACAACTCAAGTGAATGAGTATTTTAAAAATGGAGCTTTAAAACAAATGTTTTCAAGTTGGAGTGTGTCAAACTCCTTAATTCCTTTAAATCTTAGTTTTCAAAACACATCCTTCATCAAGAAGTTCAATCACATGATCGTAGGCCAGTACGTCCATTAAACCCACTTGTGGCATCAGAGCGACTTTATCGGCCACCTAGATAGAAGCATTTCCACTTCTACCCTGAGAATGAGTGGATGTTCGCGACATCCGACCCTCAATCCTTTAACAAAACTTCATGTTCGTATGAGGACAGAGACCTCATCCTCTCCCCACCCTGGTCTCAAGAGCTTGAAGCTACGTCAAGCTTTGCAATACTTCTGGTACGACTATGTCACGCCCCAACCCGGTTTGGTTGAATCCCCGTGAACAACCAACCACTCTCTCAATTCAAGAGGAGTTTCCTCCAACTTTAACTTGAGATGAGCCAGGCATAATTTCAACCTTGTTCCCTAGAAAGACATATATCCAATAAAATGCGAGCTTAAGGAAAATTTAAGCATACCTGACAGAGGGTAAGGCTCAGTATTATTCTTAGTCATTTTTTTCCTTTTCCTAAAAAAGGGATAGAAAGGAGGGGCTGAGTACGACTACTCAGTGAATGGGTTTTCAAAAATTCACTTTGAGGAAAAAAATTGTATTGGAGTGTGCTAAACTCCTTTCTTTCAAAAATCCTTTCATTTAAAATCGTAGGTTTTATCACCATTTCCTTATTTAATCATTGTGTGTCATCACCCAACATACAACCTTTATCATGAAGGTTAAACACACAACCCTAAAAAACCCATTCACTACTTAGTGAATGGGTTTCAAAAATTCACTTTGAGGAAAAAAATTGTATTGGAGTGTGCTAGACTCCTTTCTTTCAAAAATCCTTTCATTTAAAATCGTAGGTTTTATCACCATTTCCTTATTTAATCATGGTGTGTCATCACCCAACACACAACCTTTATCATGAAGGTTAAACACACATTCGCAGGCCAACACGTCCACTGAACCCACTTATGACGTCGGAGTGACTTTACTGGCCACCTAGGTAGAAGCACGTCCACTTCTACCCTGAGAATGAGTGGATGTACATGACATCTGACCCTCAATCCCGAAATCAATTCTCTGTGTTCGTATGAGGACAGAGACCTCATCCCGTCCCCACTCCGATCTCATGCGCATAGTGCTACTTCAAATTTCGTAAGGTCACCTGGGGTGACGAACTACCTTTATATTCACTAGGTCGTCCAGGGCCCTTAGGATGCATCACTACCCCTCATGGGCATCTTCATGATCCCGTAATCATAGTGCATGCACAAACAGTATTTTACTATCATGCCATATAATATGTGGTGCCACTAGTCCAACGACTCCCACTCTTAACTCAACCTGCAACTGGTCCGAAGACCTATCAAGTCACACTGCCACTAGTTAACTGAATATCTCGGTCCTATCTTGGTACCAAGGCCAAACAATTCATTTATTAAAGTTTTATGCCACATATTTCATGTTTGTTTATGAGCTCCTGCTCGTGCCCACTGGCCTATGGCCCACTTGTTCGAGATTTTAAAAATCTGGCATAATAGCCCCCAAGTTCCAAAACCGAGGCCCCCGGCCTATAAGAGTTATTCGAGCTGTCGTCAAGAATGTCTCCCAAATCATTTAAGTATTGGCACACAGTCAGGGGAGAGCACTTCCAACAAAATATGTTTTCAACAGTACATTATACCGACCGAATATAAGGACATCTTCGCTCATAACCGACGAACGGGTTTTCAATTTCTTTTGAGGAAGTTTCATCATACCAACCGGGTATGATCTACTTATAAACTAGTAAGTAGTTTTTCCGCATGATTTTCACATCACTCTTCTAAGTTGTAATGTTTAAAATACCACTTGGTAGTGGGTTTTCATTTCGATGTACTTATCATCCCCAACCGGTTATGATATAAAATCCCACTAACCGGTCAATACAGTGAATTCCACTAGACCAGTCCTTTGTATTCACGTGTGCTTATCCTTGCTGGCGTTCCCGGTGCTTCGTGTTCCTACATGATATGAACATCTCGGTTCATTATCTCTCGGCCTAATAGCCTTCATTCATTTCAAATGAATGAGAAAAACTAAAGTTTTATTTATTTGCAATTAGGTCCCTAAAGTTATCTTTCTTTAACTTTAAGTTCCTAATGCCAGTTTTTCCTAAAATTGAGTCCCAAAACTTTTAAAATTTCCCCTAGGGCCTCAATTTATTTAATTTCACAAAAAGGGGTTTAAAACCCAAATTTCCAATTTGGTCCCCCAACTTTTCCAAAATTATCATTTTGCCCTTCCTTTACAAAAATGGTAAATTTTACCCCAAAAATTCTAAAATTCCTTAATTGGCCCTCTAACATTTTTATCATGCCAAATTGACCCTCAATTTTAGGAAATTGTATTTCGGTCCTTTGAATTTTCAAAAATCCCCAATTTTTCCCCCAATTCCAACTTCTTAACAAAGCCAAATTTGATTTCATCAAATTGACAAATCAAATGTTTCCAATTGTTGAAATTGAAGTTGAAATTGAGTTTCTACATGTTTATACGATTCTTAATCAATTTGATTCACAAGTTTTAATGTCGAAACGAACTCAAATAGAGCTTCGCCGAAAAATGAACTGTAGAGAGCAATTACTCACCAGTGAGGGCACGACGATCCAAGCTTTCTATCTGGGCAGGTAGTTCTCCTCCTAAGGTTCTTCCTAGGATCAAGAATGACATCAATTGATGTCAAATTAGACTAGAATTTTGTCATAGAAATTCGGCCGACTCTCTCTCTAACACCGATCGGAAATTGAAGAGGGGAGCAAAATTGGCTTACCTTTCCATCCTAATTCAGTCGTGGGAGGGTTGATGAAGTGTTGGGAGGGCTTGGTTTGGCCTGAGGAGGGCTCGAATAGGCCAATTTCAACTCGGCCAAAATAAGGCAGCTTCGGTCCATCGAAGCTGCTTCACTGTTCGATCACACTGGCGTTCCTCCAGCGACTCTCGGAACAAATGGATGTCACCACCATGCAGCTGACTTCTCCCTAGTTCTAATAAACCCAACCTTGCCTTCTTTGGCTTAGAAATGACCCTATATGAGAGCTCTGGTTCGAGCTTCACCAGAAAACTAAGCAACTGAGAGAGAGTGAGCTTTTCAGGTGTGGAGAGAATGAATGGAGAGGGGCTCTTTATATAGAGAGCTCGGGGACTTGTCAGCCATCCGTTTGGCATCTTTATGATAGGCATTGATGGTTGAAAACATATTGAATGGAGATGATTCTTCTTTGTCGGTGCTGCTTTAATTTTCTGGCGAGTGAATAGTGTTGTCATTTGAAAGAAGAAGACAACACTAATCCGAACTGGACCTGACCGGTCCGAACTGGATTTAAAGCTTAAATCGGCCAATTCACCCCTCATTTGACCGAATTTTTCAAATCTAAAAATTTCTAAATTCATTTTCTATCAAATGGTGGCTTCAAATCTCAAATTTGAACTCTTTAAGCCACCTACAAAAATGAATTTAGGATCCGGTTCAATAGTAGTTCAAACCGGTCCAAACCGATTCGGATCCGGTTCACCTGAACTGGTTTGGTTTTCATCCCCAATTCCTTCTCAAGTCCATTTCCATGACTTTTAGGACTCTTTGGGTCATTTCTCAATCTACCATCTCTCTATCGATTCCGGTTCATGGATCAATTCGGTTCATAAATCGGTTCTATCTAGTTTGGACCCGGTTCACTTGAACCGGTCTAGTTTTTCTTCCCCAATTCGTCCTAAGATTCTTTTCCAAGATTTATAAACCATTTTGAGTCACATGAAAGTTGTAAATTCTTAAGTTGCTCATTTTCTATTAATTGAGCTTGTAAACCGATTCGGTTTAAAAATTCAAAATTGACCGGTTCTTTCCTCGATTTTCTCATTATCAAATGATGGAGTTTATAGACTAACTGCCCTTATACCCACCAGTTCGTCCAAAGCCCTGGGACGCATCACTACCCTTCTTGGGTGTCTTGAAGGTCCTGTAATAATGGTGCATGCACAATCAGTATTTTCACATCATGCCATATAATCTGTAGTGCCATTGGTCCAATGGCCCCGACCCTTAACTCAACCTGTAGTTGTTTATCTTAACTAATCCGGAGACCTGTCATGTTGCACTGTCACTAGTTGATTGAGTATGTTGGTCCTGTCTTGGTACCATGGGCAAACAATTCAATTATTCAAGTTTTAATAGCATATAATTCATGTTTGTTTATGAGCTCCTGCTCGTGCCAAATAGCCTATGGCCCACTGTTCGAGATTTTCAAAATTAGGCATAATAGCCCCCAAGTTCCAAAATTGAGGCCTCCAGCCTAACAGAGCTATTCGAGTTCCCGTCAAAAAGGTCTCCCAAATCGTTTAAGTAGTGGCACACAGTTAGGGGAGAGCACTTCCGACAAAAATATATTTTCGACTATCCATCATACCAACCGAGTATGAGGATATCTCCACTCATAACCAATGAACGAGTTTTCCACTTCCTTCAAGTAAGTTTCATCATACCAATCGGGTATGATCTACTTAGAACCAGCAAGTAGTTTTTCCATGTCATTTTCACACCACTCCTCTAAGTTGTGATGTTTAAAATACCACCAAGTAATAGGTTTTCAGTTCCGAGGTACTTATGAACTCAACTAGGTATGATATAAAAATCCCACTCACCCAATAGTGTAATGAAATTCCACTAAGTAAGCTTTTGTCTGTTGCGAGCTTAACCTCAACTAGCATTCCCGATGTCTCGTGTTCCATCGGGGGCGCAGTGGTCCGAGCATTTGATCTGGGCAGATAGCTTGTGTCCTGAGGTTCCTCCTTTTAGTTCTAATTCAGTCGTGGGAGGGCTGAGGAGGTGTTGGGAGAGCTCGGTTTAGCCTGAGGAGGGCTCAAATTGGTCGATTTCAGCTCGACCGAAATAGGGCAGCTTCGGTCTGCTGGAGCTGCTTCATTGTTTGATCTCACCAGCTTTTCTCCAGTGACTCTCCGAGCAAATGGAGACTATAGGCTTGTAGTTGACTTCTCCCCAGTTCTAAAGAACCTGACCATGCCTTATTTGGCTCAGAAATGATCCTATATTGAAGCTCTAGTTCAAGCTTCATCGAAAAACTAAGTAGCTGAGAGAGAGTGAGATTTTTAGGTGTGGAGAGGATGAATGGAGAGGGGCTCTTTATATAGGGAGCTCGGGGACTCGTCAATCATTCATTTGGCACCTTTGTGATAGACATTGATGGCTTGAAACGTACTGAACGGAAATGTTTCTTCTTCGCTGGCACTGCTTCAATTTTCCGATGAGTGAATAGTGCTGTCATTTGAAATAACAAGACGACACTATTCCGAACTGGACAGGATCGATACGAACCAGGTTCAAAGCTTAAACTGGTCGGTTCAACCCTAATTCGACCAAAATTTTCAAATTTAAAAATTTCTAAATTTATCTAAATATTCAATGGTGGCCTCAAATCTTAAATTTGAATTTTTCAGCCACCTAGAAATATGAATTTAGCATCCGCTTCAATAGTGATTCAAATCGGTCCAAACCAGTTCATTCGGTTCAGATCTAGTTCACCTGAACTGGTTTGGTTTTCATCTCCCATCCATCCTAAAGTCTTTTATCATGTCTTATTTGACTCTTTAGGTCACTTGGGGTCCATCTATTTCCCGATTTGCCCTCTCTATATTAGCTCCGGTTCATAAACTAGCTTGGTTCCTAAACTGGTTCAATCCGGTTCAGGTATGGTTCACTCGAACCGGGCTGATTTTTCTCTCTCATTTTCTCCTAAAGTTCTTTTCCAAGGTTTATAAACCTTTTTGGGTCATTTGGGTGTTGAAATTTCTCCAATTTGCTTGTTTCCTAATAAAAGGGTTTGTGAACCAGTTCAATTTTCTCACTCGGTTTGACCGGTTCTTTTTCGATTTTTCTTAACTCCAAGAAGCGGGGTTTACATTAAGTCACTCGAGATTTATAAATTTCTTGATTTTCCCTTTATCTATCAATTCTGATTCATGAACCGACTCGGTTCATAAACTGGTTTAATCCAATTGGATCCCATTCAACTAAACTGTACTAGTTTTTCTCTTCCAATTTGTTCTAAAATTATTTTCTAAGGTTTTATAAACTCTTTGGCTCACTCAACAATTGTAAATTTTCCAAATTGTCCATTATCTGATGATTTATTTGTGAATCGGCCCAGTTTTCTCATATGTTTTCACCATTTTTTTTCCGGATTCTCTAACTTCAAAAGGGCGGGGTTTACATTTAGTGTCAAAATATGATTAATACAATACATTAATAAATTTATTTAAAAAATATAATTTAATTTATGCGATAATTTACTATATTAGTTAAAAATTTTATATTTTTTACACTAAATCAATATATATATATTAATTTATATATAAATATTTTAGTTAACTTAATAATTATATATATTTAAATATATATTATAAATAATTTTAACTTAATAAATTTATAAAAAATTACATATAATTAAATTTTTATCTAATTAATTTAAAATAATAAATTAAATATATTACACAAATATAATAAAAAAATTATAGATATTTTGAGTTATTAATAAAAATTATATATACTTTAAATTAAATAAAATACTTATATAAAAATATAATATGATATAAATTTATTTAAAAATATAAAATATACATAAATTTTACTTAAAAATTTATATAATATATATTGGTATGACACCATAATTTATATATAAATATTATATTTAATTTAAATTACAAATTATATATATTTATATAATAAAATCATAAATACAAATAATATTTTGTATATAAATTTAAAATAATAAATTAAATATCTTACACAATTATAATAAATAATTATATATTTTATGAGTTATTAATAAATATTATTCCTAATTTTATTTAAATAAAATTATTATAAAAATTATTATATACTATAAATTATATATATTCTCTTCATAAATTTATAAGTGAAAATTTGTATTATATCATTATTTATATATAATTTGTACCATATTATAATTATATATAATTATTGTATTTTATTTAAAAATATATTTCTATTAATAATTCAAATATATATTATATTTTATTTATGTAAAATATTTAATTTATTATTTTAAATTAAGTAAACATAATTTTAATTATATATAATATTTATTTATAATTTTATTATACGTAAATTATAAATAATATGTATTTTTAATATACATATATATATATATTAATTTACAAGTTAATAACATATATATTAAATTATAAGTAAAGAAAATCACAATTTTCTTCTAAATTTATTATTATTAACCCTTATTCAAATTAATATAAAAGTAGGCAAAATTTTGGTATATTATTATAATTTATTCTATTGATGATAGATCATTTTCAACTTATCTTTTAATACAATTTACCGAAAAGGTAGGCAAGTCTGTCACGGAGCAATATATCACCGCCTCACTGTGGTAGCTACTCGTAATAATACGGGCCAGAGCGGCCGGACTTGGAGGAGATGGTGGGATGAGATTCAGGGCTCAACTCGACAGACCCATAGCCTCGATGGCGCTTCTCATCTTGAACATCCCGTAGAAGTTGAAGTGTCATTGTACTCGGCACCTTCCCTCATGGTCGGGAATGCCATCATCTACACGGTTTAGTCGGCGGAGCTCACCGCCTCTCCACATAGACTCCCTGGGCCTTGCCTATGGTCTGCGAACCCAGCTCGTGACTGGCTGCGAGGATGTCGTCTATCACCGTGATCGTCCCCTAAAGCCCATTCCAAGTCCATTCGGTTCCAGCTGGCCCCGTCTAGACGTTGCTTAGGTTGCCCTGGGCATTGGGTGCGAACTGCATTCCGTACAGGGCGGTCCCGAGTGTGGTACAGGTGACGCCGTTGACGACGGGTATGGCCACCCGGCTCTTCGGGGGGAGGAACCCAATCTGCCTCGACAAGGGCATCTGGGCGCTGTTTATGTTCCCGAACAGGCCCGTGACTGGCTGGGCGTGGGAGTGCGCCGAGAATGTCGTGCATGTAAGACAGAGCCTCCTAGTTTGTTCTATGTAGCAAAGCCCCACCCATTATCACATTGAAGAACAACTAACTCAAGGACACTTCCGCTCCTTGTCATGGGTGGTCTGTCTAGCGTAGCATGGGCAAGCCTCGTAGTTGCCCGAAGTGCCCGGTGGAACCCAGTCTGTAGCAGCTCCAGCAAACTCTCTCGCCCTTGTCTCTTCCTCTTTCATCCTTTGAAGTTTAGTACGGTGATTTCCTATTATCCAACTCCCTCTATTCAGCTCTTCATTATGATTCTAGAAAATGCAAGACAAATAACATATAGGTACTCTTATGAATCTTCTAATAATGTTTAATTTACCATAAACTTCAAAAAAAAATAGCTAGTAATCTAAAACTATAACCATTCATGGAATCATCACTCACTCTACACTTAATCAACTATATTTTTTTAAAAGGAGATGTCTTTAAATCTTCTCAAAAGGTTTATATTGAAGATGAATTAGACAAAAATCAACCCTAAGAATAATTGCAAACACATTTATAGTTAGTTTGGCATGCTAAGCCTTAGTTATAATATGTCTCCATATTAAAGGACGCTCTGGCTTTCTATCTCTACTATGCAGAGCAACACAAAAGGATGAAGCAAATATAATCGGGAACACATGATGACAAAACATCATCCCATAAGTGAGCACTATAATTATTTTTTTTATTTCCATTTGCTCCCATTTTCAGATGTCAAGACAACTCTTTTAAACATACCCTAAAAATGACTCACTACTACCAAACCAGAAAAAAACTAAATAAACTTTACATGCATGTTTGTGTGCATATAGTAATAGGAATGTATGAAATAAAAACAGCTTATTCAACCAATATGGGAAAATGTGACCTTAGCAACTAAGATGGTCTCACTCTTAAATTAGAATGCATGCAATTTTCATGTAAGGTCATGAAATCAAGGTCACCCACCTTCTATGAATGAAAGACGGGTAACATACTAGGAGTGCAGTACACTACAGAAATAGCTTACCACTTTTATTAATGTTAATAGTATGAACACGAGGTACATTTACCTAGAAGAGGGTGAGATGACTGAAAACTAAACTATGTAAAGGTCATGTTACCCTTGTGTGTAACTATCTCGGGGACAACTTTTAAAAGGATAAAATATTAAGACCATGTAAGCCTATTTCTCATGTTATATGTTCTAAATAAAGAATGTCACGCCCCGATTTAATTTGGTCGGATCTCTATAAACAACCCACCACTCTTTCGGTTTATTAAACGGTTTCCCTTATTATAAGTTGTAAAAAATAAGACGTCCTTTAAACCTGTACATTTTCCTTTAATAACATAAATCAAAACTATATAATATTTTAAATTTATCATATCTATGTTACAGGCGTCTTAGTTGATAGTTTTTAAGAGTAGTTTCCGGAATTTTCTAAAAGTGACATAAGGGAGTTGGTGAGTACAACGTCTCAGTTAATGGGTTTTCAAAATTTTTAACCTTTAGAAAAAAGAATTGTATTGGAGTGTACCGAACTCCTTTTTTTTAAAATCCTTTCATTTCAAATCTCGATTTTTACCACCATTTCTTATTAATCACGGTGTGTCATCACCCAACACATATTATTTATCATGAAGGTTAAACACACATTCGCATGTCAGTACGTCCACCGAACCTACTTGTGGCGTTAGAGAGACTTTACCGGCCACCTATATAGAAACATGTCCACTTCTACCCTAAGAATGAGTGGATGTGCGCGACATCTGACCCTCAATCCCGAAATCAATTCTCCGCATCCGTATGAGGACAGAGACCTCATCTCATCCCCACCCCAATCTCATGTGCTTGATGCTACTTCATATTTCGCATGGTCACCTAATACGCCGAACTGTCCTTATACCCACCAGGTCGTCCAAGGCCCTTAGGACGCATCACTACATTTTTGGGCATCTTGATGGTCTCGTAATCACAGTGCATACACAATCAGTATTTTCTTATCATGCCATATAATTTGTGGTGTCACTAGTCCAACGGCCCCAACCTTCAACTCAACCTACAGCTGTTTGTCTTAACTGGTCCGAAGACCTGTCATGTCGTACTGCCACTAGTTGACTAAATATGTCAGTCTTGCCTTGGTACCATGGCCAAACAATTCATTTATTAAAGTTTTATGGCACATATCTCATATTTATTTACAAACTCCTACTCGTGCCCACTGGCCTATGGCCCACTTGTTCGAGATTTTTAAAATTGGGCATAATAGCCCCCAAGTTCCAAAACCGATGCCCCGGGCCTATAAGAGCTATTCGAGCTCCCGTCAAAAAGGTCTCACAAATCATTTAAGTATTGGCACACAGTCAGGGAAGAGAACTTCTGACAAAATATGTTTTCAACTGTCCATCATACCAACCGAGTATGAGGACATCTTCGCTCATAACCGATGAATGGATTTTCCACTTCCTTCAATGAAGTTTCATCATATAATCGGGTATGATCTGCTTACAACTGATAAGTAGTTTTTTCGTGTGATTTTCACACTACTTCTCTAAATTGTGATGTTTAAAATATCACTAAATAGTAGGTTTTTCATTTCAAAGTACTTATCATCCCCAACCGGGTATGATATAAAATTCTCACTCACCCGTTAATGCAGTGAACTACACTCGACCGGTTCTTTGTATTCATGCGAGCTTATCCTTGCTGGCATTCTCGGTGCTTCGTATTCCTACATAATATGAATATCTTTGTTCATTATCCATTGGCCTAATAGCGTTCATTCATTACAAATGAATGAGAAAACTAAACTTTCTATTTATTTGTAATTAGGTATCTAAAGTTATTTTTCTTTAATTTTAAGTCTCTAATGCCGATTTTTCCTCAAATTGAGTCCCAAAACTTTTAAAATTTATCTTAAAACCTCAAATTCACAAAAAAAGGTTTAATTTTCTAAATTTTCAATTTGGTCCCCCAACTTTTCCAAAATTACAATTTTGCCCTTCATTTACAAAAATGATAAGTTTCACCCCAAAAATTCTAAAACTCCTCAATTGGCCTCTAACATTTTTATCCTACCCAATTGAAAATCCCCAATTTTTTCCTAATTTTAACTTCTTAACACAACTGAATTTAATTTTATTAAATTGACCAATCAAACACATCTAATTGTTAAAATTGAAGTTAAAATTAAGATCCTACATCTTCATAAGATTCAATAGTACTTTTAATCGCAAGTTTTTACATTGAAACGAGCTCAAATGGAGCTTCATCGGAAAATAAACTATAGAGAGAGAAAGTTTCAATTACTCACTATCGAGGGTACATCGGTCCGAGCTTTCAATCTGGGCAGATAGCTCTCATTCTGAGGTTTATCCTACAATTAAGAATTACATCAATTGATGCCAAATTGAGTTAGAATTTCATCATCGTAATTCTATCAGTTCTCTCTCTAGCACCAGACGAAAAGTGTAGAGAGGAGTCAAATTGGCTTACCTTTCAGTCGTGGGAGGGTTGTGAGGTGTTGGGAGGGTTTGGTTTGGCCTAAGGAGGGCTCGAATCGGCCGATTTCAGCTCAGCCGAAATAGGGCAGCTTCGGTCCGCTGGAGCTGCTTCACTGTTCCATCACGCCGATGCTTCTCCAGCGACCCTCAAAGCAAACGGAGACTACAGGTGTATAGCTGACTTCTCTCCGGTTCTAAAGAACTCGACCTCACCTTGTTTGGCTCAGAAAAGTGCCTAAGTCGGATCTCTGGTTCGGGCTTCACCGAAAAATAGAGCAATTGAGAGATAATGGAGTTTCCAAGTGTGGAGAGGATGAATGGGGAGGGGGTCTTTATATAGGAAGCTCGGGGACTTCTTGGTCGTCCGATTGGTGCCTTAATGGCGGTCATTCATTTTCTGAAACTCCCTAGTCAGAGACTTTTTAGCTTCGTAGGCGCTGTGCGATTTCCCAGTGAATGAACAGGGTTGTCATCTGAAGGAAGAAGATGACATTATTTCGAACCGGGTTCAAAGCTTAAACCAGTCGGTTCAACCTCCCCCCCCCCCCCCCATTTGACCAAGTTTTTCAAATCTAAAAATTTCTAAATTTATCTAAATTCATTTTCTATCCAATGGTGGCCTCAAATCTCAAATTTGAATTTTTTTAATCCACCTAGAAAAATGAATTTAGAATATGATTTAATAGTGGTTCAAACCGGTCCAAACCGGTTCAATTTGGTTCAGATCCGGTTCACCTAAACCGTTTGGCTTTCATCTCCCATTCATTTTCAAATCAATTTTCATGACTTTTGGGACTATTTGGGTCACTCAGTATCCATAAATTTCTCGGTTTGCCCTTTCTCTATCGGTTCCGGTTTATTAACCAACTCGGTCCATAAACCGGTTCAATTCAATTGGATCCGGTTCATCTAAAACGGTCTCGTTTTTCTCTTTCAATTTGTCATAAGGTTATTTTCCAAGGTTTTATTAACCATTTGGATCTTACCAGAGTTATAAATTTTCAAAATTGCCCATTTCCAAATGATTGGTTTTGTGAACCAGTTCGGTTTTCTCACTCTGTTTGACCGATTATTTTCCTGATTTTTTTTAACTCAAAAAAGCTGAATTTACAATTAATATGAAGAATTTCTTATTAATTTATATTCTACTACCTTTCAAAAATAGCCTAATATTTGCATAGCTAAATTTTCGATAGTGAGAGTTGCATCCATTTCGAGTATTATAAAGTCTAAGAATTGAAAATATGTATACCATTAATATAATATCTCTAAGCTAAAACCTGATATAATAGAAATTTGTAAATATTTAAGTTAAAATTAAGGGATACTATCACAGGTGCCATATATTTTTTGAGAATTATTAACTAAGAGGGGTAATAATATAAATAATTTTATTTTATTTTTAATTTTTTGATATTTGATACATATATATACTTGAAAATATTTTTTCTCATATATCTTTAAAAAAATAATATTTTTAGTGTTAAAAAATATATTTAATAAAAATAATAATTTTCAATTTTAAAATACTCTAATACATGAAATCTAATGTGTCATTTTTTAAAATATGTAAAATTTTAAAAATATTAAATAATATAAGATTTTTACCTAAAAATATAGGAGTAAAAAGAATCATTTTTTAAATATATAGTATTAGAAAGTTGATTTAAAAATTATATAATCAAAGTATAAAAAATATAAACATAGACATACTTGAACAAATAGAAATAAAGTAAAGTACTAAAATATGATAGACAAAAGAAAAATGAAAACCTAAAAGGGAAACGGAAAGGGAAAGAGCATATGTAACACCTAAAATAACATTACTTTAAGTGGTCATTTTTAACTATTGATAAATAACCAATTTTATGAAGTCAACCTTATCCAGTAATGATAAAATTATTTTATTTAACACTTCTAAATTTTTTTAGCATATACATCTAATATATCTAATATATTCAATTTGTTATATATAATATAAGTGTATGATTTTCAAATTCATTAGAATATTTTTATTTTAATAATTTATTTGAACAATATTTAAATGAATACATACAAAAATAGGTGATTATCTTTATAACAAAATCTAATACAATACAATATGTGTCAATATTTTGGTTCCTTTCTTAAATATTTGATTATTAACAAATTATTTGTTATTTAAGTATTTTTTTAAACTAACCTAACTTACACAAATTATTTATAATTTTATAGATAATTTAACTCAACAACATATAGATATATAATTATTTGTTTCTTACTTTTAAATAAATAAAGTTATTATAATAAATATAAAAATAAGTGATAAATTTTTGAAATATTTTTCTAGTAAACTCTTATATTTTGAAAATTATTTTTATAATAATCACTTGACATACAGAATTTTCTATATGCATATTATTTTTCTAATATTATATTAAATGACATTAACTTATTACATTCACCATATTGCAAATGACATCTCATACAATATTAACTAGTTTATTTTTATTTTTTAAATATAATAAAATAATTTATCAATTTCTGATATATATTTATTTTGAGTGAATATATGTTTATAAAAAGGTAATACACTCTATATAAGTATATTCATATTTATTTTCTTTAAAATATAGAAAATTATCATGATATCTTAATATAGGAATACGGACAAACTAATTCAACTTTTCAAATTTAATATAAAATTATTAACAAAATATTTAAACTTATCAAACTTATATAAAATTATTAGCTAAAGAAAATATTTAAGGTAATTATGTTATTATTATAATCATTAGCACTTATAATATCATATACCTATGTAAATCTTACTTCTTATATGACTAAAAATTATATAATGATCACTAATACTCTTGTTATATTAAAGAATAAATAGAATAAGATAGATGATCAAATAAATAAATTAAAGCATGAAAAGATTTATTAAAGACACATAAATTTTCTTAAACAATAAATTTTAAATTACTGATTCTTAAATATAAATTCAATGGCTTGAGAAATATATTATATAATAGTCAATGATATTGTAAAAAATTATAATTCTTGACATTTAATTAATGTAATTGTTAATGTAATGGTATAATATAAATAAATTTTATCATTAGAATAAAAAATATTATAATTATAAAAAAATTTAAATTTGAAATTATACGACTAAATCTAAAAAATAATTTGTTATGCTATGGAATATTTAACATTGAATGCATTAAATTAATTCTAGAATCACTTATAAGTGGCCTAATTGAGATATTAAGTAAAGAATTTCATCCGTTGATTGACAATATGTAATTTGGAGATCAAATATACTTAATTAATGATTATCTTATGTGTAGATGACTTATATGTTTGTATATATTTTTATTTCTCGTCATTTATTTATTAATTTTGATAGGTTCCCTAATTAATTATCTCACATAATATTTCAATATATTTATGAGAATATTCAATAATTTATATGTTAAAAAATTTGACCAAATTTAATAATTTTAACGTTTCACTCATTCGAAATAGTCCCACATTAGTGCACCAACGACAATAACAATCAGAAATCAAATTTATTTTTATTACAAAAAAATCAAATATTTATAGAACGGGTTCTAAACTATTATGTTGTTATACATTTGATATGAGATACTATAGGCATTGTATTTCAATAATTTGTTTTTTAGAATAATAATAATAATAATTTATCATTTAAACAACATTTTGTTTATACAAAGGTAGGGAGACATTTAAATGTAAGGGTGAATTATATTAGTTTTGATAAATATTACAAATCTTTTTATTTATATTAAAATTTAATACGATATTAGAAGAGATTGTGAACATTTTTTATTTAAATTATTTTAATATATTTTATTATTTTTATATTTTTAAATATTAATAATATTTTACATAAATTTATATGATAGAATTATATAATAAAAATATTATAAAAAATAATGTGTCAAATATATATAATATAGTTCATTATATATATTATTTTTTCTTATTATAATTATAAAATATTTATATAAAACTATGATTATATAATTAATATTAATTCATTTTTATTGTAATAATAATTCAAATATTATATGTAATTTGATTATATAATAAAATTTTATACATATAATTTATTATATATATTATTTGTATTAATATTTTATTTTATTAGATAGTATATTTAAAACAATTTAATTTAACTATATATATTATTTAATAAATTATTAAATATAGAAAAGTGATAAATTTTACTTTTAAATTTTTCATTATATATTATTTGTATTAATATTTGTAATATTTTTAAACATTTACTACAAATCTCCAAATCCTTTTAACTCCACCTTCAGTACAAATCCCTATAAATCCCTTCACTACAAATCCCTTTTAAGTAAACAAACTATAAAAGTAAAAAACAAATCTCTACAATCCCCTTAATTCAAATAAAATATAAAAGTCAAAAGTGATAAATTAAAAGTTTTGAATTTTTATTTAACTTATCATGTTTTGATATTAACCACAACACATGATTTTTCTAGTAACTTATTTAACAAGTGGCACAAACATTCGAATAATTGTGCAAATCCTCCAAACCACTCAAATTAATGTGGGTTTCTAGATTTCTCAACAGTTAAGGACTACTTGTTAAATGTGAGTGTGAGGAGGATTTACCATTTTCCATGAACATAAAATCTTGAAGAGCTAAGAGCCATTATCTTGAACTGCTCATTCATGGCCAAAAGTTCTACATCTTTCTTATGGAGAAGGGCTTTTTAGGGCTGTGAGTCTCACATTCTCTTTCACTAACTTATTCACTTCAACTATCAGTCTATTCAATAAAAGCAATTAACTCAAGTTCACATCATAAAAAGGAGAAAAATTATATAAAATCTTCAAACAATCTATTTGAAGCAAACTATAAATAAAAATATTCCACTAAACATTTTACATTTGTAATAAATTCACTTTTGTTCATTTAATTCAATATATTATTTGTTCCTAGACAAACTTCTCTATGGCATCTAGCTTGAAGGGTATACTCTCAATTTTAGCTGCCTTCCTCTTAATCTCCTCCTAATCAAAAATTATTTTTTATTTATGTGTTGAAGTCTTAGATTCTGCTATTGCAAAAGATTCCATAACTTTTGTAATTAAATTAGTAGAGTTTAGTACTTCTCCAATATAAACATTATTGCGCTCATCAATTCACGTACAAGAGTTTTCATCTGGAACACGAATATAGATCAAGATAAACATTCCTTGAACAAGTCAGTGGGATTCCATCTTAATCAACCATTCTTGTCCAATCACCCACCAATAAAATACCCGATAACAATACATGTCACGATTACACACCTTTGAGGTGTCTTAACTACTTATTGTCATGCAAGGATAGGAAATATAATGATTTTGTTTACTTCTCATGACAGTTCTCTTTCATGTGTGATTTGTATATGTATGTATAAATGTCATTTTGACACGGAAAACTTTGGTTGTGTGATTGATCATAACACTCTTTATTTATCTGAACTATTTCTATCGTATTTTGTATAATATTAATGCATCATTATCTGGCAGATGTTTAAAGACAAAAGCAAAAAGTGTGGGTTTGATTTATATATTCAACCGAACTGCTATTATACTAAACCTTACTATCAAAATATAATTACTACGATACATTAATAAATTTATTTAAAATATATAATTTAATTTTTGTAATAATTTACTACATTAGTTAAAAATTTTATATTTTTTACACTAAATCAATATATATATATGTTAATTTATATATAAATATTTTAGTTAACTTATTAAATTACATATAATTAAAATTTTATTTAATTAATTTAAAATAATAAATTAATTATATTACACAAATATAATAAAAAATTATATATTTTTTGAGTTATTAATAAAAAAGTATATATAATTTAAATTAAATAAAATGTTTATATAAAAAATATAATATCATATAAATTTATTTAAAAATATAAAATATACATAAATTTTACTTAAAAAATTATATGTTATATATTGGTATGATATCATAATTTATATATAAATATTATATTTAATTTAAATATTATATATTATATATTTAAATTACAAATTAAATATAATTTTTATTTAATAAAATCGTAAATACAAATAATATATAATAATATTTTGTATATAAATTTAAAATAATAATTAAATATTTTACACAATTATAATAAATAATTATATATTTTTTGAGCTATTAATAAATATTATTCATAATTTTATTTAAATAAAATAATTATAAAAATTATTATATAGTATAAATTATATATATTCCCTTAATAAATTTATAAGTGAAATTTTGTATTATATCATTATTTATATATAATTTGTACCATATTATAATTATATATAATTATTTTATTTTATTTAAAATTATATTTCTATTAATAATTCAAAAATATATAATTTTGTATTATATTTATGTAAAATATTTAATTTATTAGTTTAAATTAAGTAAACATAATTTTAATTATTTATAATTTTATTAAATGCAAATTATAAATAATATGTATTTTTTAATATATATATTATTTAAATTAAATAAAAATATATATATATATATATATATATATATATTAATTTACAAGTACATGCCGGTCCCCACTGGGGTACTGGTGATGCCGTTGACGGCGGAGATGGCCACCCTGCTCTTCGGGGAGGAGCCCGATCTGCCTCGCCAAGGGCACCTGGGCACTGTTTATGTCCCCGAACAGGCCCGTGACTGGATGGACATGGGAGTGCGCCGAGAATTTCGTGCATGTAAGACAGAGCCTCACCCATCATCACATGGAAGATAAACTTACCCTCCTTGTCATGCATGGTCTGTCTAGCGTAGCACGGGCAAGCCTCCTCGTAGTTGCCCGAAGTGCCCGGGGAATCCAGTTGCACACTCAGCAGCAGCTTTCGCAAGCTCTCTCGCACGAGTTGTGATGTGACGACAATTTGCACCTCCCAGCACAAGCCTTCCCCACAGTCTGGTACATGACAAACAAAAAAGAAGAATAAACAAGCAAGCAAGCAAATCTTACAAGTATATATGAGATGCCCTTTTGGATTATCACGATGGAGGCTTATTCTTATGGAACTCATGTCTATAGGTGATCAGTATTTACCTATGCTCTGCATCGGCATAGGTGCAAAAAACAGTACAAAAGAACCGGTCAATAAAAGAAACATACTCTATGCGCAAACAACCTTAATTTCTTATCTTCATCGTCCCAGCTCAGTGCATTTACCGTTGTGAGCATCCACCGCGTGGATGAGGAAGGCCGCCACGAGAAGGGTCAGAGATGCTGCAAGAAAGGCTCGAGAAGAGGCCATCTTCATCATATAGGCAGAAGAAACGAGGTGTATATGTAGATCATGAGCTTGGTGCTTCATTTATAGTGGAGACCGATGATGATGAGTGCCATGAAGTGAAAGCCAGGGGGCACGTACGCATTAATAGGATGACCAGAGGGGTGGGTAGGATGGGGGCAGTGCAGAGGCGGGCAGGAGGACGGTGGTCCTGACTGAAAACTAAAAAAAAAATTTAATAAATTTGCAATGGTCCATATTTCTGAAATCCATGCAATTAGCAGTGTAAATGGTAGGGCCAACTGAATTCATTAGTAATTTGTTGGACTTTTGTTTTGATTTTTTTTTATGAAAAGGAAAAAAATTACTCAGGATTTTAATATTTTATTTCAATAGTTAATACAAATTTATTTGAAACATAATTAATTATATAATAATAGAGAAAATTATATTACATTACATTATTATATATAATCAATCATAATATTAAGATCACAAATATAAAATATAATTATTTTTAAATATAATTAGAATTATTAAACTACAAAAATAAATATACTATTATGATTTTGAAGTTTGCCCATTTTTATGGGTGCTGAAAATTCGTCTAAATAACGTAATTTTATCAATGAAAATTTAAAATTTTCATTATTAGGTCAATAATTTTTTTAAAATTTTTATTTGCTCATACTTTTCTTATACTGTTACCTAAAAATAATTAAGATTTTTTGTGTTAAGCTTATCATTATCAAATCTACACCATATCAAAATATGCGTGTCCCATCGAATTCAATGAGTTTAACTATATTTTATTAAAATATTATATATATATATATATATATATTATGTTCTTACGTAACAAATTTTACCTCTAAATATTAATAATATATAAAATCAATTTGTACTGATTGTTAAATAAATGAATACATCTCTATGATTTCAATAGAATAAAATCTTTCTCCCGTTCCCTTTCTAGCCAACTATTGACCATACATGGAGCAAGTTGTGGCCATGGATAGAGAGAAATGTTAAAAGTGCATGTCCCGTTTTTTTTTTTTTGCTTCTATACTTTATTTTTGAAGGATTTTTAAGTGTTTTGTTTCGCTTGTAATAAGTAGAGTATGTAAATAGTTTTTTTGAAATACAAACATACATAGTAAGGAGGGATAGATCGAAATTGTAATGTTAGTTGTAGGTGGCCAAACTTGTACTTACAAGTTCGGCGGCTATTTACAGACTTTTCTGTACCAGATATTTATTGACCAAAATAACACTAATATCATATTTTATGGCCATTAATAAGTTGGGCTCAACACAAAACTTAAAAGATTTTTGTAAATAATATTTTAATACCAATATCAATTAATTTGATTAGATAAATTTAGAAAATTTTAATTTTAAAAAACTCGGTTGAATCGGAAATAAACTGACATGTTTAAGTATTGAATCCAATTCGTACTGATATAGTACGGTTCGGAATAATATTATCTTCTTTCTATAGATGGAAATACGGTTCACTAATCGCAAATGCTAACAGCGCCGACTAATATGAAAAGTCTACATTCATTACATTTTTTACCATAAATGATCGTTATGAAGGTGCCAATCGGACGATTAAGGAGTACGCGAGCTCCTTATATAAAGAGCTACTCCTCATTTATTCTATTCACACCTAAAAACTACTCTCTCTACTACTCCAATTTCTAATGAAACTCGAACCAAATCTCTGACTTAGGCATTTTTCTAAAACAAAAAAGGTGAGGTTGGGTTTCTTAGACTTGGGGGAGAAGTCAGCTACTCGATGGTGATTACCATTCGATCCGAGTATCGCTAAAGAAGCTCTTACGTAATCAAACAATTAAGTAACTCTGACGGAACAAAGCTACCCTATTTCGGTCGAGCTAAAAATAACCAAATTGAAACCTACTCAAGCCAAACCAAGCTCTATCAATACTTTTATAGCCCTCATATGACCAAATTAGAGCAAAAAGGTAAGCAAATTTGGCTCCATTTTGTAATTTCTAATCAGTATTAGAGAGAGAACCGACGAAACTTCACTGACCAAATTCTAACTCAATTCGACATGAATTGTTGTAAGTCTTTATCCTAAGAGAAACCTTAGGATAAGAGCTACCTATCTCGATTGAAAGCTCATATCGCCGCACCCCAACGATAAACTTTCGAAGCTTTCTCTCTCTAAGTTTAGTTTTTCGATAAAGCTCTGTTTGAGCTCAATTCAAACCCAAATGACGTGATTCAAAGCTACATTGAATCATGTGGAAGTGTAGGAACTGATCCACACCTTCAATTGGATCAAATAAACTCGATTGAATGGTCAATTTGATGCAATCAAATTCGGCTAGTTTGAAAAAGGGAAATTGGGGAAAATATGGGGAATTTTGGGAATTTCGTAAAATTGAGGGACCAAAGTACAATTTCATAAAATTGAAGACCAATTGGCCATTAAAATGATGTTTGAGGACTAATTGGTCAATTTTTAGAATTTATTGTAGTTAAATTGCTATTTTTGTAAAGTATGGACAAAGTGGTAATTTTTGAAAATTTGAGGACCAACTTGGAAAATTGGGAAACTACCCCTTAAGTGATTTTGAATAAATTGAGAAACCAAAATGAATTTTAGAAGTTTCAAGACTCAATTTGGGGAAAAGTTTGCATTAGGGACCTAAAGTTGAGGAAAAAGAACTTTAGGGACCTAAATGTAAATAATTGAAAAGTTTTGGCATTTTGTTCATATGTGAGGAATGAAGGCTATTATGCCAATTGTTAATAAACAAGAATGTCCAAATCATGTAGGAATACAAAGGACCGGAACGCCAACAAGGATAAGCTTGGGTGGAGGCAAAAAGCCGATTAAGAGGAATACACTACACTTATCGGGTGAGGGGGTTTATTTACATCATACCTAATTGGGATGATGAGCACTTCGTAAATGAAAAACCACTTCTATGTGGGATTTTAACATTACACCCAATTGGAGTGATGTAAGATTAAGTGGTACTTACTGGTTGTAAGTAGAGAGATCATATCTGATTGGTATGATAGACTTCCTAGAAAGAAGGAGAAAACCCGCTTGCCGGTTGTAAGCGGAGATGTCATCACACCCTGTTGGTGTGATGAGTTGAAAGATTATTTTGTCAGAAGTGCTCTCCCCTGACTATGTGCCAATGCTTAAAATTTTTGGGAGACCTTCTTGACGAGAGCTAGAACAACTTAGATAGGCAAGATGCCTTGGTTTTGGAACTGGTGAAGATAAGGGTAGTTTGTCGTGCCAACAGTCAGGGAAGCTTGACGTAGCTTCATGCGTATGAGACCAGGGTGGGGTTGGGATGAGGTCTCTCTCCTCATATAAACACGGAGTTGATTTCAGGTTTGAGGGTCGGATGTCGCAAACATCCACTCAGACCCATGGTAGATGTGGATGGGCTTCTATCTAAGTGGCTAGTAAAGTTGCTCCTATGCCACAAGTGGATGCAGTAGATACGCTGCCCTATGAATGTTTGATGAAGGGTGTGTGTTGATTGTTAAACATACCGATTGTAGATAATGAGAAAATTGGTTTTGAATAATCGGGAATTCAAGGAAAAAATGATTTTAAAGAAAATAAGGAGTCTCGCACACTCCAATTCAAAACTATTTTATAGAAAATCATTTTTCAAACACCCATTTACTAAGTTGTCGAACTTACCCCCTCTCTTTACCCATTTTCAGGTAACCGAAGGAAAAACCTACCTAAAGACCTTCCACTAGCTAAACCTGCAAGATAGGTATGTAAGTTTAAATTTATTCAATTTTGATTAATGTTATTCAAGGAAAGGTACAGGTATAAAGGACGCCTTACTCTTTACAATTTAAAGAAGGGGAAAACCCTTAATAAACCGGGAGAGTGGCGGGTTGCTCACGAGGATCCAACCAAACTGGATCGGGGCATGACAACTTGGGTTGTATCAGTGCCTGTTTCCTTGAATACATTATCAAGACTATATAATATAGTAACTAAAAGAAAATTTTAAAATTTTAAGATGGGTCCCAAGACATGAACTAAGAAAATTGGGACTAGTATTACTAATACCACCCAATACTCTATGCCCATAGGAAGATCACCCTAAAATACTCGAGAAGTCCCAAAGAACCAAGAGACGTTAGTGAGATGTATCTAGGAGGATGGTGCCATGACCTATTGAAGTCATAATCCTGAGTATGAAGGGAGCCAAGCCTAAGGCCAAGAATGCCATCAAGTGCTTATAACCTTACCAAGGAGGACGCTTGTCAAGAACCCCGTAACTCCACATCTATTTCGTAACCATTTTTTTGTAATGGGGCTAAGACCCCAACACACTGTACTACTTCTCTACTCATAAAGAACTCCAAGGTCCTAAAACCATATATCTTAAAAATGATGTGCCCTTACGCCTTAGCTATAGGAAGATTGCCCACGAAAAGTAACCAAACAAACCCACGTTACCCTAGACACCACGAAAATTCTCATCCCAAATAAAGGAATGAATCAAGGGAATTATTGGGAAAAGAAGACACGAAAAGAAAACTGTCAAGGTAATTAAGGAGTATAGGAGAACTCTTGGAGTAACAACTGGGCAAGGAAACGACCTATTACAAGGTGTAAGGGAAATAGGACATGAAGTGAAGGATTGTCCCACACCATAAGGATTTAGAACAATACTTTCCAAGAATAATGTCCCCATAGCTATAAGAATCTAAAAGGATACCATCCCAAGTAACATGACTCCTGCTCTAAATTTCAACCACATCCAGGATAAAGCTCTTCAATATCCTAGCGTAGTGACAGGAAGGAAAAAAGACTGAAGATAAGACCTCAATAAATCACAAACAAAACAAAGGGTATCGAAAGAGAATTCTTCCTTAAGAAGAAATTTCCAGCCAATTAGGAGCAAAGAAGGGAGTGCCTATACAAGAGAAGACAAGGCCAGCATTAGACGATAAATGGAATGTCTTGGGATGGCAAGTACGACTCACTTTGGAAAAAGCAGTGAAGCCAAATAGTAGTTTCAGACCAACATAGTGGAAGGAAGCAAGTAGTAACAACAAGATAGTCAAGGAGAATAAACAGCGCCCTAAGGAAGACCGGGAAGTAGTAAGGACTACACCCTCAAAAAGGGCAGTAGGATGGACATTAAAGACAAGAAGGCTCAAGAGACAACTGCCCTAAGATAATTAGACCAAGGGAATGGTAGGGATGAGGTAGTTAACGAACAGATACTCATGGAGGTCATAACTTAAGCTCCATCAAAGAAGGGAGTGGTGGAAAGGCCAAACATTTGGAAAAAGATGGATGAAGGAAATCCTTAAAAAGACCAATGGCCAAGACAGGATTAATGACCAAAATCAAGCCAAGAGAGGGATTGGCAAACCTCTTACATGATGACCAAGAGATCTTTTAACAAGGAGGATTTGAGCTCGCCCTAAAAGAAATAGACATGTACTAGGGTACAAGTGGGGATGATGATAAGGTACAAAAGATGTGCTTGAAAGATTTCAAGAGTAAGGGTAAATAGAAGAATACGACATCAAAGGATGTCATTTAAGGGTAGATATTCCCTAGGGCAAATGAAAAAGGAATTCTAGGAGAAAGGGGAAGAGTCCTACCTAGGAAGGAAACCCTGAATAGGCATATATAACCCAACTAAGATGTAAAGGAACTGAGTGAAGATGGATAAGGAGATGACCTTGCAAAAGAAGTGCATGTTGAGGTGAAAGAACCAAGGGAAGCATACTAGGAGGACCCAATGAATAAGTTAAACCCAAGTAACGGGTAAGTAGGAGGATAGCATCAAAAGATGTTGTACGGGTAAGTAAGAAGTGGACTGCCCATAAAAAGGAAATAGAGGAAAGCAAATCTAAGAACTACCAGAAAGGTGAGCCATCCAGTTAAAAAGAAATTAAAGTGAATGATCACTAACATTAAGACTAGTGGTGGTCTCCATTAAATTAATGGAGCCTAAAGAGAGGACGACTGAGCATAGTGTGGAGTACACAGAATAAGACCGATAATAGGAAGTGTCTTAATTAAGGAATAAGAAATGAAATGAAAATTCTTATAGAGAAAAATTCAAAGCAGGAAAATGCCCTAATATATGAAGGATCTAAAAAAGGAAGAAAGAAACCTTAAAGGAATGGTAAGAAGGTTGAGCATGTAGCTCCTAAGGTGGAAGTCTCTACTATCAGGAAAATAATAGAGAACAAAACCGTAAGAAGTTAACTTCCCCAATCCAAGTAATCGACACATGGACCAAAAGAGATTAACTTGTAATAAAGAACTGTGAAATGATCACAAGTGAGTAAGATTGGATTAAGAAAAAAAAAGGAAAGTTTTTGAGGAAAGGACGCCACTAGAAATGAGGAATGACATAAGATAGGAAGAATTTAAGCGTGTCAGTAGGTTATCAGGAAACCCAAAGATTTGAAACGGGAGAGACCCAATAAAGAATTGGGAAAAGACAAATAGGTAAGGAAAACCAATATGGTTATGTAGGATATGACATCAAATGCAAGATGGACGATTGGATAACAATAAAGATATTCAAGAAAAAATACTATACGAATGAGGTACTTAGTTATACATTCCCTAAAAGGTAGAAAGGTTGAGAACAACCATTATGGAAGTATTTTAAAATTTTAAATGGTCAAAGGCAAGTTTTAGATTATGTCGTGCTGTAAGGGACGTGTAAGCCTAACAGTACCAAGGAAAATATGACTCAAGTAAGGAAGAGTTTGTTAATTAAGCATTACAAGATCAAACATTAATTTTGAACTGAAGTTGTAATAAACAACGAATGAATGAAGGGTCAATATAGGAAAAAAAAGGTGATAACACTGAAATCTGTGGAAGCAAGTACGTAGTACTTGAAAGGACACTAAGCTAAGGGTTTCAACGATAAAGAGAATAACTGGATACATGAATGATTGGGCATTTTGGAACTTCCAATCCTGAAATACTGAGCAAGAACTTTCAAGAAAAAGAATCTTGCCTTAAGCAGAGGAAGATGTGAACCAAAGGATATACCTTTAGACTCGCAGGCTAGATATACTAGTTATTATAAACTCCATGGAGGGAGTAAATAAAATAAAGGAAAAGAAATTCCTTAAATGCGTGCTATAAAGTGGGCTAAGTGAAAATAACCGAAATGTTAGTATGTCAAACAAACTTCAAGTTGACATCAAGGGAAGTTATTTCCTATGCATGGGATGTTGAATAAGTTTTGAGGTCAAAACTCCTAAAAAGAGTGGAGAGTTGTAAACCCTGTCCCTTGAACATAAGGAAATCGGGGAAACAACCGATCAACCTAAATGAGAAAATCGAACCGGTTCATGAACCACGATCTTTAGAGAAAGGGAAAATGGAGAAATTTATGAATTCCGAGTGATCCAAAGAGTCATAAAAACCATGGAAAGTGACTTTGGGACAAATTGGAAGAGAAAACCAGACTGGTTCAGGTAAACCAGATTTAAACCGGTTTGGATAGTTTTGAACCATCATTGAACTGGTTTCTAAATTTATTTTTCTTGGTGGCTTAAAAAATTCAAATTGGAGAATTGAAACCACCATTGGATAGAAAATGAAGTTAGATAAATTTAGAAAATTTTAAATTTGAAAAACTCGGTCGAATCGAGCCTGAACTTGCTGGTTTAAGCATTGAACTCGATTCGGACTAGTCCTGTTCGATTCAAAACAATGTTGTTGTCTTCCTTCAGATGACAACACTGTTCGCTCGCCGAAAAATCTAATATCACTGACGAAGATGAAAAGTCTCTGTTCATGAAATTTTTTGCCATAAATGATCTCTATAAAGGCACCAATCGAATGGCCAAAGTGTTCTAGAGCTCCCTATATAAAGAGCTCCTCGTCGTTCATTCTCCTCACACATGAAAAATCCTCTCTCTCTATTGCTCCAATTTCTAGTGAAACTCGAACCAGAGCTCTGACTTGGGCATTTTTCTTAGTGAAAGAAGGCGAGGTCAGGTTCCTTAGACTCGGGGAGAAGTCAGCTACCCGATGGTGATCACTATTCGATACGAGGATTGTCGAAGAAGCTCTAACGTAATCAAATAGTGAAGCAACTCCAGCGGACCGAAGCTGCCCTAGTTTGGCCAAGATAAAAATGACCAAATTGAGCCCTCCTCAGGCCAAACCAAGCTCTCCCAACACTTCGACAGCCCTTATACGACCGAATTAGAGCTGAAAGGTAAGCTAATTTGGCTCTCCTCTGTAATTTCCGATCAATGTTAGAGAGAAAATTGACGAAATTGCACTAAATAAATTCACCCTCAATTCGACATGAATTGTTATAATTCTTGATCCTATGAGGAACCTTAGGACGAGAGCTACTTGCCCCGATCAAAAGCTCGAACTGCCACAACCCCGATGGTAAGCTTTCGAAGCTTTCTCTCTCTAAGTTAAGTTTTCGGACGAAGCTCTATTTGAACTCAATTTGGACCTAAATGGCTCGATTCAAAACTCAATTGAATCGTGTGAAAGTGTAGGAACTAATCCATAACTTCAATTTAATCAAATAACCCCGATTGAATTGTTAATTTGATGAAATCAAATTCAGCCAGATTGAAAGGGGGGAAAATGGGGAAATTTTGGAATTTCATTAAATTGAGGGCCAATTGGCCATGAAAAATATGTTGTGGGACCAATTGGTTGATATTTGGAATTTATTGGGGTCAAATTGCCATTTTTGTAAAGTAGGGGCAAAATGGTAATTTTTAAAAAGTTGTGGACCAAATTGGAATATAGAGAAACTTGAACCCAAGTGATTTTGAATAAATTGACGACCCAAAGCGAATTTTAGAAATTTTGGGACTCATTCTCTATCCAATGGTGGCTTCAATTCTCCAATTTAAATTTTTTAAGCCACCTAGAAAAATTAATTTAGGAATCGGTTCAATGATGGTTCAAACCGGTCCAAATCGGTTCAATCTGGTTCATATATGGTTTACCTGAACTGTTTTGGTTTTCTCTTCCAATTTGTCCCAAAGTCACTTTCCATGGTTTTTATGACTATTTGGGTCACTCGGGATTTGTAAATTTCTCTATTTTCCCTTTCTCTAATTGTTGGGGTTTGTGAACTAGTTCGATTTTCTCACTTGGGCTGACCGGTTCTTTCCCCGGTTTCCTTATCTTCAAGGGACGGGAATTGCAGCTTAAAACTTTTGGAAGCTATTGTTTAGAAGAGCTAGAGATGCTCTAGTGGACCCATGGCTAATGGGCATGGGTTTAGGCCAATTGAAAATTCGTCGAGTAATGAGCCTACGAAAATCTACATAATTGATAAATTGTGTGCTATAGCTACCGAGCCCACAATTGGGTTGTTGAGCTCGTTGGGCTAGCAGCTACCACACCAAAGTCAGGTCATCAAACTCGTTGAACTTGTGGTCATTAGGCCAAAGCCCGGCCAGCAGATCTATGGGACTAGTAGCACTAAAGATAAAGGGCTTAATTATAAACTTGTGGTTGTGCATGCTGATATGTAGAACCCTCAATACGGTCGGTATAGGGTAGTGCTAGTTCAAAGGGCTATTGGACGACCGAGGGAGCATAAAGGGAATTTCGTCGTCTAGTGAGTTAGGAAGCTCAAGGAGCTTCATGCACATTGAGACCGAGGAAGAAGGTGGAGAGGTCTCGTCCCACTATAGCGAACATAGAGAATATTGGGGGTGGGTGGTATGGCTCACTCAAACTTGTGGTAGAAGGTGAGACCTTCTACTAAGGGTGGTCAGTAAAGGTGCTATGGACCACAAGTGGAGGATTCAAGGACTACTCTACGACGGTGTGAACCCTTTTATAATAAAAAGGGCGGGTAATTATATTCAAGACATTTCATAAATTTTGTTTGGAAAATATATGTACTGATAAGCCTTTACCTTTCTTGAACCATATTGGTAGAAATGCCATTGTGGCCCAAGGAAGGGTAATGTGTTGTTTACGGGGATCCAACCAAACTAGGTTAGGGCATGACAACATTGATCAGAGCTTTGGATATGGGCAACTAGTGCTCGTCCAAGGGGTCCCCTAGGATCGGGTTCCATAAAAATTGGCAACCTGACAACGAGAATTAGATAAGAGAAGTTTTTCCTATTCCTTATTCTATAACTTTACTATTCCAATGATATGAGGCAGAATTGACTTACCTTGAAGGTTCTAGGGGAGTCGAGGGTTGGCCGAGTAGGGTTGTGGGAGGGTTGGCCTAGTCACAAGAGGTCAGAGGTGGCTGGAGTTCAGCTCATGGGATTTTGCTACTTTGGGACCGCCGAAGTGATGGAACTGTGCGAGCTCACCGGCACTTCTCCGACGATCCTTGAGCTAAAAGGAGGGTGCATCGAGGTAGAGGACTTCCTCCCAGTTTCAGGGAATCCAAAGTTGGCTTCTAAGGGTGCAATAAAGGCCCTCATTGGAGCTCCGGTCTGTGCCTCACTGAGAAATGAAGTACCTCATCTTCTTCGATTGTTTTAGAGATGAGGACGACGAATGGGGAGGAGCTCTTTATATAGGGAGCTCGGCAACTAATAGGGCTACTCTATCATGCCTGACTCGGGCCCAATCTCACCTACCATCAGTCAAATCGGGGGCATTTTGGATTGCCGAAGACCGAGCAGTTCACCTAGTCCTTCTCTTTGTCTATTATTAGAGGAAGAAGACGACATTGGGTTGTACATGTGAGTTGCCACATGGCATGATGTGATTGACTGGATTTGCTGACGCGGCTTCCCACTCAGCGTCCGAGTCATCATTTCACTTGTTGACCGGTGTGACCTCCCAATGGTTTCTCCTTCTAATGTGGCTGCTGACCACACTCAACTAGCTGTTTGATAATGACACGTGGAATCCTCTGATTGGTTGATTTAAATAATTAAGAGTTCCCTCCTGACGTACTAGCTATGTTGAAATCGTCTGACGTGGCTATGCCACGTGTCGACCTCTGATTGGTCGACCATTTCTCTAATGTCCTACTCGACTACTCATGTGGCATAATTGCCATGTGTCAGCTCCTCATTGGCCAACCTAGTTGACAAGGCTTCTCCTCAGTTGATCATTGATTGAGGACACATGTCGCTCTCCTATTGACCAATCATTGGTAACATGTCTTTGACCGTTAACCAAGGACACATGTTATGTCACGCCCCAACCCAGTTTTGTCGGATCCCTTTGATCAACCTGCCACTCTCCCGGTTTATTAAAGGATTTTCCCTTATTGTAAACCGTAAAGAGTCCTTTAACCTGTACCTTTTCCTGGAATAGCATAATCAAAACTGCATGAAATTTAAAACTTTACATACTTGTCTTAAAGGCATCTTAGTTGATGGTCTTTAAGGGGAGGCTTTCCGGGATTTCCTGAAAGGGATATAAGGGAGGGGGTGAGTACAACTACTCAGTTAATGGGTTTTTAAAAGCTTTTGACTTTTAAGAAAAATATTTATATGGAGTGTGCCAAACTCCTTTGTTTTCAAAAATCACTTCATTTAAAAATTCAGGTTTTTCCACCATTTCTTATTTACCACAGTGTGTCATCACCCAACCCACATCCTTTATCATGAAGGTTACACACATTCGCAAGTTAGTATCACTACTGAACCCGCTAGTGGCTTCGGAGCGACTTTTCCTACCACCTGGATAGAAGTACGACCACTTCTACCCTGTAAATGAGTGGATGTATGTGACATCCGACCCACAATCCCGAAATCACTTCTTTGTGTCCGTATGAGGACAAAGACCTCATCCCATCCCCACACCGGTCTCATGCGCTTGGTGTTACTCCATCTTTCGCACAGACACCTGGAATGACGAACTGCCCTTATAGCCACCAGGTCGTCCAGTGCCCTTAGGACGCATCACTACCCCTCATGGGCGTCTTGATGATCTCGTACTCATAGTGCATGCACAAACAATGTTTTCTCATATTGCCATGTAATATGTGGTGCCACTGGTCCAACGGCCCCAACTCTCAACTCAACCCGTAGTTGTTTGTCTTGGCTGGTCCGTCGACCTGTCATGTCGCACTGCCGCTAGTTGACTGAGCATGTCGGTCCTATATTGGTACCATGGCCAAACAATTCACTTATTAAGTTTTATGGCACATATATCATGTTCGTTTATGAGCACCTGCTCGTGCCAACTGGCCTTGGGCCCACTGTATGAGATTTTCAAAATTGGGCATTTAGCCCCCAAGTTCCAAAACCGAGGCCCCTACCCTATCAGAGCTATTCGAGCTCCCATCGAGAAGGTCTCCCAAATTGTTTAAGCATTGACACAAAATTAGGGGAGAGCACTTCTGATAAAAATAGGTTTTTACTGTCCATCATACCGACCGGTATAAGGACATCTTCGTTCATAACCGATAAACGGGTTTTCAACTTCCTTCGAGAAAGTCTCATCATACCAACTAAGTATGATCTACTTACAACCCGTAAGTAGTTTTTCTGAATAACTTTCACATCACTTTCTCTAAGTAGTGATGATTAAAAATACCACTAAGCAGTGGGTTTTTATACCGAGGTACTTATCATCCCCAATCGGGTATGATATAAAATTCCCACTCACCTGTTAATGCCGTGAATTCCACTAGACCGGTTTTTGGTATTCAGGCGAGCTTGTCCTTGCTAGCGTTCCCGATACTTCATATTCCTACACGATATGAACATCTTGGTTCATTATCTTTCGGCCTAATCGCCGTCACTCATTCCAAATGAATGAGAAAGTCAAACTTTCATTTATTTGTAATTAGGTCCCTAAAGTTATTTATTTTTAACTTTAAGTCCCAAATACCGGTTTTTCCTCAAATTGAGTCTCGAAACTTCTAAAATTTATCATAGGACCTCAATTTATTCCATTTCACAAAAAGGGGTTTAATTTCCAAATTTTCCAATTTGGTCCCCCAACTTTTCCAAAATTACCATTTTGCCCTTCCTTTACAAAAATAGTAAATTTTGCCCCAAAAATTTCAAAATTCCTCAATTGGTCCTCCAACATTATTTTCATGCCCAATTGTCCCTCAATTTCATAAAATTTCATTTTGATCCTTTGAATTTTGAAAATTCCCAATTTTCCCCTAATTCCAACTTCTTAACACAGTCGAATTTGATTTCATCAAATTGACCCATCGAACATTTCCAATTGTTGAAATTGAAGTTGAAATTTAATTTCTACATGTTCATACGATTCTTTAGAAATGTGAATCGCAAGTTTTAATGTCGGGACGAGCTCAAATGGAGCTTCGCCGGAAAATGAACTATACAGAGAAAAAGCTTTGATTACTCACCGGTGAAGGCATAACGGTCCGAGCTTTCGATATGGACAGATAGCTCTCATTCTGAGGTTCATCTTAGAATCAAGAATCGCATCAATTGATGCGGAATTGGATTAGAATTTCGTCATTGAAATTCTGTCGACCCTCTCTCTAGCACCGATCAAAAATTGTAAAGAGGAGCTGAATTGGCTTAGCTTTCGGTCCTAGTTCGGTCGTGGAAAGGCTGAGTAAGTGTTGGGAGGGCTTGGTTTGGCTTGAAGAGGGCCTGAAATGGCAGATTTCAGCTTGGCCAAAATAGGGCAGCTTCGATCCGCCGAAGCTACTTCACTATTCCATCATACTGGCGCTTCTCCAATGATTCTCGGATTGACTGCAGTTTGCTATCAGATAGTTGTCTTCTCCCTGGTTCTAAAGAGCTCGACCTCTCCTTTCAAGGTTAAGAAAAATGTTTAAGTTGAAACTCTGGTTCGAGCTTCACCGTGAAATGGAGCAGTAGAGAGAGAGAAGTGTTCAGGTGTGAGGAGAATGAATGGGGATGAGCCATAAATTATTGGTATTAATTATAATAATTTAATTTTGGTATTAAATTATTTGTACTAATTCTAATAATTTAATTTAGGTATTAAATTATTGGTATTAATTACAATAATTAAATATATATTAATTTATGACTATTTATAATAAGGCGTACATTCGCATAAAAAGTTTTGACCAAAATTTCGGGTTACAAAAAAATTATACTTTCCAAGAGGTCACTCATCCTCACACTAGTCTTAAGCAAGCATGCTTAACTTCAAAGTTCTTATGGATTCTTGTTCAGCTAAACCAATTTGGTTTTTCTCTTCTAACGTATCTTAAATTTCTTTTCCACGGTTTAATGAACCCTTTGGATTACCCGAAAGTTGTAAATTTCCAAATTGCTTGTTCCCAAATGATCCGGTTTGTAAACCAGCTCAATTTTCTTACTCGGGTTGACCGGTTCTTTTTCGGTTTTCCTTAACTCAAAAGTGCGGGGTTTACTTGTTATGTTATGATTGGTCAGCGCTTTGAGGCATTAACCGAGCGGCTGACTGGGCGTGCTTCACCATGCTTCGCTCACCGATTGGTCGTGCATGATGATTCAGCACTGACCTGGTAGTCAGTCCGTTGACCGGATGGACTATTGACCAATTCAATCAGACCAAGTTAGGTGACCCAAAATAAAAAATCAACTAGTTCAAGCTCGATTCGACCGATTTTCTAAAATCTAAAAATTTCTAAATTCTTCTAAATTCATTTTCTACCTAGTGGTGACTTCAATTTCCCAATTTGACATTTTAAAGTCACCTTGAAAAATCAATCTTTAAATCGGTTCTTTACAATTTAGTCTCGTTCAATCCTGTTCGGGTTCGATTCACCCTGAACCAGTCTAGTTTTCACACCCATTTCCCTTCATAGTTCTCTTCCATGAGTTTTGGGTATTTATTGGCCACTTGAGATTGTCTAATTTCCCATTTTGACTTTTATTTACCAATTTTTGTTCCCTTAAATCCCCGATTTTTCCTTTGAAATTTTTTGATTCTCCTTTCCGATTCCTGATTTTGAGAAGGATGGGTTTACAATTTAAGTGGTATTAGGGATTTTTTTTCAAAACATGTGTTTTTTGAAAATGAAATGATTTGGTGAAATTTGGCAATGAGAGTACCAATGATAAGAATTTTGTTCATTATATTAAAGTACTACAAGTACTAATAAAAAAAATAAAAATATTCTAGAAATGGTTCTAAGAGAGTACCTTGAAAAAATGGATGTTAAGCAAAAAAAACCTAAGAGAAGTGATCCAAAGGCAATACATTTTGAAAACTTGTATAGTGGCTCCAATGCCAAAGGAAACACACCCAAACACGTAAACAATCTCTAATTATTGAGCATGTTAAGATATCATAAATTGATGATGTATCTAATGGGTCATACCCATTTAATGCTACTAAGCTAAAGTTGGGTGTTACCACGTTAGATTAGTGGTGCAAATAGAAAGGCTTAAAACAAAATACTATTGATGGTGTTTGATTATGTACGAGATCATAAGATACTTGATATGAGGTAGTGATGATCCTAAGTAATATTGGTCAGCAATAATGGTACAAGGCAAGCTATCGTTAGTCCAGTATGTCATGGGACTCTAGGAATCCTATGCGTAATAGACTTGGTGGAGGTGGAAGGTCTCGTTCCTCTATAGCGTACAAACCCATCGGTAATGTATGGGGTTGGGCAATGGTTCTCACATAAATTAATGGTCGAGGTTGTAGTCTCGTACCAATGTGGTAGAGATTGTAGTATTTTACCAAGGTGGTCGGTAAAAGTAATCCGGACCACAAATAGGGTAGTGATTATGTTTGCTCTACAAATATTTGATCCCTACCATATTGGTTAAGGGCGTATATGTTGTGTGAATTCAATGTATTTAAACCATGTGTGATTAAAAGTATTTTTTAATCTAATCACTAAGTTGTCAAACTCACACCCTCCTAAACCCCTTCGAAAAATTTGAAAATACCAAGAAAATAAAATTTTCAACCAACTCCATAATCAAAGTACATAGCATATCTCAATTAATCATATTTGATTATGGAGTTGGTTGAATGGATGATCGATTATTTGTCTTACATATTCCCACAATCATGGACTTATTCATGTTTTGTATTGTTAATTTGAACCATTCAAATACATGTCCACTTCTACATGTCATACATACTTTTCTAGTCTTGTTGAGACCCATTCAGTGTTTGGGACTATTTATTTACTTACGAATTTTGTCCTTTTATTCTTGGCCATGTCTTCTAACCCGTAGGAAGATGAAAGGACAACTCCGACACCTACTTGAGAACATTGATGAGTCATAGTAATCGGATTCCATAATTATATGGTATTTTATCTCGATGTCACAGTCATCTAATACATTATTTACAAAATTTCTTCTTATTCACTTTGTCAAACTTTTAATTTTTTTTGTAAATTTCCTAAAAAACCATACTTCACAATTTTTTAAATATATACAACTTTTAATATATGTTCAAAAAAATATTACCCTTATTATTTAGCTCACAATATGTATCTATCTATATATATATATATATATTTAAATATGTATAAATGTATAATTTATAATTAAAATGATAAAGTCATATTTAAAAAAATTATTAAGTATAGTATATAGTTTGAAGTATTTCAGAAATATCATATTATGGGTGATTTTACATTTTGTAACTCATGAGCTTCTATGCCTCTTTGAAAAAGTTTTTTTTAATACTAAGATCATCAATAATTGAATATACAAAATAAGCCATTGCATTTAACAATTTTGAAAAAAAAATGTTGACTAACTTGATTAACTCAGTAAAAATGATATATTTTGCAAATCTGATAATAAATATTATAAATATTAAATTATATCAAATTATTAAGATGTATTTTGATAGTATATTAGATCATATAAGTTTTAAATTGGTCTACAAGTTCATATGACTACTTGAACCACTGACTATTCTTTTGATTGGGATTGATTAATAAAATTGATTTTTTTGGAGTAAAAAATGTGTTAAAAATCGTTCACCTGCTAAACATAATAAAAATATTAAGGTATAATTCCTTAGTAATTTAATTATTTTTAATATGGAACACTTTAAATCATGTATAACCTATAAATTTATTATTTTATAACATACGAAACTTTTTTCTAGAATGTATAAAACCTACTCGCCATATCTTGTGGACAGACATAAAGTCATTTCCTCAGTAGAAAATTTCGGTTTGAATAGGATTCATACATGCTCATCCTTGTCTTTTGTGTTCAATTATCATCCAACATGTTAGACTTTTATATTGGTTGCATCATATGAATTAAAATCTATAAATTAAATGTGCAGCCTCTTATATGCTAATCCAGTAAAATTGGAAAAATAATTTTAAAAAAAAAGCATAAAATATGTGAAATTAAATTACATCCTAAATAAATATACCATATTTATTTTAAATTTGTATTCATCTAAATAAATCAACAAATCATCTAGCCAACCAAAAGTTTATTAGTATCATATATTTACTTCTTAAAAGAATATTTTGTTTAGTTCTAACCTACTCTTGTCTTCAACAAAAATTGTATGGAAAATTTAGATGAAGTGGAAGTGGTTGGCTACCATATAGGAGGGCCAATGCTTGTTCTTTCATAGAATGCCGAGAACAATATAGAGTCAGATGCAAAAGGCATACAAGTAAATAATGATTAAATTAATGATATGTTTCTTACATTAATCAAGCAAGATATGGAGAGTTAGGAATCTAAACAATTTATATTATTATATGGATTAATAAAAACCCAATGAATTTTTGGATAATATATATAGTTTTATATGGAGAAAAAAATACAGACAAGTAGCTTTCTGCATACCGTTTCAAATTGACCCCATCAAATTTAGGACTTGTTCTCTCCGCCTGCGTCACCTTCGCCCTTTCAAGAATTTGCTTACTGCCGTCCATTTTGGTTCCGGTGACGATAAGATCAATAATAAAACTAGGCTCTACGTGGGCATTTGGATTAGCATGGAAAAGAAATGGTTCTATGTTCACCTTCCCATGTTCTAGAATGATAATGATAAATGTACTTTTTTCTTATAAAATAATAATTTTTTTATTTTACTCAAAATTAACATTATTTTCTTTAGTAAAAAAATATTATTTGTTCATAATAGTTAATTATCATATTAATTTATAAGTTTTAATTGGTGTAATAATAATTGTGTACCATTGATTGATTCTGATGTGTGAAGAATAACTATCACTATTTAGTATTTTTTTTTCCTGAGGAATAGGATTTCCTATTATAAGCTGGAGTTGATTTTAACATTTTATTATAAATATTGTGAATTCATAACTAATCTACAATTATAAGTGGTAAAAATCTTAACAAGTTTATATACTTATAATTTTTTATTTTAGTAAAAATGAATAAATTTTTCAACCAAAACTCTATTTATCTTTTTAAGTTAATTTATGGGAAAATCCATTGATATGAGTGACTAGGGTATGAAGTTATTCGTGCGGTATTTGTCCATTGGTGAATTATTAGCTTGTATGAAATATTTAGGGAAGATAATATAAAAAACAAATAAAAGATAAAAGTATATTAAAATACATATAAAATTATATTAAAGCTTTCCATGCATATACATATTTAGTTTTACATAGTTTTACAGTGATAGGAGAACATATAGTTTTAAAGCTGTGGAATCTTCACCACCAAGGTGCGAAGAACTGTGGTTATTTCCTTTGGATAAGCCCCGCCCCTACCCTGACACATGCCTCTGCCTCCTTTTCACTAAGCTAGAGCCTAGAGAAAAAGCACTCGGTGCTTCCTATATTATTACACTACTAAATCAATCCTCTTATTTACAAGACGGGCCACTGTACCATCCTTCTTCTCATACACTAACTCAACTCAGCTTACCAGCACTGGTCTGTCTCCCAGTTCCTCCGGAAAGTGTAGGCGGATGCTCCAGGCACGAACACCGCTGTCCCCGGCCGTGCCCTCCTAGTTCTTGCCCTCGTGCGGTCGTAGGCCAGGCGCTTCTCGGGGTCCGATAGGGCGGAGTAGGCCGCGTGGAGCTTGATGAACTCCGTCGCCGACCACTCCCTCCGGCCAACAGCAACCACGTCGGGGTGGAGCACCCGAGCCAGCCGCCTGTAAGCGGCCTTGATCTCCTGGCTCGAGGCTCCGGTCGACAGGCCGAGGATCTCGTAAGGAGAGGCTGTGCAGGCAGCCATCTTTTTGCAAAGACAGAAGAGTCCGGACGAGAGAACTTTGAGGGAGAGTGGCTATGGCACGGTGGGCGCAACTTGAATGTGGAGTGCGCCAGGTTTTTATAGAAGGGGAGGGAGGGAGGGAGGGAGGAGGATGGGAAAACTTTGGCTATTAACCTTTAATTAAATTAATAATAGCAAAGAGGGACCAATATTTTTTTCATCCGCTTTAAAATATTCTAGCCATATTTTATACTAAATATTTGGAGATATTTTTTATTAATTAGTATAACTTTTTATAGTTCATCTAAAAATGATGAAATGTCGGATAAAAATCCATATAATAACTAAAATTCATGTATCATTATATCAATAAAAAAATCATATAAAAATCTATTATAATAAAGGTGAAATACTTTTAAATTAAAAACATTTAAATTTAAATTGAAAATAACGCTAAATGGAGATTTTTATGCTATTAATCCTTTAAAATTATTGGATGACCTATTTAATAACTCCAAGGTTTTAGTTTTCCATTTTTCTCCCCTTTTATAATGAAACGGGTTGAAGATGGTCGTGGTTACAAACCTTTTTCCACGTAAGAATTAAAAGAAATTTCAAAAAAATTAAATGATAATATTACCTATAATTTTTAGTGTTTAGTTTATTTTACATCTAAATAGTTCATCCATTTTATCAATAATATAGGGCTACATTTATATTTTTTCTAATAATAAGGTACATTTATCACTCTAATTCAATATAAAACATTAACAACATTTATATTATAATACCAATATTTTCACATTATTATAATTCACTTTTATTTGATAACGAAAATAAAAATTTTAACTAAAATTTAATATTGAATCAGATTAGAAATTTATTTAAACTAAAATGATATAAAGTGATATTTAAAATATTTATTTAGTTGAAAATTGAGATTAAGAAAATGATTTTGCAGAAAATTATGGACAATTAGGGTTAAATTGAACTAGACTTTATATATAATGTTTTTTCATATAGGCATTGGAAATGAAAAAAAAGTAATTAATAATTTAATATAGTAGAAAATAAGTTAAATAATTTAAAAAAATTAAATTAGATTAAAAATTAGTTAAATTAGAGGTGAACTAATCAATAAAATAATAAAATTAATCGATCCGATGAAATAAATCGTGAAAGGTTTGGTATAGTGTAAATTAATCAATAAATCGAGTTAGATCATCTACATACAAATTATCTTATTTGTCTAACTCGACCCTTATTGCTTATTCATAATCCAAAATTTTCATTTACCTAATTTATGCAAAAATTTTAGCACATGATATTAATAGTTTACCTGTTAAATTAACTCAAATTTTATAAAAAAAACTATGATTTTATCTATAACTTAATACTCTACCTCCCATTATTAATAGTAATTGCATTTTTATCTTATTATAAAATCTAATTTTCCTTTAAAAGTATATAGAAAGGTTTTATTGACATTTCAACCACAAGACAGCAAGAATCTTTACTTACCCAACTATCAAACAAGTTGATTTTTATATTAAAATAAAGTTAAGAAATTACTGTTAAAAGTAATTGTAGGTGTATTGTATTTGGAAGCATATGGATGTAAAAAAAAGTGAGGTCAAATTAGTAGTGTTTAGGGATTGTATCTAATATTTTTTGAGTGGTGAAATTTCTAACTCTTGAGAAAAATTAGATTATTCTAAACATCTTAACATACTTCTCATAAATTTTATTTTGCTCAGAATTAATTTTAGGTGTATTGATTTTACTTACTTTAGATTTATATACTTCCGAACTAATTTACTCATTTGGAATAAAGTTTTCGACTAGTTTAGTGGGTTCGAATCCAGCAATAGATATAAGCAATATTTACAGGATGGAGAGTTATTATTTGATTTATTTTTAAATATTTGTCTGGAACCTTGAACCCCGAAAAACTTGGCTCTGATTCGGGTTCCAACCAATTTGGTTGTGAAAAAGAACTTTGGATCCAGAAGCAGCTTGATAAGGTGCTTGGAATGTCATGGTTTATCCATGTATAATATCCATCTGCATTATTGGTTTTTACCATGAGATAATATTCTTCTGCATTCGGGTGCTTGTCATTTTTACTAGTTCATGGTCCATCATTAAAAGAACATGAGCAGCACCACTGGTTTAGTGAGAAGAGGGGATAGTTTACCGACCATACATTTGATGTTTTTTATGCCAGTAAACCGTACTTGATGTTTTTTTCCCAACATAACCTCAATATATTCCTCAAGCCAAAGCTGATACATTTGACCATGCCTTTTTCTGATAGATGCAGGCAAGTGCATCAGCACAAGAATTCTCTGATATTCCTATTAAGCTCAAGTGAACTATGTGAAAATGAGTTACTAACCTCTTGAATCCATCTAAGTCCGGTCCAATCTGGCCAAGGAATTGTACTATGATGTTTGACTTTGTTTCAAATGGAAGAAGACCATGCTGAATCAAATTGTGAGGGACTTCGAAGGTGAACTATTCAAGTGAAAAACGAACCAGTGTTGAAGTTATATATTATCCTTCTTCCTGTATAGATTTCCTTACTGACCTATGGAATTGAGGCTGAAGTAGTGTATTGAATCATCTGCTAAAATGTGCATTTAATGTTAATACAGATGGGAAGGCGAAGAGGCCCCAAGAATTGGATTTTTGCATTACTGAGATCCCTCATTTTGATGAATTAGGAATCAACTCAAGGGTAGATAAGCTCAAATCCATTTCTGGGGATTTTGGAATAGTATTTATTTCTTTGTTTTCTGGGTCTGCTATGTAAATGGAGAAGGGAAGCGAGGCAACTAATCTGTTTAACATTTTGTCATATATGTAAGTAATGCAATTCTGCAAATTTTTGTAATTGGTAATACAATTCTGCAAATTTTTAATCTGAGCAGGGTGAACATTGAGAGCTTGGATACAGAAGCAGCTTGTTGCCATCTCACATTTGATCGTTTCGTTTCTCTTCACATGGATAGACTGACTTGCAACTTGCAAGTCATGGAGGAGAATGCATGAAGCATTGAATCACAACACAACAACACCCATCAGCTCCACAGTTTTCACTAATAACACTAAGAGCCTTTACACAGCAAAACAAGCCTTTATTCCACCCCTCCCTTCTCCCATTTTAGCCTTACAAGGATTCTTCCACTATTGCAGTGTCTCTCCCTTCTTTAATCCCCAACAAGAGAACCTCTGTAGGTACCTCCCAGATTGTAGATGATAGAATTCTAAGGAAATCCGAGATTCAGATGAGAATACCTGAATTTTTCATGTGGGCCTCTTCGACTTTCGCTGAGGAATCTGTCAGGGTTTGTCTTAGATTCTCCTCTTATTGCGATGAGCAACAGGGCTTTCGACAGTTTTGGACATACTTGCAGTTCTTAACAGTCTTCGGAATTCGCTTAAACTTATCTTACCATCCTTGTCTATATCGGCTTCTTCAAGAAGTGGATCGATAGATCCCTTCAGACCAGTGTGCTGGGGAGGCAGTGAAACAACCATTAGATATATACTAGTCAGTCTACTGTAAAGTCAAGTCTAGACCTGCAATTCTACAAGCCTGTTCCCTCAAATGATACACGTTCTAAAATAGGAGAGTCCGTAACTTTCATCTCCTAGCCATGGTTATAAAAATACTGGAGGTTTTATTTACTAGTTGAAATTTCTGCTTGTCATTTTTACCAGTTGTTTGTCCATCCATAAGAAGATGAACAGCATCACTAGATTTAGAGTGAAAAGGTGAGAGTTTACCGACCATTCTTAGTTCTTCTGTAGTTATATAACCATCTCTATCAATATCGAATTTCTGAAATGCAGCCATAGATCTCTGTAGCCACCTCTCTGAGTCATGCTCCTCTAGCTGGTGAACATGCAGTGTAGCTGCCACGAACTCGGAGAAATCTACCATACCATCAGTGTTGATGTCTATCTGAAACAATGGAAACAGGGAAAGTTATTATGAACAATTTGTGCAACATGGAGCAATAAAACAGCCCAATAACATAGCGCATACAACTTCAATACTGAGAACAAAAGACCAAAACAGCAAAAGATAAAGAACTTTGGCACTCAGAATGATGGTTGTTACAGCATGAAGAATTTCCAGCACCCGTGATTCCTTCAACCTCCAAGGCAGATCTTTAGCAAGCGCCTGCATTTCAAGCTCCTTGTCAGGATACAGACTAAATATTTGGCATGAGAGGAACAGAATCAAACTCCAATTACAGAGGCACCATCTCAAAGAAGACATTCTTTTACATAAAATGCAGCAAGAGGCAAGAGCATTGTGTCATAAACAAACTATACAACAAGAAACATACCTGTCTCATTTCCTCAAGACTAATGGAACCGTTCTTATCTACATCAATGGCATCAAACTGATCCTTGAGGTCAGACAACTCATCTTGATTGAGTGTACTTGCTAGTGCCTACACCAATATTGATTGCTTATAGACTACTAGATGGAAAATCCTCCATCTGAAAAGAACCTAAAGAAAGGCATGCTGTACCCTTAAGGCAAACTGCTTCAAACGGCTGTACTTCACAAATTGCCTCATATTATTGAGAACAGATATATCGATGGGGATATCAGATGCATTTCCACCCTCTCTAACCCAACGATGAGCTGAAAATGTAACAAACCAAAAGCAGTTCTTTAGTAAAAGATTTTTAAATCACTCACATCAGGCCATATTGGATTGGTCTAAAAGTGTCACCCTCTTCGATAAATTCATAGTTTATTATTTATTATGTATCAGCTCCTAATCAGAAAATAAATAATCAACCATCATTGTAATATCTCTTTTCTTTTCTCTGCCAAAACGCATATGTCATTCCTAAAAAGTAACAGGAGTACATACAAAGGGCCTGAGCTGCAGTAAGTCTTGCTCGAGGGTCCTTCATCAATAATTTCTTTACAAAATCTTTTGCACTGCTGCTAATTGTTGGCCAAGGTCTGCGGCGGAAATCAGGCTTATTTCTTAGGACCTGGTAGTACAGATGGAGGAAAATGAATAGGTTTTCAAGATAATATAAGTAAATAAGAACCAAGACACCCAACTTAGTTTACAAGAAAGCTTTTAACGAAAGTAATGAAGATATTAAATTATTATTGTTACATTAGAAGAAAATAACCAGAGACAGCAGTATGGAAGATGTACTGCACCTCCTTAAATATACCATCTTCAGTCTTATCCCAAAAGGGACGCTTTCCGCAGAGGAGAATGTATGTAATCACACCAATACTCCACACATCTGACTCTGGACCAGATTTCCGTTTCAACACTTCAGGAGCCACATAGTAGGCACTCCCAACAATATTATGAAATTTCTTTCCTGAATATATTTGAACAGTTAATTTTAGTGAAGTGCATAACACTGATGTAGAAAATAACACCAAAAAAGTCCAAGTGAAAATAAAAATATAAAGAAAACAGCTATCTTATAATATAATGCCTTGCATATGTGTTTGAATTTATTCTCCAAATTCTGCACACCTGGTTTTATAAAGTCTGACAAACCAAAATCAGTGGCCTTCAAGGGAGAGTCATCTCCTGTTGACTTGAAGAGAAAATTCTGCAAGCACATGGGAACATCTCAATGAACTTTCATGCACTTGCTCATCTTGTAGGCAAAACTTATTGAAGGTATACCTCAGGCTTCATGTCCCGATGTACTAATCCGTGTAGGTGACACTGGGCAGCAACCTTGAGCATCTGCCTTACGACTATTGCCGCATCCTTCTCTGTATAGCGACTGTCCTTCCTGATCAAAGGATGGATATGAATTCGGGATTATTTTTATGGCTAAGAAATCCAATTTAAGCAACCAACGAGATAAAAATTGTCATAAGGAATACACAGGTTCTTACTTTTCCAATATTCTGTCAAGCAATTCGCCACCCTCACATAACCTGGTAATAGAGGAAGTTGGGTAGAAAATGCTTTCAATAATAAAAATAGTAATAATAATAAAATACTTTTAAATTTCTAAAATTTATAGAAACAAAAGTAAAGTAAGACTTACTCCATAACTATATATACATAAGAATCATCCTCAAATGCATCATAAAACTGTACAACATTTTCATGGCCTGTCAGTGCTTTCAGTATCTGGACCTCTCGTTTAACATCCTCAACAGCATTAGGAAAAACCATCTGTAAAGGTTCTCCCATATTAGGTTTCTAAAAGAAACATATGCAAAAGAAAAATAAAATCAATTATTAAACCCATGAATAAATTCAACATTAGAGTTTATTGTTTTCCTCCAGGTTCTGGGAAGAGATCCATTATACCATGTAGTTTCTTGAGCAAGCTTATCAGGTATCCTGCATACAGATTGCCTATACTATGTAGAATGATTTTGAGGGTCCTACCATTTCTAAAGATGAAACCCACAAGGAAAATATCAATACAGCACAGGAATAATTCTCAGTAAGCAGAAATTATTTGATTCTCTCCAGCAGCAATAGCAACTCTCATGACCAGCTACATAGAAGACACCTCAATCTTAAGGCCCGTAAGTGGTTTGACTCAATTTAAAAATACTTGGAAATCGTTGTTTTCATTTTACAATTTAAACAGTAAAAAGTAGAAGAATCTATTCGATTTTCTCCAATGCAATTGTTCAGCTAGAAGAATTGCTCTACATAACACAGTTTAATCACCAGGCTTCCCTATCTTCTGAACAGTTGTAATCATCTTAATTCTTTTTAAATAATAATATAATCTGAACAACACCAGATACTTCTAAATTTCATAATTATAGAAATGGTACAAGAAACAATTATGAAAAGTATCCAATAAAGTGTAATTGTAAAACCTTCATTTGTCCAGTAATCTGCAGAATCAGAAATTCAGAATTTGACATTGTATTAGATTTGTAACAGAATACACGGAACAGAATTAGACAGATAAGCCTGAGACAAACCAGAATGCAAATTTACAGTTGTTGCAAAACCACAGGTGTCATTGCTTCTAGTCAATACCGAATTTTAATTATGAGTCAATGCCAAATTCATTTCTGGAACTATCACTAGAACATCAAACAGATCTCATTAGCAGACGAGTGCATCTTTCCTACATCGAAATTAAAAGCAAAGGCCTAACCTTGTTTTTATCAATTCTCTTGACCGCGACAAGGTCTCCAGTATCCTTGTCGGTGGCAACATACGTGTACCCAAAGTGCCCATGTCCGAGAAGCTTCCCGAGCACGTAATGATCGTCGAAATCCTTGGCGTACCCAAAGTCTGTTCGCTTGCCGTAGGGCGTCCGGCTTCCCTGCCGCCTGCGGTTCTGATTGGAATTTTCGTTGTTGGCGTTTCTATTGTCATCTGTATTAGTGTTCGCCTTCTCCGAGGTCATCGGCTGCGCTGCTGCGTCCTTCATCTGTTGGGGCTGCTGCACCGGTGAGCCACTCTCCCCCGCCGCCGGATTCTTCTGCTTGGAGGCGGCGCTATTCCTGCCGGAGCCGCTGACTTTAGGGGAAGAGAGGCATGCGCCCATGTCGCCAGTGGAGGAAGGGAAGGGGGGAGTAGCCTCAAAGCTTCAGATGTTTAGAGGGGCTGAATTGGAACCCATGGAGGGTTTTATAGAATACCTAGAAGACTTCTCAGGACGTCTAGATAATGAGAGGGAAATAATAAAAAAAAATGGCGATGGTGAGAGAAGTAAGTTAAGGGAAGAAGCATGAGGAAGGAGGGAGGAGGTAGGGAGGGTGGTGGTAGTGAGGACGATGATGGTCAAGCCAGGAGACTTTTTCCCGTTTTTTTTTTCGAATATAGAACAATATAAATTATAAAATTCCACGTGGGCAATTAGTGAAAAATATGAGAATGTTATCCCAAATAAATGAAAAAATGGGTGTCATTCAAAAACAACAATATATTATTTGAAGTTGAGAATATTATAAATTGATAAAAAAATATATAAGATAAATTAATATAATGTATTAAATATTAAATTTAATTATAATATATATTATACATAATTTTTAAAAATTTGTAGTGACCATTATCAATTTAACTAAATTAAAATGAAATAAAATTGTACAACTAACATTTTTTTCGATTAATGTAGATGGTCGGCCAATGACATGTTATGGATTGGTCAATAAAGCCGAAAGTCCGACCAAACCAGCATATCAAAAGTTATATTTAAAAGGAAAGATAATAATTGTTTTTGAAAAAAGAAAGTGAAATAAAATATGTTTTTTTTGCACAATGAAATAGAATATGCGAACCGTTCACTCATTTATCTGGTGCTTTACCACGTGTCAAATTGGACATGAAATTATAAGTGAATCCATTTACTAATGTTTATGACGTCCAATCATACAACCCATTCGGTCACATTCTGCTTGCTCTGCTTAAAACATGTGACATGCCTTTGAATTAGTCGTCCATAATTTATTTATAAATATTTAATTTAAAAAAGTAATTATTGTGTCGCATAAGACTTATTACACCATGGCAATATACGTCGTACTCGAAAAAGTCAAATTTACTCTTTGTTTTCAAATTTCCCACGTGCCAATTGTCACGTGGTCGGGATCCAAAGTAAATTTAAGAATAATTGAACGAATACTTGACCGGCCCGTCATGACAGGGGATGGGCCCGGTCCAAGTCCTCATTCTCGGACCCGGTCCGATCCATGCCGCATATTTTTATCACCTTATTTATTTTTAATTTCTACCAATTTTTTCTTAAATATAAATAATTAAAAAATAATTGTAATAGGTGGAAACTCAACTTGGTATCTAATACCACAAGATACTATCATATCACTAGTCATTCATTAATATTATTATCCAAATCTAAATAATAAATAATTTGAATTAATTTTATTTTGAAAAATAATTAATTTTATCAAAAAAATCTAACTAATTCCATATAATTCAAGTTCGGATGGGTTCCATTTTTTTGATAAAATTAATTATTTTTTAAAATATATTTAATTTGAGTTATTTTATATTTAGAGTGATTGATAATAGAATATCAGTCTAATTAGCTAAATATGAAAAATAATATAAAAAAATTGAACATGAAGTCTATATTTGAGTGGTGAACTTCGATTCAATTTTTTTTTAATTTTAATTATTTTTTAAAATAAATTTAGTTATAATTATTTATTATTTAATGTGAATTAATAATATAAATATAATTGTAAAATATTACAAAATAATTTCAAATTTGATTGGGCAATACAATTATTTTTTATATCAACTGTTCAACTAGATATATTTTAAAAAATAATTAAACTTATAAAATAGATAGCAAATCATTATAAGAAATAATTATCCCTTAGTTTTTTTTATTATGTTTTCCCGTCAAATTATCATTTTTGTTAAATATACTAATTTATTATTATGGTTGTTTTAAAAGTATAATAACAATTTACTACAAGTTCACCGTGTAGAAGAAGTGGTATTAAGTTTTCTCATATACAACTATTTTAGTCCAGCTTAGTCGAATGGAATGGCCGTTGTTTTCAAAATATATGGTATTTTACCTATTTTTTTTTAAAATTACGATAATTGGATATTTTATTATTATGTTTCATAAATTAGTATATATAATTAATATTTTAATCAATTTTATACCGTATATAGAGAATATTTTTTGAAATAAGAGTTTAGTTTTCTTTTATAAATAAATTTACGTTAATCCATCCAATCAAGTATAATAAATTTTCTCAACGGTATGTAATATGTTTTTTAGGATTTTTTTATAAATAATTGAAATTTTATAAAAAAAAGTAAAATTTACACTTATTTCTATATTATTTTCTTTGTTATTACCTAAATTTATTTTATTTATAAATAAATTTATAATTTTACTTTATTCACGAGTATACCCTATATTTAATTTATTTATAATTTAATTCTCAAATTTACTTTATTTATAAATAAACCTATAAATTTAATTTATTTACAATTAAATCTCCAAAATTTACTTTATTTACAAATTAATCTCAAATTTTATTTTTATTTACTGTTAAATCCCTAAACTCACATAAGTTACAATCTATTATTTAATTCTCAATAATTCTACTAAAATGCTCATATTTTCAAAAATTTTAATTTAGCCCAAAATTCTTCAAAAAATGTATTTTGGGCCTTGATTCTTAAATATTTTAATTTGCTTGCTAAAATTCATTATAGCATGATACTAATCGTCTTTTATACGAGCATTTCAAGTTTTTAATAATCAATTTTGGCTTAAAAATAAACTTAAGCAAAGGTTCATCAAAAAATTATTCTATAGAGAAATATTTTTATTTCTTACCATCGAATGTATGGTTACTAGAGTTCTTGGTACGTGAAACTAGCTCTATATGAGTGGATCCTCCTAAAAATAAATTGCACCTCAAATGATTACATGAATAATGAGAATTTGATTTAATAAATTTTAATGAAATTCGTTACGTAAATTCACTGTTCTGGCGAATGGCATCGGTAAATGCTTACCACTAGGACTTGGGAAGGACGAGGCTCGATCGTGGATGGTCGGCTCCATTGAAGAAAGTACAAAAGTGGCTTGAAATGAGCTCGATTCGTTCGGTGAAGGTTCTAGCATCAGAGCAAGGATACTGTTCGACCCCACTAGTGCTTCTCTGGTGATACTCGAGCTTAAATGAGTATGTAGTGAGTAGGGTACTTACTCAGTATTTCAAGGAACCCGATTTTGCGTTTGGAGGTGGAAAAAAATGTTGATGTCGGAGCTCTGGTTCGAGAATGGTTTTAAAAGCTAACTTAACATATCTACAGCTACAACTACTACACCACATGTAAGGATAACACCATCTCCAAGCCAACTTATCATATCTGCAATGATCACCTCCATTTATTGTATAATAAAAGCCAAATCAACATATATGTAGGAATTTATTATCAGTAGTGATCACCTCCATTTATTGCATATTTTTTCTCATTTTGAATGTACAAGTTGTATATAAATCACCATACAAGTGAAGAATGAATACACACAAAAATTATCTACTTCCTCTTCCTTACTTTTATGGTATCGGAGCTTATTGCTCAACAACTTCCTTCTCCTGAAAATTTGGCTCCTGAATAGCATCATCTTTTCTTGTTCAAGCATTTTCTCAAACACATAGCTTGCGTAGCATACTTCTTCCTCATTCAAGCATTTTATCAAATACATAACTACCCTGAACATTCAAAATGAGCTCCTCAACCACATCATTCTTCCTAATTCACTTCCCTCCATACCAATCAAACTTGACAAGACCAACTACTACCTGTGGCATAATAACATCAGTAATATGATACAAGCCTATCAATTGTATGGCTATGTCGATGGTAGCATACCTCAACCAAAACCTACCTTACCGGTGAAAGAAGAAGATGAGGAACTGGAGATTGTCAACCTAGAATATAATGCGTGGGTGGTCCGAGATAAGTTCACCTTGACTGCACTAACCACATCTTTGTCTACAGACAACAATTTGCAGATCATTGGTGTTCTCACATCAGCAACATGAAATAAGCTAGAAAATTTATACATCTCTCAAACTCGTGCTCAAAAGGACATTATTGACTAACAATGGTGAGAGCTACAAAAGGGTGATCAACCCATGGTCACCTACCTCTCCATTATCTCAACCCTTGCCACTAGCTTCGCCTAAATCGATCACCCCAAACCTGACCACGAAATCAAAGACAAATTGTTTGATAGTCTTGATAGGGAATGAAAGGCACTCACCCTTGCTATGTTACCCATTTTGAATACCATGACTCTGGACTCCTTGAAGGCATTGTTGCTTGCCCAGGACGCCCGTCGTGTTCAGAAGTATGAAATCAATTCAAGGTCCACACCCCTATCTGGAATCATAGGAACTACCAACATACCTCAGCCTCCTGTAGCTATTGTAGCTGCCCGAAGCTCCCATGGTCTCCTCTCAATGCCTTCGATGCCTCCTTTTTATTTTGCAGGTTGACAATCACAACAGGGGTTCTTTCCAAACTCTCATCAACATATTACACCACATGGAGGTTTTGCTCGATGAAATGATAGAACCCCTAATGGGAGATTTTCAGTCCAACGACTTTCTATCAAATCCAACATTTGGGTGTCGTCCAGTAGGCTCCATTCGCTCATCTGGAACTTGGGGCGCACAAGGCCTCCCTGGGAAAAAAAAAAGGCAGTCCATCTAAAAGGCCAAACTTACGGCCTTCCAGGCCTACATGCCAACTGTGTGGATTAATGGGCCACATGGCCACCAATTGTCCATCATACAAGCTCAAGCCCGTCACACCTCAAGCTCATTCCTCTTACAATTTGGAGCCCACCCCCCCATCAACTCGATAGGTATGTTGATTCTGGTGCTACCACACATATCACTAACACCTTGTCTCACATGTCTATTTAGGATGATCCTACCCTTCCTGAGCATCTAATGATAGACGACAGGACAAGTTTACCAATTTTATCCTCTAGTTCTACTTGTCTTCACACTCCACCTCATAAATTCCTTCTCAATCATATCTATTATGTTCCCTAGATTTCTTTAAACCTTCTCTCTATCTCCCAATTTACTCGAGATAACTCATGTTATTTTGAATTTTATTTTACATATTTCCTTATCAAAGATCTCTTTTCTCACCAAGAGTCACTATGTGGGAGTCGTAAGGGCAGACTCTACTATCTTCGCACAAGTCGTACATCTTATCCCGTTTTTCCTTCTACTTATGTCAGTTATGTTGCGTCTGTTTCTATTTGGCATCAATGTTTGGGACATCCTACTTTTCCCATTGTTAGTCATGTGCTTTCTAATCATCTCTCCATGAAAAATATATCTCCGTTGCCATTATGTGAATCTTGTTCTTGTGGTAAACTTATTCAGCAACCATTTCCTCTCATCCATCATAAGAGTCTCACTTCACTTGAGCTAATTCAAACCGATATATGAGGACCCACGCCCATTCTCTCTCACACGGGTCATACTTACTATGTACACTTTCATGATGATTAGAGTAAGTTTTCTTGGTTTTACATTATGAAGTACCGTTCTGATATTATCTCTATTTTTTGAGTATTTCATTTACAAGTTGAAAATCAACTCAATTCCAAAATCAAATACTTAAAATCTGATGGGGCCAAAGAATTTTTATCCAAATCTTTCCGGTCGGAATTACAGGCTGCAAGAATCTCTCACTGTACTTCATATTCTCATACGCCTCAACAAAATGGTTATGCTGAATGTAAGCATCGCCACATAGTCGATATGGGCCTTACTCTCCAAAGTCATTCTCATTCTCTTGTTAAATACTAGAATTTTGCCTTTGAGACAATTGTATACCTCATCAACCATCTTCCTACTTAGTCTCTTGGGTTTCGTTCACCTATTCAGGTCCTCACCCATACTCTTCCTCATTATAAATCTCTTCATGTTTTTGTCTGTCTTTGTTTCCATAACTTCGTCCTTATCTTTCCCACAAATTACAACCCCGCTCTTCGCCTTGTATTTTTCTTAGATATCCCTATAATTATGTAAGTTACCGAGTTCTTGATCCTCGAATTGGTCACATTTTTATTTCTCGTACTATCCACTTTAATGAGTTTGTCTTCCCCTTCTCTCATGACCCTCTGCCCCCAACTGCCCTCGTCCAACACTCCATCGCTACTCTCCCGATTCCCTCCCCTATCCCAACGCTGCCATTGGACTCATGTATGGTTCCTCCTTCTCCTTTGAGTATACATGAGACTTCTTCATAGGCCTCTCCTATGGGTTCGCCTACTCCTCCTCCGCCGGTTTCCCGCATGGTCACTCACTCTCAAGATGACTCTCTTCCTCCCCAATGCTTTACTATCAATCCCTTCTTGTTTGTGGCACAAGAACCTCGCACCTTTGCTCAAGCTCGTCATGACCCTCTTTGGATGGATGCCATGAAAGTTGAACTCTCTATGCTTCTTCACAATCATACGTGAGATTTGGTTCCTGCCCCTCCTGATCGTCCTGTTATTGGCTGCAAGTGTGTTTATAAGATTAAGGAAAATTCGGATGGTACCATTGCTCGACAATAGCGAGGTAAAGGAAGGAAGTTTGAACTTCTTCTTAAGAAGGTCAACCATAGAGGAATACCACAAGAATATAGGTAAGGTATATGGAAGGTACGCCTAGAACCCCCTCAGAAAGGGGCAAACATGGAAAACGTCCTCTGGAAATGTCAGGGTAGGATACAGTAAGAATGAGGAAGAGAAGAAAGGAGTTACAAAATGGAACTCTGGAGGGATGCATACGATTAAGTGCCCCCTTGAAGGGATCATAGGTTGGTGAATGGACATAACGTGGACTGCAAGGAACCAACCCATCGTTAGAAACTTCTCAAAGGAAGGATGTATCGGAGGCCAAGTATGACCTACTTTGGAAGAGTAATAAAGCCAAATAATGATTCTAGGAGAAAATAGTAGAAAGACATAACTAGTAACAATAAGATGGGTATGAAAGACAAGTGATACAACTATCTAGACAATTGGATAATAAAAATAGTAGGGACGAGGCAGTTAACAAACTAACGTTCAGGAGAACCATGGATTTAAACCATGACAAGGAAGGGAGATGTGAAAAGGCTAAAATGTTGAAAAAAAATGGAGAAAGAAAATCCTTAAAGAAATTAATGACCAAGACCTGATTTATGATCAAAAGGCCATGAGATGGTTAAGTGAGCCCTTCAAAGGATGATAAGGGATTTTGAAACTATGTGGATGTGAGCTCTCCCTAGAAAGAAATAGATATGTACTAGGGTACGAGTGAGAATGAAGATGGAATACGAAGGATGTACCCGTAGGATCTCAAGAGTAAAGGTAAGCATTAAAGAATGACATCAAAGGACATCATTTAAAGTTAGGTGCCTTTAAGATGAATGAAAAAGAAATTACGAGAGAAAAGGGTAAGAATCCTACCAAATAAGGAAATCCTGAGAAATGATACATAACCTAATAAATAAGAAATGGAACCAGGTGACAAGAGGTGAGGAGACAAATTTACAAATAAAATGCATGCTAAGGTAAAAGAAACCCAGTGAATCATATTAATAAAATTTAAGGAGTAAGTTAAACTCAAGAAAAGGGTAAATAGGAAGTTAGCATCAAGAGATGCTGTGACAAGTAAGAATGAGTGGACTATCCATAATAAGGTAATGAAGGAAAAGAACACCCGAGAAACATTGGGAAAGTAAGCCCTCCAAATAAGATGTGGTTAAGGAGGAATAACCACAATTGGTAAGACAGGTCATAGTCTACACGCGCTTAAGAAGCTTAAAGAGTGGACAACTGAGCGTAGTGTGAAGTGGACGGAATAATACCGAAAATTGAAAGTATCTCCAGTAAGGAATAAGGGATGAAACAAAAGTTGTGGATAAAGAAGGATCCAATACGAGCAAATGCCCTAACATAAATAGGGGTGCGAAGAAAGGGGAGAAAGAACCCTACAAGGAATGTTAAGAAGGTTGAGCATAAAACTCCTAAGATGGAAATCTCTATTGTGAAGGACATAGTAGAGAACAAAACTAGAAGAAGGGAAACTTCCCAAGCAAAGGAATTGACACATAGATCGAAAGCAATTTTTGTAGAATGAAGAATCATGAAATGATTACGAGTAAGTAAAAGTGGATTAAGGAATAAGGAAAAATCTTTAGATAAAGAAGGCCAAATACTTAAGAAGGAAGGAATCTCAACTTGTCGGTAAATTATTGGAATCGAAAAGACTCAATAAGGAAGTTGAGAAAGGACGAATGGGTATGGAAAACCGACACAGTTGTGTAAGTTGATTTGATAACGGTGAAGGTAGTCGAGGAATACTACCAAAATAAAAGAGGGATGAAGTTATACAATCCCCGAGGGGTTGGAAAATTGGGAATAACCTTAATGGAGGTGTTCTGGAAATCTAATGGACATGGAGAGAAGGTCTAGAAAATGTCATGCTGTAAGGGGGCATATAAACCCAACAACCCCGAGGAAAAACATGACTCAAAATAAGGAAGAGTTAGTTCATAAGCATGACAAGGTCAAACATAAAATTTGGACTGAAATTGTAATGAACAACAAATGAAGGAAGAGTCAAAATAGGACGAAAAGATGATAACAAGGAAACCCATGAAAACAGGTAGGTAATGTTCTAAAGGACATCGAGTTAAGGGTTTCAATGACCAAGAGGTTAACTAGACATGGGAATGGTTAGGTATCTTGGAATTTTCAATCCTAAGTACGAGACCTCAAAGGGAAAAATGTTGCTCTAAGCAAACAAAGATGCGAATCTAAGGATATACCCTTAAGTAAGATATGTCTAGGTATGATAAACTCCATGGAGGGAGCAAATAATATAAAGGAAAAGAAATTCCTTCAGTAAATGATGTAAAAAGGGTTAATTGAAAGAAAAAGATAAGAGTTTGCATGTTAAGCAAATACCAAATAGACATAAAAGAAATTGGTTCCTCATGCAAGGTTGCTAATTAAGTTTTGGGGAAAAAAAACTCCTAAAAGGAGGGGAGAGTTGTAAACCCCACCCTTTTGAGTTAAGGAAAACAAAAAAAAAACCGGTTAAACCGAGTAAGAAAATTGAACCGGTTCACAAACCCGATCATTTGGGAACGGGTAATTTGGAAATTTACAACCAACGGGTGATCCAAAGGGTTCATAAAACCTTGGAATAGAACCATAGGACAAATTGGAAGAGAAAAACTAGACTGGTTTAGATGAACCGGATCCAACTGGATTAAACTGGTTTATGAACTGAGTCGGTTCATGAACTAGAATCGATAGAGAAAAGGAAAACCGGGAAATTTATGGATCTTGAGTGACCCAAAGAGTCCCAAAAGTCATGGAAATGGACTTGAGAATGAATTGGAGATGAAAACGAAACCGGTTCAGGTGAACTGGATCTGAATTGGATTGAACCGGTTTGGACCGATTTGAACCACTATTGAACCAAATTCTAAATTTATTTTTCTAGGGGGCTTAACAAATTCAAATTTGAGATTTGAGGCCACCATTAGATAGAAAATGAATTTAGATGAATTTAGAAATTTGTAGATTTGAAAAATTCGGTCGAATGGGGGGTGAACCGGCCGGTTTATGCTTTGAACCCGGTTTGGACCGGTCTGGTCTGTTTCGAAATAGTCTCATCTTCTTCCTTCATATAAAAAGGGATAGTTGAGGAATGTTATTAAAAGAAGAGAGGGATGAAGTTATACGATCCCTGAAAGGTCGGAAAGCTAAGAGGGACCCTTAAGGAGATGTTCTAGAAATCTAATGGATAGAGATAGGTAGTAGAAAATGCCATGTTGTAAGGGGCATGTAAACCCAACAATCCCAAGGAGAATATGACTCAAAGTAAGAAGAGTAAGCTAGTAAGCATGACAAGGTCGCATAAAAAAACTTTGGACCGAAGTTATAATAAATAACAAATGGAGGAAGGGTCAAAATAGGACGAAAAGGTGATAATAAAGAAAACCATGGAAATAAGTATGTAATGCTCAAAAGAACATTGAGCTAAATGTTTCAACGACTAAGGGGTTAACTAAACACTGGAATGGCTAGGTATCTTGAAACTCCCAATCTTGAATATAGGATCTCAAAGGAAAAAAATATTGCTCTAAGCAAAGAAAGATGTGAATCTAAGGATATACCCTTGAATAAATTATGTCTAGTTATGATAAAATCCATGAAGGGAGTAAATAATATAAAGGAAAAGAAATTTCTTAAAGTGAAGGATGTAAAAATGGCTAGTTGAAAGAATAAGAGAAGAGTTTTCATGTTAAATAAACACTAAATGAACATCAAAGGAAATGATTCCTCATGCAGGGTTGCTAATCAAGTTGTGGGGACAAAAGTCCTAAAGGAGGGGAGAGTTGCAAACCCCGTCCTTTTGAGTTAAGGAAAAACTGGGAAAGAACTGGTCAAACCAAGTGAGAAAACCAATCTAGTTCCCAAACCCGTTTATTTGGGGAACGGGAAAATTGGAGAAATTTCAACTCACTTGTGACACAAAGAGATTTATAAACCTTGGGAAGGAACCTTAGAATAAATTGGAAGAGAAAAACCAAACCAGTTTGGGTAAATCGGACCGAACCCGATTAAACCGGTTTAAGAATCTAGTTGGTTTATGATCTAGAACCGATAGAGAGATGGTAAACTGGGAAATTTATACTCTAAATGACCTAAGGAATCATAAAAGTCATGAAAAAGGACTTTAGGGTGAATTGGCTTAGAAAACCAAACCGGTTCAGGTGAACTGGATCTAAATCGGATTGAACCGATTTGGACCGGTTTAAACCACTATTGAACCATATGCAAAATTCATTTTTCTAGGTGGCTTAAAAAAATTCAAATTTGAGATTTGAGGCCACAATTGGATAGAAAATGAATGTAGAAATTTTTAGATTTGAAAAATTAGGTTGAATGGGGGGTGAACCGGCCGATTTAAGCTTTGAACCCGGTTCGTATTGGTCCGGTTCGGAATAGTGTCGTCTTCTTTCTTGAGATAACAACACTGTTCACTCACTGGAAAATTGAATCAGCGATGACGAAGAAGAAACATTTCCATTCACTACGTTTCAGGCCATCAATGTGTCATAAAGGTGCCAAATGGACGGTCGACGAGTCCCCGAGCTCCCTATATAAAGAGCCCCTCTCCATTCATCCTTTCCACAACTGAAAAGCTCACTCTCTCTCAGTTGCTTAGTTTTCCAGTAATGCTCGAACCAAAGCTCCAATATAGGGTCATTTTTGAGCCAAATATGGCGAGGTCGGGTTCCTTAGAACCGGGCAGAAGTCAGCTATATGGTGGTGACATCCATTCATTTTGGGAGTCACTGGAGATGCGCCAACGTGATTGAATAGTGAAGGAGCTCCGACGGACCGAAGCTGCCATATTTTGGTCGAGTTGAAATCGGCCAATGCGAGCCCTCCTCAAGCCAAACCAAGCCCTCCCACGACCGAATTAGGACCAAAAGGTCAGCCAATTCGACTCCCTTCTACAATTTCTAACCGGTGTTAGAGAGAGAGTCGACAAAATTTCATTGACAGAATTCTAATCCAATTAGACATCAATTAATGTCATTCTTGATAATAGGAGGAACCTCAGCAGGAGAGCTACCTGCCTAGATAGAAAGTTCAGACTGTCGCGCCCTCACTGGTGAGTAATCAAAGCTTTGTCTCTCTATAGTCTGTTTTCCGGCGAAGCTACATTTGAGCTCGTTCCAGCGTTAAAACTTATGATTCAAAGTGCTATGGAATCTTATGAACATGTAGAAACTTAATTTCAATTTCAATTTCAACAATTAGAGGTGTTTGATCAGTCAATTTGATGAAATCAAATTCAGATATGTTAGTTAGTTGAAATTGAGGGAAATTTTGAGGAAATTGTGGATTTTTTAAAATTTGAAGGACCAAAATGTATTTTTTAAAAAAATTGAGGGTCAATTTGGCATGATAAGAATGTTAGAGGGCTAATTAAGAAATTTTAGAATTTTTGGGGTAAAACATACCATTTTTGTAAAGAAAGGTCAAAAATGGTAATTTTGGAAAAATTAGGGGATCAAATTGGGAATTTGGAAGACTTGAACCCTTTTTATGAAATTGAGTAAATTGAGATTCCAAGAAGAATTTTAAAAGTTTCGGGACTAAATTTGAGGAAAAATCGGCATTTTTGGACTTATAGTTATAGAAAAATAACTTTAAGGGACTTAAATGCAAGTACAGGAAAATTGGTTTTTCTCATTTGTTTGGAACGAATGAGGACTATTAGGCTAAAGAATAATGAAAAACTATGTTCATTTTGTGTAGGAAAACATGACATCGGGAATGCCAGCTAAAGTTAAGCTTGCTAGGGAAGGAAACTGACTAAGCGGAATTTCACTCCACGATCGGGTTAGTGGGATTTTATATCATATGCGGTGGGGATGATAAGTATCTCGAAATGAAAAACCCACTACATAGTGGTATTTTAAACATCACAACATAGAGGAGTGATGTGAAAATAACGCGGAAAAAAACTACTTTCAAGTCGTGAGTAGATCATACCCAATTGATATGATGAAGCTTCCTTGGAGGAAGTGAAAAACTTGTTCCTTGATTATGAATAAAGATATCCTCATACTCGGTTGGTATGATGGAAAATTGAAATTTTTTTATTGTCGGAAGTGCTCTTCCTTGACTGTGTACCAATGCTTAAACGATTTGGGAGATTTTCTTGATGGGAGCTCGAATAGCTCTTATAGGTGGGGGGGGGGGGGGGGGGGCTCGGTTATGGAACTTGGCAGCTAATAAGCCCAATTTTGAAAATCTCGAACAAGTGGGCCCAAGGCCAGTTGGCATGAGCAGGAGCTCGTAAACAAAATATGAGTTATATGCCATAAAACTTTAAATAAATGAATTGTTTGGCCATGGTACCAAGGCAGGACAAACATACTTAGTCAACTAGTAGTAGTGCGACATGACAGGTCGATGGATCAGTCAAGACAAACAGTTGCAGGTTGAGTTGAGGGTCGGGGCTATTAGACCAGTGGCACCACAAATTATTTGGCAAGATGTGGAAATACTGATTGTGCATGCACTATGATTACGGGACCATCAAGATGCCTGAGAGGGGTAGGGATACGTCCTAAAGGCCCTAGACGACCTAGTGGGTATAAGGGCAGTTCGTCGTACCCGGTGACCATGCAAAATTTGGAGTAGCATCAAGCGCATGAGACTGGGGTGGGGATGTGATGAGGTCTTTGTCCTCATACGGATACGAAGAATTGATTTTGGGATTGAGGGTTGAATGTCATGTACATACACTCATTCTTAGGGTAGAAGTGGACGTGCTTCTATCTAGGTGGCCAGTAAAGTTGCTTTGACACCACAAGTGGGTTCAGTGGACGTACTAGCTTGTGAATGTGTGTTTTACCTTCATGATAAAGGATGTGTGTTGGGTGATAACACACAATGATTAATAAGAAATGGTGGTAAGAATCGAGATTTGAAATGAAAGGATTTTTGAAAGAAAGGAGTTTGGCACACTCCAATACAAATATTTTTCCTAAAAGTTGAAAGTTTTAAAAAACCCATTCACTGAGTTGTAGAAACTCATCCCTCTTTTTTGTCCCTTTTTCAGGGAAAGAGGAAATGACTAGGAGTAACACATAGCCTTATCATTTATCAGGTGTGCTTAATTTACCTTAAGCTCTCATTTCATTTGATACTTGTCTTTCCAAGGAACAAGGTTTTAATTACACCTAGCTCATTTTGAGTTTTAAAAGGAGGAAACTCCTCTTGAACCGAGAGAGCGACAGGTTGTTCACAGGGATCCAACCAAACTGGGTTGGGGAGTGACACTAGTTGTAAGGGGAGATGTCATCACACCCCATCGGTGTGATGAGTTAAAATATTATTTTATCAGAAGTGTTCTCCCTTGATTGTGTGCCAATGCTTAAAATATTTGGGAAACCTTCTTGACGAGAGCTAGGATAACTCATATAGGCCAAAGGTCTCGGTTTTGAAACTTGTGGGCTAAAATGTCGATTTTGGAAAATCATGTAGATTGGGCCCAAGGCCAATTGGCACGAGCAGGAGCTCGTAAACAAACATGATATGTTAAATCCATGAAAATTCTTAATGTATGAAATATGTGATTTTGCCATGGTACCAAGAGAGGACCGACATACTCGATGGACTGGCGACAGTGCATTAGGGCCAACTCGACGATCTGACCTAAACAAATAGTTGTAGGTTGAGTTGAGGATCGGGGCCGTTGGACCAGTGGTACCAATGATAAATGACTTTGTGGAAAACTATTGTTTGTGCTTGCATTTGAGGTTCATGACCATCTAGACGCCCAAGAGGGGTAGTGATGCATTCTAAGGGAAATTGGACGACAAGGTGGAGAAAGGGGTTGTTTGTCATACTAGCAGTTAGGCAAGCTAGACATAGCTTTATGCGCATGAGTCCGAGGTGGTTTTGGGATGAGGTATATGTACTCATACGGACACAAAGTTGATTTTGGGTTTGAGGGTCGGATGTCATGAACATCCACTCAGACCTAGGGTAGAAGTGGATGGGCTTATATCTATTTGGCCAATAATGTCGCTCTGATGCCACAAGTGGGTGCAGTGGATGGGCTACCCTACGAATGTGTGATTCCTTCATGATTAAGGGTGTGTGTTGATTTTTAAACACATCAATTGTGGATAATGAGAAAATTGGTTTTGAATAATCGAGAATTCAAGGAAGAAATGATTTTAAAGTATATAAGGAATATGACACACTCCAATTCAAAACTATTTTATAGAAACTTATTTTTCAAACACCCATTCACTGAGTTGTCAAACTCACCCACTCCTTTTACCCCTTTTCAAGTAACCGAGGGAAAAACCTACCTAAAGACCTTCCACTAGTAAAACAGGCAAAACACGTATGTTAGTTTTAATTTATTCAATTTTGATTAATGTTATTCAAGGAAAGGTACATGTATAAAGGACGTCTTACTACTCACGGTTTAAAAAAGGGAAAAACCCTTAATAAACCAGGGGAGTGGCAGGTTGCTCAAAGGGATTAGACCAAACCGGGTCAGGGCATGACAACTTGAGTGGTATGAGACCCTATTTCCTTGAATATATTATCAAGACTATATAACATGGTAACTAAGAGAAAATTTTAAAATTTTTATATGGCTCCCAAGGGAGTAACCAAGAAAACTAGGACTAGTGTTACCAACACCACCCCAACACTTTGTCCCCATAGGAAGATCACCCTAAAATACCTGAGAAGTGCCAAAGAACCAAGAGATGTTAGTGGGAAGTATTCAGGAGGATGGTGCTAGGACTTGTTGAAGTCATAATGCTAAGTATGAAGGTAGCCAAGCTTAAGGCCTCGAATGCCACCAAGGGCTTATAACCTTACCAAGAAGTATGCTTGTCAAGAACCCCTTAACTCCCCATCTATTTCGTAACCATTTTTTTTGTAATGGGGCTAAGGTAAATTTTAGAGTTTCGGGACTCAATTTGGTGGAAAATTAACATTAGGGACTTAAAGTTAAATAAAAAATAACTTTAGGGACCTAATTGCAAATAAATGAAAACTTTGGTTTTCTCATTCATTTGGGAGGAATGAAGGCTATTAGGCCAAAGGGTAATGAACAAGAATGTTCATACCATGTAGGAACACGAAGTACCGGGAACACTAGTTAAGACAAGTTCATGTGAAGGCAACAAGTCGACTAAGAGGAAATTCACTACACTATTGGGTGAGTGGGCTAATTTATACTTCATACCTAGTTGGGATGATGAGCACCTTTTCTAAATTGGAAGCCATTGTGAGTGGGATATTTAATATCATACCCGGTTGGGATGATAATCACCTTAGAAATGAAAACCAACTGCTAAGTGGTATTTTAACTATCACACCTGAGAGGAGTGATGTGGAAATCACGTGGAAAAACTTCTTACTAGTTGTAAATAGATCATACTCTATTGGTATGATGAAACTTCCTCGAAGGAAGTGGAAAACCCGTTTATTAGTTATAAGCGGAGATGTTCACATACTTAGTTGGTGTGATGGACGACTGAAAAGTTTATTTTGTCAGAAGTGCTCTCCCATGACTGTGTGCCACTGCTTAAAATTTTTGGGAGACCTTCTTGACGGGAGCTCGAATAGCTCAATTAGGCCGGATGCCTCGGTTTTGGAACTTGGGGGCTAATATGCCTGATTTTGAAAATCTCCTATAGTGGGCCCTAGGCTAGTTAGCATGAGCAGGAGCTCGTAAAACTTAAATGAATGAATTGATTGGCCATGGTACCAAGACATGACCGACGTACTCGATGAACTGGGGGTAGTGCGACATGAGAGGTTGATGGACCAGTCGAGACAAATAGCTACAGGTCGAGTTGAGTGTTGGGGCTGTTGGACCAGTGACACCATAGATTATATGGCTTATGTGGAAAAAATTAGTGATTTGTGCATGCACTATGTTATGAGATCTTCAAGATGCCCAAGAGGGTTAGTGATGCGTCGTAAGGGCTGTTGGATGACATGGTGGCGATAAGGGAAAGATAAGCTACTGGGTTTGTGTTTCTCATCGTACTAGTTAGTCATGGTGGTTTTGTGTTTGGACTCCACAAAGCTACTGTGTTTGGGGCTTCTGAAGCTTCTGTGTTTGAGTTTCATGTGCACGAGACTGGGATATGGTCTCTGTCCTCATACGGACACGGAGTTTTATTTTCGCGATTGAGGGTTGCATGTCACGTACATCCACTCATCCTCAGGGTAGAAGTGGACGTGCTTCTATCTCAGTGGTCAGTAAAGTCGCTCTGATGGCACAAGTGGGTACAATGGATGGGCTGGCCTACGAATGTATGTTCCCTTCATGATGAAGGGCGTGTGTTGGTTGATAAACACACCGATTATGGTTGAGGATTGAGTAATGGCTATGAAACCGAGATTTTGAGGATGAATTATTTTAAAAGAAAATAGAAGTCTGGCACACTACAATTCAAATATTTTTCCTAAAAGTCAAACTTTAAACATCCATTCACTTAGTTGTTGAACTCACCCCTCCCTTATATCCCTTTTTAGGTAACCAAGAGAGACCTACCCAAATAACTCCCGTTAGTTACACTTGTAAGATAGGTATGTAAAGTTAAAATTTCATGTAGTTTTGATTTATGTTATTCCAGTAAAGGTACAAGTTTAAAGAATGCCTTACTCCTCTCGGGTTAAAGAAGGGAAAACCCTAATAAATTGGGAGAGTGGTGGGTTGCTCATGGGGATCTGACCAAACTGGGTTGGGGCATGACACCTATCAAGGAAGGAAACCCAGGAAAGGCATATGTAACCCAAGTAAGAGTTAATGGAACCAGGTGAAGAGGGATAAGGAGATGAACTTGTGAATGAAGTGCATGTTGAGGTGAAAGAACCAATGGAAGCATACTAGGAGGACCCAATGAATAAGTTAAACCCAAGTAACGGGCAAGTAGGAGGATAGCATCAAAAGATGTTGTAGGAGTAAGTATGAAGTTGACTGCCCATAAAAAGGAAACAGAGGAAAGCAAATCTAAGAACCATTGGAAAGGTGAGCCATCCAGTTAAGAAGTAATTAAAGTGAATGATCACTAACATTAAGACTAGTGATGGTCTCCATTAAATTGATGGAGCCTAAAGAGAGGATAATTGGGCATAGTGTGGAATACACAGAATAAAACTAATAATCGGAAGTGTCTCAAGTAAGGAATAAGAAATGAAACGGAAATTGTTATAGAGAAAAATTTGAAGAAGGAAAATGCCCTAATATAGGAAGGATGTAAAAAAGGAAGAGAGAAACCTTCAAGTAATGGTAAGAAGGTTGAGCATGTAGCTCTTAAAGTGGAAATCTCTACTGTGAGGAACATAGTAGAGAACAAAACTATAAGAAGGGAACTTCCCCAATCCAAGTAATCGACACATGGACTGAAAGGGATTAACTCATAATAAAGAACCGTGAAATGATCACGAGTGAGTAAGATTGGATTAAGAACAAAAAGGAAAGTTTTTGAGGAAATGACACCATTGGAAATGAGGAATGACATAAGATGGGAAGAAATCTAGCGTGTTAGTAAGTTATCGTGTAAAACTCGCCTTTTGAGCTAAGGAAAACCAGGAAAAGAACTAGTCAAACCAAGTGAGGATTCAAAACCAGTTCACAAACCTGATTATTTCTGAACGGGCAAGTTGGGAATTTACAACTCTCGGGTGATCCAAAGGGTTAATTAAACCTTGGAAAAGAAACTTAAAACAAATTAGAAAACAAAAACCAAAGTGGTTCGGGTGAATTAGATTCCATAAGAACTTTAAAGTTAAGCATGCTTGCCCAAGAGTAGTGTGAGGATGGGTGACCTCCTGACAATATTAATACTAGCAATAAATCTCGCCCATTTAATAAACGGGTTTTATGCCTATATAAAGAGGTCATCCCTATTTCATTCTCCTCACACCTAAACACTTCTCTCTCTCACTACTACTCCATTTCCCGGTAAAGCTCGAACCAGAGCTTCGACTTGAACAAAGGTCGGGCTCTTTAGAACCGGGGAGAAGACAACTATCTGATAGCAAACTCCAGTCAATTCGAGAATCGTTGGAGAAGCGCTGGCATGATAGAATAGTGAAGCAGCTCCAGCAGACCGAAGCTGCCCTATTTCGACCAAGCTGAAATCAGCCATTTCAAGCCCTGCTCAGGCCAATCCAAGCCCTTCCAACACTTCCTCAACCTTTCCACGGCCGAATTAGGACCGAAAGGTAAGCCAATTTGGCTTCCCTTTATAATTTTCGATTGGTGCTAGAGAGAGAGTCGACTGAATTTCAATGACGAAATTCTAATCCAATTTCGCATCAATTGATGCGATTCTTGATTCTCGGATGAACCTCAAGATGAGAGCTATCTGTCCAGATCGAAAGCTCGAACCGTCGTGCCTTCACCGGTGAGTAATCGAAGCTTTCTCTCTCTATAGTTCATTTTCGGGCGAAGCTCCATTTGAGCTCGTCCCGACATTAAAACTTGCGATTCACATTTCTGAAGAATCGTATGAACATGTAGAAACTCAATTTTAACTTCAATTTCAACAATTGGAAATGTTTGATGGGTAAATTTGATAAAATCAAATTCGACTGTGTTAAGAAGTTGGAATTGGGGGAAAATTGGGGATTTTCAAAATTTAAAGGACCAAAATGAAATTTTATGAAATTGAGGGTCAATTGGGCATGAAAATAATGTTGGAGGACCAATTGAGAAATTTTAAAATTTTTGGGGCAAAAATTTACCATTAAGGGCAAAATGGTAATTTTGGAAAAGTTGGGGGACCAAATTGGAAATTTGGGAAATTAAACCCCTTTTTGTGAAATGGAATAAATTGAGGTCCTATGATAATTTTTAGAAGTTTCAGGACTCCATTTGAGCAAAAATCGGCATTTGGTACTTAAAGTTATAGAGAAATAACTTTAGGGACCTAATTGCAAATAAATGAAAGTTTGACTTTCTTATTCATTTGGAACGAATGAAGGCGATTAGGCCGAAGGATAATGAACCAAGATGTTCATATCGTGTAGGAATGTGAAATACCAGGAATGCCAACAGGGACAAGCTCGCGTGAATACAAAGAACCAGTGTAGTGGAATTCACGGCATTAACGGGTGAGTGGCTTTACTAACATTATACCTGGTTGGGATGATGAGCACAACTTAAAGATAAAAACCACTTACCGGTTATGCGTGGAAATTTTATATCATACCCGGTAGGGGATGATAAGTACCTCAGTATAAAAACCCACTGTTTAGTGGTATTTTAATCACCACCACTTAGAGAAAGTGATGTGAAAATTATGTGAAAAAAAAAACTACTTACCGGTTGTAAGTAGATCATACCTGGTTGGTATGATGATACTTTCTCGAAGGAAGTTGAAAACCCGTTCATCGGTTATGAACGGAGATGTCCTTATACCGGTTGGTATAATGGACAGTGAAAACCTATTTTGTCAGAAGTGTTCTCTCCTTAATATGTGCTAATGCTTAAACTATTTGAGAGACCTTCTTGACGGGAGCTCGAATAGCTCTTATAGGCCGGGGGCCTCGATTTTGGAACTTGAGGGCTAGAATGCCCAGTTTTTTTTTGAAAATCTCGTACAGTGGGCCCAAGGCCAGTTGGCACGAGCAGGAGCTCGTAAACGAATATGATATATGTGCCATAAAACTTAATAAGTGAAGTGTTTGGCCATGGTACCAAGATAGGACCGACATGCTCAGTCAACTAGCAGCAGTGCGATATGACAGGTCGATAGATTAGTCAAGACAAACAGCTACAAGTTGAGTTGAGAGTCGAGGCTGTTGGACCAGTGGCACTACATATTACATAGCAATATAAGAAAACATTGTTTGTGCATGCACTGTGAGTACGGGATCATCAAGACGCCCATGAGGGGTAGTGATGTGTCCTAAGGGCCTTGGACGACCTGGTGAGTATAAGGGCAGATCGTCGTTCCAGGTGTCTGTGCGAAATCTGGAGTAGCACCAAATGCATGAGACCGGGGTGGGGACAGGATGAGGTCTCTGTCCTCATACGGACACGAAGAAGTGATTTCGGGATTGTGGGTCGGATGTCACGTACATCCACTCATTCCTAGGGTAGAAGTGGTTGTACTTCTATCAGGGTGGCAGAAAATGTCACTCCGAAGCCACTAGCGGGTTCAGTAGTGATACTGACTTGCGAATGTGTGTAACCTTCATGATGAAGGATGTGTGTTGGGTGATGACACACCGGTAACTAAGAAATAATGGAAAAACCCAAATTTTTAAATAAAGGGATTTTTTTTAAAAGAAAGGAGTATGGCACACTCCATATAAATGTTTTTCTTAAAAGTTAAAAGTAGACCTTTGAAAACCCATTCACTGAGTAGTCGTACTCACCCCCTTCCTTATATCCCTTTCAGGAAATCCCGGAAAGCATACCTTGAAAGACCATCAACTAAGATGCCTGTAAGACAGGTATGTAAACTTTAAAATTTCATGCAGTTTTGATTATGCTATTCCAGGAAATGGTGCAGGTTTAAAAGACGTCATACTCTTTACGGATTATAATAAGGGGAAACCCTTTAATAAACCGTGAGAGTGGCAGGTTGTTCACGGGGATCCGACTAAACCAGGTTGGGGCGTGACATATCGGGAAACCCAAAGATATGAAACTGGAGAGACCCAATAAAGAATTGGGAAAAGACGAATAGGTAAGGAAAATCGATATAGTTATGTAGGATATGATGTCAAAGACAAGATGGATGATTGTATAACAGTAAACATAGTAAAAAAATACTACCATACAAAGGAGGTACGGAGTTATACTATCCCTAAAAGGTAGAAAGGTTGAGAACAACCATTATGGAAGTGTTTTTAAAATTTTAAATGGTCAAAGACAAGTTCTAGATTATGTTGTGCTGTAAGGGATGTGTAAGCCCAACAATCCCAGGGAAAATATGACTTAAGTAAGGAAGAGTCAGTTAGTTATGACAAGATCAAGCATTAAATTTGAATCGAAGTTGTAATAATCAACGAATGAGGGAAGGGTCAATATAGGACAAAAAGGAGATATCACCAAAATCTGTGGAAGCAAGTAAATAGCGCTTGAAAGGACACTAAGCTAAGGGTTTCAACGATAAAGAGAATAACTGGATACATGAATGATTGGGCATTTTGGAACTCCCAATCCTGAAGTACTAAGCAAGAACTTTCAAGAAAAAGAATCTTGCCCTAAGCAAAGAAAGATGTGAACCAAATGATATACCTTTAGACTCGCAAGCAAGATATACTAGTTATGATAAACTCCATGGAGGGAGTAAATAAAATAAAGGAAAAGAAATTCCTTAAGTTCATGCTATAAAGTAAGCTAAGTGAAAATAACTGAAATGTTAGTATGTCAAACAAACATCAAGTTGACATCAAGGGAAGTTATTTCCTATGCATGGGATGTTGAATACGTTTTGGGGACAAAACTCCTGAAAGGAGGGGAGAGTTGTCAATCCCGTCCCATGAAGATAAGGAAATGAGGGAAAAAACTGGTCAACCCAAGTGAGAAAACTAAATCGGTTCATGAACCCCAATCTTTAGAGAAAGGGCAAATGGAGAAATTTAAAAATTCTGAATGACCCAATGAGTCATAAAAACCACGGAAAGTGATTTTAGGACAAATTGGAAGAGAAAAACAATCTGGTTCAGGTAAACTGGATTGAACCAGATTGGACCGGTTTGAACCATCATTGAACCAGTTTCTAAATTCATTTTTCTAGGTGGCATAAAAAATTCAAATTGGAAAATTGAAGTCACCATTGGATAGAGAATGGATTTATAAAATTTTAAATTTGATAAACTCAGTCGAATTGGGCCTAAATCGACTGGTTTAAGCATTGAACCCGGTTCGGACCGGTCCGGTCCGGTTCTAACAATGTCAGTTTTTTCCTTCAGATGACAACACTGTTCACTAATCGAAAAAGTTAACTGCACCAGCGAAGATGAAAAGTCTCCATTCATGAAGTTTTTGGCCAAGAATGATCATTATAAAGGCGCCAATTGGATGACCAAGGAGTCCCTAAGCTGCCTATATAAAGAGCTCCTCCTCATTCATTCTCCTCACACCTAAAAACTCCTCTCTCTCTCTCTCTCTCTCTATTGCTCCAATTTCCAGTAAAGCTTGAACCAGAGCTCCAACTTGGGCATTTTTCCGTGCCAAAGAAGGTGAGGTCGGGTTCCTTAGAATCAAGGAGAAGTCAGCTACTTGACGGTGATCACCATTCGATGCGAGGATAGCCAAAGAAGCTCTGATGTAATCAAATAATAAAGCAACTCCAACAAACCGAAGCTGCCCTATTTCGACTGAGCTAAAAATGGAAAAAAAATTTAAGCCCTCCTCAGGCCAAACCAAGCTCTCCCAACACTTCCACAACCCTCACACGACCAAATTAGAGTGGAAATGTCATGCCCTGACCCGGTTTCGTTGGATCCCCGTGAACAACCCGCCACTCTCCCAGTTTATTAAAGGATTTCCCCTCATTATAAATTGTAAAGAGTAAGAAATCCTTTAAATATGCACCTTTTTCTGTAATAACATAAATGAAAACTACACAATATTTAAAATTTATCATATCTGTCTCATAGGCGTCTTAGTTGATGGTATTTATGGGTAGGTTTTTTGAAATTTCCTAAAAGGGATATGGGGGGAGGGGTGAGTACGACTACTCAGTGAATGGGTTTTTTTCAAGACTTTTACTTTTATGAAAAAGATTTGTATTGGAGTGTGCTAGACTCCTTTCTTTCAAAAATCCTTTCAATTTCAAATCTCGATTTTTACCACCATTTCCTTATTAGTCACGGTGTGTCATCACTCAACACACATCCTTCATCGTGAAGGTCAAACACATATTCGCAGGCCAGCCTGTCCACTGAACCCACTTGTGGCTTCGGAGCGACTTTACCGGCCACCTAGATAGAAGCACGTCCACTTCTACACTAATAATGAGTGGATGTACGCGACATCTGACCCTTAATCCCGAAATTGATTCTCTGTATCCGTATGTGGACAGAGACCTCATCTCGTCCCCACCTCGGTCTCATCCGCTTGGTGCTACTCCAAATTTCACACGGTCACCTGGTATGATGAACTGCCCTTATACCCACCAGGTCGTCCAATGCCCATAGGACGCATCACTACCCCTCTTGGGCGTCTTGATGGTCCCATAATCACGTTGCATGCACAAATAGTATTTTCTTATCATACCATATAATCTGTGGTGCCACTGATCCAACAGCCTTGACCCTCAACTCAACCCGCAATTGTTTGTCTTGACTGGTCCATTGACTTGTCATGTCGCACTGCCGCTAGTTGACTGAGTATGTCGGTCATGTCTTGGTACCATGACCAAACAATTTCTTTATGTAAAGTTTTATGGTATATAACTCATGTTTGTTTACGAGCTCTTGCTCATGCCAACTGACATTGGGCCCACTATACGAGATTTTCAAAATCGGGCATACTAGCTCCCAAGTTCAAAAATCGAGGTCCCCGGCCTATAAGAGCTATTTGAGCTCCCCTCAAGAAGGTCTTCCAAATCGTTTAAGCATTGGCACATAGTTAGGGGAGAGTACTTCCGACAAAAATATATTTTCAACTATCCATCGTGCTGACCGGTATAAGGATCTCTCCACTCATAACCGATGAACGGATTTTCAACTTCCTTTGAGGAAGTTTCATCATACCAACCGGGTATGATCTACTTATAACTGGTAATTAGTTTTTCCGCATGATTTTCACATCACTTCTCTAAATTGTGATGTTTAAAATAGCACTTAGTAGTGGGTTTTCATTTCGAGGTACTTATCATCCACAACTGAGTATGATGTAAAATTCCCACTTATCCGTTAATGCAGTGAATTCTAGTAGACTGGTTTTTTGTATTCATGCGAGCTTGTACATGTTAGCATTCCCGATACTTTATGTTCCTACACAAAATGAACATCCTTGTTCATTATCCCACGGCTTAATAGCATTCATTCATTTCAAATGAATGAGAAAATCCAAACTTTTTTTATTTGTAATTAGATCCCTAAACTTATTCCTCTTTAACTTTAAGTCCCTAATATCTGTTTTTCCTCAAATTGAGTCCTGAAACTTTTAAAATTTATCTTAGGACCTCAATTTATTCAATTTCAACAAAAAGGGGGTTTAATTTCCCAAATTTCCAATTTGGTCCACCAACTTTTTAGAAATTTCCATTTTGCCCTTCCTCTACAAAAATGGTAAGTTTTGCCCCTAAAATTTCAAAATTCCTCAATTGGTCCTCTAACATTATTATCATGCCCAATTGACCCTCAATTTATTAAAATGGCATTTTGGTCCTTCGAATTTTGAAAATTCCCAATTATCCCTAATTTTTCCTAATTTTTCCCAATTTTCCCCAATTTCAATTCATTAACACATCCGAATTTGATTTCATCAAATTGACTGATCAAACACTTCCAATTATTGAAATTGAAGTTGAAATTGAGTTTCTACATGTTTATATGATTCAATAGCACTTTAAATCGCAAGTTTTGATGCCAAAATGAGCTTAAATAGAGCTTCGCCAGAAAACAGACTATAGATAGAGAAAGCTTCGAAAGCTTACCGTCGGGGGTACGACAGTCCGAGCTTTCAATCTAGGTAGATAGCTCTCATCCTAAGGTTTATACTAGAATCAAGAATTGCATCAATTGATGTCGAATTGAGTTAGAATTTCATCATCGAAATTCTGCTAGTTCTCTCTCTAGCACCAATAAAAAATTGTATGAGGGAGCTAAATTGGCTTACCTTTCAGTCCTAATTTGGCCATGGGAGGGTTGAGGAAGTGTTGGCTTGGTTCGGCCTGATGAGGGCTCAAAATGGCCGATTTCAGCTCAGCCGAAATGGGGCAACTTTGGTCCGCCGGAGTTGCTTCACTGTTCCATCATGCTGGCGCTTCTCCGGTGACCCTTGGAGCAAATGTAGACTATAGGTGGCACGCCCCGACCCTGTTTGGTCGGATCTCCATGATCAACCCGCCACTCTCCCAATTTATTAAATGGTTTCCCCTTATTATAGACTGTAAATAGTAAGACGTCCTTTAGACCTGCACCTTTTCCAAGAATAACATAAACAAAACTACGAAATAATTTAGATTTATTATACTTGTATCACAGGTGCCTTAGTTGATGGTCTTTAAGGGTAGGCTTTCTGAAATCTCCTGAAAGGGATATAAGGGAGGGGGTGAGTATGACTACTCAGTGAATGGGTTTTCAAAAGTTTAGACTTTTAAGAAAACATTTATTATTGGAGTGTGCCAGACTCCTTTCTTTTCAAAAATCCCTTCATTTCAAAATCTTAGGTTTTAACACCATTTCCATATTTAACCACGATGTATCATCACCCAACACACATCCTTCATCATGAAGGTTACACACATTCGTAGGTCAGCATGATCACTGAACCCACTAGTGGCTTTAGAGCGACTTTACCGGCCACTCGGATAGAAGCATAACCACTTCTACCCTAGGAATGAGTGGATGTACGCGACATCCGACCCTCAATCCCATAATAAATTCTTCATGTCCATATGAGGATAGAAACCTCATCCTGTCCCCCACCCCGTCTCATGCACTTGGTGATACTCCAAATTTCGCACAGACACCTAGAACGATGAACTGCCCTTATAGCCACTAGGTCGTCCAGTGCCCTTAGAACGCATCACTACCACTCATGGGTGTCTTGATGGTCCCGTACTCACAGTGCATGCACAAACAATGTTTTCTCATATTGCCATGTAATCTATGGTGCCACTGGTCCAATGACCCCGGCTCTCAACCTAACCTGCAGTTGTTTATCTTAACTAGTTTGTCGACCTGTCATATCGCACTGTCGCTAGTTGACTGAGCATGTTGGTCCTATCTTGGTAAAATGGGCCAAACAATTCACTTATTAAGTTTTATGGCACATATATCATGTTCGTTTATGAGCTCTTGCTTGTGGCAACTGGCCTTAGGTCCACTGTACGATATTTTCAAAATCAGGCATTTAGCCCCCAAGTTCCAAAACCGAGGCCCCCGACCTATCAGAGCTATTCGAGCTCCCGTCGAGAAGGTCTCCCAAATTGTTTAAGCATTGGCACACAGGCAGGGCAAAGAACTTCTAACAAAAATAGGTTTTTACTATCCATTATACCAACCGGTATAAGGACATCTCCATTCATAATTGATGAACGGGTTTTCAACTTCCTTCGAGGAAGTCTCATCATACCAACTGGGTATGATCTACTTACAACCGGTAAATAGTTTTTTCGCATAATTTTCACATCACTTTCTCTAAGTGGTGATGATTAAAATACCTCCCACTACTAAAGAACCCAACCTCACCTTGTTTAGCTCAGAAAAGACCCTATATCGAAGCTCTGGTTCGAGCTTCGTCGAAAAATGGAGCTGTTGAGAGAGAGTGGAGAGGATGAATGGAGAGGGGCTCTTTATATAGGGAGCTCGGGGACTCGTCGGCCGTTCGTTTGGCACATTTATGACAGACATTGATGGCCTGAAACATAACAAACGAAAACGTTTTTTCTTCGCCGGCGTTGAATCAATTTTCAGGCGAGTGAACAGTGCTGTCATTTGAAGGAAGAAGATGACACTGTTTTGAACTAGACCGGATCGGTCCAAATCGGGTTCAAAACTTAAACCGGGTCAAATATAAAAATTTATATTTGACCCCATTCGATCGAGTTTTTCAAATATAAAAATTTATAAATTTATCTAAATTCATTTTCTATCCAATGGTCATCTTAAATCTCAAATTTGAAATTTTTAGGCCACCTAGAAAAATTAATTTATCATTCGGTTCAATAGTGGTTCAAACTGGTTCAACCCAGTTTGGATCTAGTTCACCTGAACCGGTATGGTAAATCTCCAATTTACCCTAAAGTCCTTTTTCATGACTTTTATGACTCCTTAGGTCACTTAGGGTCCATAAAATTCCTGCTTTGCCATCTCTCTATCGATTCTGGTTCATAAACCAACTCGATTCTTAATCCGGTTTACTCCGGTTTGGGTCCAGTTCACCTGAATCGGTCTAATTTTTCTCTCCCACTTTGTTCTAAGTTCCTCCCTAAGGTTTATAAATTTCTTTAATTTGCCCGTTCTCTATCGATTCTAGTTCATGAACCGACTCGGTTCATAAATCGGTTCAATCCAGTTGGATCCGGTTCATCTAAACTGATCTAGTTTTTCTCTTCCAATTTGTCCTAAGGTTCTTTTCCATGGTTTTATGAACCCTTTGATTCACCCGAGAGTTGTAAATTCCCAAATTGCCCATTTCCTGATAATTGGGTTTGTGAACCAGTTCAGTTTTTCCCACTTGGTTTGACTGGTTCTTTTTCCGGTTTTCCTTAGCTCAAAAGGGTGGGGTTTACTGGAAAGGTAAGCCAATTTGGCTCCCCTCTATAATTTTTTATCAATGTTAGAGAGAGAACTGATGAAACTTCACTGACTAAATTCTCCCTCAATTCGACATGAATTGTCACGCCCCGAACCGGTTTGGTTATCCCCGTGAACAACCCGCCAATCTCCCAGTTTATTCAGGGTTTTCCCCACTTATAAACCATGGGGAGTAATGTGTCCTTATTACTTGTACCTTTTATGGAATAACATTAATCAAACTAGATATAAATTTTACATACCTGCCCTAAGGTTTGGCTACCGATAAATCTTTAAGGTTGGTTTTCCTTGGTTTCCTTAAAAGGGGTAAAGGGAGGGGTGAGTTCAACAACTCATTGAATAGGTGTTTGAAAAATGATTTTCTTATAAAAGAGTTTGAATTGGACCTTATTTTCTTTTAAAACATTCTTTCCTCAAATTTTAGTTTTCAACACCTTTTTCCAAGGTTTACCAATTATTTTCTAAGGATTCTCAAATCCTTTCAAAGGTTTTCATAACCTTTTCCCATTTCCATATTCGGTGTGTTTCACAAACAACATACTCTTCATCATGAAGGGATCACACACATTCGCACCCACTTCTGGCTCGAAGCGTCTTTACCATCTAACCTGATAGAAGTCTATGACTTCTATTCGAAGTTTCAGTGATCATCTTTAACATCCTACCCTTAGACCAAAAATACTCTGTGTCCATATGAGGACTGAGAACTTATCCTATCCCCACCCCAGTCTCATGCGCAATGAAGCTATGTCGAGCTTCGCAAGACTTCTGGTACAACTAACTTCCCTTATATCCATCAGGTTGTCCAAAGCCTTGGGATGGATCACTACCCCTCTTGGGTGTCTTTAAGGGCCCCTAAACACAGTGCTTATCATCCTAACCGGTTATGATAATAAAATCCCACTCACCCATTAATATAGTTAATTCCTCTCGATCGGTTCTTTGTATTTACGCGAGCTTGTCCTTGCTGGCATTCCCGTTACTTTGTGTTCCTACATGATATGAACATCCTTGTTAATGATCCCACAACCTAATAGCCTTCATTCATTCCAAATGAATGAGAAAACCAAACTTTTCAATTATTTGCAATTAGGTCCCTAAAGTTATTTTTCTTTAACTTTAAGTCCCCAATGCCAATTTTTCCTCAAATTGAGTCCCGAAACTTTTAAAATTCACCTTGGGACCTTAATTTATTCAAATTCACAAAAGGGGTTCAATTTCACAAATTTCCAATTTGGTCCCTCAACTTTTCCAAAATTACCATTTTACCCTTACTTTACAAAAATGGTAAGTTTTACTCCAAAAATTCCAAAATTTCTCAATTGATCCTCCAACATCTTTATCATGCCCAGTTGTCCTCAATTATATGAAATTGCACTTTAGTCCCAAGAATTTTCAAAATTCCCAATTTCTCTCAATTTCAACCTTCTAACTCAGCAGAATTTGATTTTATCAAATTGACTGATCAAATGAGTTTAATTGTTGAAATTGAAGTTAGATTATTGTTCCTACACCTTCATACAATTCAATTGCACTTTCAATCATGCAATTTGATGCTAAAATGAGCTCAAATGGAGTTTTGCCAAAAAACTGGACTTAGAGAGAGAAGGCTTCAAAAGCTTACCATCGGAGGCATGATAGTCCGAGCTTTCAATCTGAGCAGATAGCTCTTGTCCTGAGGTTCCTTCTAGGATCAAGAATTGCATCAATTGATGCAGAATTGAATGAGAATTTAGTCATTAAAGTTTTGCCAGTTCTCTCTCTAGCATCGATCGGAATTTACAAAAGGGAGCCAAATTGGCTTACCTTTCCACTCTAATTCAACTCTAGAAGGGCTGGGGAGGTGTAGGGAGGGCTTGGTTTGGCTTGAAAAGGGCTCGAATTGGCTGATTTCAGCACGGCCGAAATAGGGCAGCTTCAGTCTGCCAGAGTTGCTTCACTGTTTGATCACGTTGATGCTTCTCTATTGACCTTCAAAGCAAATGGAGACTATAGGCGTGTTGCTGACTTCTCCTCGATTCTAAAGAACCTGACCACATTTTCTTTGGCTTAGAAATGACCCTATATTAGAGCTCTGGTTCGAGCTTCACCGGAAATTGGAGCAGTTGAGAGAGAATGGACTTTTTAGGTGTGGGGAGGATGAATGATGAGCAACTATTTATATAGGAAGCTCGGGGACTTCTTGGTGGTCTGATTGGTGCCTTAATGGCAGTCATTCATTATCTGAAACTTTCTGGCTGAAGACTTTTCAGCTTTGCCGGCGCTGCTCGATTTTTCGGTGAGTGAACAGTGCTGTCGTCTTAAGGAAGAAGACGACACTATTCCAAATCGAACTAGACTGGTCCAAACTGGGTTCAAAGCTTAAAAGGCTGGTTCACCCTCAATTCGACCGAATTTTTCAAATCTAAAAATTTTTAAATTCATTTTCTATCCAATGGTAGCCTCAAATCTCAAATTTGAATTTTTTAAGCCACCTAGAAAAATGAATTTAGCATCAACTTCAATAGTGGTTCATACCGGTCCAAACCGGTTCAGTCCGATTCGGATTCGGTTCACCTGAACCAGTTTGGTTTTCATCTCCAATTCACCCCAAAGTCCTTTTTCTTGACTTTTGTGACTATTTAGGTCACTCGACATCCATAATTTTCCCGGTTTGCCCTTTCTTTATCGGCTTCGTTTCATGGACCGACTCGGTTCATAAACCGGTTCAATCTAGTTGGATTCGGTTCATCTAAACCGGTCTGCTTTTTCTCTTCCAATTTGTCCTAAGGTACTTTTCCAAGGTTTTACTAACTCTTTGGTCACTCGAGAGTTGTAAATTTCCCAAATTTCCCATTTTTTGATAAATCGGGTTTGTGAATCAGTTCGGTTTTCTCACTCGGTTTAACCGATTCTTTTCCCGATTTTCCTTAACTCAAAAGGGTGGAGTTTACAACTCTCTCCTCCTTTTAGGAGTTTTGTCCCCATAGCTTATTTAGGAACCTTTGCATGAGGAACAATTTCCCTTGATGTCAACTTGGTGTTTGCTTAACATGCAAATTCTTCTCTTGTTCTTTTAATTAGCCCTTTATATCATTCATTTAAGGAATTTCTTTTCCTTTATATTATTTACTCCCTCCATGGAGTTTATCATAACTAGACATACCTTACTTAAGGGTATATCCTTATATTCACATTTTTCTTTGCTTAGAGCAACATTTTTCCTTTAAGGTCCTATACTCAAGATTGGGAGTTCCAAGATACCTAATTATTTCCGTGTCTAGTTAACCTCTTGGTCGTTGAAACCCTTAGCTCGATGTTCTTTAGAGCGTTACATACTTGTTTTCACGGGTTTCCTTGTTATTACCTTTTTGTCCTATTTCAACTCTTCCTTCATTCATTGTTCATTACAATTTCAGTCCAAATTTTATGTTTGACCTTGTCATGCTTACTAACTGACTCTTCCTTATTTTGAGTCATGTTTTCCTCGGGATTGTTGGGCTTACATGCCCCTTACAACATGACATTTTCTAGATCTTGTCTCTTTGTACATTAGGTTTCCGGAACACCTCCTTTAGGGTTGTTCCCCATTTCCAACCTCTCGGGGATTGTATAACTCCATTCCTCTTTTTGTTTGGTAGTATTCCTCGACTACCTTTAATCATTCATCAACCTTAATTTCTTAGTTCACCCTTTACTTTCCTATCCGAGGTATCCCCGATTGACGGGTCTTATTTCATATACTCCTCATCAGGCCCACTCTGTTACTCTTCTTTAGAGTGTAGTCTCCACTACTTCCCGGTCCTTCTTGGGGTCTCGTTTATTCTCCTTGACCATCTTGTTGCTACCGATTGCTTCCTTCTTTTCTAGGTTCGTCAGAAATCTCTCATTGGCTTCTTTGATCTCCCAATCAGTTAATACGTTGGCTATCCCAGCATACCCTTAACCACTTATGGTTCTTGATGGGGTTCTTTATGTAGGCTTAAGCCTCTTAGGATCCATCTGGTGGTTCCTTAGCTTTAGAACTTCCCTTTTTGAGGTCACTTCCTACTTGTATCTTCTATCTAAAGATTCATATCCTAGTTCAACCTCTCTAACGCTTCCCTGAGACTTTTCCTTCTTTCCTTTTTATGAGTAGTCCACTTGTCATGGTATCCTTTGATGCCATCTTCCTACTTACCTACTCCTTAGGTTTAGCTTACTCCTTGGATCTTCCTAGTATGCTTCCTTAGGGTTTCCTTTTTTAGGAGAATCCTTTCCCTTCTTTCTCGGAATTTATTCATCCTTGAGGGTATCCAACTTTAACTTTCCTGATATCCTCAGATGTTATCCTTCCTACTTCACCTTCGAGGTTTGGTGGGTACGTCCATAGGATTTTCTTTTACTCGTATTTCATCACAAGTTTTATAAGAAATGGAACTTTTATTATAATGCTGATGAATTACAAGGTTTTTGGTTAGAGGAGCTATGGTAAGTACTAACTATAGTACTAGGTTCATCTTGTGCTTCCTTCTGGTTGAGGTTGTATATTCGGGTTGGTACTCTTGACGTAGTGGCTATGTCTTATCCTTCGTCTAGTGTCCTTGGGTTTCCTTGAGGTAGTGGATGGTCACTTCGTTAGGTATTACCTTAGAGGGCTGGACAACTCTTTGCAAAGTGTCTAAGCTGTCCGCATTCGAAACACGCTCGACACGACCCTTCATGACTTTTCCAACACCGAGGGCAAGAGGGGTTTCTCCTTTGTGGGGTGTTACTTGTCTCTCTTTGAGCATGGTAATCATCATTTCTCCTAAAAGACCCCATTGTTGTCCCCCATTTTTGTCTACTAGGTTCCTTTTGACCTCTTTGGTTGCTCTATCCTTCCTCTTCCTTTCGGCCAGCTTGTTCTATCCGATGGCGTCTTGTCTGTACCAGACGTTCACACTCATGGGCCATGCTAATGATGGCAGCCAAATCCATGGGGCGTCCTAGTACTCCCATCCGATCTCTTATATCCATGTTGAAACTGTCCACAAATCGTTGGAAGATATTTGCTAGTCCCACTAAGTCTAGAGTAAAAGGCCCTAGCTCATGTTGTAGTTGGAGGAAATCCTACTTCTTCTCATTAATTAGGTGAGGGGCCACTCCTACGCGTATCTCTCCTCAAACTACACCTAGGAGGGTGTGAAAATATGCAGGCTCCAGATATTGTCCCATCATCTTTTGGCACTACCCTCCAAAAAATATTCTGTCAGGATCATCATATCCTCTAGTGATATTCTGACTATCCCCATCAGCTTCTTGATGTTAGCCATCCAGTCCATGGCGGCTCCCACATCTTTCTCTCCGAGAAAAGGCTTATACCCCAGTAAACGAAAAGTCTTGAGATACTAGGGGATATCAACTAGAGGGGGATGATTAATAGGAGGAGGATGAGTTTGAACTTCCTCTAGTTCAGCCTGAGAGTTGGTGCCTGCCTTAGGGACAAGGTTAGGTTGCCCAAATACTTGAGTGAATTCTTCATACAACCTCCGGTGTTTTGAGCTTGGTCAAAATGGAACTATTTGGGTTTCTCGTGGAGTTTCTACCAAAAAGGGTGGTTGGGTAGTGTTAGAGACTACAACTCTAGTTCTCTTGGTTCCTTTATTGGAAGCCATCTAAAAATTTTGAAAGTATCCCTATTAATTACTATGTTCTCTAGTCTTGATAATGTATTCGAGGAAATAGGCTCTAATACCACTCAAGTTGTCATGCCCCGACCCAGTTTGGTAGGATCCCTGTGAACAACCCGCCACTCTCCCGGTTTATTCATGGTTTCCCCATTTTCTAAACCATGGGGAGTAAGGCGTCCTTCTTACATGTACCTTCCTAGAATAACATTAATCAAAATTGGATATAAATTTTACATACCTACCTTAAGGTTTGACTATTGATAAATCTTTAAGGTTGGTTTTCCCTTGGTTTCCTGAAAATGGGTAAAAGGAGGGGGTGAGTTCGACAACTCAGTGAATGGGTGTTTTAAAAATGAGTTTCTTATAAAAGATTTTGAATTGGAGTGTGCTAGACTCCTTATTTTCTTCTAAAACATTCTTTTCTCAAATTCTGGCTTTCAACACCTTTTTCCAAGGTTTACCAATTATTTTCCAAGGATTCTCAAATCCTTTCCAAGGTTTTCATAACCATTTCCCCATTTCCATATTCGATGTGTTTCACAAATAACACACCCTTCATCATGAAGGGATCACACACATTTGCAAGATGCTGCTACACCGACTGCACCCACTTGTGGATCAGAGAATCTTTACCATCCACCCTGATAGAATTCTTTGACTTTTACCCAAAGTCTAAGTGAACGTCTTTGATGTCCTACCCTCACACCAAAAATACTCCATGTCCATATGTGGACAAAGACCTCATCCTGTCCCCATCCTAGTCTCATGCGCAATGAAGCTACGTCGAGCTTCGCAAGATTTCTTGTACGACAAACTGCCCTAATATCCACTAGGTCGTCTAGAGCCCTGAGATGCATCACTACACCTCTTGGGCATCTTGAAGGTCCTATAAACACAGTGCATGCACAATCAACAATTTTTCACATAATGCCATATAATCTGTGGTGCCACTAGTCCAACGGCCCCTACCCTCAACTCGACCTACGACTGTTTGTCTTAACTAGTCTAGAGACCTATCATGTCCCATTACTACTAGTTGACTGAGTAAGTCGGTCATGTCTTGGTACCATGGCCAAACAACTCATTACTTAAGTTTTCATGGCATATTAATCATGTTTGTTTACGAGCTCCTGCTCGTGCCAACTAGCCTAGGGCCTATTGTTCGAGATTTTCAAAATTGGACATATTAACCTCCAAGTTCCAAAACCGAGGCCTCCGGCCTAACAGAGCTATCCGAGTTCCTCTCAAGATGGTCTCCCAAAATCTTTAAGTAGTGGCACACAGTCAGGGGAGAGCACTTCTGACAAAATATAGTTTTCAAATGTTCATCATACCAGCCAAGTGTGATGACATCTCCACTCATAACTGATGAATAGGTTTTCCACTTCCTTCGAGTAAGTTTAATCATACCAACTAGGTATGATTTACTTACAATCAATAAATAGTTTTTCCGCTTGACTTCCATATCACTCCTCTCAGGTGTGATGATTAAAATACCACTTAGCAGTGGGTTTTCATTTTCGTGGTGCTTATCATCCCAACCAGGTATAATAATACAATCCCACTCACCCATTAATGTATTGAATTCCTCTCGACCAGTTCTTTTTATTCACATGAGCTTGTCCTTGCTGGCATTCCCGATACTTTGTGTTCCTACATGATATGAACATCCTTGTTCATTATGCCATGGCCTAATAGCCTTCATTCATTCCAAATGAATGAGAAAACCAAACTTTTCAATTATTTGCAATTAGGTCCCTAAAGTTATTTTTCTTTAACTTTAAGTCCCCAATGCCAATTTTTCCTCAAATTGAGTCCCGAAACTTTTAAAATTCACCTTGGGACCTTAATTTATTCAAATTCACAAAAGGGGTTCAATTTCACAAATTTCCAATTTGGTCCCCCAACTTTTCCAAAATTACCATTTTACCCTTACTTTACAAAAATGGTAAGTTTTACTCCAAAAATTCCAAAATTTCTCAATTGATCCTCCAACATCTTTATCATGCCCAATTGGTCCTCAATTTTATGAAATTGGACTTTATTCCTTCAAATTTTTGAAATTGCCAAAATTTCCCCAATTTTAACCTTCTAACTCAACCGAATTTGATTTCTTCAAATTGAGTGATCAAATGAGTTTAATTGTTGAAAATTAAGTTAGATTGGAGTTCTTGCACCTTCATACGATTCATTTGCACTTTGAATCACGTGATTTGATGCCAAAATGAGTTCAAACGGAGCTTTGCCGAAAAACTAGACTTAGAGAGAGAAAGCTTCGAAAGCTTACTGTCAAGGGCGCGGCGGTCCGAACTTTTGATCTGGTTAGATAGCTATCATCCTAAGGTTTCTCCTAGGATGAAGAATTGCATCAATTGATGCCAAAGTGAATGAGAATTTAGTCATGAAATTTATGTCGATTCTCTCTCTACAACCGATCCAAATTTACAAAGGGGAGCCAAATTGGCTTATCTTTCTCCTCTAATTCAGCTGTAGGAGGGCTTGGTTTGGCCTGAGAAGGGCTCAAATTGATTGATTTCAGCTGGGCCGAAACATGGCAGCTTTAGTCCGCCGGAGCTACTTCATTGTTCGATCACGCCGGTGCTTCTCTAGTGACTCTCGAAATAATTGGAGACTACAAGTGTGCAGCTAACGTCCCCCCTGTTCTAAAGAATCTAACACACCTTCTTTGGCTTAGAAAAGACCCTATATTGGGGTTTTGGTTTGAGCTTCGCCGAAAATTGGAGCAATTGAGAGAGAATGGAGTTTTTAGGTGTGGAGAGTATGAATGAGGAGGGGCTCCTTATATAGGAAGCTCGGGGACTTCTTGGCCGTCCAATTGATGCTTTAATGGTGGTCATTCATTGCCTAAAACTCCCTGGCCAGAGACTTTTCAACTTCACCATCGTTGCTCGATTTTCCGGTGAGTGAACAATGTTGTCATCTAAAGGAAGAAGACGACAATGTTCCGAATCGGACCATACCAGTCCGAACTGGGTTCAAAGCTTAAACCAGTCAGTTCACCCTCGATTCGACCGAATTTTTCAAATCTAAAAATTTATAAATTCATCTAAATTCATTTTTTATCCAATGGTGACCACAAATCTCAAATTTGAATTTTTAGGCCACCTAGAAAAATGAATTTAATATCCTGTTCAATAGTGGTTCAAACCGGTCCAAACCAGTTCAATCCGATTTAATTTTCATCACCAAATCATCCCAAAGTCCTTTTTCTTGACTTTTGTGACTATTTTGGTCACTCGGGATCCATAATTTTCCCCGTTTGCCCTTTCTCTATCGGTTTCGATTCATGAACCGACTCGGTTCATAAACCGATTCAATCTAGGTGGATTTGGTTCATTTGAACTGGTCTGGTTTTTCTCTTCGAATTTGTCCTAAGGTTCTTTTCAAAGATTTTATGAACTCTTTGGTCACTCAAGAGTTTGCAAATTTTGCAAATTGCATGTGTCTTGATAAATTAGGTTTGTGAACTGGTTCAATTTTCTCACTCAGTTTGATCGGTTCTTTTCACGATTTTCCTTAACTCAAAAGGGCGGGGTTTACATGAATTGTTGTAATTCTTGATCCTAGGAGTAACCTTAGGATGAGAGCTACCTGCCCCTATCAAAAGCTCGGACCGCCGCACCCCAGACAGTAAGCTTTCGAAACTTTCTCTCTCTAAGTTTAGTTTTCCAATGAAGCTCCATTTGAGCTCAATTAGGACCTAAATGACCCAATTCAAAGCTCCATTGAATTGTCTAGAAGTGTAGGAATTGATCCATACCTTCAATTTGATCAAATAACCCCGATTGAATGGTCAATTTGATGAAATCAAATTCGGCCAGTTTGAAATAGGGAAAAATATGGGAAAATTTGGGAATTTCTTAAAATTGAGAAACCAAAGTGAAATTTCCCAAAATTGAGGTCCAATAGGACATGAACAAGATGTTGTATGACCAATTAGTCAATTTTTGGAATTTATTGGGGTCAAATTACCATGATTGTAATGTAGGAGCAAAATCATAATTTTTGACAAGTTGGGGACCAAATTGGAAGTTTGGGAAACTTGAACCCCTTAAGTGATTTTGAATAAATTGATGACCCAAAGTGAATTTTAGTAGTTTCGGGACTCAATTTGGAAAAGTTAGAGTGATATAAGATTAAGTGGAAAAACTACTTATCAGTTGTAAGTAGAGAGATCATACCCAATTAGTATGATAGACTTCCTGGAAGGAAGGAGAAAACCCGCTTGTCGGTTGTAAGCGGAGATGTCATTACACCCCGTTAGTGTGATGAGTTGAAAGATTATTTTGTTAGAAGTGTTCTCCCTTGACTGTGTGCTAATGCTTAAAATTTTTGGAAGACCTTCTTCACGAGAGCTAGAACATCTCAGATAGGCCAAAGGCCTCGTTTTGGAACTTGTGGGCTAAAATGCCGATTTTGGAAAATCATGTATAGTGGGCCCAATGCCAATTGGCATGAGCAGGAGTTAGTAAACAAACATGATATGTTAAAGCCATGAAAATTCTTAATGAATGAATTATGTGATTTCGCCATGGTACCAAGACAAGACCGACATACTTGATGGACTAGCGACAGTGCGTCATGGCCAGGTTGACGGACTGGCTTAGACAAATAGCTTTAGGTTGAGTTGAGGGTCGGGGCCGTTGGACTAGTGGCACCAAATATAAATGACTTTGTGGAAAACTATTATTTGTGCATACACTTGAGGTTCGGGACCATCAAGATGCCCAAGAGGGGTAGTGATGCGTCCTAAGGGCTACTGGACGATATGGTGGAGATAAGGGTAGTTTGTCGTGCGAGTAGTCAGGGAGGCTTGACATAGCTTCATGCACATGAGACCAGAGTGGGGTTGGGATGAGGTTTCTATCCTCATACAGACACATAATGGATTTCAGGTTTGAGGGTTGGATGTGGCGAACATCCACTCATACCTAGGGTAGAAGTGGACGGGCTTCAATCTATTTGGCTGGTAAAGTCACTACGATGCCACAAGTGGGTGTAGTGGATGAGTTGCCCTGCGAATGTGTGATCCCTTCATGATGAAGAACATGTGTTGATTGTTAAATACACCAATTGTGGATAATAAGGAAATTGGTTTTGAATAACCAGGAATTCAAGGAAGAAATGATTTTAAAGGAAATAAGAAGTCTGATACACTCTAATTCAAAACTATTTTATAGAAACTTATTTTTCAAACACCCATTCACTAAGTTGTCGAACTCGCCCACTCTCTTTACCCCTTTTTAGGTAACCGAGGGAAAAACATACCTAAAGACCTTCAGCTAGCTAAACTTGCAAGGTAGGCATGTAAGTTTAAATTTATTCAATTTTGATTAATGTTATTATAGGAAAGGTACATTTATAAAGGATGCCTTACTCCTCACAGTTTAAAGAAGGGGAAAACCCTTAATAAATCGGGAGAGAGGCGGGTTGCTCACGGGGATTTGACCAAATCGGGTCGGGGCCTGACAACTTGAGTGGTGTTAGAGCGTGTTTCCTTGAATACATTATCAAGACTATATAACATAGTAATTAAGAGAAAATTTTAAAATTTTTAGATGGCTTCTAAGAGAGTAACCAAGAAAACTAGTACTAGTATTACCAACACCACACAACACTCTGTCCCCGTAGGAAGATCACCCTAAAATACCCGAGAAGTCCCAAAGAACCAAAAGATATTAGTGGGAAGTATCTAGGAGGATGGTACCAGGACCTGTTGAAGTCATAATCCTGAGTATGAAGGGAGCCAAGCCTAAGGCCTGAAGCGCCATCAAAGGCTTATAACCTTACCAAGGAGTACGCTTGTCAAGAACCCCGTAACTCCCCATCTATTTCGTAACCATTTTTTGTAATGGGGCTAAGACCCCAACACATTGTACTACTTCTCCACTAATAAAGAACTCCATGTTCCTAAAACCATATCTCTTAAAAATGATGTGCCTTGCACCTCAGCTGTAAGAAGATTGCCCAAGAAAAGTAACCAAACAAGCCTGTGTTACCCTAGACGCCACAAAAATTCCCATCCCACATAAAGGAATGAATCAAGGGAATTATTAGGCAAAGAAGGCACAACAAGAAAATTGTAAAGTTATTAAGGAGTCTAGGAGAACTCTTGGAGTAACAACTAGGCAAGGAAATGACCTATTACAAGGTGTAAGGGAAATAGAACATGAAGTGAAGGACTGTCCTACACCACAGGGATTTAAAACAACACTTTCCAAGAATAACGCCCCCATAGCTATAGCTATCCAAAAGGATGCCATCCTAAGTAACACGACTCCTGCTCGAAATTTCAACCACATCTAGGAGGAAGCTCTTCAAGATCCTAGCGTAGTGGTAGGAAGGAAAAAGGACTGAAAGTAAGACCTCGATAAATCGCAAATAGAACAAAGGGTAGCAGAAGAGAATTCTTCCTTAAGAAGAAATTTCCAACCAATTAGGAGAAAAGAAGGGAGCGCCTCCATAATAGAAGACAAGGCAAGCATTTGAAGACAAATGGGATGTCTCGGGATGGTAAGTACGACTCACTTTGGAAAAAGCAGTGAAGCCAAATAGGAGTTTCAGACCAACATAGTGGAAGGAAGTAAGTTGTAACAACAAGATAGTAAAGGAGAATAAACGACACCCTAAGGAAGACCAGGAAGTAGTAAGGACTACACCCTCAAAAGGGCAGTAGGATGGACATTAAAGATAAGAAGGCTTAAGAGAAAACTGCCCTAAGATAATTAGACCAGTGGAATGGTAGGGACGAGACAATTAACGAACTAATACTCATGGAGGTCATAATTTAAGCTCCAGCAAAGAAGGGAGTGGTGGAAAGTCCAAACATTTGGAAAAAGAAGGATGAAGGAAATCCTTAAAAAGACCAATGGCCAAGACCGACTTAACGACCAAACTCAAGCCAAGAGAGGGGTAGGCAAGCCTCTCACATGATGACCAAGAGATCTTGAAACATGGAGGATTTGTGTAAACACCATCCCTTAAATACAAGAAAATTGAGGAAAGAACTTGTCACGGCCCGACCCGGTTTGGTCGGATCCCCGTGATTAACCCGCCACTCTCCCGATTTATTAAAGGGTTTCCCCTTATTATAAATCGTAATGAGTAAGGCATACTTTAAACCCGCACCTTTTCCTGGATCAACCTAAATCAAAATTGCATAATATTTTAAATTTATCATACTTGTCTTACATGCATCTTACTTTTAGGAAAAGATTTGTATTGGAGTGTGCCAGACTCCTTATTTTCATTCAAAAATCCTCTCATTTAAAATTTTTGTTTTCATCCCCATTTCTTATTAATTATGGTGTGTCATCACCCAACACACATCCTTCATCAGGAAGGTAAATCACATCATCATAGGCCAACCTATCCATTGAACCCACTTGTGGCATCGGAGCGACTTACATGCCACTTAGATAGAAGCACATCAACTTCTACCCTGAGAATGAGTGGATGTACGTGACATCTGACCCTCAATCCAGAAATTAATTCTCCGTGTCTGTATGAGGATAAAGACCTCATCCCAAACCCACCCCGGTCTCATGCGCTTGAAGCTACGTCGAGCTTCTCAAGGTCACCTGGTTTGTCAATATGCCCTTATATCCACCAGATCGTCCAGGGTCATAGGACACATCACTACCCCTCTTGGACATCTTGAAGGTCTCGTATGCATAGTGCATGCAAAATCACTATTTTCACATCATGCCTTATAATCTGTGGTACCACTGGTCCAACAGCTCCGACCATCAACTCAATCTGCAGCTGTTTGTCTTGACTAGTCTGGAGACCTGTCATGTCGCACTACCACTATTTGACTGAATATGTCAGTCCTATCTTGGTACCATGGCCAAACAATTCATTTACTTAAATTTTTATGGCATATATCTCATGTTTGTTTACAAGCTCCTACTCATGCTAATTGGCCTATGGCCCACTGTTCGAGATTTTCAAAATCGGGTATATTTGCCCCCAAGTTTCAAAACCGAGGCCCTTGGTCTATAAGAGTTGTCCGAGCTCCTGTTAAGAAGGTCTCCCAATTCGTTTAAGTAGTGGCACATAGTCAGGGGAGAGCACTTTTGAGAAAAATAAATTTTTAACTATCCTTCATACCAATCGGGTATGAGGATATCTCCGCTCATAACCGATGAACGAGTTTTCCATTTCTTCCGAGGAAACTTCATAATACTAATCGGGTATGATCTACTCATGACTTGTAAGTAGTTTTTCCGCGTCATTTTCACATCACTCCTATATGTTGTGATGTTTAAAATACCACTAAGTAGTGGGTTTTCATTTCGAGGTACTTATCATCCCCAACTGGGTATGATATAAAATCCCACTCACCCGTTAATGCAGTGAATTTCACTAGACTAGTTATTTGTATCCATGGAAGCTTGTGCTTGCTGGCGTTCCTGTAACTTCATATTCCTACACAATATGAACATACTTGTTCATTATCTGTCGGCCAAATAGCCTCCATTCATTTCGCATGAATGAGAAAACTAAACTTTCTATTTATTTACAATTAGGTCCCTAAAGTTATTTTTCTTTAACTTTAAGTCCCTAATGCCGGTTTTTCCTCAAATTGAGTCCCAAAACTTTTATAATTTCTCTTAGGACCTCAATTTATTCAAAATCATAAAAAAGAGTTTAATTTCCCAAATTTCCAATTTGGTCCCCCAAAATTTCCAACCATTTACCCTTCCTTTACAAAAATGGTAAGTTTCACCTCAAAAATTCTAAAATTCCAATTGGTCCTCTAACATTCTTATCATGCCCAATTGACCCTCAATTTTATAAAATTGCTTCTTGGTCCTTCGAATTTTCAAAAAATCCCTAATTTTCCCCCAATTTCATCTTCCAAACACAACCGAATTTGATTTAATTAAATTGACTGATTAAACACTTCTAATTGTTGAAATTGAAGTTAAAATTGAGTTACCACATCATCATACAATTCAATACAATTTGAATCACAAGTTTTGACGCTAGAACGAGCTCAAATGGAGGTTCGCTGGAAAATAGATTGTAGAGAGAGAAAGCTTTAATTACTCATCGTTGGGGACACAATGGTCTGAGATTTCAATCTGGGTAGATAGCTCTCGTCCTAAGGTTCATCCTAGAATCAAGAATTTCATGAATTGATGCTGAATTGAGTAGAGAATTTCATCATCAAAATTTTGTCGATTCTCTCTCCTGCACGGATTAGAAATTGCAGAGTGGAGCCGAATTGGCTTACCATTCATTTCTAATTCGGCCGTGAGAAGGCTAAAGAAGTGTTGGAAGGGCTTGGTTTGGCTTGAGGAGGGCTCAAATTGGCCAATTTCAGCTCGACAAAAATAGGGCATCTTCGATCCGCCAGAGCTGCTTCACTATTCCATCACGCCGACGCTTCTCCGGCGACCCTCGAAGCAAACGGAGACTACGAGCTTGTAGCTGACTTCTCCTCAGTTCTAAAGAACCTAACCTCACCTTCTTTGTCTCAGAAATGACCCAATATCAAAGCTCTGGTTCACGCTTCATCAGAAAACTAAGCAGCTAAGAGAGAGTGAGATTTTCAAGGGTGGAGAGGATGAATGGAGAGGGGGTCTTTATATAGGAAGGTCGGGGACTTCTTGGTCATTTGATTAGTGCCTTAATGGCGGTCATTCATTGTTTGAAACTCCCTAGCTAGAGACTTTTCAGCTTCACCGGCACTACGCAGTTTTCCGGCGAGTGAACAATGCTGTCATCTGAAGGAAGAAGATGACACTGTTCCAAATTGGACCGGACTGGTCCGAACCGAGTTCGAAGTTTAAACCGGTCAGTTCACCGCCCATTTGATCGAATTTTTCAAATCTAAAAATTTCTAAATTTTTCTAATTTCATTTTCTATCCAATGGTGGCCTCAAATCTCAAATTTGGAAATTTTTAAGCCACCTTGAAAAATGAATTTAGAATACGGTTCAATAGTGGTTCAAGCTGGTCCAAACTAGTTCAATCATGTTCGGATCTGGTTTACCTGAACCGGTTGGTTTTCATCTCCAAAATGAAATTCATCCAGTTCTCTCTCTAGCACCGGTCGGCAATTGTATAGAGGAGCTGAATTGGCTTACCTTTCAGTCCTAATTCGACTGTGAGAAGGCTGAGGAAGTGTTGGGAGGGCTTGAAATGGCTGATTTTAGCCTGAGGAGGGCTCGAAATGGCTGATTTTAGCTCGGCCGAAATAGGGCAGCTTCGGTCCGCCGGAGTGGCTTCACTGTTCCATCACCCCGATGCTTCTCTGGTGACCCTCGGAGCTAATGTAGACTACAAGCGTGTAGCTGACTTCTACCCGGTTCTAAAGAACCCAACCTCACCTTGTTTGGCTCAGAAAAGACCCTATATCAGAGCTCTGGTTTGAGCTTCACTAGAAAATGGAGCTGTTGAGAGAGAGTGGAGTTTTCAAGTGTGGAGAGGATGAATGGAGAGGGGCTCTTTATATAGGGAGCTCGTGGACTCGTCGGCCATTCGTTTGGCACCTTTATGACAGACATTGATGGCCTGAAACATATCGAACGAAAATGTTTCTTTTTCACTGGCGCTGCTTCAATTTTTCGACGAATCAACAGTGCTATCATCTGAAGGAAGAAGACGACACTGTTCCGAACCAGATCGGACCGGACCGAATTGGGTTCAAAACTTAAATTGGTCGGTTCACCCCCCATTCGACTGAGTTTTTCAGATCTAAAAATCTCTACATTCATCTAAATTCATTTTCTATCCAATGAGGTATCAAATCTCAAATTTGAAATTTTTAGGCCACCTAGAAAAATGAATTTAGCATCCGGTTCTATAGTGGTACAAACCGGTCCAAAACGGTTCAACCCAGTTCGGATCCGGTTCACCTGAACCGGTTTGGTTTTCATCTCCAATTCATCCTCGAGTCCATTTCCATGACTTTTGGAACTCTTTGGGTCACTCGGGATCCATAAATTTCCTGGTTTGCACTTTCTCTATCGGTTCCAGTTCATAAATCGACTCGGTTCATAAACTGGTTCAATCTAGTTGGATCCAGTTCATCTAAACCGGTCTGGTTTTTTTTCTTCCAATTTGTCCCAAGGTTCTTTTCTAAGGTTTTATGAACCCTTTGGATCATCCGGGAGTTGTAAATTTCCAAATTGCCTGTTACCAAATGATCGGGTTTGTAAATCAGTTTGGTTTTCTTACTCGGTTCGACCGATTCTTTTCCTAGTTTTCCTTAACTCAAAAGGGTGGGGTTTACAACTATCCCCTCCTTTTAGGAGTTTTGTCCCTAAAACTTAATTAGCAACCTTGCATGAGGAATCATTTCCTTTGATGTCCATTTGGTGTTTGCTCAACATGCAAACTCTTCTCTTGTTCTTTCAACTAGCCCTTTTTACATCCTTCACTTATGGAATTTCTTTTCCTTTGTATTATGTACTCCCTCCGTGGAGTTTATCATAACTAGACATACCTTACTCAAGGGTATATCCTTAGATTCGCATCTTGCTTTACTTAGAGTAACAATTTTTTTTTCTTGGAGGTCCTATACTCAAGATTGGGAGTTCCAAGATACCTAACCATTCCCGTGTCTAGTTAACCTCTTGGTTGTTAAAATCCTTAGCTCGACATCCTTTAGTGTATTACATTCCTGTTTTCATCCTATTTTGACTCTTCCTTCATCTGTTGCTCATTACAATTCAATCCAAATTTTATGTTTGACTTTGTGATGCCTATTAACTAACTCTTCCTTATTTTGAGTCATGTTTTCCTCGGGAGTGTTGGGTTTACCTGCCCCTTACTACATGAAATTTTCTAGATTTTGTCCCTATGTCCATTAGATTTCCAAAACACCTCCTTTAGGGTTATTCCCAACTTTCCAACCTCTCAGGGTTTGTATAACTTCATCCCTCTTTTCTTTTGGTAGTATTCCTCAACTACCTTTACCGTTATCCAATCAACTTACAAAAGTGTGTGGGTTCTCCTTACCCACTTGTCCTTTCTCAACTTCCTTATTGAGTCTTTCCAATTCCAATGATTTGGTTTCCCAATAATTTACCGACAAGCTAGGATTCTTTCCTTCTTAAGTCCTTGGCGTTCCTTATCCAAGGATTTTTTTTCCTTATTCCTTAATCCATTTTTACTTACTCGTAATCATTTCACGATTCTTCATTCTAAAATGATCACTTTTGATCCATTTTTCGATTCATTTGCTTGGGAAGGTTCCCTTCTTCTAGTTTCATTCTCTACTATGTCCCTCACAATAGAGACTTCCCTTTTAGGAACTACATGCTCAATCTTCTTATTATTCCTTGTAGGGTTCTTTCTTCTTTTCTTCGCACCCCTATCTATGTTAGGGCATTTGCCCGTATTGGGTCCTTCTTTATCCACAACTTCTGTTTCATCCCTTATTCCTTATTGGAGATACTTTAAATTTTTCGATCTCATTTCGTACACTTCACACTATGCTTAGTCATCCATTCTTTAAGCTTCATAAGAGCGTGTGGATTATGACCTATCTTACCAATTGTGGTTATTCCTCCTTAACCACATCTTTATTTGGAGGGCTTACTTTTCTAATGTTTCTCGGACGTTCTTTCCATCATTACCTTATTATGGATAGTTCACTCATTCTTACGTGTCACAGCATCTCTTGATGTTAACTTCCTACTTACCTTTTTTTTAGTTTAACTTACTCCTTAGATTCTCTTAATATGCTTCACTGGGTTTCTTTCACCTTAGCATGCATTTTATTTGCAAATTCGTCTCCTCATCTTTCGTCACCTAGTTTCATTTCTTCTTTATTAGGTCATGTATCCTTTCTTAGGGTTTTCTTTATTTGGGAGGATTCTTACCCTTTTCTCTTGTAATTTCTTTTTCATTAATCTTGAAGACACCTAACTTTAAATGATGTTCCTTGATGCTATTCTTTCATGCTTACCTTTACTATTGAGATCCTATGGTTACATCTTTCGTACTCCATCCTCATTCTCACTCGTACCCCAGTACATGTCTATTTCTTTCTAGGGAGAGCTCACATCCACCTAGTTTCAAAATCCCTTGATCATCCTTCGAGAGGCTCACTTAACCATCTCATGGCCTTTTGATTGTAAATTCGGTCTTGGTCATTGATTTCTTTAAGGATATCCTTTATCCATTTTTTATCAACATTTTAGCCTTTTCACATCTCCCTTCCTTATCGTGGTTTAAATCCATGGTTCTCCTTAAGGTTAATTCGTTAACTGCCATGTTCCTACTATTTTTATTATCTAACTGTTTGGATAGTTGTATCACTTGTCTTTCATGCCCATCCTATTGTTACTAGTCACTAGTTTCTCCTGGAATCATTATTTGGATCTATTACTCTTCCAAAGCATGTCATACTTGCCCTCCGATTCATCTTTCCTTCAAGAAGTTTCTAACGATAGATTGGTTCCATGCACTCCACGTGATGTCCATCCGGCAATCCAATGATCCCTTCAAGAGGGTACTTAATCGTATGCCTCCCTCCAGGGTTCCTTTTTGTAACTCCTTTCTTCTCTTCTTCATTCTTACGGTATCCTACCCTGACATTTCTAGAGGACATTTTTCGTGTTTGCCCCTTTTTGAAGAGATTCTAGGCATACCTCCCATATACCTTACCTCTATTCTTGTAGTATTCCTCTATGGCTGACCCTATTAAGAAGAAGTTCGAATTTCCTTCCTTTACCTCGCTATTTCTTGTCTTCCTTGTGAATAGTTTACTTAACTCGCTCCACAATTTTTGGCCTTTGGTCCTACAAGTATTCTATGTCCTTGGACTTTGATAGTCGACATGGTCTTTAGGTGGCATTGCCCTTAGTCCATGGGGTATGGAACTATCCTTGACTACCTGTCTTATTCTCTTATTCCATATTATTTCTTGCATGGACTGATGTGGTTCTTTCTTGACTTCAAACATTTTCGGGTCTTTCTAGGGTTGCCGGTGGTTTAGTGCTTTGCTGTCCTTGAGTTTGAACACCATGATAGTTTCCTTGTTGAGTCTTCCTTGCTAAGGGTTATTCTAATAGTCCTTTTGGGTTTCTTAATTCCCTAATTCAATTTTCCTAACTAAAATGGAAAATTTCCCTAGTTTTTATGGTACTGTGGGTTTGTTTGGTTACTTTCCTTGGGGCAATCTTCCTAGCAAGATCGCATCATTAAGAGATAGGAATCTAAGAATTTGAGTACTTCATTAATAGGGGGATACAAAAGGTTGGGGTTTTAGCACTATCACAAAAATTAGTCACATAATAGATAGGAAGCTACGGTTTTCTTGGCAAGTATCCTCCTTGGTAAGATTATATGTCCGTACTAGCATTCCTAGCTTTAGGCTTGGCTCTCTTTGTACATAGGACTATGACCCTAACATGTCCTAGTACCGTACTCCTTGGTGATACTGGATATTTCCCCCATTTGGCCCTTTGGGGCTTCTACTATATCTCGGGCATTGGGAATGAGCAACAGATAGAGGAGGACGAAAAGGTGACGACAAGAAATCCATGAAAACAGGTATGTAATGTCTAAAGGACATCGAGCTAAGGGTTGCAACGACAAAGAGGTTAACTAGACACAAGAATTGTTTGGTATCTTGGACCTCCCAATTTTGAGTATGGGACCTCAAAGGGAAAAATGTTGCTCTAAGCAAAGGGAGATGTGAATCTAAGGATATACCCTTAAGTAAGGTATATCTAGTTATGATAAACTCCAAGAAGGGAGTAAATGATATAAAGAAAAAGAAATTCCTTAAGTGAAGGATGTAAAAAAGGCTAGCTGGAAGAACAAGAGAAGAGTTTGCATATTTAGCAAACACCAAATAGATATCAAAGGAAATGATTTCTCATGCAAGGTTGCTAAGTAAGTTTTGGGGACAAAACTCCTAAAAGGAAGGGAGAGTTGTAAACCCTGCTCTTTTGAGTTAAGGAAAACCGGGAAAATAACTGATGAAACCGAGTAAGAAAACCGATTCGATTCACATACCCGTTTATTGGGGAACGGGCAAATTAGCAAAATTTCAACTCTCTTATGACCCAAAGAGCTTTATAAACCTTGGGAAGGAACCTTAGAACAAAGTGGGAGAGAAAAACTAGACCAGTTCGAGTGAACCAGATCCAAACCGGATGAAACCGGTTTAAGAACCGAGTCGATTTAGGAACCATAACCGATAGAGAGATGGTAAACTAGGAATTTTATGAACCCTAAGTGACCTAAGGAGTCATAAAGTCATGAAAAAGGACTTTAGGGTGAATTGGAGATGAAAACCAAACTGATTTAGGTGAACCGCATACAATCCGGTTTGAACCGGTTTGAACTACTATTGAACCGGATTCTAGATTAATTTTTCTAGGTGAATTAAATAATTAAAATTTGAGATTTGAGGCCACCATTGGATAGAAAATGAATTTAGAAATTTTTAAATTTAAAAAACTCGGTGGATTAAGGGGTGAACCTGCCGAATTAAGCTTTGAAACCGGTTCGGACCGGTCCAGTTCAGTTCAGAACAATGTCGTCTTCTTCTTTTAGATGACAACACTGTTCACTAGCTGAAAAATCGAAGCAGTGCCTATGAAGAAGAAACATCTTCATTCAATATGTTTTCATCCATCAATGCCCATCATAAAGGTGTCAATCGGACGATCAAGGAATCCCTAACCTTCCTATATAAAGACCCCCCCCCCCCCCCCCCATTCATCCTCTCCACACCTAAAAAGCTCACTCTCTCTCAGTTGCTTAGTTTTTCGGCAAAGCTTGAACCAGAGCTCCAATATAGGGTCTTTTTTTAGCCAAAGAAGGCGAGGTCAGGTTCTTTAGAACCGGGGAGAAGTCAGCTACATGCCTGTAGTCTTCGTTTGCTTCGAGGGTCGCCGGAGAAGCGCCGACTTGATGGAAGAGTGAAGCAACTCCAGCGGACCAGAGCTGTCCTGTTTTGGCCGAGTTGAAATCGGCCATTTCGAGCTCTCCTCAGGCCAAACCAAGCCCTCCCACGACCGAATTAGGAAGGAAAGGTAAGTCAATTCAGCTACCCTCTACATTTTCTGATCGGTGTTAGTGAGAGAGTCGACCGAATTTCAATGACAAATTCTAATTCAATTTAACATCAATTGATGTCATTCTTGATCCTAGGATGAACCTCAGGAGGAGAATACCTGGCCAGATAGAAAGCTCGGACTATTGTGTCCTCACTGTTGAGTAATGGAAGCTTTCTCTCTCTACAATCCATTTTTCGGCTAAGCTCCGTTTGAGTTCGTTATGGTATTAAAACTTGCGGTTCAAATTGCTAAAGAATCGTATGAACATGTAGAAACTCAATTTCAACTTCAATTTCAACAATTGGAAGCGTTTAATCGGTAAATTTGATGAAATCAAATTCGGCTTTGTTAAGAAGTTGGAATTGGGGGAAAAACTGAGGAAATTTGGGGAATTTTGAAAATTCGAAGGACCAAAATGCAATTTTCTAAAATTGAGGGTCAATTGGGCATGATATAAATGTTAGAGGGTCAATTGAGGAATTTTAGAATTTTTGGGGTAAAATTTACCATTTTTGTAAAGGAAGGGCAAACTTGTAATTTTGGAAAAGTTGGGGGACCAAATTGGAAATTTAGGAAATTAAACTCCTTTTTGTGAAATGGAATAAATTGACATCCTATGATAAATTTTAAAAGTTTAAGGATTTAATTTGAAGAAAATCTAGCATTAGGGACTTAAAGTTAAAGAGAAATAACTTTAGGGACCTAATTACAAATAAATGAAAGTTTAATTTTCTCATTCATTTGGAATGAATGAAGGCTATTAGGTCGAAAGATAATGAACCAAGATGTTCATATCGTGTAGAAACACGAAGTACCAGGAATGCCAGCAAGGATAAGCTCGCGTGAATACAAAGAACTGGTCTAGTGGAATTCATTGCATTAATGGGTGAGTGGAATTTATATCATACCCAGTTGGGGATGATAAGTAACTTGAAATGAAAACCCACTACCAAGTGGTATTTTAAACATCACAACTTAGAGGAGTGATGTGAAAATCATGCGGAAAAACTACTTACCAATTTTAAGTAGATCATACCCGGTTGGTATCATGAAACTTACTCGAAGGAAGTTGAAAACCTGTTTATCAGTTATGAGCAGAGATGTCCTTATACCCGATCAGTATAATGGACAATTGAAAACATATTTTTGTCAAAAGTGCTCTCCCTTAACTGTGTGCCAATACTTAAATGATTTGGGAGACTGTCTTGATGGGAGCTCGAATAGCTCTTATAGGTCGGGGGCCTCAGTTTTGGAACTTAGGGGCTATTATGCTCGATTTTGAAAATCTCGAAAAAGTGGGCACGAGCAGGAGCTCGTAAACAAACATGAGATATGTGTCATAAAACTTTAATAAAGGAATTGTTTGGCCATGGTACCAAGACAGGACCAACATACTCAATCAACTAGCGGCAATGCGACATGCAGGTCAACGAACTAGTCAAGACAAACAACTACGAGTTGAGTTGAGGGTCAGGGCCGTTGGACCAGTGGCACCACATATATTATGGCATGATAAGAAAAAACTGATTGTGCATGCACTGTGATTATGGGACCATCAAGACGTCCAAGTGGGGTAGTGATGCATCCTAAGAGCACTGGATGACCTAGTGGGTATAAGGGCAATTCGTCGTACCAGGTGACTGTGCGAAATTTGAAGTAGCACCAAGCGCATGAGACTGGGGTGGGGACGGGATGAGCTCTTTATCCTCATACGGACATAAAGAATTGATTTCGGGATTGAGGGTCGGATGTCACGAACATCCACTCGTTCTTAGGGTAGAAGTGGAAGTACTTCTATCTAGGTGGTTGGTAAAGTCACTCTGACGCCACAAGTGGGTTCAGTGGACGTGTTGGCCTGTGAATGTGTGTTTGACCTTCATGATGAAGGATGTGTGTTGGATGATAACGTACCGTGGTTAATAAGAAATGATGGTAAAAATCGAGATTTGAAATGAAAGGATTTTTGAAAGAAAGGAGTCTGGCACACTCTAATATAATTCTTTTTCCTAATAAATAAAAGTGTTGAAAACCCATTTATTGAGTAGTCGTACTCACCCCCTCCCATATATCCCTTTAAGAAATTTTCAGAAAGCCTACTTTTAAAGACCATCAACTAAGACGCTTGTGAGACAGTATGATGAAATTAAAATATTATGCAGTTTTGTTTTATGTTATTCTTAGAAAATGTGCAAGTTTAAAGGACGCCTTACTCTTTAGGGTCTATAATAAGGAGAAATCTTTTAATAAACCAGGAGAGTGGCGGGTTGATCACGGGGATCCAACCAAACTGGGTCAGGGCGTGACATTCATCATGAAGGTCAATCACACAATCGTAGGCCAACCTGTCGTCCACTAAACCCACTTATGACGTCAGAGCGACTTTATCGACCACTTAGATAGAAGAACGTCTATTTCTACCTTGAGAATGAGTGGATGTACGTGACATCCAACCCTTAATCCTGAAATCAATTCTCCTTGTCTATATGAGGATAGAGACCTCATCCCAACCCCACCCCGGTCTCTTGCGCTTGAATCTACGTCGAGCTTCACAAGGCACCTGGTTCAACGATCTGCCCTTATATCCACTAAGTCGTCCAGGGCCCTAGGACACATCACTACCCCTCTTGGGCGTCTTGAAGGTCTAGTACACACAGTACATACACAATCATTATTTTCACATCATACCTTATAATTTGTGGGGCCACTGGTCCAACGGCCCCGACCATCAACTCAACCTATAGCTATTTGTCTTGACTAGTCTGGAGACCTGTCATATCGCACTGCCACTGGTTGATTGAATATGTCAGTCCTGTCTTGGTACCATGGCCAAATAATTCATTTACTTAAAGTTTTATGGCATATATCTCATGTTTGTTTATGAGCTCCTGCTTGTGCCAATTGGCCTATGGCTCACTATTTGAGATTTTCAAAATCGAGCATATTAGCCCTCAAGTTCCAAAATCGAGGCCCCCGATCTATAAGAGCTATCCGAGCTCCTGTCAAGAAGGTCTCCCAAATCATTTAAATAGTGGCACACAGTAAGGGGAGAGCACTTCTGAAAAAAAATAAAATTTTAACTATCCTTCATACCAACCGGGTATGAGGATATCTCTGCTCATAACTGATGAACGTGTTTTCCACTTCCTCCGAGGAAACTTCATCATACCAATCAAGTATGATCTACTCACAACTTGTAAGTAGTTTTTCCATGTCATTTTGGCATCACTCCTCTATGTTGTGATGTTTAAAATACCACTAAAGTGGTATGACCCTAGCACTATAGCGGGTACACACCAAAACCCTCAAATTAGTTCAAGAGAGTCATGCAAATTGAAGATCTTTTGATTTAATAAAGGAAACTTTCTTCTAAACTATACATTTCTTCAATCTGGATATATACAACTATGGGGACAACAAGTCTATGCCCTCTTTGACTCCGTAGTTCACTCAAATTAGAGGAGTTCACTCCTCTATGGTGAACCAGGTCACCATCAAGAATCGATACCCACTTTTGAGGATAGACAATTTATTCAATCAATTAAAAGGAGCAGTTTACTTCTCCAAAATAGACCTTCGATCGGGCTATCATCAACTCATGATTCAAGAAGAGGACATCCCTAAGACGACATTCCGATCCAGATATGGACATTATTAGTTTAGAGTGATGCCGTTTGGATTGACGAATACCCCTACAACCTTCATGGACCTAATGAACTGTATGTTCCAACCCCATTTGGACAGGTTCATGATACTATTCATAGATGAGATCCTTATATACTCACAAACTAGGTCAGAACATGAAGAGCATTTGGCAATCACCTTGGAAATATTAAAGGAAAATCAATTATAAGCAAAATTCTCCAAGTGTGAGTTATGGTTGTAGGAAGTAGGATTCTTAGGGCATATTGTATCCAAGGATGGAGTTAAAGTAGATCCAACCAAGGTGGAAGCCATATCAGATTGGAAGTCTCATAGGAATCCTACAAAAATAAGAAGTCTCAAAGGAATCCACCTGGAAAGGAGTCGAGTATAAGTGGGATGAAAGTTGTGAGAAGTCTTTACTGGAGTTAAAGACTCGATTGACAACCACATCGGTACTCTCCTTGCTTGACCCTAATATGGGAGAGTAGTGATGCATCCGGACAAGGACTCAGATGTGTCTTGATGTAACAAGGAAAGGTTATTGCTTATACCTCGCGACAACTAAAGGTACATAAAAGAAACTACCCAACTCATGATCTGGAATTAGCTGCAATGGTGTTTGCCTTAAAGATATGGCGATACTACCTTTACGGGGTTAAGTGTAGGATACACACAGATCACAAGAGTTTTAAGTACTTTCTAACTTAGAAAGAGTTGAATCTCCGCCAGAGGAGATGGCTGGAATTGGTTAAGGATTATAACCTTGTGATAGAATATCACCCCGGAAAGGCAAATGTAGTAATAGATGCCTTGAGTCACAAGTACCAAACTGAGGTAACTCAAGTAAAGACGAGTTACATACCCTTGTTGCAACAATTGGGAAGAATGGAGATAGACCTGAAAATGGACAAGTAGGAAAGGTGCTTGGTGGCTAGCGTGGTAGTGAGACCCAGTCTAACTGAGCAGATCCATGCTCAACAAAAGACGAATAAGGAGCTTCAACTCTACCTAAATTCGATTAATAGAGAAACTAAACCAAACTATGACCTACAAAGCGATGGAGTGCTAACCTACAAGGGTAGGGTATGTGTGCCTCAAAGTAAGGAACTAAAGAGGTTAATTTGGGAAGAGGCACATGGTTTGGTGTATGTTATGCATTCGGGCAATACCAAAATGTACCGTACCCTCAAACAGAAATATATGTGGAAAGGTATGAAGAGGAATATTGCAGAATATTTATCTCGATGCTTGTCTTGTCAACAGATAAAAGCAGAACATTAAAAATCGTTAGGACTGCTACAACCCTTACCAATTCTGGAGTGGAAATGAGAGCACATCACCATGGACTTTGTCACGGGACTACCGATGACAAGAAAGTGTTGAGATGCGATTTGGGTCATCATGGATAGATTGACCAAATCAGCTCATTTCCTTCCTATAAAAGTGACAAACACAGTAGAAGAACTGGTCGTCTTATACATGAAGGAAATAGTGAGACTTTATGGCATTCTGGTGAGTATGGTATCAAATAGAGGTCCAAGATTTACTTCAAGGTTCTAACCAAGCATACAAAGTGCTATGGGAACCAAGCTTCACATGAGCACAACGTTTAATCCTCAGTCAGATGGGAAGTCTAAGCGAACCATCCAAATCTTGGAGGACATGCTAAGAGTGTGCATACTCACCATGAACAAAGGTTGGAAAGAATACTTGTGCTTGATGGAATTTGCTTAAAATAATAGTTATCATGTTAGTATTCAGATGACTCCATATGAAGCCCTTTATGGACGACCATGTCGTACCCCTTTATTTTGGGAAGAAGTGGGGGAAAGAAGACTAGAAAGGGTAGAACTAATCAAGGATGCCATAAAGAAGATAAAACTAATCAGGAGTCACCTTAAGACCACACATGACAAGCAAAAGAGTCATGCGGACAATCAAAGGAAAGATTTGGAGTTTGAGGTGGGAGATCAAGTGTTTCTCAAAGTATCCCTATGAAGGGGAATACTTAGGTTTCAACAAAGAGGGAAGTTGAAACAAAGGTATATTGGTCCATATCCCATCTTTCAAAGGATAGGACCGGTGGCCTATAAATTGGAACTACCTCCATACCTATAGAGAAAGGGTAGAACTAATCAAGGATGCCATAAAGAAGATAAAACTAATCAGGAGTCACCTTAAGACCACACATGATAAGCAAAAGAGTTATGCGGACAATCAAAGGAAAAATCTGGAGTTTAAGGTGGGAGATCAAGTGTTTCTCAAAGTATCCCTATGGAGGGGAATACTTAGGTTTCAACAAAGAGGGAAGTTGAAACAAAGGTATATTGGTCCATATCCCATCTTTTAAAGGATAGGACCGGTGGCCTATAAATTGGAACTACCTCCATACCTATAGAGAATACACAATGTATTCCACATATTTGTGCTTCGAAAGTATTAGCCTGACCTTAGCCATGTATTGGATAGACCTCCATTAAACTGGAAGAGAACCTGACCTATCAAATAAAACCGGTACGAATCATCAACTAGAGATATAAGTATTTGATGAATAAAAGGATTCCTATTGCCAAGGTTCTATGGCAGATCGAAGCCGTGCAGGAAGAGACATGGGAAACCAAAAGTGTGATGAGAGATAGTTACCCTCAATTATTTAGCATGTAACTATTTTGGAGGCAAAACCCCTAAATGGAGGGGAAATTTGTAAACCCCATCCTTTGATAATAAGAAAACCGGGGAAAGAACCGATCAATTTCAATTTGAAAATTAAGTCAGTCTACAAACTGAAACCGATAGAGAAAGGGCAAACCGAGAAATTTAAGGATCTCGAGTGACCCAAAGAGTCCCAAAAGTCATGAAAAAGGACATAAGGATAAATTGGAGATGACAACCAAACTAGTTCAGGTGAACTGGATCCGAACCGGCTTGAACCAATTTGGACTGATTTGAACCACTATTGAACCAGATGCTAAATTCATTTTTCTAGGTAGATTAGAAAATTCAAATTTGAGATTTGAGACCATCATTGGATAGAAAATGAATTTGGAAATTTTTAGATTTGAAAAATTCGGTCAAATTAGGGGTGACCCAGCCGGTTTAAGCTTTGAACCCAGATCGGACCGGTTCGGTCTAGTTCGGAACAGTGTTGTCACATCCCGACCCTATTTGGTTGGATCCCCATAATCAACCCACCACTCTCTCGATTTATTAAAGTGTTTCCCCTTATTATAAACCATAAAGAGTAAGGCGTCCTTTAAACCTGCACCATTTCCTAGAATAGCATAATCAAAACTACATGAAATTTTAAACTTTACATACCTGTCTTACACGCATCTTAGTTGATGGTCTTTAAGGGTAGGCTTTCCAAAATCTCCTGAAAGGGATATAAGGGAGGGGGTGAGTACGACTACTCAGTGAATGGGTTTTCAATACTTTTACTTTTATGAAAAAGATTTGTATTAGAGTGTGGTAGACTCCTTTCTTTCAAAAATCATTTCATTCAAAATCTCGAGTTTTATCACCATTTCCTTAATTAATCACGGTTTTTCATCACCGAACACACATCCTTCATCATGAAGGTTAAACACACATTCGTAGGTCAATACGTCCACTGAACCCACTTGTGGCTTTGAGTGACTTTACCGGCCACCCGGATAGAAGTACGTCCACTTCTACCATAAGAATGAATGGATGTTCATGACACCCGACCCTCATTCCCAGAATAAATTCTTCGTGTTCATTATGAGGACAAAGACCTCATCCTGTCCCCACCCCAGTCTCATGCGCTTAGTGCTACTCCAAATTTCGCATGGTCACCTAATACGACGAACTGCCCTTATACTCACCAGGTCGTCCAGTGCCCTTAGGACGCATCACTACCCCTCATAGTGCATGCACAATCAATATTTTCTCATTATGCCATATAATTTGTGGTGCCACTGGTCCAACGGCCTCGACTCTCAACTCAACCCGCAGTTGTTTGACTTGACTAGTCTGTCGACATGTCATGTCACACTGCCGCTAGTTGACTGAGTATGTCGGTCCTATCTTGGTACCATGGCCAAACAATTCCTTTATTTAAAGTTTTATGGCATATAACTCATGTTTGTTTATGAGCTCCTACTCGTGCCAACTGGCCTTAGGCCCACTGTACGAGATTTTCAAAATCGGGCATATTTGCCCCCAAGTTCCAAAACCGAGGCCCCCAGCCTATAAGAGCTATTTGAGCTCCCGTCAAGAAGGTCTCCAAAATAGTTTAAGCATTGGCACACAGTCAAAGGAGAGCACTTCTGATAAAAGTATGTTTTCACTGTCCATTATAAATAGCCCCTCTCCATAACAATGCCTAACGGACGGCCAACAGGTCCCCAAGCTCCCTATATAAATAGCCCCTCTCCATTCATCCTCTACACACATGAAAAGCTCACTCTCTCTCAGTTGCTTAGTTTTTCAATGAAGCTCGAACCGGAGCACCGATATAGGGTCTTTTCTGAGCCAAAGAAGGCGAGGTTGGGTTCTTTAGAGCTGGGGAGAAGTTAGCTACACGCATGTTGTCTCCATTTGCTTTGAGGGTCACCAGAGAAACGCCGGCGTGATGGAACAGTGAAGTAGCTCTGACGGACCGAAGCTGACATGTTTTGGCCAAGTTGAAATCAGCCATTTTGAGCCCTCCTTAGGCCAAACCAAGCCCTCCCAACACTTCCTCAACTCTCCCACGACCAAGTTAGCACTGAAAGGTAAGCTAATTCGGCTCCCCTCTGTAATTTCCGGCCAGTGCTAGAGAGAGAACTGACAGAATTTAAAGGATGAAATTCTAACTCAATTTGGCATCAATTGATGCAATTCCTTATTCTAGGATGAACCTTAGGGCGAGAGCTATCAGCCCAGATCGAAAGTTGGGACTGTCGTGCCCTTACCAGTGAGTAATCGAAGCTTTCTCTCTCTACAGTCTATCATCTGGTGAAGTTCCATTCGATCTCGTTCAGACGTTAAAACTTGTGATTCAAAGTTCTATGGAATCATATGAACAAGGAGAAACTTAATTTCAACTTCAATTTCAACAAATAGAGGTGTTTGATCGGTCAATTTGATGAAATCAAATTCGGCTGTGTTAAAGAGTTGGAATTGGGGAAAATTGGGAATTTTCAAAAATTCGAGGTACCAAAATGCAATTTCCTAAATTGAGGATCAATTGGGCATGATAAAAATGTTAGAGGGCCAATTGAGATATTTTAGAATTTTTGGGGTAAAATTTACCATTTTTGTAAAGGAAGGGCAAAATGGTAATTTGGAAATTTAAACCCTTTTTTGTGAAATGGAATAAATTGAGGTCCTTTGATAAATTTTAAAAAATTTTGGGACTCAATTTGAGGAAAAACCAGCATTAGGGACTTAAAGTTTAAGAGAAATAACTTTAGGGACCTAATTGCAAATAAATGAAAGTTTGACGTACAAGTGGACGTACTTCTATTTAGGTGGCCGGTAAAGTCGCTTCGAAGCCACAAGTGGGTTCAATGGTCGTGTTGGCCTGCGAATGTGTGTTTGACCTTCAAGATAAATGATGTGTGTTGGGTAATTACACACCGTGGTTAAATAAGAAATGGTGGAAAAACTGAGATTTTTTAATAAAGGGATTTTTGAAATAAAGGAGTCTGACACACCCCAATAATAAATGTTTTCTTAAAATTCCAAACTTTTGAAAATTCATTCACTAAGTAGTTGTACTCACCCCTCCCCTATATCCCTTTTCAGGAAATTTTGAAAAGCCTACCCTTAAGGACCATCAATAAGATGCCTCTGTGGCAGGTATGGTGAATTTAAAATGCTATGCAGTTTTAATTATGCTATTCTAGGAAAAAGTGCAGGTTTAAAGGATGCCTTACTCTTTACGGTTAATAATAAGGGGAAACCCTTTAATAAACCGGGAGAGTGGCAGGTTGTTCATGAGGATCTGACCAAATTGGGTCGGGGCATGACAGGTCCGGTCCGGTTCGGAATAATGTCATCTTCTCCCTCGAGACTACAACAATGTTCACTCGCCGAAAAATCAAAGCAGCACCAACGAAGAAGAAATGTTTCCGTTCAATACATTTCCGACCATCAATGCCTATCATAAAGGTGTCAATCGGACGGTCAAGAAGTCCCTGAGCTTCCTATATAAAGACCCCCTCCCCATTCAACCTCTTCACACCTGAAAAGCTCACTCTCTCTCAGCTGCTTAGTTTTCCAGTGAAGCTCAAACCAAAGCTCCAATATAGGGTCATTTCTGAGCCAAAGAAAGCGAGGTCGGGTTCTTTAGAACCGGGGAGAAGTCAACTACACGCCTGTACTCTCCAGTTCTTTAGAACCGGGGAGAAGCACCGGTGTGATGGAACAGTGAAGCAGCTCCGGTGGACCGAAGCTGCCCTGTTTCGACCAAAGTGAAATTGGCCATTTTGAGCCCTCCTCAGGCCAAACCAAGCCCTTCCAACACTTCCTCATCCCTCCCACGGCCGAATTAGGACGGAAAGGTAAGCAAATTCGACTAGAATCCACATTTTTTGGCTGGTGCTAGAGAGAGAACTGACAGAATTTTGATTATGAAATTCTAACTCAATTCAGCATCAATTGATGCAATTCTTGATCTAGGATGAACCTCGGGACAAGAGCTATCTACCCAGATTGAAAGCTCGGATCATCGTGCCCCCAACGGTAAGCTTCCGAAGCTTTCTATCTCTATAGTCTGTTTTCCGGCGAAGCTTCGTTTGAGCTCGTTCTGGCATTAAAACTTGTGATTCAAATTGCTATTGAATCATATGAAGATGTAGGAACTCAATTTTAACTTCAATTTCAACAATTAGAAGTGTTTAATAAGTCAATTAGATGAAATCAAATTCGACTTTGTTAAGTAGTTGAAATTGGGGAAAATTTGGTGATTTTTGAAAATTTGAAGGACTAAGATGCAATTTTATAAAATTGAGGGTCAATTGGGCATGATAAACATGTTAAAGGGCCAATTGAGGAATTTTAGAATTTTTGGGGTGAAACTTACCATTTTTGTAAAGGAACGGCAAAATGGTAATTTTGGAAAAGTTGGGGGACCAAATTGGAAATTTGGGAAATTAAACCCTTGTTTGTAAATTTGAATAAACTGAGGTCCCAAGGTGAATTTTAAAAGTTTCGGGATTCAATTTGAGGAAAACTGGCATTAGGGACTTAAAGAAAAATAACTTTAGAGACCTAATTGCTAATAAATAGAAAGTTTGATTTTCTCATTTAGTTGAAATGAATGAAGGCTATTAGGCCGAGGGATAATGAACCGAGATGTTCATATCGTGTAGGAACACGAGGTACCATGAATGGTAGCAAGGACAAGCTCACGTGAATACAAAGAGTGTCTAGTGGAATTCACTGCATTAAGAATTGAGTAGGCTAACTTACACTTCATACCTAGTTGGGATGATAAGCATAGTTTAAATTTAAAAACCATTACCGGTTGTGAGTGGGAATTTTATATCTTACCCGGTTGGGAATGATAAGCACCTCGAAATGAAAACTCACTATTTAGTGGTATTTTATACATCACAACTTAGAGATGTGATGTGAAAATCACGCAAAAAAACTACTTACTGGCCATAAATAGATCATACCCAGTTGGTATGATGAAACTTACTTGAAGAAAGTGGAAAATCCGTTCATCGGTTATGAGCAGAGATGTCCTCATACTTTGTTGGTATGATAGACAGTGGAAAATATATTTTTGTCAGAAGTGCTCTCCTCTGACTGTGTGCCAATGCATAAACGATTTGGGAGACATTTGTCACGGGAGCTCGAATAGCTCTTATAGGCCAGGGGCCTCGGTTTTGGAACTTGGGTGCTATTATGCCCAGTTTTGAAAATCTCAAACAGTGGGCCATAGGCTAGTGGACACAAGCTGGAGCTCATAAACAAACATGAGATATGTGCCATATAACTTTAATAAATGAATTCTTTGGCTATGGTACCAAGATAGGACCGATATATTCAGTCAACTAGTGGTAGTGCGACATGACAGGTCTTCGGACCAATCAAGACAAACATCTACAGGTTAAGTTGAAGGTCAGGGCCATTAGACTAATGGCACCACAAATTATATGGCATGATAAGAAAATACTGATTGTGCATGCACTATGATTTTGGGACCATCAAGACGCCCAAGAAGGGTAGTGATGCGTCCTAAGGGCACTGGACGACCTGGTGGGTATAAGGGCAGTTCGTCGTACTAGGTGACCATGCAAAATTTGGAGTACCACTAAGCGCATGAGACTGGGGGTAGGGATGGGATGAGGTCTCTGTCCTCATACGGACACAGTGAATTGATTTCGGGATTGAGGGTTGGATGTCGCAAACATACACTCATTCTTAGGGTAGAAGTGGACGTGCTTCTATCTAGGTGGCCTATAAAGTTGCTCTGACGCCACAAGTGGGTTCAGTGGATGTACTAGCCTATGAATGTGCATTTTACCTTTATGATGAAGGATCTGTGTTGGGTGATGACACATCGTGATTAATAAGAAATGGTGGTAAAAACCGAGATTTGAAATCAAAAGACTTTGAAAGAAAGGAATCTGGAACACTCTAATACAAAATTTTTTCCTAAATTTAAAAGTTTTGATAACCCATTCACTGAGTAGTCATACTCACCCCTCCCTTACATCCCTTTCAGGAAATTCAGGACCCTTAAAGACCATCAACTAAGATGCCTGTGAGACAGGTATGAAAATTTTAAAATATTATGCAGTTTTGATTTATGTTATTCCAGGAAAAGGTGTAGGTTTAAAGGACGCCTTACTCTTTACGGTCCATAATAAAGGGAAACCCTTTAATAAACTGAGAGAGTGGCGGGTTAATCATGGCGATCCGACCAAACCGGGTCGGAGAGTGATACAAATAGCTGTAGGTTGAGTTGAGGGTTGGGGCCGTTGGACTAGTGGCACCACAGATTATATGGCATTATATGAAAAAGGTTGATTATGCATGCACTGTGTTACGAGACCTTCAAGACGTCCAAGAGGGGTAGTGATGCGTCCCAGGGCTCTGAACGACCTGGAGTGTATAAGGGCAATTAGTCATATCAGAAGTCTTGCGAAGCTCGGAGTAGCTTCAAGTGCATGAGACTGAGGTGGGGACAGGATGAGGTCTCTATCCTCATACGTACACGAAGATTTGTTACGGGATTGATGGTCAGATGTCGTGAACATCCACTCATTCTCAAGGTAGAAGTTAATATGCTTCTATCTAGGTGCCCGGTAAAGTCACTTCGACACCACAAGTGGGTTCAGTGGATGGGCAGGCCTATAATTGTGTGTTTTACCTTAATGATGAAGGATGTGTGTTGGGTGATGACACATCGTGTTAAAAAGAAATGGTGATCAAAACTAAAATTGAAAATGAATGGTTTTTAAAAGAAAATTAGGAGTTTGGCACACTCTGAATCAAACATTTTTCCTAAAAGTTAAAATTTGAAAACCCATTCACTGAGTCGTTGTACTCACCCCCTCCCTTATATCCCTTTTAGGTAAACTCGGAAAGCTTACCCCAAAGACCGCTAGCTAACACACCTATAAGATAGGTACGAAAAGTTTAAAATTTTGTGCAGTTTTGATTTATGTTATTCTAGAAAAGGTGCAGGTTTAAAGGATGCCTTACTTCTAACGGTTTATAAATTGGAGAAACCCTTAGTAAATAGGGAGAGTGGCGGGTTGATCATGGGGATCTGACCAAATCGGGTCGGGGTGTGACATGGGTGCAGTTGGCGTAACTGTATCTCACGAATTTGTGTGTACACTTCCTAATGAAGGGCATGTGTTGTTTGTGAAACACATCTAATATGAAAATGGGAAAGATGTTATGAAAACTGTGCAAAGGATTTGAGAATCCTTGGAAATGAATTGGTAAACCTTAGAAAAAAAAGGGTTTTGATAAACCGGGATTTGAAGAAAAGCATTTTAATGAAATGAGGAGTCTGGTACACTCCGGTTAAAAATTGATTTTTGTGAAAACTCTCACCCAACTTGTAAACCCCGCCCTTTTGAGTTAAGGAAAATCGGGAAAAGAATCGATCAAACCAAGTAAGAAAACCGAACCAATTCACATACCCGATTAATTGGGAACGGGAAAATTGGAAATTTACAACTCCCGTGTGATCCAAAGAATTTATAAAAACATTGCAAAACAACCCTAGGACAAATTGGAAGAGAAAAATCAGACCAGTTTAGATGAACCGAATCCAATTGGACTGAACCGGTTTATAAACCAAGTCGATTAATGAACGAGAACTGATAGAGAAAGCACAAACATGAAAATTTAGGGATCCCTTGTGACACGAAGAGATTTATAAACCTTGGGAAGTAACCCTAGAATAAAGTGGGAGAGAAAACTAGATCGGTTCGGGTGAACCGAACCCAAACCAGATTGAACCGGTTTAAGGACCGAGTCGGTTTATGAACTGCAATCGATAAAGAGATGGTGAATTGGGAATTTTATGGACCCTAAGTGACCCAAGGAGTCACAAAAGACATGGAAATGGACTTGTGAAGGAATTGGGGATGAAAACCAAACCGGTTCAGGTGAACCGGATCCAAACCGGTTTGGAGCGGTTTGAACCACTATTGAATCGGATCCTAAATTTATTTTTCTAGGTGGCTTAAATAATTCAAATTTGAGATTTGAGGCCACCATTGGATAGAAAATGAATTTAGATAAATTTAGAAATTTTTAGATTTGAAAAACTCAGTTGAATGAGGGGTGAACTGGCCGGTTTAATCTTCGAACTCGGTACGGACCGGTCCGGTCCGGTTCAGAAAAGTGTCATCTTCTTCCTCAGGAAGACAGCACTGTTCACTCGTCGGAAAATTGAAGCAACGCCGGCAAAGAAGAAACGCAACGTGTCCCCGAGCTCCATATAAAAAGAGCCCCTCCCCATTCATCCTCTCCACACCTGAAAAGCTCACTATCTCTCAGTTGCTTAGTTTTCAAATGAAGCTCAAACCAGAGCTCCAACATGGGCACTTTTCTAAGCCAAACAAGGTGAGGTCGAGTTCTTTAAAACTGGGGAGAAGTCAGTTACACGCTTGTAGTCTCTGTTTACTCTGAGGGTCACCGGAGAAACGCTCGTGTGATGGAACAGTGAAGTAGCTCTCGCAGACCAAAGCTACCCTGTTTCAGCCAAGATGAAATTGGCCATTTCAAGCACTCCTCAGGCCAAACCAAGCCCTCCCAACACTTCCTCAACCCTTCCACGACCGAATTAAGACCGAAAGGTAAGCCAATTCGGCTCCCCTTTATAATTTTCGATCGACGTTAGAGAGAGAGTTAACCGAATTTCAATGATAAAATTCTAATCCAATTCAGCATCAATTGATGTGATTCTTGATTTTAGGATGAACCTCAGGATGAGAGCTATTTGCCCAGATCGAAAGCTTGGGACCACCGTGCCTTCAACGGTAAGTAATCGAATCTCTCTCTCTATATAGATATATTTTGGCGAAGCTCTGTTTGAGCTCATTCCGGCATTAAAACTCGCGATTCAAAGTTCTATAGAATTATATAAACATGCAAAAACTCAATTTCAACTTCAATTTCACAATTAGAGGTGTTTGATCGGTCAATTTGATAAAATCAAATTCAGTTGTGTTAAAAAGTTGGAATTGGGGGAAAATTGGGGGAAATTGGGGATTTTTGAAAATTCAATGGATCGAAATGCAATTTCCTAAAATTGGGGGTCAATTGGGCATGATAAAAATGTTGGAGAGCCAATTGAGGAATTTTAGAATTTTTGGGGTGAAAATTACCATTTTTGTTAAGGAAGGGCAAAATGGTAATTTTGGAAAAGTTGGGGGACCAAATTGGGAATTTGGGGAATTAATCCCCTTTTTGTGAAATGGAATAAATTGAGGTCCTATGATAAATTTTAAAAGTTTTGGGACTCAATTTGTGGAAAAATCGGCATTAGGGACTTAAAGTTAAAGAGAAATAACTTTAGGGACCTAATTGTAAATAAATAAAAGTTTGACTTTCTCCTTCATTTGGAATAAATGACAGCAATTAGGCTGAAGGATAATGAATCGAGATGTTTATATCATGTAGGAACACGAAGTACCGGGAATGCTAGCAAGGACAAGCTCGTGAGAATACAAAGAACCGGTCTAGTAGAATTCACGGCATTAACGAGTGAGTGGGTTTACTAACGTCATACCCGATTGGGATGATGAGCACAACTTAAAGTTAAAAATCACTTACCGGTTGTGAGTGGGATTTTATGTCATACCCGATTGGGAATGATAAGCTCATCGAAATGAAAACCCACTAATATGTTGTATTTTAAACATCACGACTTAGAGTAGTGATGTGAAAACCATACGGAAAAACTACTTACCGGTTGTAAGTAGATCATACTCGGTTGGAATGATGAAACTTCCTCGAAGTAAGTTGAAAACTCGTTCATTGGTTATGGTCGGAGATGTCCTTATATCAGGTCAGTATAATGAACAGTGAAAACATACTTCATCATGAAGGTTACACACATTCGTAGGTCAGTTTGATAATGGAGCTGAACAGTTTGACATGATAAGAAAACATTGTTTGTGCATGCACTATGAGTACGGGACCATCAAGACACCCAAGAGGGGTAGTGATGCGTCCTAATTGCACTGGACGACCCGGTGAGTATAAGGGTAGTTCGTTGTACTAGCTAACTGTGCGAAATTTGGAGTAGCACCAAGTGCATGAGACTAGGGTGGGGCAAGATAAGGTCTCTGTCCTCATATGGATACAAAGAATTAATTTCAGGATTGAGGGCCGGATGTCACGTACATTTGCTCATTCTCAAGGTAGAAGTGGTCGTACTTCTATATAGGTGGCTGGTAAAGTCGCTCCGAAGCCACAAGTGGGTTCAGTGGTCGTGCTAACCTGCGAATGTGTGTAACCTTCATGATGAAGGATGTCTGTTGGGTGATGACACACCATGAAAAAAAGAAATGGTGATAAACCCAAGATTTGCAAATGAAATGGTTTTGAAAGAAAGGAGTCTGGCACACTTCAATAATAAATGTTTTCTTAATAGTCTAAAATTTTGAAAACCCATTCACTGAGTAGTCGTACTCACCCCCTCCCTTATATCCCTTTCAGAAGATTTCAGAAAGCCTACCCTTAAAGACCATCAAATAAGACGCCTGTGAGACAGGTATGATAAATCTAAATTATTACACAATTTTGATTTATGTTATTTTAGGAAAAGGTGCAAGTTAAAGGACACCTTAGTCTTTACGGTTTATAATAAGGGGAAACCCTTTAATAAACCGGGAGAGTGGCGGGTTGATCATGGGGATCCGACCAAAATGGGTCAGGGCATGACAACTAGAGTGATATCAGAGCTTGTTTCCTCGAATACATAATTAAGACTAGAAAATATAGTAACTGATAGGATTTTCTAAGAGTTCTTCTTAGAGAATTTGGGTGTGGTGTCTAGATATCTGATACCTTGTTTCTCACATAAACAAGGTATATTCCATTCTTTTGTACTTGCATCGTGAAAGTCTTGGGATCTTGTCATATTTGGTGTAGGGTGTCATTAGCATATTGGCGGGGTTCGTATCAATTGGTATCAGAACGCACGGTTGCACGGCAAGTTCCATCTCATCTTTTATATCTAGTTCTTTTTTTTATCTTCTCTACCTATTTTTATTCTCTTAAAAAAACAAAAAAAATCTCCTCTTCTTCTGTCTATCTTCTTCTTGGTAAGTGCAAAAGAAAGAAATAAAAAAAAAAGACAAAAAAAATTCGTGCAAAAAAAAGGAAAAAAAAGAAAGCACACAATTCTAGCCTGAATTTCATTCTGCTCTACCTAGTCTACTACATTCCATCTTAATTTCTTTCTCTATCTAAATTTTATTGTTCTCTAAGTCTATTCGTACACCACACTTAAATTCTTTTAGAATTAGTTTTTGAAAACCTTATTGATTTGTCTTGATTGTTCCTCAAGTTGAACTGCTTCATAAAAATGATTTGTTTTTAAAGTTCAATTCAGATTGAAAGAAGAACGTACCTTTTAAATGGGGTAATGAGCAGCAAAATGCATTTCAATTGATAAAGGGAAAACTAACTACTGCCCCATTGCTCTCATTGCCTAATTTTTCGAAAACATTTGAAATTAAGTGTGATGCATCAAGAGTGGGTATTAGATGTGTATTAATGCAAGAAGTAAGACCAATTGCATATTTTAGTGAAAAGTTGAGTGGAGCAACCCTTAACTATCCTACCTATGATAAGGAGATGTATGCCCTAGTTCGAACTCTTCAAACATGGCAGCACTATCTATGGTCGAAAGAGTTTGTGATTCACATAGATCATGAATCTCTTAAGCATCCTAAAGGACAACACAAGTTGAACCAATGCCATGCAAGGTGGGTGGAGTTCATTGAAACATTCCCATATGTGATCAAGTACAAACAAGGTAAGGAAAATATAGTTGCAGATGCTCTATCGCGAAGGTACGCTATGCTTTCAATGCTTGATTCTAAATTACTTGGTTTTGATTATATCAAGGATTTGTATGCAAACGATCCTGATTTCTGTGAAGTGTTTAAAGGTTGTCGAAGTGGTAAGTTTGGGAAATTTTATTTACAAAATGGATTTCTTTTTCGAGAAAACAAATTATGCATCACTCAGTCTTCTTTACATGAGTTACTTGTTAGGGAAGCACATGCTGGAGGACTTATGGGACATTTTGGGGTAGCTAAGTCTATGGCGATAATGAATGAGCATTTTTTTTTGGCCCCACATGAAAAGGGATATTGAGAAAATTTGTTCTCGATGCATTAAATGTAAGGAGTCTAAGTCTAGGCAACAACCTCATGGCATGTATACTCCTCTTCTGATTCCTAATGCACCTTGGATTGATATTTCCATGGATTTCATTTTAGGATTACCAAGATCTAAGAGGGGGAGTGATTCTATGTTTGTGGTAGTTGATAGGTTTTCGAAAATGGCACATTTCATTCCATGTCATAAAACTGATGATGCATCGAATGTTGCTGATTTGTTCTTTAGACAAGTTGTCAGATTGCATGATATGCCTAGAACTATTGTCTTTGATCGTTATTCTAAATTCTTAAGTTACTTTTGGAAAACCCTATGGGGTAAATTGGGAACCAAACTGCTATTTTCAATAACATGTCATCCACAAACTGATGGTCAAACAAAAGTAGTAAATAGGACATTAGGTACTTCATTACATTTTATAATAAAAAAGAATTTTAAATCACGGGAAGATTGCTTACCACATGTTGAATTTGCTTATAATCATTTTGTTCATTCTACAACTAAGTTTTCACCATTTGAGATTGTTTATGGTTTCAATCCATTAACCCCTCTAGATCTAACTCCACTTCCTGTAGGTGAATTGGTGAATTTTGATGGAAAGAGAAAAGCAAAGTTTGTGAAAGAAATGCACGAGAAGACAAAGATGCACATTGAATGGATGACTAAAGTTTATGAAAAACAAGTAAACAAGGGCCGCAAAAGTGTCATTTTTGAACCCGGCGATTGGGTCTGGCTTCATATGAGGAAAGAATGATTTCCAGAACAAAGGCGATCAAAACTTCTTCCTAGAGGAGATGGACCATTTCGTGTGTTGGAACGCATTAATAATAATGCTTACAAGCTAGAGTTACCTGGTGAGTATAGTGTTAATGAAAGCTTCAATGTTACCGATTTAATGCCCTTTGATGTAGGTGATGAAGAAATATAAGATTTGAGGACAAATCATTTTCAAGAGGGGGAGAATGATGTGAATCCGACTAAAGAGACTACGAATTCACAAGTCCAATCAACTGTACCTGCAATGGAGCTGAACAGTTTGTCACTAAATGAGATGAATAATCATTTGAGACTGTAAGAGGGCCCAATCACAAGGTTAATGTTCAAAAGATTAAAAGAAGCTTTATATGGGTTGATTAAAGAGATTGTTGAATATTCAAATGGACGCCCAAATGAAGAGCCCAAGATGAGTCCAAGAGAAGGTTCATATTTAATTAATAAGGAGAGATTTATTAATATAATAAATCTCTTATGATAATATTAGGTAGTTCAGATTTTTAAATTAGTTATTAAATATCCTAAATATTTAGATTAGATATGGTTAGCTTATAATAATAATAGATTTTTTTCCTTGTTTTGTGGGCTATTCGATTGTTTTCTAAGCCTATAAAAGGCATACTCCACAGCATTGGAAGACATTTTGGAATTTCAATCTTGTGAGTTTTGTCTTCTTTCTTTTCTTGAAAAAGCTTTTTGAAGTTATCAGGTTTTTAACTATGGCGTTCAAGCAATTCAAGACTTATCACCTGGGTTTTCTAAGAGTTCTTCTTAGAGAATTTGGGTGTGGCGTCCAGATATCCGATACCTTGTTTCTCACATAAACAAGGTATATTCCATTCTTTCGTACTTGCGTCGTGAAAGTCTTGGAGTCTTGCCATATTTGGTGTTGGGTGTCGTCAGCATATTGGTGGGGTTCGCATCACTTGGACCTATTGAGGTCACACCCCCGAGTACAAAAGGAGCCAAGCTTGAAACTAGGAACACCAACTAGGGCTTATAACCTTACCATGGAGGATGCTTATCAAACACCCTGTAGCCCTCTATCTATTTCATAACCACCTCTTTGTAATATGGTTAAGACCCTAACATATTGTACTCCTCCATTAATGAAGAATTCCAAGTTCCTGAAACCATATCTCAAAAAAAAAAAAGATGTAAGCCTATGCCTCAACTATAGGAAGATTGTCCCAAGAAAAGTAACCAAACAAACCACGGGGACCGAGGAAAATCCCATCCCAAATATGGAAATGAACCAAAAAACTAAAGAGTCTAGAAGAACTCTTAGGGGAAAACTAGTAGGCAGAGAAGGCTCGACAAGAAAACCGACAAGGAGACTAAGGAGTGAGAACTCTGGTAGTAACTACTGGCAACGAAATGACCTATTACAAGGTGAGGACAATAGGAACACTACTTGAGAAAGTGCTCAACACTACTAAGGACAAGTATAACCTTTTATAGGTGTAAGGAAAATGGGGGATGAAGTGAAGGATTGCCCCACATAGCAATGATTTAGAACAATACCTTCCAAGAACAATGCCTCTACAGCTACATGAATCCGAAAGTATTCCACCCCATGAAATGTGACTCCTGCTCGAAACTTCAAGGAAGCACTTCATGATCCTAGCATAGTGGTAGGTACTTCCCGACCCAATCCCCCTTTAAGAAAAGCTAAAGCCCCAAGTTGGTACTCATATTTTGAAAGTAAATTTGAAGTTCCTAAAACTTTGTGTCCCTCAATAATGGTGTAATGGTATGCCTCAACTAGATAAGGGAGGAAATGGACTGAAGGTAAAACCTCGATCAACCGCAAATAAAACAAAGGGTAGATGAAGAGAATTCTTCCTTAAGAAGGAATTTCCACCCATTTGGGCGCAAGGAAGAAAGCACCTCTACAAGAGAAGACAAGTCGAGCATTAAACGACAAATGGGATGTTTTGGGATGATAAGTACGACTTGCTTTGGATAAAATAGAGAAGTCAAGTTTCGAACCAAAATAGCATAAGGAAGCAAATCATAACAACAAGATAGTTATGGAGAATAAACGACACCCTAAGGAGGACTGGGAAGTAGTAAGGACTACACCTTAAAAAGGGCAATGGGATGGGCATTAAGGACAAGAAGACTCGAGAGACAACTATCTCAAGATAATTAGACAAGGAGAATAGTAAGACGAGTCAGTTAACGAACTAACCCTCGTGAATGTCATAAATTTAATCTCTAGTAAAGAAAGGAGAGGTGGAAAGGCCAAATATTAGGAAAGAAGGATAGAGGAAATCCTTAAAGAGATAAAATGGCCAAGAATGGATTGACGACCAAACTCAAAGCCAGGAGAAGATTAAGTAAGCCTCTTGTAGGACGATTAAGAGATTTGGAAACAAGAAGGATTTGAGCTCTACTTAAAGGAAATAGACGTGTACATGGGTACCAATTTGAATGAGGATGAGGTACAAAGGATGTACCCGCAAGATTTCAAGAGTAAAGGTAAACGGAAGGGGATGGCATCAAAGGATGTCATTCAAGGATATATACATACGAAAACGAATGAAGAAGGAATTTCGGGAGAAAGGGAAAGAATCTCACTAAGGAAGGAAACCCTGATGAGGGATACATGTCCCAACTAAGAGGTAATGGGACCAAGTGACGAGGGATGAGGAGACGAACTTGCAAATGAAGTGCATGGTGAGGTGAAAGAATCAAGGGAAACATACTTGGAGAACCTAATGAGTAAGTTAAACCCAAGGAATGAGTAGGTAGAAAGATAACATCAATAGATGTTGTAACAAGTAAGAATGGGTAGACTACCTATAATAAGAAAATAAAGGAAAGAACGTTCGAGAAAACCTTGGGAAAGCAAGCTCCCTAAATAAGAAGTGGTTAAGGGGGAACAACCACTAATATCAAGATGGATTGTGGTCCACACTCGCATAATAGAGCCTAAAGAGTGGACGACTGAGCATAGTGTGGAATGCACGGAATAAAACCAATAATCGGAAGTATCACATGAAAGGAATAAGGGATAAAACAAAAGTTGTGGATAGAGAAGGATCCAAAGCAAACAGATGCACTAACATAGATAAGGGTACGAAGAAAGGAAGAAAATAAACCTTCAAGCAATGGTAATAAGGTTGAGCATGTAGCCCCTAGAACGAAAGTCTCTACCTTGAGGTACATATTGGAGAATGAAATTGTAAAAAGGGAACTCCCTGAACAAAACAATAAACTGAAAAAGGGTCAAACAGGAATAACAAACTATGAAATGATTACGAACAAGTAAGAGTGGATTAAGGCCAAAGGAAAATCCTTGAGTTAAGGATGTCATTGGGAATGATGATGGACCTAAGAAAGGACGAATCCCAACATGTCAGTTAAATATCTGGAAATCAAATAAGTGTAACCGAAAATACTCAATAAGGAAGTCGAAAAGGGACGAGTGGGTAAGGAGAACCGACACAGTCGTGTAAATTGAGTTAATAACGGTGAAGGTAGTCGAGGAATACTACTGGAAGAAAAGACGGATGAAGTTATACAATTCTTGAGAGGTTGAAAAATAAGGAATAAACCCAAAGGAGGTGCTTTGGAGATCTAATGGATATAGAAACAATATCTAGAAAATGTCATGCTGTAAGGGACAAGAAAACCCAACAATCCCAATGAAAACATGACTCAAAACAAGGAAGAGTCAGTTAGTAAGCACGACAAAGTCAAACATAAACTTTGGACTAATTTTTAATGAGCAACAAATGAAGAAAGAGCCGAAATGGGACGTAAAAGTGATGATAAAGAAACCCATGAAAATAAGTACGTAACACTCTAAAGGATGTCAAGCTAAGGGTTTCAATGACCAAGCGATTAACTGGACATGGAAATGGTTAGTTATCTTGGAATTTCCAATCTTGAGTACGGAACCTCAAAGGGAAGAATGTAGCTCTAAACAAAGAGAGAGATAAAATCTAAGAATATACCCTGAAGTAAGGTATGTCTAGTTATGATAAACTCCATGGAGGGAGTAAATAATATAAAGGAAAAGGAATTCCTCAAGTGAAGGTTAAAAGGGCAAATTGGAAGAACAAGAGAAGAGTTTGCATGTTAAGCAAAAACCAAAGGGGCATCAAAGGAAATTATTCCTCATACAAGGAAAATAATTAAGTTTTGGGGAAAAAATGCCTAAAAGGACGGGAGAGTTGTAAACCCCGCCCTTTTGAGTCAAGGAAAACTAGGAAAAGAATCAGTCAAACCGAGTAAGAAAACCGAACTGGTTCACGTACTCGATCAATTGGGAACGGGCAAATTGGAAATTTACAACTCCCGTGTATCCAAACGATTCATAAAAACCTTGGAAAATAACCCTAGGATAAATTGGAAGAGAAAAATCAGACCGGTTTAGATGAACCGGATCCAATTGGACTGAAGCGATTTATGAACCAAGTCAGTTCATGAACCGGAACCAATGAAAAAGGACAAAAAGGGAAATTTATGGATCCCTTGTGACACAAAGAGATTTATAAACTTTGGGAACGAACCTTAGAACAAAGTGGGAGAGAAAAACCAGATCAATTCGATTGAACCGGATCCGAACTGAATTGAATCGGTTTGAGGACCGAGTCGATTTATGAACCAGAATCGATAAAGAGATGGTAAACCATAAATTTTATGGACCCTAAGTGACCCAAGGAGTCACAAAAGACATGAAAATGAACTTATGAAGGAATTGGGGATGAAAACCAAACCGGTTCACGTGAACCGGATCCAAACCGGTTCACGTGAACCGAATCCAAACCGGTTTGAACCACTATTGAACTGGATCCTAAATTTATTTTTCTATGTGGCTTAAATAATTCAAATTTGAGATTTGAGGCCACCATTGGATAGAAAATGAATTTAGATTAATTTAGAAATTTTTATATTTGAAAAACTCAGTCGAATGAGGTGTGAACCAGCCGGTTTAATCTTCGAATCCAGTTCAAACCGGTCCGGTCTTGTTCGGAACAGTGTCATCTTCTTCCTTAGGATGACAACACTATTCACTCGCCGAAAAATCGAAGCAATGCCGACGAAGAAGAAACACTTTTGTTCGGTATGTTTCAGGTCTTCAATGCCTGTCATAACAGTGCCAAACAGATGGCCAACGAGTCCACGAGCTCCTTATATAAAGAGCCCCTCCCCATTCATCCTCTCCACACCTGAAAAAGCTCACTCTCTCTTAGTTGCTTAGTTTTTCGGTGAAGCTTGAACCAGAGCTCTGACATGGGAACTTTTTTGAGCCAAACAAGGCGAGGTTGAGTTCTTTAGAACTGGGGAGAAGTCAGCTACATGCCTGTAGTCTCCGTTTGCTCCGAAGATCACCGAAGAAACGTCGGCGTGATGGAACAGTGAAGCAGCTCCGGTGGACCGAAGCTGCCCTGTTTCGGCCGAGCTAAAATTGGCCATTTCAAGAGCTCCTAAGGCCAAACCAAGCCCTCCCAACACTTCTTTAGCCCTTCCACGACCGAATTAGGACCGAAAGGTAAGCCAATACAACTCCTCTTTACAATTTCTAATCGGCGTTAGAAAGAGAGTCAGTCGAATTTAAATGATGAAATTCTAATCCAACTCCGCATCAATTGATGCGATTCTTAATTTTAGGATGAAGCTTAGGATGAGAGCTATCTGTCCAGATCAAAAACTCGGACCACCATGCCCTCATCGGAGAGTAATCGAAGCTTTCTCTCTCTACAGTCTGTTTTCCGACGTAGCTCCATTTGAGCTCATTTTGGCATTAAAATGTGTGATTCAAAGTTTTATGAAATCGTATAAACATGGAGAAACTCACTTTCAACTTCAATTTCAACAATTAGAGGTCTTTGATCGGTCAATTTGATGAAATCAAATTCGGTTGTGTTAAAGAGTTGGAATTAGGGGAAATTTTGGGGGAAATTGGGGATTTTTGAAAATTCAAGGGACCGAAATTCAATTTCCTAAAATTGAGGGTCAATTGGGCATGATAAAAATGTTGGAGGGCCAATTGAGGAATTTTAGAATTTTTGGGCTGAAACTTACCTTTTTTGTAAAGGAAGGGCAAAATGGTAATTTTGGAAAAGTTAGGGGGACCAAATTGAAAATTTGGGAAATCAATCCCCTTTCTGTGAAATGGAATAAATTTAGGTCCTATGATAAAATTTAAAAGTTTTGGAACTCAATTTGAGGAAAAACTAGCATTAGGGACTTAAAATTAAAGAGAAATAACTTTAGGGACCTAATTGCAAATAAATGAAAGTTTGACTTTCTCCTTCATTTGGAATGAATGAAGGCTATTAGGCCGAAGGATAATGAACCGAGATGTTCATATCGTGTAGGAATATGAAGTACCGAGAACGCCAGTAAGGACAAGCTCGCATGAATACAAAGAAACGATCTAGTGTAATTCACGACATTAACGAGTGAGTGGGTTTACTAACGTCATACCCGGTTGGGATGATGAGCACAATTTAAAGTTAAAAACCACTTACCAGTTGTGAGTGAGATTTTATGTCATACCCGATTGGAAATGATAAGCTCATCAAAATGAAAACCCACTACTATGTGGTATTTTAAACATCACGACTTAGAGTAGAGATGTGAAAACCATACGGAAAAACTACTTACCGGTTGTAAGTAGATCATACTCGGTTGGAATGATGAAACTTCCTCGAAGTAAGTTGAAAACTCGTTCATCGGTTATGGTCGGAGATGTCCTTATATCAGGTCGATATAATGGACAGTGAAAACATACTTTTGTTGGAAGTGTTCTCCCCTCACTGTGTGCAAATGCTTAAAAAATTTGGGAGACCTTCTCGACAGGAGCTCAAATAGCTCTTAAAGGCCGGGGGCCTCAGTTTTGGAACATGGAGGCTAATATGCCCGATTTTTTAAAATCTTGTACAGTGGGCCCAAGGCTAGTTGGCACGAGCAGGAGCACGTAAACAAACATTAATTATATGCCATAAAACTTTTAATAAGTAAATTCTTTGGCCATGGTACCAAGATAGGACCGACATATTTAGTCAACTAGAGACAGTGCGACATGACAGGTCAACGAACCAGTCAAGACAAACAACTGCGGGTTGAGTTGAGAGTCAGGGCCGTTGGGCCAATGGCACCACAAATTACATGGCATGATAAGAAAACATTGTTTGTGCATGCACTGTGAGTACAGAACCATCAAGACGTCCAAGAGGGGTAGTGATGCATCCTAATGGCACTAGACGACCCGATGAGTATAAGGGTAGTTCGTCGTACTAGCTAACCATGCGAAATTTGGAGTAGCACCAAGTGCATGAGACTAGGGTGGGGCGAGATGAGGTCTCTGTCCTCATATGGATACAAAGAATTGATTTCAGGATTGAGGGCCAGATGTCACGTACATCTACTCATTCTCAAGGTAGAAGTGGTCGTACTTCTATCTAGGTGGCTGGTAAAGTCGCTCTGAAGCCACAAGTGGGTTCAGTGGTCGTGTTGACCTGCGAATGTGTGTAACCTTCATGATGAAGGATGTGTGTTGGGTGATGACACACCATGATAAAAAGAAATGGTGATAAACCCGAGATTTACAAATGAAATGGTTTTGAAAGAAAATAGTCTGGCACACTCTAATAATAAATATTTTCTTAAAAGTCTAAACTTTTGAAAACCCATTCCCTGAGTAGTCATAGTCACCATCTCCCTTATATCCATTTTAGGAGATTTCGGAAAGCCTACTCTTAAACACCATCAAATAAGACACTTGTGAGACAGATATGATAAATCTAAATTATTATATAGTTTTGATTTATGTTATTCTAGGAAAAGGTGCAAGTTAAAGGACGCCTTATTCTTTATAGTTTATAATAAGGGTAAACCCTTTAATAAACAGGGAGAGTGGCGAGTTGATCACGAGGGTCCGACCAAACTAGGTCGGGGCGTGACACAACACCCATTTACTGAATTGTTGAACTCACCCCTCCCTTTACCCTTTTTCAGGAAACCGAGTGAAACCAACCTTAAAGATTTGTCGATAGCTGAACCTTAAGACAGGTATGTAAAATTTATATTCAGTTTTCATTAATGTTATTCTAGGAAATGTACAAGTATGAAAGACGCCTTACACCTCACAGTTTAGAGCAGGGGAAAATCCTTAATAAACCTGGAGGGTGGTGGGTTATTCACGGGGATCCGACCAAACCAGGTCGGGACGTGACAATTTGAGCTCTCCGTAAAAGAAATAGACGTGTACTAGGTACAAGTGGGGATGTGGATAGGGTACAAAAGATGTGCCCACAAGATTTCAAGAGTAAGGGTAAACAGAAGAATACGACATCAAAGGATGTCATTTAAGGGTAGATATTACCTCAAGAAAATGAAAAAGGAATTCCAGGAGAAAGGGAAAAATTCCGACCAAGGAAGGAAACCTCGGAAAGGCATATGTAACCCAACTAAGAGGTAATGGAACCAATTGAAGAGGGATAAGGAGATGAACTTTCAAATGAAGTGCATGTTGAGGTGAAAGAATCAAGGGAAGCATACTAGGAGGACCCAAGGAATAAGTGAAACCCAAGTAATGGATCAGTAGGAGGATAGCATCAAAAGATGTTGTAAAGGTAAGGAAGAAGTGGACTGCCCATAAAAAGGAAACAAAGGAAAGCAAATCTAAGAACCCTCATAAAGGTGAGCCCTCCAGTTAAGAAGTAATTAAAGTGAATGATCACTGACATTAAGACTGGTGATGGTCTCCATTAAATTGATGGAGCCTAAAGAGACAACGATTGGGCATAGTGTGGAGTACACGAAATAATACTGATAATCGGAAGTGTCTCAAGTAAGGAATAAGAAATGATACATAAATTCTTATAGAGAAAAATTCAATGCAGGAAAATGCCCTAATATAGGAAGGATGTGAAAAAGGAAGAAAGAAGCCTTTAGAGAATGGTAAGAAGGTTGAGCATGTAGCTCCTAAGGTGGAAGTCTCTACCGTGAGGAACATAGTAGATAACAAAATCATAAGGAACATGTAGCTCCTTATTAACTCATAGTAAAGAACCGTGAAATGATCATGAGAGAGTAAGAGTGGATTAAGAAAAAAAAAGGAAAGTTCTTGAGGAAAGGACACCATTGGAAATGAGGAATGACATAAGATGGGAAGAATTCCAGTATATCAGTAAGTTATCGGGAAACCCAAAGATTTAAAACTAGAGAGACCCAATAAAGAATTGTGAAAAGATGAATAGTTAAGGAAAATCGATACGATTATGTAGGATATGACGTCAAAGGCAAGATGTACGATTGGATAACAATAAAGATAGTCAAGAAATACTACCATACGAAGGAGGTACAAAGTTATATTATCCCTAAAAGGTAAGAAGGTTGAGAACAACCATTATGGAAGTGTTTTTAAAATTTTAAATGGTCAAAGACATGTTCTAGATTATGTCGTGCTGTAAGGGACGTGTAAGCCCAACAATCCCAGGGAAAATATGACTCAAGTAATGAAGAGTGTTAGTTAAGTATGACAAGATCAAGCATTAAATTTGAACCGAAGTTGTAATAAACAACGAATGAGGAAAGGGTCAATATAGGATAAAAAGGTGATAACACTGAAACCTGTGGAAAGTACATAGTGCTTGAAAAGACACTAAGCTAAGGGTTTCAACGATAAAGAGAATAACTGGATTCGGGAATAATTGGGCATTTTGGAACTCCCAATCCTAAAATACTGAGCAAGAACTTTCAAGAAAAAGAATCTTGACCTAAGCAAAGGAAGATGTGAACCAAAGGATATACCTTTAGACTCTCAAGCAAGATATACTAGTTATGATAAACTTCATGGAGTGAGTAAATAAAATAAAGGAAAATAAATTCCTTAAGTGCGTGCTATAAAGTGGGCTAAGTGAAAATAACCGAAATGTTAGTATGTCAAACAAACTTCAAGTTGACATCAAGGGAACTTATTTTCATGTGCATGAAGTGTAAAATAAGTTTTGGGGACAAAACTCCTAAAAGGAGGGGAGAGTTGTAAACCTCGTCCCTTGAAGATAAGGAAATCGGGGAAAGAACTGGTCAACCCAAGTGAGAAAACTGAACCGGTTCATGAACACCAACCGTTAGAGAAAGTACAAATAGAGAAACTTACAAATCCCGAGTGACCCAAAGAGTCATAAAAACCATGGAAAGTGACTTTGGGACAAATTGGAAGAGAAAACTAGACCAGTTCAGGTAAACCAGATTTGAACTAGATTGAACCAGTTTGGACCTATTTGAACCATCATTGAACCGGTTTCTAAATTTATTTTTCTAGGTGGCTTAAAATATTCAAATTGGAAAATTGAAGCCACCATTGGATAGAGAATGAATTTAGAAATTTTTAATTTTGAAAAACTCGGTCAAATCGGGCCTAAACCAACCTGAACTCTATTCTGACTTGTCTGGTTTGGTTTGGAATAGTGTCATCTTCTTCCTTCTTATGACAACACTATTCACTCACCAAAAAAGCTAATAGCATCAACGAAGATGAAAAGTCTCTGTTCAGGATGTTTTTGGCCATGAATGATTGCAATAAAGGTGTTAATCGGATGACTAAGGAGTCCCCGAGCTTCCTATATAAAGAGCTCCTCCTCATTCATCATCCTCACACCTAAAAACTCCTCTCTCTCTCTCTTTACTACTCCAGTTTTCGGTGAAGCTCGAACCAATGCTCCGACTTGGGTATTTTTCTAAGCCAAAGAAGGTGAGGTCGGGTTCCTTAGACATGGGGAGAAGTCAGCTACTCGACGGTGATCACCACTTGATCTGTGGATCGCTGGAGAAGATACAGCGTAATCAAATAGTGAAGTAGCTCTGATGGACCAAAGCTGCCCTATTTTGGCCAAGCTAAAAACGACCATATTGAGCCCTCCTCATGCCAAACCAAGCTCTCCCAACACGTCCACAGCCCTCATACGACCGAATTAGAGCGAAAGGTAAGCCAATTTGGCTCTCCTCTGTAATTTTTTATTAGTGATAGAGAGAGAATCGATGAAACTTCACTGACTAAATTCTCCCTCAATTCTAAATGAATTGTTGTAATTCTTGATCATAGGAGAAACCTCAGGACGAGAGCTACCTGCCCCGATTGAAAGCTCAGACTGTTGCACCCCCCACGGTAAGCTTTCGAAGCTTTCTCTCTCTAAGTTCAGTTTTCCAACGAAGTTCCGTTTAAGCTCAATTCTGACCCAAATCATTTGATTCAAAGCTCCATTGAATCATGTGGAATTGTAGGAACTGATTCATACCTTCAGTTGGATCAAATAACCTCGATTGAATGGTTAATTTGATGAAATCAAATTTGGCCAGTTTGAAAGGGGGAAAATTGGGAAAATTTTGGGAAATTTTGAGAATTTCATAAAATTGAGGGAACAAAGTGCAATTTCCCAAAATTGAGGGCCAATTTGCCATGAAAAAGATGTTGGAGGACCGATTGGTCAATTTTTGGAATTTATTGGGGTCAAATTGCCATTTTTTTAAAGTATGGCAAAATGGTAATTTTTGAAAAGTTGGAGACCAAATTGGAAATTTGGGAAACTTGAAACCCTTAAGTGATTTTGAATAAATTGAGGACCCAAAGTGTATTTTAGAAGTTTCGGGACTCAATTTGGGGAAAATTTTACATTAGGGACCTAAAGTTAAGGAAAAATAACTTTAGGGACCTAAATGTAAATAATTGAAAAGTTTGGGCATTTTGTTCATATGTGAGGAATGAAGGCTATTATGCCAAATGTTAATAAACAAGAATGTCCAAATCATGTAGGAATATGAAGGACCAGAATACCATCAAAGATAATCTCACATCGAGGCAAAAAATAGATTAAGAGGAATATACTGCACTTATCGGGTGAGTGAGTTTATTCACATCATACCCGGTTGGGATGATGAGCACTTCGTAAATGAAAAACCACTTCTATGTGGGATTTTAACATCACACCCTATTGGAGTGATGTAAGATTAAGTGGAAAAACTACTTAACGGTTGTAAGTAGAGATATCATACCCAATAGGTATAATAGACTTTCTAAAAGGAAGGAGAAAACTCGCTTCCGGTTGTAAGCGGAGATGTCATCACACCCCGTTGATGTAATTAGTTGAAAGATTATTTTGTTAGAAATGTTCTCACCTGACTATGTGACAATGCTTAAAATATTTGGGAGACCTTGATGAGAGCTAGAACAGCTCAAATAGGCTAGAGGCCTCGGTTTTGGAACTTGTAGGCTAAAATGCCGATTTTGGAAAATCACGTACAATGGGCCATAGGCCAATTGGCATGAGCAGGAGCTCATAAACAAACATGATATGTTAAAGCCATACAAATTCTTAATAAATAAATTATGTGATTTCGCCATGGTACCAAAATAGGACTGACATACTCGATGGACTAGCGGCAATGTGTCAAGGCCATATCGACGGACCGGCCTAGACAAACAGCTGCAAGTCGAGTTGAGGGTTGGAGTCATTAGACCAGTGGCACCAATGATAAATGGATTTGTGGAAAACAATTGTTTGTGCACGCACTTGAGGTTCAGGACCATCAATATGCCCAAGAGGCGTAGTGATGTGTCCTAGGGGCTACTAGATGACATGGTGGAGATAAGGGCAGTTTGTCGTGCCAGTAGTTAGGGAAGTTTGACATAGCTTCACACGCATGAGACTAAGGTGGGATCGGGATGAGGTCTTTGTCCTCATACAGACACAGAGTTGATTTCTTGTTTGAGGGTCGGATGTCCCAAACATCCACTTAGACCTAGTGTAAAAGTGGACGGGCTTCTATCTAGGTGGCCGGTAAAGTCACTCTGACGCAACAAGTAGGTGCAATGGATGGGTTGTCCCGCGAATGTGTGATCCCTTCATGATGAAGGGCGTGTGTTGATTGTTAAACACACTAACTGTGGATAATGAGGGAATTGGTTTTGAATAAATGGGAATTCAAGGAAGAAATGATTTTAAAGGAAATAAGGAGTATGGCACACTCCAATTTAAAACTATTTTATATAAACTCATTTTTCAAACACCCATTCACTGAGTTGTCGAACTCACCCCCTCCCTTTACCCCTTTTCAGGTAAATGAGTGAAAAGCTTACCTAAAGACCTTCTGCTAGTTAAACCTGCAAGAGAGGTATGTAAGTTTAAATTTATTCAGTTCTGATTAATGTTATTTCAAGAAAGGTACAAGTATAAAGGATGTCTTACTCTTCATGGTTTAAAGAAAGGGAAAACCCTTGATAAATCGAGAGAGTGGCGAGTTGCTCACGGGGATCCAACCAAACTGGGTCAGGGCACGACATAAGCAGTTTCACGCAATAAGGAAGACTATTTTCGGAAAAAATAGTTTTCAAATTTAAAGCATTGCTCCTCATCCCAACTAGGACTGATGGAGGAAATTCCCACTTACCTAGTGACCGTGACACATTCATCCCCTCTAGATTCTGATCCATGATGTGCTCCTCTACACAAGTACTCAGACAATCAGTTCCTACGAGATCCGAGTATTCATATAAGGGAATTTGGTATGTAAGACCTCATTTTCATACATAAGTCCTTCAATTATGCCTAAATTGCATTTAGGTCCCTAAATTTCATATTTTTGCATTTAGGCCCTTGATACCCCCTTTATCCTCAATTAAATCCTTAAGGTTCTCTTATTTCCTCTAAAGTCCTAAGTTTCCCTTTAATTTCAATTTGGCCCTTGATACTCCATTTATCTTCAATTAAATCCTTAAGGTTCTCTTATTTCCTCTAAAGTCCCAAGTTTCCCTTTAATTTCAATTTGGCCCTTAATTTTTCAAAAATCCCAAAATTGCCCCAAATTTTCCCAAAATTTGCATTTTGTCCCCCAAATTCTCATTTCATCGATTTAACCACCCAAACTTTGTTAATTTCCCTCTATGATGCTGCTAATCGATTCCCTTGACTCCCTATGATCATCTTTGAAACCATGGGGAGTCGTGCGTACTTCTTCTTATCGTTTCCTTGGAATGACATTATCAAAACTCTTTTGTCAAGAAAATATTAAGTGCCTGAGGTTGATCGGGGTTCTGGCTGGCAGCTTTAGAAATTCTTCCTTCCTGAAAAAGGAAAAAGGGGAGTGGGTGAGTTTCTCAACTTAGTGAGCAGGTATCATAGAGGAAAGGTTTGTTTTGCTTTCTTATTTTATTATGTCCAGACTCATGATTAGGCCATATTATCTTTCTATTTTTATTTTTCATTTCCTTTTTATCATTAAAAGGTATCGGGTTCACAAGAAACACACGTTATTGAGCAAAAAAAAGGACAAGAAACACACGCCCTTTTATCATCAAATGGGATCACACGTTCGTAGAAGAGTCCTCAACTGTTCCACTTGTGAACCAAATCATCTTTACTATCCACCCTGGTAGAAGTTCACAACCTCCACCAATGTCTGTGTGGGCATCAATCGCCCAATCCCCAGACTCAAGTTCGTACTTAATGTCTGCAAATGTGGAACGAGACCTCTCCCCCTCAGACATCAGTCTCAATGTGCATGAAGCTCCTCAAGCTTCCTAACATACTAGACGACAAAGCTTCCATTATGCTCACTCAATCGTCCAATAGCCCTTAGAACTACCATTACCCCATATCGAGTGCCTCGATGGTTTCATATCTCTTGCATGCACAAACACAAGTATTTTCATTTAAGGCTTTTTATTTTTGGTGCTACCGGCCCCCAGGAGCTTGCTAACACCGCTTTGGCTTGGTACTACCAGTCCAACGAGTTCGACGACCCAGCTTCAGCTCGCTAATTACCAGCCCAATGAGTTTGACAACCTTGGTCATGGATTGGTAGTTATCACACCTAATTTACCCATTATATGAGTTTTAATAGGTTTATTACTCATCTATTTGTCTACAGGCCTAAGCCCATGCCCATTGGACTTGGGCCCACTCGAGCAATAATAGCTCTAATATTTCATGGTTCATGCTCTCATCAGAAAAGTCTCCTAAAAAGGTGTATGCTAGTTCAAGCAATCAGGGGAGATCAATTCTAGAAAACCATTTTCAATTTGGGAAAGTGCCTTCATCAGCCTAACCAAACGTGATGCCAAAACCCACTCACCTGATATGTCATGACTCATTCCCGGGTAGATCTCGGTTGGCTACAACTCCTCTCCACCAGTCCTCGAATCGCTCGTCCTAAATGGTACGAGCGTTCATATCAGTAAAATTGGCATGAAAAGTCTCATATTTGCATATATTGGCACATAGGCCCATAGTTTTGCCTTAATCACAATTAGGTCCCTAAAGTTCATAATTTGGCCTTTAGGACCCTAATGCTTAACTTATTAGGTCCTTAAGGTTTTCAATTTCCCTCTTAGATCCCTAATTTTCTCTTATTTTCACCAGAGTTAAGCTTGAGACTTTATGTAGTTTTTGGACTTCTAGAGTGACGATATTGTGCAAGCTTCCCAGTGCTTCCCTAATGATCCTCAAACTGAAAGGAGGTGGCAAAGAACTAAGGGACTTCTTCCCGATTCCAAAGAGACCAAATGCGCCTTTTGAGGTTGCAAAAAAGGACCTCATTAGAGCTTTGTTTTTCATCTCACTAGAAAATGGAGCACCTCTTCTTCTTCGCTCATTTGTGGAATGAGGAATATGAGGGGAAGGGTGCTCTTTATATAGGAAGCTCGACAACTGACAGGGCTACCAGTCGACATAGGACTTGGTCTATCATGCCATGACCCGGTTTGGTTGGATCCCCATGAGCAACCCACCACTCTCCTAGTTTATTAAGAGTTTCCCCTTTTCTAAACCACGAGGAGTAGGGCGTCCTTTTCACCTATATCTTTCCTAGAATAGCATTAATCAAAACTGAATACATTAAACCTTACATACTTGTCTTGCAGGTTCAGCTACAGGAAGTTCTTTAGGTTTGGTCTTCCTTGGTTACCTAAAAAGGGTAAAGGGAGGGGGTGAGTTTGACAACTCAGTGAATGGGTGTTGGGAGAGACTTTCCAAAAATAAGATCTCTTTAATCAGAGTGTCTCAGACTCCTTATTTCTTTTAAAAACATTCTTTCCTCAAGATCTAGTTTTCAAAACCCTTTTTCCTCATTTTCCACATTAGGTGTGTTTAACAGTCAACACACGCCCTTCATAAAAAAGGGATCATACATTCCTATGGCAACTCGTCCATTGCACCCACTTGTGGCGTCAGAGCGACTTTATCGGCCACCTAGATAGAAGCATGTCCACTTCTACCATGGGTATGAGTGGATGTTCGTGACATCTGACCCACAAACCTGAAATCAACTCCATGTTCGTATGAGGACGAAACGACATCCTGACCCCACCCTGGTCTCATGTGCATGAAGCTATTCGAGCTTCCCTGATTGTTGGCACGACAAACTGCCCTTATCTCCACCATGTCATCCAGTAGCTCCTATGATGCATCACTAGCCCTCTTAGGCGTCTTGATGGTCCCAAACCTCAAGTGCATGCACAAACAATAGTTTTTCCATAAAGCCATTTATCTTTGGTGCCACTAGTCTAACGGCCCCGACCCTCAACTCGACCTACACCTGTTTGTCTAGGCCGGTCTGTCGACCTAGCCATGACGCATTACTGCCAGTTCATCAAGTATGTCGGTCCTGTCTTGGTACCATAGCAAAATCACACATTCCATTCATTTAGAATTTTCATAGCATAAATATCACATGTTTGTTTATAGGCTCCTGCTCGTGCCAACTGGCCTTGGGCTCACTGTACATGATTTTCCAAAATTAGGCATTTAGCCCCCCATAAGTTCCAAAACTGAAGCCTCTAGCCTATTTGAGTTGTTCTAGCTCTCATTAAGAAGGTCTCCCAAAATTTTTAAGCATTGGCACACAATCAGTGGAGAACACTTCTAACAAAATATTCTTTCCTTTCATCACACCAACCGAGTGTGATGACATCTTCGCTTACAACTGACAAGTAGGTTTTCTCCTTCCTTCTAGGAAGTCCATCATACCAATGGGTATGATCTCTCTACTTACAACCGGTAAGTGGTTTTTTCACTTAGTTCACACATCACTACAACTGGGTGTGATTTTAAAATCCCACATATAAGTGGTTTTTCATTTTCGATGTGCTCATCATCCCAACTGGGTATGATATGAATAAACCTACCCACCTGATAACTGAAGTGTATCCTTCTCTAGTCGATTTTCTCTTCCACGCTAGCTTATCCTTGCTAGTGTTTTGGTCCCTCATGTTCCTACACGATTTAGACTTCCTTAACTATTAATATTTGGCATAATAGCCTTCGGTTCTCAAGTATGAACGATTTGGCTCAAAATTTCTAGTTAATTGCACTTAGGTCCCTAAAGTTCATTTTCCTTCACTTTAGGTCCCTAATGCTAACTTTTCCCCAAATTGAGTCCCAAAACATCCAAAAATTCACTTTGGGTCATCAACTTAATCAAAATTGCTTAAAGTGCTCAAGTTTTCCAAATTTCCAATTTGGTCCCCAACTTTTAAAAAATTACCATTTTGCCCATACCTTACAAAAATGGCAGTTTGACCTAAATTATTTTAAAAAATCAACCAATTTGTTGTCAAACATCCTTTTCATAGTGAATTTACCCTCAATTTTTGAAAATTCCAATTTGGTCCTTCAATTTTACGAAATCCCAAAAGTTTCCCCAATTTCCCCCTTTCAAACTGGCCGAATTTGATTTTATCAAATTGACCATTCAATCAAGGTTAATTGATCCAATTGAAGGTATGGATCAGTTCCTACTCTTCCATATGATTCAATTGAGCTTTGAACGGCATCACTTGAGTCCGAATTGAGCTCAAACAGAGCTTCGCCGAAAAACTGAGCATAGAGAGAGAAAGATTCAAAAGCTTACCATCATAGGTGCAATGGTCTGATCACACTTTCGGGGAAGATAGCTCTCTTTCTGAGGTATCTTCTAGGATCAAGAATTCCTACAATTAACCTTGAATCGAGGGAGAATTTCCTTAGTGAAATTCTACAATTTCTCTCTCTAACTCCAACCTACAATGACTGAGGAGGGCCGAATTGGATTACCTTTCAGCTTCGTTGAGTTTGTCTAAGGGTTGTGGGGATGTTGTGAGAGCTTGGTTTGGCTGGAGGAGGGCTGAATTCAGCTAATTTTATCTTGGTCGAAATAAGGCAGCTTCAATCCGCCAGAGCTACTTTACTGTTTGATTTCGCCAACGCTTCTCCGACGGTCCTTGTATCGAGTGGAGCTATTAGATAGCTGAGTTCCCCCGGAGTCTAAAGAACCCGACCTTGCCTTATGAGGTTGAGAAAAATGCCCAAGTCAGAGCTCTGGTTTGAGCTTCACCGAAAATTGGAGTAATTGAGAAATAATGGAGTTTTTAGGTGTGATGAGGATGAATGGAGAGGAGCTCTTTATATAGGGAGCTTGTGGACTCTCTTGTTGTCTTTTTGGCACCTTTGTAGCGGTCATTCATGGCCTGGAACACCCTGAACAGAGGTGATTTATCTTCTTCAACATTGTCCATTCTTCTGGCGAATGAATAGTGCTATCATTTGAAGGAAGAAGCAACACTGTTTCGAACTAGACCGGACCGGTCTGAACCAGGTATAATGCTTAGACTGACCAATTGATACCTGATTCAACTGAGCTTTTCAAAATTAAAAATTTCTAAATTCATTCTCTATCCAAAGGTGGCTTCAATTCCCCAATTTGAATATTTCAAGCCACCTAGAAAAATGAATTTTAAAACCGGTTCAGGTCCGGTTCACCTGAACCGGTTTAGTTCTCTTCCAATTCATCCCAAAGTGTCATTCCATGGTTTTTATGAATCTTTGAGTCACTCGGGATTTTTAAATTTCCCTTTCTCTATCAGTTAAGGTTCATAACCCAACTCGGTTTTCTCTTTGAAAATGACCATTTCTTTTCCCGATTTTCTTATTATAAACGGATGGGGTTTACAACTCTCCCCTCCTTTTAGGGGTTTTATCCCCAAAACAGTTACACCTCCAATAATTGAGGGTACCCATCCCCCAAAACAATTACACGGGTCCATTCTGCCAAAGAACCTTGACCATAGGAATTCTCTTGTTCCTTAAGTTCTTATCTCTCCGGTCGATGATTCACACCAGTTCTACTTGATAGGTCAGATTCTCTTCTAGCTCTGGTGGAGGTCGGTCCAATACATGGCTAGGATCAGGCTGGTACTTCCGGAGTATCGAAATATGGAATACGTCATGTATTCTCTATAAGTTCGAAGGTAGTTCTAATTTATATGCCACTGGTCCTATCATTTGGACTATGGGATAAGAACCGATGTACCTTGGTTTGAACTTCCCCCGTTGTTGAAACCTAAGTATTCCCTTCCATGGGTCTACCTTTAGTAACACTTGGTCCCCCACATCAAGTTCTAGATCCTTTCTCCGCGGGTGCGCATAGCTCTTCTCCAATCCTGAGCGGCCTTGAGTTGACTCTTTATTATCTTAATCTTTTTTGTGGTGTCCTCGATTAGTTTGACCCTTCCCAGCTTCCTTTTGCCCACTTCTTCCCAAAATAAAGGGGTATTGCATGGTCATCCATAAAGGGCCTCATAAGGAACCATTTGAATACTAGCTTGATAATTATTATTGTACGTAAACTCTATTAGGCATAAGTATTCCTCCCAACCCTTATCCATGGTGAGTACGCATGCCCTTAGCATGTCTTCCAAGGTTTAGATCGTTCGCTCAGATTGTCCATTGGTTTGAGGATGAAATGTCGTACTCATGTGGAGCTTGGTTCCCAAAGCATTTTGCAAACTAGGCCAGAACCATGAGGTAAATCTCGGGTCTCTATCTGACACTATTCTCATTGGGATGCCATAGAGTCTCACTATCTCCCTCATGTATAAGACAGGCAGTTGTTCCACTAAATCCGTCACTCTTATAGGTAGGAAATGGGCAGACTTGGTCAATCTGTCCACAATGACCCAAATTGCGTCTCTTCCATTTCCATGGTGATGTGCTCCCATTTCCATTCCAGGATAGACAAGGGTTGTAGTAGTCCTAATGGTTTCTGCTTGATGGTTTTTGATGCTCAGCTCTAATCCGCTAACAGGACAAGCACCATAATACATATTCCACAATATCCCTCTTCATTCCTTTCCACCAATATCCTTATTTAAGTGTGTGATACATCTTAGTACTACCCGGATGCATCGCATACATAGAATCATGTGCCTCTTCCAAAATTAACCTCTTCACTTCCTTATCTTGAGGCACACACAGTCTACCCTTGTAGGTTAGTACTCCATTGCATCAAAGGTCATAATTTGGTTTTGTCCCTCTGTTGACCGGGTCTAAATAGGGTTAGAGTTCTTTATCCACGTTTTGTTTGACCTTAATTTGCTCTCTTAGGCTTGGTCTCACCACCACGTTAGCAAGCAAGCATTTCTCTCTTGTCCATCTTAAGGTCCACCTCCATTTTTCCCAACTATTGCAACAAGGGTAAGTAGCTTGTTTTTATCTGTACAGCCTCGATTTGGTACTTGCGACTTAGGGCATCTGCCACTACATTGGCCTTCCCGGGTTAATACTCTATCACAAGGTCATAGTCCTTAACCAATTTCAGCCATCTCCTCTGGTGGAGGTTCTATTCCTAAGTTAGGAAGTATTTAATACTCTTGTGATTAGTGTATATCCTACACTTATGGTGAACACTATTGCAGCTAATTCCAAGCCAAGGGTAGGGTAATTCCACTCGTGTACCTTAAGTTTTCATGAGGCATAGGCTATAACCTTTACTTGTTGCATTAGTACACATCTGAGTCCTTGTCTGGATGTATCACTATAGATGGTGTATTCCCCCGCACTTGGGTCAGGTTGAGAGAGTACAGGTGCGGTTGTCAAATGAGTCTTCAACTCCAAGAAAGATTTCTCACAACTTTCATCCCATTTATACTCTACTCCTTTCCTAGTGAGACGAGTCAAAGGGGCAGCTATCTTAGAGAAATCATGCACAAACCGTCTGTAGTATCCCACCAAGCCTAAGAAACTTCGTATCTCTAAGGGATTCTTGGGTGCCTTCCAATCAGATATGGCTTCCACCTTTGTCGGGTCTGCTTTGACTCCATCTTTAAACACTATGTGTCCTAAGAACCCTACCTCATGCAACCAGAACTCACAGTTGGAGAATTTTGCATATAAATGGTTTTTCCCTAGTATCTCCAAGGTGATCACCAGATGTTCTTCGTGCTCTAGCCTAGTTCATGAGTATATAAGAATATCATCTATAAATACTATCATGAACCTGTCCAAGTGTGGCTGGAACAGTCGGTTCATTAAATCCATGAAGGTTGTAGGGGCATTTGTCAAACTAAACAGCATCACCCTAAACTCATAATGTATGTATTGGGACCAAAATGCAGTCTTAGGAATATCTTCCTCTAGGATTTTGAGTTGGTGATAGCTCGACCGAAGGTCTATCTTGGAGAAGTAGGTTGGTCCTTTTAGTTGATCGAATAGATCATCAATCTATGGAAGTGGATACTTGTTCATTATGGTGACCTAGTTCAACTTCCTATAGTCTATGCACAGTCTCATACTCCCGCCCTTTTTCTTTATGAATAGGACAAGTGCACCCCATGGAGACTGACTAGGATGTATGAAGTCCTTCTCCAACAGCTCATCCAACTGCTCCTTCAATTCATTTAGCTATGTTGGAGCCATGCGATAAGGGGCTTGGGATATTGGATGTGTTTCTGGTATAACTTCTATGGTGAACTCCAATTGTCAGCTTAGGGGTAATCTAGGTAATTCTTTTGGGAATACTTATGGATAGTGTTTAACTACCGGAATATCTTTGAGTCCTTTCTCTTCAGACTTCTTGTGGATGATCGTCGCTAGAAAAGTCTTACAACCTTTTTGTATCATCTTTTAGGCTTTTATGGTCCTTAGGCCGAGTTGAGGTTGCAGCAGGTTGGGGGATTCTTCTTCATTCTAGGGAGTCCAAGTGTGGCATCGGAAGCTAAAGAAAAAGTCCACGCAGGAAGCTCTAGTTTTCACTTCGCCAGAAAAGTGGAAACCCTATCTTATTCGATCGATTGTAGGATGAGCATGACGTGTGGGGAGGAGTTCTTTATATAAGGAGCTCGACAACTGTTAGGGCTATCGACCGACGTAGGATTCGGCCCCCTCTTTACTCACCGTCAGTTAGACCGGAACTTTTTCCGAGTCTTTGAAGACTCCCTCTCTTTCTCTTATCCTTTACTATTAGTCATCCAAATGAGGAAGATGACATTGTGTCGCGCGTGCGAGCTTCGCATGTGATGGCTTACCACGTGGTGTGCTGTGATTGGCTGGCTTTACTGACATAGCAACCTACTTAGTAGTCTAGTGAGCCTTTGTGTCACACCCTGACCCGGTTTGGTTGGAATCCCCGTGATCAACCCACCACTCCCTTGGTTTAAGAGGGGTTTCCGCCTTCCTTTATTCAAGAGGAGCCAAGTGTAAATTCAAATCTTGTTCCCTAAAATAACATAAATCAATCTAATGCAATCTTAAAAGTAACTTTAAGCATACCGAACGGAGGGTACATCTTCATGCTCTCTTTCATTCTTTATCCTTACTCCTGAAAAAGGGTAAAGAGAGGGGTGAGTTTCTACAACTCAATGAGCGGGTATTGGGAGTGAGTTTTCAAAATAGATTTAATTATTCAAATCGTGCCATGGTTATCAATTTCAGATTTCAAAACCTTTTTCCATTTCCATATTAGGTGTGTTTTAGCTATCTTATCCCATCCCCTTGCCTTGGGAGGTGTTTAGGAAACAAACGCACGCCCTTCATCATGAAGGGTACACACATTTGTAGGTGCAGCCCATCCACTACACCCACTTGTGGATCGGAGCGTCTTTACCGTACAACAAGATAGAAACACGTCCACGTCTACCTTGGGTCTGAGTGGATGTCCGTCCTCGACATTTGACCCGAATGCCACTTCGTGTTTGTATGAGGACGGAGACCTCATCCCGACCCCACCCCAGTCTCATGCACAAGAAGCTTACAAAGCTACAAGACTGACTGGCATGATGAACTGCCCTTATCTCCACAATATCGTCGAGTAGCCCTTACGGCCCATCACTACCCCCTGGGGCATCTTGATGATCACGTACCACAAGTGCATGTAAAAATAAGAGTTTTTCACATATAGCCATCATCTTTGGTGCCAACGGTCCAACGGCTCCAATGCTCAACCTGACCTATAGTTGTTTGTCTAGGTCGGTCCGTCAACTTGACCCTAACGTACTATCGTCAGTCCATCGAGTATTGTCGGTCCACAATCGGTACCATGGTGAAATCACACAACCAATTTCATTAAAAATTTTCATAGCTCTTCTTAATCAAGTATTTTACGAGCTCCTCCTCATGCCCACTAGCCTTGGGCCCACTACACGTGTTTTTCCAAAATTGGGAATTTAGCCCCATGGGTTCAAAAACCAAGGCCCCTAGCCTATTTGAGCTATTCTAGCTCTTGTCAAGAAGGTATTCCAAATGTTTTAAGCATTGGCACATAGTTAGGGGAAAACACTTCTGACAAAATTCATTTTTAACTCATCACACCAACCGGGTGTGATGGTATCATTGCTTATAACTGGTAGGCGGGTTTCTCCTTTCCTCAAGAAAACTCATCATACCAATTGGGTATAATGTGAAATAATCCCACTCACAAGTGATTTTTCATTTCTAAATTACTCATCATCCCAACTCGGTATGGTGTATAATTAAGCCCACTCACCCGGTGATTATGATGCATTCGTCCCCAATCGGCTTACAAGTCCACGCGAGCTTTCTCTTGCTGCCGTTCTGGTCACACGTGTCCATAAATGATTTGGGTATCATCATCAATGAGTGTTCAGCATAATAGCCTTCATTTTCTCAAGTATGGGCGACTAGGCCGAATTTTTTTTATTTATTGCACTTAGAACCCTAAAGTTTGTACCTTTTGAATTTAGATCTCTACTGTTAAAGTTTCCTCAAATTAAGTCCCAAGGACTTCCAATATCCTCTCTGGCCCTTAATTTACTTTAAATTGTGTAAGGGGTTCAATTTTCCCAAATTTCCAATTTGGTCCATAATTTTCCAAAAAATTACAACTTTGCCCCTACTTTCCAAAAATAGTAATTTGGCCTCAAATATTTCAAAAATTGACCAATCGATCCTCTAACATCTTTATCATGGCCAATTGGCTTTCAATTTTGAGAAATTGCATAGAGGTCCCTCAATTTAAAAAACTAAGTTGAATGAGGGGTGAACCGACCGGTTTAAGCTTCGAACCTAGTTCGAACCGGTCCGGTCCGATTTGGAACAGTGTCTTCTTCTTCCTTTATATGACAACACTATTCACTCGCCAAAAAATCGAAGTAGCACCGGCGGAGAAGAAAAGTTTATGTTCGATATGTTTTAGGCCATCAATGTCTGTCATAAAGGTGCCAAACGGACGGCCAACGAGTCCTTGAGCTCCCTATATAAAGAGTCCCTCTCTCAGTTGCTTAGTTTTTCAGGGAAGCTCGAACCGGAGCTCTGATATAGGGTCATTTTTGAACTGAAGAAGGTGAGGTCAGGTTCATTAGAACTGGGGAGAAGTCAGCTACACGGAGGTGATTTCCATTCGTTCCGAGAGTCACCGGAGAAGCGACAGCGTAATCGAACAATTAAGCAACTCCGATGGAACGAAGCTGCCCTATTTTGGTTGAGCTGAAATTGACCAATTTGAGCCCTTCTTAGGCCAAACCAAGCCCTCCCAACAGTTCCTTAGCCCTCCCACAGCCGAATTAGAACGGAAAGGTAAGCCAATCCGGCTCCCCTCTGTAATTTCCAATCAGTGTTAGAGAGAGAGTCGGTCGAATTTCAATGACGAAATACTAATCCAATTTGACATCAATTGATGTCATTCTTGATCCTAGGAAGAACCTCAGGAGAAGAACTACCTGCCCAAATAGAAAGCTCGAATCGTCGTGACCTCACCGGTGAGTAATCGAAACTTTCTCTCTTTACAATTCATTTTCCGGCGAAGCTCCGTTTGAGCTCGTTCCGCATTAAAACTTGCGATTCAAATTGCTAAAGAATCATATGAACATGTAGACACTCGATTTCAACTTCAATTTCAACAATTGCAAATGTTTGATCGGTCAATTTCATGAAATCAAATTTGGTTGTGTTAAAAAGTTGGAATTAGGGGAAAATTTGGGGGAAATTGGGGATTTTCAAAAATTTGAGGGACCGAAATGTAATTTCCTAAAATTGAGGGTCAATTGGGCATGATAAAAATATTAGAGGGCCAATTGAGGAATTTTAGAATTTTTGGGGTAAAATTTATCATTTTTTTAAAGGAAGGACCAAATGGTAATTGTGGAAAAGTTGGGGGACCAAATTGGAAATTTGGGAAATTAAACCCCTTTTTGTGAAATTGAATAAATTGAGGTCCCAAGGGGAATTTAAAAAGTTTTGGGACTCAATTTGAGGAAAAACCGTCATTAGGGACTTAAAGAAAAATAACTTTAAGAACCTAATTGCAAATAAATAAAAGTTTGGTTTTTCTCATTCATTTAGAATGAATGAAGGCTATTAGGCTGAGAGATAATGTACCGAGATTTTCATATCGTGTAGGAACACGAAGCACCGGGAACGCCAGCAAGGACAAGCTCACGTAAAATTAAGGAATCAGTTTAGTAGAATTCACGGCATTAACGGGTAAGTGGGTTTACTAACGTCATATCTGGTTCGGATGATGAACACAACTTAAAGTTAAAAACCACTTACCGGTTGTGAGTGGGATTTTATATCATACCCAGTTGGGATTATAGGTACCTCGAAATGAAAACCCACTATCAAGTGATATTTTAAACATCACAACTTAGAGGAGTGATGTGAAAATCATGTGGAAAAACTACTTCCCAGTTGTAACTAGATCATACCTGGTTGGTATGATGAAACTTCCTTAAAGGAAGTTGAAAACCCATTCATCGGTTATGAGCGGAGATGTTCTTATACCCAATCGGTATTATGGATAGTTGAAAATATAAGTTTTGTCAGAAGTGCTCTCCCTTGAATGTGTTCCAATGCTTAAACTATTTGGGAGACCTTCTTGATAGGAGCTCCGATAGCTCTTATAGGCTGAGGGCCTCGATTTTGGAAATTGGGGGCTATTATGCCCGGTTTTGAAAATCTAGAACAAGTGGACCATAAGCTAGTGGGCACGAGCAGGAGCTCGTATACAAACATGAGATATGTGCCATAAAACTTTAATAAATAAATTGTTTGGCCATGGTACCAAGATAGGACCGACATATTCAGTCAACTGGCGGCAATGCGACATGACGTGTCTCCAGACCAGTCAAGAGAAATAGGTGCAGATTGAGTTGAGAGACGGGGCCGTTGGACCAGTGGCACCACAGATTATATGGTATGATAAAAAAAAATACTGTTTGTGCATGCACTATGATTACAGGATCATTAAGACACCCATGAGGGGTAGTGATGCATCTTAAGGGCCCTAGACGACCCGGTGAGTATAAGGGCAGTTCATTGTACCAAGTGACCGTGTGAAATTTGGAGTAGCACTAAGCGCATGAGATTGAGGTGGGGACGGGATGAGGTATCTGTCCTCATACGGACATGGAGAATTGAATTCAGGATTGAGGGTCAGATGTCACGTACATCCACTCATTCACATGGTAGAAGTGGACGTACTTCCATCTAGGTGGCCGATAAAGTCGCTTCGAAGCCACAAGTGGGTTCAGTGGTCGTGTTAGCCTGCAAATGTGTGTTTAACCTTCATGATGAAGGTTGTGTGTTAGGTGATGACACACCATGATTAAATAAGGAAATGGTGGTAAAATCCGAAATTTTAAATGAAACGATTTTTGAAAGAAAGGAGTTTGGAATACTCCAATACAACTCTTTCCTCAAAGATATTTTCTTGAAAAACCCATTCACTGAGTAGTCGTACTCACCCCCTCCTTTCTTATATAATGGTGGCCTCAATTTCCCAAATTGATATTTTTATGCCACCTAGAAAAAATAAATTTTTGAACTGGTTCCATATGGTTCATCCCGATTCAATTCGGTTCAGATCTAGTTTGGTATGGACCGACCTGATACTCACACCCATTTTCACTCATGGTTCCTTCCCATGGAATTTTTTGGGCATTTATCTACAACTTGGAATTTCCAATTTTCCTATTTTTACTCATACTTATCCATTCCGGATAGGTTGAAGATCAATTTTTACATGAAATTCCCTAGTTCTCTAGCTTGGTTATTCTTATTATGGGAATACGAGGTTTACATTGACCGTTGACCAAGTACATGTCGTGCTCTAATTGGTCAACACTTCTAAGTGACTGAGCCCTGACGAGGTGCACTTTGCCATGCGCTGCCCGCTGATTCGTCGCACCTGTTGATTGTGCGCTGACTTAGCAGGGGTCTATTGACCGGATGGACCGTTGATCGGTCCTGACCGACCTGGTTCGATGATCCGAATTTGAAAATCAGTCGGCTTAGGACTGATTTGACTGGTTTTCTTAAAATTAAAAATTTTAAAATTCATTTTCTATCTAATGGTGGCTTCAATTTTCCCAAATGTATGTTTTTAAGCCACTAAAAACAATCTTTGAACCAATTCTCTACAATTCATCCTAGTTCAATCTAATTCAGGTCCTATTCACCTTAAATCGGTCCGGTTCTCATACCCAATTTCATCCATGGTTCCCTTCCATGCTTTTTGGGTATTTATTGGCCAATTGGGATTTTCCCATTTTAACTCTTATTTATAATTTTTGGTTCATTTCAACCTCTATTTTCACTCGAAATTTTCTGATTCCTAAATTTGTCTTTCTTATTATATGAGAACATGGTTTATAGAGAATGTTCTCCCGATTCTAGGGACTCCAAATTCACATCCTAAAGTTTCGAAAGTCCCCTTATTGAAGCTCTAGTTTTTGCCCTTACGGAAATTGGAGTGTCCTATCTTCTATGGTCGCCCGAGCGATGGGGAAGGCGATTGGAGAGGCGCTCCTTATATAGAGGGCTCGACAACTGACAGGGCTACCAGTCAATCTAAGACTTAGCACCAAACTCGTCTGGTTATGATGATGGTGGTAGATTTTTTGGTCGCTAAAGACTCTATCACCTTCAAGCGATCTCGCTCAAGTCGTTTGTCGAAGGTTAAAGACGACACTGCCTAAAAATTTTTCAATCTTTCCCTTGTGACCCTAAACCTTCCTCAGTTCCTTATTAGGTCCACAATAATCTTCGTTCTTGAATAGATCCCTTGGCTTTATCAAAATTATGTTTTGGTCCCCAAGCTTCATGATGTGAACCCCACCAATATACTAATGGCACCCTATGTCACGCCCCGACCCAGTTTGGTCAGATCCTCGTGAACAACCCACCGCTCTCTTTATTCAAGAGGGGTTCCCCCCTTCTTTTACTCAAGAGGAGCCAAGTGTAATCTTAACCTTATTTCTTGAAATAACATATATCAAATAAAATGCAAGCTTAAGAAAAATTAAGTATACCTAATAGAGGGTAAGGCTTAGTGTTATCCCTAGTCATCTTTCTATTTTCCTAAAAATAGATAAAAAGGGTGGGTGAGTTTCTACAACTTAGAGAATGGGTATTTTCAAAAAATGAAATTAAAAAATAGTTTTAAAATTGGAGTGAGCTAGACTCATTAATTTCTTTAAAATATCTCATTCGTGAAATCTACATTCTTATAGCCATTTCTCAATCCTCATTCATAACTGGTGTGTTTATCAACCAACACATTCCCTTCATCATGAAGAAAACACACATTCGCAAGGCAGCACATCTACTGCATCCACTTGTGGCGTCGGAGCGACTTTTCCAGCCACCTAGATAGAAGCACGCCCACTTCTATCATGAGAATGAGTGGATGTACGTGACATCCAACACTCAATCCTGTAAATAAAACTCTATGTTCGTATGAGGACAGAGACCTCATCCCAACCTCACCCCGATCTCATGCATATGAAGCTATGTCGAGTTTCCCTGATTGTTGGCACGACAATCTTCCCTTATCTCCACCATATCGTCTAGTAGCCCCTAGGATGCTTCCCTACCCCTCTTAGGCATCTTGAAGGTTTCATACCTCAGTGCATGAACAAAACAACAGTTTTTCACATAAGCCCTTTAATCTGTGATGCCACTGGTCCAACAGCCCAGACCCTCAACTTGACATGCAGTTGTTTGTCTTGACTGGTCTATTGACCTACCATGTCGCACTGTCGCCAATCCATCAAGTATGTTAGTCCTCTCTTGGTACCATGGCTAAACAAATCATTCATTTTAAGTTTTCGTAGCCTAAGCTCATGTTTGTTTACGAGCTCCAGCTCGTGACAACTGGCCTTGGGCTCATTGTACGAGATTTTCAAAATCGGGCATATTTGCCCCTAAGTTCCAAAACTGAGGCCTCTGGCCTATTTGAGCTATTCGAGCTCCAGTCAAAAAGGTCTCCCAAAATTTTAAGTAGTGACACACAGTCAGGGCAGAGCACTTCTAACAAAAATGAACTTTTAGCCGTCCATCACACCAATCGGGTGTTAGGACATCTCCGTTCATAATCGATGAACGGGTTTTGTACTTCCTTCTAGGAAGCTTATTAAACCAACCGGGTATGATCTACTTACAACTGGTAAGTAGTTTTTCCACGTAATTTCAACATCACTCCTCCTAGGTGTGATGGTTAAAATACCACTTAATAGTTGTTTTTCATTTTCAAGGTGCTTATCATCCCAACTAGGCATGATATAAAAATCTCACTCACCCGATATTTGTAGTGTATTTCCTCTAAATTGGCTTTCTTCCACTTGTGAGCTTTGTTTTATCTAGCTTTCCCAATACCTTGTGTTCCTAGATGGTATGAACATTTTTGTTTGTTATTCCTTGACTTAATAGCCTTCATTCATTATGAATGAATAATGGCTTACCTTTCCGCACTAATTCGACCTTAGAAGGGCTAAGGAGGTGTTGGGAGAGCTTGGTTTGGCCTAAGGAGGGCTCGAATTGATCGATTTTAGCTCGACAGAAACAGGGCAGCTTCGAACCGTTAGAGCTGCTTCACTATTTGATCACATCGGCACTTCTCTGGCGACCCTCGGAGTAATTAGAGACTACCACCGTGTAATTGACTTCTCCCCGAGTCTAAGAAACCCGACCACACCTTTTTTGGCTCAAAAAAGACCCTATATCAGAGCTTTGGTTTGAGCTTCACCGAAAAACTGAGTAGCTGAGAGAGAGTGAGGTTTTCAGGTGTGGAGAGGATGAATGGAGAGGGGCTCTTTATTTAGGCAGCTCGGGGACTCATCGGCCATCCGTTTGGCACCTTTATGACAGTCATTGTGGCATGAAACGTACTAAACGGAAACATTTCCTCTTCGCCGATGCTGGTTTGATTTTCAGGTGAGTGAATAGTGCTGTCATCTGAAGGAAGAAGACGACACTGTTCCGAACCGGATCGGACCAGTCCGAACTAGGTTCATAGCTTAAACCAACTAGTTCATGTCCAATTCGACCGAGTTTTTCAAAATTAAAAATTTCTAAATTCATTCTCTATCAAATGATTACTTCAATTCTCCAATTTAAATTTTCTGGGCCACCTAGAAAAATGAATTTAGCATTCGGTTCAATAGTGGTTCAAACCGGCCCAAATCGGTTCAATCCGGTTCGGATCCAGTTCACCTGAACTGGTTTTGTTTTTATCTCCCATTCATCCTAAAGTCATTTTTTCATGACTTCTATAACTTTTTAGGTCACTTGAAATCCATAAATTTCCCAGTATGCCCTTCCTCTATCGGTTCCGGATCATAAACCGACTCGGTTCATAAAACGGTTCAATCCGACTTGCATCCGATTCACTTGAACCGATCTAGTTTTCTCTCCAAAATTGTCCTAAGGTCCTTTTCCAAGGTTTTTTATGAACCCTTTGGGTCACTCGGGAGTTGTAAATTTTCTAAATTCCCCATTCTGTAATGATCAGGTTTGTAAACTGATTTGATTTTCTCACTCGGTTTAACCAATTCTTTTCCCGGTTTTCCTAAACTCTAAAGAGCGGGGTTTACAACTCTCCCCTCCTTTTAGGAGTTTTGTCCCCAAAACTTATTTCACACTTTTTGTACTAGAATGAACCTTCATTTATATAAATTTCGTAGTTTATCAATCTACAATCTTCTTGGTTATTTCTATTTATCCCTTATTTCGCATAATTAAAATTTTATTTTCATTCATATTCTTTTCTCATTCCATGGAGCTTACTTTAGCTAAACATATCTCACTAGAAGGCTTAAGGTCATATCCTTAAATTTACATCCTTCGTTTTTCCCAGAGCACTATTTCTCCATTCTAAAATCATTTACTTAAGATTTTAGGATTGGCAGTTCCAAAATACTCAACCCTTCTTGCATTCAGTTATTTCCTTTATTATTGACCTTCTTAGATTAGTGTACATTCTTGCATCACGTGTATGCTTCCAGAGATGTTAGTGTTGTCACCTTTTCCTCCTATATTGATCCTTCCCACATTCATTGGTTATTACAACTTCGTTCTACATTTAATGTCTGACTTTTCCATGCTCAAATCATAAACTCCTGCTTCCTTACATCATTCCTTATTCCCATGGACGTCCTTTCTTTTAAGGTCTCTTCTATTCTTAATCCATTCTTACTCACTCGTGATCAATCTACGTATGACATCCTTTGATGTTGTCTACCTACTTACCCATTACTAGGGATTTAACTTGTCCCTACATTCACGATCTATTCCCCTTTGTACTTGATCCTTTCATTTCCAACAGCTTGTCTTTGATGAGCTTATCTTCTTTCCAGTTCCATAGGTTTCATTTCCTCCTAATTGGTTCACATGTGTCTTTCCAAGGCTCCCTTCCTTGGTAAGTTTTACACTTCTTTTCTCCCAGAATTTCCTTCTAGTTTTATCGTTGTGAATGTCCAGCCTTAAATGATATTCCTTGGTGTCATTCTCTCTTGCTCACCTTTACCCTTATGACCCCATAGATACTTCTTGTGTATATCGTTCTCATTCTTACTCCTTTTTTCAGTACTTAATTTATTTCTCTAAGGTGGAGTTCACATTCCCTTACCTCCCCCCCCCCCCAATCTCCTCATCATTCTACTTAATTCTTATTTAGTTTTTTCCTAGTTTTCGGTCAATTACTCATGTCTTGTCCATTGGTGTCTTCACGACTTTTCTCTGCCCTAATGTCTCAAAGGTTTTTACCTTTCCATCCTTTCCCTTTTTTATCGGGTCTATGACCTTCACAAGGATCGACTTGTTGATTGTCCCATTGGCTTTATCCTCTTCATTATTTATTTTGAGAGAATTATCTCTTGAATCCTCTTGTCTTTGGTATCCATCCCTTCGCCCTATTTTGGGTATGATCCTTATTATTTTCCAATCCTTCTTGGAGTGTAGTTTATTTCCTGAATTATTTAGTTGCTATGGGTTATTTCCTTCAATTAGGTCCATCTAAAATTCCTATTTAGGTTTCCATGCTTTCTTACAAGTAGATCGTACTTAACCTCCCCAAATACTTAATTAACCACTTGTACTTCTTACTGAGGTCCTTATTTCGGCTCCGATTTTTGTGACATTTCCTCCGTTAATTTTCTTAACTTGAAGTTTTCTCCTTCCACGATCCAACTTCCTATTCTTATCCTTCTTCTAGTGTCTCCTATTCTGGGATTCTTACGTTCGATCCTCCTACTGTTTCTAAGAGGTTCTTCTTTTATTCTTCACTTTATACTTAGGGATCTTGTATGGTTCATTTAGTCTAGCTTTTCTCCCCTTTTGGTTCCATATCACTTCTTCCAATAAGTCACCTTAGTTTATGGGGTTCCTAAGAAATTGTGTCCTAGTTCATTACAAGTAGGTGTTATACTTGGGCTTTCTTGCTATCGAATCTTCTTCTTATCCTGCCCTAGTGATCTTAACATCTTTAATGTTCCCCCATAACTTATTTCCTTTCTTCTAGATCAGCTTCCATTCCTTTGGTTTCCAATAATCTATTCCTTATTATTTTTTTCCTTACTCTTATTCTTTAAGCCTTTCCCTAACTCTTTGATGTTTCCTTTTCTTTCCTTTCCTCAGTTAAGATCTCCCTTAGGTAAGCTCTTCCTTGCTAACTTGATTATACATCTGAGGGAAAGTCTTAAAGGTTGAGGTTAATAATCTGTTTTTCCTTCCTTGGCTGATTTTCTATCTTTTAATTAGCATACTCTTTTTGCTTTGAATTTATCAAGGAACTTAGAAGTTTTATAAAAAATTTCTCCTTCATTCATTCAAAAAGTATTTGCCATACTTGGCTTATTACATAAGTTTTCTACCCCCTAATCCCTTGGGGTCATGGGCCAAGAGCTAACCTTAGAATGGTTGTGAAACTCTTGATCAGAAGGCTCTGAGGAACTAGTTTGAGTCCATCCGTATTCCCTAATGGGACGAATTTTATGTATGGCCTCCAATTCGTACCGCCTTAGTACATCAACCTCGCACTCATAGGTCCACTTCATCCATTGGGAGGGATTGAAACCAGGTTGAGTAGGTGGAGGTACTTGATGGACCTTCATGAAGGTGGCATACGCATCCCAATAGTTATCCCATGCCTCTTTTTTGGTTGGATTCCTCTCCGATTGTTATGGGGCTGAAGGAAGGGTTGGGCTCCTAGAAGGAGGTACATGTTCCTCTTGTCTTAGATGAGGGTAGGTGATGCCTTCTAGTTCTAATAGGTCTCCTACTAGATTTCGGTAGTCTTCCATCATGTCCTTGGGTACTCTTTTCTCGCCCTTCACGAATCTTTGAACTACTTCCTCCCTTGGGTTGGGTGTCTTTTTCAGGGTTATGGGTGGAAGGCTAGATTTCACCGTGAACTTCCTAGGGATTCTCCTTCCTATAAGATAATTAAAATTTGACTAATGTCCGGGCATAATATTAACAATGTTTCAAGGGAACTTAGCTCTAATACCACTCAAGGTTTCACGCCCCAACCCAGTTTGGTCGGATCCCCATGAAAAATCTATCGCTCTCTTGGTTCAAGAGGGGTTTTCCCCTTCTTTTACTCAAGAGGAGTCAAACGTAATCATAACCTTACTCCTTAGAATAACATATATCAAATAAAATGCAAGGTTAAGAAAAATTAAGCATACCTAACAAAGGGTAATCCTTGGTGTTATCCCTAGTCATCATTCTATTTTCCTAAAAAGGGATAAAAAAAAGGTGGGTGAGTTTCTACAACTCAATGGATAGGTATTTTCAAAAAATAAAGTTATAAAAATAGTTTTTAAATTGGAGTGTGCCAGACTCCGTAATTTCTTTAAAATATCACATTCTTGAAATCTCCTTTTTTATAGCCATTTCTCAATCCTCATTCATAACCGGTGTGTTTATCAACCAACACAAGCCCTTCATCATGAAAGGAACACACATTCGCAGGGCAACACGTCCACTGCACCTACTTGTAGCATTGGAGCGACTTTTCTGACCACCTAGATAGAAGCATGTCCACTTCTACCTTGAGAATGAGTGGATGTACGTGACATCCAACCCTCGATCTCGTAAATAAAACTATGTGTCCGTATGAGGACAGAGACCTCATCCCAACCCCACCTCGATTTCATGCACATGAAGCTACATCGAACTTCCCTGACTGTTGGCACAATAATCTGCCCTTATCTCTACTATGTCGTCCAGTAGCTGACGCATTACTACCCCTCTTAGGTGTCTTGAAGGTCTCATACCTCAGTGCATGCACAAAATAACAGTTTTCCACATAAGCCATTTATTCTTGGTGCCACTAGTCCAACGGCTCCAACCCTCAACTCGACATATAGCTGTTTGTCTCTACTGGTCCATCGACCTGTCATGTCGCACTACTGCCAGTCCTATCTTGGTACCATGGCCAAACAAATCATTCATTTTAAGTTTTCATAGCCTAAACTCATGTTTGTTTACGAACTCCTGCTCATGCTAACTGGCCTTGGGTCCACTATACAAGATTTTCAAAATCGGGCATATTAGCCCCCAAGTTCCAAAATCAAGGCCTTCGGCCTATCCTAAGCTATTTGAGCTCCCATCAAGGTCTCCCAAAATATTTAAGCAATGGCACATAATCAGGGGACAGCACTTCTGACAAAAATAAACTTTTAGTCGTCTATCACATCAATCGGGTGTGAGGACATCTACACTCATAATCGATGAATGGGTTTTCTACTTCCTTTTAGGAAATTCATTATGCCAACCAAGTATATTCTACTTACAATCAATAATTAGTTTTTTTGCATAATTTTCACATCACTCCTCCCAGGTGTGATGGTTAAAATACCATTTAATAGTGGGTTTTCATTTCCAAGGTGCTTATCATCCCAACCGGGTATGATATAAAAATCTCACTCACCCGATATTTGCAGTGTATTTCCTCTAAATCGGCTTTCGTCTCCTTGCGAGCTTTGTCTTAGCTAGCATTCCCGATACCTCGTGTTCCTACACGGTATGAACATTTTTGTTCATTATTCCTTGACATGATAGCCTTCATTCATTATGAATGAATAACTTTTCAACTTTTTAAATATTTGTAATTTGGTCCCTAAAGTTCTTTTTCTTTTACTTTTGGTCCCAATTGCCTATTTTTCCCTAAATTGAGTCTCAAAAATTCAAAATTATACTTTGAGACCTCAATTTATTCAAAATTTCATAAAGGGGTTCAAATTTCCCAAATTCCCAATTGGGTCCTCAATTTTTCTAAAATTACCATTTTGCCCCTAGTTTACAAAAATGGTAAGTTTTACCCAAAAAATTGCCCAATTGGTCCTCCAACATCTTTATCATGTCCAATTGGCCCTCAATTTTATGAAATTGTATTTTAGTCCCTCAAATTTTTGAAATCCCCAATTTTTCCCCCAATTTCAACTTTCCAAAACAGCCAAATTTGATTTCATCAAATTGACCGATCAAATGAGTTTAATTGTTGAAATTGAAGTTAGATTGGACTTCCTACATCTTCATACAATTCAATTGCACTTTGAATTGCACGATTTGACGTCGGAACGAGCTCAAATGGAGCTTCATCGAAAAACTGAACATAGAGAGAGAAAGGTTCGAATGCTTATCGTTGGGGGTGCAACGGTCCGAGCATTCGATCCGGGCAGATAGATCTTGTGCTAAGGTTCCTCCAAGGATCAAGACTTGCATCAATTGATGCCAAATTGAAGGAGAATTTAGTCAATAAAAATGTGTCGGATCTCTCTCTAGCACCGATCAGAATTTACAGAGGGAAGCCAAATTGGTTTATCTTTACGCATTAATTCGGTCATAGGAGGGCTGAGGAGATGTTGGGAGAGCTTGGTTTGGCCTAAGGAGGGCTCGAATTGGCCAATTTTAGCTCAATAGAAACAAGGCAGCTTCGGTCCACTGGAGTTGCATCACTGTTTGATCACACCGGCACTTCTACGACAACCCTCATAGCAATTGAAGACTACCACCGTGTAACTGACTTCTCCTCGAGTCTAAGGAATCTGACCATGCCTTCTTTGGCTCAAAAAAGACCCTATATCAGAGCACTAGTTCGAGATTCACCGGAAAACTAAGTAGCTGAGAGAGAGTGGGGTTTTTAGGTATTGAGAGGACAAATGGAGAGGGACTCTTTATATAGGGAGCTCAAGGACTTGTAGGTCATCCGTTTGGCACCTTTATGACAGTTATTGATGGCATGAAATGTACTGAACGGAAATGTTTCCTCTTCACCGGCGCTGGTTCAATTTTTCAATGAGTGAACAGTGCTGTCATCTGAAGGAAGAAGACGACACTATTCTGAATCGGACCCGACCGGTTCGAATCAGGTTTAAAGCTTAAACCGGTCAGTTTAGGCCCGATTCGACTAAGTTTTTCAAAATTAAAAATTTCTAAACTCATTCTCTATCAAATGGTGGCCTCAATTCTCAAATTTGAATTTTCTAAGACACCTAAAAAAATGAATTTAGCATCCAGTTCAATAGTGGTTCAAATCGATCCAAATCGGTTCAATCCGGTTCGGGTCCAATTCACCTTAACCGGTTTGGTTTTCATCCCCAATTTATCCTAAAGTCCTTTTTTCATGACTTTTGTGACTCTTTAGGTCACTTGAAATCCATAAATTTCCTGGTTTGCCCTTCTTCTATCGGTTTCGGTTCATAAACCGACTCAGTTCATAAAACGGTTCAATCTGGCTTGGATCTGGTTTACCTGAACTAGTCTAGTTTTCTCTCCCAAATTGTCCTAAGGTCCTTTTCCAATTTTTTTATGAACCCTTTAGGTCACTCGGGAGTTGTAAATTTTCCAAATTGCTCGTTCTCTGTTGATCGGGTTTGTGAACCGGTTCAATTTTCTCACTTGTTTGGCTAGTTCTTTTCCCGATTTTCCTTAACTCCAAAGAGCGGCGTTTACACCCTACACCAAATATGGAATAGACCCCAAGACTTTCACGACCCAAGTAAAAAATGGAATATACCTTATTTGGTTGAGAAACAAGGTATGGATAGACATAGACGCCACACCCAAATACTCTAAGAAGAACTTTTAGAAAACCCTGATGATAAGTCTGATTGATTGAATGTCACATGTAAAAACCTAATAAGTTCAAAAGTTCTCTTAAAAGAGAAATAAGATATATATATCTAACAATATTATTGAAATCAAATATATTTATATAATGTTACAAAGTTAGTCTTTTATAGGCACTAATTAATACTAGCTATCCTATAAATAAGAAAATAAAATATTATGATTAGCATGTCAGCTATTAATTATTCATATAGAAAATATTGCTAATATATTTATTGTTTATTTATTTAAAGATGTCTAATATAATAAATATTCTAAACTTAGCATATTATATTAGATATATCTAGGAAATATATTATTTTATTATTCAATACTAACATTTATTATATTAATAAATCTTTCATTCAAATTGCATCCTTCTTTTGGGCTATTGTTGTACTCTTCTACTAGGCTTCTAGTTTGGCTTTCTACAATTGATCCAATAAGCCTATTCAATCATTTTTTTAGTTATTTTAGCCCTTGACCTTTTAATTGGGCATTGCGAATTGGCAGCACCCTTACTTAGACTCACATCACTTCATACCATATCGAAACTTACTTAAAAAATTATGAATAACTGATATAATATCTCTAAACACTTCCTCTATGTCGTCATGGTATTTGTCTAGTCAGGATTAGTCGGAACAATACACATTAGGGCCAGTTTCTAAGGCTCATCAAAAATTGGCAAAAGTCGATAAAATGTCAGGAACTCGCCTGAGATGGTTACTCGGTTAGTGACACAAATAGGGTTGAAAAGTTGCCTTCTAGAGGAATCTGTGGGCTCTTTAATCACCTCAAATGGAGGCCCGAGTTACTTGAAAATTAAGATTTACTAAACTTAGTAATCACGAGAAGCAAGTCGAGACTTTCATGAATTAATTTGACCTTAATACTTATCATCAGTTTGAGATGCTAGCCAAGACTTTGATTAGAAGTTTACAACCAAAAATCATCATTTTACCATTTTTGGAGCTCAATGGAATGTTTCACAATCCTTGATTCTTGACCAAATGGCTCATTTAGGGTTTGTTTAACATCAATTTCACAATATTCATTATCTCAACTCAAACCAACTTCCCAATCCATCTTGGTTCATTAGCCTCATTCGACCTTAAATACCGGTTCAACTCAAATTTGTTTCTTGTTTGATCAATCCTTTCACACCTTGAAAATTTGGGTATTTACATGCATATAACATTTATTATAATATGTGAATGACTTCAAAAGTGACTTTTATTGGGAGGGAGTCCAACATTAAATGCAATATTCCATTGGTTTGTCAAATGAATTATATTTTACCATGTGGATAAAATACTTCTCCACATCTCCCTCATGAGTGAAGTTGTCGCTTAGTGGGGATTTAATAAGATTTAATTCACGCTAGTAATCAAGCATCTTGAGTATATCTAAGTTTAGAAATGGATACATCTTACTTTGCAACTTTTCCAATGACAGTCTTGTCTACAATTTTGGCATAATTATTTGAGTCTTCTTGTCCTTCCTCTTTATCAAGAGTGTAACATGCATTGCATTTGATATCATATCATGGTTTATATTTTACTTAAAAGATAACTTCTATCATTTATTCTTATCTAGATGATATTTCACCCTATTATACTCGTAGACAAATGATTCATGTGCACCACTTGCCTTAATTCTCAAGTATATGCCATGAGTTTATGTTATGAGTTCTTCAAATATTTGTGACTCAATTCTTTTATAGATATATCACAATCCTCACAATCCCTAGTGTATCTATTATATGCACATGCCGATTGTAAAAGCTCACCTTTGGATATTATAAGTAACATGCTCATCTTATAGTTGGTGTGCACGATTAAGTTAAATCATAAATAAATTGTGTTTTTTACTTTAAAATCAATTGAGGAACTCATACTCTCTTTCATTCCAACTATCATGTGAGTTAAATACAATATTTGCATATCAATCAAAGACTTCACCTTTCAACCTTTGTACAAATTGTTTTACCATAAAATTTCTTTCAATTTCTACATTATTGCAGATATTGACAAAAGTAAATAACATGTTGTCTAGGATATCCATTTTATTTAGTTGAAATTTTGGTGGCTCATAATCATCGGCATCTTGAGCAATTACATAAGTATGACTTTATATAGGAAGACAAAGATGAGATCACCACCTAAGTTTTATATTTCATGACTTTATACATTGATTTGAGCTATCTAAATTGACTGGAATGACCTTTGTTAAAGTACTATCATTTTATTTTAAATTATGTCAACTTTCCATACTTCAACCTGTGTATGGGTTTCATGTGGGGTCCTTGTAACTTTGAACACCCTTGAACGCGCAACCATAATTTTACATTGTTGTGTATACCTTTGATAAATGTTTATGGCTTGTTGAGCCTCGTTAATTCTCTCCATCTTGTTCGTAGGGGTGACAATTTTAGAGCCTCAAATTCAATTCATGAGATTATCAAGTGACATTACCATGAGTTGATATACGTGTGATTTTCTAATGATGTTATGTTTGTCCGCGTGCAATATTCTAGGTTGTTTGGACACTTACCTCTTCATAAGGTTTTGAGGATTTAAGGCAAAGGAGATAGATTTTTATCATTATCTAACAATTGCATGTGTTTAGTGAGTGTATCTATATCAATATCATGATAATTAAAGAATAACTTATAGTTAACACCATATTAAGGAGTGTAGAAACAAATTTTTGATGTTTTGTATATGTGGTTAATATGCTTGTTTTGGTCAACATACGTGATTTATCTTCCAAATGACATGATCATGTATTTCTACTCGTATAAACCATATTATCGATATATAAATAAACATTCATGTTAAAATATTATTATTATTATTTAATTATAATATAATTTTATTAATTAATATTACCTCATATAATTATTATTTATTTATATATTTATATTATTTTTCTATAAACAATATATCTATCATGTAATTTATTGAATAATTTATTAATAAATAGTTATCGTGATTTAGGTTTATAATCTAACAAATCTATTTTTATACTCTATTTTAAATTTATACATGTTATCACATCGGGTTATTATTATGTTAGGTAAGATTTTACAAATTTAATATATATATATATTTTACCACTCAAGTAAAGTATAAGAATTTGAAAGTGTGAAAAAATTGTTAATCTACTATTTTATGCTAAAAAACTTATAGTCCAACTATATATAAAATTGTTAATCTAGTATTTTATGCTAATGGAATAGAAAACAGTTTTGAATTGATATAACTATATCGGTAAAACAAAAAACAAACTTCAGTTAGTTTATTTTATGCTGACGTAATGTAAAACAACTTTTATTTTGTGTCTGATATGCTGACGAAATAAAACATGGATTTTAATTTCTTGGTATAGAGTTAGAATTTAATAGTGTGCGTTTATAATTTTATAAAATTAATATATTAAGTGAATTTATATTTATTGAATGAAAAGGTTAAAATATTATAATATTTTATTATAATATTTTAATTAATTATAATATATAATATAATATTATTAGTTAATATTATATTATATATTATCGTATTATTTATTTATATATTTATTTTATTATAAATATATAAATAAGTATATTTATTATATAATTTATTAAGTTATTTATTAATAAATAATTATTATCAAATTTTATATTTTTTTAATTACTAAATTTACTTTTCAATATAATATCTTATACTTATATATTTTAAATTTTTATAATTGGCCACTAAGAAATGATAAGTACAAAAAAAAAGGAAATTTGGATGGTAATATATTAGTAATATTTTCTATGTTATATATTATATTATTATTATTTTAAATATTATTTTTATTATTATTAAAATATATATAATTTTGTATAATTATGGAAGAAATCAAATTATAGTATGATAGTATAAGTATAATTCTAATAAATTAAATAATTGTACATTTTATAATATATATTAATAACTAGATTAAATGTAGTTATTTAAATATTTATAACTTATAATTTATTATATATTAATAGTTCTACATTAATTTGTTTAAATTTATGAATTATTTTTTTCCTATATAAATGAGATATTGTAAATTTAACAATAAAAGAAAATTTACAATTTTATATCTATTTAGTATTGCACTTTTTTTATTTTATATTTTTTTCATTTATTTTATAGTATTAGAGTATTCTTAATAATGCAATTCGATACTAAATACAAGTTACACTGTTTAGATTTATTTTCTTTCATTTTTTATTGATATCATAATATTATCTAAATTTATTTTGTTTTTACTATATTTTTATCATTATTTCACCATCAACTTCACTTGCTCACTTTTATATTTTTTTTTTGAAACCTAAAAAATCAACTTGAGTTCTTCAACTATAGCAGTTTAACTTCCAATCAATATTTCAGTAGTTCCGATTAAGTTGGATAGAACAAACTATTTTCTATATCACAACAATATGATACCACTCTTGGAAATTTACAAATTAATGGGATATGTCGATCGAACCATCCTGACACCGCCAGAGTTCTTGCCTACTCAGAAAGATGATAAATCTACTATTATTCTCAACCCATCCTATAATACTTGGAAGATTTGTGATAAACTATGTCTCACCACTATCTTATGATTATTAGACACTCAAGTTAATGTACGGGTAATTGGAATTCACAATTTTACAGATATGTGGGATAAATTAGAAGTTCTATTTGCTCATTAAGATCTCCTTAACTCTCAATGATGTGACACGGTTAAAGAAGATCGAACAATGGGAGTTTACCTGACGTCCATCGCCAGTCTCGCCACCATCTATGCCCAAATTGGCCTTCCTAAATCAAAAACAGAATTCTCGCTGGTTTAGGAGAACAATATCAGTCTCTTTGTATGGCCCTCACTCCTACACTCAAGCAAACAAGTTTAGATGAACTCAAATCCATTCTCATTTCTGAAGAAGCCAAGCTCAATTACAAAATCAGTAGAGTAATCTTACCATCACCACTCATGAGTCCTCGCTTGTCCACAACATCGTCATTCGCCGGTGTCACTCGCCACTATTATTGTGGATCTACCGACTCTTTTTTCCCAAGGCGATTTTCGGAGCATCGACCCCGTTTCTCACCTTCGATTCAAGGGCAATTCTCGAACCCTAGAATCACATCTAGAAATCAAGAATAAGAGTATGTGTTAGGCTCTCGCATGAATAGTCCATCATCAGAATCTGAAAGGCGACATGTCACTAAACATGTGGGCTCTTATAACACTATCAAAAATCGGGCATCATGGCAACCACAAAGTAACAATCGACAGCAGTCTAATACGCACAGAATATATCATGAGCCAGTTTTCGGTACATATAAGTCGGGCATACGCAATTATCAACAACGAGATTATCCTTTTGTTTGTCAAATATGTCAAAAATTAGGCCACATTGCTCCTGATTGTCCTCAATTTCCGACAAACTACAGAACCCCTGAAGTCAACGTAGCCCACGATAATGATCCAGGAGCTCATACTCTTGACTAGTATATAAATTCTTGCGCCACCAACCATGTGACCAATGACATACACATTTATCTATATAGGAAAATGTAATTCATCTTGAACAATTGCTTATTGGAGACGGATCAAGTTTAAAATTTCTCTCTGTCGGTTCAACTTCCTTTTCAAACTCATTGAGACGATTTCCTTTAACTAAAGTATTATATGTTCCCACTATCTCTATGAACTTATTATCTGTTTCCCAATTTACTCAAGATAATCATTGTTATTTTGAGATTCACCCTCATTTTTTTGTCGTAAAGGATCGTCTCACTCATCAGGAATTGTTCTGGGGAGCTCGTAAAGGAGGCTTGTACTATCTGCGTGCAACACACTTATCATCAGTTAGTCCTCGCATTCTAAGTGTTCAGATATTTCGCAACATTTGGCATAATAGACTTGGACATCTTGCATTTCCTATTGTATCTCAACTTTTATCCACAAATTCAATAGAAAGTAATTTTATTGGTACTATATTTTGTTCCTTGAGTAAAATTACTCAAAAGTCTTTTCCTCTTACTAATCATAAAAGCACTCATCATTTTTAACTAGTACATACTGATATTTAGGGACCTGCTCCAGTCTGATCTTCTACTGAATATATTTACTATATTCATTTAACTGATGATTATAGTAAATATTCTTAGTTTTTCCTTATGAAAAATCGGTCGGAGGCTCTTCAAATCTTTCGTACATTCCGACTACGTGTTGAAAATCTATTTGACACCAAAATTAATTTTTTTCAATCAGATGGTGCCAAAGAATTTTTATCTGTAGCCTTTCAAGTTGAACTTCAAAATAATGGGATCACTCATCATCTTTCATGTCCTCACACACCCCAACAAAATGGATCTGCAGAAAGAAAACCTAGACACATCATTGATATGGGACTCACACTTTTAAGTCATGCTCATCTTCCCATCAAGTTTTGGGATTTTGCATTTGAAAGTACAGTCTATTTAATCAATAGATTACCTACTCGTACACTTCAATCTCAATCTCCTTACCAAATTTTTTACAAAACTCCACCAATCTTGATGCGAACCTCGCCAATATGTTGACGACACCCTACACCAAATATGGCAAGACACCAAGACTTTCACGACGCAAGTTCGAAAGGATGGAATATACCTTGTTTATGTGAGAAATAAGGTATCGGATATCTAAACGCCACACCCAAATCCTCTAAGAAGAACTATTAGAAAACCTTGGTGATAAGTCTTTAATTGCTTGAACGCCACAGGTAAAAACCTGATAAGTTCAAAAAGCTCTTTCAAAAAAAAAAAAAAGAAGACAAAACTCACAAGATTAAAATTCCAAAGTGTGTCTTCCAATGCTATGGAGTATGTCTTTTATAGGCTCAGAAAACAACCGCATAGCCCACAAAATAAGGAAAAAAATCTATTATGATTATAAGCTAACCATATCTAATCTAAATATATAAGATATTTAATAACTAATTTAAAAATCTGAACTACCTAATATTATCCTAAGAGATTTATTATATTAATAAATCTCTCCTTATTAATTAAATATGGACTTTCTCTTGGGCTCTTTATTTGGGCTTCCATTTGAATATTCAACAATCTCTTTAATCAACACATATAAAGCTTCTTTGAATCTTTTAGCCCTTAACCTTGTGATTGGGCCCTCTTGCAGTCTTAAATAATTATTCATCTCATTTGGTGACAAACTGTCTAGCTCCATTGCAGGTTCGATTGATTAGACTTGTGAATTCGTAGTCTATTTAGTCGGATTCACATCATTCTCCCCCTCTTGAAAATGATTTGTCCTCAAATCTTCTATTTCTTCATCACCTACATCAAAGGGCATTAAATCAGTAACATTGAAGTTTTCATTAACGCCATACTCACCAAGTAACTCTAACTTGTAAGCATTATTATTAATGCGTTCCAACACACGAAATGGTCCATCTCCTCTAGGAAGAAGTTTTGATTGCCTTTGTTCCGGAAATCATTCTTTCCTCATATGAAGCCAAACCCAATCGCCGGGTTAAAAGATGACACTTTTGCAGCCCTTGTTTTCTTGTTTTTCATAAACTTTAGTCATTTGTTCTATGTGCATCTCTGTCTTCTCGTGTAGTTCTTTCACAAACTCTGCTTTTCTCTTTTCATCAAAATTCACCAATTCACCTACAGGAAGTGAAGTTAGATCTAGAGGGGTTAATGGATTGAAATCATAAATAATCTCAAATGGTGAAAACTTAGTTGTAGAATGAACATAACGATTATAAGCAAATTCAACATGTGGTAAGCAATCTTCCCGTGATTTCAAATTCTTTTTTATTATAGAATGTAATAAAGTACCTAATGTCCTATTTACTATTTATGTTTGACCATCAGTTTGTGGGTGACATGTTGTTGAAAACAGCAGTTTGGTTCTCAATTTACCCCATAGGGTTTTCCAAAAGTAACTCAAGAATTTAGAATTATTATCAGAAACAATAGTTCTAGGCATACCATGCAATCTGACAACTTCTCTAAAGAACAAATCAGCAACATTCGATGGATCATCAGTTTTATGACATGGAATGAAATGTGCCATTTTCAAAAACCTATCAACTACCACAAACACAGAATCCCTCCCCCTCTTAGATCTTGGTAATCCTAAAATGAAATCCATGGAAATATCAATCCAAGGTGCATTAGGAATCGGAAGAGGAGTATACATGCCATGAGGTTGTTGCCTAGACTTAGACTCTTTACATGTAATGCATCGAGAACAAATTTTCTCAACATCCCTTTTCATATGGAGCCAAAAAAAATGCTCATGAATTATCGTCATGGTCTTATCTACCCCAAAATATCCTATAAGTCCACCAGCATGCGCTTCCTTAACAAGTAACTCACACAAAGAAGACTAAGGGATGCATAATTTGTTTTCCCGAAAAAGAAATCCATTTTGTAAATAAAATTTTCCAAACTTACCACTTCTACAACTTCTAAACACTTCACAAAAATCAGGATCATTTGGGAAGTATGAATTTTTTTGTAACCCGAAATTTTGGTCAAAAATTTGTATGTACGCCTGATCATAAATAACCATAAATTAATATATATTTAATTATTGTAATTAATACCAATAATTTAATACCTAAATTAAATTATTTGAATTAATACCAAAATTTAATTTATTGGAATTAATACCGAAATTAAATTATTGGAATTAATACCAATAATTTATGGCAATATTAATACTAGTAATAAATCTCGCCCATTTAATACACGAGTTTCACGCCTATATAAAGAGGTCATCCCCATTTTATTCTCCTAACACCTGAACACTTCTCTCTCTCTCTCACTACTGCTCCATTTCCTAGTAAAGCTCGAACCAGAGCTTCGACTTGAACAAAGGTCGGGCTCTTTAGAACCAAGGAGAAGACAGCTATCTGATAGCAAACTCCAGTCAATCTAAGAATCGTTGGAAAAGCGCCAGCGTGATAGAATAGTGAAGCAGCTCCGACGGACCGAAGCTGCCCTATTTCAGCCAAGCTGAAATCTGCCATTTCACGCCCTGCTTAGGCCAATCCAAGCCCTCCCAACACTTCCTCATCCTTTTCACAGCCGAATTAGGACCGAAAGGATGAACCTTAGGATGAGAGCTATCTGTTCAGATCGAAAGCTCGAACCGTCGTGCCTTCACCAGAACGTGAAATACCAGGAACGCCAGCAAGGACAAGCTCACGTGAATACAAAGAACCAGTCTAGTGGAATTCACGGCATTAACGGGTGAGTGGGTTTACTAACACCATACCCGGTTGGGATGATGAGCACAACTTAAAGATAAAAACCACTTACCGGTTGTGAGTGGAAATTTTATATCATACCCGGTAGGGGATGATAAGTACCTCAGTATAAAAATCCACTGTTTAGTGGTATTTTAATCATCACCACTTAGAGAAAGTGATGTGAAAATTATGCGGAAAAAAACTACTTACCGGTTGTAATAGATCATACCCGGTTGGTATGATGAGACTTCCTCGAAGGAAGTTGAAAACCCGTTCATCGATTATGCACGGAGATGTCCTTATACCGGCTGGTATAATGGACAGTGAAAACCTATTTTGTCGGAAGTGTTCTCCCCTGACTGTGTGCCAATGCTTAAACTATTTGGGAGACCTTCTCGAAGGGAGCTCGAATAGCTCTGATAGGCTAGGGGCCTCGGTTTTGGAACTTGGGGGCTAAATGCCCGATTTTAAAAATCTCGTACAGTGGGCCCAAGGCCAGTTGGCACGAGTAGGAGCTCATAAACGAACATGATATATGTGCCATAAAACTTAATAAGTGAATTGTTTGGCCATGGTACCAAGATAGGACCGACATGCTTAGTCAACTAGCGGCAGTGCGACATGACAGGTCGACGGACCAGTCAAGGTAAACAATTGCGGATTGAGTTGAGAGTTAGGGCCATTGGACTAGTGATATCACAGATTACATGGCAATATAAGAAAACATTGTTTGGGCATGCACTGTGAGTACAGGATCATCAAGACGCCCATGAGGGGTAGTGATGCGTCCTAAAGGCACTAGATGACCTAGTGGCTATAAGGGCAGTTCGTCATTACAGGTGTCTGTGCGAAATCTGGAGTAGCATTAAGCGCATGAGACCGGGGTGGGGACAGAATGAGGTCTCTGTCCTCATACGGACACGAAGAAGTGATTTCGGGATTGTGGGTCGGATGTCACGTACATCCACTCATTCCTAGGGTAGAAGTGGTTGGACTTCTATCTGGGTGGCAAGAAAAGTCGCTATGAAGCCACTAGCGAGTTCAGTAGTGATACTGACTTGCGAATGTGTGTAACCTTCATGATGAAGGATGTGTGTTGGGTGATGACACACCGGTAACTAAGAAATAATGAAAAAACCCAAAATTTTAAATAAAGAGATCTTTTTGAAAAGAAAGGAGTCTGGCACACTCCATATAAATATTTTTCTTAAAAGTTAAAAGTAGACCTTTGAAAACCCATTCACTGAGTAGTCGTACTCACCCCCCTCCCTTATATCCCTTTTAGGAAATCCCAGAAAGCCTACCTTGAAAGACCATCAACTAAGATGCCTGTAAGACATGTATATAAAGTTTAAAATTTCATGCAGTTTTGATTATGCTATTCTAGGAAATGGTGCAGGTTTAAAGGATGTCTTACTCTTTACGGATTATAATAAGGGGAAACCCTTTAATAAACCGTGAGAGTGGCGGGTTGTTCACGGGGATCCGACCAAACCGGATCGGGGTGTGACACTACAAATCTCCCAATAAAAGCATGTAATACATGATTCATTAATCTCATGAAAGTGCTTGGTGCATTAGTCAATCCAAAGGGCATAACTAACCATTCATATAATCCTTATTTAGTTTTAAATACAATTTTCCATTCATACCCTTCTTTCATTTGAATTTGATGATATCCACTCTTAAGATCTATTTTTGAAAATAAACAAGATCCATGCAACTCATCTAACATGTCATCCAAACGAGGAATAGGGTGGCGATACTTTACCGTGATGTTGTTGATGGCTCGACAATCCACGCACATTCGCCAAGTTCCATCCTTCTTAGGTACAAGTAGCACTGGCACAGCACATGGACTCATACTCTCTCAAGCATACCCCTTTTCAATCAGCTCTAGGTCTTGGCGTTGAAGTTCCTTTATTTCCTCAAGGTTACTTCTATATGCTGGTTGATTGGGAATCGTCGCTCCAGGGATGAAATCAATTTGATGTTTAATTCCTCGAATTGGTGGCAAACCTGGTGGTATCTCATCAGGAAAGACATCAATAAATTCCTGCAAAATAGTAATAATATTGCTTGGCAAAGATCCGACAAGATCGTTAGTACTCAAAAAGCCGTCCTTGTACATAAGTACAATAAGAGCCTAATGTGAAAGTAAAGCTCGCTTGATCTCACTTTTTCTTGTAATGAATTTGCTTTTACTCTCTTTTTTTTCCACTTCTGGCTTTTCTCTATTTTTTTTTCAACTCTGATATTTCTTCTTTCTTTTTTTTTTCTATTTTCTGTTCATTTGCCTTTTTCTTTTTCAGTTGATCCTCAAAAACTTGCCTTGGAGTCAATGGTACAAGAGATATTGGTCTCTCATTCATCACAAAAGAGTACCTATTAGTGAATCCATCATGCATAACTTGACAATCAAACTGCCAAGGTCGTCCCAAAAGTATATGGCATGCGTGCATTGGTACCACCTCACATAGTACTTCATCTTGATATTTTCCAATAGAAAATGCAACCAACACTTGTTTGGTTACCTTGAGTTCACCTTGGTCGTTCAACCATTGTAGTCGATAAGGCTTTGGATGCTTTAAGGTTGGTAATGCCAATTTCTCCACTAGCTTAGTGCTAGCTACATTAGTGCAACTTCCCCCATCTATAATAATACAACAAACCTTATTTTTCACACAACAACGAGTATGAAATAAGTTCTCACACTGGTTTTTTTTCTTCTTCTTGGGCTTGAACACTGAGAGTTTGTCATGAAACCAACAATTTCCCTTCTTCTACATATTCATCAGCATCTTCAAGTGATGGCATCCCCGAATCAATATCTTCTTTTTCATCATCGGTCTCAATTTCCCTATTAGCATTGATCACCATTGCCCGCTTATTTGGGCATTGACTTGCAATGTGACCCCTGCCTTGGCACCGGAAACACTTAATATCACGAGTTTTGGGAGTTGTGATATGGGTGTTACCTTGATTTTGGGCCACAGCTTGCTTGGTTGTCTCTTTTAGTGGTGCATGCTGAGGTTGAGTTGACTATCTATCAAATCGCCTTGAGGATGGTTTTCATGAGTTCGAGGAACCATTGTTTAATCCCCTTTTGTGTAAACTCTTTCTCTTCAGTTGTTGTTTGACTTTGATAGCTTGATGTACCATATCTTGGAGCTCAACATGATATTGCATTTCCACCACGTCAACTATCTCATGGTTTAGACCATGCAAAAATCTTGCCATTGTTGCCTCTCTGTCTTCCTCCACATTTGCTCGAATCATAGCAATCTCCATATCCTTGAAGTATTCATCAATGCTTTTTGATCCTTGGGTAAGCCTTTGGAGTTTATTGAACAACTCCCGGTGATAGTGGCTGGGAACAAAGCGTCGTCGCATGATTGCTTTCATTTCATCCCAAGACTCCACAGGGCATTCATGATTTTGTTTCTTTTCCTTCACCAACTGATCCCACCATATTATGGCATAATTAGTAAATTCGACAGCAGCAAATTGTACCTTTTTCATCTCCGAGTAATTATGATAGTTAAAAACCATATCCATCCTCTTTTCCCATTCAATATACGCTTCTGGATTAGTTTTTCCTTGAAAAGAGGGTATCTTCAACTTGATATTATCTAGGTTGTCATCAACTTGGGGTCGTTCTCTATGAGCATATTGATTGAACTCCTCGAGTTCTTGTGGATCAAAACCTCTTGAATAAAAGCTTCGAGGTCGTTGTTTAGTAGGGGTATGTTGACGCGAACCCCTCACTCCTTCTTCCAATTGATCAATTTGCTCATGAAGCGGTTCCAACTCGGAATTCAGCATTTGTCTCATTTTGCTTATTATAGCTTGCATTTGTAAATTTGGAATCAGTTGTTGGGAATCTTCTTCATTTGGCGTATCTCCTCGACGTTGTGCCATGAGTTCCTACAAATGATAAAAATAACAGAAGAACCTTGTAAACACTCTCTCACGTATTTCTCTCAATCACTTGTATTTTCACACTCAATTGGCTTTTTCTTAAAGATTCAAACACCCTTGTCTTTTTCCTCTTGTATGTCTTCTTTCAATCTGAATTGAACTTTAAAAACAAATTGTTTTTACGAAACAGTTCAACTTGAGGAACAATTAAGACAAATCAATAAGGTTTTCAAAAACCAATTACAGAAGAATTTAAGTGTGGTGTACGAATAGACTCAAAGAAGAATAAAATTTAAATAGAGAAAGAAATTAAGATGAAATGAAGTAGATTAGATAGAATAAAATTCAAGCTAGAATTGTATGCCTCTTTTTTTTTTTGCCTTTTTTGTACGAATTTTTTTTGCTCTTTTTTTTAGCACAAATTTTTTTTGCTTTTTTTTCTCTTTTTTTTCTACAGGGATTTTTTTGGCTTTTTTTAACCGACTGAAGAGAAGATAGATAGAAGAAGATGAGAATTTTTTTTCTTTTATAGAGAATAGAATAGGTAGAGAAGATAAAAAAAGAACAAGATAAAAAAATGGGATAGAACTTGTCGTGCAACCATGTGTTATGATACCAACTGATGCGAACCTCGCCAATATCTTGATGACACCCTACACCAAATATGGCAAGACCCCAAGACTTTCACGACACAAGTTCGAAAGGATGGAATATACCTTGTTTATGTGAGAAATAAGGTATCGGATATCTAAACGCCACACCCAAATCCTCTAAGAAGAACTATTAGAAAACCTTGGTGATAAGTCTTTAATTGCTTGAACGCCACAGGTAAAAACCTGATAAGTTCAAAAAGCTCTTTCAAAAAAAGAAAGAAGACAAAACTCACAAGATTAAAATTCCAAAGTGTGTCTTCCAATGCTATGGAGTATGTCTTTTATAGGCTCAGAAAACAACCGCATAGCCCACAAAATAAGGAAAAAAAATCTATTATGGTTATAAGCTAACCATATCTAATCTAAATATCTAAGATATTTAATAACTAATTTAAAAATCTGAACTAACTAATATTATCCTAAGAGATTTATTATATTAATAAATCTCTCCTTATTAATTAAATATGGACTTTCTCTTGGGCTCATCTTGGGCTCTTCATTTGGGCTTCCATTTGAATATTCAGCAATCTCTTTAATCAGCCCATATAAAGCTTCTTTGAATCTTTTAGCCCTTAACCTTGTGATTGGGCCTTCTTGCAGTCTTAAATAATTATTCATCTCATTTGGTGACAAACTATCCAGCTCCATTGTAGGTTCGGTTGATTGGACTTGTGAATTCGTAGTTTGTTTAGTCGGATTCACATCAAATCTACACTCATTTATGAGTCTTTAGATGTTTATACTTTCCCTATCTTCGATCATATCAAACTCATAAATTTCAACCTCGCTCTAAAGCTTGTGTCTTCCTTGGGTATCCTACTGATTTTATTGGTTATCGATGTCTTGATCCACAAATAGGGCGTATCTTTATTAGTCCAACTATACACTTTAATGAGACTAACTTTCATTTTGATAAGTGTTTGTCAATAGCTAGTACAACTCCAAGACTCATGGTAATTCTATTATTCCTTCTCTCTCCTCTTATTTTTTTTCCTCAATACCTGCATCTAATTCTCCAATAACAATATCTGATGAGCTATCTCCATCTACTCACTCTCCTGTCATTGAATACTCTAATACTGAATCTTTAGCTTCTCTAGAGGATATTTCTACTTCATCCACACACCGCATGATTACCAGGTCACAAGATGGTACATTACCCCCACGTCGTTTTCAAATAACTTCTGGGGTTTTTCTTACTATTTCTATTTAGGAACCTCGGACTCTCAAGCAAGTACAAAAATATCCATGTTGGGTTCGTTCAATGAATGTTGAATATGATGCTTTTATAAAAAATCACACATGGGATCTTGTTCCTGCTCCAACCAATAAGCATATTGTGGGGTGTAAATGGGTCTACAAATTAAAACAACATCTTAATGGATCTATTGCTAGATGTAAAGTTCGTCTCGTAGCTCAAGGCTTTTTTCAACAAGAAGGTATCGACTATTATACTACATTCAGTCCAATTATTAAAGTAGTTACTATTCGTATTGTACTCTCTATTGCTGTTAGACATAATTGGCATATTCGACAACTGAACATTGACAACGCTTTCCTTTATAGTCATTTGGATGAAGAGGTTTACATGGCTCAACCACCAGGCTATATTGATTCATCACATCCTCATCACGTTTGTCGTCTTCGTCAGTCCTTATATGGTCTAAAGCAAGCACCTAGAGCATGGTTTTTTCGTTTAAGTACATTTTTACTCACCCTTGACTTTGAAGCATCACTGGCTGATACATCCCTATTCATCTACAAAACCCCAAATTTTGTCATTTTTTCTCTAGTTTATGTAGATGATATTATACTCACAGGATCTTGTAATGCTCCTCTGGACTTCATCCTCAGTGCCCTCAAACAAGAATTTTCTGTCAAGGATCTAGGCACGCTACGTCACTTTCTTGACATAGAAGTACATTCACATTCCGGTGGGTTTATTCTAACTCAACAGAAGTATATTTTTGATCTACTTACTCGAGCTGTTATGGTTGATTGCAAACCTTCATTGACCCCTATTACTACATGCTCTCACCTATCTGTTCATGATAGAACTCCTCTAGATGATTCTCGCCTTTATCGACAGGTCATTGGTTTTCTTCAATATTTCACACTGACCAGACCTGATATTTCTTATTTAGTTAATCAAGTATGCCAATTTATGCAACAACCAACTACATCTCATTGGGTGGCAGTTAAGCGAAGTCTATGATATCTCAAAGGCACATCAAGTCATGGTCTTTATTTTTGGAAGAATTCTCAATCTCAACTCAATTGTTTCTCCGATGCCAATTGGGCTGGTAATCCTGATAATCGATATTCTATTAGTGGATTCTCAATTTTTCTTGTTAGTAATTTGATTTCATGAAGTGTTAAGAAGCAATGCACAGTTGTACAATCTAGCACTGAAGCTGAATATAAAAGTTTGGGAAATGCTACAACTTAACTAATCCGGATTCAATCTCTTATTCGTGAACTTGGATTCTCACATTCAAATTCTCCTAATTTGTGGTGTGATAATCTATATGCAATTTATTTAAGTGATAATTCTGTTTTTTATGCGCATACCAAATATATTGAGATAGATTATCACTTTGTTCGAGAAAGGGTTGCTGCCAAAAAACTTATCATTCGTTTTATTAGCACTAATGCTCAAATTATAGATATATTCACTAATATACTATCTTATTATCGTTTCTCCATATTTCGTTACAAGCTTAATGTTTACAGATCTTTTATTTCAATTATAAGAAAGTAATAACTAGATTAAATATGGTTATTTAAATCTTTTTAACTTATAATTTATTATATATTAATAGTTTTACATTAATTTATTTATTTCTTTTTATATAAAGTAAATATTATAAATATAACAATACAACAATTTACAATCTTATATCTCTAGTTTTGCGCTTTTTTTATTTTATATTTTTTCATTTCTTTTATATATAATTATTTTAAAATATTTAATTAATAGTATAATAGTATGTATATATATACTTTTAATAATTTATATTTACACTATTCAAACGATAAATTTAGAGTTATTTAATAATAACTTCAAAATTATCAATTCTAGTACACTACAAATTATTTAATTTAAATATATTTTAAAAAAATTATATTTATAATTAATTTAAATTTTATGTATTATAATAAAAGAAAAGCAAAGTAAATAAGAAATAACCAATATATATTATTTTATAATATTTTTTCTTAAAAATAAAGATAATACAAATGTATAAATGCGAACATGGACCATTCGTTCAAAATCTTTGAATCAGTTATTATTTTTCATTCTTAATGGGCTTATAGAATAGAGTGCCAATGTGAATGAACCAGACCAATTTAGTTAAGTGGGCTGGATTGAGAGGTTCTACAAGCGTAATGGCTAATACATATCTACCTAAATCAAGGTTTTACCATTAAAATATATATATTCTTACATAATTCAATCCTATTGATTTTTTCACACTAGAAATCCTAATAATTTCTATCTAATTAATGATACCTCCGAACCACCTTCATTTATTTTTGTTTGAACTGCTTAGATGTTGACTAATAGACTCTAAAATAACCATATGCTTCCACTTGGGATAAGGAAGGGTGTGAAGATAGTGGGAAATCCCATTTAAGAGGAAGATAGTGGAACCATCATAATGAACTTATATGGATTAAGTACTTTGATTTATTGTGACTCATATAATACCCAAGAAAATATTGTAATTTGTTGTGGAATAATGATGTATAACAGTAATTGATCATCATCCTCTCTTTCTCCCTCATCGCAATTTCTATACACAAGCATGAATTAAAGATTTTCCCGTCTAACATGGCAGCAACAGCAAACGGTAGAATTTACAAGATTGATCAACTTATAAAATCGTCAATTACCATCAAAACTCAACCCCTACTTGACGCTTTGCTTTTTTTTTCCCTGCCGATGGATCCTCTTCACCCGCCGGCTTCCAAGCGAAACGTGGGCGAATCCATACGCCTTGATGACCTGATTGTCGGCGAAGCCAAAAGCTCTGTTCATCTGCCGGAGGCACCGCTCGGCCGGGTAGTGGCCGGAGCTGGCGCAGGGCTTGCAGCCGACGAAGTGAGTTACGAGGGGCCACCTGTCGTCTCCCAAGCCCGGCTTGTGCTTGTCCATAAGCTCCTCGTACTTGTCGACGAGGTAGTCCCAGTAGCCGTGGAGGCAGTAAGAGTTCTCCAAGTACACCTTGTCGCCCCAGATGTGTCTCTGAGAGGCCAGGAGGTAGATCATCGCAGACTGGTCGTCAGCTTCGAAGGGCGGCCGACCCTTGAGCTCCTTGGTCAGGAGCTTACCAGCCTCTTCTCTTACCTGCATAAATAAGATATTCACATTAAACCCAAACACAATACAATTTTATGGAGATGAGCGTCTGTTTATATCATACCTATTTTATACCCCGTAAGTAAATTCTTTACTCAAGCATTATGATAATAAACACTTTGTGGTAGCTGAATTAAAGCATCTTTCCTGGGTTTTGAATCCAATGGACTTGAAAAAGCAAAACACGCATTATCTTCGTTCAACTCACCGTTACCCATTCAACTAAGAAAACGTGCATTATGGAGTCAATGGCAGCTAATATGGTCAGACTTTGTTTCTCTTTTTTTTGTATGATCCTCAATTAGTATTTAACTATTATTGTAGTCAATGGGAAAAAGAGTATACTTAATTGTTTGCTTATTAGGGTTGACTTAGTACCTTGCCCTTCGGACCCATGATAGCCCAGGCATCAAGCAAGTCCAGCGACCACTGACAATTCCTGATCATGAAACTCCCCGTATTCAGTCCAATCCAATCCTTCTGATCGTAAACCTTCTCACTCCACCCATGCAATACGAGGTTGTAATCTTTGTACCTGAGAAGAACAAAGTCATTGATCTAACTTACCTTGTATGCATAATTACCTGGTTTAATGACACATGAGCTTGACTGATATTACTCGACCATGGAAGAAATTGTTTTTTTTATATGTGTATGCATAATTACCTCTCCCATGGAACCTCAAATGCCATGTCTGTGAAGAGGGCGTCGCTGTCCATCCACCACAGGAACTCTGCCTCCGGGTGGCCCAGCATCAGCTCCTTTATCAATGGTAGCTTGGCCCAGAACCCGCCCATCTCCGCCGCCAGTACTGCCATGCTGTAGAACACCTCCATCCCATGCAGCCGCCCATAGTCCATCTTGTTCTTGATCGACTTCAACAGGAGGTGATCACCCACAGGGCTCGTGCACGGCTCCGGCGATGAGCCTGTTACAAGTAGCACCCTCGGCCTTTTACCGGACCCCACAGTGCTCTGCCGGCCGGGGTTGTTCTTTAGCCACTTGGATCGTAGGTGGTCCCAATTCGATATCTTTCTCCCGAGCCTGTACGGCTCGCTAAGGTTTTCTTTCTTATCTGGCCGTTCATCGTCGTCGTTAGCCAGTACTGTGTCGTCTTCATCGTCGAGGATCTTCGAGATGTTGAGAGCCAGATAAGAATTCTGGTCCGAGGTGGCCACTGCTGGAACTTCTTCCTCGAGGACCCGATGGAGCTCGACTTGCTTCCTGGACTTGTAGTGAAAAACGCCGGAGTTATAATTTTCCGACAGCCGGAACTGGCTGGTTAGGATGGTCTGGAGCAAGACGAAGGCGGTCACCAAGGTAAAGCACAGCAGGACTATTCGGCTGACCTGGGTGGGTCTCGTGATCGAGATTCCTCGGCACAAACCCGACCAAAGTCCGGCCATAGTTACTTCGAAGTGGTGAAGGAAGAGAGAAACAGAGAATCAGACTTTGTGCTTGAAGTAGACTGTTGTAGAGAAGATATGGAAGGCCACAGGATGCCACAAACCGCGTCTGAGATAAGAGTAGCTTTTTTTTTTTTTTGGCGATTTGGGGTAGAAAAATAAATATCTTTGGTCGATTTTTTTTTTGTTTATTAGGTGTATAGTTGTTATTGATTTGTAGAGTTTTTATGTGCTTTGATTCTAGCTGACATTTATTTATCAGCTTACACGTAGGAAGAAGTTTGTTGTGCTGGTTTGACATTGAGTATTGACGAAGAAGTTTGATCAACTTGCTTGTTGGCCAGCTATGGGAGACGGACGTTGGAGTCAAAATGGGCTGCCGGTACCTTAGAGGTTCATTAATTTGCAACATTTTCAGAATTTCCATGAAACCCAGCATCTTATATCCAATAAAAAAATTCGATTCAATTTTAGGTGTGACGACCTGGTTCGCAAATGGCTGAACCGTTTTTGGCTCTCGTGATGAACGAGGTTTTCCATGGTCTCCAAGAGAGAGTTCACTTGGCCGCCTTCGATTGTCGCCGGTGTTCCGATCTGTAGTGGCGTTAACTCATTCCAATAATATGAGTGACCCTCCATTAACGACCTGAGGAGAGCCCCCTTCAATCCAAACCTTGAGACCCTCAGCCGTGGAGAATCAAATTTAACATTTCAACGCCAAAGCCACCAAAACACCAACAAGGAGGAGACATGTGGTAACTCATTCATCTAGGCTCCGACCCTGTTGCTTTTGGGAAAAATGTTGAAGGTGATCAGTGAGAGAAAAAAAACTTAGTTGGGATGCCATTACGGGCTTCTTTGACATGGCAGGAGTGTAAATCATTTGGGTAGATATAAAAAGATTATATATTTTTTTCTATTTATTTCATAAATTTGTAATTTTACCTTTTGTAAATAAAATAATAATTATTTTTTCTTATTCATGTAAAATTTTACTCTAAAATAACCATTTTAGCCCTTTATGAAATAAAATTACTATTTTATTCAAAATTTATTAAAAAATGCTTATTTTACCATTTATTGAAAAAAAAATGAGAGTTTTGACATTTTTAAATAAAAATTATTGAAAAAAAACGACATTTTTATTTTTAAATAAAAATAACGATTTTGTATCTCAACTTCCAAAAATCACTTTCCTTTAAAACTATTTTCACAAATTTTATCATTGTTTTAAATCGCCTCCAAACTTTTCAATATTTTCACTTTAGTATTCAAATTTTGGAAATCACTCAACCAACTTTAATTTTACACAAATACTTCTATTTATCTTTCAAGGGCTTGTTGGAGGACTTGAGAGTTTTCCTCAATCGGATTTAACAATTTTGTAAAAGTGGTCAAAATAGAGGTATTAGAAATGTGGTTGGATATTTTCACCAGAGACAACATCACCGATAGCCAGAGGGTAGGCGAAATAAATCCAAGGGTCATGTTACTAGTTTTGTGGTGATGGTCATTCAAGTAGTCATTGTAGTTGACCAAATTTTGGACTCGAACGATCATTACCAAAAGTTACAAAACATACTTTGTCACGCTCCGACCCTATTTGATCGGATCCACATGATCAATCAACCACTCCCTTGGTTTAAGAGTAGTTTCCCCATTTTTTTTAATAAAGAGTAGCCAAGCATAATTTAACATTGTTCCCTGAAATAACATAAATCAATAAAAACGCAATCTTAAAAATAACCTTTTAAGCATACCTAACAAAAGGTATGTCCTAGTATTTTCTTTAGTTATTTTTCCAACTTCTGAAAATGGATATAAAAGAGGGGTGAGTTTCTACAACTCAGTGAATAAGTGTTGAGAATGAGTTTTCATAAAATAATTTTTAATTGGAGTGTGCCAGACTTCTTATTTTTTTAAAAATATTCTTTACTCAAGTTCTAGTTTTCAAAACCCTTTTTCCTCATTTTTTTTACATTAGGTGTGTTTACAGTCAACACAAACCCTTCATAAAAAAGGGATCACACATTCGCAGGGTAACTCGTCCACTGCACCCACTTGTGGTGTCGGAGTGACTTTATCGGCCACCTAGATAAAATCTCGTCCACTTCTACGTTGGATCTGAGTGGATATTCGTGACATCCGACCCTCAAATCTGAAATCAACTCTGTGTCCATATGAGGACAGGGACCTCATCCCGACCCCAGCCCAACCTCATGCGCATGAAGCTACGTCTAGCTTCCACTGACTGATGGCACGACAAACTGCCCTTATCCCCACCATGTCGTTCAATAGCCCTTAGGACGCATCACTACCCATCTTGGGCATCTTGATGGTCCTGAACCTCAAGTACATGCACAAACAACAATTTTTACATAGCCATTTATCTTTGGTGCCACTGATCCAATGAACCTAACCCTCAACCCAACCTACAGTTGTTTGTCTAGGTCGGTCCGTCGACCTAGCCCTAACACACTGCCGCCAGTCCATCGATTATATCGGTCATATCTTGGTACCATGGTGAAAACACATATCCATTTTACTAAGAGTTTTCATGGCTTTCATATCACAATATTTGTTTATGAGCTTCTACTCGCGTCCACTGGCCTTGGGCCCAGTGTATGTGATTTTTCAAAATTGGGCATTCAGCCCCACAAGTTCCAAAACCAAGGCCTCTAGCCTATTTGAGTTGTTCTAGCTCTTGTACAGAAGGTCTCCCAAAAATTTTAAGCATTGGAACACAGTCAGTGGAGAACACTTTTGACAAAATAACCTTTCAATTCATCACACTGACTGGGTGTGATTACATGTCACGCCCCGACCCGGTCTGGTTGGATCCCCGTGATCAACCCGCCACTCTCCCGGTTTATTAAATGGTTTCCCCTTATTGTAAACCGTAAAGAGTAAGGCATTCTTTAACCTGTACCTTTTCCTGGAATAGTATAATCAAAACTGCATGAAATTTAAAACTTTACATACCTGTCTTACATGCATCTTAGTTGACGATCTAAGGGTAGGCTTTCCGAGATTTCCTGAAAGGGATATAAGGGAGGGGATGAGTGTGACTAATCAGTGAATGGATTTTCAAAAACTTTTGACTTTTAAGAAAATAATTATTATTGGAGTGTGCCAAGACTCCTTTCTTTTCAAAAATCCCTTCGTTTAAAATTTTGGGTTTTTCCACCATTTCTTAGTTACCGGTGTGTCATCACCCAACACACATCCTTTATTATGAAGGTTACATTATATTCGCAAGTCAGTATCACTATTGAACCCGCTAGTGGCTTCAAAGCGACTTTTCCTGCCACCCGGATAGAAGTATGACCACTTCTACCTTGGGAATGAGTGGATGTACGTGACATCCGACCCACAATCCCGAAATCACTTTTTCATTTTCGTATGAGGACAAAGACCTCATCCTGCCCCCACCCCGGTCTCATGCGCTTGGTGCTACTCCAGTTTTCACACAAACACCTAGAACGTCGATCTGCCCTTATACTCACCAGGTCGTTTAGGGCCCTTAGGATGCATCACTACCCCTCATGGGCGTCTTGATGATCCCATACTCACAGTGCATGCACAAATAATATTTTCTTATATTGCCATGTAATCTGTGATATCACTAGTCCAATGGCCCTAACTCTCAACTCAATCCGCAATTGTTTACCTTGACTGGTCCGTCGACCTGTCATGTCGCACTGCCGCTAGTTGACTAAGCATGTCGGTCCTATCTTGGTACCATGGCCAAACAATTCACTTATTAAGTTTTATGGCATATATATCATGTTCGTTTACGAGCTCCTGCTCGTGCCAACTGGCCTTGGACCCACTGTACGAGATTTTCAAAATTGGGCATTTAGCCCTCAAGTTCCAAAACTGAGGCCCTCGACCTATCAGAGCTATTCGAGCTCCCGTCGAGAAGGTTTCCCAAATTGTTTAAGCATTGGCACACAGTAAGGGGAGAACACTTCTGACAAAATAGGTTTTCACTATCCATTATACTGATCGGTATAAGGACATCTTTGTTCATAACCAATGAACGGGTTTTCAACTTCCTTCGAGGAAGTTTTATCATACCAACCGGGTATGATCTACTTACAACTAGTAAGTAGTTTTTCCGCAAAATTTTCACATCACTTCCTCTAAGTGGTGATGAGTAAAATACCACTAGGTAGTAAGTTTTTATACCGAGGCACTTATCATCCCCAATCGGGTATCATATATAATCCCACTCACAACCGGTAAGTGGTTTTTATCTTTAAGTTGTGCTCATCATCCCACTCGGGTATGACGTTAGTAAACCCACTCACCCGTTAATGCTGTGAATTCCACTAGACCGGTTCTTGGTATTCACGCGAGCTTGTCTTTGCTGGCGTTCCCGGTACTTCGAGTTCCTACATGATATGAACATCTTGGTTCATTATCTTTCGGCCTAATCTCCTTCATTCATTTCAAATGAATGAGAAAGTCAAACTTTCAGTTATTTGCAATTAGGTCCCTAAAGTTTTTTCTCTTTAACTTTAAATCCCAAATGCTAGTTTTTCCTCAAATTGAGTCCTGAAACTTCTAAAATTTATTATAGGACCTCAATTTATTCCATTTCACGAAAAGGGGATTAATTTCTCAAATTTCCAATTTTGTCCTCCAACTTTTCCAAAATTACCATTTTGCCCTTCCTTTACAAAAATGGTAAGTTTTGCCCCAAAAATTCTAAAATTTCTCAATTGGTCCTCCAACATTATTTTCATGCCCAATTGGCCCTCAATTTCATAAAATTTCATTTTTGTCCTTTGAATTTTGAAAATCCCCAAATTTCCCCTAATTTTTCCTCAATTTCAACTCTTCAACACTATCGAATTTGATTTCATCAAATTGACCGATCAAACACTTCTATTTGTTAAAATTGGAGTTGAATTTGAGTTCCTACATGTTCATACAATTCTAAGGAACTTTAAATTGCAGATTTTAATACTGGAACGAGCTCAAATAGAGCTTTGCCAAAAAAAAAAACTGTAGAGAGAGAAAGCTTTGATATATCACCAGTGAGGGCACGACGGTCCGAGCTTTCGATCTGGGCAGATAGCTCTCATCTAGAGGTTCATCCTAGAATCAATAATTACATCAATTGATGCCGAATTGAGTTAGAATTTCATCATTGAAATTCTGTCGATTCTCTCTCTAGCACCGACCGAAAATTGCAGAGGGGAGCCGAATTGGCTTACCTTTCAGTCCTAATTTGGCCATGGGAGGGATGAGGAAGTGTTGGGAAGGCTTGTTTTGGCCTGAGGAGGGCTCAAAATGGCCGATTTCAACTCGGCCAAAACAGGGTAACTTCGGTCTGTCGGAGCAGCTTCACTGTTTCATCACGTCGGCGACTCTCAGAGTGAACGGAGACTACAGACATGTAGCTGACTTCTCCCCAGTTCTAAAGAACCCGACCTCACCTTATTTGGCTCAGAAAAGACCCCATGTCAAAGCTTTGGTTCGAGCTTCACCAGAAAATGGAGCAGTTGAGAGTGAATAGAGTTTTCAAGTGTGTAGAGGATGAATGGGGAGGGGCTCTTTATATAGGGAGCTTGGAGACCCGTTGGCCGTCTGTTTGGCACCATTATTGTTAACATTAAAGACCTGAAACACCCCAAACAGAAGCATTTCTTCTTTTACGGCATTTCTTCAGTTTCCCGGTGAGTGAACAGTGTTGTCATCCTGAGGAAGAACATGACACTGTTCCGAACCGGACCGGACCGGTCCGAACTGGGTTCAAAGCTTAAATTGGTCGGTTCACCCCCCATTCGATCGAGTTTTTCAAATATAAAAATTTATAAATTTATCTAAATTCATTCTCTATCCAATGGTGGCCTCTAATCTCTAATTTGAATTATTTGAGCCACTTAGAAAAATAAATCTAGGGTTCGATTCATTAGTGGTTCAAACTGGTCCGAACTTGTTCAGTTCTGATTCACTTGAACTGGTTTGGTTTTCATCCCCAATTTCTTCACAAGTCTATTTCCATGTCTTTTGTGACTCCTTGGGTCACTTAGGATCCATAAGATTCTCGGTTTACCATCTCTTTATCAATTCCAGTTTATAAACTAGCTTGGTCCTAAAACCGGTTCGGGTCCGGTTCACCTGAACCGATCTAGTTTTTCTCTCCCACTTGTTCTCTATCGGTGCCGGTTCATGAACCAACTTAGTTTATAAATCAATTCTATCTAGTTCGGACCCGGTTCTCTTGAACTGCTTTGGCCTTTCTTCCTCATATCATCCTAGGGTTCTTTTTAAAAGCTTATAATTATTTTTGAGTCACATGGGAGTTAGAAATTTTTGAATTTGCTCATCCCCAATTAGTTGGGTTTACAGACCAATTCAGTTTAAAGATCACATTGACCAGTTCTTTCCTGATTTTTTTTCTCATTACTAAAGGACGAGGTTTACATTACATCTCTGCTTATAACCGACAAGCGGGTTTTCTTCTTCCTTCCAGGAAGTCCATCATACCAACCAGATATGATCTCTCTACTTACAACTGGTAAGTAGTTTTTCCACTTAGTTTTCACATCACTCCAACTGGGTGTGATGTTAAAATCCCACATAGAAGTGGTTTTTCATTTTTGAAGTGCTCATCATCCCAACTGGGTATGATGTGAATAAATTCACTCTCTCGATAATTGAAGTGTACTCTTTTCCTGTCGATTTTCACATCAATGCTAGTTTGTCCTTGTTGGTGTTCCGGTCTCTTGTGTTCCTACATGATTTAGATATCCTTATCTATTAATATTTGACATACTAGCCTTTGTTTTCTCACGTATGAACAACTAGGCTCAAAATTTTCAGTTAATTACAGTTAGGTTCCTAAAGTTCATTTTCCTTTACTTTAGGTTACTAATACAAACTTTTCCCCAAATTGAGTCCCAAAACTTCCGAAAATTCACTTTGGGTCCTCAATTTACTCAAAATTGTTTAAGGGGCTCAAGTTTTCCAAATTTCCAATTTGGTTCCCAACTTTTCAAAAATTACCATTTTGCCACTACTTTACAAAAATGGCAATTTGACCCCAATTATTTTAAAAAATTGATCAATTGGCCCTCCAACATCCTTTTTATGGCCAGTTGGCCCTCAATTTTGGGAAATTACAATATGGTCTCTCAATTTTATGAAATCTCCAAATTTCCCCAAAATTTTCCTCAATTTCCCCCTTTCAAACTGGCCGAATTTGATTTCATCAAATTGACCATTTAATTGGGCTTAATTGTTAAAATTGTAGATATAATTCAGTTCCTACACATCCATACGATTCAATTGAGCTTTAAATCGCATGAATTGAAGCCGAAACGAGCTCAAATAGAGATTCGTCGGAAAATTGTGCGTAGAGAGAGAAAGCTTCGAAAGCTTACCGTCGGAGGTGCGACGGTTTGAGCTTTCTATTTGGGCAAGTAGCTCCCGTCCTGATATTTCTCCAACGATCAAGAATTGTAACAATTCATATTGAATTGAGGGAGAATTTAGTCAATGAATTTTTTAGAGTTTCTCTCTCTTATGCCGATCAGAAATAATAGAGTGGGCCGAATTGGCTTACCTTTCAGCTCTATTACAGTTGTGGGAGCATCAAGATGGCTCAATTTGGCATAAGGAGGGCTGAATTTGGCTAATTTCAGCTCAGCCAAAATAGGGCAGCTTCGATCCGTCGGAGTTGCTTAACTCTTTGATTCCACTAGCGCTTCTCTAGCAGTCCTTGGATCAAACGGAGATTACCCTCAGGTAGCTGACTTTTCCCAGAATCTAAAGAATCTAACCTCACCTTCTAAGACTCAGAGAAACCTCAATGTCGGAGCTCTGGTTCGAGCTTCACCGGAAAACTGAGTAGTTGAGAGAGAATGGAGTTTTCAGCAATGAGGAGGATGAATGGAGAGGAGCTCTTTATATAGTGAGCTCAAGAACTCTCTAGCCAACTGTTCGACACCTTAATGGTGCTCATTCATGACCTAAAACACCATGGACAAAAATGTTTCATCTTCGTTGGTGCTGTCTGTTATTCCAGCAAATGAACAGTGTCGTCATCTAGAGGAAGAAGACGACACTATTTCGAACCAGGTTCAATACTTAAATCGGCTGGTTCAGGCCCGATTAGATCGAGTTTTTCAAAATAAAAAATTTGTAAATTCATTCTCTATCCAATGGTGGCTTCAATTCAACAATTTGAATATTTTAAGCCACATAGAAAAATAAATTAACAACTGGTTCAATGATGGTTCAAATTGATCCAAACCGGTTCAGATCTGGTTCGCCTAAATCGGTCTAGTTTTCTCTTTCAATTTGTCCCAAAGTTCCTTTCCGTAGTTTTTATGACTCTTTGGGTCACTTAGGATTTGTAAATTTCCCAATTTGCCCTTTATCTAACAGTTGGGCTTTGTGTACCGATTCAGTTTTCTTACTTGGGTTGATGGGTTCTTTCCCCGTTTTCCTTATCTTTAAGGGATGGGGTTTACAACTCTCTCCTCCTTTTATAAGTTTTGTTCCAAAAACTTATTCAACATCCTTTACATAGGAAATAACTTTCCTTGATGTAAACTTGGAGTTTGTTTGACATGTTCACACTTCGGTTATTTTTGTTTAGCCCCTTTATAACATGCACATAAGGAATTTCCTTCCCTTTCCATTGCTTACTAATTTCATGAAGCTTATCCTAGCTAAGCATGTCTTACTCGCGAGTTCAAGGGTATATCCTTAGGTTCACTTCTTCCTTTGCTTAGGGCAAGATTCTTTCCCTTGAGGTTCTTACTCAAGATTTCAGTTTTGGGAGTAGTTCCAAGATGCCCGATCATTCCTGCGTCTAGTCATTTTCTTTATCGTTGAAACCCTTAGCTCGGTGTCCTTTCGAGCGCTATGTACTTGCTTTCATAAGTTTCAGTGCTAACTCCTTTTTGTCTAGTTTTGACCCTTCTTATATCCTTCCTCATTTTTAGTGGCGTCCTTTCCTCAAGTACTTTCCTTTTTCTTAATCCACTCTTACTCTCTTGTGATCATTTCACGATTCTTTATTCTGAGTTAATCCCCTTCGGTCTATGTGTCAATTACTTTATTTGAGAAATTCTCTTCTTACGGTTTTGTTCTCCACTATGTTCCTCATAGTAGAGACTTTTACCTTAGAAACTATATGCTCAACCTTCTTACCATTCCTTTAAGGTTTATTTATTCCTTTCTTCACACCCCTTTCTATATTAGGGCATTTGCCTACTTTGAATACTTCTTTATCTAAAATTTCCATTTTATCCCTTACTTGAGACACTTCCGATTATTAGTATTATTTCGTGTACTCCACACCATGCCCATCCGCCCTCTCTTTTAGGTTCCATCAATTGGGCGGTGTAAACCTCATCCTTTTATAATAAGAAAAAACTCGAAAAAGAACCGGTTATTTCCAAAGAGAAAACTGAGTCGGTTCATAAACATTAACCGGTAGAAAAAGAGCAATTTGGGAAACTTAAAAATCCCGAGTGACTCAAAGAGTCATAAAAGTCATGGAAAAGGACTTTGGGATGAATTGGAAGAGAAAACCAAACTAGTTCAGGTGAACCGGATCTAAACCGAATTGAACCGCTTTGAACCACCATTGAATCGATTTCTAAATTCATTTTTCTAGCTGGTTTAAAATATTCAAATTGAGGAATTGAAATCACCATTGGATAGAAAATAAATTAAAAAAATTTTAGTTTTGAAAACTCGGTCAAATCGGGACTGAACTGGCCGGTTTAAGCATGGAACGCAGTTCAAACCGGTACGATCCGGTTTGGAACAATGTCGTGTTCTTCCTTCAAATGACAACACTGTTCACTTGCTAGAAACATGAACAGCGCCGATGAAAGTGAAAAGTCTCTGTTCAGGGCGTTTCAAGCCATGAATGATGCCACAAAGGTGCCAATCAGACGGCCAGAGAGTCCCTGAGCTCCCTTTATAAGAGCTTCTCTTTATTCCTTCTCCTCACACCTGAAAACTCCACTCTCTCTCAACTACTCAGTAATTCAGCAAAGCTCGAACCAGAGCTCTGACATTAAGGTTTTTCTAAGCCTTAGAAGGTGAGGTCGGGTTCCTTAGATTCATGGAGAAGTCAGCTACCCAATGGCAATCTCCATTCGATCTGAGGACCAACGGAGAAACATCGATGCAATCAAATAGTGAAGTAGCTCCAACAGATCGAAGCTGCCCTATTTCAGCTGAGCTGAAATTGTTCGAATTCAGCCCTCCTCCAGCCAAACCAAGCTCTCCCAACATCCCCACAGCCCTTATATGACCTCAATTGAGCAGAAAGGTAAGCCAATTTGGAGAATTTACAACTCCCAAGTGACCAACAAGGGTTCATAAACATCGGGAAAGAAAATTAGGACAAATTGGGAGAGAAAAACTAGACTGGTTTGGGTGAATTGGATCTAAACTAGATTGAATCAATTTATGAATTGAGCTAGTTTATGAACCGAAACCGATAGAGAGAGGGTAAACTGGGAAATTTATGGATCCCAAGTGACCTAAAGGCGTCACATAAGTTACAAAAAAGGACTTTAGGATTAATGGGGGATGAAAACCAAACTGGTTCCGGTGAACCAAATCCGAACGAATTGAACTAGTTTGGACCGGTTTGAACCACTATTAAACTGGATGCTAAATTCATATTTCTAGGTGGCTTAGAAAATTCTAATTTGAGAATTGAGGCCACCATTTGATGGATAATGAATTTAGAAATTTTTAATTTTGAAAAACTCGGTTGAATCAAGCCTAAATCGATCGGTTGAAGCTTTGAACACGATTCAGACCAGTCTAGTCCAGTTCGGAACAGTGTTGTCTTCTTCCTTCAGATGACAACACTGTTCATTCGCTGAAAAAATCGAAGCAGCGCTGATGAAGAAGAAATATTTCCGTTCAGTATGTTTCAGACCATTAATGATTGTCATAAAGGTGTCAAACGGACGACCGACAAGACTCCGAGCTCCCTCTCCATTCATCCTCTCCACACCTGAAAACCTCACTCTCTCTTAGCTACTTAGTTTTCTGGCGAAGCTCGAACCAAAGCTCCAATATTGGGTCTTTTCTAAGCCAAAGAAGGTGTGGTTGGGTTTCTTAGAACCGGGGAGAAGTCAGCTACACCGTGAGTTGTCGGAAAAGCACTGGCGTGATCGACAATGAAGCAGCTCTAGCAAATCGAAGCTACCATGTTTCTGTTGAGCTAAAATCGGCCAATTCGAGCCCTCCTCAGGCCAAATCAAGCTCTTCCAACACTTCCTTAGCCCTCCTCAGGCCAAACTAAGCTCTTCCAACACTTCCTTAGCCCTCCTACGACCAAATTAGAACTGAAAGGTAAGCCAATTCGGCTCCCCTCTATAATTTCCAACTAGTGCTAAAGAGAACCAGCAGAATTTCGATGATAAAATTCTCGCCCAATTTAGCATCAATTAAGCAATTCTTGATCCTATGAGTAAACTCAGGAGGAGAGCTATCTGCCCAAATTGAAAGCTTGGACCGCCATGACCCCGACGATGAGCATTAGAAGCTTTCTCTCTCTACGTTCTATTTTTCGGCGAAGCTCCATTTGACCTCGTTCCGATGACAAAACTTGCGATTAAAAGTGCAATTGAATTGTATGAAGATGTAGGATGTCACGCCCCAACCTGGTTTGGTTGGATCCCCGTGAACAACTCGCCGCTCTTTCTCGGTTCAAGAGGAGTTTTCCCCTTCTTTTAGTCAAGAGGAGCCAAGCGTAATTTCAACCTTTTTCCTTGGAAGACATATATCAAATAAAATGCAAGCTTAAAGAAAAATTAAGCATACTTGATAAAGGGTAAGGTTTGGTATTACTTCTAGCCATTTTCTCTTTTCCTGAAAAGGGGTAGAAAAGAGGGGTGAGTTTCTACAACTCAGTGAATGGGTTTTTCAAAGGTTTACTTTTAACTTTTAAGAAAAATATTTATATGGAGTGTGCCAGACTCCTTTCTTTTCAAAATTTCCTTCATTTAAAAATTCGAGTTTTTCCATTATTCTTAGTAATTGGTGTGTCATCACCCAACACACATCCTTTATCATGAAGGTTACACACATTCGCAGGTCAGTATTACTACTAAACCCACTAGTGGCTTTGGAGCGACTTTACTTGCCACCCGTATAGAAGCACGACCACTTCTTCCCTGGGAATGAGTGGATGTACACGACATCCGACCCTCAATTCCTGAAATCGCTTCTTTGTGTCCATATGAGGACAGAGACCTCATCCCATCCCTATCCCGATCTCATGCGCTTGGTGCTACTCCAAATTTCACACAGACACCTGGAACGACAATCTGCCCTTATACTCACTGAGTCATCCACGGCCCTTAGGACACATCACTACCCCTCATGGGTGTCTTGATGATCACGTACTCATGGTGCATGCACATACAAAGTTTTCTTAAATTACCATGTAATATGTGGTGCCATTTGTCCCAAGGTCCCGACCTTCAACTCAACCTGTAGCTGTTTGTCTTAACTGGTCCGGAGACCGGTCTTGTTGCACTACTACTAGTTGATTGAGTATGTCAGACCTGCCTTGGTAACATGACCAAACAACTCACTTATTAAGTTTTAATGGCACACACACACACACACACACACATATATATATATATCATGTTCTTTTACGAGCTCCTACTCATGTCCAATGGCATATGGCCCACTATTCGAGTTTTTCAAAAACTGGGCATTTTAGCCCTCAAGTTCTAAAACCAGGCCCCAGACCTATAAGAGCTATTCGAGCTCCCGTCAAAAAGGTCTCCCAAATAGTTTAAGCATTAGCACACAGTCAGGGGAGAACACTTCCAACAAAATAGCTTTTTTACTATCCATTATACCGACTGATATAAGGACATCTCCGTTCATAACCGATGAACGTGTTTTCAACTTCCTTTGAGAAAGTCTCATCATACCAACCGTGTATGATCTACTTACAACCGGTAAGTAGTTTTTCCGCATAACTTTCACATCACTTCTCTAAGTAGTGATGATTAAAAATACCACTAAGCAGTGGGTTTTTATACCGAGATACTTATCATTCCCAACCGGGTATGATATATGATCCCACTCACCCGATAGTGCAGTGAAATTCCACTTAGTCAGGTTCTGTCCTTAGCAAGCTGGACCTCAACTAGCGTTCCCGATGTCTCGTTCTCCTTCACAAAATGAACATAATTGTTCATTATTCTTTGGCCTAATAGCCCTCATTTGTTTCAAATGAATGAGAAAACCCAACCTTACATATATTTGTAATTAGGTCCCTAAAGTTATTTTTCTTTAACTTTAATCCCCTATTGCCGGGTTTTTCATCGATAAGTTTTCGACCAAAACCCAACTTTGTGTCTATTTTCTGGTGTGGGTCTGATCAAGGCCAAAATGGCACTGTTTCAGCCAAGGTCAGTCGAAAAGTGATTTTGGGGACCTAGGAAAGATGGTGAGAGACCCAGATATCATTTTTGAATGCTTTAATGAGTTGTTTTGAAAGATGAAAAAGTTTAGGGACCAAATACTAATTTTTGGAAAGTATATACCAAATTATAATTTCATGAAAATGGGGACCTAAATGTGATTCAGTAAAAGTATAGGGATCTAAAGGAAGGTTAGAAAAACATAGGTACTTAAAGTGTTAGCTTAAAAAGAGGCTAAGGACCTAAGTATAACCTTTTGAAAAGTTTGACCAAAGGGTAATTTTTGAAAAGTATAGGGATAAAATTGTAATTTCACAAATGTAGGGAGCCAAATATAAATCAGTAGAAGTATAGGGACCTAAAAAAGTTGGGGAAAACTTAGGGACTTGAAATGGTAGCTTAAAAGAGGCTAAGGACATAAGTATAACTTTTGGAAAAGGTTAGAGACCAAATAGGGATTTTTGAAAAGTAGGAGAATCAAAATGGAAATTTTGAGAAATTTGGGACCCTTGTTGAAACCAATAGAGTCAAAGGACTTTGGATGGAAATAAAAATTTGAGTTGAGTCTAAAGTAGAGTAAGGAAAAAGTAGATGGGCCAAAGTGTAATTTTGGAAAAATGTTAAGGACTAAAGTGCAATAATCGTCAATTAAAGACACTTGGAAATCAACTGGAATAAATAAATATATGGATACTCGGGTAAGTGAGTTTATAAACGACGAGTCCTATTGGACTCGTCATGGTTTTGTACCATGTTTTAAATTAAAACCTACATAACATAGAGAGTATGCTAGGTCTCTCTTGATTTAAGCAATGATGTAAGATGTGCAACTAAGCCATGAATTGGACTAAGAACCCACAATGACACAAGAGAAAAACTAGGACTGGGTTTCATGTGAGATTTTTCAAAGAAGGTTACAACCTAAGCTGGACATAGCAACTTGAATAGTGTTGGCTAAGTTGAGAAGGGAACAATGATGAATAAATTGGTTAGAGAACCGAAACCTATAAATATCGGTTATTAATCACATAACAACTTGAATAGTGTTGTTAAGAACATGAGTAGTAGGGTCGGTCTTATAGCATACCAAGCCCAAGAATTTAAGATACTTCTATATGAACGATATGATGCATTATGATGCATAAGAACATTAGTAGTCGGGTCGGTCAAATAGAATACTAAACCCCAGAATTAAAGAAACTACTATGTGCAATATTGATATGCATGTTAAAGAACATGAGTAGCAGGGTCGATCATATAGCATACCATACGCCCGAATAAAATGGTTATTTCATTAAGTAGATCATATGTGTGATATGATTGAATGGGAGGATAAGTTATAATATGAATCAAATTGGGCACGCTGTGATTCACAAGATAAGGGCCAAAAGATTTGAAGAAGCATTGAATGGACTAATTGGAGCAATTGAAGAAACCCAAGTGGAAGCCCAAAGGAAGAGTCCAATAATATCTCAAGCCCGAAAAAAGAGCCCAATAAGATATCAAGCCTAAAAAAGAAGAGCCCAATAAGATCTCAAGCCTAAAAGAAAATCCCAATAAGATCTCAAGAAGATAATTCAAATTTGAATTTCAAATTTGAATTTAAAGTAGGAGATTTATCATAAATCTTTTATAAGATTAAATTAGGAAACAATATATTTTCTAGATATGATCAAGAAATATATTAGCAATATTTTCTATATGGTTGGCATGTCAACCCCAATATTTTATTTTTTTATTTAGATAATTGCTAATATTCTCAAGTGCCTATAAAAGGCTAACTTTAGACTATTGTAGATAGATCTTTGATTTCAATTTTTATAGTGAGGCTTATGTCTTCTTTCTCTTTTGAGAGAACTTTTGAACTTATCAGGTTTTTACTTGTGGCGTTCAAGCAATCGGACTTATCACCAGGGTTTTCTAGGAGCTCTTCTTAGAGGAGTTTGGTGTGGCGTCTACATCTATCCATACCTTGTTTCTTAACCAAACAAGGTATATTCCATTCTTTTTACTTGCGTCGTGAAAGTCTTGGGGTCTATTCCATATTTGGTGTAGGGTATCGTTAGTATATCGGCGGGGTTCGCATCAGTTGCTATCAGAGCACACATTTGCATGGAAAGTTCCATATTATCCTTTCAATTTTTGTTCTATTTTCTTATTCCTCTACCTATTTCTATCCAGTAAAAAAAATCACAAAAAATCTCTTTTTTTTCTTCTATCGAGTTATATTTTCATTATCTTCTATCTATTTCTAGTTCGTATAAAAAAATCACAAAAAAAAATCTTTTTTTCTCCTATTTAGTTATAATTTCATTCTACTTCTATTCTCTATAAAAAAATCTCATCTTTTTATCTACTTTCTCTATAATAGAAAAAGCAAAGAAAAAAAAAGCCAATAAAAAAAGCCAAAAAAATACATAGAAAAAATATTTAAAAAAAAGGCGTGAAAAAGAAAGAGTTAAAAGAATAAAAAAAGCACAAAAAAGGCATAAAAAAGCAAAGAAAAAAAAAGCACAAAAGTATATATTTAGTTTCTTATTCATTCTATTCTCTTAAATTTTATTCTTCTTCCTATATTTTTATTTAATATTCTCATATCTTACACTTAAAATCCTTTTTAGAATTGCTTTTTGAAACTCTATTGATTTGTCTTGATTGTTGCTCAAGTTGAACTGCTTCATGAAAACGATTTGTTCTTGAGTTCAATTAAAATTGAAAGAAGACATATGAGTGGAAAAGGGCAAGAGTGTTTTAAATCTTCAAGAAAAAGCCATTTGAGTGTTAAACAGGAGTGTTTGAGAGAAACATGTGAGGGAGAGTTGCGAGGATCTTTTGTTTCTAACAATTGGCAGGATTATAATTTCCAACAAAGAGGAAACACATGGAAAGAAGCCAGTTTCCCTCAGCCCGTTCAAAATCTAGATTGGAAAGCCATGATGAAACAAGTTGTAAAGTCTGGATTTGAGCCACTTCACACGCGAATAGATCGTTTGGAGGAAGGTGTGAGACGTCATTCACATCAACATACTTCTGTTGAACAACAACCTTGGGGCTTTCAATCTAGGCGTTTCGATACTCAAGAACTCGAGGAATTTGCAGATCTTTAAGTTAATTGTGATAGTGCCGGACACAATTCCATCAATCAATGTACTCCAAGTGAAAGGCCATGGATTGATGACATCATGGACAACCAACGTGAGAATCTATTTCATACTCATTGTTTTATGAAAAATAGAGTTTGTTCTGTTATCATAGATGGAGGAAGCTGCACTAATATGGCTAGCACCGAGCTTGTGGAGAAGTTGGCATTACCTACACTTAAGCATCCGAAGCCTTATCAAATTCAAAGATTGAATGATCAACACAAACTCGAAGTAACTAAGCAAGTGTTGGTTTCATTCTTTATTGGAAAATATAAGGATGAGGTATTATGTGATGTGGTGCCAATGCAAGCATGCCATATTCTATTAGGACAACCTTGGAAGTTTGATCGTAAAGTTACACATGATAGATTAACAAATAGGTACTCATTTGTGATGCATAATAGACCGATATCTCTTGTACCTTTGACTTTACAGCAAATACATGAGGATCAATTGAAAAGGAAAAAGGCAAATGAAAAGAAAATAGCAAAAAAACAAGAAGAGATAAAAGCCATAATTGAAAAGAAAGATATAAAAGGCAAAGTTGAAAAGGAAGAAAGAGAAATAGAAGAGAGAAAAGCCAAAATTGAAAAAGAAAAGAAAAAAGTCATAATTGAAAAGAAAGAGAGTGAAAATAATTTTATAAGTTTACATGTCCTTACAATACCTATGTACAAGGATATATTTTTAAATACTAACCCCATTGTCGGATATTTGCCGAGCAATATTTTATCCTTTTTGCAGGAATTCAAGCATGTTCCAATGAAGATATCTTGTGGTTTAGCACTAACTCAAGGAATCAAGCATCAAATTCAAGATCAAGTCCACGAGTTTGTGCAAATACCCAAAAAAGGTAAAAACTTGGCGAATGTGCGCTAATTATCAAACTATCAATAGTAGCACGGTAATGTTTCGTCACCCTGTTTCTTATTTAAATCATATGTTAGATGATTTGTATGAATCTTATTTGATTGCAAAAATAAATTTTAAAAGTGAATATAATAAATTTTGAATTAAAGATAAATATAAATTAAAAAATACATTAAAGACAAAACCTGGTTTATATGATTGGTTGATTATGATATTTTGTTTGAATAATGCAACTCCTACTTCTATTAGGTTATTAAATTATTTCTTAAATACTTTTATTGAAAAGTTAGTTGATATATATTTTGATTATATAATAATATATAATATGTCCTCATATGAATATGAAAAATATTTTAAAATTGCCTTAAATATTTTTATGAAATATATGTTATTTTCTAATTTTAGTAGGTATACATATTGTTGGAATGATCTTATATTTTCTAAATATGTTGCTAGTTCTAAAGGGATTGTAATTAAAAAGGAAATTAAGGTAATTAAATATTGGTCAATATCTTATTTGGTAAGTAAGAGGAGAAGTTTCCTTAGATTAACTTACTTTTATATAGATTATGTTTCTAAATTTAATAGTTGTCATATACCTCTCACTTTATTTTTAGAAAAGAATATTTTATTTATATTTTATGATGTGCAAGGAAATATATTCAAATATTTAGAGGATAAACATATATGGGTAAATTTTGTTTTAAAAGCATTACATATGAAAAAGATAAATTTAACAAATAATTTCATATTTTTTATATTAATATTTCAGTTCCTAAAATACCTGCTTGGAATGATTTATTCATGGAATTAATTTATAAATTACTTAGGATTAAAAGCGGGAGATATTTTATGTTTTTGATAGTTAAACAATTTTTTAAAATCGATGGTGCATCAAATGTTGCTTATTTATTATTTAGAGAAGTTATATTGCATTATATTCCTAGAATTATTAAAGTTAATTATGATTATAAATTCTTGAGTTACTTTTGTAATATTTTGTATAGTAAATTGGAAAGAAGACTTTTATTTTCAACTGAATATTTACATGATATTTACTTTACATATAATAGTTATATTCTTTATACAATTAGATTTTCATTATTAAAAGTTGTTTATTGTTTTAATTCATTACCTCATTTAGATTTAATATTATTTAATAATGTCGAGTTAGTAAGTTTAGTTTGGAAGAGGAAGGATAAGTTTCTAAAACAAATTCAGAAGACAGCATATGAAAATCAAGTCAATCAAGGCATTAAGAAAATTGTTTTTGATCCAGGAATTTGTGTTAAACTTATTCTAAGAGTGGGTTTATCAATTGAAGTGGTGAAGATAAACAATAATACTCACAAATGGGAGTTATCTGGTAAGTGTAATTTTATTTATAGTTTTAATATTCCTAATTTAAATTATTTTTACGTAGGTGACAACGAGATCGATGATTTGAGGACAAATCATTTTCAAGAGGGGGAGAATGATATAAATCAAATTGGGCACGTTGTGATTCACAAGTTAAGGGCCAAAAGATTTGAAGAAGCATTGAATGGACTAATTGGAGCAATTGAAGAAACCCAAGTGGAAGCCCAAAGGAAGAGTCCAATAATATCTCAAGCCCGAAGAAAGAGCCCAATAAGATCTCAAGCCCAAAAGAAAATCCCAATAAGATCTCAAGAAGATAATTCAAATTTGAATTTAAAGTGGGAGATTTATCATAAATCTTTTATAAGATTAAATTAAGAAACTATATATTTTCTAGATATGATCAAGAAATATATTAGCAATATTTTCTATATGGTTGGCATGTCAACCCCAATATTTTATTTCCTTATTTAGATAATTGCTAATATTTTCAAGTGCCTATAAAAGGCTAACTTTAGACTATTGTAGATAGATCTTTGATTTCAATTTTTATTGTGAGGCTTATGTCTTCTTTCATTTTTTAGAGAACTTTTGAACTTATCAGGTTTTTACTTGTGGCGTTCAAGCAATCGGACTTATCACCAGGGTTTTCTAGGAGCTCTTCTTAGAGGAGTTTGGTGTGGCGTCTACATCTATCCATACCTTGTTTCTTAACCAAATAAGGTATATTTCATTCTTTTTACTTGCGTCGTGAAAGTCTTGGGGTTTATTCCATATTTGGTGTAAGGTGTCGTTAGTATATTGGCAGGGTTTGCATCAAGTTATGATGCCGACATGGCACTCATACTAGAGGTGATGTCGATCATACATGGAAGAATGGATGTGGGGATACAAGGAAAGAGTTAGCTTCCAAAACTTCCCAAGACATAGGGAGATTTATGGTTGTGGTTGTAACACTAGATTTAAGCTGCTTGGATCATAAACCAAGAATGGGACCCTAGAACATGATTGGGAGTCAAACTGGATCGCGAAACCAAGGTTAATTCGGGAATGGAATCATGAACCAAAGATGCAAATCTAAACTGAGAACGGAACCCTGAACTCAGAAGGGAACCCGAGTAAGGATTTGGAAGCCAAATCAGATCATAACACAATGATAGAGATGGAAAGGGAAATTTAGGTTGAGAATAGGAATCCAATCGGATTATGATTTGGATTTCCGAGCACAAAAACCAAGAGTCTTAGAAAAAGTCAGTTTTCCCCAAACAAGGTCGAGATTTTAGATTAAATTACCAAAGGGCCAAAGATGGAAATAAGGTAATTTGGATTTTTCTAAAGTTTAAAAATAAAGTGGGGCCAAGTCGGGTTAGATTCAACCTAACTTTGGTCGACCCGACCTGACTCGTGGCCATACAACCAGGATTCACCCCTCTACCTACTTTGGTCGATTTCTACAGATGTCAGGTTATGGAAACATGCCAAATTGACAATTTTTTTCATAAAAATGCATGCAATTAGACTTGACATTATAATAGCAGCTCTTTGATTGGCCTAAGAAGTTCGAAACTCGTCCATAGACTCTCTCCCGGAACCAGAATGTTCCTCCCCAAAATTCTCCACCACTCGACCACCAAATGCAGTGATCTTGGTGTCAAAATGCCTCTAAGAGACTACTCTCAATTTCTATGGTTAGGTCTCAACCTCTCAGTGGCTGAAAAATGTCACATGAGGGTTGTTTGGGACAACTTTGGCACGAGATAGGAAAACATTGTTGCACCACCACTCTTTCAAGGACAAATTTGGCCACCTCGAGCCATCACTCAAACCAACTTTTGTACTAAAATGACCGACTGCCTCCTCTCTACCTCTCCATGGCAAGGGCTAACCTCTCACAAGGGTAAAATCCACTGGTATAAGCTGATTTCCACTGGTGGTTCTGTCGAGTTATTTCCAATTGTGACCAGTCAATGACCAAATTCTCCCAACTTCGGTTGTCACGCCCCGACCCATTTTGGTTAGATCCCCGTGAGCAACCTGTCACTTCCTTTGGTTTATGAAGAGTTTGACCATTTTCTAAAACGCGAGGAGTAAGGCGTCTTTTTTCCTGTTTTTCCTAAAATAACATTATACAAAAATGAATATATTAAATCTTACATACCTGTCTTAAGGTTCGACTACAAAAAGATCTTTAAGGTTGGTTTCCCTTGGTTACCTGAAAAGGGATAAAGGAAGGGGATGAGTTCTACAACTCAGTGAATGGGTGTTGGGAGTGAGTTTTCATACAAACAACTTTAATCAAAGTGTGCCAAAATCCTTATTTCTTTTTAGAATGATCTTTCCTTAAACTTTGGTTTTTCAAAACCATTTTTCCTCATTTCCACATTAGGTGTGTTTAATATTCAACACATACCCTTCATCAGGAAGGGATCACACATTCGCAAGTGTAGCCTGTCCACTGCACTCACTTGTGGCTCGGAGCATCTTTACCAGTCACCAAGATAGAAGTCTGTCCACTTCTACCCTAGGTCTGAGTGGATGTTCGTGACATCTGACCCTCAGACCCAAAAGCAACTCTATATTTGTATGAGGACAAAGACCTCATCTCGAAGCCACCCCAGTCTCATGCGCAAGAAGCTACATTGAGCTTTTCGACTGCTGGCACAATAAACTGCCCTTATCTCCACCATGTTATCCAGTAGCCCTTAAGACGTATCACTACCCCTCTTGGGCATCTTGATGGTTATGTAACTCAAGTGCATGCACAAACAATAGTTTTTCCACATAGCCATTTATCTTTGGTGCCACTAGTCCAATGACCCCGACCCTCAACCCGACCTGCAGCTATTTGTTTAGGTCGGTCCGTCAAACTGGCCTTAACGCACTGCCGCTAGTCCATCGAGTATTGTCGATCCTGTCTTGGTACCATGGCAAAATCACACATTCATTTCATTAGAAATTTTAATGGCTTTCATATCTCATGTTTGTTTACGAGCTCCTGCTCGTGCCCACTGGTCTTGGGCCCACTGTACATGATTTTCCAAAACTGGGCATTTAGCCCTACAAGTTCAAAAATCGAGGCCTCTCACCTATTTGAGTTGTTCTAGCTCCCGTCAAGAAGGTCTCCCAAAGAGTTTAAGAATTGGCACACAGTCATGGGAGAACACTTCTAACAAAAATAAAATTTTCACTTCATCACACCAAGCGGGTGTGGTGATACCTCCGCTTACAACCGACAAGCAGGTTTCTCCTTCCTTCAAGGAAGTCTATTATACCAATCGAGTATGATTTCCTCTACTTACAACCTGTAAGTAGGTTTTGACTTAGTTTTCCCATCACCCCAACAGGGTATAATGTCAAAATTCCACTTACAAGTGATTTTTTGTTTCTAAAGTGCTCATCATCCCAACCGAATATAATGTAAATAAGCCCACTCACCCGATAACCATGACGAGTTCGTCCTCGGTTGATTTCCCACGTCGACACGAGCTTTCTCTTGCTGGCGTTCCAATCACACTTGTCCCTACACAATTTGGGCAGCCTTTTCACTTAAGGTTTGGCATAAAAGTCTAAGCTCACAATTTATCGATTAATTGCACTTAGGTCCCCAAAGTTCATTTCTCTTAACTTTAGGTCCTTAATGCTCATGTTTGCCCAATTTGAGTTTCAATGTTTCCAAAATTTCCCTTTGAGCCCTTATTTTTTTCAAAATTGTATAAGGTGCTCAAGTTTTCCAACTTTCCAATTTGGTCTACAACTTTTCAAAAATTACTATCTTGCCCCAACTTTCCAAAAATGGCAATTTGGCCCCAATTGTTTCAAAAATCATCCAATTAGTCCTCCAATATCTTTTTCATGGTCAATTAGCCCTCAATTTTGGGAAATTGCAAAGTTATCCCTAAATTTTACGAAATCCACAAATTTCCCCAAAATTTTCCCCCAATTTCCCCCCTTTCAAACTGGTTGAATTTGATTTCTTTAAATTGATCATTCAATCAGAGTTAATTGCTTCAATTGGATGTGTAAATCAGTTCCTACACTTCCATACGATTCAATGGAGCTTCTAATCACAAGAATAGAGGTCGAAACGAGTTCAAACGGAGATTTCATCGGAAAACTATACGTAGAGAGAGAAAGCTTCGAAAGCTTACCGTTAGAGGTGCGACAGTTCGAGCTCTCTATCGGGGAAGGTAGCTCTCTTCCTAAGGTACCTTCTAGGATCAAGAATTCCTACCATTGACCTTGGATCGAAGGAGAATTTCGTCGGTGAAATTTCACAATTTCTCTCTCTAACTCCAACATGCAATGACTAAGGAGGGCTGAATTAGCTTACCTTTCAACTCAGTTGAGGTTGTATGAGGGACGTGGAAGTGTCGGGAGGGCTTGGTTTGGCTGGAGAAGGGCTGAATTTGGCCGATTTCAGCTCGGCCGAAATAGGGCAGCTTCAATCCTTCAGAGCTGCTTCACTGTTTGATTTCGCCGATGCTTCTCTAGTGGTCCTCGAGTCGAATGGAGGTTGCTGACAGGTAGTGACTTCCCCTTGATTCTAAAGAACCTGACCTCACCTTCTAAGGCTGAGAAAACTGTCCAAGTCGGAGCTCTGGTTTGAGCTTCACTAGCAAATTGAGTAGTTGAGAGAGAATGGAGATTTCAATTGTGGGGATTATGAATGGAGAGGAGCTCTTTATATAGGGAACTTTGGAACTCTCTCCTGACCGTTTCACCTCTTGGTCAAGCTTATCCTCGCCCTGAAATGCCTTGAAGGGAGACGTTCTCTCTTTGTCAGTGTTGTCCATTCATGCATTGAATGAATAGTGTTGTCATCTGTCATATGAAGGAAGAAGATGGACACTATTCCGAATCGGACCTGACTGGTCCAACTAGGTTTAATGCTTAAATCGACCAGTTCAGGCCCAATTCGACCGATTTTCTCAAAACTAAAATTTTCTAAATTCATTCTCTATTCAATGGTGGCTTCAATTCCCCAATTTGAATATTTTAGGCCACCTAGAAAAATGAATTTAGCAACTGATTCAATCTGGTTCATGTCTAGTTCACCTGAACCTGTCTAGTTTTCTCTTCCAATTCATCCCAAGGTCCTTTTCCATGATTTTTATGACTACTTGAGTCACTTGGTGTTTGTAAATTTCCCAATTTACCCTTTCCTTATTGCTTGTGGTTCATGAACCGGCTCAGTTTTCTCTTTTGAAATGACCGGTTCTTTTCCCAGTTTTATTATCTATAAAGGGATGGGGTTTACAACTCTCCCCTCCTTTTAAGGGTTTTGTCCCCAAAACAAGTTACATGTCAAACAACTAATGGTACCCATCCCTCATAACGCTCTCGGTTTCCCATGTCTCTTCTTGCACGGGTCTGTTCTGCCAAAGAACCTTAACCATAGGAATCTTCTTATTCCTCAAGTTCTTGTCCCTCATGTCGATGATTTGCACCAGTTCTGCTTGATATGTCAGGTTCTCTTCTAGCTCTAGTGGAGGTCGGTCTAGCACATGACTAGGATCATGCTTGTACTTCCAAAGTACCGAGATATGAAATACGTCATGTATTTTTTGTAAGTCCAGAGGCAATTCTAGTTTGTATGTCACCGACACTATCCTTTGGACTATGTATGGACTAATGTACCTTGGTTTCAACTTTCCCCGTTATTGAAACCTAAGTATTCCCCTCCATGGGGATTACCTTTAAGAACACTTGATCCCTTACATTAAATTCTAGATCTCTTCTCTGATAATCTGCATAACTCTTTTGCATGTCCTGAGTGGCCTTAAGTCGACTCCCGATTATCTTGATCTTTTCTATGGCATCCTTGATTAGTTCAATCCTTTTCAACTTCCTTTCTCCCACTTCTTCCCAAAATAAGGGGGTATGGCATGGTCGTCCATAAAGGGCCTCATAAGGAGCCATTTGAATACTAGTCCGATAACTATTATTGTACTCAAACTTCATCAGGCACAAGTATTCCTCCCAACATTTATTCATGGTGAGTACACATGCCCTTAGTATATCTTCCAAGGTTTGGATCGTTCGCTCAGACTGTCCATTGGTCTGAGGATGAAATGTCGTACTCAAATAGAGCTTGGTTCCCAAGGCACTTTGCAAACTAGGCTAGAACCTCAAGGTAAATCTAGGGTCTCTATCTGACACTATGCTTACCAGGACGACATAAAGTCAAATTATCTCCTTTATGTACAAGTAGTCCCATGACAAAGTTCATTGTGATGTGTTCTCATTTCCATTCTGGGATTAGCAAGGGTTGTAGCAGTCCTGATGGTTTCTGATACTCAGCTTTAATCTTCTGACAGGACAAGCATCGGGCTACATATTCTACAATATCTCTCTTCATCCCTTTCCACTAATAACCTTGTTTCAGGGTGTGGTACATCTTAGTATTGCCCAGGTGCATCGCATAAATAGAGTCATGTGCCTCTTCCAGAATTAACCTCTTCAGTTCCTTATCTTGAGGCACACACACTCTACCCTTGTATGTTAGTACTCCGTCGCCTCGAAGGTAATAGTCTGGTTTTGTCCCTCTGTTGACCGGATCCAAATAGGGTTGGAGTTGCTTATCCGCTTTTTGTCAGACCTTAATTTACTCTGTTAGGTTGGGTGTTACCACTACATCAGCTAGCAAGCATTTATCCCTTTTGTCCACCTTAAGGTCTACCTCCATTCTTCCCAATAACTGCAACAAGGGTAAGTAGTTTGTCTTTATATGCGTCGCTTCGGTGTGGTACTTGTGACTCAGGGTATTTGCCACTACATTGGCCTTCATTGGGTGATATTCTATCACAAGGTCATAATCTTTAAGCAATTTCAGCCATCTCCTCTGGTGGAGGGTTAACTCCTTCTAAGTTAGGAAGTACTTAAGACTCTTATGATCAGTATATATCCTACACTTAACCCCGTATAGGTAGTGTTGCCAAATCTTGAGAGCAAACACTATTGTGGCTAACTCCAAGTCGTGGGTAGGGTAGTTCCTCTCATGTACTTTTACTACACAATTTTTCCAACATTGTCATGTTACTGCATCACTATATGCTACTGGATCTACATTTTCAATGTTCATAACATAATCATGAGTCCATATTGGTGTTCTCCTATCTTTATTAGAATGTCTAATTTAATTTTCAATGTTTATGGTATTATCTATAATTTGTGATTCTTCAATATTTTCACTTTATTCATTAGAGTTTATTTCAATTTGTTGATTATATATATTGCATAAACTTATTGACACAATGTTTTCATTTGATCAATTGTGTATAATTTTATTTGTTGTTTTCATTCTATTTATACTATTCCACTGAAAAAGTCGACACCAAATAGTGTCATTTGAATCTAACTATAGAAAGTACAATAATTGATTTTTTTTTTATTTTAATGCTTGAAAAGTGAGAAATACAAAATTTTGTTTCAAAAAATTAGTATAAAAAAATTGAGTTCTGATTCCATGATCATCATAAATCAAGGAAAAACTTGAGCATATCATAGGTTTCTAAAACTCGAGCATACCATAAGTCTTTCCCAATAAGTGGTATTAGATCTTGATATCTCACAAGTATTTTTATTAAACTTGAAATCCTATTACATAAAAAAATTCGATCACGGAATTAAATAATTTTTTCAAGTAATTGTTCCAAAATTTGATGGACATTTTATTCGCTAGAGTAAGATAATGGATAATTATCTTTGATCTAATGAGTTTTGAGAGATTATTGATCTAAAAATACCTAAAGATATATAAGAACTCAATGAGAAAGAAAAACTTGATTTATATCTTAAGGGTATGGAAGTAAAGCATTACCTACATATGGTAATTAATAAAAGTATAATAAAAATGACATTGAGTACATATATTTAAAAGTAAATTCGGGAAGCTTTAAAACAAAAGTATCAAGAAAATACCAGAGTAAGAAAACTCAATTGCAAGCCTTGGTAGAGAATATGAAATCATGATAATAAAAAATGGAGAAAAAATTGAAAAGTATTTTTTTAAGAGTTCTTAAAGTGGAGACAAAGATGAAAATGTATGAGTAAACACTTAATCAAGGAAGTGTAGTTGAAAACATAATAAAATCACTCTCATCGGCTTTCAATTATGTGGTATGCACTATTGAGGAGACTTATAATAAATATAGAAGACATGACTATAGGCATTACATGACAGTTAATGGTATAAGAAACACGTTTGATTATACAAAATATAGAAGATCAAGTTATGAGCATAACCGATAATCAATAAACAAATAAGTGATGAGATAGAGTTGAGAAAATTATGCAAGAAGTTGAGTATATTACCGTGAATCTAGTATGAGAGAACGTAATAGAGGTAGATAGAGGAAGACCATCATCTTATCAAGGACAACTATTATATTTCAAGTGTCACAAACCTAGTTATTGTTACTAAGATTGTCCAACCTAAAATAACTAAAATGCAAACTATTTGACTATGGGGAATCAAGCACCAAGTGTCTATTCCAAACCAACAGGTAAGCTCCACTGAATTAAATATGAGCAAAGACATAATTTTTCTTTAAATTCAATGAGAATTATATTCAAAATGTAAAATTAGGTAATGATTCAAATATTAAAAGTATAAGACAAGAGTGATATTATAATTTCATCAGGTTTACACAATATACTCATAACTGATGTTTAACATGTGGTGTATATAGTTATGCTTATATTATGTTCTTACATAATATAAACATAACTATATACAAAAATACTTATAGATTGCATTAGAGTGAAAAATAAACCATAATGAAAGTATACATGTTACCTAATAGAATGTTTGTTATGCATATAAGGATTAAAATACCTAAACATGAAAGATGTTGTTACATAAATTCAAATCAATTATCCACTTTTTGGCATAAAAGATATGGATATGAAGGGTATAGGTCTCTTAAAATCTAAGAATATGGTTAAAGGGCTACCTAAATTAAAGTTTTCTCCTTAAGTTTGTTCAAGTTATGTAATAGGAATACACCCAAGAGCCGCACTACCAAGAGAAGCACAATGGAGAGCATATCAACCTCTTCAGCTAATATATTTAGACATATCTGAGCCAATTACCCTAGAATCAAATGGAGGAAAGAGGTACATTCTTACCTTTATTGATGATTATAGTAGAAAAACATGGATAAGTCTACTAACTAAAATATTAGAAGCATTTGAAATATTTAAACTGTTTAAAACAAAAGTAGAAATGGGGACATGTTTAAATATAATAATATTATGGACTAATAGAGGGGGAGAATACACTGCTAACTATTTCTATAATTATTGTAAACAAAACAGAATCAGAAGACAACGAACTACTACATATACATCACAACAAAACGGTAACAGTGTAGATGAAAGAAAACACATAACGCTAATGAATAAAACGGTAACGGTGTAGATGAAAGAAAACACATAACGTTAATGAATGCAGTATGCACAATTTTAAATGATAAGAATTTACCTAAAAACTTTTGGCCTAAAGGAACAAAATAGACTATACATGTTCTAAATAGAAGTCCCACAAGATCAATTAAAAATAAAACACCTAAATAAGCCAGGAGAAGTAAAAAACCCTTTGTTGATTATTTAGAGTATTTCGATGTATTGGATATGTACACATAAATACTAAAAATAGATGTAAACTTGATGACATAAGTAAGAAATGCATATTCCTAGGTTATAAAGAGCTTATGGGATTCATTGCCACTTATCAATCTTCAGTATATAAATTTGTATATTTGCTTACTTGTCTGTATTCTTATTCTGAATATATTCTCTCTCAAATTGAGATATGGGTTTTAATGATGATATCTTCTCTAATATATATTTTTGTTCGAATCCCTCATGTGTATATATATATATATAATTAATTGTGTGTGCAAAAAAAATGTCTCTTAGGAATTCCCTATAAATTGAGACATTCACTTCGGTTATTCTTATTCATTTTTTTAGTTTTTATTAGGTTGCTTTCTTGCTCCATAGATGATTTGCTCCATAGATGATTCTTAATCTTGTGCAATGAGAAGTTCTGGCTTCATATTTCGGTCTTCACATCTCAACTAAGGGAATCTCTACTTCATCTGATTTGCTTAGTCTGTGTTTATTTTGTTTATAATTGGCTTATACTCGTTACAGGTTTGAGATCAGTCACACTTACGAAAGTTGTCCATTTGAGTTGAGGAAATTGTCTTTATATCCAGCTTGATTATTCACGACTTCTAAGGAAACTAATTAGCAAGATTAAAAACTATAATATATTTTTTTTCTATTTTGTATATACTTAGTTGTTACATTTTTTTGAATATGTATTCATGCATACCTAATATAGTTTAAATATTCATGCATGCTAATAATGCTGCTATAGATTATCCTTGTGGGAGAATGCAGATTTTATAAAAAAAAAAAATTCAAATCCAAATGCTAAAGAAATCTAAGAAATAATAGTAGAGTTAATACAAAAAGTAAGAATTAGTTTTATGTATAGAACAACAAATTTATGTTCTTGAAAATATAAAATAAATAATTTTGGAAAGATTTATTGTCTAAATTTAATAATAAAGGTTAAGTAAGATAAGATAAATTAGTCATATAAGTACTAAAATAACGATTATTAAATACAAATTTAACGGTAAAGATATATCAAAATATACAGAGATAAAATTATTAAAATATAGATTAGAAATTTGGGTGGATGAAGTGTAAGGAAGAAGTGTAAAATAATTATAAAATAAACTAAAATTTATGATAAATATTTTTCAAAACTTGGACAAAAAAAATTAGTGTGTTTAACAAATAATGAATCTCCCTCACATTAATAGCACTCGATCAAACAACTTATTGAGATATTTTCTTTGAATACATATCACTTTTCTTATGTGAAGCGTAAATTAACATATTAATATCTAATTTTTGAAAAATACATTTTGTTGAAGAGAAGATAATTGAACAATATAATTACTCTATTTTTTATTACAAATAAGATATATTATAGGGAAAAAGAGTTTCATAAATAGTGAAAAAAGATGTAGATAAATAAGAAAATAAAAGAATAAAACAAGTAGATTATAACTTTAGCACTCTTCAAAACTAACATTATTTTTATTATATATCCCCTAAATTTTAATACTATTAATAAAATATTATATTTAAATTTATATTTTTACATAACTACCTGATTTTCACTCTTACTTTTCCTCACCACTCTCTTCTTATTTTATTATAAAAAATATTTTTTTTCATATAATTAACTATAGGCAAATATAATATTATTTTAATAATATATTATTATATTCATTTTACGTTGATAATTTATATTTTTTCTAATTGGTGTGCCCATCTTACACGAGGAGATGTGCACTAAGGTGGCTTCATGTCACATACAACACAAACACCATATTATGTTTTTTTGTCCAAACAAGGCCATATTGTTGAAATTAATTAGATGTAGCCTAAAATAATTTTGATTTTTTTTATAGAAGTAGGCCCGCAATTGATAAATCAATTAAATCAGATAGGGCAATTAGTTCGTATAAATAAAATAACGGTAACCGTGCGGGAAGATCCCCGGTCCCCAGGGCGTCCCCCACGCGGTCACACCGCGGCTTCCGCCACCGTTACGCCGCCGCCACCGATCTCACGCGCTCTTACGATCTTCGAGTCCCAAAGTCCCTCCGCGGTCCTTCTTATTCTACTACTTCTACTTCTTCTACCACCGTCACACAGCGTCAATGTCCTCCTCTCATAAGCCCAGGCCCTCCCTCTACCCCGAGGTGATAGAATCGGATCCCGAGATCCGCGGAAAGCCTAACTATGTCACCTCCTCCTCTGCTTCACATCTCTACCCTACGATCGAATCGAATGACATCGTCTATGACCACTTCTCCCACGAACGCTCGGTTTCGGCGCATCCCGACGATGACCAGTTGCGATCCCCCTCCGCTCCGCCCGAATCCGCTGAGGAAACCCTGATCCGAGTACCTGGAGTCATACTCCACCTCATCGACAGGGAGTACAGCGTAGAGCTGGCTTGCGGTGATCTCACAATAACGGCTCTACGCCAGGGTGAGAACATTGTAGCCGTTCTAGTGCAGGTGGCTGATGAGATCCAGTGGCCTCTAACCAAGGATGGCGTGGGAGTCCGAGTTGATGAATCGCACTACTTCTTCTCCCACCGCGATAACGTTGATGAGGATGAGGACATGGTCTTCAATCGGAGTTCCAACTCTGTGGCTTTGTTGAGCTACGGACTGACGATCGCATCCAAGGGGCAGGAGGGTTTGCTGAAGGAACTCGACGCCATCTTGGAAAAATACAGCAGCTTCTCGGTCCAGAAGGTTTCGGTGAATGCTAAGAAAGGTGAAGTGTTGGACTCTTCAGTGGTGAAAGAAGCGACACCTGCTGAATTAAAATCTGGTGGAAAGAAGAAGGAGATCATCCAGGAGCAGTCTGCAGCTTATTGGACCACTCTAGCCCCGAATGTGGAGGACTACAGTGGAGTCACCGCCAAGATGATTGCGGCAGGCTCAGGGCAGCTCATTCGGGGGATTATTTGGTGCGGGGATGTTACTGTGGAAAGGCTGAAATGGGGCAATGATGTGATGAAGAAGAGGATGGACCCCGCTGAGAGAAAAGAGATCAGTCCCAAAACACTGAAGAGGATTAAAAGGTGTGGATGGAAGTTTTTTTTGGTGATTGCTAGAGATTTTTCTTGTGGTAGTTTCGAGCTATTTTGGCTAATGCTTGGTGTTTTCTCAGGATCTTTCGTCCTACTATATTTCCTTGGGTTATCTTTTCTTGGATTTGCTGGATTTAATTCTCTTAAATTGATGGAGCTGTATTAGAAGTAGCGACTGTCCTTTGCGCACAGTTTTGGAAGAAGCTAAGTTTTTGCTTTTGGATTTGAAGTTTCACAGATTTATTTTTAGTTGCCAAAGTGTTCATCTTTACAAGAGATTGCATACCATTTATTTATCTAAAGGTTGTGTTTGATGGTCCATTTGTTATATATTGTATCCCAGAATCCAAAACATAGGCTTCCTGAACCTGAAAATTGCTTCCTTTGTGTCCTTCAATAGCATCAAGACCTGACTTGAAGATTCTATCTTGCAGGGCAAAGAAGATGACAAAGATGACAGAGAAGGTAGCTACTGGAGTCCTCTCAGGTGTTATTAGTGCATCAGGGTACGTCACTAGAAAAGTTGCAAATTCATCAGCGGGCAAGAAATTTCTTGGGATGCTCCCTGGGGAAATCTTGCTTTCTTCTCTTGACGGATTTAGTAAGTCCATGCCCTTATTATTTAATGCTCCAAGCAACTTTCTGTTCTTTGGGCTTGAGTTCTTGTCTTCAATTACCTCAAGACATTCATGTGTTTGTTCTTTGAGTATAATTAACATGTAGAACTGCATATAAGTTCAAACATCTTTAGTCTCCCATTGTTCTCTAAGCCAAGACAGCTTCAATTTCATTCTTTGAATTCAGAATTAAAATAGTCCCACATCCTTTTGAATCGCTTGTATGTTTCATGAAAACAGACAAGGTATGTGATGCAGTTGAAGTTGCTGGAAAGAATGTAATGTCGACCTCATCCACAGTGACCACTGAACTTGTTTCCCACAGGTATAAATTCTCTCCCCACTTGGTCTTATAACATAAATAGTCAGCCATGTGTATTCCTAGAAAAAATTTTAGCTACAGCATGAGGCTCAACATCAAACTTATATGGTGATCATGTCAAGTATGTGGATTCTGAGGATTGTGAAATTTGGAATTGCAGGTATGGGGAAGAAGCAGGGCAAGCGACCACTGAAGGGCTCAATGCTGCAGGACATGCAATGGGGACAGCATGGGCAGTTTTTAAGATCCGAAAGGCACTTAATCCAAAGAATGCGATCAAACCATCCACTATTGCCAAGACTGCTGCTAAAGCAGCTGCAGCTGATGCCAAGGCAAAGAAGTCCAAGTGATTGCTGTTGGATAAATGTGACCTTTGGATTCCTGCATATTCCATAGGGCTCTCTTAATGCATAAGTTTTTATATTTATGTTATTTCATCATTGTGTATGATCCGTTTATGTGGACATGTTGTTTGTATTTTGCCATTATGGCTGAACTTTATATTGGTTGCTTTACTAAATGACATTTTTATGACAATTTTAAAGTATTATATTTTATTATTATATATTGTGTAAAATGAGCATTTTTATACCAATTTTAACTTTTTTATATGAAATTGAATACGGGGCTATTAAGAACTAATCAATATTTTAGTTATTAACTTATACCTTAATTTAAATTATGTATATATATTTTTTATTTAATAAAATTATATAATTAAAATTTTGTTTAATTAATTTAAAATAATGAATTAAATATATAATTTTTGTATAAATTTATATATAATCCATAACATATAATAATTTATATATATTTTTTATATAAATAAAATTATTTTTATTATATTTATATAAAAATATTTAATTTATTATTTCAAATTTATACACAAAATTTCAATTACGTATAATATATATTTTTTATTAAGTGAAAACTATATCTAATTTTTACTTTTGAAAATATATGTGTAATTTAAATTAAATAAATATTTATATATAAATTATAATAACCTACAATTTTTTATATATTATAATATTCAATTATAATTTTAAAAATATTTAATTTATTATTTCAAATTAATTAAATAAAATTTTAATTATATAATATATATAATTTTATTAACTAAAATAAAATTATATATAATATGTTTTTTAAATATATAGTAAGTTAAATAATATATATATATATATACATAATAGCTAACAATGTAAATCATATTTTTCTCAGTTGTATTCATACAGATTTTGTATAGATTTTTTTGTAAATTATTTATTAAAAAATTAAAATTTTAATAAAAATTAGTATGTATTTTATTATAATAATTGATTTTATTTCTAATAATTTAATGTAAATTGCTATTATTTTAGTATCAATTGTTATTATATTGTTGTTAAAAATGATAGAGTTATTTATAAGAAAATTATGAATAACAATGGATTAGATTCAAAGTAATTAATGATTTTAACAAATGTGGGCACATGGTATAAGTTGACTTATTAGCATCAAATGTCCTTATTTCATTTAGGCTATATTTGAATTAAGTGGTTTGAAATAATTTAAAATTTAAGTGTTAAAAGGTGTTATTTAAGTGAAATGGTGAATTTGAATTTATTAAAAAATTTTAATAATTTATTATTTGAATGGAGTTGAAGTGATGGAAATAATTATTAATAAAAAATTTAGAAAAATAATTTATTATTTTAATTAAATTAAATAATTTATTAACTATTATATATAATTAAATTATATTAAAAATATTATGTACAATAATTTTTTATAATATTTGTATTATATATTTATATTATATAATTTTATATAAAATATTATTAATGTATAAATCTATTTAAAGTATATAAGAGTAAAAATAAATAAATAAATAATAGTATAAATAATAAATAAGAGTATTAAATTAATTTAATAAATAAATAACACAATTATTACAAATACAAATATAGTATTTAAGTATAACATTATATATGTTTATTGATTAGAATTGGATATATATTGCCAAAATAGTAAATTATTATGGGATATTTTTATCAAATTATATTAGTTAAATATATTATTAATATCTTATAATAAATAAAAATACAATAAATCTTTATATAATATCATATGTCATCAAATATTATATAAACTAATTATTATTTCAAATAATTAATAAAAAATAAGCTAGTACACTAAGATCTGTTCAATTAAATTTGTTGATAGTGAAAATAATAATTCAATTTAATTTGGCTAAAAATAACTTCGATTTGATTATATAAGTTAATAAATATATGTTTTTTAATAAAAAAATATATATTTTATAATAAAATTTAATATACTCAATTAATTATTTTTTGAAAATTAAACATATGAAAATTTTAAAATATGTTTTGATACTTTTATATTTTTAAACTTACCCCTGCGGAGGGTTACAGTAAATTTTGAAAATTTTAAATTAAAATGATTTTTTATTTAGTTTAATAATTAAAAAAATGAAAACTAAACAAGCTTATTGGCCGAATCCATTTCTGAAATTTAAAGCCATGAATATATATGTTAATTTGCTTGCTTGAATGGACACTTGCAATTAACTTTGTATATTTAGTGAAGTTCAATCCAATATTATTTAACAAAGAAAATAAATAACTCTATATTAAATTAACGATAAAAAAACTTGAATTTAATATATTTTACATATTAATATATATATATATTATTTAATATATATAATTTTATTATTTGAAAAACAAATAATAAGCTCACTCTTTTGTTCGTGTCAATTCAATCTTCTTGCATTCATTTTGGGCCGTAATGGGCCGGGTGTCCGTTCTGCTGAACAAACCCTAAGGCACTTACGGCCATTCAGTCTTCGTATAAATTGCATACAGAAGACAGTCAGAATCCTTGGGTTGAGTGACGGCCGTCGACACGAGAAAGGTTCCTGCTCTTCAAGTCCTCCTCTTCATATTTCAATTAGTAGCTGTATCTGTTTGTCTTTCTTCTTCCTACAAATTGTTAGTCCGATTCCTTCTTACCGAGTGCAAAACTCTTCGTATTTTGATACTTGAGTGATTATTCTCTTTTATTTGAATGGTAATTTAATCTTATCTGATGAAAGTTGCACTACAATAGGAATGGCTCCCAAACAGCCGAATACTGGATTGTTCGTTGGGCTTAACAAAGGCCACATTGTGACCAAGAAGGATGCGGTTCCTCGTCCTAGAGACCGTAAGGGGGTAAGTTCAAGTTTTTTTTTTGCAATCTCTCGTTATAGAATCCAACTATAGATTGTTACACGAATCATCATGCCGTTTGATGGGTTGAATGATTGGCGCTTTGTGACTACAAGACTTGGATGACACAACTTTATTTTATGCCTTTGATTTTGTGAATATTTGGATTTTATTAGATTGTGGCGATTGTTTGAGTGACTTGATTCTTCTTATGTTCACTAAGTGAATGAACATTATCAAAGAACTTTAATCCCTTAATACTGCCTCCTGTGTCACCAAATTAGTAGATTGTTAACAAGATAGCTAATGATTGTAATTTCCTCATTGTTCAGATGATTATGTTGAATTTTTATCTTGATGGATTCTGCTACTCACAATTTGATTTGTTTGTACTCAGTTATTTTCTTGAAAACTATTTATAGGATGGATTTCTTATTTTTTCTCTATTGTAGTGGATGTTTGAATGTTAGGTTTAAGTTATTTGTGAATTTGTGGCGAAATTATTTTAATTTTTTATAAATATATTAAACTATTTATAATTTAACATTTTCATATTTATAATTTTCTAGAAAACTAGTAAGAGGATCCACTTTATTAGGAGTTTGATAAGGGAAGTAGCTGGATTTGCCCCATACGAAAAGAGGATTACTGAACTTTTAAAGGTTGGTAAGGACAAGCGTGCTCTGAAGGTAGCTAAAAGAAAACTCGGAACTCACAAGAGAGCCAAGAAGAAGAGAGAGGAGATGTCTTCTGTTCTTCGTAAGATGAGGTAATTTTAAAAATCCTAACTTATTTTTCATGGTTGATGGTGCTATCAAACCTAAACCTGTTTTGGAATTGTTATTGTAGGTCTGCTGGAGGTGCAGAGAAGAAAAAGTAATCCATATTATATATTTCTTGAGAGACAACTATCTATTATAATCTTAGGAGTGAAGGGTTTCTTTCTATGTTCTTTACCTTTCTGACACTATCCTGAAACTCTCTTTTTTGTGCCATTTACTGATTAGTGGGACATTATGTGAATTTTATGTTCCTCTTTACATGTTTGGATCTTTGTCTTTCTGGATAAGATGATATTATGTTTTAGCTCTAGAGATGATAAACTCATAATTTATTATCTGAGAATCATGTAAACATTCGGTTGTACTCTGTTTCCCGTATTCAAGTAAAAGAGGAAAAAGGAGTAAGTTTACGCTGTCCTTGATATATGAATAAGAAGTATTTTCCATGTAAAATATGTTTGATCTGTAGATTGTAATGACAAAGTTTGTTATTAAAATAAAAAAGACTTGACATCCAAATAAAAAACACTTCAAATAGCTTCAAGTTCATGTTTTAAAAGCAGAAACCAATTGACATCCAAATAAAAGTTTACATCTATAAAAATTTTTAGGAGATGGGTGGAAGTCTGTCTTCATTTTGTTCTACATAAATCCTTAGGGATTCCTTTGAAACAAATTGACACCCAATTGAAATCTTCATCTATCAAATTTTTCTTGAAGATGAAGAAATTGACACCCAATTGAAGTCTACATCTATCAAATTCTTCTTGGAGATGAAGAAATTGACACCCAATTGAAGTCTACATCTATCAAATTCTTCTTAGAGATGGGGAAACCTATTTTCATTTTATTCTACAAGGGTAAGAGTATGACCGGGCATGGAACAAACTCAGCTAGAAGGTTGGCATCCACATGCTTGGAGTGGATGGCCTCCATGCTCAGGACCACCAAATCCAAGTTCAGATCATCGGCTACCTCACCGATTATGGCAGTTGGCTTTTTCCCTTCTCCGAGCCGTTCAAGAAGCTTGTATTCATGAAACCCGCCTGTGAAGGAATTTTAATCAGCTGTCAACTATGGAGACAGGACCATTAAATGGACAAATACTAACTAATCCACATTCTTGTGTAAAAAGACTTGCACTTCTAAATAGAGGAAGAAGAGATATCATAAGTGCCTTCCTGTAGGAAGGATTTTTAATCAGCTGTCAACTACGGAGACAAGACCATTAAATGGACAAACACTAACTAATCCACACTTGTGTAAAAAGACTTGCACTTCTAAATAGAGGAAGAAGAGATATCAGAAGTAGTACCTTCTGACAGATGCCATCTAACAGTAGAGAGTTGGGTCTCATGCTCAGGCAGTGATTCTTTCTGCTTCTCATCAATAACTGAAAAAAGAGGGCAAGATCCTTCAGTAATGAATCACAAAGGTGTGCACAAAGACAAACCAGTTCCACATTTCATAGGTTTTCATCTAAAAAGCAAATGAGCTCACCTACAACTGTGATATCAGCCCCATACTTTTTTGCCAAAGCAGCTGTAGTTGCAACAGCCTGTCTAATTAGGTAAAGTAATGAACAACAAATGTGAACAGAAGCCTGGGATCTAAACCAGAAGAAGCACAAACTCAAGAAGGCAGTCAGAAAATATGGCCAAAATCTTACATTTGGTCCTAACATTTGTTTCAAGCTCAAATAAAGGCACAACATTTTCAATTCAACTCAAATAAGACACTAACTTTCACATATATATAGTTAAGGAATGGTGAATAGTCATATTTGAACTATTAGGCAAACCGTAACGCCTTATTTGAGCTATTATGCAAATACTAGGGGTCTTATTTCAGCTAAAAGAATTAATAGAACCTTATGTGAGATTTCAGCCTACAAAGCATTCAGGAAAGAAGTTAATTAATAGATCCAATAAAATCATATGTATAAATTCAAATAAAGTCACTGGGAGACGCCTTCAAGTCTGTTCTGTAAGAGCAGTGACCTGTCTTGTTCCTTCAGAAAGATAGGGATTTCGATCAGTGATTGGAAGAAGCAAGTGCTTAAAGTTGTTGAAGGCCTCAGCTGCCAAGCTGACTTCAGACTCCTGAGAGGTGGCTTTAGCTGGTTACCAATGATGCAATTATTGTCAACTATATCATAGAGATTGATTGGGAATTTTTCAATGAACATGAAGCATTTTAGGGAAATTAAGCCGGCATAACACATTTATGAAATTGCAAATTTCCTGATTGTGTGGAGCTACGAAGATCTTGTTAGAGAAAGCGACCCGTTGTGCATGCCTAGATCGGAAAGAAAATAACTTGATTTAAGCTTGATAGAAGCTGAAAACAATTGCATACGACTAACAGCTAAAATTTTAGCTGGAGCTCTACATGTTTGAATTTATGCTTCAAACAATTTGCAGAAGAAGAATGAAAATTTGAGGCTCAATTTATTCGCACATAATTCTCTCGATGCCTGGAAATATATCTAATCGGTTCACAAAAAAATAGACAGAATCCAACAAGCATAAGCAACTGAACAAAGAAAGAAAGAAAGAAACTCAATCCCTTCATTTACAAGGAGTAGGATGAACTCACCTCCATGGTGGCCGATCCTGCTTAAGATTCGTTTGGAGGGGGAACAGAGCGGCTTTACTTGAAGAGAAGAGCGAGAATACCAGCAAGGGAGAGGGGGCTTGAACGAAGAACTAGAAGATGGAGAAGAGTGACGGCGGGTAGAAGACGGAGTGTTTCTGCGGTGGGGGAATGGCGGCAATGTCTCAACCGGAACCGCCAGGAAGCAATGGGCGAAGGCCATTATAGCTACTCAAAGGGATAGAGCTGGAGAGAGAGAGAGGGCGCAAACTATTTCTAGAGAAATGAACTAGAGAGGGCTGCAGAGAGAGAGAGAGAGGGCGCAAACTATTTTTAGAGAAATGAACTATAGAGAGATGCAGCAAGATAGGGGTGGCAAGGGACCTGCCTACCGGGTCCAGCTTGGGTGCCTCGGAGCTGGCCACCCGATCCAATGGGACTAGGGAACCCGACACTTGGTATGGTTCGGCCCATGTACTCAGATTCGATTTTAATCGGATTTCGGGACCTGCGTCCATTCAATTTAAAGGGTACTATAACTCAATCTTTAATACTACCCTCGTAAATACAATAAAAAATAATTAATCTAAACAAATAAGCAACCATACAAAGTACATATTTTTGTAAGGTACAAAAAGCTAAAACTAAAGGATAAGGAAAAATCGGAAGAATTAGAATATTATATTAGAAATCGCTGTAATAGAAGATAATCGAAAAAAAATAAGTATAGATTTCACTAGTAAAAGATAGAGATAAATAATAAGAATGCATGTATATAACAACTACTTATAAATAATTAAGATACAGTTTTTTAGAAATTACAAAAATTGTATTCAATTGATCACGGGTGGCCGATTTAAATCAAAACCGACTACCGGGTACTGAGTCAAATATGCTCATATTTGTTCCTATTTGGATACGTATTTTGTCCCATCGATCGAAATTCGATTCAATTTGTAAATTCGATTCGATTTGTAAATAGTACTGTAACTCCTGCGGTTGCAAAACAGTGTAATCCTTCGAACTGAATTCCGGTCACTTCCGACCCTTTGCAACCATGTCGACCCTCCCTCCATCTATTTTTGACCGACCCTCGACCCCTGTAACCCTTAAAGTAAACTAATTCTGCCTCATCGAAATACTAGGATTTCAGAACATGGAACATGAAAACTTCTTTTATGAAATTCTCATTGCTCATACTATTAATTGACGCACAACTTTATCCTAATAAGATCTCCTCGACGAGCACTACCTGCCCATACTCAGAGTTTCGACAATCATCTATTCGCTAGTAAGAAAACATAGCTTTCTCTCTCTATAAAAATTTTCCGACAAATCTCCGTTTGAGCTCAAATTTGGGTCAATTGAAGTCATTTAAAGCTTAGGATGCTTGTATGAAGATTGGTGAAACGATTAGTAGCATGCTAGGAGAAAATTAACAGGATTTTAGCTCTCAATTTGATTAATCAAGAATTCAGGACCAAAATGCAAGTTATGATAAAATTGGGCAAATTGGGAATTTTTGAAAATTTAGAGGTTTTTATGAAATTAATATCAATTGAGAACCAATTGGTGATTTCAAAGAAATTTAGGACTCAACTACAAGTAAAATAATTTAAAAGAAACTTAGAGGTTTCCAAAATCTCCTGAAAGGGATATAAGGAATGGGTGAGTACGACTACTCAGTGAATTGGTTTTTAAAAATTTGGACTTTTAAGAAAACATTTATTATTTGAGTGTGCCAGACTCCTTTCTTTAAAAAAAATCCCGTTATTAAAAAATCTCGATTTCTCCACCATTTCTTATTTAACCACGGTGTGTCATCACCCAACACACATCCTTCATCATGAAGGTCAAACATACATTCGCAGGCCAGCACGACCACTGAACCCACTTGTGGCTTTGGAGTGACTTTACCGGCCACCTAGATAGAATTACGTCCACTTCTACCCTGAGAATGAGTGGATGTATGCGACATCCGATTGTCAATCTCGAAATCGATTCTTCGTGTCCGTATGAGGACAGAGACCTCATCCCCTCCCCACCCCGGTCTCATGCGCTTGGTGCTACTCCAAATTTTGCACGGTCACCTGGTACGATGAACTGCACTTTATACCCACCAGGTCGTCCAGTGCCCTTAGAACGCATCACTACCCCTCTTGGGCGTCTTGATGGTCTTGTACTCACAGTGCATGCACAATCAATATTTTCTCATTATGACATATAATTTGTGGTGCCACTGGTCCAACAGCCCTGACTCTCAACTCAACCCGAAATTGTTTGTCTTGACTGGTTCGTCGACCTGTCATGTCGCACTGCCGCTAATTTACCGAGTATGTTGGTCCTATCTTGGTACCATGGCCAAACAATTTCCTTTATTTAAAGTTTTATGGCATATAACTCGCTTGTTTACGAGCTCCTGCTCGTGCCAACTGGCCTTGGGCCCAGTGTACGAGATTTTCAAAATTGGGCATATTAGCTCCCAAGTTCCAAAACCGAGGTCCCAAACCTATAAGAGCTACTCAAGCTCTCGTTAAGAAGGTCTCCTAGCATTGACACACAGTCAAGGGAGAGCACTTCTGACAAAATGTATTTTCAACTGTCCATTATACCGACCAAGTATAAGGACATGTCCGCTCATAACCGATGAGCGGGTTTTCAACTTCCTTCGAGGAAGTTTCATCATACCAACCGGGTATGATCTACTTACAACCGGTAATTAGTTTTTCCGTATGGTTTTCACATCACTCTTCTAAGTTGTAATGTTCAAAATACCACAAATAGTGGGTTTTCATTTCGATATGCTTATCATTCCCAACCGGGTATGATATAAAATCCCACTCTCAACCGGTAAGTGATTTTTAACTTTAAGTTGTTCTTATCATCCTAACCGGGTATGACGTTAGTAAACTCACTCACCCGTTAATGCAGTGAATTCCAGTAGACCGGTTCTTTGTATTCACGCGAGCTTGTCTTTGCTGGCGTTCCCGGTACTTCATGTTCCTACACGATATGAACATCTCGATTCATTATCCATTGGCTCGATCACCTTCATTCATTCCAAATGAATAAGAAAGTCAAACTTTCATTTATTTGCAATTAGGTCCCTAAAGTTATTTCTCTTTAACTTTAAGTCCCTAATGCCGATTTTTCCTCAAATTGAGTCCCAAAACTTTTAAAATTTATCATAGGACCTCAATTTATTCCATTTCACAAAAAGGGGATTAATTTCCCAAATTTCCAATTTGGTTCCCCAACTTTTTCCAAAATTATCATTTTGCCCTTCATTTACAAAAATGGTAAGTTTCACCCCAAAAATTCTAAAATTCCTCAATTGTCCCTCTAACATTTTTATCATGCCCAATTGACCCTCAATTTGAGGAAATTGCATTTCGGTCCCTCGAATTTTTGAAAATCCTCAATTTCCCCCAATTCCAACTCTTTAACACAGTCGAATTTGATTTCAACAAATTGACCAATCAAACATCTCTAATTGTTGAAATGGAAGTTGAAATTGAGTTTCTCCATGTTCATATGATTCCATAGAACTTTGAATCGCGAGTTTTAACGCCAGAACGAGCTCAAACAGAGCTTCGTCGGAAAATAGACCATAGAGAGAGAAAGCTTCGATTACTCACTGGTGAGGGCACGACGGTCTGAGCTTTCGATCTGGCAAATTGCTCGCATCCTGAGGTTCATCCTAGAATTAAGAATTGCATCAATTGATGCTGAATTGGATTAGAATTTCGTCATTGAAATTTGGCCGACTTTCTCTCTAACACCGATGGGAAATTGTAAAGGGGAGTCGAATTGGCTTACCTTTCAGTTCTAATTCGGCCGTGGGAGGGCTGAGGAAGTGTTGGGAGGGCTTGGTTTGGCCTCAAGAGGGCTCAAAATGGCCAATTTCAACTCGGCTGAAATAGAGCTGCTTCGCTTCGTCGGAGCTGCTTCACTATTTCATCACGCCGGCATTTCTCCGACGACTCCTCGGAGCAAACGGAGACTACAGGCGTGTAGCTGACCTCTCCCCAATTCTAAATAACCTGACCTCACCTTGTTTGGCTCAAAAAAGTGCCCATGTCGGAGCTCTGGTTCGAGCTTCACCGGAAAATTGAGCAGTTGAGAGAGAATGGAATTTTCAAGTGTGGACAGGATGAATGGGGAGGGGCTCTTTATATAGGGAGCTCGGGGACCTGTTGGCCGTCCATTTGGCACCTTTATGATAGCCATTGATGGAATGATACATACCAAATGGAAACGTTTCTTCTTCGCCGGTGCTACTTTGATTTCCTGGCGAGTGAACAGTGCTGTCATCCTGAGGAAGAAGATGACACTGTTCCGAACTGGGTTCAATGCTTAAATCGACCGGTTCACCCCCATTCGACCGAATTTTTCAAATATAAAAATTTCTAAATTTATCTAAATTCATTTTCTATCCAATTGTAGTCTCAAATCTCAAATTTGAAAATTTTAAGCCACCTTGAAAAATGAATTTAACATCCAATTCAATAGTGATTCAAACCGGTCCAAACCGATTCGGATCTGGTTCACCTGAATCGATTTGGTTTTCATCTCCAATTCCTTCACAAGTCCATTTCCATGACTTTTGTGACTCCTTAGGTCACTTAGGGTCCATAGAATTCTCGGTTTACCATCTCTTTATCGATTCCGGTTCATAAACTAGCTCAGTTCTTAAACTGGTTTAATCTGGTTCGGGTTCGGTTCACCTAAACCGGTCTAGTTTTCCTCTCCCACTTTATTTTAAGTTCCTTTCCAAGGTTTATGAATTTCTTTGGAGCACAAGGGAGTTGAATTTCTCTGATTTGCCCGATCTCTATCGGTTCTGGTTCATGAACTGATTCGGTTCATAAACCAGTTCAATCCAGTTGAATCCGGTTCATCCAAACTGGTCTAATTTTTCTCTTCCAATTCATCCTAAGGTTCTTTTCCATAGTATTATAAACCCTTTGGATCACCCGGGAGTTGTAAATTTCTAAATTGCCCATTCATAAATGATTGGGTTTGTGAACTGGTTCGATTTTCTCACTCGATTTGACCAATCCTTTTCCATATTTTTCCTTAGCTCAAAAGGGCGAGGTTTACATCAATTGTAGCAATTCTTGATCCTAGAAGGAAACTTAGGATGAGAGCTACTTCCCTAGATCAAGAGCTCGAACCATTGCATCTCTGATGGTAAGCTTTCAAAGCTTTATCTCTCTACGAACAATTTTTTGGCGAAGCTCCGTTTGAGCTCATTTAAGACCAAAATCATGCCATTCAAAGCTCAATTGAAGCTTATGGAAATATAGGAAGTGATCCATATTATCAATTGGAGCAATTAACCCCGATTGAATGGCTAATTTGAGTAAATCAAATTCGATGAGTTTGAAGGGGGGAAATTATGGTAAAATTTTGGGGAAAATTAGGGATTTCAAAAAATTGGGGGACCTTCATGTAACTTCTAAAAATTGAAGGCCAATTGGAAATGCGAAAGATGTTAGGGGACCAATTGGTCAATTTTCAGAACATTTGGGACCAAATTGCCATTCTTGGAATGTAGGGACAAAAAAGTAATTTTTGAAAAGTTGGGGATCAAATTGGAAATTTGGAAAACTTGAGCCCCTTGCACAATTTTCAGTAAATTGAGGACCCAAAGGTAATTTTGTAAGACTTGGGACTCAATTTGGGGAAAAGTTAGTATTAGGGACCTAAAGTTAAGGAAAATAAACTTTAGGGACCTAAGTGTAATAAATCAACAATTTTGAGCCTAGTCGCTCATGCGTGATAAAACGATAGGCTGTCATGCCAAACCTTAATTGATAAAGATGCACAAATCATGTAGGGACACAAGAGACCGGAATGCTAACAAGGAGAAGCTAGCGTAGACTTCGAAAATCGACTATGGACGAACACATCATACTCATGGGGTGAGTGAGATTATCTAACTTCATACCCGGTTGGGATGAGGAGTACTATCTTTAACTGATAAAACCTACTTACTGGTTGTAAGTAGAGATAATCATACCTAGTTGGTATGATGAGTTTCCTTGAGGAAAGAAGAAACTCACCTACTGGTTGTAAGCAGAGATATCGTCACACCCGGTTGGTGTGATGAGTGGAAAATGAATTTTTGTCAGAAGTGTTTTCCCCTAACTGTGTGCCAATTCTTAAGACATTTGGGAGACCTTCTTGACAAGAGCTAGAACAGCTCAGATAGGCTAAAGACCTCTATTTTTGAACTCATAGGGCTAAATGCCCAGTTTTGGAAAAATACGTGTAGTAGGCCCAAAGCTAGTGGGCACGAAGAGGAGCTCGTAAATAAACTTGTTTAATAAAGAGCCATGAAAATTTCTAATCAAATTGGTTGTATGATTTTGCCATGGTACCGAGCTAGAATCGACAGTGTTCGATGGACTAGCGACAGTGCGTTTGGGCCAGGTTAACGGACCGGTCTAAATAGCAGTTATAGGTCGGGTTGAGTGTCGAGGCTGTTGGACCGTTAGCACCAAAGATAATAGCTATATGTGGAAAACTCTTGTTTGTACATGCACTTGTGGTACGAGACCATCAAGAGGCCATAGGGTGTAGTGATGGGTCCTAAGGGCTTTTGGACGATATTGTAGGGATAAAGGCAGTTCATCGGAGCTGCTTCACTATTTGATTCCGCCAGCGCTTCTCCAGCGGTCCTCGGGTCGAAAGGATGTTGCTATCATGTAGCTGACTTCCCCTAAATTCTATAGGACCCGACCTTACCTTCTAAGGCTGAGAAAAATGCCCAAGTTGGAGCTCTGGTTTGAGCTTCACCGAAAAATGGAGCAGTTGAGAGAGAATGGCAATTTGAGGTGTGTGGATTATCAATGAAGAGGAGCTCTTTATATAGGGAGCTCGGGGACCCTCTGCTCGACCACTTTCCTTTTTGGTCGAGCTTATCCTCTCCCAAAAATGGCCTAATCGGAGCGGTTACACCTTCACTAGAGAAAGAAGTTTTCTAGATTAATTAACAGTGCTGTTATCCCGAGGAAAAAGATGACAATGTTTCGAATCGCAACGGATCGGTCCGACCAGGTTCAATGGCAAAAATCGGTTTGTTTAGGCCTGATTCGACCGGTTTTCTCAAAATTAAAAATTTCTAAATTAATCTAAATTAATTCTTTAACACCGTGTTTTTAGTAACCATAAAAAAATTTTAGAATAGAAAAATCAAATTGGTTTAGATGAACTCGATCCCATTAGAATACCAAAGTTAAGCGTGGTTGCGTGAGAGTAGTGCTAGGATGGGTGACCTAGGGAAGTATTCATGTTGCATCCCGTCAATAGTTGTCAAACAACACTAATGCATTGGATCTTATTAAAACTTCAAAGTTAAGCGTGTTTGGGAGGGAGTAATGCTAGGATGGGTGACCTCCTAGGAAATTGTTTATTTTATAACCCGAAATTTCTGTCAAAAATAGTTTATGGAATTATATTATAAGTGTAAATTATTAGGTAAAAATAATGAGATAAATATATATATATATATTTATCAATCCTACTCTCTTAAATATCACAAATACCTATATTTATTGAAATTAATACCAATAATTTAATACATATATTTAATTATTGGAATTAATACTATTAAATGCCCATCAATTTCCCGAGAATAATGACAAAATTAATAACGTAGTAATAAATCCTCCCTATTTAATACGCAATTCTACACCTATATAAAGAGCTCATTCCCATTCATTTTTCATACACCTAAAACTCCTTTCTCTCCCTAATACTGCATTTCCCGGTGAAGCTCGAACTAGAACTTCAACTTGAGCATTTTTCTTAACCTCAAAAGGAGAGGTCAGGCTCTTTAGATTCCACGGGAAGTCAGCTATCTGATAGAAACCTCCATTTGATCCGAGGATCGCCGACATAATCTAACAGTGAAACAGCTCCAATAAACCGAAGTTGCCCTATTTCGGCCTAGCTAGAATTAGCCGAATTCAGCTCTCTTCTAGCCAAAGCAAGCTCTCCCAACATTGCCACAACCCTCATACGACCTCAATGATGCTGAAAGGTCAATAGTAGGAATTCTTGATCCTAGAAGGTACTTTAGGAAGAGAGCTACTTTTCCCGATAGAAAGCTCTGACCGTCGCACCTCCGACGGGACAAGTGTGATTAGAATGCCAATAAGAGAAAGCTCGCATCAGCTTGGAAAACTAACCATGGATGAACATGTCACAGTTAACGGGTGAATGGGTTATTCACATCATACCCGGTTGGGATGATTAGCACCTTTTCTTGATTGGAAGCCATAGTGAGTGTGCTAATTTACACATCATACCAGTTGGGATGATGAACACTTTTATTTAAGGAAACCTACTTACTAGTTGTGAGTGGGCTTACTAACGTCATACTCGGTTGGGATGATGAGCACAGTTTAAAGTTAAAAACCACTTAATGGTTGTGAATGAGATTTTATATCATACTCGGTTAGGGATGATAAGTACCTCGAAATCAAAACCCACTACCAAGTGGTATTTTAAACATCACAACTTAGAGGAGTGATGTGAAAATCATGTGGAAAAGAACTACTTACCGATTGTAAGTAGATCATACCTGGTTGGTATGATGAAACTTCCTCAAAATAAGTTAAAAACTCGTTCATCAGTTATGAGCAGAAATATCCTTATACCCGGTTGGTATAATGGCAGTTGAAAATATATTTTTGTCGGAAGTGCTCTCTCCTAACTGTGTGCCAATGCTTAAACAATTTGGGAGACCTTTTTGACGGTGGCTCGAATAGCTCTTATAGGCCAAGGGCCTCGATTTTGGAACTTGGGGGCTATTATGCTCAGTTTTAAAAAATCTTGAACAAGTGGGCCATAGGCCAGTGGGCACGAGCAGGAGCTCGTAAACAAACATGAGATATGTGCCATACAACTCTAATAAATGAATTGTTTGGCCATTGTACCAAGATAGAACCGACATATTTAGTCAACTAAGGGTAGTGCAACATGACAGGTCTCCAAACTAATCAAGACAAACGGACGTAGGTTGAGTTGAGGGTCGGGGCCGTTGGACCAGTTGCACCACATATTATATGGCATGATAAGAAAATATTGTTTGTGCATGCACTATGATTACGGGTCCATCAAGATGCCTAAGAGGGGTAGTGATGCCCTAAGGGCCTTGGACGACCTGGTGAGTATAAGGGCAGTTCGTCATACCAGGTTACCATGCGAAATTTTGAGCAGCACCAAGCGCATGACACCAGGGTGGGGACGGGATGAGGACTTTGTCCTCATACAGACACAGAGAATTGATTTCGGGATTGAGGGTCGGATGTCGCGTACATCCACTCATTCTCAGGGTAGAGGTGGACGCGCTTCTATCTAGGTAGTTGGTAAAGTTGCTCCGACGCCACAAGTGGGTTTAGTGGACGGACTGACCTACGATTGTGTGTTTTTGACCTTAATGATGAAAGATGTGTATTGGGTGATGACACACCGTGATTAATAAGAAATGGTGAAAATTGAGATTTTTAAAGTGGAGAAAATCCAAAGGAAATTAAGGAGTATGACACACTCCAACTTGAAAATGTCACCCTCGCTAGGGTAAAGGTTTTAAAAACCAGTGTTTGAGGAAAGGATATTTTAAAAGAAAATAAGGATTTTGGCACACTCCGATTAAAGTTGTTTTATTTATGAAAACTCACTCCCAACCCTCGCTCACCGAGTTGTAGAACTCACCCCCTCCCTTTTACCCCTTTCAGGAAATCAAGGGAAAACCAATCTTAAAGACTTCCCTGTATAGAAACTATAAAATCTGGTATGTCTATTTTTTAGTTTTGTATAATGTTATTCTAGGAAATGTATAAGTTTAAAGGATGCCTTATTCCTCTCGGGTTTACAAGAGGGAAAAACCCTTAATAAACCAGGAAGAGTGGTGGGTTGCTCACGGGGATCCGACCAAACCGGGTCAGGGCGTGACAAATTCTCTATCTAATGGTGGCTTCAATTTCCCAAATCAATTATTTTAAGCCACCAAGAAAAATAAATTTGGAAACTAGTTCAAGTATGCTTAAAATTGGTTTAATCCGGTTCAGGTCGGGTTCACCATAAAACCAATCTGGTTTTATCTTCTTATTTGTTTCAAAGTTCTTTTTCATGATTTTTATGACTATTTGAATCACTTAAAATTTGCCAATTTCTCATTTTACCTTTTTTTTTTATTGATTTAGGTTTGTTAACTGGCTCGATTTCTCTTTTGAATTAACCAATTCTTTTCCTGATTTTTCTTATCTTTGAAGGGCGGGGTTTACAGTTTTGATGTTAGAAATCTCACTCACTCAGTATTTGTGAGATGTTCGCCTTGGATGGTATATCAAACTCGAGTTGGATTCACATTGTGGGTATGAACCTTCCTTTCGCGCCTACATAATCATGAATAACTGATACATCGGTTATCTGACATTCATCGTTAGATCTCTATGTTTTCTTGACTAATAAGCACAAAGTATTTGCCATAATTTCTTCACTTTATTTCATTTGAAATTTTCTACTCAAATAATTTATTTAATATAAAATTACTTAGGAATTACAGTAAGGCATTTTAATTACTTTTAATTGCGAATAAATTCTCCAAAAATCATTTTACTTGTAGTTGAGTCCTAAATTTCTTTTAAATCACCAATTGGCCCTCAATAGATATCAATTTCATAAAAACCCCTAAAATTTTAAAAATTCCCAATTTGCCCAATTTTATCATAACTAGCATTTTGGTCCTGAATTCTTGATTAATCAAATTGAGAGCTAAAATCATGTTAATTTTCTCTTAGAATACTACTAATTGTTTCACCCATCTTCTTACTAGCATCCTAAGCTTTGAATGACTTCAATTGACCTAAATTTGAGCTCAATCGGAGTTTTGTCGAAAAAGTTTTATAGAGAGAGAAAACTTTATTTTCTTACTAGCGAATAGATGATTGTCAAAACTCTGAGTATGGGCGGGTAGTGCTTGTCAAGGAGATCAAGCTCAGGATGAGAGCTACTTCTCCAGATCGAGAGCTCGGATCGCCGCATCTCTGACGGTAAGCTATGAAAGCTTTATCTCTCTACAAACAATTTTCCGGCAAAACTCTGTTTGAGCTCGTTTCAGACCAAAATCATGCCATTCAAAGCTCAATTGAATCATATGGAAGTATAGGAACTGATTCATATTATCAATTGGATCAATTAACTCCGATTGAATGGCGAATTTGAGTAAATAAAATTCGGTGAGTTTGAAGGGGAGAAATTAGGGGAAAATTTTGGGGAAAATTGTTGATTTAGAAAAATTGAGGGACCTTCATGCATCTTCTCAAAATTGAAGGCCAATTGGCAATACGAAAGATGTTAGGGGACCAATTGGTCAATTTTCAGAACATTTGGGGCCCAATTGCTATTTTTGGAATGTAGCGACAAAAATGTAATTTTTGAAAAGTTGGGGATCAAATTGGAAATTTGGAAAACTTGAGCCCCTTGCATAATTTTCAGTAAATTGAGGACCCAAAGGTAATTTTGTAAGACTTAGGACTCAATTTGGGGAAAAGTTAGTATTAGGGACCTAAAGTTAAGGAAAATAAACTTTAGGGACCTAAGTGCAATAAATCAACAAATTTTAGCCTAGTCGCTCATGTGTGATAAAATGATAGGCTGTCATGCCAAACCTTAATTGATAAGGATGCACAAATCATGTAGGGACACGAGAGACCGGAATGCTAGCAAGGAGAAGATAGCGTAGACTTCGAAAATTGACTATGGACGAACACGTCATACGCATGGGGTGAGTGAGATTATCTAACTTGATACCCGGTTGGGATCGGGACTTCTATCTTTAATTGATAAAACCTACTTACTGGTTGTAAGTAGAGAGATAATCATACCTAGTTGGTATGATGAGTTTCCTTGAGGAAAGAAGAACCCCACCTACTGGTTGTAAGCAGAGATATCATCACACCTGGTTGGTGTGATGAGTGGAAAATGAATTTTTGTCAAAAGTGTTTTCCCCTAACTGTGTACCAATTCTTAAGACATTTGGGAGACCTTCTTGACAAGAGCAAGAATAGCTCAGATAGGCTAAAGACCTCTGTTTTTGAACTCATGGGGCTAAATGTCCAGTTTTGGAAAAATACATGTAGTAGGCCCAAAGCCAGTGGGCACAAAGAGGAGTTCGTAAACAAACTTGTTTAATAAAGAGCCATGAAAATTTCTAATCAAATTGGTTGTATGATTTTGCCAAGGTACCGAGCCAGGATCGACAGTGTTCGATGGACTAGCGTCAGTGCGTTAGGGCCAGGTCAACAGACTTGTCTAAACAACAGTTATAGGTCGGGTTGAGCGTCGAGGCTGTCAGACCGTTAGCACCAAAGATAATAGCCATATGTGGAAAACTCTTGTTTGTACATGCACTTGTGATACGAGACCATCAAGATGCCATAGAGGGTAGTGATGGGTCCTAAGGGCTTTTGGACGACATGGTAGAGATAAAGGCAGTTCGTCATGCCAGTCAACCTTGATGCTTAGAGTAGCTTCTTGCGCATGAGACCTGGGTGGGGTCAGGATGAGGCCTTCATACTCATATGGACACAAGGTATTTTGGGTCTGAGGGTTGAACGTTTGGGATGTTCACTTAGACTCCAGGTAGAAGTCAAGGACTTCTACCAGTGTGGATGGTAAAAAAACTCCGATCCACAAGTGGGTGCAGTCATCGTAAGTGCATCTCACGAATGTGTGTACCCTTCTTGATGAAGGGCATGTGTTGTTTGTTAAATGCCTCCCGAGGCAAGGGGATGGGCTAAGAAAGCTAAACACACCTAATATGGAAATGGAAAAAGATTTTGAGATTTGAGAATAGTTGTGAAAGAAATTGTAAACCTTGGAAAAATGTTTTGGAAAATAAATTGAATTTGAGAAAACCCTTTTGAAAAGAAAATGTTACCCATGGAAGGGTACATTAAAGATATTTTGAAAACTCACTCCAAACACCCGCTCAATGAGTTGTAGCACTCACCCCCTCCCTTTTATCCCTTTCAGGTAACCGAGTAAAAAAATAAAATTAAAGACCTCCTTATTGGAATTGTAAGACATGTATGTATATTTTAAAATATTCAATTTTGTAAAATACTATTCCATGAAAAACAGAAAAAATGACGCCTTTACTACTCGCAGTTTAGAAAAGAGTGAAACCTTTAATGGACCAAAGGGAGTCGTGGGTATTTGACCAAACTGGCTCGGGGCATAAGAACTTGAGTGGTATCAGAGCATATTTCCTAGAATATATTATCTAGACTATATAAAATAGTAACTAACAAAAAGATGTTTTAAAATTTACAGATGGCTCCCAAGAGAGGAACCAAGAGAACTAAAGTCGTAGTCACTAACACAACCCAAAACCCCATCCCTATAGAAATTCCCAGAAAAGCACTAACGGGTCCACCTAGACTAAGCTCGGAATATCAAAGGCTGTATGAAGACTTCACCCGAGTGTTTGGAAGGCCCAACATCACTTCTGAGGTGGACACAAACTCCCGAGCTGAGTCCGAGGAAGTACAGTTCCATCCCACTTCTGTCAACATCTCTCCTCTAATTGATATCCCCAAATACCTCAAGACCCTTTGTCAATTAGGATGTAAGCTATTCCTAGGGGAGAAGGATGCTGGAGCCGCTATGGACTGGCTAGCAAGCATTAAGAAACTTATTGGAATAATTAGGATTCAACTAGAAGAAATGGTGATCCATGCAGAATTCTTCCTAGAAGCTAGCGCGAAACGGTGGTGGGACAATGTCAGGAGTCTGTACACCACCACACCCACCTAGGAGTAATTCGAGGAGAGGTATTTAGAGGAATACTTATGTAAACCCCGCCCTTTGGAGTTAAGGAAAACCAGGAAAAGAACCGGTCAAACTGAGTGAGAAAAATTGAATTGGTTCACAAACCCCGATCACAAAAAACGGGCAAATTGGGAAATTGACAACTCCAAAGTGACCGAAAGAGTCATAAAAACATTGGAAAGGGACCTTAGGAATATTTGGGAAAGCAAACCAGACCGGTTCAAGTGAACCGAATCCGAACCGGTTTGAACCAGTATTGAACCGGATGCTAAATTCATTTTTCTAGATAGTTTAGAAAATTAAAATTGGAGAATTGAGGCCACCATTTGATAGAGAATGAATTTAGATGAATTTACAAATTTTTAATTTTGAAAAACTCAGTCGAATCAGTCCTGAACCAACCGATTTAAGTGTTGAACCCGGTTCGGAACAATGTTGTCTTCTTCCTTGAGATGACAGCATTGTTCACTCACGAAAAATCAAACAGTGCCGACAAAAAAGAAACATTTCCGTTCAGTACATTTCAGGCCATCAATAACTGTTATTAAGGTGCCGAACGGACGACCAGAGAGTCCCCAAGCTCCCTATATAAAAAGCCCCTCTCCATTCATCCTCTACACACCTTAAAACCTCACTCTCTCTTAGCTACTCAGTTTTCCGATAAAGCTTGAACTAGAGCTCTGACATAGAGTCTTTCTTGAGCCAAAGAAAGCATGGTCGGGTTCCTTAGACTCGGGGAGAAGTCAGCTACACGGTGGTAGTCTCCAATTGCTTAGAGGATCGCTGGAGAAGCGCTGACATGATTGAACAGTGAAGCAACTCCGGTGGACCGTAGTTGCCCTATTTCTATCAAGGTAAAATCAGCCAATTTTAGCCATTCTCAGGCCAAACCAAGCTCTCCCAATACTTTCTCAGCCCTTCTATGACCGAATTAGAGCGAAAAGGTAAGCCAATTTGGCTCCCCTTTATTAACTCCCATCGGTGCTAGAGAGAGAACTAATAGTTTCTTACTAACCAAATTCTCCATCAATTTGACATGAATTGAGGTGATTCTTGATTTTAGGAGTAACCTAAGGATGAGAGCTATCTGCCTAGATTGAAAGCTCAGACCGCCGTGCCCCCCGGCGGTAAGTTTTCGAAGCTTTCTCTCTCTACGTTCAGTTTTCCAGTTAAGCTCCGCTTGAGCTCGTTCCGTCATCAATTCATGCGATTCAAAGTGCAATTGAATTGTATGGAGGTGTAGGAACTTAAATCTAACTCCAATTTCAATAATTAATCTTGTTTGATTAGTTAATTTGATAAAATCAAATTCGGCCAAGTTGAAAGGTTGAAATTGGGGAAAATTTGGGGATTTCAAAAATTCAAGGGACTAAAGTGCAATTTCCTAAAATTGAGGGCCAGTCAAGCTTGGTAAAGATGCTGGAGGACCAATTGGTCAATTTTTGAAATTTTTGGGGCAAAATTTACCAGTTTTGTAAAGTAGGGGCAAAATGATAATTTTGGAAAAATTGGGGACCAAATTGGGAATTTTGGAAACTTGAACTCCCCTATGTAATTTTTGAATAAATTGAGTTCTCAAAGTAAAATTTTGATGTTTTGGGACTCAATTTGGGGAAAAGTCGGCATTAGGGACCTAAAGTTAAAGAAAAAGAACTTTAGGGACCTAATTGCAATTAATTGAAAAGTTGGGTATTTTATTCATTAGTGATGAATGAAGGCTATCAAGCCAATAGATAATGAACAATTATGTTCATATCGTGTAGGAAAGTGAAGTACCGGGAATGCTAGCTATGATAAGCTCGCGAGGAGATGAAAGTCGGTTTGGAAGTATTCACGACATTCATGGGTGAGTGGGATTATTACATCATACCCGGTTGGGTTGCTGAACACCTTGGAAATGAAAACCCACTACTAAGTGGAATTTTTAACACCACGAGAGGATGGAGTGATGTGGAAATTACGCTGAAAAACTACTTATAGGTTGTAAGTAGATCATACCCGATTGGTATGATAAACTTCCTGGAAGGAAGTAGGAAACCCATTCATCGATTAAGAATGGAGATGTCCTCATACTCGGTTGGTGTGATGGATAGAAGAAAAATTATTTTTTTCAGAAGTACTCTACGAACGTGTGTTCCCTTCATGTTGAAGGGTGTGTGTTGGTTGATAAACACACTATTTATGGTTAATGATGAGAAATTACTATGAAAACCGTGATTTTTAGGATGAAATATCTTAAAGGAAATAAGGAGTCTAACACACACCAATTCATAAACTATTTTATTGAAACTTTATTTTTTATTTTTTAAAATTTCCCATTCACTGAGTTATAGAAACTCACCCACCCTTTTTTTATCTCTTTTCAGAAAATAGAGAAATGACTAGGGATAGCATGAGGCCTTACCCTTTGTTAGGTATGCTTAATTATCTTGAGTTTGCATTTTTATTGATATATGTTATTCCAGGGAAAAAGGTTGAAATTTTGCTTGGCTACTCTTGAATTAAAGAAGGGGGGAAACCCCTCTTGAACCAAGAGAGCGGCGGGTTGATCACGGGGATCCGACCATACCGGGTCAAGGCGTGACAACTTGAGTGGTATTATAGCTAAGTTCCCTTGAAACATTATCAATATTATGCTCTAACATTAATCCAACTTTAACTCTCGTGTAGGAAGGAGAATCCTTAGGAAATTTGCTGTGAAATCCAATCATCCACCCATAACCCTGAAAAAGACACCTACCCCAAGGGAGGCAGCCATTCAAAGGTCTTAAAAGGCGAGAAATGAGTACCCATGGACATGGTGGAAGATTACCGTAAACTGGTGGGAGCCTTATTGGAACGAGAAGGCATCACATACCCTCCTCCAAGACAAGAGGAACCTGTACCTCCTCCTAGGAGCCCAACCCCTCCTCCAACCCCACAACAACCAGAGAGGAATATAACCAAGAAGGAGGCCAAGACAACTACTGGGATGTGTATGCCACCTTCATGAAAGTCCATCAAGTATCCCCACCTACTTAGCCCAACTTTAATCCCTTCCAATGCATGAAGTGGACATATGAGTGTGAGGTAGAGGTATTAAGGTGGTACGGATTGGAGGCCATATATGAAATTCATCCCGTAAGAGAATAGAAATGGACCCCAACTGGTTCCTCAGAGCCATCTGATCAAGAGTCCCACAACCATTCTAAAGCTAGCTCTCAGCCTATGACCCCAAGAGATTAGGGGGTAGAAAACTTCTGTAATTAGCCAAGTATGGCAAGAAAATGTTTCTTAAATGAAAGTTAAAATTTTCTTGATAAAACTTTTGAGCCTCCTTGATAAATTCAAGCAAAAAGAGCATGCTAATAAAGTAAAAGTAGAAAATCACCTAAGAAATGAAAATGGGTTATTTCTAGTTAACCTCGGCCTTTAAGATTTTCCCTCAAAGGTACATTAAAAAAATTGGAAAGAAGAGATTTTTAGAGTTCACCCAAGTGAGACAAATCCTAACTAAGGAAAGGTAGGAGGAGTTTGGAACAAGGGAAGAGAGCATAAAAAAGCTTGGGACTAGTGAGAGTCTAAGGGTAAGGAAAGACTTAAAGAAGGAAAGAAGTACGATAGGAAGAGAATCCCAATAATAATACCTTCTTGGGAAGAGTTAGGATACAAGTTATTAGGAACTCCATGAAAATAAGGGGACTTACTAAAAGCAAGGATATGGAACACAAAAAAAGGAATCCAAAGTGAAAAACCATATGAAGGTCCGTAAGTATAAGAGAAGAATAAAAGAACTCTCAAGGAGCAGTAGGGAGATTGATCGTAAAAATCTTATAACAGAAGACCCTAGAAGAAGGATGAGAATAGAAAGTGGAAGGAGGAAGTTCCAAGCTAAAGTAATTAACAGATGAAATATCGCAAACTGGAACTGAAGTAAGGCCTTCATTATGCTCGAACTGGAAATGCCTTAAAAATGTTAAATAGCCAAAGTCAAGTTCCAAAGAACATCGTGCTGTGAGGGATATGTAAACCCCACTGTTCTAGGGAATATGACTCAGGTAAGTAAGAGTCCATTAGTTGAGCATGACAAGGTCAGCCATTTAATTCGGAACAAAGTTGTGATAACCAACGAATGAGGGAGGGATCAATGTAGGATGAAAAGGTGATAACATCAACACCTGTGGAAGCAGGCACATGGTGCATGAATGGACACTAAGCTAAAGAGGTCAACAAATAAAGAGAACAATTAGATACAAGAATGATTGGGTATTTTGGAATTCCCAATCTTGAACTCTTATGTAAAGAATCTAGGACAAGAGAAGTAATGCTTTAAGGAATGAAGGATGTGAATTTAAGGATATAACCTTAAACCTTCCAATGAGATAGGTTTAATGAAAATAAACTCCATAGAATGAGAAAATGATGGAAAAGAAAAGAAGATCTCAAGTATAGAGTTTTGGGGAATTTGAATCTTTTATTAATATGGGGATACAAAAGGTTGGGCTCTCGGCCCTATCACAGAAAATGGTCACAAATTAACTAGGGAGCTATGAAATTCTTGATAAGCATCCTCCTTTATACTTAGGGTTGTGCCATCAATAGGTCCTAGCACCATTCTACAAGATGCTTCCCCATTTGGTCTTTCGACATTTCTGCCATGTCTCAAGCATTAGGGAAGCTTCTAGGGTTGTCTCCCTACGAAGGTAGGGTTGTCTCCCTACGAAGGTAGGGTTGTCTCCCTACGAAGGTAGGGTTTTGAGTAGAGCCCTTCCAAGTTTTCTTGGTTCCACTCCTAGGAGCCATCTAAAAATTTTAGGATAAATCCTATTAGTTACTATATTTTCTAGTCTTGATTATGTATTCGAGGAAACAGGCTCTAATACCACTCTAGTTGTCACGCCCCGACCCGGTTTGGTTGGATCCCCATGAACAACCCGCCACTCTCTCGGTTTGTTAAAGGGTTTCCCCTTATTATTATCCGTAAAGAGTAAGGTGTCCTTTAAACCTGCCCCATTTCCTGGAATAGCATAATCAAAACTGTATGAAATTTTAAACTGTACATACTTGTCTTACAGGCATCTTAGTTGATTGTCTTTTAGGGTAGGCTTTCTGTGATTTCCTGAAAGGGATATAAGAGAGGGGTGAGTACGAGTACGACTACTCAGTGAATGGGTTTTTAAAATCTTTTGACTTTTAAGAAAAATATTTATATGGAGTGTGTCAAACTCCTTTATTTTCAAAAATCCCTTTATTTAAAAATTCAGGTTTTTCCACCATTTCTTATTTACCACGGTGTGTCATCACCCAACACACATCCTTCATCATGAAGGTTACACACATTCGCAAGTCAGTATCACTACTAAACCCGCTAGTGGCTTCAGAGTGAATTTTCCTGCTACCTGGATAGAAGTACGACCACTTCTACCCTGGGAATGAGTGGATGTACGTGACATCCGACCCACAATCCCGAAATAACTTCTTCGTGTCCGTATGAGGATAGAGACCTCATCCTGTCCCCACCCCGGTCTCATGCGCTTGGTGCTATTCCAGATTTTGCACAGACACCCGGAACGACGAACTGCCCTTATAGCCACCAGGTCGTCTAGTGCCCTTAGGATGCAACACTACCCCTCATGGGTGTCTTTTGATGATCCCATACTTATAGTGCATGCACAGACAATGTTTTCTCATATTGCCATGTAATTTGTGGTGCCATTAGTCCAACGGCCCCGACTCTCAACTCAACCCGCAGTTATTTGTCTTGATTGGTTCGTCGACCTGTTATGTTGCACTACCGCTAGTTGACTGAGCATGTCGGTCCTATCTTGGTACCATGGCCAAACAATTCACTTATTAAGTTTTATGGCACATATATCATGTTCGTTAACGAGCTTCTGCTCGTGCCAACTGGCCTTGGGCCCACTGTACGAGATTTTCAAAATCGGGCATTTAGCCCCTAAGTTCCAAAACCGAGGCCCCCGACCTATCATAGCTATTCGAGCTCCCGTCTAGAAGGTCTCCCAAATTATTTAAGCATTGGCACACATTCAGGGGAGAGAACTTCCAACAAAACATATGTTTTTTCTATCCATTATATCGCCCAGGTATAAGGACACCCCCGTTCATAACCGATGAACGGGTTTTCAACTTCCTTCGAGGAAGTCTCATCATAGCAACCGGGTATGATCTACTTACAATGGGTAAGTAGTTTTTCCGCATGATTTTCACATCACTTCCAATAAATTAGTGATGTTTAAAATACCACTTAATAGTGGGTCTTCATATCGAGGTACTTATCATTCCCAATCGGGTATGATATAAAATTTCCACTCACAACCGGTAAGTGGTTTTTAATTTTAAGTTGTGCTCATCATCCCAACCGGGTATGATGTTAGTAAACCCACTCACAACCGGTAAGTGGCTTTTAACTTTAATTTGTGCTCATCATCCCAACCGGGTATGATATTAGTAAACCCACTCACTCGTTAATGCCGTTAATTCCACTAGACCGGTTCATTGTATTCACACGAGCTTGTCCTTGCTGGCATTCCTGGTACTTCGTGTTCCTACAAATTATGAACATCTCGGTTCATTATCCTTCAGCCTAATCGTCTTCATTCATTTCAAATAAATGAGAAAATCAAACTTTCATTTATTTGCAATTAGGTACCTAAAGTTATTTCTCTTTAACTTTAAGTCCCTAATGCCGGTTTTTCCTCAAATTGAGTCCTGAAACTTCTAAAATTTATCATAGGACCTCAATTTATTCCATTTCACTAAAAGGGGATTAATTTCTAAAAATTTCCTATTTGGTCCTCCAACTTTTCCAAAATTACCATTTTGCCCTTGCTTTACAAAAATGGTAAGTTTTGCCCCAAAAATTCTAAAATTTCTCAATTGGTCCTCCAACATTATTTTCATGCCCAATTGGTCCTCAATTTCATAAAATTTCATTTTGGTCCTTCGAATTTAAAGAATCCCCAAAATTTCCCCCAATTTCAACTCTTCAACACTGCCGAATTTGATTTTATCAAATTGACTGATCAAACACCTCTAATTGTTGAAATTGGAGTTGAAATTGAGTTCCTACATGTTCATACGGTTCTAAGGAACTTTAAATCATAGATTTTAACGCCAGAACGAGCTTAAACGGAGCTTCACCGGAAAATAGGCTATAGAGAGAGAAAGCTTCGATTTCTCACCGGTGAGGGCACGACGGTCCGAGCTTTCAATCTGGGTAGATAACTCTCATCTTGAGGTTTATCTTAGAATCAAGAATCACATCAATTGATGCCGAATTGAGTTAGAATTTCATTATTGAAATTCTGTCGGTTCTCTCTATAGCACCAACCGAAAATTGTAGAGGGAGCCAAATTAGCTTACCTTTCAGTCCTAGGCTTGGTTTGGCCTGAGGAGGGCTTGAAATGACCAATTTCAACTTGGCTGGAACAGGGCAGCTTCAGTCCGCCGGAGCTGCTTCATTATTCAATCATGTCGGTGCTTCTCTAGTGATTTTCGGATTGACTAGAGTTTGCTATCAGATAGCTGACTTCCCCCCGGTTCTAAAGAGCTCGACCTCTCCTTCCGACGTTAAGAAAAATGTTCAAGTTGAAGCTCTGGTTTAAGCTTCACCGAGAAATGGAGTAGTAGAGAGAGAGAGAGAGAGAGAGAGAGAGAGAAGTGTTCGAGTGTGAGGAGAATGAATGGGGATAACCTCTTTTTATAGGTGTAAAATCATGTATTAAATGGGAGAGATTTATTACTGGTATTAATATTGACATAAATTATTGGTATTAATTCCAATAATTTAATTTTGTATTAAATTATTTGTATTAATTCCAGTAATTTAATTTCAGTATTAAATTATTGGTATTAATTACAATAATTAAATATATATTAATTTATGGCTATTTATGATAAGGCCTAAGTTTGCATAAAAAATTTTGACCCAAATTTCGGGTTACAAAAAAAATCATACTTCCCAGGAGGTCACCTATCCTCACACTACTCTCAAGAAAGCACACTTAACTTCAAAATTCTTATGAAATCTTATTCACCTAAACCAATTTGGTATTTATCTTCCAATTTGTTTTAAGTTTCTTTTCCAAGGTTTAATGAACCCTTTGGATCACTTGGGAGTTGTAATTTCCGAAATTTCCCATTCACAATTGATCGGGTTTGTGAACTGGTTCAGTTTTCTCACTCGGTTTGACCGGTTCTCTTCCCTATTTTTCTTAGCTCAAAAGGGCGGGGTTTACAGTGATGAACTTCCTAGAAGGATGTAGAAAACCCGTTCATTGATTATGAGCGGAGATGTTCTCATACCCGATTGGTGTGATGGATAGCAGAAAGATTATTTTTGTCGGATGTTTTCTCCCTTGATTATGTGTCACTGCTTAAACTTTTTGGGAGACCTTGACGGGAGCTCGAATAGCTCATATAGGCCAGAGGCTTCAGTTTTAGAAATTTGGGGGCTAATATGCCCGATTTTGAAAATCTCGTACAGTGGGCCCAAGGCTAGTTGGCACGAGCAGGAGCTCATAAATAAACATGAGTTTAAGCCATGAAAATTTTAAATGAATAATGGGTTTGGCCATGGTACCAAGTCAGGACTAACATATTCAATGGATTGGCGACAATGCGGCAAGACAAGTTGACGAACTAGTTAAGTCAAATAGCTACAGGTCGAGTTGAGAGTCGGAGCCGTTGGACCAGTGGCACCAAAGATTTAATAGCTTATGAAGAAAATTATTGTTTTGTGCATGCACTAAGGTACGAGACCTTCAAGATGCCCAAGAGGGGTAGTGATGTGTCATTGGGGCTACTAGACGACATGGTGGAAATAAGGGCAGTTTGTCGTTCCAGTAGTAAGGGAAGCTCAACATAGTTTCATGTGCATGAGACCGGTGTAGGGTTAGGATGAGGTCTTTGCCCTCATATGGTCTTGTACATCCACTCATTCTTAGAATAGAAATGGACGGACTTCTATCTAGGTGGCCGGTAAAGTCACTCTGATGCCACAAGTGGGTGCAGTGGACGTGTTACCCTGCGAACGTGTGTTCCCTTCATGATGAAGGGCATGTGTTGGTTGATAAACACACTGTTTGTGGTTAATGATGAGAAATGGCTATGAAAACCGTGATTTTTATGATGAAATATCTTAAAGGAAATAAGAAGTCTAGCACACTACAATTCATAAACTATTTTATTGAAACATTATTTTTTTAATTTTTCATTTACTAAGTAGTAGAAACTCACGCACCATTTTTATCCCTTTTTAGGAAATAGAGAAATGACTAGGGATAGCACTAGGTCTTACCCTTTGTCAGGTATGCTTAATTATCTTGATCTTGCATCTTTATTGATATATGTTATTCCTAGGAACAAGGTTGAAATTTTGCCTGGCTCTTCTTGAATTAAAGAAGGGGGGAAACCCCTCTTGAACTAAGAGAGCAGCAGGTTGATTACGGGGATTCGACCAAACTGGGTCGGTGTGTAACAACTTAGCTCCGCATTTGATCAATAAGAAGAAGCAATAATTCTTCTGACTCTGACAAGGATCCTACACCATCTCCGAATATGAGACTAAATTTAATGAGTCAAGGCCTTTTGCTCTAGATTTAGCCAGACCGATAAATATATGCCAAAGGTTTGTGGACGGTCTCAACATGGACGCACGGGACCGGATGAGAGTACTAGGATGTCCCATGGATTTAGCTACCATCATTCGCATGACCCTTGAATGTGAGAGTCTGGTACAAACAAGGCGTCATCAGATAGAGGAGGCTGGTCGAAAGGAGGAAGGAGGCCTGTATAGCCAGAGAGGTCAAAAGGAGCCAGGTAGGCAGAGATGGGGGGCAAAAATGGGGTTCCTTAGGAAAAATGAAGGTTATCATGCCCAAAGGGAGGCAAGTACAACCCCACATAGGAGATGCCCAAGATACAAGTAGGAGAAAATCCAAAGGACGTGCCCACTAAATTTCCAAAGAAAGGGAAACGAGAAGGATTCATCCAAGGATGTCATGAAGTAGCTTTAAGGTTAGATGCCCTCAAGGGTGAATGAAAAGGGAATTTCAGGAGAGAAGGGGAAGAATCCTCCCAAGGAAAGAAACCCTAGGGAGGCATACATGTACCAACTAAGAGTTAATGGAACCAAGTGACTAGGGATGAGAAGATAAACTTGCAAATGAAGTACAATCTAAAGTGAAAGACCTAAGGGAAGCATAATACTAGGAGGACCCAAGGAGTAAGTTAAACCTGAGGAACGGGTAAATAGGAAGATATCATTAAAAGATGTTGTACAAGTAAGGAAGGGGTGGACTACCCATAATAAGGAAATAGAGGAAGGAACATTGAGAAACCTTGGAGAACTAAGCCCTCCAATTAAGAAGTGATTTAGGGAAACAACCACTGACATCAGGACCGGTCGTGGTACATGCTCACTTAATGGAGCCTAAAGAGTAGACAGCTGGGCCTAGTGTGGAGTACACGAAATAAGACCCGATAATTAGAAGTTCCTCGGATAGGGAATAAGGGATGAAATGGAGATTTTAAGACAATGGAGGATTGAAAGTAGACAAATGCCCCAATATAGAAAGGGCGTAAGCAGATGAAGAAAGGAAACCTTCAAGGAATGGTAAGAAGGTTGAACATGTAACTCCTAAGGTGAAAGTCTCTACTTTGAAGTACATAGTAGAGAATGAAACCGTAAAAAGGGAACTCCCCAAACAAAATAATCGACACATATACCGAAAGGGATCTACTCGGAATAAAGAATCATGAAATGGTCATGAGCGAGTAAGAGTGAGTGGAGTTTGTGTCCACCTCAAAAGTGATGTTGGGCCTTCCAAACACTTGGGTGAAGTCTTCATATAGCCTTTGATATTCCGAGCTTAGTCTAGGTGGACCCATTAGGGCTTTTCTGGGAATTTCTATAGGGATGGGGTTTTGGGTTGTGTTAGTGACTACGACTTTAGTTCTCTTGGTTCCTCTCTTGGGAGCCATCTATAAATTTTAAAACTTCTTTTTGTTAGTTACTATTTTATATAGTCTTGATAATGTATTCCAGGAAATAGGCTCTGATACCACTCAAGTTCTTACGCCCTGAGCCAGTTTGGTCGGATCCCCGTGAGTAACCTGTGACTCCCTTTGGTCCATTAAAGATTTCACTCTTTTCTAAACCACGAGTAGTAAGGCGTCATTTTTTCTGTTTTTCCTGGAATAGTATTTTACAAAACTGAATATTTTAAAATAGACATACATGTCTTATAATTCCAATAAGGAGGTCTTTAAGTTTATTTTTTTACTCGATTACTTGAAAGGGATAAAAGGGAGGGGGTGAGTGCTACAACTCATTGAGCGGGTGTTTGAAGTGAGTTTTCAAAATATCTTTAATGTACCCTTCCATGGGTAACATTTTCTTTTCAAAAGGGTTTTCTCAAATTCAATTTATTTTCCAAAACATTTTTCCAAGGTTTACTATTTCTTTCACAACTATTCTCAAATCTCAAAATCTTTTTCCGTTTCCATATTAGGTGTGTTTAGCTTTCTTAGCCCATCCCCTTGCCTCGGGAGGCGTTTAACAAACAACACATGCCCTTCATCAAGAAGGGTACACACATTCGTGAGATGCACTTACAATGATTGCACCCACTTGTAGATCGGAGTGTTTTTACCATCCACACAGGTAGAAGTCTTGACTTCTACCTGGTGTCTAAGTGAACATTCCAAACGTTCAACCCTCAGACCCAAAATACTTTGTGTCCATATGAGTACGAAGGCCTCATCCCGACCTCACCCAGGTCTCATGCGCAAGAAGCTACTCTAAGCATCAAGACTGACTGGCACGACGAACTGCCTTTATCTTTACCATGTCGTCCAAAAGCCCTTAGGACCCATCACTACCCTCTATGGCATCATGATGGTCTCATACCACAAGTGCATGTACAAACAAGAGTTTTCCACATATAGCCATTATCTTTGGTGCTAACGGTCTGACAGCCTCGACGCTCAACCCGACCTATAACTGCTATTTAGACCGGTCCGTTAACCTGGCCCAAACGCACTGTCGCTAGTCCATCGAACACTGTCGATTCTAGCTCGGTACCATGGCAAAATCATACAACCAATTTGATTAGAAATTTTCATGGCTCTTTATTAAACAAGTTTATTTACGAGCTCCTCTTCGTGCCCACTAGCTTTGGGCCTACTACACGTATTTTTCCAAAACTGGGCATTTAGCCCTATGAGTTCAAAAATAGAGGTCTTTAGCCTATCTGAGCTGTTCTAGCTCTTGTCAAGAAGGTCTCCCAAATGTCTTAAGAATTGGCACACAGTTAGGGGAAAACACTTCTGACAAAAATTCATTTTCCACTCATCACACCAACCGGGTGTGACGATATCTCTGCTTACAACCAGTAGGTGAGTTTCTTCTTTCCTCAAGGAAACTCATCATACCAACTAGGTATGATTATCTCTACTTACAACCAGTAAGTAGGTTTTATCAGTTAAAGATAGTACTCCTCATCCCAACCGGGTATGAAGTTAGATAATCTCACTCACCCCATGAGTATGATGTGTTCGTCCATAGTCGATTTTCGAAGTCTACGCTAGCTTCTCCTTGTTAGCATTCCGGTCTCTTGTGTCCCTACATGATTTTTGCATCTTTATCAATTAAGGTTTGGCATGACAGCCTATCGTTTTATCACGCATGAGCGACTAGGCTCAAAATTGTTGATTTATTACACTTAGGTCCCTAAAGTTTATTTTCCTTAACTTTAGGTCCCTAATACTAACTTTTCCCCAAATTGAGTCCCAAGTCTTACAAAATTACCTTTGGGTCCTCAATTTACTGAAAATTGTGCAAGGGGCTCAAGTTTTCCAAATTTCCAATTTGATCCCCAACTTTTCAAAAATTACTTTTTTGTCCCTACATTCCAAGAATGGCAATTTGGTCCCAAATGTTCTGAAAATTGACCAATTGGTCCCCTAACATCTTTCGCATTTCCAATTGGCCTTCAATTTTTAGAAGTTACATGAAGGTCCCCCAATTTTTTGAAATCCCTAATTTTCCCCAAAATTTTACCATAATTTCCCCCCTTCAAACTCATCGAATTTGATTTACTCAAATTAGCCATTCAATCGGGGTTAATTGCTCCAATTGATAATATGGATCACTTCCTATATTTCCATAAGCTTCAATTGAGCTTTGAATGGCATGATTTTGGTCTTAAATGAGCTCAAACGGAGCTTCGCCAAAAAATTGTTCGTAGAGAGATAAAGCTTTGAAAGCTTACCATCAGAGATGCAATGGTTCGAGCTCTTGATCTAGGGAAGTAGCTCTCATCCTAAGTTTCCTTCTAGGATCAAGAATTGCTACAATTGATGTAAACCTCGCCCTTTTGAGCTAAGGAAAAATATGGAAAAGGATTGGTCAAATCGAGTGAGAAAATCGAACCAGTTCACAAACCCAATCATTTATGAATGGGCAATTTAGAAATTTACAACTCCCGGGTGATCCAAAGGGTTTATAATACTATGGAAAAGAACCTTAGGATGAATTGGAAGAGAAAAATTAGACCAGTTTGGATGAACCGGATTCAACTGGATTGAACTGGTTTATGAACCGAATCAGTTCATGAACCAGAACCGATAGAGATCGGGCAAATCAGAGAAATTCAACTCCCTTGTGCTCCAAAGAAATTCATAAACCTTGGAAAGGAACTTAAAATAAAGTGGGAGAGGAAAACTAGACCGGTTTAGGTGAACCGAACCCGAACCAGATTAAACCAGTTTAAGAACTGAGCTAGTTTATGAACCGGAATCGATAAAGAGATGGTAAACCGAGAATTCTATGGACCCTAAGTGACCTAAGGAGTCACAAAAGTCATGGAAATGGACTTGTGAAGGAATTGGAGATGAAAACCAAATCGATTCAGGTGAACCAGATCCGAATCGGTTTGGACCGGTTTGAATCACTATTGAATTGGATGTTAAATTCATTTTTCAAGGTGGCTTAAAATTTTCAAATTTGAGATTTGAGACTACAATTGGATAGAAAATGAATTTAGATAAATTTAGAAATTTTTATATTTGAAAAATTCGGTCGAATGGGGGTGAACCGGTCGATTTAAGCATTGAACCCAGTTCGGAACAGTGTCATCTTCTTCCTCAGGATGACAGCACTGTTCACTCGCCAGGAAATCAAAGTAGCACCGGCGAAGAAGAAACGTTTCCATTTGGTATGTATCATTCCATCAATGGCTATCATAAAGGTGCCAAATGGACGGCCAACAGGTCCCCAAGCTCCCTATATAAAGAGCCCCTCCCCATTCATCCTGTCCACACTTGAAAATTCCATTCTCTCTCAACTGCTCAATTTTCCGGTGAAGCTCGAACCAGAGCTCCGACATGGGCACTTTTTTGAGCCAAACAAGGTGAGGTCAGGTTATTTAGAATTGGGGAGAGGTCAGCTACACGCCTGTAGTCTCCGTTTGCTCCGAGGAGTCGTCGGAGAAATGCCGGCGTGATGAAATAGTGAAGCAGCTCCGACGAAGCGAAGCAGCTCTATTTCAGCCGAGTTGAAATTGGCCATTTTGAGCCCTCTTGAGGCCAAACCAAGCCCTCCCAACACTTCCTCAGCCCTCCCACGGCCGAATTAGAACTGAAAGGTAAGCCAATTCGACTCCCCTTTACAATTTCCCATCGGTGTTAGAGAGAAAGTCGGCCAAATTTCAATGACGAAATTCTAATCCAATTCAGCATCAATTGATGCAATTCTTAATTCTAGGATGAACCTCAGGATGCGAGCAATTTGCCAGATCGAAAGCTCAGACCGTCGTGCCCTCACCAGTGAGTAATCGAAGCTTTCTCTCTCTATGGTCTATTTTCCGACGAAGCTCTGTTTGAGCTCGTTCTGGCGTTAAAACTCGCGATTCAAAGTTCTATGGAATCATATGAACATGGAGAAACTCAATTTCAACTTCCATTTCAACAATTAGAGATGTTTGATTGGTCAATTTGTTGAAATCAAATTCGACTGTGTTAAAGAGTTGGAATTGGGGGAAATTGAGGATTTTCAAAAATTCGAGGGACCGAAATGCAATTTCCTCAAATTGAGGGTCAATTGGGCATGATAAAAATGTTAGAGGGACAATTGAGGAATTTTAGAATTTTTGGGGTGAAACTTACCATTTTTGTAAATGAAGGGCAAAATGATAATTTTGGAAAAAGTTGGGGAACCAAATTGGAAATTTGGGAAATTAATCCCCTTTTTGTGAAATGGAATAAATTGAGGTCCTATGATAAATTTTAAAAGTTTTGGGACTCAATTTGAGGAAAAATCGGCATTAGGGACTTAAAGTTAAAGAGAAATAACTTTAGGGACCTAATTGCAAATAAATGAAAGTTTGACTTTCTTATTCATTTGGAATGAATGAAGGTGATCGAGCCAATGGATAATGAATCGAGATGTTCATATCGTGTAGGAACATGAAGTACCGGGAACGCCAGCAAAGACAAGCTCGCGTGAATACAAAGAACCGGTCTACTGGAATTCACTGCATTAACGGGTGAGTGAGTTTACTAACGTCATACCCGGTTAGGATGATGAGAACAACTTAAAGTTAAAAATCACTTACCGGTTGAGAGTGGGATTTTATATCATACCCGGTTGGGAATGATAAGCATATCGAAATGAAAACCCACTATTTGTGGTATTTTGAACATTACAACTTAGAAGAGTGATGTGAAAACCATACGGAAAAACTAATTACCGGTTGTAAGTAGATCATACCCGGTTGGTATGATGAAACTTCCTCGAAGGAAGTTGAAAACCCGCTCATCGGTTATGAGCGGACATGTCCTTATACTTGGTCGGTATAATGGACAGTTGAAAATACATTTTGTCAGAAGTGCTCTCCCTTGACTGTGTGTCAATGCTAGGAGACCTTCTTAACGAGAGCTTGAGTAGCTCTTATAGGTTTGGGACCTCGGTTTTGGAACTTGGGAGCTAATATGCCCAATTTTGAAAATCTCGTACACTGGGCCCAAGGCCAGTTGGCACGAGCAGGAGCTCGTAAACAAGCGAGTTATATGCCATAAAACTTTAAATAAAGGAAATTGTTTGGCCATGGTACCAAGATAGGACCAACATACTCGGTAAATTAGCGGCAATGCGACATGACAGGTCGACGAACCAGTCAAGACAAACAATTTCGGGTTGAGTTGAGAGTCAGGGCTGTTGGACCAGTGGCACCACAAATTATATGTCATAATGAGAAAATATTGATTGTGCATGCACTGTGAGTACAAGACCATCAAGACGCCCAAGAGGGGTAGTGATGCGTTCTAAGGGCACTGGACGACCTGGTGGGTATAAAGTGCAGTTCATCGTACCAGGTGACCGTGCAAAATTTGGAGTAGCACCAAGCGCATGAGACCGGGGTGGGGAGGGGATGAGGTCTCTGTCCTCATACGGACACGAAGAATCGATTTCGAGATTGACAATCGGATGTCGCATACATCCACTCATTCTCAGGGTAGAAGTGGACGTAATTCTATCTAGGTGGCCGGTAAAGTCACTCCAAAGCCACAAGTGGGTTCAGTGGTCGTGCTGGCCTGCGAATGTATGTTTGACCTTCATGATGAAGGATGTGTGTTGGGTGATGACACACCGTGGTTAAATAAGAAATGGTGGAGAAATCGAGATTTTTTAATAACGGGATTTTTTTTAAAGAAAGGAGTCTGGCACACTCAAATAATAAATGTTTTCTTAAAAGTCCAAATTTTTAAAAACCAATTCACTGAGTAGTCGTACTCACCCATTCCTTATATCCCTTTCAGGAGATTTTGGAAACCTCTAAGTTTCTTTTAAATTATTTTACTTGTAGTTGAGTCCTAAATTTCTTTGAAATCACCAATTGGTTCTCAATTGATATTAATTTCATAAAAACCTCTAAATTTTCAAAAATTCCCAATTTGCCCAATTTTATCATAACTTGCATTTTGGTCCTGAATTCTTGATTAATCAAATTGAGAGCTAAAATCCTGTTAATTTTCTCCTAGCATGCTACTAATCGTTTCACCAATCTTCATACAAGCATCCTAAGCTTTAAATGACTTCAATTGACCCAAATTTGAGCTCAAACGGAGATTTGTCGGAAAATTTTTATAGAGAGAGAAAGCTATGTTTTCTTACTAGCGAATAGATGATTGTCGAAACTCTGAGTATGGGCAGGTAGTGCTCGTCGAGGAGATCTTATTAGGATAAAGTTGTGCGTCAATTAATAGTATGAGCAATGAGAATTTCATAAAAGAAGTTTTCATGTTCCATGTTCTGAAATCCTAGTATTTCGATGAGGCAGAATTAGTTTACTTTAAGGGTTACAGGGGTCGAGGGTCGGTCAAAAATAGATGGAGGGAGGGTCGACATGGTTGCAAAGGGTCGGAAGTGACCGGAATTCAGTTCGAAGGATTACACTGTTTTGCAACCGCAGGAGTTACAGTACTATTTACAAATCGAATCGAATTTACAAATTGAATCGAATTTCGATCGATGGGACAAAATACGTATCCAAATAGGAACAAATATGAGCATATTTGACTCAGTACCCGGTAGTCGGTTTTGATTTAAATCGGCCACCCGTGATCAATTGAATACAATTTTTGTAATTTCTAAAAAACTGTATCTTAATTATTTATAAGTAGTTGTTATATACATGCATTCTTATTATTTATCTCTATCTTTTACTAGTGAAATCTATACTTATTTTTTTTCGATTATCTTCTATTACAGCGATTTCTAATATAATATTCTAATTCTTCCGATTTTTCCTTATCCTTTAGTTTTAGCTTTTTGTACCTTACAAAAATATGTACTTTGTATGGTTGCTTATTTGTTTAGATTAATTATTTTTTATTGTATTTACGAGGGTAGTATTAAAGATTGAGTTATAGTACCCTTTAAATTGAATGGACGCAGGTCCCGAAATCCGATTAAAATCGAATCTGAGTACATGGGCCGAACCATACCAAGTGTCGGGTTCCCTAGTCCCATTGGATCGGGTGGCCAGCTCCGAGGCACCCAAGCTGGACCCGGTAGGCAGGTCCCTTGCCACCCCTATCTTGCTGCATCTCTCTATAGTTCATTTCTCTAAAAATAGTTTGCGCCCTCTCTCTCTCTCTCTGCAGCCCTCTCTAGTTCATTTCTCTAGAAATAGTTTGCGCCCTCTCTCTCTCTCCAGCTCTATCCCTTTGAGTAGCTATAATGGCCTTCGCCCATTGCTTCCTGGCGGTTCCGGTTGAGACATTGCCGCCATTCCCCCACCGCAGAAACACTCCGTCTTCTACCCGCCGTCACTCTTCTCCATCTTCTAGTTCTTCGTTCAAGCCCCCTCTCCCTTGCTGGTATTCTCGCTCTTCTCTTCAAGTAAAGCCGCTCTGTTCCCCCTCCAAACGAATCTTAAGCAGGATCGGCCACCATGGAGGTGAGTTCATCCTACTCCTTGTAAATGAAGGGATTGAGTTTCTTTCTTTCTTTCTTTGTTCAGTTGCTTATGCTTGTTGGATTCTGTCTATTTTTTTGTGAACCGATTAGATATATTTCCAGGCATCGAGAGAATTATGTGCGAATAAATTGAGCCTCAAATTTTCATTCTTCTTCTGCAAATTGTTTGAAGCATAAATTCAAACATGTAGAGCTCCAGCTAAAATTTTAGCTGTTAGTCGTATGCAATTGTTTTCAGCTTCTATCAAGCTTAAATCAAGTTATTTTCTTTCCGATCTAGGCATGCACAACGGGTCGCTTTCTCTAACAAGATCTTCGTAGCTCCACACAATCAGGAAATTTGCAATTTCATAAATGTGTTATGCCGGCTTAATTTCCCTAAAATGCTTCATGTTCATTGAAAAATTCCCAATCAATCTCTATGATATAGTTGACAATAATTGCATCATTGGTAACCAGCTAAAGCCACCTCTCAGGAGTCTGAAGTCAGCTTGGCAGCTGAGGCCTTCAACAACTTTAAGCACTTGCTTCTTCCAATCACTGATCGAAATCCCTATCTTTCTGAAGGAACAAGACAGGTCACTGCTCTTACAGAACAGACTTGAAGGCGTCTCCCAGTGACTTTATTTGAATTTATACATATGATTTTATTGGATCTATTAATTAACTTCTTTCCTGAATGCTTTGTAGGCTGAAATCTCACATAAGGTTCTATTAATTCTTTTAGCTGAAATAAGACCCCTAGTATTTGCATAATAGCTCAAATAAGGCGTTACGGTTTGCCTAATAGTTCAAATATGACTATTCACCATTCCTTAACTATATATATGTGAAAGTTAGTGTCTTATTTGAGTTGAATTGAAAATGTTGTGCCTTTATTTGAGCTTGAAACAAATGTTAGGACCAAATGTAAGATTTTGGCCATATTTTCTGACTGCCTTCTTGAGTTTGTGCTTCTTCTGGTTTAGATCCCAGGCTTCTGTTCACATTTGTTGTTCATTACTTTACCTAATTAGACAGGCTGTTGCAACTACAGCTGCTTTGGCAAAAAAGTATGGGGCTGATATCACAGTTGTAGGTGAGCTCATTTGCTTTTTAGATGAAAACCTATGAAATGTGGAACTGGTTTGTCTTTGTGCACACCTTTGTGATTCATTACTGAAGGATCTTGCCCTCTTTTTTCAGTTATTGATGAGAAGCAGAAAGAATCACTGCCTGAGCATGAGACCCAACTCTCTACTGTTAGATGGCATCTGTCAGAAGGTACTACTTCTGATATCTCTTCTTCCTCTATTTAGAAGTGCAAGTCTTTTTACACAAGTGTGGATTAGTTAGTGTTTGTCCATTTAATGGTCTTGTCTCCGTAGTTGACAGCTGATTAAAAATCCTTCCTACAGGAAGGCACTTATGATATCTCTTCTTCCTCTATTTAGAAGTGCAAGTCTTTTTACACAAGAATGTGGATTAGTTAGTATTTGTCCATTTAATGGTCCTGTCTCCATAGTTGACAGCTGATTAAAATTCCTTCACAGGCGGGTTTCATGAATACAAGCTTCTTGAACGGCTCGGAGAAGGGAAAAAGCCAACTGCCATAATCGGTGAGGTAGCCGATGATCTGAACTTGGATTTGGTGGTCCTGAGCATGGAGGCCATCCACTCCAAGCATGTGGATGCCAACCTTCTAGCTGAGTTTGTTCCATGCCCGGTCATACTCTTACCCTTGTAGAATAAAATGAAGACAGGTAGCAAGCATTGTGCATTTAGTTTTGATCATCCATCCTCTTGAGTTTAAGCCAATGCAACCCCATCAACAAGAAGAATTTGATGTAGATGTAGAATTCAAATGGGTGTCTGTTTTCTAAGGATTGCTTTTAAAACATGAACTTGAAGCTATTTGAGCTTTAAAAGTGTTTTCATTTTGTTAAATGCTCTTGCCAATCTACTATGATCAAAATCCCTACAGCTGAAACATAATATCATCTCTAGAACTGAAAAGGAAATGCATAAAAATTTAAAGGATGTAAAGAGGATCATAAGATCCACATAATATCCCACAAATCAGCAAATCTCACACAAAGAGTTTCCGGATCAGTATCAAGAAGGTAAAAAACATAGAAAGAGACCCTTTCACTCCTAAAATTATAATAGACGGTTGTCTCTCAAGGAATGTAGAGTATGGATTACTTTTTCTTCTCTGCACCTCCGGCAGACCTACAATAAGATTCCAGAGATAAGATCAGTAGATTTGCGTAATGGCAATAAATGAGAAAAAATTGAGGCAGAATTTTTAAGATTACCTCATCTTACGAAGAACAGAAGACATTTCCTCTCTCTTCTTCTTGGCTCTCTTGTGAGTGCCGAGCTTTCTTTTGGCTACCTTTAGAGCACGCTTGTCCTTCCCAACTTTCAAAAGTTCAGTTATCCTCTTCTCGTATGGAGCAAATCCTGCCACTTCCCTTATCAAACTCCTGATAAAGTGAACCCTCTTGCTGGTTTTCTAAAAATTATAAATACCAAAATGTTCAATTATTAACAGCCGAATTCCATTATAAAAAGTTAAAAATTATTTCACCACCACAAATTCACGAATATTGTAGGGTGACAAGAGTGGTTGTATAGAGAGAAAATTATATTCAACATGTTAATGCCCTAGAGGAAAATATAACCAATTAATCACTTTGAAACACCTAACCTGCCATTCAAACATCCACTACATCAATAGAGAAAAAAATGAGAAAGTGTAAGTAGCAGAATCCACACAGATAAAAATTCAACATAATCATCTGGACAATGAGCAAATTGCAATCAATAACTATCTGCTTAACAATCTACTATTTTGGTGACAAAGGAGGCAGAATAGAGAGATTAAAGTTCTTCAAAAATGTTCATTCACTCAGTGAACATAAGAAGAATCAAGTCACCCGAACAATCCTCACTCACTATTAAAATCCAAATTTTCACTACATAAAAGGCATAAAATAAGTAGTAGTATCATCCAAGTCTTGTAATCAAGAAGAGCCAATCAGACAACCCATCAAATAAAGTGGTGATGATTCGTGAAACAATCTAGGCTTGTATTTTAGAAAGAGAGATTGCGAACATAAAAAAATTTGAACTTACCCCCTTACGGTCTCTAGGGCGAGGAACCGCATCCTTCTTAGTTACAATGTGGCCTTTGTTGAGCCCAACGAACAATCCAGTATTCGGCTGTTTGGGAGCCATTCCTGTTGCAGTGCAACTTTCATCAGATAAGATTAAATTACCATTCAAATAAAAGAGAGTGATCGTTCAAGTATCAAAATACGAAGAGTTTTGCACTCGGTCAGAAAGAATCAGACTAACAGTTGATAGGAAGAAGACAGACAAACAGATACAGCTGCTGATTGAAACATGAAGAGTAGGATTTGAGAAGAGAACGAACCTTTCTCGTGTCGACTGCTGCCACTCAACCTGGGGATTCGGAATGGTGTGCAGTTTACACGGAGACTGAATAGCAGTAAGTGCGTTAGGGTTTGTCTAGCATAACGGGCACCCGGCCCATCACGGCCCAAAATACATTTTCAGAGTAAGTAAAAAATGAACGCAAGCCGATTGAATTGATACAAAAAAGAGTGAGGTTATTAAATTTTGTTTTTTTAAATAATAAAATTATATATATTAATATGTAAAATATATTGAATTCAAGTTTTTTATCGTTAATTTAATATATAGAGTTATTTATTTTCTTTGTTAAATAATATTGGATTGAATTTAACTCGAATATACAAGTTCAATTGTAAGTGTCCATTCAAATAAGCAAATTAAAGTATATATTCATTACTTAAATTTAAATTTTAGAAATGGATTCCATGGATAAGCTTGTTTAGTTTACATTTTTTAATTATTAAAATAAATAAATAATAATTTTAATTTATAATTTTCAAAACTCACCGTAACCCTCCGCACTTTAAGTTTAAAAAAATATAAAAGTATTACAACCTATTTTAAAATTTTCAATAGGTTTAATTTTCAAAAAAGAATAAATTGAGTATAGTAAATTTCATTATAAAATATATATTTTTATAAAAATATATAATTTTTAATTTATATAATATAATTGAAGTTATTTTTTACCAAATTGAATTGAATTATTATGTAAACAATTAACAAGTTTAATTGAACCAATCTTAATATATTAGCTTATTTTTTTATTAATTATTTGAAATAATAATTAGTTTAGATAATATTTGATTATATATGATATTATACCAATTTTTATTATAAATTTAAAATTTTTAATAAATAATTTGCCAAAAATTCATACAAATTTTGTCTCAATATAACAACGGATAAAATTGTAATTAAAGTTTGTACAAGTACTTTACCTTAATTTGTAGCACTGAGGTAGGCAATGTTTCAATTCTATATTTACATGTGCTTCTGCTTTCCCTTAACTCACATTTTAGTAAATAACTTTACTATTGGCGGGCTAGTAGATGTCTTAACATCCTAAATTTTAGTAAAAATATTTAAAAATAAATAATTAGTCATTAATTTATATATTATATTATTTTTATAATTTATCGACTTTTTATAACTAATTTGTTAGCTTTTCCCTCCATTTATATTTAGGTAGAAATCCCGCCCACCAATTACTATATTCATTAATCATATTAAATAAAATAATAAAATGTTCAAATAATACTAGAAAGTCAAGCATAACTGCAATAGATATATAAGAGTTTGTAAGACACAAATTAAATATTTATTGATTAATTCTCTTGTAAAAATGTTAACATATATTCAGTTGTATAATATTTATAACCATATTTTAATAATTTAAAATTTTGATGGTAATTTTTTTAAAATTATATTTTAAATTTAAAAATTAATTTATATAATTGAAATAAATTTAATTTAATATTAATAGCTAATTTGATTGAAATAAATAAATTGATAGAATTAAATTAAATCCGTTAAATTTAAGTGAAAAATAAATATATTTTTGAAATAAATATATATATTTATACTATAGCGCTATTTCCCATATTTATATGTTTTGTGATTTTTTATATTATATTATTAAAACTTAAAATTTTAACATAAATAACAATTTTATAGTATAAGCATTGTACCATATAGATACCATAGGAGTGAGAGTCCGCTAATATATTGTAGAAAATAGTACAACAGCTAGTTACGTGGTTCGATCAGTAGGGAATGAGATCTGATAATTTATAGGTTCAATTCCAATTTTTTATTTAATTTAATCTAATGGATTACGATTTTATAACTTAGGTTAAAAGAAAATTTGATTATTTCAACATATAAGTAATATACGATTAAAAATGGTTAACAAACACTAGTTACTTCTATATTATTTAGAGATATAAAAGTTTTATCTATTATAAAGAGACGAAAGGGACTAATATTGGATGGTGGAGTCAACTCCAATTGATTCAAGTAACATGTATATTAACCTCTATCATCATTTAGGTGAATGAGAAGCATGAATATTTTTTATAGTAAGAAAAATGAAAAGAAAAACATTTTTTAGAAAAATAAACTTTAGGTGTGTGAAGTGAATGTGATTGTCTTGAGAAATGCTTGAAGAAGAGGGGGTTTTAAAGGTTGCATTTTTTTAATGTAATGGTATCATCTAAAGGAAATTATAATTGATCTTTTTGTTAAATAATGAATGAAGTTTTGTTAAAATGTATGAATATTAAATGATATATATATACATGCATTTTATTATTACAAATTAGACTATATGTTTTAAGTTGAATTAATGTTAAGTTTAATATGATTAAGTTCTTATTACCTGTTGTCATACTTGTACTATCGTGTGAGGGGGACTTCAAAAAAAAGTGGGTAGGACGAAAGGTGAGAGGAATTGTAGTAGCATCCGAAATCAGCTGGCTACAAGTATTTAAATTAATTTTGATTAAAAAAATAATAATATGAGTGGGAAAAGAGGCTTCGTTGGGTTACACGTGGGTTACCAGATTTTAATTTCCGGTTTACTTTGCATCCTTACCAAATCCACATAATTGCCGCCACTTGCTCATTAATGCGTCGGCCCACGTGTCGTGAGAAGTTGAGGTGGCTCACTCGAGACGTTTCAGAAGAACCAGCAGAGTTGCCGAGTTGACACGCAAAGGGAAAAATGCCGGTCTCCTCAGTGTTTTGGAAACTTGCCCCATTCGATGTCGAGTAAGTCAAAATAGTAAAATCCCGGTTCAACCGGTCCAGAATCTAATGCCAATCCCGCCACGCCACCCACTGCCAAGAGTCTTACTTTGTGTGGGGCCCACTCTGCCACGGCTTTGTTCGTTGTCTTTTTGATGGAGCCTCTTGATTTTGTCCACTGAGAAAGTAAAAGGCAGACCAGAGAGAGAGAGAGGAGAGGAGAGGAGAGGAGTTTCAGCTGTTTTAGCTCATTCAGCACTCATCTGTAGCTTCTATTGTATGTATGAGAAGAGAGGGGAAAGGAAGCGCTATAGAATAGAATCGAGAAGGGGATAGGCTTTGTGTTTAGGGGCACAGATAGTATAAGCCCGCCGAAATTCCTGTTTCTGTACTCTTGCATGGTTTGATGGATCTGCATATCTAACTCTCTTAGACCCACATGCTCTGTTCTGTTTGTTTCAGATCTCCATCTTTTTCCTCTTGTGCGTGATTCATTTACTGACCAGAAAGAAACTCTTCCTACAGACCTAATTGTCACTGTGAGTTCTTTCTTCCCTTTCATTTCATCTTTAAATTGTTTCTTTTATTTCCTCTTAATGATCGATGTTGTTCGGAAAAGCATGTCATATGCCCCATGCTTGCCTGTCATTTAAGCCCGATAAGATGTTCGATTCTTGTCTGTGGATATGGAGATTCAGATTTTGACTTCCCACTTTTAGTTGTTTCTGATGCTTCTCTGTAAAGTTCTATGGATAAATTTCCTTATTTATCCTATGGCTACAGTTATCAAGTCGTGTGGGGATGATTCATTGGTCCTCCATTCTAATAATCCATTTGTTGTAGTTGGTATTTTTGTCTCGATTGACTTTAGAGTTATCTGAGGCAACATTGATTGAAATTTATTTGACTTTTTATGTATAATTTCAGGGAAGAGTGAGGACTTTGGTGGAATTGATAAGGGTTAGAGTATATATATAGATCTGGCATCTCAGTGGCGGATGTTGATCAGGACTCGGAGGCTCACTTAGGTGAGATGAGGGATGTTATCAAGGCTAGTAAATTTCTTTCGGGCCTGTTGGAGGCCTTCCTCGGATCCTTTGTTCTTCAGAGGATTGGATTCTGGTGGCTCTGGTGCCCGGCAAGATGGGCTGCTCTGGTACAAGGACACTGGACAACACCTATTTGGTGATTTCTCAATGGCTGTAGTTCAAGCCAATAACTTGCTTGAGGATCAGAGTCAGATTGAGTCAGGGCCTCTCAGCTTCCTTGATTCTGGTCCCTATGGAACGTTCATTGGTGTATATGATGGGCATGGTGGTCCGGAGACGTCTCGGTACATCAATGATAACCTTTTCCACAATCTTAAGAGTAAGGAACCTCTTCACCTTGAAGATTTCGGTGAAAATATTTCTACATATTTGAGTTCTAGTTTCCACGTATCAGCTGAGTATCTTGTATTGTGGTGTGAATTCATAATGTTCTACCTTATCTAGTATCTGTTATCGTGTTGCCAATTGATTCTTCGATGACGAGGAGTTAAATCCATTGCTTAAGATGATTATTATTGAATTAGTCAAACATAATATGTTATGCCTGCAGTGTGTCATTCTTATTGATAGCAGCTCTTCTTTTACTGCATAATGGCTATAGATTTTAGTCTTTTGCATGAAAAGTGAGTTTAAAGTTTCTTGAATGCACAATTTTTCTTTGACACAGTTTAGGTTGTAATTTTATTTGTACTTTCAAGGGAAAAAGGAAAGAAAGGGTAAACCATGACAGATCTCCATGATGATACTGGTTGATGGAAAAGTTTTTTTCCAGACAGAGTGATCCTGGAGTGAGTTAATCTAGTTGGAACCTGTTCCTATAACTTTTCAGGGATTGCAACAGAGCAGGAAGGGATGTCCATAGATGTTATTAAGAAGGCCTACCAGGCAACGGAAGAGGGGTTCTTCTCTGTTGTCACAAAGCAGTGGCCCATGAAGCCTCAGATTGCAGCTGTCGGTTCTTGCTGCCTTGTTAGTGTGATTTGCAACCGGAGCCTTTATGTGGCTAATCTGGGTGATTCTCGGGCCATCCTGGGGAGGACTGTTAAGGCAACTGGGGATGTCCTTGCCCTTCAACTTTCTGCAGAGCATAATGTGAGCATTGACTCAGTTCGACGGGAGATGCACTCTCTTCATCCAGATGATTCTCAAATTGTAGTGCTTAAGCATAATGTGTGGCGTGTTAAGGGCCTCATACAGGTAAAGTGTATCCTGGGATTTTGTTCAAAATTTTCAGTTGTTTTGTTGTTATTGTCATTTTTGGATCACATTTTGATTATCTGAGCATGTTTTTGTAGCATATAGAGGAAAGTAGAAACTGTAACCTTATCTTGAAACAAAAAAAAAAACTAGACTATATCCGAGTTGGATATCCAGGTAACATTTTTCAATTTCCAACTTATTCTTTTATGGAAAAATCAAGAAAACACAAGAAATGTGAACTTTTCTTTGAGTTGTTAGCCACATGTAACGTCTGGGGATGATGGTATTTCGGGATGTGGTTCAGGGAAGTCATTTGTAACATTGACATCTTTGGCAGTACCTAGGCTAGGATTGCAAAGTGAAATTATTGAAAGTCATTATGTGGTGCGGTTGTTCTGGTTAATGCATAATAGTTGATCTACAGATGATCTGCTGGCTTTGTTTATCAGCTATTAAAAATGAAGTAATCCCACTCATTTCATGTTATTGTCTGCACCTTGTTTCTTGCAGATATCGAGATCGATTGGTGATGTCTACCTGAAAAAGGCTGAGTACAACAGGGAGCCTTTGTATGCCAAGTTTCGGCTCCGGGAATCATTCAAGAGGCCGATCCTAAGCTCAGAGCCATCAATCTCTGTTCAGGAGCTTCATCCTAATGACCAGTTCCTCATATTTGCATCGGATGGACTTTGGGAACACCTGAGCAATCAAGAAGCAGTCAACATAGTTCAAAACCATCCCCGTAATGTAAGTTCTTTTAACCAGAAGCTCAAATATCTCTATGCTAATAGAGTATAAAATCTTCAGTTTTCTTTCTTATTTTGGTGGTGTATGCATCAATGAAAGATTTTGCTTGTCCTTTGAAGCCTTCTTTTGACCTGTTTGGAATACTGCTGGTTTGGGGATTTCATGTTTTAGCCACAATAAGAAGCTGCTCACAACTACTGGTAGTTGGTCTGCAGCCATCAACTACTGAACTGGACTCTCAGTCAGTAAGATTCAGCCAGGGGACCATGTTTTTAATGTGAATTTGATAAAATGATTTTAATCTAAAAGGGTGTGGGTGCTCATGAAACTTTGCGTAGTCTTTTTCCAGCTTGATTGTGTTAACAAAACGGCCTTGAGATTTATTCTCTTGCTCAGAGAAAGTACTGCCTACTTTGTCATCAGAAGAAATGAGCAAATAAATATTCATCCAGCATGTAGCCAAGCAAAGAGAACCACTGATAAGTTTTCATCCGGTACTGAACAAGCCTTTCTGCCTGCTCTTTTTTTCCTGGTTCAGGGCATTGCCCGCAGGCTCGTGAATATGGCTCTTCATGAGGCTGCAAAGAAGAGAGAGATGAGGTACTCGGACTTGAAGAAGATCGACTGTGGAGTCCGGCGGCACTTCCACGATGACATCACAGTCGTAGTTGTCTTCCTCGACTTGAACATGGTGAGTCGTGTAAGCTCGGCAAGGGAACCCTCTGTGTCACTGAGAGGGGGAGGTGCCAGCAGACTCCCCATGAAAATGCTTGCTCCATTCTCAACCTCTGTGGAGGAGAATAGCACTCCTACTGCCTAACATCATTGTGGGCTCCAACCAAAAGACCAGATGCTAATGGTACGTTTTAGATTCTTCGGCTGTCCAATGTAACATGACGACTCTCTTCCTAGGGCTGCATGTAGGTCTCTACCAAGGCTGAGGAGGAAGGAGAAGATGGAAAGAACCACCTGACTGACTAAGCATTTGTTTTCCCTGGCCCAACTGCATCGTTAGTCTTATTTTCTTCTTGCTGTTAGATTACGAATTTTTTGCATTATGTAAATTATGTGACGGTATAGCTAGGGCTGGAGAACCAAGTTGTGGGACACAGTTATTACTCAAGATGCAGTGAATCTGCCTTGTGTTTGTCCTGTATTATATGACTGGAAGAATCTTTCTCATCTTCCTCCTTGTATGGGATGGGATCCTGCATTTCATCTATTAGTTTCCCATGAGCTTTTTCTTACCAAACCGCTGTGAACGCAACCTCAAACCTCATAGCCTTTGACCTTCGTTTTTAGTTTATGTACAAGGAGCTTCGTTTTACCTCAGAAACTTCCATGGTGTAAAAATTATTATGTAAGTTGCCAATTATTTTGACCATCACTATGGCTGGGCTGGCTGATGGTAATGGTAATGTGGCAAATTGAGACGAAACTATGAGACCTGGGGCGAATTTCAAGAGAACCCAGAAATCCGAGCATGATTTGACATTAATTGCCAGTGGCAAAATGACCCATGTTCTTCAAGAAACTTGAGTATGCCACCTGACACATACAAATTGAACAAGTGTACTCCCATCATAAATTTTCTCCACTTACCGAACTCAAACTCACGAGACACAGAAAACCCGCCAATATCATCTCAAACAGGTCAAACAGGGAGGGCCGCTCAATTTGAGCAGTATGCAGCATGTGAAATGATCACATGACAGTGCTCCTTCTTGTTCCAAAAGCTGACCGTTGACCGTTGATGATAGCTTCTTCAACAGTCAGTCAGGCCAGGCCTCAAGTGTTATCTCCACCAAGAATTAATTTCTTCATCATCTCAACCCTACTTAGTTGTCTGTAGAGAAATCAAAATCCAACCTTCCCATCTAAATTTTGATTTATCATTAAACAACTGTAGCTGACAAAACAGAGACTTGAATGGGCTCTCAAGGGGAGCAAACGCATTTATGTCTTCCACCTGCACTATGTTTTCGAGTACAGCTTCCATTTTACAGAAAACTTTGCATCGACCAATTCAGACAGAAAAAAGGGGAGGCAGGAAGGTGATAGTTTTGTACTAGTGCTTAATAATAAGCTTCATTCAATCATAAATGTCTAACTTTCCTCCCCATTAAGACCGAGTTCCAAGTCCCAACTAAACCTTGGAAGATATCTTCCCATTAGGTCATGATTTAATTTCATATGACTCAGTTCCAGATCTTGGAGTTACAGCATCATTTACTACTGATACTTTGATACGATCTGCATCATGGGTGCTTCAGTTAAGTGTATCTGATGCATTGCTAAGTATGGGTCAAAAGTAGATAAAAAAGTAGACACTGCTGATACTAAATGGATTGAGCTACTTCATATGGAGTAGAATTTGCCCCATATAAATGAATTGGAGAACCAAATTCTTTTGCTGCAATTCCTCTATTTGTTCAAAGCAAAGGGTGTGCATTTAGATCATTTTAGCAAGCAATGAGAGATGGAATGCAGAGGGAAACATCACATAAATAGAGACACTGGCGAAATAAACTGTAGCTCATGAACCAAAAATTTTGTACATAACCTATCAGATCTCATAAGTTAAGGCAGGACGAACAAATTCTACAGCCGGGAGATCTAGTGAAAGACCCTTTTAACTATGGTCAATATCTATATTACAATATAGTAACATCTCTAAGATGTGTGGATGATAGAGGAAGGAAGAACCTGTTAAAGCCATGTAAATTTACAGGAATACTGAACACGAGTTACAGATCCCTCCTGCACAGAGGGCAGGATCTGTGTTTTATGAGCCACTCGTCAATGCAGGGCAGGTGAAACATGTGGTGACACTGGGGTAAGCTTCGAACCGTCTCCCCCAACTGGAAGTCCTGGATTAACAAATGTGATGAATCAATATCAACTGTAATCATGAATCGTGAGACCGGAAGGAGTTTCTAGATTCTCATTTCTAAATTCTCTGTCAACATAACAAAAGAAATGGGCAAGAAAGAAAGTGAACTCATTGGCAACCTGAAGGCACACGGAGCAAGAGACTCTCTCCCCAGAGGAATCGACATTGTTGTTTGTGGTGATTTTAGTGGTTGGAATCTTCTGGACTGAATCTCCAGACAACCCCTCCAACCCACCTGTGTCAAAGATGTTCTGAACTTCCTCAAAGCTTGATTCAACAGCACCCATCTAAATGAAGGATCAAAAAAGCCCAGGAAGTTGATGTTAGTGACAAGATAAACATAAAAAACTTTACACAAGTCTATGAAGATTGCAATTTTCGACCAAATCTAAATGAAGAACTACTCATCTTTGGTCCAAAACAAAGAAAAAAACTGAAGAATTACTCGTATCAGGAGATACCTGACTCTGGACTGCACTCAACATCGCAGGGCCAATCCTCTCACGGACGAGTCTCCCACTTAAGAGGCTTGCAATGACATCAACCTGCAATGGTTCAAAGGGGTTACTTGCAGGGTAGTTTGGAAGGTTGCACCTTTCAAGTATTTGGATCCAAAAGGAGAGTTGAGACTAGAACCATACCAAGTAGAGCAAACACCGAATGCAAGATTCGTCAGAGTGCCAAAGAATGATGGATGATTCAAAGACCTCAAGGGAGAAGACTGCCCCTGAAATTGCACCAACTGCAGCCCCTCTAATAAATCCACTTTCTGTCTCTTGCCCGATTAGAGCTCCAGTCATGGCTCCTAACAATGTCCCAACTGCAAAAGAACTCGAATAATTATAGTAAGCGAGGATCACAAGTCCTGTCAAATACAGTATCTAGCCAGTAATGCAAGTTCATGATACAGCTTGTCAGAGTTCTATGATGGCTATTTACATACAAGATCCTCATCTTGCCATGATCCTCTTGAGTGAAATCATGGAAGAAAACATCCATTTCTGAAACAGAAGAACTGAGAAACATCTACGAAAACCAAGGTGCCTTAGTTAATGTAAGGGCGACTTCAATCCCCTTCCTATTGAACTTATTACCCACCACAAGTATCCAAATTTTCTTTTAAATTTATTTTTTGGGGCTTAACATGAATTTTTCTCTTCATTATGATCACTAGATGCATAAACGAGAACCCAGAAAAAATTCACCTTAAACCCTTATCATTTGTCCACTTCTGACAAATATTTCATCAATTAAACTAGGGATTCAAGAAAAGTCGTACAGATAGGCACATACAGTCAATAAGCTAAAAGATTAACAAGATGGGGCAAAAGCAACAGAAGAACAAACCTAGTGCGAAGAAGAAGGTGAAGATCGCAGAGAACACATTTACAAGTACGGCCGAGACCGCGAATCTGCTCATTTCCTTAACCCTCTCGACAAAATGCCGAACTGCAAAGTTTAGGGGCGTCGAAGGACGAGCTGGGTACGCAAAAAATTCCATATTAGATCGTCCAGAAGATCCGTTCAAGAACTCATACAAAGGCAGCTCTTTGAAGAAGAAAGGAGGAGAGGGAGGAAGTGAGCAAGGAGAAGATTTCAATTGGTATTGGGCAGGGAGGAACGAAATCTTTGTCTACAAGGGACGAAGAAACGAAATGTAGGGTGTTCGTTCCTATGCATAAATAGAAAATTAGGAACGAAGGCAAGGCCAAGGTATGGCAGAAATCGACACCATCAACTACTCCGGCCCTGCATTTATTAGCATCCCTTTACTTTTCTTCTGGGTCTCTCTCTACCTCTCACGACCAATAATCCAATAGAAAAATGGAACACAGACGCCTGGGGGACAGAAATGACGTCTGCATGAATGATGAGATTTAAAGAACAGGATATCGATCAAATTTTCTTCTCTTATGAACATACAGCATCCCGTATATCCTCTTCCATTGATTTATCCTCTTTCTTTTGGAGTATTTTCATCGTGCCAGTCTGGTTCATACACAACTTGTACCCGACAAATGAGTTAAATTGAATATATGATCAAAGTCATAGGAAAGGTGAGAAGCATCTACCACTGGTTTTCCTTTTGACATTGTATACCAAAAAAATATTATGGCGACATTAAAACAGTTTGAATTGAGTATTGGGGAAGACTGAAATGGTACTAATTTTTTATATTATTATTATTTAAAAATCACATTCATAATATAATTAAATTACCTTCATTTCTATTGACATTAGAATTTTTTTTATATTATTATTATTTAAAAAAATTAGTAACATTTCTTAAACTTAAATTTTCGGTAAAATATAATAATATCAGTAAAATTATTATATATAAAATATATGTTTAATTACTTTCATCTCTTTTTAGCAGTGTGGGTTCCCTATTTTTTAAAGTATTTCTTTTTAATTATATTTATATTTTAAGTCATATTAATTAGTAGGTCATTATATATATTTGAATGTAGCTCTTTAAATAATATATGTTTGAAAAAATATATATTTTTTAATTTCATACATTAGTGGGTTGTCAAATGTGATAATTAAATTCATATATGACATTATGAACTAATTGTAATTTAAGAAAATCAATTTAGTATTTAACATTTAATGGATATAACAAATAATATTATTTCAAATGCACGTGACACTTTTTTTAAATATAAGATTAAAAATAAATTTAAAAATACAGTAGTTAAGTTCCAAAAATATATGACGAGCGGATTTATTTTCTCTTTTTATTAATACTACTATGTTAATTAGCCATCCATTGAAAATTTAGAAAAAAAGTTTGGGTTAAAGGGTGATTGAAAAAATGAAGAATTTCAGTAGGAATTAACTATACATATTATTTATTCATTCTATAATATAAGATAAAATTTTCAATTTATTTAATTGAGTGGTTTGAAGAAATTTAGAGTGTGAAAAGTAAGCAATAGGAGAGATTAATGGTAAAATATTTGAAGGAATTTGAAAATATTTAATATTTTAATTTAAAACAATTTAAAAATATTTTTATATATTTATCTTATTAATTATACCTTTTTATTAGTTATTTTAATATAATTCTTATTATTATATATTTTAGATAAATTTATGTATCAGACATTTGTATAAAATTATATAATATAATTATATAGATATATATATTATACATGTAAAATATAGTTAATCAAATATACATATATTATTTTTATATTAATATTATATATTATATATGTGTTATTATATAATTATAATAATTACTTATATTTATTATATAATATAATTATATGATAAGAGTATGATACATATTGTATATATTATAATTTATCATATATATATATATATATTTTGTTGATATTATATTATGCAATAAAGCAAAAAAAGATATTATACTATATTTATATATAATTATTTTTATATAAATATCTTTATAAAATTAATATTTATATTATACAATAATATATTAATGTTATACGATCAAAATATGATAGATAAAAACATATATTTCCTACTTATACAATATAATTTATTATATATGAATTGTTACTATTATAAAATATTTATATATAAACATTATTATACAATTAATGTTTATTTATTATTTTAATTATATAATAATATATTTATATATTTTATTTGATATTATACTATACTTTTTACTAATATAATTATATATATATATATTAGTATGTAATTATTTAAAATAATTAAAAATAAAACATTAGTCTTTTATTATTTACTTTTCATCTACTGCGGTATCTCCCAACCCATTCACTACAAACATATCATACACAGAAGGGTTTCACCTTCCTTTCTTGAATGCCCATCCCAAAAAAAGAAAGTTTCCTCCCTTCTATTACAACTTCCTACCCCTTTTGTGAAAATATCTTCTTAGATTTCACCGAAAATATCTTCTTGGTCTACCAACTAAAATAAAATATACATCGCATTGCAAATTATTAGCCATATTAAAAAAATGTTCACATTCCATGTATAGGAAACAACAAGCGCTCCCATATCTCACATACATTCCATGAATGGAAGAAGGGTTCCCTGAGCTAGGCTAGCTTACTGTACAACTATGTGCATTTAATTTTCTCCCCCGAATTTGAGCCACTTGATCTCATGAAGTTGATATGGAGAATGGACAACAAAGGTGGGCGACAAGCCACAATGCTGGCCATGGTTGTGTCATGGTGTGCAGTTCTCCACGTGACTTGATTCTATCACGAATACGTCTTTATGCTTAATATCCACTCGTAAAACAAAGAGCTAGATCAAGCCTAGTCACAAAAGCATCCCCGCCCATGCCCATGCCCATGCTGCATTTATTCATTACATTGACCTCTCGATAAGGACCCCCAAATTCCATACCTAAAAATGGTGCATTTTTCCTAAGATTGGAGTATATTGCAAAAAGTATTATTGTTTCCTAGTCCCCTTACACCGCGCGCCATGGATTCTGCATTTTGGAAGTCCATCCTTCTTTGCTCTTTTTAATTCATTCATTACTACACATCTGGCAGAGAGATACTATAGGAAATATTGAATAGAGTTTAAGGGGGAACAAGTGGCTGAATGGGATAGGTCCAAGTAACTTATTACATATGAGTCAGTATCTATTTTCGCCTCCTAACTTACTTGGACCCCATGTTAATGAGGATTGGTTGCACACATGCAATTGGGAGAAATTACACTTGAAAATGGACGTGGATCTATATTCAAACAAGTAAAAGTGTGCAGAAATTCATTGGATCTCAAGTCTTCTCTCTCAGCCTAAGCCCAGCAAAGAGCAGGCCCATGGTTCGGGCTGGTTATCTTCATTTCAGCAGACCCCATGTCTAAGTTCAATGATCCAACAACCAACGGTCCATTGGTCTAGAGACGGTCCATTGGACCCCTCTCTTCCGGGCTTCTTCTCCTTTTCGGCAATGTATTATCTGCAGCACAAACAAGGCCTTCTCCACAACCCTTTGAAGGAATTTATTCCATATTATATATATATATATATGCACTCCATACTATTAATGAATTAATAAAGGAATTCATTGCCCTTTACCTACTGGGTTTTCAATAAGATTAATGACAAGAATGGGAATGTTGGTATATATATTCCCAGAATTGTTGGATTGGCCTCATTTTAGTGCATGTATGTAGGGGGTTCTAAATTAGGTATATATATATATATTATTTTATTTTAAAATAATTTATTAAGATTTAAAATTTTGCCTCTATATACCAAATTATTTAATATTAAATTATATCTTCTTTAAAATTTGCTAAATCTCATTCTTACATAATTGCTTTATTATTGGGCATTACATCTTTTATGATAAAAAATCTACATCTTCCATATACTTAAGAAAAATAATTGGTAGTTTATTATAGATATCAATTTACCTAAATGTGTACCTATTTTATAATTTAATTAATAACATGCCATAAAATTATGCTTAAAATATTCAAATAAATTATTTTTAGTTAAAATTTCAAATAAAATACAAAACTTAATTTAAATATACTTTTTATTTGGCTTAATTACACATGGATTTTTTTAAATATCGTTATTAAAAATTACTCTATTTAAAAAATGATTAATCAATGAAAAATGTATATGTAAATTGAGATATTAATAAAATATTATTTTTTGCGAATTAATTTTTTTAAATAATTATTTATAAACTAGCCAAATAGGTGAATCATTATACAAATATTTACAATTATTTAAATGCAACGTCAGGCTCTGACATTCTCTCATTTTGCTCTTTGGGAGAGATCTTCGACTGTCTCTCTCTCCCTCCCTCTACGTACACTTGGTTGCCCGCGAAAATTTTGAACTTACCAGAATCCGAAGCTTGAGAAGAATCACGGATTATTCATTCAACCTAATTTTGGACTTTTAGAGCTTTGATTGTTCGAAAATCCTTGGGTTTTCGAGTAGAGTGCGATCGCCATGGACACGCGATTCTCTTTCTCGCCGGCGGATTCCGCCAAGGTCCGGATGGTCCAGTTCGGCATCCTCAGCCCAGACGAGATCGTAAGCACCTAGCCACTTGTGTACTTTGTCTCTCTGAATTTTCCTGTTGGTTCCCGAGACATTTTAAGTTATTTACCGGTGTCTGAGATAGGAATTGGATTTTATCTTAGTTTCATCACTGGCTTTTCAGAAAAATATAAGTGGAAGATTTGCGTGTACATTACTAATGATTCAACGTGCATTATGCAACTCAAATTTGTTTGCCACCTTACCCAGCTTATCTATAACTCATTGTTTTTTTCTGTTATTGATTCTTCTGTGAATAGCTAATTGGGTTTGTCCCCCTTTTGGTATGCAGAGGCAAATGTCAGTTGTACAGATTGAGCATGCTGAGACAACAGAAAATGGCAAGCCAAAACCATGCGGCCTCAGTGATCCTCGGCTTGGAACAATTGACAGGAAAATGAAGTGCGAGACCTGTATGGCAAACATGGCTGAATGTCCTGGCCATTTTGGACATCTCGAGCTTGCAAAGCCGGTGTTCCATATTGGCTTTATGAAACACGTGCTAAATATCATGCGCTGCGTATGCTTCAACTGCTCGAAAATACTTGTTGATGAGGTATTATTCTTTTGTTCGTGTTGTTTGAATTGTCATCTGCAAAAATTACCACGCATCCTTGTATTATGGCCTTCCTTGTGTTTGAATATTAAGTTCTGTGATGGATACTGTGGATTATCTATCTCCTTTTGAGATTTGGAGTTAGAAGTAATAACACTTATTGTATATTTGATTATCCCATTATTTCAGGAGGACCCTAAGTTTAAACAAGCACTGAGGATTAAAAATCCAAAAAATAGGCTTAAAAAGATACTGGATGCATGTAAGAATAAATGCAAATGTGAAGGTGGTGATGAGATGGATGTTCAAGGTCTAGATTCAGAAGAGCCGGTTAAGAAGAGCCGGGGTGGTTGCGGTTCCCTGCAGCCAAAGCTGACAATCGAGGGTATGAAAATGATTGCAGAATATAAGATTCAGAGGAAGAAAGGTGACGATGAGAACCAGTTGCCAGAGCCTGTTGAAAGGAAGCAGACCCTTTCTGCAGAAAAGGTAATTAAGTTGCCTTTACGTTGACTTTATTTCTCTGTTCTTCATTTGATATATTGGTGTCATTTTAATCGCTGTTAATTGGAAAATCATGTTTGCTCGATCTTGATTACTTTTGGCCACGAATACAGGTTTTGAATGTTCTTAAGAGAATAAGTGATGAAGACTGTCGACTGTTAGGATTGAATCCCAAATATGCTCGTCCCGAATGGATGATATTACAAGTTTTGCCTATTCCTCCACCTCATGTTAGGCCGTCTGTGGTGATGGATACCTCCTCTAGAAGTGAGGATGATCTAACACATCAGTTGGCTACGACCATAAAGGAAAACGAGGGTCTGAGGCATCAGGAAAGAAATGGAGCGCCTGCACATATTATTTCAGAGTTTGCACAGTTTTTGCAGTTTCATATTGCTACATACATTGACAATGAGTTGCCTGGACAGCCAAGGGTCAGTTGGATCGTTTACTTGACAAATTCACTTATGTTGATTTGGTGGTTTGGGAATGCCCTTATCTTATTACCTCTCATTCATCAGTGTACTCTTTCTTTTATTGGTTCAGGCTACGCAACGATCTGGTAGACCCATAAAGTCATTAAGTAGCAGGCTTAAGGCTAAGGAAGGCCGTGTTAGAGGGAATCTGATGGGTAAAAGAGTTGATTTTTCAGCACGTACCGTAATTACTCCAGACCCAAATATTAACATCGATCAGGTTGGAGTGCCTTGGAGTATTGCCTTGAATATGACTTACCCAGAAACCGTGACTCCATATAATATTGAAAGGTCCGCATCATTGTCATATTTTATTGAATGCCTCCCCTGTTACTTGGTATGCTATTATTGATTTTCCACCGTGACATGACAGGTTGAAGAAACTCGTGGAATATGGGCCTCATCCTCCACCTGGTAAAACCGGTGCAAAATACATTATAAGAGATGACGGGCAACGCCTTGACCTTCGCTACTTGAAAAAAAGTAGCGATCATCATTTGGAGCTGGGATACAAGGTATTTTCATATGCTTCCACACAATTGAGTTATCACATTTATGGGGGTTGTACTTCAAGCTGATAATTCTGTTGCAGGTGGAGCGGCACTTAGTAGATGGCGACTTGGTCCTCATGAATCGACAGCCTAGTCTTCACAAAATGTCTATTATGGGACATCGGATCAAGATTATGCCATACTCAACTTTCAGATTGAATTTATCTGTTACGTCCCCATATAATGCTGATTTTGATGGTGATGAGATGAATATGCACGTTCCTCAGTCATCTGAAACTAGAGCAGAAGTCATGGAACTAATGATGGTTCCCAGGTGTATTGTCTCGCCTCAATCAAATAGGCCTGTCATGGGAATTGTCCAGGATTCACTCTTGGGGTGCCGTAAAATCACTAAAAGGGATACTTTTATCGAGAAGGTGATTACCAGCATGACATATCAAGTTCTGATCTTTCTTCATTATGGCTGTTTTGGTATTTATCTTGATTATATTTACCTCATACCTTCACAGGATGTTTTTATGAACATATTGATGTGGTGGGAGGACTTTGATGGATACGTTCCTCCACCGGCTATTCTGAAGCCTAGACCCCTATGGACAGGGAAACAAGTTTTTAATCTCATCATTCCCAAGCAGATTAATCTGATGAGAACTTCTGCCTGGCACTCTGAGTTAGAAACAGGCTTTATCACCCCAGGAGATACTCAAGTTCGAATTGAAAAGGGAGAATTGCTTACTGGGACTCTTTGCAAGAAGACTCTTGGAACATCTACTGGGAGTCTTATACATGTCATCTGGTATAACCTCAATATTGCTTTACCAAAACAAATTAAGACTGCATGGTGAATCTGACCTAATGTGCTTTGGATTATTTTTCTTCAAGGAATTCCATTAAGTAGATAGTCAGTTATTCATGCAAAGACTTGGGCATTTGGAAATGCAGAGGTTGTTTGTCAATTAATTAGAACTTAGAATGCACTTAAAATAACTGATCTGGAAATTTCTGTTTTAAGCTATATGTAATTATCTTGGAAAATCTGAGCTTATGTTGTGCATGCCAACATGACGCATCCTTTTGACCTCTTAGCGTGTGATTTTATTTGATGATTACCTGACCAGGGAAGAGGTTGGTCCAGATGCAGCCCGCAAATTTTTGGGACACACACAGTGGCTTGTCAATTATTGGCTCTTGCAGAATGGTTTCAGCATGGGTATTGGAGATACAATTGCTGACGCAGCGACTATGGAAACGATTAATGATACCATTTCAAACGCTAAAGATGAAGTCAAGAGACTTATAGAGGAAGCACAAGAGAAAAAGTTGGAGGCTGAACCTGGAAGAACAATGATGGAATCATTTGAAAACAAAGTTAATCAGGTCGGTATTACAGTCCACATTATTTTGCAATTCCCATTGGTTTATGTACATATTTGTTTAGAGTATTGGTTCTGGGATGCGCTGGAAATTGTTCTAATCACATTTTAACGTGACATTGTTCTTGGCATATTAGGCAGGCTGATAATTGAAATACCTGCTGAAGGATAGAAGTTATGGATTCATATAGCTTTAATTTGGAGTATAGTAATCTGATTTATCAGCAGTTTGATTCTTATGGATCTGTTAAATTTTTCCCCTTTCAGGTGTTGAATAAGGCCCGTGATGATGCTGGAAGCAGTGCACAGAGGAGTTTATCAGAGAGTAACAATTTGAAAGCAATGGTTACCGCTGGATCTAAGGGAAGTTTTATCAACATATCACAGATGACTGCTTGTGTCGGTCAGCAAAATGTTGAGGGGAAGCGTATTCCTTTTGGATTTGTTGACAGAACATTGCCCCATTTCACTAAAGATGATTACGGGCCTGAGAGTCGTGGATTTGTTGAGAACTCCTATTTGCGTGGCCTGACGCCACAAGAATTCTTCTTTCATGCTATGGGTGGTAGAGAAGGTCTCATTGATACGGCTGTGAAGACATCTGAGACTGGATACATTCAAAGAAGGCTAGTGAAGGCTATGGAAGATATTATGGTAAAATATGACGGAACTGTCAGAAATTCTCTTGGAGATATTATACAGTTTCTGTATGGGGAGGATGGTATGGATTCTGTGTGGATTGAATCTCAAAAGCTGGATTCATTGAAGATGAAAAAATCAGAATTTGATAGAGTTTACAGATACGAGTTAGGTGATAACTGGAATCCTGAGTACATGCTGGTTGAGCATATTGAGGATCTAAAAACTATCGAAGAAATCCGAAATGTGTTTGAAGTTGAGGTTCAGAAACTAGAGGCTGACAGGTACCAACTTGGAACCGAGATTGCGACAACAGGGGATAATTCTTGGCCATTGCCTGTTAATCTGAAGAGACTTATATGGAATGCACAGAAGACCTTTAAGGTTGATATGAAGCGTAGTTCTGATATGCACCCATTGGAAATTGTTGAGTACGTTGATAAGCTCCAGGAGAAGCTGCTGGTTGTTCCTGGAAAGGATCCTTTGAGTATAGAGGCCCAGAAGAATGCTACTCTCTTTTTCAATATCTTGCTTCGCAGCACTTTTGCTAGTAAAAGAGTGTTGAATGAGTATAGACTCCCCAAGGAAGCATTTGAATGGGTTTTAGGTGAGATAGAGTCGCGGTTCCTCCAGTCGCTGGTGGCTCCTGGAGAAATGATCGGTTGTGTGGCTGCCCAATCTATTGGTGAGCCTGCCACACAGATGACTCTTAATACGTTCCACTATGCCGGTGTTAGTGCAAAGAATGTTACACTTGGTGTTCCCAGGCTGAGAGAAATTATTAACGTGGCCAAGAAAATTAAGACTCCATCCCTCTCTGTGTATTTAAAACCTGAGGTTAACAAGACGAAGGAGAGTGCCAAGAATATCCAATGTGCTTTAGAGTATACCACCCTTGGCAGTGTCGCCCAAGTCACGGAAGTCTGGTACGATCCTGATCCGATGAGCACAATCATCGAAGAGGATGTTGATTTTGTAAAATCCTACTATGAGATGCCAGACGAAGAGATTGCTCCAGAGAAGATATCACCCTGGCTTCTTAGGATAGAGCTGAACCGGGAGATGATGGTTGATAAAAAACTAAGCATGGCAGATATTGCGGAGAAGATCAACCTTGAATTTGACGATGATTTGAACTGCATATTCAATGACGATAATGCTGAACATCTGATCCTACGTATACGTATCATGAATGATGAGGCCCCCAAAGGGGATCTCAATGATGAATCTGCGGAGGATGACGTCTTCCTGAAGAAGATCGAAAGCAATATGCTGACAGAAATGGCTCTCCGAGGCATTCCGGATATCCATAAAGTATTCATTAAGAATGGAAAAGTTAACAAATTTGATGAGAATGATGGTTTCAAGGCCGAGACTGAGTGGATGTTAGATACTGAAGGTGTCAACCTCTTAGCTGTTATGTGTCATGAAGGTGTTGATGCCACAAGGACAACAAGCAACCACTTGATAGAAATTATTGAAGTCCTTGGTATCGAAGCAGTCCGGCGGTCTCTCTTAGATGAACTGAGGGTGGTTATATCATTTGATGGATCTTACGTAAACTACAGGCACTTGGCTATATTGTGCGATACCATGACTTATAGGGGCCACTTGATGGCCATTACTCGGCATGGTATCAATCGTAATGACACTGGGCCATTGATGAGGTGCTCCTTTGAAGAGACAGTCGACACTCTCCTTGATGCTGCAGTCTATGCTGAATCTGACTATCTGAGGGGTGTTACTGAGAACATCATGTTGGGGCAGCTGGCACCGGTTGGAACGGGAAGCTGCGCCCTGTACCTCGATGATGAGATGTTGAAGCATGCTATGGACCTTCAGCTGCCCAGCTATATGGGAGGTCATGACTATGGAATGACTCCTGCACGATCACCCACCTCTGGGACTCCTTACCATGATGGGATGATGTCTCCAAACTATCTTCTGAGTCCCAACCTCCACATGTCTCCCATTTCAGATGCTCAATTCTCTCCTTATGTGAGTGGGATGGCTTACTCACCTGCTTCTCCAGTATACAGCCCCTCGCCTCAGGGCTACAGTCCAACTAGTCCTGCATATTCCCCTACCAGCCCTTTGTACTCTCCGACCTCTCCTACCTACAGCCCCACTTCGCCATCTTACAATCCCAACTCCCCAAGTTACAGCCCCACCTCCCCAAGTTACAGCCCCACTTCCCCCGCCTACAGCCCGACTTCCCCTGCCTACAGCCCCACCTCCCCCGCCTACAGCCCCACCTCGCCCGTCTACAGTCCCACCTCGCCCGCCTACAGCCCAACATCACCCTCATACAGTCCTACGTCTCCATCATATAGCCCGACTTCACCTGCATATAGCCCCACATCTCCAGGTTACAGCCCAACCTCGCCCAGCTACAGCCCGACATCCCCGAGTTACAGCCCAACTTCACCTAGTTACAGTCCTACATCTCCGAACTACAGGTAATACTTGTTACAGTGCACACTTCATCTGGTTTTCTCAAGGATTTACCTTATTGTTTGCGGTTGGTTAGATTTGTTGATTGTTTCTTTTGATATATTTTTTTTGTAATGGTAGTACATCTGTACACGTGAAATTCCTGGAGTCTGTTTGGTTTAAAGTTTTCTATTTACTGCTGCTGTGGTTTATATCTAAAAACAACTTACAAGTTCATTTGTGATGCCAGCCCAACGTCTCCCTCATACTCCCCAACCTCTCCATCGTATTCACCCACAAGTCCAACCTACAGTCCTAGCAGGTAATAGGCTTTGATAATTTGGTATTGCCTTCATACCTGAAGGTCCTTGATGCAAACCAGTATTGCTCAATATTACTCATACTGTTGTTTTTCTTGCTCCACAGCCCTTACAATTCTGGTGCAGCCCCTGACAACTAAATCCCAAGTTCTCCTTCACACAGGTTAGATCGTACATACATTCGGGTTTTTAATACATAGAGGGAAAAATGAGGGCTAAATTATCCTATTTTGAATTTTTGTTCACACAAAAAATGCAGCCCGAGTGCTGGGTATCCTCCAAATGCGCCAGGCTACTTCCTTCTTCGACAAGCCAGCACTCTCAAACAAGTAACGAGGAGGATGATGGAAGCAAATGGGATGATAGGAACAGTCAGTGAAGTAAAATCTTCAAATGAAATCTCATTGTAATGATCTTTTGCTTTCCCATCTCTTAACATCTTTGGATTGTAACTTCTTGTAGACTTTAAATTTTCTAGTTTCTCTGTTTATAAGCAAATTGAACTTGTCCAGTCTGCCTACCTGCAAAGGAGACTGGCAGAGAAAAAAAACATCATAGAAAACTTCTCTTCTATGCATTCATTACAAGCGTAGGTTTAGTGTTACTTTTACCAACTTGAAACCTTTGTTAGAACAAAAGTTTTAAAATATTATGTATAAATTTATTATATTTTTATAATATTAAATATAAGAATATTCTCCTATATATATATATTTTTAAAGATATCTAATATAGTATTCAAATATTTTTAAATATATGAAATTAAAATAAATGAAATAATAAAAATATTGTTTTATTTTTAAAAATTTTCTTATAATATATAATTTTTTAATTTCAGTTTAAAATAATTTTATTTGCCAACTTTGAGATTAACCCTATTTATAACATATAACATAACACTTTACCATTTAAATAATATATTATTTCTTGCCATTTAAATAATATAAATGTAATGGATAAATATTTGTAAATAATGATATCAAATGGATAATTACACTTTAAAATTTTTTATTTTTAAGAAAAATAGTATGGGAGAATTAAAAAGAAAAAGAAAAGAAATCGATGTTATTTTATAATGATTCCAGGTCTCATCATGGTTGGATGAAAAAGTCAAAATGAGTTTTTCTTCTTTTAATATTATATGAATAGTTGCAAGAGGATCAATTATCCTTTTAAAAAGTAGAGTATGTATATCTCTATAGAGAGCAACACACACCCTAGTCTCACGCGTCCACGGTAGAGGCTTGGTGACCTACCTGCACGGTTTCCCATATTTATTTTTTCAATCCTACGAAGACTTGAAAAACAAAAGCATAATATTTTCTAAAATATACATATTTAGAATAATAAAATATGGGATAGGAAACGCATCTCTCTTTAATCCCTCCCTCCCATCTCCTCTTCGTCTCAGAGTAGCACTCCCTCTCTCTCCTTCGCCATCTGTAAAGCAGGGGATGATTGCAGTCAGGACTCAGTTCTGCGTCCGTATGCTATGCGGATTCTCTGTCACTTCTGATCAGCCGAGTGGGAGCCGATCCACTGTCCGTCCGGTGTGCTTTTTCCCTGTCTTTCAGCTGTCGGTTCGGCCGTTCCCGCCGAATAGGCAGCGCTGCGGCTTCCGGCCTATCCGCATTTCATGCAATTCCTCCCGCGGGAGCTCTGGTGGCAGATCGGGTTGCGCTGGTGACGATGACGGGGATCAGGACTACCTCCCAGCGTCTCTGCTGCTCGCAGGTCTCTCGTTCGTGTTTACTCGCAAAATGTGTATGCGAGTGATTGCTGTTTGTGAATGTTATTTTATATTCCAGAGGAGAATTCACGGATCATTGTTGACAATGATGGAGTCGGAGCTGTATAATTCTTCCTTCTTCCGGAGCTCATTAGGTTCAAAAGAAATTGGTTTAGGATATTTTACTGAAGCGGCTATTCCCATTAGGTTGAAAGTTATGCTTAGATGAGTGGTTCTGGATGATTTTTAAGCAAATCCCTTTAGCTTCTTATTGGCCCCTCTTAAGGCATTGCACTGGTCTTTCATTGATCTGTCAATCGTTTTAGGATCCTTCTTTCACATGTGACTGCTTCCGAGTTTAGATGACAAAAATATATGCTTTTCATGCCGTGCAGAGACTGTAGCTCACTACCGAATGCTGCAGCAAGGATACCAAGAAGTGAAGTGGCCAGTCTCACATCAATTTCATCCTTTGTCTAGGCATTCAAAAGGACCAAGAATAGATTCTGGTTTATTTAAGCAAGCTTTCCTCCGTCGTTTTCCAAGTCCAACAATTTTTCTAAAAATCACTTATGATAGAGACTATGTGCTGCCCATTACTGTAGGTATGTAAATGATACTTTCATATAGGATATCTTTGTGCACAAATTTGCAGAGATATATGTTTGAGTTAAGTGTTTTCATCCTGAAGGGGAATATTCCCTTGAGAGTCTTCTTGATGCCATTCAAGGAGATGATAACCAGGTAATTCAGTGTTTCCATCCAGGACGGGTCCCTTTTTTCTTTTCCCTTTTATCAATCTGGGTATGAACAACATTTCACTCGCTGCATTGCAGAATTGTCCAGACCAGTTTCAATTTGTGAAGAACCTTCCAGAAAATTTTGGTTACAGAGTATGAAAATTATTTCCCTTATTTCATCTGTGGTGCTCTTCTGTTTTTCTGTTGAATCATTTTAGGGAGTATGCAGATTTTGTAATGATGTGTATGTTACACGACTAAAATCCCAAATATTTTTAGATAGCAATTCCGGCCAGAGGGAGTGAATGAGAATGGAGTAGTTTTTCCTTTCTAACCTTTAAACTATCTGATAAATGATGTCCCTGTTCTGACTTCTGTCAGTGAAAGTAATTCAGGATGAATATTAATTTTCTGTTTTTCCCAAAGGGACCATCTATAACTGTCTAACTGACCAATGGTTCATATAAATAGGAATGTAGTCGTTAATCTTGACATAGTGTGGCTTGGGTAGGAATTAAGAAAAAGATGTTGATGCACCTGTGGACCAGATGAAACTATCATAATCTACTTATCTATACTTCAGGATTGAGGAGCAATGGAAGAACAGTTTTTTTCTGTTTTCCTTGGTCTCTTGTAGGAAGTTTGTTGCCCTTGAGTCTTTCATGTCTGCTTTTGTATTCCTTCATTAACTTATTTGGATCATGCTGCTTGGTGTAGATGTTTAGAAAATCTACTTATCCATTCTATCATTTCTCCCTTTCAGATGGAGATGGTCAGGATTACAAAACGGGTGGCGAAGACTTACTTTGCCAGATTGTATTTCAGTAAGGTCAGTGTGAGCACACTTCCAGTACTGATATGATTTGGACAGGGTGTTCGGCATGCTCAGAAGATTTGTTTTTCATGCACTAAGGTTGTTTTGTGCAGCCAGAGAATGATGGATTATTTAGTGTAGATGCTCGTCCATCAGATGCCATTAATGTAGCATACAGATGCCAGGTATGCATTTTCTGAGCTGGTAGATTTTCCATAGTGAAAATTTGCTTCAATTATTTCAAGTGATGCAGAAAAATTGAGCCCTTTCATCACCATTCAAATGTCGCCCGTTACCCTGTAAAATTACTGCATCAGTTGGTAAATGTGGGTTTCCAAAATTAATAAAAAATTGGTCTCCATTTTGAAAAAAAATGCTCAGTTGGTTGTGAAACATTTACTTATTAGTTGCTACTTGGTAAATCATAAAGTGGAATCCAAGCATCTGCTGGTGGTATTTGGACTCAACTGCAGATATTTGCTCACTGTAAAACTATACATATATATATATAAAACAAGAGCTATTGCATCCATTATATTTGCTTGCTGCTATTGCACACTGTAATCTTGGTACCTATTATTTCCACTAATCTAGCTCAAATTTGTCTTGTGCAGATGCCAATATATGTTAATAAGCAGATTGTCTTGACAGATGCCATTAGGATTGGCTATGGCTTAGGCAGAACACATGATGCAAATACTGTTTATGACGTCACACTTGACAGGTACCTTGCATCACCATAATAGGTGGACTTGATTATTATCTCAGACAGATATAGTTTATGATGCAAACACAATTGACACCTTTAACAGTGCACCGGAAGTTCCTGATGTGCTTGTTGAGGAACTTGATCTTGTGAGAAACATGAATTTAGCCATCAAGGAGGAAAGATACATTGATGCAGGTACTTTTAGCCAGTATATGACATCATCATGATCTTTTCCCTAATAAAACATTGCTAATGCTTTTGTGGTGCTGCATACCTAAATCCTTTGCACTCCACTTAGTGTAGGATCCTCCATCGTTTTTCTTTACACTTTTTTTTTCTGATTGACAAATTCTCATGTAATTGATTATTCTTTTCAGCCATGTTGAGGGACAAGTTGAGGAACCTCCGTAAGACAAAGACGTGATGATGAGTGTGATGTTAAGGTGAACTCCTCATGTGCAGCGTTTCTAACCCATGGTGACATTTGAAATGGAGTGATATATTAATTATTAACAATAAATATGGAGAAAAAAGGGTGGGGGGGACAGAGAATCCCTATACTTTTCTAGTTTTTTTTTATCAGAGATGTTAGAGTGTTAGAATGTGTTGAACCAATCTTCACCTTGCTTTTCTTTTAGGTTCCTTTCATGAGCATCAAGAACTTCAGACATCTCATCAACCTGGCTCCATCTGGCATGTTGGCTCAATTTATTCAGGTTCTCCCCTTATACCTGTCTCTGGCCCCGTTGGATGACAGTACTGTACTACAGAATAACCCTTTTGGTGGACTAACGGAATGTACAGCTTTAGGTCATAGTTTTTAACTTTTTTGTACATTTGTATCTACAACAATGAGGCAATCGCTTTGGTCTATTCAACTTTTTTGTTTGTATTCACTGACTCCATAAATGTAGTATTATCTGTTCTTGGCACAGTTGCTATGGTTTCGTGGTTCTCTAGAAATTACTTAAGATGTACTTCACCATAGATCTGTAGTCTATTTTCTTTCCAAGATTGGCTGATGATAACTGAGCAAGCTGTTCCATTCATGGAGATGGATACACTTGGTCTTGCTGCATAGATTGGTATGTATGCATGGGAATACCCGATGAATTTACCGATTGGAAATGCCATCATGTTTCATCGAAAAAATGACAGTCTGAAAACCCAGGAATGCATAGACTTAGCATGCATTGTTATTTGGATGCAAACAATTAAATCGCTGATCATTGTAGCTACATAAGAAAACGTATATATGTACCCGAATATAGAAATAATGTTTTTGGTATTAACCTGTGCCGTGCCTGCAGATGTGCCTAAGAATATAGTTAGGGAGAGAGAATTACGGTTACTCAGCATTTCTTGCACGCTCGGATCACTCGCAATGGGAAATAAGCAAATGGTGCAGGCGCAATCTGGGATTCCTGTAGATGCTTGGGGGTCATTCGATTCTTGAAGCGGCAGACTCTATCTGCTACGTCTTGAGTTCACCGGTTATGTATTGGGTATCATTTTATTTTTATTTTATACATAACATTTTAAGACTAATTATTCCCTTTTAGGATCTATTTATTTATTTAAAAATAATAATACTTGTACACAAGTATATAAGTAATGAAGGGGCTAATGGCTTTGCACACAGATAACTGGGCAAGAAAGGAGTGGAGTAGCACACAAGTATATTCAAAATTAATTGGGATGACTTCTACAAATCATTTCCAAGAAATGCAGGCAGGGCCAAGATGGGTCCTACAAATCATCGACAACTAAAGCAGGCCCGAGAGTGATGGCACTTGATGAAGTGGGAGAGATCAGCAACTAAGTGTAGCATTCCCGTCCAAGCTGAAACTCTAGGCATTCTTCTCCCACCAATGGAAGGTTGAGGATATATCATTTTGGAAATGACTCCAAAATTCTTGGATAGTTCTAAGGGCAAGAAACTTTGTGCCAATCACAAATCTGGTAGCAATTTTCAGCCGTCACATAGACTTGGAGCTAAGTAGTATTTTATTTATGTATTTCTCATTTGGTAGACTAAGATATATTTTTGTCTAATTTAGAAAGACAAAATGAGTACGGACATTGTCTAAAAAACCCTAGTACCCCCATCACTTAATTAATGACTTTTTTTTGCTCAACAATTAACATGACTTCAGTTTGGTCTAAAAAAAAGCTCAATACTACAGCTGAAAAGAAAAAAAGAAAGACAGAAAGAAAAGATGAATGATAGGGAGGATAAATTTAATTCACAGTTAGAAATTTAAATGAAATTTGGTATATTTATTTTACATATATTTTAGTACAAGTTAAACTAAATTTTATCATATTTTAGTTTGGCTCTAATTCAATATTATAACATTCTTATTAATTTTACTAATAAATAAAATTTTAAATTCGTACATGGATACTATTATCTATTATTTTAGACTTTTAAATAAAATATTACTAATGCTTTTGAGATGCTCCAAACCAACCTAAATGTGTGCTAACAATCAAAGGAATATAATGAGAGCCATATTTTAAAGGGTATTTATTGTTATTCATACTACAACAAACAAAGGTTTGTAGAAGATAGTAGAAATAGAAGTTGAAGAGATCCATTCCACTAATCATCATAATTGAGCAAACTGTATCATCTGGGATGCAGAATAATTCTCATGATCTTGCTGCATATAGAATGGGACAATAATCAGATCCCAACTATGAAGTTGTGTGGCTAGAGAATGGGTTAACCCAAATACGGCTTTATTTCATTGGAAAAAAAATGTCATAGTCTGAGCAGAAATAGAACATATGATAGCATGCATTTGCATTTATTCATACTATGGCTATGCAGAGTCAGTCTGTTGAGGAATTTGCTCGCTCACTCATGGCTCGTCTAGAAAGGTAACAGAATAGTAAATGCGAGAAGGTTGCAGCACATCATTGTTGGATCCGGAGTATGCTATCAACGTTTTTGACCCTGCGAGTATGATGATAGTTAGTACACATACTCATATACGTGTAGTGGAGTGGCGCTATATCCATATAACAAAGCTTATTAACTGATGAAATCGTGTAACTTACTGGAGGCGGAGATACCAGAGATCATCCGCTACCGCGTTCTCTTCAATGACCTGTCGAATAAATACCATCCATCCATCCGTCCATCATGCAATTTTTCCTCATCTTACCAGAACAAATATGAGTTTTCAAAAAAAAGTTAAAGAAACAGTTGAGTTGCAGCACATGATAACCCAGGAAGCGATAACATCCTCTACAGTGGACTTCGTTCGTAGTACTGTGGGGGAATAGATTTACCCTCCGTGGCTGATTATCACACAATACACCGTGGCTGAATTATAGGAAAACATATAGAACCGAATAAGAATATTGATGGGAAGGAAATAATAAATATTGGCATTGACTGCAGTGTCTGCCTGCAGATATGCATGCCATGGAAAATCAACGAGAAATAAATATGATGAAGAATGTAGACAAGAGTAGTTACCCATTTACGCGGTAAAAGGAACCGTATATGTAGGATTCATTATCCCCATCCTGTTACCATAAAAAATGATTGTTATTATTATTCACGGCACAGAGAGAGAGAGAGAGAGAGAAAGAAAGAGAGAGGTAGACCAGAGACCTCGACAGGTTCGATCTCTTCGTTCCTATCATACAAATCCAGAACCCTCGCTATGGGAGTTAAGCAATTGGTGCAGACGTAACTTAGTGTTGCAGATGCTAATGGGCCATTCATGACTCTATTATCCACCGGGGCGCCATTCGGGAAGCCAATCCCCGCCATTTTCTTGCTTCTGTTTCTTGGAGAGACCCACCCTGCGGGATTCGCTGGGCTAGTGAAATACAATAAGTTTGGCGGTGGTGTGAGTCTAGTAGAGAGATGAGGCAACATAATAATACATACAGCGAGGGAAACGAATATGCTTAACGGTTACAACTGCCATACCTGAAAAAGAAAGTAGTTCTGAGATCCCACCGACTGCATTCAACTGTATATGGAAAATAAATAAAAAGAAAGAAATAATTAAGAGAGTAGATGTAATGGCAAGGCTTTCCTTCTCTTCTCATATTTCAAGTATTGCCCTTGATTCTCATTCTTCCTTCACTTGCAACACCAAATATGATAGTTGACCTAGTAAAACTACAATGAATTATCATTTTCCCCTTTTTAAATTATACTAATGATATTGCACTTCTCTGTTGGCCTGATCATTTCATCCGCCTTTAACAGAGAGCGGGAGAATTGATACTCTGCAGCTAACCACGAAGGAAAACAGAGACAGCACAGCAGAGAAGCTTGCTGTTTTCTTATTTTATTGCCATTGACAGGTGGTGGTGGTGGTGATGACGATATGTACAGCCAGCTTCAAATTAACCCCAACGAGATCATCCACAACACCAAGTCTTCACGGAGGTCGTTTCACAACTCGATTCCCTACTAACAGTATTAGTTAGTCAGTAGGAAGTCTACTCCGCGTCCAAGCCCTGTATCCCCTGCTATTACTCTTGCACTTTTATTATTTTATATTGTTACAGAAAGCAACGTTTAAATTACCGCAGACTCCGTTTGAATAAAAATAAAATGAAAAAAACGTCTCTTAAATCAACGGTGGGGGCGGGATTGGTAACGGGTATCCAATCAAATAAAGTCGGTATATGACAATCTACCATAAAAAAAATTCATAAACTACAAAGGCACCATGATTAAATATGTAAGGAGATAATATGCTTTTAGGTATTAGAATATTATACGAAAGGTTGTTCTCTAAATGGATCAATACATAGGGAAATAAATACACAAATTACTAAGGACAATGCTCCATCATCAATCGAAGCCCGGAACATCGAGATTGGAAATCACAAACTAGCCATGCCATAGAGTGTTCTTGCAGGAGTATACAACACTGTGTAAAAAGTTCAAAGTGATCCTATTGTAGTGAAAGGTACTTCCAAACCCTTCCAAACCCTTCCCATAAAATGTTTAGAATTTATAGTTATGAGAATTCCTAACATAAAATATACTTGTAAATTTCATAATAATAATTATATTTCTACCTTATAACGAGTCTTCACCTCATTTAACGAGTTTACATCCAATTATTTGGAAGGTTACATTTGCCCTTATGGAATTAGGAGTTAATTGATCTTTTATCAAGGAAGCCCTAATCCAAAATTTTTCAAGGAGCTAACTTCACTAAAACTCATAATTAAACACCATTGGGAGAATAAACCGTTAGAGATAAATTTTTGAAAGGTTGTTAAGTGAGGATCATGAAAATAAAACTAAAGGTCGACCTAATCCCATTACTGCTAAAGGAGGTCAAAGTGATGTTAGGGATGGACTCGCTATCACTACACTATGTAAGAGTGTATTGTCAGGATAAGCTTGTTACTTTTCATTCACCAGAAACTAAAGGAGTGGTGTTTTATGGGAACAAGAATAAGGAAAGACTATGTAAACCCTGTCCGTTTATAATAAGAAAACCGGGAAAACAATCGATCATTTCCAAAGAAAAATCGAGTTGGTTTAGGCAAAAAGAGAAATTTACAAATTTCGAATGACCTAAATAGTAATAAAAGTTATGGAAAAGGACTTTGGAACAAATTAAAAAAAAAATCAAACCGGTTCAGGTGAACCGAATTGAGTTATCATTGAACCGATTTTTAAATTTATTTTTCTAGGTGGCTTAAATTATTCAAATTAGGGAATTGAAGCCACCATTGGATAGAGAATTACTTTAGAAATTTTTAATTTTGAAAAACTCAGTCGAATCAGGCCTGAACTGACCGGTTTAAGCATTGAACCTGGTTCGGATCGATTTGGTCCGGTTCGGAATAGTATCGTCTTCTTCTTCAGATGATGGTACTGTTCATTTGCCGGAAGGCCGGAAAATGGAGCAGTTGAGAGAGAATGGAGATTTCAAGTGTGAAGAGAATAAATGGAGAGGAGCTCTTTATATATGGAGCTTAGAGACTCTCTACCCGATCGTTTCACATCTTGGTCAAGCTTATCCTTGCCCTGAAATGGCTTGAATGGATCCGTTTTTCCTTTTCCGGTGCTGTTCATTTCTCCATTGAATGAACAATGTCATCATCTGAAGGAAGAAGACGACACTGTTTCGAACCGGACCGGACCAGTCCAATCGGGTTCAATGCTTAAACCGATTGGTTCAGGCCCGATTCGATTGATTTTCTCAAAATTAAAAATTTCTAAATTCATCTAAATTCATTCTCTATCTAATGGTGGCTTCAATTCCCTAATTTGAATATTTTAAGCCACCTAGAAAAATAAATTTAGCAACTGGTTCAATGATGGTTTAAACTGATTCAGGTCCGGTTCACTTGAACCGGTCTGATTTTATCTTCCAATTTGTCCTAAGGTCCTTTTCCAAGCTTTTTATGACTATTTGAGTCACTTGGGGTTTATCTATTTCTCGTTTCACCCTTTCTCTATCGGTTAAGGTTCATGAACTGATTTAGTTTTCTCTCTCGAGTTGACCGATTCTTCATCTGGTTTTCTTATCTTTAAGGGAAGGAGTTTACAATTCTCCCCTCCTTTTAAGGGTTTTGTCCCCAAAACTAAGTCAGTCATCATTTACGTTAGAAGTGACTTTCCTTGATATCCACTTGTAGTTTGATCAGTGTGCCATTTCTTTGGCTATTCTTTTCACTTAGTCCTTTAGCCACATATTTGCGAAGTTTCTCTTTCTTTATCTCTTCCACTCATTCCACAACGTGTATCCTGATTAGTCATGTTCAAATTACTTATCCCAAGGTAATTTCTTAGATCTCCTTCTTATTCCACTCATGGTACAATTTTTCTTCTTAAGGGTTCTTATTCGTGTAATTAGGTTGGATGTTCCATATACATCCGATCGTCCCTGTTTTCCCTCCATTTCCTAGATTATTGATACTTTTAGTTTAGTATCCTTTATGACTCTTCATCCTTAATCCCATGGGTTTGAACATACTTTCTTTTTTTTTTTTTATCTTATTTTGGTCCTTCCTCCATTTTGGCTTGGCATAATCCTAGTTCCATTTCTTAGGTTTGGCCATCGGACTTGGTCCTACTTGGGTCACTTTACTTGGACTGTTGGCACCGCATATTACTCACAGTATGATATGTTCTGGAATTTTCTTTCTCCCATATGGTTTCTAGAATGTGTATCACATATAACGGTTTATGTCCTACTACCTGTTTAGGAGTCATAGGGTTTCGTTCTTTCCTACTACTTGGTAGTGTTTTCCAACTACTTCCTATGTAGTCTTATTGTCCTTTAATTTCCTCAATATCGTAATCATGTTGGTTCTCTTTATCTACTCATTCCTTACCATTTTCCTATGGTTTACCCTGGTTTCAATTGTCGATTTTCCAGCTTACCGACACATTGAGATCCTTTGTCACTTATGTCCTTCCTCATTTAAATTGATGTGTTTTTCTCAAAACTTTCCTTTCTTTCATCCTTTCTTGCTTACTTATGACCATTCTCCATTTCTCATCTGAGTTGACCCTTTTTCCAATTTATGTAATGTTTCCTTGTTTTGGGGGAGGTTCCCCTTTTAAGGTTTCCTTTCTCAACCATGTCCTTCATGGTAGAGACTTCCATTTTAGGGTGATACCTTTAATCTCTTACCATTCCTTGATGATTCCTTCCCTTTACCTCCCTACACTCTCTTTATTTTGGGCATTTGCCAGCTTTTTAATTCTCCTTTTTCTTAAAATTCCCATTCCATCCTTCAGTCCCTATCCAACGAACTTCGAGTTTTCAGGTTTTATTTCGTGTATTCCATACTATGCCCAACCGACATCGTTTAGACTCCATTAAGTGAACGTGAACCACGACAAGTCTTGATGTCTGTGGTCATTTCCATTATTCACTTCTTAATTTGAGGTTTAATTCTCCCAAGGTTTCTCAGTTAGTCTTTCCTCTATGTTCTTATTATGATAATGCACCCTTTTCTTACTTATACAACAACTTTCAATGCTATCTTTTTATCTACCCGTTCCTTGGGTTTTAACTTATCCTCGGGTTCTGGGAAATCTTCTCTTGTACTGGTCCTTTATTCCCTACTTGCATTCCATTTGAAACTTTTCTTGTAAACCCCGTCCTTTGATAATAAGAAAAATCGGGAAAAGAACTAGTCATTTCCAAAAAGAAAACCGAGTTGGTTTATAAACTGTAACCGGTAGAGAAAGGGCAAACTGGGAAATTTATAAATTGCGAGTGACCTAAAGAGTAACAAAAGTCATGGAAAAGGACTTTAGGATGAATTGGAAGAGAAAACTAAACCGGTTCAAGTGAACTGGACATGAATCGGATTGAACCAGTTTGAACCACTATTGAACTGATTTCTAAATTCATTTTTCTAGTTGGTTTAGAAAATTCAAATTGGAGAATTGAAGTCACCATTGGATAGAGAATGAATTTAGAAATTTTTAATTTTGAAAAACTTAGTCGAATCGGGCCTGAACCGACTAGTTTAATCATTGAACCTGATTCGGATTGTTACGATCCGGTTCGAAACAATGTCGTCTTCTTCCTTCGGATGACAACACTGTTCACTCACCGAAAAAGCTAACAGCACTGGCGAAGAAGAAAAGTCTCCATCCATGACATTTTTGGCCATGAATGATGACCATAAAGGCGTCAATCGGACAACCGAGTAGTCCCCGAGCTTTCTATATAAAGAGCTTGTCACGCCCTGACTCGGTTTGGTTGGATCCTTGTGATCAACCCGCCACTCTCCCGGTTTATTAAAAGGTTTCCCCTTATTATAAACCGTAAATAGTAAGGCATTCTTTAAATCTTCACTTTTTCCTGGAATAACATAAATTAAAAACTGCATAATATTTTAAATTTATCATTCTGTCTCACAAACGTCTTAGTTGATGGTCTTTAAGGGTAGGCTTTCCGGAATTTCCTGAAAGGGATATAAGGGAGAGGGTGAGTACAATGACTCAGTGAATGGGTTTTCAAAATTTTTAACTTTTTGGAAAAAGATTTGTATTAGAGTGTGCCAAACTCCTTTCTTTCAAAAATCCTTTCATTTCATATATCAATTTTTGCCACCATTTCTTATTAATCAGGTGTGTCATCACCCAACACACATCCTTCATCATGAAGGTCAAATACACATTCACAGGCCAGTACGTCCACTGAACCCACTTGTGGCGTCGGAGCGACTTTACCGGCCACCTAGATAGAAGTATGTCCACTTCTACCTTGGGAATGAGTGGATGTTCACGACATCTGACCCTCAATCCCGAAATTAATTCTCCATGTCCGTATGAAGACAGAGACTTCATTCCGTCCCCACCCCAATCTCATGTGCTTGATGCTACTCCAAATTTTGCATGGTCACCTGGTACGACGGACTACCCTTATACCCATCAGGTCATCCAAGGCCCTTAGGATGCATCACTACCCCTTTTGGGCTTCTTGATGGTCTCGTAATTACAGTGCATGCACAATTAATATTTTCTTATCATGACATATAATCTATGGTACCACTGGTCCAACGGCCCCGACCCTCAACTCAACCTGTAGCTGTTTGTCTTGATTGGTCCGTCGACCTGTCATGTCGCATTGCTGCTAGTTGACTGAGTATGTCTGTCCTGTCTTGGTACCATGGCCAAACAATTCATTTATTAAAGTTTTATGACACATATCCCATGTTTGTTTATGAGCTCCTGCTCGTGCCCACTAGCCTATGACCCACTGTTCGAAATTTTCAAAACCGGGCATAATAGTCCCCAAGTTCCAAAACCGAGGCCCCCGACCTATAAGAACTATTCGAGCTCCCATCAAGAAGGTCTCCCAAATCGTTTAAGTATTGGCACACAGTCAGGGGAGAGAACTTTAGACAAAATTTGTTTTCATCTGTTTATCATACCAACCGAGTATGAGGACATCTCCGCTCATAATCGATGAACGGGTTTTCCACTTCCTTCGAGTAAGTTTCATCATACCAACTGGGTATGATCTACTTACAACAGGTAAGTAGTTTTTCCGCATGATTTCACATCACTTCTCTAAGTTGTGATGTTTAAAATACCATTAAATAGTAGGTTTTCATTTCGAGATACTTATCATTACCAATCGGGTATGATATAAAATCCCACTCACCCGTTAATACAGTGAATTTCACTAGACCGATTTTTTGTATTCACGTGAGCTTGTCCTTGCTGGCGTTCCCGGTACTTCATGTTCCTACACGATATAAACATTTATGTTCAATATCGCTCGGCCTAATAGCCTTCATTCATTACAAATGAATGAGAAAACTAAACTTTTATTTATTTGCAATTAGGTCCCTAAAGTTATTTTTCTCTAAGTCCCAAATGCCATTTTTCCTCAAATTGAGTCCCAAAACTTTTAAAATCCCCCTTGGGACCTCAATTTATTCAATTTCACAAAAAAGGGGTTTAATTTCCCAAATTTCCAATTTGGTCCCCCAACTTTTCCAAAATTACCATTTTGCTATTCCTTTACAAAAATGGTATGTCACGCCCCGACGCGGTTTGGTCGGATCCCCGTGATCAACCCGCCACTCTCCCGGTTTATTAAAGGGTTTCCCCTTATCGTAAACCGTAAAGAGTAAGGCATCCTTTAACTTGCACCTTTTTCCTGGAATGACATAATCAAAACTGTATGAAATTTAAAACTTTACATACCTATCTTACAGGCATCTTAGTTGACGGTCTTTAAGGGGAGGCTTTTCGGGATTTCCTGAAAGGGATATAAGGGAGGGGGTGAGTACGACTACTCCGTGAATGAGTTTTTAAAAGCTTTTAACTTTTAAGAAAAATATTTATATGGAGTGTGACAGACTCATTTGTTTTCAAAAATCCCATCATTTAAAAATTTGGATTTTTCCATTATTTCTTAGTTACCACAGTGTGTCATCACCCAACACACATCCTTCATCATGAATGTTATACACATTCGCAAGTCAGTATCACTACTGAACCCGCTAGTGGCTTCGGAGCGACTTTTCCTGCCACCCAGATAGAAGTACGACTTTTCATGCCCAATTGACCCTCAATTTCATAAAATTGTATTTTGGCCCCTTTGAATTTCAAAAATCCCCAAAATTTCCCCCAATTTCAACTCTTCAACACTACCGAATTTGATTTCATCAAATTGACCGATCAAACACTTCTAATTATTGAAATTGGAGTTGAAATTGAGTTCCTATATGTTCATATGATTCTAAGAAACTTTGAATCGCAGATTTTAACGTCGGAACGAGCTTAAACAGAGCTTTGCCGAAAAATAGACTGTAGAGAGAGAAAGCTTCGATTACTCACCGGTGAAGGCACGACGGTCCGAGCTTTCGATTTGGGCAGATAGGTCTCGTCCTGAGGTTCATCCTAAAATCAAGTATTGTATCAATTGGTGCGGAATTGGATTTGAATTTCGTCATTGAAATTCAGTCGACTCTCTCTCTAGCACCGATCGAAAATTATAAATGGGAGCCGAATTGGCTTACCTTTTGGTCCTAATTCGGCTGTGGAAAGGTTGAGGAAGTGTTGGGAGGGCTTGGTTTGGCATGAGGAGGGCTTGAAATGGCCAATTTCAGCTTGGCCGAAATAAGGCAGCTTAAGTCCGCTGGAGTTGCTTCACTATTCCATCATGTCGGTGCTTCTCCGACGATTCTCGGATTGACTGGAGGTTGCTATCAGATAGTTGTCTTCTCCTCGGTTCTAAAGAGCCCGACCTTTGTTCAAGTAGAAGCTCTGGTTCGAGCTTTACCGGGAAATGGAGCAGTAGAGAGAGAGAGAGAGAGAGAGAGAGAGAGAGAGAGAGAGAGAAGTGTTTAGGTGTGAGGAGAATGAAATGGGGATGACCTCTTTATATAGTTGTAAAATCCGTGTATTAAATGGTCGAGATTTATTACTAGTATTAATATTACCATAAATTATTGGTATTAATTCCAATAATTTAATTTCGATATTAATTCCAATAATTTAATTTAGGTATTAAATTATTGGTATTAATTTCAATAATTAAATATATATTAAGTGATGGCTATTTATGATAAGCGTACGTTCGCATAAAAATTTTTGACCAAAATTTCGGGTTACAAAAAATTATACTTCCCAGGAGGTCACCCATCCTCATACTACTCTCAGGTAAGCATGCTTAATTTTGAAATTCTTATTGAATCTAGTTCACCTGAACCAATTTGGTTTTTGTTTTATAATTTGTCTTAAGTTTCTTTTCCAATGTTTAATAAATCCTTTTGATCAACCGAAAGTTGTAAATTTTCATATTGCTTATTCCCAAATGTAAACCGGTTTGGTTTTCTTATTCAGTTTGACCGGTTCTTTTCCCGGATTTCCTTAACTCAAATGTGCGGGGTTTACAACTCTCCCCTCCTTTTAGGAGTTTTGTCCCCAAAACTTAGTTAACATCCTTGCATGAGCAATCATTTCCTTTGATGCCCCTTTGGTGTTTGCTTAACATGCAAAGTCTTCTCTTGTTTTTTTAATTAGTCCTTTTTACATCCTTCATTTAAGGAATTTCTTTTCCTTTATATTATTTACTCCCTCCATGGAGTTTATCATAACGAGACATACCTTATTTCAGGGTATATTCTTAGATTTATATCTTTCTTTGCTTAGAGCACATTCTTCCCTTTGAGGTTCTGTACTCAAGATTGGAAATTCCAAGATACCTAACCATTCCCATGTCTAGTTAACCCCTTGGTCGTTGAAACCTTTAGCTCAATGTTCTTTCAGGCATCACGTACTGATTACCACAGTTTTCTGTATTCTCACTTTTTCCTCTCATTTTGACCCTTCCTCTATTCGTTGTCTATTATAACTTCAGTCCAAATTTTTATATTCAACCTCGTCATGCTTATTAGTCGACTCTTCCTTACTTTGAGTCATATTCTCCTCGGGATTGTTGGACTTACATACCCCTTACAGCATGGCATTTTCTAGGACCTGTATTTGTCCATTAGATTTCTAGAACATCTCCTTGAGGGTCTCTCTTAACTTTTTTTTTTGACCTTTCAGGGATCATATAACTTCATCCCTCTTTTCTTTTGATGGCATTCCTCAACTATCCTTTTTACCGTTATCCTCTCATCCATCATGCCTTTGAAATTATGTCTCACATAACCGCATGGATTTCTCTTACCTACTCATCCTTTCCAAATGTTTTTATTGGGTCCTTTCAATTCCAATCGTTGGGTTTCCTGATGATTATTGACATACGAGGATTTTTTTTCCTTCTTATGTCCTTTCTCTTCTTTAGTGACATCCCTTATTTAATGACTTCTTTTTTCCTTAATCCTCTTTTACTTGCTCATAAATCACTTCATGATTCTTCATTCTACAATAATTGCTTTCGATCTATGTGTCGATTACTTTGCTTGGGAAGGTTCACTCCATCCAGTTTTGTTCATTATCTTTGGCTGTCTGCCGTTACTAGTATTCCTCTTTCTACATGGTTCTCCTATTCTCTCGAAACAGGTCATAATGGACCATTACAATACTTCCTTCCTTGGAAAACATTTCCTAAATAAGGGTTGGTTCCATTTCCTCTTAATTGGGATACACATGTCTTTCCGGGGCTTCCTTCCTTGGTAGGATTCTTTGCCTTTCCCCTGACATTCTTTTCTTATATTTGCTCTAGGGGATTTCTACCCTTAAATTACATCCCTTGATGTCGTCTTCTCCTATTTACCTTTACTCCTTTTTCCTTCTTACCACTTTACTAAGATTTTGAAAAGTTTTCTCGTTGCAAATGGAATCACGTTTCTGGAGATGGTATCCTTTCGGATTTCCTATAGTTGTGGGGTGTTTATTCTTGGAAAATATTGTCCCGACTCCTGGGGATGTGGGATAGTTTTTCACTTCGTGTCCTATTCCCCTCTAGGTTAACTTGATTCCTGTCCTTTGTAGGGTTAGGCACTTCTCCACGCAGTGTCCCTATCATTCATGCTTGTAATTACATGAACATAAGTGGTTCCTCCTGGCATTTTCTTGGGAATTGTTAGTTTTGGTGCTCATTCGTCCTTAAGTCTGGATATCGTGGGAGTTTTTTTTTCCTTTTTGGAGTCTTCCTTGAAGATCACATCATTTGAGGGACAGGGTTTTTAGGAATTTGGTGTACTTCATTAATAGAGTAGTACAGTATGTTGGAGATTTTGGCCCTATTACAGAATATGGTTACCAAATAACTAGGGAGCTACGAGATTCTTTGATAAGCATCCTCCTATGTAAGGTTATATGCCCCATTTTATGGCTTCACGCTTGGCTTCCTTTATACTTAGAGTTGTGACCTCAATAGGTCCTGTCACCATTCTCTGGGATACTTTCTCATTTGCTCTTTTGAGATTCCTGCCTTGCTTTAGGCATTTGGGAAGCTTCTAGGGTTGTCTTCCTACGAAGATAAGGTGTTGAGTAGAGTCATTCCTAGTTTTCTTGGTTCCTCTCCTGGGAGCCATCTGAAAATTTTAGGATAAATCCTATTAGTTACAATATTTTATAGTCTTGATTATGTATTCGAGGAAACAGGCTCTAATACAACTCTAGTTGTCACGCCCCGACCCGGTTTGGTCGGATCCCCGTGATCAACCCGCCACTCTCCCAGTTTATTGAAGGGTTTCCCCTTATCGTAAACCGTAAAGAGTAAGGCGTCCTTTAACTTGCACCTTTTTCCTGGAATAGCATAATCAAAACTATATGAAATTTAAAACTTTACATACCTGTCTTACAGGCATCTTAGTTGACGGTCTTTAAGGGAAGCCTTTCCGGGATTTCCTGAAAGGGATATAAGGGAGGGGGTGAGTACGACTACTCAATGAATGGATTTTTAAAAGCTTGACTTTTAAGAAAAATATTTATATGGAGTGTGCCAGACTCCTTTGTTTTCAAAAATCCCATCATTTAAAAATTTGGATTTTTCCATTATTTCTTAGTTACCACGGTGTGTTATCACCCAACACACATCCTTCATCATGAAGGTTACACACATTCGCAAGTCAGTATCACTACTGAACCCGCTAGTGGCTTCGGAGTGACTTTTCCTGCCACCCGGATAGAAGTACGACCACTTCTACCCTGGAAATGAGTGGATGTACGTGACATCCTACCCACAATCCCGAAATCACCTCTTCATGTCCGTATGAGGACAAAGACCTCATCCTGTCCCATACACCTGGAACGACGAACTGCCCTTATAGCCACCAGGTCGTCCAATGCCCTTAGGACGCATCACTACCCCTCATGGGTGTCTTGATGATCCCGTACTTACAGTGCATGCACAAACAATGTTTTCTTATATTGCCATGTAATCTGTGGTGCCACTAGTCTAACGACCCTGACTCTCAACTCAATCCGCAGCTGTTTGTCTTGACTAGTCCTTCGACCTGTCATGTCGCACTGCCGCTAGTTGACTGAGCATGTCGGTCCTATCTTGGTACCATGGCCAAACAATTCACTTATTAAGTTTTATGACACATATATCATGTTCATTTACGAGCTCCTACTCGTGCCAAATGGCCTTGGGCCCACTGTACGAGATTTTCAAAATCAGACATTTAGCCCCCAAGTTCCAAAATCGAGGCCCCCGACCTATTAGAGCTATTCGAGCTCCCGTCGAGAAGGTCTCCCAAATTGTTTAAGCATTGGCACACAGTCAGGGGAGAGCACTTTCGACAAAAATAGGTTTTTACTGTCCATCATACCGACCGGTATAAGGACATCTCCGTTCATAACTGATGAACGGGTTTTCAACTTCCTTCGAGGAAGTCTCATCATACCAACCGGGTATGATCTACTTACAACCCGTAAGTAGTTTTTTCGTATAACTTTCACATCACTTTCTCTAAGTAGTGATGATTAAAATACCACTAAACAGTGGGTTTTTATATCGAGGCACTTATCATCCCCAACCGGGTATGATGTTAGTTAACCCACTCACAACTGGTAAGTGGTTTTTAACTTTAATTTGTGCTCATCATCCCAACCGAGTATGACGTTAGTAAACCCACTCACCCGTTAATGCCGTGAATTCCACTTGACTGGTTCTTTGTATTCACGCGAGCTTGTCCTTGCTGGCGTTCCCGGTATTTAACGTTCCTACACGATATGAACAACCTTGTTCATTATTACTCGGCATAACAACCTTCATTCATTAATGAATGAGAAAACCCAAACTTTTAGTTATTTGTAATTAGGTCCCTAAAGTTATTTCTCTTTAACTTTAAGTCCCTAATGTCGATTTTTCCTCAAATTGAGTCCCGTAACTTTTAAAATTTATCGTGGGACCTCAATTTATTCAATTTCACCAAAAAGGGGTTTAATTTTCTAAATTTCCAATTTGGTTTCCCAATTTTTCCAAAATTACCATTTTGCCCTTCTTTCACAAAAATGGTAAGTTTTTCCCCAAAATTTCCAAAATTCCTTAATTGGTCCTCCAACATTATTTTCATGCCCAATTGACCCTCAATTTCATAAAATTGTATTTTGGCCCCTTTGAATTTCGAAAATCCCCAAAATTTCCCCCAATTTCATCTCTTCAACACTATCGAATTTGATTTCATCAAATTGACTGATCAAACACTTCTAATTATTGAAATTGGAGTTGAAATTGAGTTACTGTATGTTCATACGATTCTAAAAAACTTTGAATCGTAGATTTTAACGTCGAAACGAGCTCAAACGGAGCTTTGCCGGAAAATAGACTGTAGAGAGAGAAAGCTTCGATTACTCACCGGTGAAGGCATGACAGTCCGATCTTTCGAAATGGGCAGATAGGTCTCGTCCTGAGGTTCATCCTAAAATCAAGTATTGTATCAATTGGTGCGGAATTGGATTAGAATTTCGTCATTGAAATTCGGTCGACTCTCTCTCTAGCACCGATTGAAAATTATAAAGGGGAGCCGAATTGGCTTACCTTTCGGTCCTAATTCGGCCGTGGAAAGGTTGAGGAAGTGTTGGGAGGGCTTGGTTTGGCCTGACGAGGGCTTGAAATGACTGATTTCAACCTGGCCGAAATAGGGCAGCTTCAGTCCACCGGAGTTGCTTCACTATTCCATCATGTAGGTGCTTCTCCAACGATTCTCGGATTGACTGGAGTTTGCTATCAGATAGTTGTCTGCTCCTCGATTCTAAAGAGCCCGACCTTTGTTCAAGTCGAAGCTCTGGTTCGAGCTTTACCGGGAAATGGAGCAGTAGAGAGAGAGAGGTGTTCAGGTGTGAGGAGAATGAAATGGGGATGACCTCTTTATATAGTTGTAAAATCCGTGTATTAAATGGTCGAGATTTATTACTAGTATTAATATTGCCATAAATTATTGGTATTAATTCCAATAATTTAATTTCGGTATTAATTCCAATAATTTAATTTCAGTATTAAATTATTTGTATTAATTCTAATAATTTAATTTAGGTATTAAATTATTTGTATTAATTTCAATAATTAAATATATATTAATTGATGGCTATTTATGATAAGCCGTACGTTCGCATAAAAATTTTTGACCGAAATTTTGGGTTACAAAAAATCATACTTCCCAGGAGGTCACCCATCCGCTTAACTTTGAAGTTCTTATTGAATCTAGTTCACTTGAACCAATTTGGTTTTTATTTTATAATTTGTCTTAAGTTTATTTTACAATGTTTAATAAATCCTTTTGATCAACCGAAAGTTGTAAATTTTCATATTGCTTATTCCCAAATGTAAACCGGTTTGGTTTTTTTATTTGGTTTGACCGGTTCTTTTCCCGGTTTTCCTTAACTCAAATGTGCGGGGTTTACATGGTATGTTTTATCCCAAAAATTCTAAAATTCCTCAATTGGTCCTCTAAGATTCTTATCATGACCAACTGACCCTCAATTTTATAAAATTGCATGTTGGTCCTTCGAATTTTTGAAAATCCCCAAATTTCCCCCAATTTCAACTTCCTAACACAACCGAATTTGATTTTATCAAATTATCCGATTAAACACTTCTAATTGTTGAAATTAAAGTTAAAATTAAGTTCCTACATCTTCATACGATTCAATAGCACTTTGAATCGCAAGTTTTGACGCTGAAACAAGGTCAAACGGAACTTCATCAAAAAATAGATTGTAGAGAGAGAAAGCTTCAATTACTCACCGTCGGAGGCACAACGGTCCGAGCTTTCAATCTAGGTAGATAGCTCTCGTCCTAATGTTCATCCTAGAATCAAGAATTGCATGAATTGATGAAAAATTGAGTTAGAATTTCATCATCAAAATTATGCCGGTTCTCTCTCTAGCACCGGTCGGAAATTGCAGAGGGGAGCCGAATTGGCTTACCTTTCAATCCTAATTCAGCCGTGGGAGGGCTGAGGGAGTGTTGGGAGAGCTTGGTTTGGCTTGAGGAGGGCTCGAATTAGCCGATTTCAGCTCGGCCGAAATAGGGTAGCTCTGGTCCGCTAGAGCTGCTTCACTATTCCATCACACCGGCACTTCTCTGGCGATCCTTGGAGCAAACGAAGACTACAGGTGTGTAGTTGACTTCTCCCCAATTCTAAAGAACCCGACTTCACCTTGTTTGACTCATAAAAGTGCACAAGTCGAAGCTCTGGTTCGAGCTTCATCATAAAATGGAGCAGTTGAGAGAGAATGAAGTTTTCAGGTGTGGAGAGAATGAATGGGGAGGGGGTCTTTATATAGGAAGCTCAGAGACTTCTTGGTGGTCATTCATTGTCTAAAACTCCATGGCCGGAGACTTTTCAGCTTCACCGGTGCTGTGCGATTTTTCGGCGAGTGAACAGTGCTGTCATTTGAAGGAAGAAGATGACACTGTTCCGAACCGGACCAGACGAGTCCGAACTGGGTTCAAAGTTTAAACCGGCTGGTTCACCCCCATTCGAGTGAAATTTTCAAATCTATAAATTTCTAAATTAATCTAAATTAATTTTCTATCCAATGTGGCCTCAAATCTCAACTTTGAAATTTTTAAGCCACCTAGAAAAATGAATTTATAATCCGGTTCAATAGTGGTTCAAACCGGTTTGGATTCGGTTCACCAGAACCAGTTTGGTTTTCATCTCCAATTCATTCTCAAGTCCATTTCCATGACTTTTGAGACTCTTTGGATCACTCGGAAACCATAAATTTCCTGGTTTGTCCTTTCTCTATCGGTTCCGGTTCATGAACCGACTTGGTTCATAAACCGGTTCAATCCAATTGGATATGTTTCATCTAAATCGGTGTGGTTTTTCTCTTCCAATTTGTCATAAGGTTCTTTTCTAAGGTTTTATGAACCCTTTGGATAATCGGGAGTCATAAATTTCTAAATTGCCCGTTCCCAAATGATCGAGTTTGTGAACTTATTCAATTTTCTTAGTCAGTTTAACCGGTTCTTTTCTTGATTTTCCTTAACTCAAAAGGGTGGGGTTTACAGAGCTCCTTCTCATTCATCCTCATCGCACCTAAAAAATCCTCTCTCTCCCTATTGCTCCATTTTTTTGGTGAAGCTCAAACTAGAGCTCTGACATTGGGGCTTTTCTAAGCCAAAGAAGGCGAGGTCGTGTTCTTTAGACTCCGGGAGAAGTCAGCTACCCGAGGATGGTCACTATTCGATCCGAAGATCACCGGAGAAACGTCGATGTAATCAAACAATTAAGCAGCTCCGGCGGACCGAAGCTGCCCTGTTTCGGCTGAGATGAAAACGGCCAAATTGAGCCCTACTCAAGCCAAACCAAGCTCTTCTAACACCTCCACAACCCTCATATGATCGAACTAGAGTGGAAAGGTAAGCCAATTTGGCTCCCCTCTATAAATTTCAATAGGTGCTCGAGAGAGAATTGGTAGATCTTTACTAACCAAATTCTCCCTAAATTCGACATGTGATGTGATTCTTGATTATAGGAAAAATCTCAGGACAAGTGATATCCACCCAAATTGAAAGCTCGGATTGTCGTGCCCCCGACAGTAACCTTTTGAAGGTTTCTCTCTCTATGTTCAGTTTTTGATGAAGCTTTGTTTGAGCTCGTTCTGACGTCAAATCGTACGATTTAAAGTGTAATTGAATCATATGAAGGTGTAGAAACTCCAATCTAACTAAACTCATTTTATTGGTCAATTTGATAAAATCAAATTTGGCCGAGTTAAAAGGTTGAAATTATGGAAAAATTTGGGAATTTCAAAAATTTGATGGACTAATGTGCAATTTCATAAAATTGATGGCCAATTAGGCATGATAAAGGTGTTGGATGACCAATTGGGCAATTTTTGGAATTTTGGGGCAAAATTACCATTTTTGTAAAGTATGGGAAAAATGGTAATTTTAAAAAAATTGGGGACCAAATTGGAAATTTAGGAAACTTGAACCCTTTTTCTGCTTTTGAATAAATTGAGGTCTCAAGGTGAATTTTAGAAGTTTCAAGACTCAATTTGGAGGGAAATCGACATTAGGGACCTAAAGTTAAAGAAAAAGAACTTTAGGGACCTAATTGTAATTAATTAAAAAGTTTGAGTATTTCATCCATTCATGCTGAATGAAGACTATTAGGCCAAGTGATAATGAACAAGGATGTTCATATCGTGTAGGAACATGAAGTACCAGGAATGCCCGCAAGGACAAGCTCACGTGATGGCAAAGAACTAGTTAAAAGGAAATCACTACGTTATCGGGTGAACGAGATTTTATATCATATTCGGTTGGGATGATAAGCACATCAAAAATGAAAACCCACTACTGAGTGGAATTTTAAACATCACACCAGAATGGAGTGATGTGGAAAGTACGCGGAAAAACTAATTACCGGTTGTAAGTAGATCATACCCGGTTGGTATGATTAACTTCCTAAAAGGAACCAGAAAACCCGTTCATCGATTATGAGCAGAGACGTCCTCACACCCGGTTGGTGTGATAGATGGCTAAAAGTTTATTTTTGTTGGAAGTATTCTCCCCCTGACCATGTGCCACTGCTTAAACTTTTTGGGAGACCTTCTTGACGGAAGCTCGAACAGCTCATATAGGTCGAAGGCCTCAGTTATAGAACTTGGGGGCTAATATGCCCAATTTTAAAAATCTCATACGGTGGGCCCAAGGCTAGTTGGCATGAGCAGGAGCTCGTAGACAAGCATGAGTTTAAGCCATGAAAACTTTAAATGAATGATATGTTTGGCCATGGTACTAAGACAAGACCGACATACTCGATGGACCAGCAGTAGTGCGAGATGACAGGTTGAGGGACGAGTCGAGATAAACAGCTGCAAGTCGAGTTTAGGGTTGGAGCTGTTGAACTAGTGGCACCACAAATTAAATGGCTTATGTGGAAAACTGTTTTGTGCATGCACTGAGGTACGGGACCTTCAAGACACCCAAGAGGGTTTATGATGCATCTTATGGGCTATTGAACGACATGGTTGGAGATAAGGGTAGATTGTCATGCCAATAGTCAGGGAAGCTTGACGTAGCTTCATGCGCATGAGACTAGGATGGGGTCGGGATGAGGTCTCTGTCCTCATATGGACACAGAGTTTTCTTTACGGGATTGTGGGTCAAATATCGCGTACATCCACTCATTCTCAAGGTAGAAGTGGACGTGTTTCTATTTAGGTGGCCGATAATGTCGCTACAACACCACAAGTGGGTGCAGTGGACGTGCTGTCCTACAAATGTGTGTTCCCTTCATGATGAAGTGTGTGTGTTGGTTGATAAACACACTAGTTATGATTGAAGATTGAGAAATGGATATGAAAACCGAGATTTTGAGGATTAATGGTTTTAAAAGAAAATAAGGAGTCTGGCACACTCCAATTCAAACATTTTTTTTTCTAAAACTCAAACTTTAAACATCCACTAATTCGTTGAACTCACTCCCTTCCTTATACCCCTTTTTAGGTAACCAAGGGAAACCTATCTAGAGACCTTTTGTTAGTCACACCTGCAAGACAGGTATGTAAAGTTAAAATTTCATGCAATTTTGATTTTTGTTATTCTAAGAAAAGTACAAGTTTAAAGGATGCGTTACTCCTCTCGGGTTAAAGAAGGGGAAAACCCTTAATAAACCAGGAGAGTGGCGGGTTGCTCATGGGGATATGACCAAACTGGGTCGGGGCATGACATTTATTAAATTTGGAAAATGGGATTGCGTGTTTAGAAGGTAAAAAGGATCTAAATGCAAGAAAATAAAAAGTTTAGGGATTAAAATGTAAATAAGGGAATTTGCGTGCTTCACTGACCGATCAATGTTAGAGAGAGAACTGGCGAAACTTCACTGACTGAATTCTCCCTCAATTCGATATGAATTGATGCGATTCTTGATCCTAGGAGGAACCTCAGTAGGAGAGCCGACGGTAAACTTTCAAAATTTTCTCTCTATGTCCAATTTTCCAGCGAAACTCTGTTTGAGCTCGTTCCGACGTCAATTCATATGATTCAAAAGCTCCATTGAATTGTATGGATGTGTAGGAACTTAATTTTACCTTCAATTTCAACAATTAACCTCGATTGATTGATCAATTTGATGAAATCAAATTCGGCCAGTTTAAAAGGGGGAAATTGGAAAAATTTTTGGGAAAAATTTGGGATTTCGTAAAATTGAGGGACCGAAGTGCAATTTCCCAAAATTGAGGGCCAATTGGCCATGAAAAAGATATTGGTGGACCAATTGGTCTATTTTAGAATTATTAGGGGTCAAAATGCCATTTTTGTACATTAGTGGCAAAATGATAATTTTTGAAAAGTTGGTGACCAAATTGGAAATTGGGGAAACTTTAACCCCTTTTGTGATTTTGGATAAATTGAGGACACAAAGTGAATTTTAGATGTTTCGAGGCTCAATTTGGGGAAAATTAACATTAGGGACCTAAATTTGAGGAAAAAAAACTTTAGGAACCTAAATGTAAATAATTAAAATTTTGAGTATTTTGTTCATTTGTGAGGAATGAAGGCTATTATGCCAAAAGTTAATGAAAAAGGATGTCTAAAATTGTGTAGGAACACGAAGGACCGGAACGTCAGCAAATATAAGTTCGCGTAGAGGCGAAAAGTTAATAAGGAGGAATACACTGCTGATGTGAATTCGACAAAAGAGTCTACAAATTCACAAGTCCAATCAACCGAACGCGCAATGGAGCTGAACAATTTGTTACCAAATGGGACAAATAATTATTTGAAACTACAAGAGGGCCAAATCACAAGGTTAAAGGCTAAAATGTTCAAATAGGATTTATATGAGTTGATTAAAGAGATTGCAGAAAATACAAGTGGAAGCCCAATTAAAGAGTCCAAGAAATGTCCACGATATGGAAGCCCAATTAAAGAGTCCAAGAAAAGTCCATGAGAAGAAGGTCCATATTTAATTAATGAGTAGAGATTTATTAATATAATAAATCTTATAGGATATTAAATAATAATATTAGATATTTAATTAGTTAAATTCAGATTTTTAAAGTAGTTATTAAAATATTCTAGATATTTAGATTAGATATGGTTGGCATGTAACCATAAGATATATTTTCCTTATTTTTAGGCTATTCAGTTGTTATATGTGCCTATAAAAGACATACTCCATAGCATTGAAAGATAAACACTTTGGAATTTCAATCTTGTAAGGTTTTATTTTCTTTCTATCTTGAAAGAGCTTTTTTTGAACTTATCAGGTTTTTACTTGTGGCGTTCAAGTAATCAAGACTTATCACCCGAGGTTTTCTAAGAGTTCTCCTTAGAGAATTTGGGTGTGGCGTCTACATATCCCATACCTTATTTCTCACATAAACAAGGTATATTCCATCTTTTCGCACTTGCGTCGTGAAAGTCTTGAGGTATTTGCCATATTTGGTGTAGGGTGTCATCAACATATTGGCAGGGTTCGCATAAGTTGGTATCAGAGCACATGGTTGCACGGCAAGTTCCATCCCATCTTTTATATCTAGTTCTTTTTTTTTTTTTTTTATCTTCTCTACCTATTTCTATTCTCTATAAAAGAAAAAAAATTTCCATCTTCTTCTATCTACTTTCTCTTCAGTAGATTAAAAAAAAGAAAAAAAAGCCAAAAAAAAGTAAAAAAGAGCGAAAGAAAAAATTTGAGAAAAAAAGGAAAAAGAAAAAAAGAGGTACACAATTCTATCTTATATCTCATTCTTATTCTACTCTATCTAAATCTATTACTTCATTCCATCTTAATTTCTTATTTTCTTCTCTATCTAAATTTTACTCTTCTTTCTGAATCTATTCATACCTCTCACTTAAATTCTCTTTGAATTGCTTTTTGAAAACCTTTATCGATATGTCTTGATTGTTCCTCAAGTTGAACTGCTTTGTAAAAATGATTTGTTTTAAAGTTCAATTAAGATTGAAAGTAGACATATGAGTGGAAAAAGGCAAGAGTGCATTAAACCTATAAGAAAAAGCCATTTGAGTGTGAAACAGGAGTGTTTGAGAGAAACATGTGAGAGAGAGTTGCGAGGATCTTTTCTTTCTAACAATAATTGCCAGGTTCAGAAGACCTAACAATAAGGAAATACAATGAAAGAAGATAATTTCATATCACTCATTCAAAACCTACAATGGAAAGCAATGAAGAGTCAAATGAAACAGATAGTGAAGTTTGAATTTGAGCCACTTCATACGCGAATGGATCGCTTGGAGGAAGGTGTGAGATGACACTCACATCAACATACTTCCACTGAACGACCATGGAGCAATCGATCTTGATGCTTTGAACCACAGGAACTGGGGGAGTTCGATGATCTCCAAGTTAATCGCGGTAACATCAAACTCAATACCTTCAATCAACCTACTACTTGGGATAGACCATGGATTGATGATATCTTGGACAACCAACGTGAGAAGTTATTTCATACTCGTTGCTCTATGAATAATAAGGTTTGTTCTATTATCATAGATGGGGAAAGCTGCACTAACTTTGCTAGCACCAAGCTTATGGAGAAGTTGGCATTACATTCAATGAAGTATCCAAAGCCATATCAAATTCAAAGGCTAAATGATCAACCCAAACTTGAGGTAACCCAACATGTGATAGTGTCCTTCTCTATTGGGAAATATCATGATGAAATATTATGTGATATAGTACCAATGCATGCATGCCATATTTTATTGGGAGAACCTTGGAAGTTAGATCATCATGTTACATATGATAGATTAACAGATAGGTACTTATTCATGATGAATAATAGATCAATATCTCTTGTACCTCTTACTTTATAACAAGTTTTTCAGGATTAGTTGAAAAAGAAAAAGGCAAATAAAAAGAAAATAGCAGAAAGAAAAGAGAGAAAAGTCGTGATTGAAGATGAAGAGATAAAAGGCAATATTGAAAAAGAAGAGAGAAAAATGAGAGAGAGAAAAGCTGAAATTGAAAATGATGAGAGAAAAGGCAATGTTGAAAAAGAAGAGAGAAAAGCCATAATACAAAGAAAGGAGAGTAAAAATAATTTTATGGAGAGAAAAAGTGAGATAAAGTGAAATATAATTTCAGATCAAATCCTTACAGTGTACAAGGATTTATGTTTTACTAACCATATTGTCGGATATTTGCCGAGCATTATTATTTCTCTTATGCAGGAATTCAAGAATATCATTCCTAAGAAGAAAACTCCTAGTTTACAACCTGATTGAGAAAACAAGTATCAAATTCAACACCAAATCCTAAATTTGAAGAAGCTAGGAAATGCACGGGATAACATGATTTTAGGTATTGTGCAAATGCCTAAGAAAATCAAAATTTGGCGAAGGTGTGTTGATTTTCGAATTATCAACCGTATGAAGGTAATGTATCTTCAATCTCTTCCTCAAGTAAATATTGTGGTAGATGAGATGCATGAAAACTATTTGTTTTCAAAATTTAATCACAAGAGTGAATATTCTGAAATTCGAATAAAAGCTAATTATGGATTGAAAACTGCATTATAAGTAAAATATGGTTTATATGAATGGTTGGCTATGATTTTTAGTTTGAGTAATGCATATAACACTTTTATGGGATTAATAAATTATATCATACATTCTTTTATTAAAAACTTTGTTGCCATATATTTTGATAAAATCATAATATATAACAATTACTTAGATAAACATGAAGGATATTTAAAAATTACCTTGCAAGTTTTTAGGAAATATCAGTTGTTTGCCAAATTGAAGAATTGCATATTGTGTTTAGGTAAGCTTGTATTTCCTGGATATGTTATAAGTTTTGAAGGTATTGGCATTGACATGGAAATTAAGGTAATTCGAGATTGGCAAACACCTTATTTGGTAAGTTAGGAAAGAAGAACAATTGCACATTATAATGAAAAGTTTAGCAGAGTAGCCCTCAAGCTGAATGAGTATCATACAAGGTGGGTAAAATTCATTTATACATCCAGTTATGTGATCAAGTGTAAGTAAGGTATGAAAAATGTAATTGCTCATACATTATCTGGAAGGTACGTTTTGCTTACAATCATTGATACTAAATTGTTTAATTTTTCTTGGAGTAATTTTTTGGTTACAAAACTTCTATTTTCAATTGCATGTTTATTACATGTTGTGTTTGCATATAATCGTTATATTTATTCTGTGATTAAGTTATCACCATTGGAGATTATCTATAGTTTTAATCCATTGGATAGAAAACAACAGACTCAAGAAAATATTAATCTTTACAACAAGAGTTTCATAAAAGTTATTTTTAATCCAGAGATTTGGGTTAGTTTACATTTGAGGAATGAACGATTTATGGATAGAAAACTATCAAAATTTCTTAGATTAGAGAGATCATTTAAAGTGTTAAAACTCATTAGTAATAATTACAACAATAAGTTATAATTATTTGGTGTAGGGTGTCGTCAGCATATTGGCAGGGCTCGCATAAATTGCACTTATCGGGTGAGTAAAATTTTTCACATCATACCTGGTTGGGATGATTAGTACCTTGGAAAATAAAAAATCACTACTATGTGGAATTTTAACATCACAACTGGTTGGACTGATGTGGAAACTACGCGAAAAAACTATTTAACAATTGTAAGTAGATCATATCCGGTTGGTATGATGAACTTCCTAAAAGGAAGTAGAAAACCCGATTACCGGTTGTAAGCAGAGATGTCTTCACACTCGATTGGTGTGATAGACAAGTTGAAAGTTATTTTGTCAAAATGTTCTCCCCTAACTGTTTGCCACTTTTTAAAAATTTTGGGAGAACTTGTTTACGAGTGCTTGAATAGCTCAGATAGGCAAGAGGAGTCGGTTTTGGAACTTGGGGGCTAAATTGCCCGGTTTTGAAATTATTGTACAATGGACCCAAGGCCAGTTGGCATGAGTAGGAGCTCATAAACAAACATGATTATAAGATATGAAAATTTCTAAATGAATGATATTGTGATTTGGGCATGGTAACAAGACAGAATCGACATACTCGATGGATTGACGGCAATGCGACAAGACTAGGTCGATGGATCGGTTTAGACAAAAGTTGCAGGAGTTGAGAGTTGGAGTTGTTGTACCAATGGCACCAAAAATTAATAACTTTATGCAAAAAATTTGTTTTTGCATGTACTTGAGATACGAGACTATCAAAACGCCCAAGAGTAGTAGTAATGCGTACTAGGGGTTATTGGATAACATGGTGGATATAAAAACAGTTTGTTATGCCATTAGTCAGTGAAAATGTAATTCACCATAGATCTATAGTCTATTTTCTTTCTAAGATTGGCTAATGATAACTGAGCAAGTTGTTCCATGGAGGTGGATACACTTGGTCTTGCTGCATAGAACAGTATGTATGCATGGGAATACTTGAATAAGATAATGGCTTACCGATTGGAAATGCTATCCTGTTTCATCCAAAAAAAATTACCGTCTGAAAATTCACCAATACATACACTTCACATTATATGTGTTGATAATAAGATATCAAATTTGATAAAATAGAGAATTGTTGTGGTTTTATAAAGTTGTAAATATTTCGAGGTGCACACCACACTCGGGGTGATCAGAGAGATGGCGGGAGAGAGATCGTCGTTCATGTGGGTCAGACTCGGACTTGAGGACGTGAGTTTATTATCACAAAATATGATAGTTGACCTAGTAAAACTCCAATGAATAATCATTTTCCCTTTTTTAAATTATACTAATGATATTGCACTTCTCTGTTGGCCTGATCAATTCATCCTACTTTAACAGAAAGCAGGAGAATTGATACTCTGCAGCTAACCACGAAGGAAAACAGAGACAGCACAGCACAGAAGCTTGCTGTTCTCTTATTTTATTGCCATTGACAGGTGGTGGTGGTGGTGATGATGACGACGAACATATGTACAACACCAAGTCTTCACGGTGGTCGCTTCACAACCCGATTCCCTACTAACAGTATTAACTCGCCGACCTCTAGACTACATGTATACAGCCAGATATAAACATGAACTGTAGTTAGTTAGTCAGTAGGAAGTCCACTCCGTGTCCAAGCGCTGTATCCCCCTGCCATGTCGATCACACCATAGAAGCCCTGCATAAAAAATATATATATTCTCATCACCATGCGCTTTAATCCCAAAGCCCTAATCATGAAAATGATCAAGAATTATATCACACAGAAGGTATAAACTTTTCATAGTCCTTTTCATCATGATGATTCAGTAACAAGTTAGTTCTAAGAAAAAACTATGAGGTGCATATGTCCTCTTACTGCAGATAGGAGATACTTGGCAGCCATCTCAGACCTTAACCCGCTTTGACACCCCTGCATTGAAGTTGCCTAGTTCAGATCAAGATCGGACAGAGCCTAGTCTAAAGTTGGTATACATCCACAAATGATAATTCAGTGGAGTAACATACAACAATGATCTCATCGTCCTTCCTGAAGTGAGCTGACACTTCCTCCAGAAATCTGGAATTCTTGCGCCAATCTGCAAATGTGCCCTCATTGAATGGTTAGCTGGATCACTGCTTCAAGAATCATTTCACTTTCAACTTAAGGTAGGATGGAGAGCAGAAAACTGACCTAACCCGACTTGGTATATGTAAGGAACGTTAACAGCCCCGGGGGCATGCCTAGCTCTAAACTCTTCCGGGGTCCTGATAATCATGGAATCAATTGGAACATTCAAACCATCGTTTAATAGAGATACACAAAAGTTAAAAGTTGCTATAAACAAACCACAACAAATTTAATATGATATATGCACCACCTAAAATATTAAGCAATTCCAAAGGCTTCCAATCCCTCTTAAAACTTATAAGAAATTTAATATAATGTTTGAAAATATGGTTTGAATGTTGTGGTTTATAGCAACTTTGTACTACAAAAAATAATAAATTCAATGATAATATCATTCCATTTATATTCATGAGATCAACACAAGTCAACAAGTTACAAAGCACCAGAAACTGAAAATTTGGTACCTGACATCCAAGTAGCGGTGACCGGCCTGGAGGAGTTCATTGGCCACGCGGACAGGTACCGAAGTTGGAACTCCATATGCCATAGCAGCCGCCTCAGCATTGCTCTTCAAGGCAGTACCCTTTGGGCTTCACACAATTCATATACAAAGCATACATCAAAGAAAGCTTCCACATCCATATATCACATATTATCAGCCAACCAACTAGAAGCTTCGTGCTCACCAGAAGTTTCTGGTCCTGAATTTGATGTCGTTATTTTCAGTTCGGTGCGGACGGCTCCGGTGAGGCAGAAGCAGCCCTCTGAAAGGAGACACTCATCATCTTAATCCAGCAACTAGCAATTATCAATCAAAGGTGGGTGTAAAAAAATCTATAAGAAGAGGGGAATCCTCATTACTTTCTGTGGGTGACAACTGCGGGAAGAAGAGACCATGAACCGATGAAGCAACTTGAAGAGGAGGAGGAAGAAGAAGAACAGGCTATAGGGGTAGCCATCTTCATCAAACTGTTGAAATGCTCTCAGCTCTATGTACTTGGTCTTTTCTCTGTGGAATAGGCTCTCAACTCTTCATGAGTTCATTCCCTCGGCTTAGAAGAGCCCATATTATATAAGTTTAATATTGAATTTGGTACCTTTCTTTTTCTGAATAATTGACGCCGATTGCAGATAAAAACGATGACACGCACATCCATGTAGGTATGATTGGATAAGTTTGAGGAAGGGTGTATTAACAATTTAAAAATTTTGGGCTTATCCACTCGAGAGAAAGGGGAATATTGGAGGGCTTCTGTCAATGTATAGTACCTCTCATACACACGTGGCAGTTCCATCCCATTCTTCCCACTAGCCGTCAACATAAATTTGACCTACAAGTGCCCCTCTTATCTCAATCTACCAGGCAAGAGGAGTGGGACCAGACATCCATCATTATGGTTGGGTACCAATTTAGCCATTCCAACTAAACTTAAAATTTTGGTTAATCATTAATAGAAACGGCGCTTATCCAAAATAATATTATTTTTTAAATAAATTTTTAAAGATAACTTCGTGTAAGGTTGCAATTCGCAATAATTAATCCTAAACTATATTGTGCAAAAAAAATCCTAAACTCGACCATACTTCGAAAATTTTTAGGTACAAATATGGTTTACATCTATTTTGTTAAGTTTATGAATTTGCAGTATTATACACGTGCTCTCCAAATATTTATCTGTTTATCGATTTTAATTTATTTAAATTTAAGATAAAATAATTTATCAAAAAATAAATATTAAAAACTCTATTTTTTAGTATATCAACCTCTCAAATTATTTTATTTATATTTTTTATTTTCCATTATTTTAATTTGTTACTCAAATTTTTTAACCCAAATTTTACATTATTTACATTTTTGTTCTAATTTTCTCTTAAATTTTAATTTATATTTTTAGCCTTTTATAATCTATTTATTTGGGTCACTCGACTTTTTAAAACTTTATTTGAATTAATTAAATTTTCATTTACTCTTATTAGAGTCCCAATTTTCCAGAATTGAAACTGAAAATAAAACTTTTTAAAATTCTATTTTACTACCACAACTTTCTTATTTTTTAAAACACCCTAATAAAATCTCCAAAAATCCTATATATACATGTTATCTTATTCCCAAGTTCTCACGATTATTTTTCGTTCAGAACAATTTCGTTTTATCCTCAATCGAGCCATAATAGTAAAACTTACATAATTCGGTAAAGTGTCTGAAACTCATAGGAGACAACGATTCGGTAGTCAGCATAATAGGGGTTGGAATGACATTTATTTTGCACGTTTAGAGTGTAAGCCATATTTCTTCATAATAAGAAGTCTAGAACAAGAAACCAGGAATTTTGAAAAGAAAACTAAGGATTAAGTGGTCCAAGATTAATGAAGAAAAGTAAAAATGAGAAATTGGAGAGTAATAAGGGGCTAACTTTAAATTCCGCCCTTTAATGATAAGAAAAAATGGGAAAAAAACCGGTTGTTTCAAAAAAAAAAACCAAGTCGATTAATGAACCATAACTAATAAATAAATGGTAAAATGGGAAATTGTCAAATTACAAATGACTTAAATAGTTATAAAAATCATGTAAAATAACCTTGGGACAAAATGGCAAGAGAAAACCAAACCGGTTTAGGGTGAACCGGACTTGAACTGGTTTGAACCATACATGAACCAGATTCTAAATTAATTTTTTGTGGTATTTTAAAGTGATTAAATTGGAAAATTGAAGCTACCATTAGATAGAAAATAAATTTAGATGAATTTAGAAATTTTTAAATTTGAGTAAACTAGTCAAATCTGGCATGAACCGACCGATTTTTACCATTGAACCCGGTCGGACTGGACTGATCTAGTTCAAAACATTGTTATCTTCTTCCTCAAGATGACAACACTGTTCATCAATGCAGAAACTTTCCTTCTCTGACGAAGGAATATTCGCTCCGATTAGGACATTTTCGGGTGAGGATAAGCTTGATCAAAATGGAAAGTGGTGGGGCAAAGGGTATCCGAGCTCCCTATGTAAAGAGCTACTCTCCATTCATTCTCCACATACCTCAAATCGTCATTCTCTTTCAATTGCTTTATTTTTTTTGGTGAAGCTAAAACTAGAGCTCCGACTTAGGCCTTTTTCTCAACATCAAAAGGCAATGTCATGTTCTATAGACTCCAGGGGAAATCAGCTATGTGATAGCAACTTCCTTTCGACTCGAGGACCGCCAGAGAAATGTCGACGGAATAAAACAGTGAAGTAGCTCTGACGGACTAAAGCTGCCCTATTTTGGTAGAGCTAAATTCGGTCGAATTTAGACCTCCTTCGGCCAAACCATGCCTCCCCGACACCCCCACGACCCTCACATGGCCTCAACAGAGCTGAAAGGTAAGTCGATTTGACCCTACTTCGTTGTTGCAGATTGGTGTTAGAGAGAGAAAGTGCCAAATTTCACTAATTAAATTCACCATCATTTGTTCTTCAATTGTAGAAATTCTTGATCCTAGGAGGACCCTAAGGACAAGTGCAACCTCCCAAGATCAAGAGCTCGGATTGACGCACCTTCGACAGTAAGCTTTTATAGCTTTCTCTCTCTACGAACAATTTTTCGGTGAAGCTCCGTTTAAACTCATTTTAGACTCAAATACTACGATTCAAAGCTCAATTTGATCGTATGGAAGTGTAAGAACTGATCTATACCATCAATTGGAGCAATTAACCTTGATTGAATGACCAATTTGAAGAAATCAAATTCGTTAAGTTTGGAGAGGAGAAATTAGGGAAAATTTTGGGGAAAAATTAGGGATTTCGAAAAAATTAAGGGACCTCATGCAATTTCTCAAAATTGAATGCCCATTGGCAACGAGAAAGATGTGGGGGGGGGCGGGGGGCAATTGGTCTATTTTTAAAATATTTGGGGCTAAATTGCTACTTTTGGAAAGTAAGGGTAAAATTGTAATTTTTGAAAAATTAGGGACCCAATTAGAAATTTGGAAAACTTGAGCCCCTTACACAATTTTGAGTAAATTAAGGATCCAAAGAGGATATTGGAAACCCTAGGACTCAATTTGAGGAATAGTTAGCATTAGGGACCTAAAGTTAAGAAAAATGAACTTTAGGGAACTAAGTGCAATAAACCAACAATTTTGAGCCTAGTCGCTCATACGTGAGGAAACGATTGCTGTCATGTCAAACCTTAATTGATAAGGATACCCAAATTGCGTAGGGACACGAGAGATCGGAACGCCGACAAGGAAAAGCTAGCCTGGACTTGGAAGCTGACTAGGGACGAATGTGTTACGGTCACCGGGTGGGTGAGACTTTTATACTTCATACCCGATTAGGATGATGAGCACCTTTTCTAAATTGAATGCCACCATGAGTGGGATTATTTCACATCATACCTGGTTGGTATGATGAGTTTCCTTGAGAAAGGAGAAACTCGCCTACTAGTTGTAAGCGGAGTTATCATTATACCTGGTTGGTGTGATGAGTTAAAAGTGAATTTTGTTAGAAGTGTTCTCCCCTTATTATATGCCAATGCTTAAAATATTTGGGATGCCTTCTCGATGGGAGCTAGAACAACTCAGATAGGCCAAGGCCTCAATTTTGAACTCATAGGGCTAAATGCCTAGTTTTGGAAAAGATGTGTAGTCGGCCGAAGACCAGTGGGCACAGGCTGAAGCCCGTAAACAAACATGAATAGAAAGAGCCATGCAAACTCTCATTAAAAGTGGAATTAACAGTGTGATTCACCATGGTACCAAGTCATGATTGACAAGGCTCGATGGGCTAGCGACAGTGCATCAGGACTAGGTCGATGGACTAGTGAGACAAACAGCTGCGGGCCGAGTTGAGTGTCAGGTTCGTTGGGCCATCGATGCCAAAGAGAATGGCTAAGAAAATGAAAACTATTGTTTGTGCATGCACCTATGGATTTAGGACCATCAAGATGCCCAATGGGTAGTGATGCCAAAGACTGCTGGACGACATGGTGGTGATAAGGGAAAGAGAAACTACTGCATTTGGGTTTCTCGTCGTACCAGTTAGTCATGGAACTACTATGTTTGAGCTCCACGGAGCTGCTGTGTTTGGGCTTCATGAAGCTACTACATTTAGGCTTTCTAAAGCTACTGTGTTTGGGCTTCATGCGCACGAGGCCGGGATAAGGTCTCCATCCTCATAGGAACATGAAGTGGCATTCAAATATGAAGATCGGATGTCTGAGATGTTCCACTCAAACCCATGATAGAAGTGGATGGGCTTCTATCTTGGTGGATGGTAAAGACGCTCCGATCCACAAGTGGGTGCAGTGGACGTGCTACACTTGTAAATGTGTGTACCCTTCCTAATGAAGGGCTTATGTTTGTTTGCTAGACGCCTTTTGAGGCAAGGGAATGGGCTAAGAGAGCTAAACACACCTAATATGAAAATAGAAAAGGTTTTCAAAACCTGAATTTGAGGAAAATCCTTTTAAAGGAAATGATAACCTTGGCATGGTTTGGATAAACTAAAGCTATTTTGAAAACTCACTCCAACACCCGCTCACTGAGTTATAGAACTCATCCCCTCCCTTTTACCCCTTTTAGGTAACCAAGGAAAATCCAACCATAAAACCCCCATGCATTGAAACTGTAAGTGTCACACCCCGACCCGATTTAGTCGGATCCCCATGAATAACCCGCCACTCTCCTGATTTATTAAAGGGTTTCACCTTATCCTAAACCGTAAAGAGTAAGGCGTCCTTTATACCTGTACCTTTCTTAGAATAAAAAAACTCAAAACTATAATAAATTAAACATAGCTGTTTCACATTCGTCTTATTTGGTAGTCTTTTAAGGGTAGACTTTCCAGAATTACCTGAAAAGGGATATAAGGGAGGGGTGAGTACAACTACTCAGTGAATGGATTTTCAAAGTCAAACTTTAACTTTTAGGAAAACAATAGTTTTGGAGTGTACCAGACTCTTTTTTTTTTTTTTAAATCCCTTCATTTAAAAATTTGTGTTTTTCCATCATTTCTTATTTATCACGGTGTGTCATCACCCAACACACATCCTTCATCATGAAAGTTACACACATTCACAGGTCAGTACAACTACTGAACCCACTAGTGGCTTCGGAGCGACTTTGCCGGCCATCCGTATAGAAGAACGACCACTTCTACCCTTGAAAAGAGTGGATGTACGCGACATCCGACCCTCAATTCCAAAATTGCTTCTTCATGTCCATATGAGGATAGAGATCTCATCCTGTCCCCACCCCGTTCTCATGCGCTTGGTGTTACTCTAAATTTTGTAAAGACACTTGGAACGGCGAACTGCTCTTATAGCCATCGGGTCGTCCACGGCCCTTAGGACACATCACTACCCCTCATGGACCTCTTGATGATCCCGTACTCATAGTGCCTGTACAAACAATGTTTTCTTATTAGACCATATAATCTGTGGTGTCACTAGTCAAACGGCCCCGACTCACAACTCAACCCGCAGTTGTTTGTCTTGACTAGTCCATCGACCTGTCATGTTGCATTGCCGCTGGTTGACTGAGCATGTCGGTCCTATCTTGGTACCATGACCAAACAATTCACTTATTAAGTTTTATGGCACATATATAATGGTCGTTTACGAGCTCCTGCTCGTGTCAATTGCCCTTGGGTCCACTGTACGAGATTTTCAAAATCGAGCATTTAGCCCTGAAGTTCCAAAACCGAGGCCCCTGGCCTATCAGAGCTATTCGAGCTCCTGTCAAGAATGTCTCCCAAATAGTTTAAGCATTGGCACACAGTCAGGGGAGAGCACTTACGACAAAAATATGTTTTCATTGTACATTATATAGACCCAATATAAGGACATCTCTGTTTATAACCGATGAACAGGTTTTCAACTTCCTTCGAGGAAGTTTCATCATACCAACTGGGTATGACATTAGTATACCCACTCACCCGTTAATGCCCTGAATTCCACTAGATCGGTTCCTTGTATTCACACGAGCTTGTCCTTCCTAGCGTTCTCGATACTTCATGTTCTAAGGTCGATATGAACATCTCGGTTCATTATCCTTCGACCTAATCGCCTTCATTCATTCCAAATGAATGAGAATGTTAAACTTTCATTTATTTGCAATTAGATTCTTAAAGTTATTTCTCTTTAACTTTAAGTCCCCAATGCCGATTTTTCCTCAGATTGAGTCCCAAAACTTTTAAAATTTATCATAGAACCTCAATTTATTCCATTTCACAAAATGGGGATTAATTTCCCAAATTTCCAATTTGGTTCCCAACTTTTCCAAAATTACCATTTTGCCCTTCCTTTACAAAAATGGTAAGTTTCACCCCAAAAATTGTAAAATTCCTAAATTGCCCCTTTAACATTTTTATCATGCCCAATTGAGCCTCAATTTTAGGAAATTGCATTTCGGTCCCTCGAATTTTTGAAAATTCTCAATTTTCCCCCAATTCCAACTCTTTAACACAACCGAATTTGATTTAATCAAATTGATCGATCAAACATCTCTAATTGTTGAAATTGAAGTTGAAATTGAGTTTCTCCATCATACGATTCCATAGAACATTGAATCACGAGTTTTAATGTCGAAACGAGCTCAAACATTGCCTCGTTGGAAAATAGACTATAGAGAGAGAAAGCGATGATTACTCACTGGTGAGGGCATGATGGTCCAAGCTTTTAATCTGGGCATATCGCTCTTGTCCTGAGGTTCATCCTAGAATCAAGAATCACATCAATTGATGCCGAATTGAGTTAGAATTTTATCAGTGAAATTTTGTCGGTTCTCTCTTTAACACCGGCTGAAACTTGTATTGTGAAGCCAAATTGGCTTACCTTAGTCCTAGTTCGGCCGTGGGAAGGATGAGAAAGTGTTGGGATGGCTTAGTTTGGCATGAGGAGAGCTCGAATTGGCCAATTTCAACTTGGCTGAAATAGGGCAGCATTAGTCCGCCAGAGCAGCTTCACTATTCCATCATGCCGACACTTCTCTGGCGATTCTCGGATTGACTGGAGTTTGCTATCAGATAGCTCACTTCTCCCCAGTTCTAAAGAGCCCGACCTCTCCTTCCTAGGTTAAGAAAAATATTCAAGTCGAAGCTTTGGTTCGAGCTTCTCCGGGAAATGGAGTAGTAGAGAGAGAGAGAGAGAAGTGTTCAGGTGTGAGGAGAATGAATGGGGATGACCTCTTTATATAAGTGTAAAATTGTGTATTAAATGAGGGAGATTTATTACTAGTATTAATATTGCCATAAATTATTGGTATTAATTCTAATAATTTAATTACGTTATTAAATTATTTGTATTAATTCCAATAATTTAATTTCTGTATTAAATTATTGGTATTAATTACAATAATTAAATATATAGTATGTTCGCATAAAAAGTTTTTGACTAAAATTTCGGGTTACAAAAAAAAAATCATACTTCCCAGGAGGTCACCCATCCTCACACATACTACTCTCGAGCAAGCACGCTTAACTTTAGAGTTCTTATGGAATCTTGTTCACCTGAAACAATTTAGTTTTTCTCTTCTAATTTGTCTTAGGTTTTTTTCTAAGGTTTAATGAACCCTTTGGATCACCCGGAATTTGTATATTTCCAAATTGCTTGTTACCAAATGATCGAGTTTGTAAACCTTCTCAATTTTCTTACTCAGTTTGACCAGTTCTTTTCCCGGTTTTCCTTAACTCAAAAGTGCAGGGTTTACAAATCTCCCCTCCTTTTATGAGTTTTGTCCCCAAAACTTAATTACCAACCTTACATTAAGAATCATTTCCTTTGATGTCCCTTTGGTGTTTGCTTAACATGCAAACTGTTTTCTTGTTCTTTTGATTAGTCCTTTTTACATCCTTCACTTAAGGAATTTCTTTTCCTTTATATTATTTACTCCCTCCATTGAGTTTTCCATAACTAGACATACCTTACTTAAGGGTATATTCTTAGATTCATATCTTTCTTTGCTTAGAGCACATTCTTCCCTTTGAGGTTCTATACTTAAGATTGGAAATTCCAAGATAACTAACCATTCCTGTGTCTAGTTAACCCCTTAGTCGTTGAAACCTTTAGCTCAATGTTCTTTCGGGCGTTACATACTTGTTTCCACGGTTTTCTTTATTATCACTTTTTTGTCCTATTTTGGCCCTTCCTCCATTTGTTGTCTATTATAACTTTGATCCAAATTTTTATATTCAACCTCGTCATGCTTATTAGCCGACACTTCCTTACTTTGAGTCATATTCTCCTCGGGTTGTTGGGCTTACATGCCCTTGCAGCATGGCATTTTCTAGGACCTGTCTCTGTCCATTTGATTTCTAGAACATCTCCTGGAATGTCTCTCTTAGCTTTTAGACCTTTCAGGGATCGTATAACTTCCTCCCTCTTTTCTTTTGATAGCATTTCTCAACTATCTTTTTTACCATTATTATCTCCTCCATCATGCCTTTGAAGTTATGTCTCTCATAACTGCATGGATTCCTCTTACCTACTGATCTTTCCCCAACTTCTTTATTAGGTCCTTTTGGTTCCCATTGATTGGGTTTTCCAATACTATACCGACAAGCCGAGATTCTTCCTTTCTTAGGTCACTCCTCGTTCCCAATGACATTCTTTACTCAAGGATTTTACTTTGGCCTTAATCCACTCTTACTTGTTCGTAATGATTTCACAATTCTTTATACGAGTCGATTCCTTTCGGTCTACATGTCGATTTGCTTAGTTTAGGGAGTTTCCCTTTTTACGGTTTCATTATCTACTATTTCCTTCAAAGTAGAGACTTTCACCTTAGGAGTTACATGTTCCACCTTCTTACCATTTTTTGAAGGTTTCCTTTCTTCATCTCCTTACACCTTTCTATATTGGGGGCATTTGCCCGCTTTCAGTCCTACATTGTCTTAAATTTTCCATTCCATCCCTTATTCCTTATTTGAGTAGCTTCCGATTATCGGTCTTATTTCGTGTACTCCACACTATGCTCAGTCGTCCATTCTTTAGACTTCATATGCGTGTGTGGACTCTGACCCATCTTACCAATTGTGGTTATTCCTTATTAGCCGCATTTTATATAGAGGACTTGCATTTCCTAATGTTTCTTGGACATTCTTTCCTTGGATCATTCAATCATGCTTTCTTGGTTCTTTCACCTTGGCTTGCGCTTCATTTGCCAGTTTATCTCTTTGTCCCTTTTTCTTGGTTCCAATATTTCTTAGTTGGGATGCATATGTCCTTCCAATATTTTCTTCCTCGGTAGGACTCTTCCCTTTTTCCATAGTTCTGGGGAATATCTACCTTTAAATGGCATCCTTTGATTGTTGTCCTCTTCTGTTTTTCCTTTCTCTTGAAATTTTACAGGTATATCTTTGGTTCCCTATCCTCATCCCTACTCATACCACAATACACGTCCATTTCTTTTAGGGAGAGTTTAAATTTTTCCTTGTTTCAAGATTTCCTGACCATTAAGTGAAAGGCTTACCTACTCCTTTATTGGCTTGAATTCCGTCGTTAATTTGGTCATTAGTTTTTTTTTAAGGATTTGTTTCATCCTTCTTTTCTCCAATATTTGGCATTTCCACCTCTTCCTTCTTTGCTGGAGTTTACTCTATGACCCTCACGAGAGTAGTTTGTTACTTGTCTCACCCCTATTTTTCACCTTGTTTAGTTTTCTTGAGGCAGTTGTCTCTCTAATCTCCTTGTCCTTAATGATCCTTCTAGTGCCCTTTTTAGGGTGTATCGAAACTCTAGTTCGAGCTTAACTAGGAAATGGAGCAGTAGAGAGAGAGATAGAATTGTTCGGGTGTGAGGAGAATGAATGGGGATGAACTCTTTATATAGGTGTAAAACCGTGTATTAAATGGTAGATATTTATTATTAGTATTAATATTACCATAAATTATTAGTATTAATTCCAATAATTTAATTTGTGTATTAAATTATTGGTATTAATTACAATAATTAAATATATATTAATTTATAGCTATTTATGATAAGTCGTTTGCCTAAAAATTTTTGACCGAAATTTCGGGTTACAAAAAATTCATACTTCTCAAGAGGTCGTTACGCATCCTCACACTACTCTCGAGCAAGCACGCTTAACTTTAAAGTTCTTATGGAATCTAGTTCACTTAAACCTATTTGGTTTTTGTTTTCTAATTTGTCTTAAGTTTCTTTTCCAAGGTTTAATGAACCCTTTGGATCACCCGAAAGTTGTAAATTTCCATATTGCTTATTCCCCAATGTAAACCGACTCGGTTTTCTTATTCAGTTTGATTGGTTCTTTTTTCGGTTTTTCTTAACTCAAAAGTGCGGGATTTACAAGGAGTATCTTAGAAACCAACTCTTCCTTGATAAAAGATCACTCTACTCTAGAGTAAAAAAGAGCATAAACTGGTTGTTCCCACAACTGTATATACCCTGATTTAAGAAACGTACGTTTTAGAAGGAATTCTCTTTATTAAATCAAAAGACATTTAGTTTACATGACTCTTTTGGACTAGTTGGTAGGGTTTTGGGATGTACCTGCTACAGTGCTAGGGTCTCCTCTAGCCTCCTCCTGAGTGAGGTTGTATACTCTAGTCGATACTCTTGCTATAGCTTCTAGTCTGGGGTTCCTAGAGTTCCCTTGAGGTGGTCCAAGAGTATTTTTCTGTCTGTTCTCCCTAAGAGTAGGATAATCCTTTACAAAGTGTCCTGCTTATCTGCAGGCAAAACAGGTATGGCATGCTCCCTCATGGTTCCTTTGACACTTCGGACAGCGAGTGTTCCCTTGGGTTAAGGTAGGGACTACTTTGGGAGGGGGTGGAGGCATGCTCCTTCTTCATTGGTATACCTTTTTGTTTCCTCCTCTTGGGCTGGTATATTCTCTCCGTCCTCCTTGACGGTTTGAATCCTTATCCCCCCTTTCTAGTCATCTGCTCTACTTGACGACGACGGGTCTGTACCAGTTGCTCGCATTCATGAGCCATACTGATTACAGCTGCTAGATCTGTGGGGCGTCCCAGTACTCCCATACGGTCTCTAATGTCCAAGTTGAGACTGTCCACAAACTCTGACATGTCAGCTGGTCCAGCTAGGTTGCGAGCAAAGGGTCTTAACTTGTTGAATTTTGTTTCATACTCTGTTATGGAACTAAGCCCTTGCCGAAGTCGGATGAACTCTTGTTTCTCCTCAGTTATTAGGTGGGGTGCCAGGTACTCCTTCGAGTATCTTTCCTCATATTGCTCCCAAGTGGGGGTGGTGGCATGTAGGTTTCGGACATTGTCCCACCACCATCTAGCGCTTCCTTCCAAGAAGAATTCCATCAGGATCACCCTATCCTTTGGTAGTATCCGGACAATTCCCATCAACTTCTTGGTATTGGCCAACCAATCCGTGGTGATCCCAACATCCTTTTCTCCGAGGAAAGGTTTACATCCAAGTTGTCGGAGGGTTTTGAGATTTCTAGGTATGTCCATTGGAGTGGTTGGATTAGTAGGGGGAGGGTGGGATTGCAGTTCCTCTGGTTCAACCTGCGAGTTGGTGCCCGCCTGAGGAGTGAGGTTATGTTGGCCAAATACACAAGTGAACTCCTCGTACAATCTTTGATGTTCCCTGCTGTGTCCTGTGTTAGAGATGGCAGCCCTAGTTCTCTTGGTTCCTTTATTTAGAGCCATTTTTGTTGAAAATTTTAAAATAGTCATATTAGTTACTATATTTTCTAGTCTTGACTATGTATTTAAGGAAATAGGCTCTGATACCACTCTAGTTGACACACCCCATCCCGGTTTGATCGGATCCCCATGAACAACCCACCACTCTCCCGATTTATTAAAGGGTTTCCCATTTTCTAAATTGTAAAGAGTGAGACGTTTTTTGCACCTTTTTCTAGGAATAACATAAATCAAAACTGCATAGAAATTTAAAATAATCATACCTATCTTACAGGCGTTTAAATTTGTAGGTCTTTAAGGACGGGACTATCTGAAAGGGGTATAAGGGAGGGGGTGAGTACGAATACTCAGTGAATGGGTTTAAATCTTTTGACTTTCAAGAAAAACATTGACTTTCAGTGAATGTGCCAGACTCCTCACTTTTAAAAAATCCCTTCATTTAAAAAAATTCAGGTTTTTCCACCATTTCTTATTATCACGGTGTGTCCTCACCCAACACACATCCTTCATCATGAAGGTTACACACATTCGCATGCCATCACGACCGCTGAACCCACTCGTGGCTTCGGAGCGACTTTACCGGCCACCTAGATAGAAGCTTGATCACTTCCATCCTGAGAATGAATGGATGTACATGACATTTGACCCTCAATCCTGAAATCGATTCTTCGTGTCCATATGAGGACAAAGACCTCATCTTGTCCCCACCCTAGTCTCATGCGCTTGGTGCTACTCCAAATTTCACATGATCACTTGGAACGACGAACTGCCCTTATACTCACCAGGTCGTCCAGGGCCCTAGGACGCATCACTACCCTCATGGGCATCTTGATGATCCCATACTCATAGTGCATGCACAAACAATGTTTTCTTATTATGTCCTATGGAGTCATTAGTCCAACGGTCTCGAATTTTTACTCAACCTGCAGCTATTTGTCTTGACTGGTCCAGAGACTGGTTATGTCGCATTGCTACTAGTTGACTGAGAGTGTGGACCAGCCTTGGAACCATGACAATACAATTCTCTTATTAAAGTTTTATGGCACATATATTATGTTCGTTTATGAGCTCCTGCTCGTGCCCATTGGCCTATGACCCACTGTTTGAGATTTAAAAAAAATGGGCATATTAGTCCCCAAGTTCCAAAACCGAGGTCCTCGACCTATAAGAGCTATTTGAGCTCCCATCGAGAAGGTCTCCCAAATTGTTTAAGCATTTGCACATAGTCTGGGGAGAACACTTCCGACAAAAATATGTTTTTACTATCCATTATACTGACCCGATATAAGGATATCTTCGTTCATAACTGATGAATGGGTTTTCAACTTATTTTGAGGAAGTTTCATCATACCAACCAGGTATGATCTACTTACCACCGGTAAGTAGTTTTTCCGCATGGTTTTCACATCGCTACTCTAAGTCGTAATGTTTAAAATACTACATAGTAGTGGGTTTTTATTTCGATGTGCTTATCATCCCCAACTGGGTATGATATAAAATCCCACTCATCCGATCGTACAGTGAAATTCCACTTAGTTGAGTTCCGTCCCTTTCACGCTGGACCTCAACTGGCGTTCCTGATGTCTCGTTCTCCTACATGAAATGAACATATTTGTTCATTATTCTTTAGCCTAATAGTCCTCATTCGTTCTAATGAATGAGAAAACCCAACTTTATATATATTTGTAATTAGGTCCCTAAAGTTATTTTTATTTAACTTTAAGTCCCGATTGCCAAGTTTTTCCTCAAATTGAGTCCCGAAACTTTTAAAATTTATCTTAGGACCTCAATTTATTAAATTCCGCAAAAAAGGGTTTAATTTCCCAAATTTTCAATTTGGTCCCTCAATTGTCCCAAAATTACCATTTTTCCCTTCCTTTACAAAAATGGTAACTTTTGCCCCAAAAATTCTAAAATTTCTCAATTGGCCATCTAATATTTTTATCATGACCAATTGACCCTCAATTTTAGAAAATTACATTTTGGTCCATCGAATTTTTGAAAATCCCCAAATTTCCCCCAATTTCAACCCTTTAACACAACCGAATTTGATTTCATCAAATTGATCGATAAAACACCTCTATTCAATGAAATTGAAGTTAAAATTGAGTTTCTACATGTTCATACAATTCTTAGGAACTTTGAATTGCATGTTTTAACGCCGGAACGACTCAAACAGAGCTTGGTTAGAAAATAAACTGTAGAGAGAGAAAGCTTCGATTTCTCACCGGTGAGGGCGCGACAGTCCGATCTTTCTATCTGCGCAGGTAGCTCTCTTCGAGAGATTGTTCCTAGGATCAAGAATGACATCAATTGATGTCGAATTGGATTAGAATTTTGTCATTGAAATTCGGCTAACTCTCTCTCTAACACTGATCGGAAATTTTAAAGGGGAGTCGAATTGGCTTAACTTTCGGTTCTAATTCGGCCATGGAAGGGTTGAGGAGGTGTCGAAAGAGGTTGGTTTGGCTTAAGGAGGGCTCGAATTGGCCGATTTCAACTTGGCTGAAACAGGGCAGCTTCAGCCCATCGGAGCTGCTTAATTGTTCGATCACACCGGCGCTTCTCCGGCGACTGTTGGAACAAATGGTTGTCACCACCGTGTACCTGACTTCTCCGCGGTTCTAATGAACCCGACCTTGCCTTCTTTGGCTCAGAATTGACCCTATATCAGAGCTCTGGTTCAAGCTTCATCGAAAAACTAAGCAACTGAGAGAGAGTGAGCTTTTCAGGTGTGGAGAGGACGAATGGAGAGTGGCTCTTTATATAGGGAGCTCGATGACCTGTTGGCCATCCATTTGGCACCTTTATGACAAGCATTGAAGACCTGAAACGTACCAAATGGAAACATTTCATTTTTGCCAGCGCTGCTTCGATTTTCTGACGAGTGAACAATGTTGTCAAGAAGATGACACTTTTCCGAATCGGACCGGTCCAAATTGGTTTCAAAGCTTAAATCAGCCAGTTCACCCCTCATTCGACCGAGTTTGTCAAATCTAAAAATTTCTAAATTCATTTTCTATCCAATGGTGGCTCAAATTTCAAATTTGATTTATTTAAGCCACCTAGAAAAATAAATTTAGGATCCGGTTCAATAGTGATTCAAACCGGTCTAAACCGATTCAGATTCGGTTCACCTGAACTGTTTGGTTTTCATCCCTAATTCCTTCACAAGTCCATTTCCATGTCTTTTGAGACTCCTTGGGTCACTTAGGGTCCATACAAATTTCCGATTTACCATCTCTTAATCAATTCCAGTTCATAAATCAACTCGGTTCTTAAATCGGTTTAATCCGGTTCGTGTCCGGTTCACCCGAACCGATCTAGTTTTTCTCTCCCACCTTGTTCTAAGGTTCCTTCCCAAGGATTATAAATCTCTTTGAATCACAAGGGATCCATAAGCTTCTTGGTTTACCCATTCTTTATCAGATTTCAGTTCATGAATCAACTCAGTTCATAAACCAGTTCTATCCGGTTTGGACCCGGTTCTCTTGAACTGCTTGGGTCTTTCCTCTTTATTTCATCCCATGGTACTTTTCCCAAGTTTATGAACCTTTTTAAGTCACATGGAAGTTAGAATTTTTTAAATTTGCTCGTCCACTAACAATCAGGCTTGTAGACCAAATCGATTTAAAGATTCAAATTTACCGGTTCTTTCCCCCGATTTTCTTATTACTAAAAGGGCGGGGTTTACAAGGTGAGTTTATACAACTCAGTGAGTGGGGGTTGGGAAGTGAGTTTTCAAACAATCAGTCTTATCAAAACATTTTAGACTTTTAGTTTATTGTAATATGAGTTCATTTCTTCTTAACATTACCCCTTGCTCGGGAGGTGCTTTGTAAACCCTGCCCATTTGAGTTAAGGAAAACCAAGAAAAGAACCGGTCAAACCGAGTAAGAAAACCGAACCGGTTCACAAACTCAACCATTTTAGTGTTCATAAAACCTTAGAAAAGAACCTTAAGACAAATTAAAAAAGAGAAAAACTAGATTGATTCAGATAAACTGGATCTCATCGTAACACCAAAGTTAAGCATGCTTGTGTGAGAGTAGTAGTGTTAGGATGGGAGACTTCCTGGGAAGTAAGTTTTTTCTTGTAACCCAAAATTTCGGTCAAAAATTTTTATGCGATCGTACGTCCTATCATAAATAGCCATAAATTAATATATATATATATATATAATTATTGGAATTAATACAAATAATTTAAAACTAAGATTAAATTATTAGAATTAATACTAATAAATATTAATCAATTCATGACAACATTAATACTAGTAATAAATCTCCCCCATTTAATACACAATTTTACACCTATATAAAGAGCTCATCCCCATTCATTCTCCTCACACGTGAACACTTCTCTCTCTACTACTCCATTTCCTGGTGAACCTCGAATTAGAGCTTCGACTTGAGCATTTTTCTTAACCTCGGAAGGAGAGGTCGGGCTCTTTAGAATTGGGGAGAAGTCAGCTACACGCCCGTAGTCTCCGTTTGCTCCAAAGGTCGCCATAGAAGCACCAGCATGATGGAATAGTGAAGCAGCTCCGGTGGACCGAAGCTGCCCTATTTTGGCCAAGCAGAAATTGACCAATTTGAGCCCTCCTTAGACCAAACCAAGCCATCCCAACACTTTCTCAGCCCTCCCACGGTCGAATTAGAATGGAAAGGTAAGACAATTCGGCTCCCCTCTATAATTTCCGATTGGTGAAAGACCATCAACTAAGACGCCTATAAGACAAGTATGATAAATTTAAAATATTATGTAGTTTTGATTTATGTTATTCCAAGATAATGTGCAGGTTTAAGGGATGCCTTACTCTTTATGGTTTATAATAAGGGGAAACCTTTTAATAAACCAGGAGAGTGGCGGGTTGATCACGGGGATCCAATCAAACGAGGTTGGGGTGTGACATGCCTCAAAAAATAATCACGCGCCCTTTCTATCATAGAAAGGTATCATACGTTTACATTACAGTCCCCGAACGTTCCACCTATGGTTCGGTGCGTCTTTACTATCCACCCAGATAGAGGTGCACTGCCTCTACCCTGAGTTTGAGTGGATATCAATAGTCTAACCCTCAAACCCTCCATGTCCACTTGGTGGGACGAGAGCTCATTTCCCCTTCAGCTTTGGTCTCAAGACCTCATTCCCCATCCAGCCTCGGTCTTAGTGCTTCATCATGTTCACTTTATGGGACGATACCTCATTTCCCCTCCGGCCTCGGTCTCTATGCACAGGAAGCTATTAGAGCTTTATGACTGACTTGCACGACAGGCCCGTCCTTATTGCATGTAGGTCATCCAATAGCCCTTGGAACCCATTGACTACCCCTCCCTGGCATCTAGATGCTACTAGATTCCTCATGCATGCATACAACAATTTTGATCCATTAACCATGCACGTTGGTGCCAATGGTCTAATGAACTCGACACTCGACTTGGCATGCACCTGCTTGCCTTGATCGCACGTCGACCTGGTCTAGGCACACTACCACTAGCCCATCGAGCCTTGTTAGTTTTGTCTTGGCCTTGTGGCAAATCACACAATAATTCCAATTTTTTTGAGATTTTTCATGGTTCTTATAATTCAGTTTGTCTACAGGTACAACCCGTGCACACTAGCCTTGGGCCCATTTCACGAGTTTTACAAAACTAGGTCTTCGACCCTTCCATTTTCAAATCCGAGGTTTCGAGCCTATAGGAGTACTTCGCGCTCCCATCGAGAATGCCTCCCAAAATGTTTAAGCAGTTCCACATAGTCAAGGGAGACCATTTCTGGAAAAATGATTTTTCAAACTTTAAAACGGTTCTAATCACCCCAACTGGGTATGATGCTTAAAATCCCACTCACTCGGTAATAGTGACGTGGCCGTCCTGGTGAGATCTTGACTTGTGGTGTACTTCCTTACACTGGTACTTGAACAATCATCTCCTGCATGATTCAAGTACCCTTATTAGGAGAATTGACATAAGGGACCTTATTGTTTTGGGTATTTGTGCATAGGTCCTCACGCTATATCTTAAATGTATTTAGATCCCTAAATGTTTATAACCTTATATTTGGGTCCCTAAATTTCATTTAATCTCAATTACGTCCCTAAGACTTCCAATTATTCCTCATGGTACTCAAATTTTCTAAAACTACCAATTGGTTCTCAATTTTCCCATAATAGCCAATTGGTCCTTAACTTTACAAAAATTACCAATTGGTCCTTGAACTTCCAAAAATTGCCAATTGGCCCTCCATTTCACCCAATTGCTCAATTGGACTCCAATTGAAAGTTAATTTCATGAAATTGCCCCAATTTTCCTTAAATTTTAATTCATACCCCAATTTTCCAAAAATCCCTAAATTGCCCAATTTTCTCAAAATTGCTAACCAATTTGGACCGATTTGAACTACTATTGAACTAGATTCTAAATTCATTTTTCTAGGTGGCTTAAGAAATTCAAATTTGAGATTTGAAGCCACCATTGGATAGAAAATGAATTTAGAAATTTTTAGATTTGAAAAATTCGGTCAAATGAGGGGTGAACCGACCGGTTTAAGCTCTGGTTCGGACTGGTCTAGTCTGGATCGGAATAGTGTTGTCTTCTTCCTTCATATGACAACACTGTTCAATACATTTCAGGCCATCAATTACTATCATAAAGGTGCCAAACGGACGACCGACAAGTACTCGTGCTCCCTATATAAAGAGCCCCTCTCCATTCATCCTCTCCACACCTAAAAGGCTCACTCCCTCTTAGTTGCTTAGTTTTTCGGTGAAGATCAAACTAGAGCTCTGATATAGGGTCTTTCTGAGCCAAAGAAGGCAAGGTCAGGTTCCTTAGAATCGGAGATACACGGTGGTGACATCCATTCATTCCAAGAGTCGCTGGAAAAGCATCGGCATGATCGAATAGTGAAGCAGCTCCGACAGATCGAAGTTGCCCTATTTTGGCCAAGTTGAAATCGACCAATTCGAGCCCTCCTCAGGCCAGACCAAGCCCTCCCAACACTTCCTCAACCCTCCCACAACTGAATTAGGACGGAAAGGTAAACCAATTTGGCTCCACTCTGCAATTTTCGATCGGTGTTAGATAGAGAGTGGGTTGAATTTCAATGGTAGAATTCTAATCCAATTCGATATCAATTGATGTCATTCTTGATCTTGGGAAGAACGTAAGGAGGAGAACTACCTGCCTAGATAGAAAGCTCAAACCACCGCACCCTCATCGATGAGTAATCGAAACTTTCTCTCTCTATAGTACATTTTTCGACGAAGCTCCATTTGAGCTTGTTTTAGCATTAAAATCTTGCGATTCAAATTGCTAGAGAATTATATGAACATGTAGAAACTGAATTTCAACTTCAATTTCAACAATTGGAAGTGTTTGATAGGTCAATTTGATGAAATCATATTCGGATGTGTTAAGAAGTTGGAATTGGGGAAAAATTGGGGATTTTTCAAAAATTCGAAGGAATGAAATGCAATTTCCTAAAATTGAGAGTCAATTGGGCATGATAAAAATGTTAGAGGGTCAATTGAAGAATTTTATAATTTTTGCTGTAAAATTTACCATTTTTGTAAAGAAAGGGCAAAATGGTAATTTTGGAAAAGTTGGGGGACCAAATTGGAAATTTAGGAAATTAAACCCCCTTTTTACGAAATTGAATAAATTGAGGCCACAAGGGGAATTTTAAAAGTTTTGGGACTCTATTTGAGGAAAAACCGGCCTTAGGGAATTAAAGTTAAAAAAATTAATTTATGGACCTAATTGCAAATAAATAAAAGTTTGTTTTTCTCATTCATTTGGAATGAATGAAGGCTGTTAGGTCGAGAGGTAATGAACTGAGATGTTCATATTGTGTAGGAACATGAAGTATCGGGAACGCCAGCAAGGACAAGCTTGCGTGAATACAAGGAACCGGTCTAGTGGAATTCACTACATTAACGAATGAGTGGAATTTTATATCATACCCGATTGGGGATGATAAGTACCTCAAAATGAAAACCCACTAGCAAGTGGTATTTTAAACATCACAACTTAGAGGAGTGATGTGAAAATCATGTAGAAAAACTACTTATCAGTTGTAAGTAGATCATACCCGGTTGGTATGATGAAACTTCCTCAAAGGAAGTTGAAAATCCGTTCATCGGTTATGAGTGGAGATGTCCTTATACCCGGTCGGTATAATGGACAGTTGAAAACATATTTTTGTCAAAAGTGCTCTCCCCTGAGTGTGTGCCAATGCTTAAATGATTTGGGAGACCTTCTTAATGGGAGCTCGAATAGCTCTTTTAGGTTGGGGGCCTCGATTTTGGAACTTGGGGGCTATTATGCCTGATTTTGAAAATCTCGAACAAGTGGGCCATAGGCCAGTGGGCACGAGCAGGAGCTCGTAAACAAACATGAGATATGTGCCATAAAACATTAATAAATGAATTGTTTGTCCATGGTACTTAGATATGACCGACATATTCAGTCAACTAGTGGCAGTATGACATGACATGCCTTCGGACTAGTTAAGACAAATAACTACAGGTTTAGTTGAGGGTGGGGGTAGTTAGACTAGTGGCACCATAGATTATATGGCATGATAAGAAAATATTGTTTGTGCATGTAGTATGATTACGGGTTCATCAAGACGTACATGAGGGGTTGTGATGCGTCCTAAGGGCCTTGGAGGACCTGGTGAGTATAAGGGCAGTTCGTCGTACCATGTGACCGTGCGAAATTTGGAGTAGCACTAAGCACATGAAACCAGGGTGGGGACGGGATGAGGTCTCTGTTTTTATACGGACACGAAGAATTGATTTTGGGATTGAGGGTTGGATGTCACATACATCCACTCATTCTCAGGGTAGAAGTGGACGTACTTCTATCCAGGTGGTCGGTAAAGTCGCTTTGATGCCACAAGTGAGTTCAGTGGACGTGCTGGCCTGCGAATGTGTGTTTGACCTTCATGATGAAGGTTGTGTGTTGGGTGATGATACACCGTAATTAAATAAAGAAATGGTGGTAAAACCTGAGATTTTAAATGAAAGGATTTTTTAAAGAAAGGAGTCTGGCACACTCCAATATAATTCTTTTCCTCAAAGTTAATTTTTGAAAACTCTTTCACTGAGTAGTCGTACTCAGCCCCTCCTTTCTATCCCTTTTTTAGGAAAAGAGAAAATGACTAGGAATAATATCGAGCCTTACCGTCTGTCAGGTATACTTAAATTTTCCTTAAGCTTGCATTTTATTTGATATATGTCTTTCCAGGGAACAAGGTCGAAATTACACCTGACTCATCTCGAGTTAAAGTCGGAGGAAACTTCTCTTGAACCGAGAGAGTGGCAGGTTGTTCACGAGGATATAACCAAACCGGGTCGGGGCGTGACAACTAGAGTGGTATCATAGCCTAGTTCCCTTCAAACATTATCAATATTATGCCTTGATATTAACCTAACTCTAAACTATCATGTAGGAAGGAAAGTCCCTAGGAAATTCACGGAAAAATCCAGCTCAAACCGAGTAAGAAAATCGAACCGGTTCACAAACTCGACCATTTTAGGGTTCATAAAACCTTAGAAAAGAACCCTAAGACAAATTAGAAGAGAAAAACTATATTGATTCAGATAAATTGGATCTCATCATAACACCAAAGTTAAGCGTGCTTGTGTGAGAGTAGTGTAAGGATGGGAGACTTCCTGGGAAGTATGTTTTTTTTTGTAACCCAAAATTTTGGTAAAAAAACTTTATGCGATCGTAAGTCCTATCATAAATAGCCATAAATTAATATATATATATATATATATATTTAATTATTAGAATTAATACAAATAATTTAAAACTTAAATTAAATTATTGGAATTAATACTAATAAATACTAATCAATTAATGACAACATTAATACTAGTAATAAATCTCCCCCATTTAATACACAATTTTACACCTATATAAAGAGCTCATCCCCATTCATTCTCCTCACACGTGAACACTTCTCTCTCTACTGCTCCATTTCTTGGTGAAGCTTGAATCGGAGCTTCGACTTGAGCATTTTTCTTAACCTCGGAATGAGAGGTCGGGCTCTTTAGAACTGGGGAGAAGTCAGCTACATGCTTGTAGTCTTTGTTTGCTCTGAGGGTCGCCATAGAAGCACCGACATGATGGAATAGTGTAGCAACTCCAATGGACCGAAGCTGCCCTGTTTTGGTCAAGCTGAAATCGACCAATTCGAGCCCTCCTAAGACCAAACCAAGCCATTCCAACATTCTTCAGCCCTCCCATGGTCGAATTAGAATGGAAAGGTAAGCCAATTTGGCTCCCCTATATAATTTCTGATTGGTGTTAGAGAGAGAACCGGTAGAATTTTGATGAGGAAATTCTAACTCACTTTGACATCAATTAATGCAATTCTTAATTCTAGAATGAACCTGAGGACAAGAGCTATCTGCCCAAATCGAAAGCTCGGACTATTGTTCCTTCGACGGTAAGCTTTCTAAGATTTCTCTCTCTATAGTCTATTTTTTGGCGAAGCTTCATTTTAGCTCATTCCGGCGTCAAAACTTGCGATTCAAAGTGCTATTGAATCGTATGAAGATGTAGGAACTCAATTTTAACTTCAATTTCAATAATTAGAAGTGTTTGATCAACCAATTTGATAAAATCAAATTCGGTTGTGTTAAGGAGTTGAAATTAGGGGAAAATTAGGGATTTTCAAAATTTGAAGGACCAAAATGAAATTTTATAAATTTGAGGGTGGGTATTATAAGAATGTTAGAGGGCCAATTGAGGAATTTTAGAATTTTTGGGGTAAAACTTACCATTTTTGCAAAGGAAGGGCAAAATGGTAATTTTGGAAAAGTTGGGGGACCAAATTGGAATTTTGGGAAATTAAACCCCTTTTTGTGAAATTGAATAAATTAAGGTTCGAAAGGGGAATTTTAAAAGTTTTGGGACTCAATTTGAGGAAAAACTGGTATTTGGGACTTAAAGTTAAAAGAAAAATAACTTTAGGGACCTAATTGCAAAGAAATAAAATTTTGGTTTTCTCATTTATTTAGAATGAATGGAGGCTATTAGGCCGATGAATATTGAACATGGATGTTCATACCATGTAGGAACACGAGATACCAGGAACGCGAGCAAGGACAAGCTCGTGTGAATACAAAGAACTGGTCTAGTGGAATTCAATGCATTAACAGGTGAGTGGGCTTACTAATGTCTTACCCGATTGGGATGATGAGCAGAATTTAAAGTTAAAAACCACTTACCGGTTGTGAGAGAGATTTTATATCATACCCGGTTGGGAATGATAAGTACCTCAAAATGAAAAACCCATAATTTAGTGGTATTTTAAACATCACAATTTAGAGAAATGATGTGAAAATCATGCAGAAAAACTACTTATCAGTCATAAGTAGATCATACCCAGTTGGTATGATGAAACTTCCTTGAAGGAAGTGGAAAACCCATTCATCGGTTATGAGCGGAGATGTCCTCATACTCGGTTGGTATGATGGACTATTGAAAACATATTTTATCGGAAGTACTCTTCCCTGACTGTGTGCCAATGCTTAAACGATTTGGGAGACCTTCTTGACGAGAGCTCGAATAGCTCTTATAGGCCAAGGGCCTCGGTTTTTGAACTTGGGGGCTACTATACCCAGTTTTGAAAATCTCAAACTGTGGATCATAGGCCGATGGGCATGAGCAGGAGCTCGTAAACAAACATAAGATATGTGCCATAAAACTTAAATAAATAAATTGTTTGGCTATGGTAACAAGACAGGAATGACATATTCAGTCAACTAGTGGTAGTGCGACATGACAAGTCTCCAGTCCAGTCAAGACAAACAGATGCAAGTTGAGTTGAAGGTCGGGGCCGTTGGACTAATGGCACCATAGATTAGATGGCATGATAAGAAAATACTATTTGTGCATGCACTGTGATTATGGGACCATCAAGATGCCCAAGAGGGGTGGTGATGCGTTCTAAGGGCCTTGGACGACCTGGTGAGTATAAGGCCAGTTCATCGTACTAGGTGACCGTGTGAAATTTGGAGTAGCAGGGTGCATGAGACTGGGGTGGGGACGAGATGAGGTCTCTGTCCTCATACAGACATGGAGAATTGATTTCGGGATTGAGGGTCGGATGTCGCATACATCTACTCATTCTCAGGGTACAAGTGGACGTGTTTCTATCTAGGTGTCCGGTAAAGTCACTCTGACACCACAAGTGGGTTCAGTGGACGTACTGGCTTGTGAATGTGTGTTTGAACTTCAAGATGAAGGATGTGTGTTGGGTGATGACACACCATGATTAATAAGAAATGGTGGTAAATACCGAGAATTGAAATAAAAGGATTTTTGAAAGAAAGGAGTCTGGCAAGCTCCAATACAATTCTTTTTCCTAAAGGTTAAAATTTTGAAAGCCCATTCATTGAGTCGTTGTACTCACCCCCCTCCCTTATATCCCTTTTAGGAAATTTCGGAAAGTCTACCCTTAAAGACCATCAACTAAGAAGCTTATAAGACAATTATGATAAATTTAAAATATTATGCAGTTTTGATTTATGTTATTCTAGGAAAATGTGTAGGTTTAAGGGATGCCTTACTCTTTATGGTTTATAATAAGGGGAAACCCTTTAATAAACTGGGAGAGTGGCAGGTTGATCACAGGGATCCGACCAAACCGGGTCGGGGTGTGACATGCCTCAACAAACAATCACACGCCCTTTCTATCATAGAAAGGTATCACACATTCGTAGTACAGTCCCCAACCGTTCCACCTGTGGTTCGGTGCGTCTTTACTATCCACCCAGATAGAGGGTCACTGCCTCTACCCTAAGTTTGAGTGGATATCAATTGTCTGACCCTCAAATCCTCATCATGTCCGCATGGTGGGATGAGAGTTCATTTCCCCTTCGGCCTCGGTCTTGAAACCTCATTCCTCATCCGGCCTCGATCTTAGTGCTTCATCATGTCCGCTTTATGGGACAATACCTCATTTCCCCTCTGGCCTCGGTCTCAATGCATAGGAAGCTATTAGAGCTTTATGACTGACTCACACGACAAGCCCGTCCTTATTGAATCTAGGTCGTCCAGTAGCCCTTGGAACCCATCGACTACCCCTCTCGGGCATCTAGATGCTCCTGGATTCCTTATGCATGCATACAACAATTTTGATCTATTAACCATGCTCTTTGGTGCCAATGGTCCAATGGACTCGACACTCGACTTGGCCTGCAGCTGTTTGCCTTGACCGCACGTCGACCTGGTCTGGGCACACTGCCACTAGCCCATCGAGCCTTGTTAGTTTTGTCTTGGCCTCGTGGCAAATCACACAACAATTCCAATTTTTTTGAGATTTTTTATGGTTCTTATAATTCACATTTGTCTATAGGTACGACCCGTGCACACTAGCCTTGGGCCCATTTCATGAGTTTTACAAAACTAGGTTTTCGGCCCTCCCATTTTCATATCCGAGGCTTCGAGCCAATAAGAGCACTTCCCGCTCCCATCAGGAACGTCTCCCAAAATATTTAAGCAATTCCACATAGTCAGGGGAGACCGGAGGTTATGGCTAGGTATAAGACTTCCTCCTAGTTCCAAGGACACTGAATGTGGCTTCAGAGCTGGAGAAAAGCCCCGATGTCGGAGCTCTTTTTTGTTGCTTGTCAGAAAACTAAGAAGTTCATCTTCATTGGTGGATTGTGGGATGCTGAGAACGAATGGAGGGGGTGCTCTTTATATAGGGAGCTCGACAACTGTTCACGTTACCAGCCGACGTGAGACTCGACCTCCAACTCGGCCGCCAACGATGTGACCGGGGAGTTTTTTGAGTCTCAAGAGACTCCAGCTTTTCTAGCCTCTCTTTGTAAATCCTGTACTTTGATAATGAGGAAACCAGGAAAGAACCGATCAATTTCAAATTTTAAAATTGAATCGGTCTACAAGCTCGATTATTAGGAAATGGACAAATGGAGAATTTACAACTCCCATGTGACTCAAATGGTTCATAAACTTTGGAAAAGAACCTTAGGTTGAAATGGGGAAGAAAAATCAGATCGGTTAAAGTGAACCGGGTCCGAACTGAATAGATCCGTTTTATGAACCGAATCGACTCATGAACCTGAATTAATAGAGAGAGGGTAGACCGGGAAATTTAAGAATCCCAAGTGACTCAAAGAGTCCTAAAAGTCATGGAAATGGAGTTGAGAATGAATTGGAGATGAAAACTAAACCGGTTTGGGTGAACTGGATCTGAATCGATTTGGACCGGTTTCAACAACTATTGAACTAGATTATAAATTCATTTTTCTTGGTGGCTTAAGAAATTCAAATTTGAGATTTGAAGCCACAATTGGATAGAAAATGAATTTAGAAATTTTTAGATTTGAAAATTTTGGTCAAATGAGGGGTGAACCAACCGGTTTAAGCTTTGAACCCGGTTCGGACCGGTAAGGTCTGAATCGGAACAGTGTCGCCTTCTTCCTTCAGATGACAGCATTGTTCACTCACCGGAAAATCAAAGCAGCGCTGGCGAAGAAGAAACATCTTCGTAATACATTTCAGGCCATCAATTTCTATCATAAAGGTGCCAAACGGACGACCAACAAGTACCCATGCTCCCTATATAAATAACCCCTCTCCACATCTGAAAAGATCACTCTCTCTCAGTTGCTTAATTTTCTGGTGAAGCTCGAACTAGAGCTTCAATATAGGGTCATTTCTAAGCCAAAGAAGGTGAGGTCAGGTTCCTTAGAACCAAGGAGAACTCAGCTACACGATGGTGACATTTATTCATTTTGAGAGTCACCGGAGAAGCGTCGGTGTGATCGAACAGTGAAGCAGCTCCGACAAACCGAAGATGCTATTTTGGTCGAGTTGAAATTGGCCAATTTGAGCCCTCCTCAAGCCAAACCAAGCCCTCCCAATACTTCTTCAGCCCTCCCACGACCGAAGTCAGCTACACGATGGTGACATTCATTCATTCCGAGAGTCGCTGGAGAAGCGTCAGTGTGATTGAACAATGAAGCAACTCCGACAGACCGAAGATGCCCTATTTTTGGCCGAGTTGAAATTGGCCAGTTTGAGCCCTCCTCAAGCCAAACCAAGCCCTCCAAACACTTCCTCAGCCCTCCCACAACCGAATTAGGATGAAAAGTTAAACCAATTTGGCTCCACTCTACAATTTCCAATCGGTGCTAGAGAGAGAGTCAGTTGAATTTCAATGGCAGAATTATAATCCTATTTGATATCAATTGATGTCATTCTTAATCCTAAGAAGAACGTCAGGAGGAGAACTACCTGCCCAGATAGAAAGCTCAGACCACCGCACCCTCATCGGTGAGTAATCGAAACTTTTTCTCTCTACAGTCCATTTTCCAACAAAGCTACTTTTGATCTCGTCCCGACGTTAAAACTTGCGATTCAAATTGCTAGAGAATCATATGAACATGTAGACACTCAATTTCAACTTCAATTTCAATAATTGGAAGTGTTTGATTGGTCAATTTGATGAAATCATATTGGGCTGTGTTAAGAAGTTGGAATTGGGGAAAAATTGGGGATTTTCAAAAATTCAAAGGAGTGAAATGCAATGTCCTAAAATTGAGAGTCAATTGGGCATGATAAAAATGTTAGAGGGCCAATTGAAGAATTTTAGAATTTTTTGCTGTAAAATTTACCATTTTTGTAAAGGAAGGGCAAAATGGTAATTTTGGAAAAGTTGGGGGACCCAATTGGAAATTTGGGAAATTAAACCCCTTTTTGTGAAAATGAATATATTGAGGCTCCAAGGGGAATTTTAAAAGTTTTGGGACCCAATTTGAGGAAAAACCGGCCTTAGGAAGTTAAAGTAAAAAAAATAACTTTAGGGACCTAATTGCAAGTTTAGTTTTCTCATTCATTTGGAATGAATGAAGGCTATTAGGTCGAGAGGTAATGAACCAAGATGTTCATATCATGTAGGAACATGAAGTATCGGGAATGCCAACAAGGACAAGCTCGTATGAATACAAGGTCAAATTCACTGCATTAACGGGTGAGTGGGATTTTATATCATATCCGGTTGGGGATGATAAGTAACTCGAAATGAAAACCCACTACAAAATGGTACTTTAAACATCACAACTTAGAGGAGTGATTTCAAAATCATGCGGAAAAACTACTTACCGGTTGTAAGTAGATCGTACCCGGTTGGTATGATAAAACTTCCTCGAAGGAAGTTGAAAAACCATTCATCAGTTATGAGTGGAGATGCCCTTATACCTAGTCGGTATAATGAAAAGTTGAAAACATATTTTTGTCAAAAGTGCTCTCCTCGGACTATGTGCCAATGCTTAAACGATTTGGGAGACCTTCTTGATGGGAGCTCAAATATCTCTTATAGGCTGGGGGCCTTAGTTTTGGAACTTGGGGGCTATTATGCCCGGTTTTGAAAATCTAGAACAAGTGGGCCATAGGCCAGTGGGCACGAGCAGGAGCTCGTAAACAAACATGAGATATGTGCTATAAAACATTAATAAATGAATTCTTTGGCCATGGTACTAAGACATATTCAGTCAACTAGTGGCAGTGTGACATGGCAGGTCTCCGATCCAGTCAAGACAAACAGCTACAGGTTTAGCTGAGGGTCAGTGCCGTTGGACCAGTGGCACCACAAATTATATGTCATGATAAGAAAATACTGTTTGTGCATGCACTATCATTACGTGATCATCAAGATGCCTATGAGGGGTAGTGATGCGTCCTAAGAGCCCTAAAGGACCTGGTGAGTACAAGGGTAGTTCATTGTACCAGGTGACCATGCAAAATTTGGAGTAGCACTAAGCGCATGAGACGAAGAATTGATTTTGGGATTGAGGGTCGAATGTCACGTACATCCACTCATTCTCAGGGTAGAAGTGAACGTACTTCTATCTAGGTTGTCGGTAAAGTCGCTCCGACACCACAATTAGGTTCAGTGGACGTGCTGGCCTGCGAATGTGTGTTTGACCTTCATGATGAAGGTTGTGTGTTGGATGATGACGGAAATGGTGGTACAACCCGAGTTTTAAATGAAAGGATTTTTTAAAGAAATGAGTCTGGCACACTCCAATACAATTCTTTTCCTCAAAGTTAATTTTTGAAAACCCATTCACTGAGTAGTCGTACTCACCCCCTCCTTTCTATCCCTTTTTTAGGAAAAGAGAAAATGACTAGGAATAATATCGAGCCTTACCCTTTGTTAGGTATGCTTAAATTTTCCTTAACCTTGTATTTTATTTTATATATATCTTTCCAGGGAACAAAGGTCAAAATTACGCTTGGCTCATCTTGATTTAAAGACGGAGGAAACCCCTCTTGAATTGAGAGAGCGGTGGGTTGTTCACGAGGATCCAACCAAACCGGGTTGGGACATGACACTCTCTCTCTCCACTGTTATCTCTATCAGTGCTGAAGGGTGAAGACGATGATGTGGTAGTCATGCCATGTCGCGTGCTATGATTGGCCAGTTTTTCTAACACACAAGTCCAACTCGATCGCCACGCCAGTCGTTGACCCGTTGACCGGACACGTGGCATCCTCACATTGGTTGTCCGTGTCTTTGTGACATGTTGATCGGTCATTCATTGATTGTTGATCATTGAACGGACACCCGATAGCCTCAAATTGGATGCACGTGCTTGCGTGGATGCTGACTAGGCTCATTGACCGTTGACCAGTCCAGTTCATTGACCGGTCCGATCCGACAAGGTTCACTGTCCCAAATTCGAAAATCGGCTGGTTCGGACACGATTCGTTGAGTTTTCTAAAATTTAAAATTTTCTAAATTTATTTTCTATCTAATGGTGGCGTCAATTTCCTAAATTGACATTTATAAGCCACCTAGAAAAATGAATTATTGAATCGGTTCACTATTGTTCATCCGAGTTCAGCCCGGTTCAAGTCTAGTTCTCTCATCAATTCCACTTTCTGGTTCTTCCTCATGTTTTTTTTATGAAGTTTTTGATCACTTGGTATTTTCCAATTTCCCATTTTAACCCTTCTTTATCATTTTTTATTTCTTTTTCAGCTTGGTTTTCTCAAAACTGCAAGTTCTTTCCCCGGTTTACTAGGTCTAGGGGATGGGTTTCACATCGAGCCTATTAGAGCAATTCTAGCTCCCATTATGATCATCCCCCCAAAATGTTTATACAGTTTCATGTAGTCAAGGGAGACCAAACCTGGAAAAATTATTTTTAAATTTAAAAGCAGTTCTCATCACCCCCAACTAGGTATGACGCTGGAAATCCCACTCACTCGGTAAGAGTGATATGGTCGTCCTTGTGAGTTCTTGATTTGTGGTGCACTCCCGTTGCTCCGATACTTGAACAACTAGCTCCTGCATGGTTCGAGTACCCACATTAGGAGAATTGACATACGTGATCTCATTTTTTGGGTATTTGCGCATAGTTCTTCACACTATGCCTTAATTGCATTTACATCCCTCAAGGTTTATAACCTTACATTTAGGTCCCTAATTTTCATTTAAACTAAATTAACTCCCTAGTACTTCCAATTTTCCTTCATTTAATGACTTAATTGCATTTCTCTCATTGTTTCAAGCTTTGAACCACTTCATTTGGTTAAAAAATGAGCTCAAACGAAGCTTCGTTGGAAAATGCAGTCTAGAGAGAGAAAGCTTCGATATCATACCAGTGAGGGTTTGGCGACCGAAGCTCTTACTTCCTCTGAATTGCTCTATTCTTGGGGATATCCTTGGATCAAACCACACCTCAATTGGTGGCATGAGCAGTGCAAATTTCTCAATTTAAGTTTTTACAGAAATGCACTGTGAACAATGTTTTTCGATGAATGGGCGGCAGAGGGGATTTACCCACTTAGCTCAGGGGAGGTCGGGAGTACTTCTAGGTGTGGTCTAGGGAGCTTGGTTTAGCTGGAATTGGTCTGGGGAATACTTGGCTTGAGCTCAGGTTGCTGACAGCCAAGGAGCGGTGGTAGTGTTTGAGCTACCCTGCTGTTCTACAGTGGTCCTCGAGCTAAAGAGAGGGTGCAGCTAGGTAGAGGAAATCCTTCCAGTTATAAAGACACCAAATGCAACTTTTTGAGAAAAGTCCTTATATCGGAGCTCTAGTTTGCTGCTTGCCAGAAAATTGAGCACTTCACCTATTTCGCTCGATTGTGGGATGCTGAGAATGAATGGAGGGGTGCCCTTTATATAGGGAGCTTGGCAACTGACCAAGCTTGTCATGCCCTGACCCGGTTTGGTCAGATCCCCGTGATCAACTCGTTGCTCCCTTAGTTTAAGAGGGATTTCCCTCTTCCTTTAATTAAGAGTAGCTAGGCATAATTTAAACCTTGTTCCCTGGAATAGCATAAATCAATCAAATGCAAGCTTAAAAGAACTTTTAAGCATAATTAATAGAGGGTAGATCTTAGTGTTTTATTTAGTCATGTTTTCTCCTACTCCTAAAAAGGGTATAAAAGAGGGGGTGAGTTCTACGACTTAGTGAGTGGGGGTTGGAAGGGAATTTTCAAAACAAATAGTTTTAACTAAGTTGTGTCAGGGTTGTTATTTTCTTTCAAAGAAAGTTTTACTCATGTTCTAGTTTTCAAAACCCTTTTTCTCATTTCCACATTAAATGTGTTTAATAGACAACGCACGCCCTTAATTAGGAAGGGAACACACATTCGTAGGTGCAACCTGTCCACTGCACCCACTTGTGGCTTGAAGCATCATTAATGGCCACCAAGATAGAAGTCTGTCCAATTCTACCCTGGGTCTGAGTGGATGTTCTCATCACCCCAACCGAGTGTGATGTTAAAGTTCCACTCACAAGTGATTTTTCATTTCTAAAGTGCTCATCATCCTAATCATGTATGATGTAAATAAGTACACTCATCCGATAATTGTGATGTGTTCGTCCTCAATTGGTTTTCCAAGTCGATGCGAGCTTTCTCTTACTTGCGTTCCAGTCTCACTTGTCCCTACATGATTTGGGCAGCCTTATCACTTATAGTTTGGCATAAAAGCATAGGCTCACAAATTATCGATAAATTACATTTAGGTCCCTAAAGTTTATTTTTCTTAACTTTAGGTCCCCAATGCCAACTCTTGCCCAATTTGAGTCCCAAAATTTCCAAAATTCATTTTGAGTCCTCATTTTACTCAAAATTGTATAAGGGGTTCAAGTTTTCCAAATTTCCAATTTGGTCCCCTAATTTTTCAAAAATTACCATTTTGCTCCTACTTTTCAAAAATGGGAATTTGGCCCTAAATGTTTCAAAAATTGACCAATTGGTCCTTCAATATCTCTTTAATGGCCAATTAGCCCTAATTTGTGGAAATTAAAAAATGGTCCCTCAATTTTACGAAATCCCCAATCTTCCCCATAATTTTTCCCTAATTTCCCCCTTTCAAACTGGCCTAATTTGATTTCTTCAAATTGACCATTGAGTCAGGGTTAATTGCTTCAATTGGAGGTGTAAATCAGTTCCTACGCTTCCATACGATTCAATTGGGCTTTGAATCACATGAATTGAGGCCAAAACGAGCTCAAACAGAGCTTCGTCGAAAAATCGTTCGTAGAGAGAAAAAACTTCGAAAGCTTACCATCGGAGATGCAACAGTCTGAGATCTCTATCTGGGTAATTGGCTCTCATCCTAAGGTTCCTCTAGGATCAATAATCGCTACAATTAACATCAAATCGAGGGAGAATTTTGTCAATGAAGTTTTGTAGTTTCTCTCTCTAACGCCGATCGAAAATGATAGAGGGAGGGCCAAATTGGCTTACCTTTCAGCTCTGTTGTGGTCGTGTAAGGATCATGGGGGTGTTGGGAGGGCTTGGTTTGGTTGGAGGAGGGCTGAATTTGGCCAAACTCAGCTCAACCAAAATAGAGGAGCTTCATTTCTTCAGAGCTACTTCATTGTTTGATTCCGTTGGCGCTTCTCCTGCGGTCCTCGGATCGAACAGAGGTTGCTGTCAGGTAGCTAACTTCCCCTGGAGTCTAAAGAACCTAACCTCGCCTTCTAAGGTTGAGAAAAATGCCTATATCGGGGATCTGGCTTGAGCTTCACTGAAAATTGGAGTGATTGAGAGAGAATGGAGATTTCAAGTGTGAGGAGGATGAATGGAGAGTAGCTCTTAATATAGGAAGCTTGGGGACCATCTGCCCGACAACTTTGCTTTTTGGTCAAGCTTATCTGTAAAACCCGCCCTTTTGAGCTAAGGAAAACCAGGAAAAGAACCGGTCAAACCAAGTGAGGATTTAGAACTGGTTCACAAACCCGATTATTTCTGAACGGGCAAGTTGGGAATTTACAACTCTCGGGTGATCCAAAGGGTTCATTAAACCTTGGAAAAGAAACTTAAGACAAATTAGAAAATAAAAACCAAAGTGGTTGAAGTGAACTAGATTCCATAAGAACTTTAAAGTTAAGCGTGCTTATTTGAGAGTAATGTAAGGATGGGTGACCTCTTGCGAAGTATGAATTTTTTTTGTAATACGAAATTTCGGTCAAAAATTTGTATGTACACCTTATCATAAATTAATATATAATTAATAGCAATAATTTAATACCGAAATTAAATTATTAGAATTAATACTGAAATTTAATTTATTAGAATTAATACCGAAATTAAATTATTGGAATTAATACCAATAATTTATGGCAATATTAATAACAGTAATAAATCTCGCCCATTTAATACACGGGTTTTACAACTATATAAAGAGTTCATCCCCATTTCATTCTCCTCACACCTGAACACTTCTCTCTCTCTCTCTACTGCTCCATTTCCCGGTAAAGCTCAAACGAGAGCTTCGACTTGAACAAAGGTCGGGCTCTTTAGAACCGGGGGGAAGACAGCTATCTGATAGCAAACTCCAATCAATCCGAGTATCGTTGGAGAAACCCCGACATGATGGAATAGTGAAGCAACTCCGGCGGACCGAAGCTGCCCTATTTCGGCCAAGTTGAAATCGGCCATTTCAAGCCCTCCCAACACTTTCTCAGCCTTTCCACGACCGAATTAGGACCGAAAGGATGAACCTCAGGATGAGACCTATCTGCCCAGATCGAAAGCTCGGACCGCCGTGCCTTCACCGGAACACGAAGTACCGGGAACGCCAGCAAGGACAAGCTCGCGTGAATACCAAGAACCGGTCTAGTGGAATTCATGGCATTAACGGGTGAGTGGGTTTACAAACATCATACCTGATTGGGATGATGAGCACACCTTATAAAGTTAAAAACCACTTACCGGTTGTGAGTGGGTTTACAAACATCATACCTGATTGGGATGATGAGCACACCTTATAAAGTTAAAAATCACTTACCGGTTGTGAGTGGGTTTACAAACATCATACCTGATTGGGATGATGAGCACACCTTATAAAGTTAAAAACCACTTACCGGTTGTGAGTGGGTTTACTAACATCATACCCGGTTGGGGATGATAAGTACCTCGATATAAAAACCCACTGTTTAGTGGTATTTTAATCATCACTACTTAAAGAAAGTGATGTGAAAGTTATGCAGAAAAACTACTTACGGGTTGTAAGTAGATCATACCCGGTTGGTATGATGAGACTTCCTGGAAGGAAGTTGAAAACCCGTTCATCGGTTATGAACGGAGATGTCCTTATACCGGTCGGTATGATGGATAGTAAAAACCTATTTTTGTCAGAAGTTTTCTCCCCTGACTGTGTGCCAATGCTTAAACTATTTGGGAGACCTTCTCGACGGGAGCTCGAATAGCTCTGATAGGCCAAGGGCCTCGGTTTTGGAACTTGGGGGCAAAATGCCCGATTTTGAAAATCTCGTACAATGGGCCCAAGGCCAGTTGGCACGAGCAGGAGCTCATAAACGAACATGATATATGTGCCATAAAACTTAATAAGTGAATTGTTTGGCCATGGTACCAAGATAGGACCGACATGCTCAGTCAACTAGCGGCAGTGCGACATGACAGGTCGATGGACTAGTCAAGACAAACAGCTGCGGGTTGAGTTGAGAGTCGGGGCCGTTGGACTAATGGCACCACATATTACATGGCAATATAAGAAAATATTGTTTGTGCATGCACTATGTGTATGGGATCATCAAGACGCCCATGAGGGGTAGTGATGCATCCTAAGGGCACTGGACGACCTGGTGGCTATAAGGGCAGTTCGTCGTTCCAGGTGTCTGTGCGAAATCTGGAGTAGCACTAAGCGCATGAGACCGGGGTGGGGACAGGATGAGGTCTCTGTCCTCATACGGACACGAAGAAGTGATTTCGGGATTGTGGGTCGGATGTTTCGTACATCAACTCATTCCCAGGGTAAAAGTGGTCGTACTTCTATCCGGGTGGCAGGAAAAGTCGCTCCGAAGCCACTAGCGGGTTCAGTAGTGATACTGACTTGCGAATGTGTGTAACCTTCATTATGAAGGATGTGTGTTGGGTGATTACACATCGATAACTAAGAAATAATGGAAAAAGATGAATTTTTAAATGAAATGATTTTTTTGAAAACAAAGGAGTCTGGCACACTCCATATAAATGTTTTTCTTGAAAGTTAAAAGATTTGAATCCCACTCACTGAGTAGTTGTACTCACCCCCTCCCTTATACCTCTTTCAGGAAGTCCCGGAAAGCCGAACCTTAAAGGACTTGTGCAATTAAACGCTTGCAAGATTGGTACAACTAATTTAAATTACTATGCAGTTTTGATTTATGATATTCCTGGAAAAAGGTGCAGGTTAACGCCTTACTCTGTACGATTTATAATATAAGGGAAAACCCTTTAGTAAATCGGGAGAGTGGCGGGTTGATCACGGGGATCCGACCAAACCGGGTCGGGGCGTGACAACTAGAGTGGTATCAGAGCCTGTTTCCTCGAATACATAATCAAGACTATAAAATATTGTAACTAATAGGATTTATCCTAAATTTTTCAGATGGCTCCCAGGAGAGGAACCAAGAAAACTAGGAATGGCTCTACTCAACACCTTATCTTTGTTGGAATACAACCCTAGAAGCTTCCCAAATGCCTAAAGCATGGCCGGAATCTCAAAAGAGCAAATGAGAAAGTATCCTAGAGAATGGTGACAGGACCTATTGAGGTCACAACTCTAAATATAAAGGAAGCCAAGCGTGAAGCCATAAAATGAGGCATATAACCTTACATAGGAGGATGCTAATCAAGAATCTCATAGCTCCCTAGTTATTTGGTGACCATTTTCAGTAATAGGGACAAAATCCCCAACATACTGTACTACTCTATTAATGAAGTACTCCAAATTCCTAAAAACCCTGTCCCTCAAATGATGTGATCTTCAAGACTCAAAAAAAAAAAACTCTCGCGGTATCCAGACTTAAGGATGAAGGAGCACTAAAATTAACAATTTCTAAGAAAACGCCAAGAGGAACCACTTATGTTCATGTAATTACAAGCATGAATGATAGGGACACTACATGGAGAAGTGCCCAACCCTACAAAGGACAGGAATCAAGTTAACCTAGAGGGGAATAGGACACGAAGTGAAAAATTGTCCCACATCGCTAGGAGTCAGGACAATATTTTCCAAGAATAAATACCCCACAACTATAGGAAATTCGAGAGGATACCATCCCAAGAAACGTGACTCCATTTGCAACCACAAATTAGAGGAAACTGTTCAAAATCTTAGCAAAGTGGTAAGAAGGAAAAAGGGGTAAAGGTAGGACCTCAATAAAACCACAAACAGAACAAAGGATAGTTGAAGAGAATTCCCCCGTTAAGAAGAAAATCCAAACCATTTAGGAGCAAAGAAAGGAGTGCATCCACAAGAGAAGACAAGACAAACATTTGTTGACAAACGGGACGTATTGGGATTACAGGAATAAATCACCTTGGAAAAAGCAACTATGTCAAATAGGAAGTTCGGACCAACAGGACAAGAGAAAGCAAGTCGTTACAACAAGATAGTCAGAGGGAACAAATGACACCCTAAGGAAGACTGGGAAGTAGAAGGGACTACATCTTAAAAAGGTCGGTGAGATGGATGTTAAGGATAGGAGGATTCGAGAAACTACTGCTAAGAAACTTAGACCAAACAAATGGTGGAGGCAAAGCAGTTAACGAACAAATACTCGGGAAAGCCATAATGTAAGTTCCGACAAAGAAGAGAGAGGCAGGAAGGTCAAATACTCGGGAAAAGAAGGATACAAGAAATCCTAAAAAGGACCAAGGGCCAATTAACGACTAAACTCAAGCCAAGAAAGGAATAGGCAAGCCTCTCCCACAATGATCCTAAAACAAGGAAGATTTGTACGCTCCCTAAAGAAATAGACAAGTACTGGGTACGAATAAGGATGCAAATAGAGCATAAAAGATATGCCTAAAAGATTTGAGGAGTAAAGGTAAATAGGAGAAGACGACATCAAGGGATGTCATTTAAGGGTACAAATCCCCTAGAGCAAATGTAAGAAAAAAATGTCAGGGGAAAGGCAAAGAATCCTACCAAGGAAGGAAGCCTCGGAAAGACATGTGTATCCCAATTAAGAGGAAATGGAACCAACCCTTATTTAGGAAATGTTTTCCAAGAAAGGAAGTATTGTAATGGTTCATTGTGACCTATTTGGAAAGAATAGGAGAACCATGTAGAAAGAGGAATACTAATAACGGCGGACAGCCAAAGATAATGAACAAAACTGGATGGGTGAACCTTCCCAAGTAAAGTAATCGACACATAGATCGAAAGTAATTATTGTAGAATGAAGAATCATGAAGTGATTTATGAGCAAGTAAAAGAGGATTAAGAAAAAAGGAAGTTGAAAACCCGTTCATCGGTTATGAACGGAGATGTCCTTATACCGATTGGTATACCTTCACTCTTTCTACTTATTCCTTGAAGGTCTCTTCCCTTTATTTCCCGACACTTTCTTTATTTTGGCACATGTGCCCGTTTTTAATCCTTCATTGTCTTAAGATTCCATTTCATCCCTTATCCCCTATCCAATGCACGTTCGGTGTTCGGGTCTTATTTCATGTATTCTACACTATGCACAGCCGTCATCCTTCAGGCTCCATTAAGTGAACATGGACCACAACAAGTCTTGATGTATGTGGTCATCTCATCATCCACTTCTTAATTTGAGGCTTATTTCTCTCAAGATTTCTCAGTTAGTCCTTCTTATATATCCTTATTATGGGCAATCCACCCCTTTCTTACTTTTACGGCATCTTTCGAGTCTATCTCCTTCTCTACCCATTCCTTGAGTTTTAACTTACTCCTTGGGTTCCAAGTAACTTCTTTTGTAACTGATCTTTTATTCCCAACTTGCATTCTTCTTGAAATATTTCTCCTCAATCCCACTTTGGTTGGGTTCGTTACTTCTCCATTGGAATATGTATGCCTCTTCTGAGCTCCTTTCCTTAATTGGCTTCTTCCTCTTTTTCTCAGATTTCCTCTTACCTTCATCATCTTGGCTATCTATTTTTAAGTTGACCCCATGACATCCTTGGTGTCATCCTATCCGATTTATCCTCACTTTGGGGAGTTTTGCTAGCACATCCCTTATCCTTGTCTTTATCCCAACTTGTTATTCACTACGACTTTTATTCATATTGGTGAAGGGTTCTCGGTCTTTTTCCTTTCAAGATTGCCCCATCCCTTTTCTGAGAGCTTACTTAATCCCTTCAGTGGTTTGGGTTTGGTTATCGATTCTTTCTCGATCATTTATTTCTTCTAGGATTCCTTCATTCTTCCTTTCCAATGTTTTGACCTTTACACCTTTTCCTTCCATGCTGTGTCAAATTTATGGTCTTATCAAGGGCCAGTTTGTTAACTGCCTCGTCCCCACTGTTCTCCTTGATTAGTAGTCTTAGAATAGTTGTCCCTTTTTTGGTGTAGTCCTTGCCACTTTACAGTCCTTCCTAGGGCATCATTTATTTTCCTTGATTATTTCATTGTTTCTCGTTATTTCCCACTTTACTACTATCATGCCCCGACCCAGTTTGGTCAGATTCCCGTGAGCAACCCGCCACTCTCCCGATTTATTAAAGGGTTTCCCCTTATTATAAACCATAAAGAATAAGGCATCCTTTAAACCTGCATCTTTTCCTGGAATAAAATAAATCAAAATTTCATAACATTTTAAATTTATCATACATGTCTCACAGGTGTCTTAGTTGATAGTCTTTATGGGTAGGCTTTCCAAAATTTCCTGAAAGGGATATAAGGGAGGGGGTGAGTATGACTACTTAGTAAATGGGTTTTTCAAAACTTTTTACTTTTAGGAAAAAGACTTATATTGGAGTGTGCCAAACTCCTTTCTTTCAAAAAATCCTTTCATATTAAATCTCAATTTTTACCCCCATTTTCTTATTAATCACAGTGTGTCATCACCCAACACACATTCGCAGGCCAGCACGTCCATTGAACTCACTTGTGGCGACGGAGTGACTTTACCGACCACTAGATAGAAGTACATCCACTTCTACCCTAAGAATGAGTGGATGTACGTGACATTCGACGCTCAATCCTGAAATCAATTCTCCGTTTCTGTATGAGGACAGAGACCTCATCCTGTCCCCACCCTGGTCTCATGCGCTTGGTGTTACTCCAAATTTCGCACTGTCACTTGGTACGACGAACTGCCCTTATACACACCAGGTCGTCCAGGGCCTTTAGGATGCATCACTACCTCTCATGGGTGTCTTAATGATTCTGTAATCATAGTGCATGCACAATGTAAACATCGTCCTTTGATAATGAGAAAACTAGGAAAAGAACTGGTCACTTTCAAATTTTAAAACGAATTGGTTTACAAGCTCGATTATTAGGAAACGGGCAAATTTGAGAATTTTCAATTCCCATGTGACTCAAAATGGTTCAGAACCTTGGGAAAAGAACCTTGGGATGATCGGTTCAAGAGAACTGGGTCCGAACCTGGATAGAACCGGTTTATAAACCGAGTTGATTCATGAACCGGAACCGATAGAGAATGGGAAAACCAAGAAATTTATGGATCCCTTGTGATCAAAGAGATTTATAAACCTTGGTAGGGAACATTAGAACAAAGTAGGAGAGAAAAACCATATTAGTTCGGGTGAACCGGACCCGAACCGGATTAAACCGGTTTAAGAATCAAGTCAGTTTATGAACTATAATCGATAAAGAGATGGCAAACTAGGAATTTTATGGACCCTAAGTGACCTAAGGAGTCATAGAAGTCATGAAAATGGACTGGAGAATGAATTGGAGATGAAAACCAAATTGGTTCAGGTGAACTAGATCCGAACCAGATTGAACCGGTTTGGACCGGTTTGAACCACTATCAAACCAGATTCTAAATTTATTTTTCTAAGTGGCTTAAAGAATTCAAATTTCAGATTTGAGGCCACCATTGGATAGAAAATGAATTTAGAAATTTTTAGATTTGAAAATTTCGGTTAAATGGGGGGTGAACCAGTCGGTTTAAGCTTTGAACCCGTATCGATCCGGTCAGGTTCGGTTCGGAACAGTGTCGTCTTCTTCCTTCAAATGACAGCACTGTTCACTCATCGAAAAATTGAAGCAGCTCCGGTGGAGAAGAAACGTTTTCGTTCGATACATTTCAAGCTATCAATGTTTGTTATAAAGGTGCCAAACGGACGGCCAAGGAGTCCTTGAACTCCCTATATAAAGAGCCCCTCTCCATTCATAATCTCCACACTTGAAAAGCTCACTCTCTCTCAGTTGCTTAGTTTTTCGGTGAAACTCAAACCAGAGCTCCGATTAGGGTTATTTCTGAGCCAAAAAAAGCGAGGTCGGGTTCATTAGAACCGAGGAGAAGTCAGCTACACGATGGTGATATTCGTTCGTTCCCAGAGTCATCGAAGAAGCGCCGACGTGATCAAACAATGAAGCAGCTCCAGCGGATTGAAGCTGCCCTGTTTTGGTTGAGTTGAAATCAGCCAATTTGAGCCCTTCTCAGGCCAAACCAAGCCCTTCCACCACTTTGTCAGCCCTCCCACAGCCGAATTAGGATAAAAAGGTAAGCCAATTTGGCTCCACTCTACAATTTTCAATCAGTGTTAGAGAGAGAGTTGGTCGAAATTGAAAGATGAAATTCTAATCTAATTTGACATCAATTGATGTCATTCTTGATCCTAGGAAGAATCTCAGGAGGGGAACTACCTGCCCAGATAGAAAGCTCGGACCGTCGCGCCCTCACCAGTGAGTAATCGAAACTTTCTTTCTCTATAGTTCATTTTCCGATGAAACTCTGTTTGAGCTCGTCCCTACGTTAAAACTTGCCAAAGAATCATGTCAACATATAGAAACTCAATTTCAAGTTCAATTTCAACAATGAGAAACGTTTGATCAGTCAATTTGATGAAATCAAATACGACTGGGTTAAGAAGTTGGAATTGGGGGAAATTTTGGGAAAATTTGGGGATTTTTGAAAATTTGAAGGACCGAAATGCAATTTCCTAAAACTGATGATAAAAATGTTAGAGGGCCAATTGAGGAATTTTAAAATTTTTGGGGTAAATTTTACAATTTTTGTAAAGGAAGGGCAAAATAGTAATTTTTGAAAAGTTGGGAGGCCAAATTGGAACTTTGGGAAATCAAATCCCTTTTTGTGAAATTGAATAAATTGAGGCCCCAAGGGGAATTTTAAAAGTTTTGGAACTCAATTTGAGGAAAATCCGGCATTAGGCACTTAGAGTTATAGAAAAATAACTTTAGAGACCTAATTGCAAATAAATAAAAGTTTAGTTTTCTCATTCATTTGGAATGAATGACGGCTGTTAGGCCGAGAGGTAATGAACCGAGATATTCATATCGTGTAGGAACACGAAGTACCGGGAACGCCAACAAGGACAAGCTTGCGTGAATACAAGGAATCGGTCTAGGGGAATTCACTGCATTAAGGGGTGAGTGGGATTTTATATCATACCCGGTTAGGGATGATAAGTACCTCGAAATGAAAACCCACTACCAAGTTGTATTTTAAACATCACAACTTAGAGGAGTGATGTGAAAATCATGCGGAAAGCTACTTACCAGTTGTAAGTAGATCATACCTGATTGGTATGATGAAACTTTCTCGAAGAAAGTTGAAAACTCGTTCATCGGTTATAAGTAGAGATGTCCTTATACCCGGTTGGTATAATGGACAGTTGAAAATATATTTTTGTCGGAAGTGTTCTCCCCTGACTATGTGCCAATGCTTAAATGATTTGGGAGACCTTCTTGATGGGAGCTCAAATAACTCTTATAGGCAGGGGGCCTCGATTTTGGAAAATCTCGAACAAGTGGGCCATAGGCCTGTGGGCACAAGCAGGAGCTCGTAAACAAATATGATAAATGAATTGTTTGGCTATGGCACCAAGATAGGACCGGCATTTTCAGTCAACTAGTGGCAGTGTGACATGACAGGTCTCCCGACCAGTCAAGTCAAATAGTTGCAGGTTGAGTTGAGAGTCGGGGCTGTTATACTAGTGGCACCACAGATTATATGGCATGATAAGAAAATATTATTTGTGCATGCACTATGATTACGGGATCATCAAAACACCCATGAGAGGTAGTGATGCATCCTAAGGGCTCTAGATGATCCGGTGAGTATAAGGGCAGTTCGTCATACCAGGTGTGTAAACCCCGCCCTTTTGAGTTAAGGAAAACCGGGAAAAGAACCAGTCAAATCGAGTAAGAAAACTGAACTGGTTTACATACCCGATCAATTGGGAACGGGCAATTTCAAAATTTACAACTCCCGGGTGATCCAAAGGGTTCATAAAACCTTGGAAAAGAACCTTGGACAAATTGGAAGAGAAAAACCAGACCAGTTTAGATGAATCGAATCCAATTGGATTGAACCGGTTTATGAACCAGGTCGGTTCATGAACCGGAACCGAATGAGAAAGGGCAAACAGGGAAATTTGTGGATCCCTTGTGACCCAAAGAGATTTATAGACCTAGGAAGGAACCTTAGAACAAAGTGGGAAAGAAAAATTAGCGTGGTTCAGGTGGACCGATTTATGAACCTTAAGAAACGAGCCGGTTTATGAACCAAAACCAATAGAGAGATGGTAAACGAGGAAATTTATGGACTGTAAGTGACCTAAGGAGTAACAAAAGTCATGGAAATGGACTTATGAAGGAATTGGAGATGAAACCAAACCGGTTCAGGTGAATCGGATCTGAACCGGTTTGGACCGATTTGAACAACTATTGAACCATATCCTAAATTCATTTTTCTAAGTGGCTTAAATAATTCAAATTTGAGATTTGAGGCCACCATTGGATAGAAAATGAATTTAGATGAATTTATAATTTTTTAGATTTGAAAAACTCGGTCGAATGAGTGGTGAATCGGCCGATTTAATCTTCGAACCCAGTTCGGACCGGTCCGGTCCGGTTTGGAATAGTGTCATCTTCTTCCTCTAGATGACAGCACTGTTCACTCGCCGAAAAATCGAAGCAGCGGCCGCCAGAGAAGAAACGCTTCCGTTTGATACGTTTCAAGTCGTCAATGTCTATCATAAAGATGTTAAATGGACGGCCAACGAGTTCCCAAGTGTAAACCCCGCACTTTTGAATTAAGGAAAATCAGGAAAAGAACCGGTCAAACCGAGTAAGAAAACCAAGCCGGTTTAAAAATCCGATCATTTGGGAACAAGCAATTTGGAAATTTACAACTTCTAGGTGATCCAAAGGGTTCATTAAACCTTGGAATAGAACTTAAGACAAATTAGAAAAGAAAAACCAAATTGGTTCAGGTGAACGAGATCCCATAAGAACTCTAAAATTAAGTGTATACCAATAATTTAATACCTAAATTCAATTATTGGAATTAATACAAATAATTTATGGCAATATTAATACTAGTAATAAATATCTCCCATTTAATACACGATTTTACACCTATATAAAGAGGTCATCCCCATTCATTCTCCTCACACCTAAACACTTCTTTCTCTCTACTCCTCCATTGCTCGATAAAGCTCGATCCAGAGCTTCAACTTAAACATTTTTATTAACTTGGAAGGAGAGGTCGAGCTCTTTAGAATCGGGGAGAATTTAGCTATCTGATAGCAAACTCCAGTCAATCCGAGCTATCTGCCCAAATTGAAAGCTCAAACCGTCGTGCCCTCACTGATTAATAATCGAAGCTTTCTCTCCCTACAGTCTATTTTCCGACGAAGCTTCGTTTGAGCTCGTTACGGCATTAAAACTCGCAATTCAAAGTTCTATGGAATCATATAAACACAGAGAAACTCAATATCAACTTCAATTTCAACAATTAGAGGTGTTTGATAGATCAATTCGATAAAATCAAATTCAGTTGTGTTAAAGAGTTGGAATTGGGGGGGATTAGGGATTTTCGAAAATTTGAGGGATCGAAATGCAATTTCCTAAAATTGAGGGTCAATTGGGCATGATAAAAATGTTAGAGGGCCAATTGAGGAATTTTAGAATTTTTGAGGTGAAGCTTACCATTTTTGTAAAGGAAGGGCAAAGTGGTAATTTTGGAAAAGTGGGAGGACCAAATTGGAAATTTGGAAAATTAATCCCCTTTTTGTGAAATGGAACAAATTGAGGTCATATGATAAATTTTAAAAGTTTCAGGACTCAATTTGAGGAAAAATTGGCATTAGGGACTTAAAGTTAAATAGAAATAACTTTAGGGACCTAATTGCAAATAAATGAAAGTTTGACTTTCTCATTCATTTGGAATGAATAAAGGCTATTAGGCCAAAGGATAATGAACCGAGATGTTCATATCATGTAGGAACACGAAGTACCGGGAACGCCAACAAAGACAAGCTTGTGTGAATACAAAGAACCGATCTAGTGGAATTCACGGCATTAACGGGTGAGTGGGTTTAATAACATCATACCCAGTTGGGATGATGAGCACAACTTAAAGTTAAAAACTACTTACCGATTTTGAGTCGGTTTACTAACATCATACCCAGTTGAGATGATGAGTACAACTTAAAGTTAAAAACCACTTATCGATTGTGAGTGAGATTTTATATCATACCTGATTGGGGATGATAAGCACATCGGAATGAAAACCCACTACTATGTAGTATTTTAAACATCACAACTTAGAAGAGTGATGTGAAAACCATATGAAAAAACTATTTACCAGTTGTAAGTAGATCATACCCAGTTGGTATGATGAAACTTCCTCGAAGGAAGTTGAAAATCCGTTCATCGGTTATGAGATGAGATATCCTTATACCCAGTCGGTATAATGGACAGTTGAAAATATAATTTTGTCGGAAGTGCTCCCCCTGACTATGTGTCAATGCTTAAACTATTTAGGAGACCTTCTTGATGGGAGCTCGAATAGCTCTAATAGGCCGGGGGCCTCGGTTTTGGAACTTGGGGGCTAATATGTCTGATTTTGAAAATCTCGTACAGTGGGCCCAAGGCCAGTTTGCATGAGCAAGAGCTCGTAAACGAACATGATATATGTGTCATAAAACTTAATAAGTGAATTGTTTGGCCATGGTGTCACGCCCCCACCCGGTTTGGTCGGATCCCCATGATCAACCCGCCACTCTCCCGATTTACTAAAGGGTTTTCCCTTATATTATAAATCGTAAAGAGTAAGGCGTTAACCTGCACCTTTTTCTAGGAATATCATAAATCAAAACTGCATATTAATTTAAATTAGTTGTACCAATCTTGCAGGCGTTTAATTGCGCAAGTCCTTTAAGGTTCGGCTTTCCGGGACTTCCTGAAAGAGGTATAAGGGAGGGGGTGAGAGTACAACTACTCAGTGAGTGGGATTCAAATCTTTTAACTTTCAAGAAAAATATTTATATGGAGTGTGCCAGACTCCTTTGTTTTCAAAAAAAATCATTTCATTTAAAAATTCATCTTTTTCCATTATTTCTTAGTTATCGATGTGTCATCACCCAACACACATCCTTCATAATGAAGGTTACACACATTCGCAAGTCAGTATCACTACTGAACAAGCTAGTGGCTACGGAGCAACTTTTCCTGCCACCCGGATAGAAGTACGACCACTTCTACCCTGGGAATGAGTGGATGTACGAAACATCCGACCCACAATCCCGAAATCACTTCTTCGTGTCCGTATGAGGACAGAGACCTCATCCTGTCCCCACCCCGGTCTCATGCGCTTAGTGCTACTCCAGATTTCGCACAGACACCTGGAACGACGAACTGCCCTTATAGCCACCAGGTCGTCCAGTGCCCTTAGGATGCATCACTACCCCTCATGGGCGTCTTGATGATCCCGTACTCATAGTGCATGCACAAACAAAATTTTCTTATATTGCCATGTAATCTGTGGTGCCACTAGTCCAACGGCCCCGACTCTCAACTCAACCCGCAGCTGTTTGTCTTGACTAGTCCGTCGACCTGTCATGTCGCACTGCCGCTAGTTGACTGAGCATGTTGGTCCCATCTTGCTACCATGGCCAAACAATTCACTTATTAAGTTTTATGGCACATATATCATATTTGTTTACGAGCTCCTGCTCGTGCCAACTGGCCTTGGGCCCACTGTACGAGATTTTCAAAATCGGGCATTTAGCCCCCAAGTTCCAAAATCGAGGCCCTTGGCCTATCAGAGCTATTCGAGCTCCCGTCGAGAGGGTCTCCCAAATAGTTTAAGCATTGGCACACAGTCAGGGGAGACCACTTTCGACAAAATAGGTTTTCACTGTCCATTATACCAATCGGTATAAAGACATCTCCGTTCATAACCGATGAACAGGTTTTCAACTTCCTTCGAGGAAGTCTCATCATACTAACCGGGTATGATCTGAATAACCCACTCAAAACCAGTAAGTGGTTTTAAATTTTAAGTTGTGCTCATCATCCCAACCGGGTATGATGTTAGTAAACCCACTCACCCGTTAATGCCGTGAATTCCACTAGACCGGTTCTTGGTATTCACGCGAGCTTGTCCTTGCTGGCGTTCCCGGTACTTCGTGTTCCGGTGAAGGCACGACGGTCCGAGCTTTCGATCTGGGCGGATAGGTCTCATCCTGAGGTTCATCCTTTCGGTCCTAATTCGGTCGTGGAAAGGCTGAGAAAGTGTTGGGAGGGCTTGAAATGGCCGATTTCAGCTTGGCCGAAATAGGGCAGCTTCGGTCCGCCGGAGTTGCTTCACTATTCCATCATGTCGGCGTTTCTCCAACGATACTCGGATTGATTGGAGTTTGCTATCAGATAGCTGTCTTCCCCCCGGTTCTAAAGAGCCCGACCTTTGTTCAAGTCGAAGCTCTCGTTCGAGCTTTACCGGGAAATGGAGCAGTAGAGAGAGAGAGAGAAGTGTTCAGGTGTGAGGAGAATGAAATGGGGATGAACTCTTTATATAGTTGTAAAACCCGTGTATTAAATGGGCGAGATTTATTACTGGTATTAATATTGCCATAAATTATTGGTATTAATTCCAATAATTTAATTTCGGTATTAATTCTAATAAATTAAATTTCAGTATTAATTCTAATAATTTAATTTCGGAATTAAATTATTTGTATTAATTCCAATAATTTAATTTAGGTATTAAATTATTGCTATTAATTATATATTAATTTATGATAAGGCGTACATACAAATTTTTGACCGAAATTTCGGGTTACAAAAAAAATTCATACTTCCCAGGAGGTCACCCATCCTCACATTACTCTCAAGTAATCACGCTTGACTTTAAAGTTCTTATAAAATCTAGTTCACTTGAACCACTTTGGTTTTTATTTTCTAATTTGTCTTAAGTTTCTTTTCCAAGGTTTAATGAACCCTTTGGATCACCCGAGAGTTGTAAATTCCCAACTTGCCCGTTCAGAAATAATCGGGTTTGTGAAGCGGTTCTAAATCCTCACTTGGTTTGACCGGTTCTTTTCCTGGTTTTCCTTAGCTCAAAAGGGCGAGTTTTACAACTCTCCCCTCCTTTTAGGAGTTTTGTCCCCAAAACTTAGTTAACATCCTTGCATGAGCAATCATTTCCTTTGATGCCCCTTTAGTGTTTGCTTAAGATGCAAAGTCTTCTCTTGTTCTTTTAATTAGTCCTTTTTACATCCTTCACTTAAGGAATTTCTTTTTCTTTATATTATTTACTCCCTCCATGGAGATTATCATAACGAGACATACCTTACTTCATGGTATATTTTTAGATTTATATCTTTCTTTGCTTAGAGAACATTCTTCCCTTTGAGGTTCTGTACTCAAGATTAGAAATTCCAAGATACCTAACCATTCCCATGTCTAGTTAACCCCTTGGTCGTTGAAACCTTTAGCTCAATGTTCTTTCGGATGTTACATACTAGTTGCCACAGTTTTCTTTATTCTCACTTTTTCATCTCATTTTGACACTTTCTCCATTCATTGTCTATTATAACTTCAGTCCAAATTTTTATATTAGACCTCGTCATGCTTTTTAGACGACTCTTCCTTACTTTGAGTCATATTCTCCTCGGGATTGTTGGGCTTACATACCCCCTACAACATGGCATTTTCTAGGACCTGTCTTTGTCCGTTAGATTTCTAGAACATCTCCTTGAGGGTCTCTCTTAGCTTTTTTTTTTTTTTTGACCTTTCAGGGATCATATAACTTCATCCCTCTTTTCTTTTGATGGCATTCCTCAACTATCCTTTTTACCGTTATCCTCTCATCCATCATGCTTTTGAAGTTATGTCTCACATAACTGCATGGATTTCTCTTACCTACTCATCCTTTCAAAACATTTTTATTTTGTCCTTTCAATTCCAATCGTTGGGTTTCCTGATGATTATTGACATACGAGGATTTCTTTTTTCTTATGTCCTTTCTCTTCTTTAGTGACATCCCTTATTCAATGACTTCCTTTTTTCTTAATCCTCTTTTACTTGCTCATAAATCACTTCATGATTCTTCATTCTACAATAATTGCTTTCGATCTATGTGTCGATTACTTTGCTTGGGAAGGTTCACCCATCCAGTTTTGTTCATTATCTTTGGCTGTCCGCCGTTATTAGTATTCCTCTTTCTACATGGTTCTCCTATTCTTTCCAAACAGGTCACAATGGACCATTACAATACTTCCTTTCTTGGAAAACATTTCCTAAATAAGGGTTGGTTCCATTTCCTCTTAATTGGGATACACATGTCTTTCCGAGGCTTCCTTCCTTGGTAGGATTCTTTGCCTTTCCCCTGACATTCTTTTCTTACATTTGCTCTAGGGGATTTGTACCCTTAAATGACATCCCTTGATGTTGTCTTCTCCTATTTACCTTTACTCCTCAAATCTTTTAGGCATATCTTTTATGCTCTATTTGCATCCTTATTCGTACCCAGTACTTGTCTATTTCTTTAGGGAGCGTACAAATCTTCCTTGTTTCAGGATCATTGTGGGAGAGGCTTGCCTATTCCTTTCTTGGCTTGAGTTTAGTCGTTAATTGGCCCTTGGTCCTTTTTAGGATTTCTTGTATCCTTCTTTTCCCGAGTATTTGACCTTCCTGCCTCTCTCTTCTTTGTCGGAACTTACATTATGGCTTTCCCGAGTATTTGTTCGTTAACTGCTTTGCCTCCACCATTTGTTTGGTCTAAGTTTCTTAGCAGTAGTTTCTCGAGTCCTCCTATCCTTAACATCCATCTCACCGACCTTTTTAAGGTGTAGTCCCTTCGACTTCCCGGTCTTCCTTAGGGTGTCATTTGTTCCCTCTAACTATCTTGTTGTAACGACTTGCTTTCTCTTGTCCTGTTGGTCCGAACTTCCTATTTGACATAGTTGCTTTTTCCAAGGTGATTTATTCCTGTAATCCCAATACGTCCCGTTTGTCAACAAATGTTCGTCTTGTCTTCTCTTGTGGATGCACTCCTTTCTTTGCTCCTAAATGGTTTGGATTTTCTTCTTAACGGGGGAATTCTCTTCAACTATCCTTTGTTCTGTTTGTGGTTTTATTGAGGTCCTACCTTTACCCCTTTTTCCTTCTTACCACTTTGCTAAGATTTTGAAGAGTTTCCTCTCATTTGTGGTTGCAAATGGAGTCACGTTTCTTGGGATGGTATCCTCTCGAATTTCCTATAGTTGTGGGGTATTTATTCTTGGAAAATATTGTCCTGACTCCTAGCGATGTGGGACAATTTTTCACTTCGTGTCCTATTCCACTCTAGGTTAACTTGATTCATGTCCTTTGTAGGGTTGGGCACTTCTCCATGCAGTGTCCCTATCATTCATGCTTGTAATTACATGAACATAAGTGGTTCCTCTTGGCGTTTTCTTAGAAATTGTTAATTTTAGTGCTCCTTCATCCTTAAGTCTGGATACCGCGAGAGTTTTTTTTTTTTTGAGTCTTGGAGATCACATCATTTGAGGGACAGGGTTTTTAGGAATTTGGAGTACTTCATTAATAGAGTAGTACAGTATGTTGGGGATTTTGTCCCTATTACTGAAAATGGTCACCAAATAACTAGGGAACTACGAGATTCTTGATTAGCATCCTCCTATGTAAGGTTATATGCCTCATTTTATGGCTTCACGCTTGGCTTCCTTTATACTTAGAGTTGTGACCTCAATAGGTCCTGTCACCATTCTCTAGGATACTTTCTCATTTGCTCTTTTGAGATTCCGGCCATGCTTTAGGCATTTGGGAAGCTTCTAGGGTTGTATTCCAACGAAGATAAAGTGTTGAGTAGAGCCATTCCTAGTTTTCTTGGTTCCTCTCCTGGGAGCCATCTGAAAATTTTAGGATAAATCCTATTAGTTACAATATTTTATAGTCTTGATTATGTATTCGAGGAAACAGGCTCTGATACCACAATAGTTGTCACGCCCCGACCCGGTTTGGTCGGATCCCCGTGATCAACCCGCCACTCTCCCGATTTACTAAAGGGTTTTCCCTTATATTATAAATCGTAAAGAGTAAGGCGTTAACCTGCACCTTTTTCCAGAAATATCATAAATCAAAACTGCATAGTAATTTAAATTAGTTGTACCAATCTTGCAGGCGTTTAATTGTGCAAGTCCTTTAAGGTTCGGCTTTCCGGGACTTCCTGAAAGAGGTATAAGGGAGGGGTGAGTACAACTACTCAGTGAGTGGGATTCATATCTTTTAACTTTCAAGAAAAACATTTATATGGAGTGTGCCAGACTCCTTTGTTTTCAAAAAAAATCATTTCATTTAAAAATTCATCTTTTTCCATTATTTCTTAGTTATCGATGTGTCATCACCCAACACACATCCTTCATAATGAAGGTTACACACATTCGCAAGTCAGTATCACTACTGAACCCGCTAGTGGCTTCGAAGCGACTTTTCCTACCACCCGGATAGAAGTACGACCACTTCTACCCTGGGAATGAGTGGATGTACGAAACATCCGACCCACAATCCCGAAATCACTTCTTCGTGTCCGTATGAGGACAGAGACCTCATCCTGTCCCCACCCCGGTCTCATGCACTTAGTGCTACTCCAGATTTCGCACAGACACCTGGAACAACGAACTGCCCTTATAGCCACCAGGTCGTCCAGTGCCCCTAGGATGCATCACTACCCCTCATGGGCGTCTTGATGATCTCGTACTCATAGTGCATGCACAAACAAAATTTTCTTATATTGCCATGTAATCTGTGGTGCCACTAGTCCAACGGCCCCAACTCTCAACTCAACCCGCAGCTGTTTGTCTTGACTAGTCCGTCGACCTGTCATGTCGCACTGCCACTAGTTGACTGAGCATGTTGGTCCCATCTTGGTACCATGGCCAAACAATTCACTTATTAAGTTTTATGGCACATATATCATATTCGTTTACGAGCTCCTGCTCGTGCCAACTGGCCTTGGGCCCACTGTACGAGATTTTCAAAATCGAGCATTTAGCCCCCAAGTTCCAAAACCGAGGCCCTTGGCCTATCAGAGCTATTCAAGCTCTCGTTGAGAAGGTCTCCCAAATAGTTTAAGCATTGGCACACAGTCAGGGGAGACCACTTTCGACAAAATAGGTTTTCACTGTCCATTATACCAATCGGTATAAGGACATCTCCGTTCATAACCGATGAACGGGTTTTCAACTTCCTTCGAGGAAGTCTCATCATACTAACCGGGTATGATCTGAATAACCCACTCACAACCGGTAAGTGGTTTTAAATTTTAAGTTGTGCTCATCATCCCAACCGGGTATGATGTTAGTAAACCCACTCACCCGTTAATGCCGTGAATTCCACTAGACCGGTTCTTGGTATTCACGCGAGCTTGTCCTTGCTGGCGTTCCCGGTACTTCGTGTTCCGGTGAAGGCACGACGGTCCGAGCTTTCGATCTGGGCAGATAGGTCTCATCCTGAGGTTCATCCTTTCGGTCCTAATTCGGTCGTGGAAAGGCTGAGAAAGTGTTGGGAGGGCTTGAAATGGCCGATTTCAGCTTGGCCGAAATAGGGCAGCTTCGGTCCGCCGGAGTTGCTTCACTATTCCATCATGTCGGTGTTTCTCCAATGATACTCGGATTGATTGGAGTTTGCTATCAGATAGCTGTCTTCCCCCCGGTTCTAAAGAGCCCGACCTTTGTTCAAGTCGAAGCTCTCATTCGAGCTTTACCGGGAAATGGAGCAGTAGAGAGAGAGAGAGAGAAGTGTTCAGGTGTGAGGAGAATGAAATGGGGATGAACTCTTTATATAGTTGTAAAACCCGTTTATTAAATGGGCGAGATTTATTACTGGTATTAATATTGCCATAAATTATTGGTATTAATTCCAATAATTTAATTTCGGTATTAATTCTAATAAATTAAATTTCAGTATTAATTCTAATAATTTAATTTCGGTATTAAATTATTTGTATTAATTTCAATAATTTAATTTATTTATTAAATTATTGCTATTAATTATATATTAATTTATGATAAGGCGTACATACAAATTTTTGACCGAAATTTTGGGTTACAAAAAAAATTTGGCGTTCCCGGTACTTCGTGTTCCGGTGAAGGCACGACGGTCCGAGCTTTCGATCTGGGCAGATAGGTCTCATCCTGAGGTTCATCCTTTCGGTCCTAATTCGGTCGTGGAAAGGCTGAGAAAGTGTTGGGAGGGCTTGAAATGGCCGATTTCAGCTTGGCCGAAATAGGGCAGCTTCGGTCCGCCGGAGTTGCTTCACTATTCCATCATGTCGGCGTTTCTCCAACGATACTCGGATTGATTGGAGTTTGCTATCAGATAGCTGTCTTCCCCCCGGTTCTAAAGAGCCCGACCTTTGTTCAAGTCGAAGCTCTCGTTCGAGCTTTACCGGGAAATGGAGCAGTAGAGAGAGAGATAGAAGTGTTCAGGTGTGAGGAGAATGAAATGGGGATGAACTCTTTATATAGTTGTAAAACCCGTTTATTAAATGGGCGAGATTTATTACTGGTATTAATATTGCCATAAATTATTGGTATTAATTCCAATAATTTAATTTCGGTATTAATTCTAATAAATTAAATTTCAGTATTAATTCTAATAATTTAATTTCGGTATTAAATTATTTGTATTAATTCCACTAATTTAATTTATTTATTAAATTATTGCTATTAATTATATATTAATTTATGATAAGGCGTACATACAAATTTTGGACCGAAATTTTGGGTTACAAAAAAAATTTATACTTCCCAGGAAGTCACCCATCCTTACAATACTCTGAAGTAAGCACACTTAACTTTAAAGTTCTTATGGAATCTAGTTCACTTGAACCACTTTGGTTTTTATTTTTTAATTTGTTTTAAGTTTCTTTTCCAAGGTTTAATAAACCCTTTGTATCACCCGAGAGTTGTAAATTCCCAACTTGCCCGTTCAGAAATAATCGGGTTTGTGAACCGGTTCTAAATCCTCATTTGGTTTGACCGGTTCTTTTCCTGGTTTTCCTTAGCTCAAAAGGGCGAGTTTTACACATGGTACCAAGATAGGACCGACATGCTCAATCAACTAGCGGTAGTGTAACATGACAGGTCGACGGACTAGTTAAGACAAACAACTGCGGGTTGGGTTGAGAGTCGGGGCCATTGGACCAGTGGCACCACAGATTACATGGCAATATGAGAAAATATTGTTTGTGCATGCACTGTGAGTACATGACCATCAAGACGCCCATGAGGGGTAGTGATGCGTCCTAAGGACACTGGACGACCTGGTGGCTATAAAGGCAGTTCGTCGTTCCAAGTGTCTGTGCGAAATTTGGAGAAGCACCAAGCGCATGAGACCAGGATGGGGACAGGCTGAGGTCTCTGTCCTCATATGGACACAAAGAATTTATTCCGGGATTGAGGGTCGGATGTCGCGTACATCCAACATCCACCCATTCTTAGGGTAGAAGTGATCGTGCTTCTATACAGGTGGCCAATAAAGTCGCTTTGAAGCCACTAGTGGGTTCAATAGTCGTACTGACCTGCGAATGTGTGTAACCTTCATGATGAAGGATGTGTGTTAGGTGATGACACGCTGTAGTAACTAAGAAATGATGGAAAACTCAAATTTTTAAATGAAGGGATTTTGAAAGGAAAGTAGTCTGGCACACTCCAATAATAATTGTTTTCTTAAAAGTCAAAAGCTTTTGAAAACTCATTCACTGAGTAGTCGTACTCACCCCCTCCCTTATATCCCTTTCAGGAGATTTCAGAAAGCCTACCCTTAAAAATTATCAACTAAGGCGCCTATGATACAGGTATAATAAATTTAAATTATTGTGCAGTTTTATTTATGTTATTCCAGGAAAAGGTGCAAGTTTAAAGGACGCCTTACTTTTTACGATATATAATAAGGGGAAACCCTTTAATAAATTGGAAGAGTGGTGGGTTGATCACAGGGGATCCGACCAAATAGGATCGGGGCGTGACACCACAACTATAGGAAATATGAAAGGGTACCATCCCAAGGAACACGACTCCCACTTGTAATTTCAACCACAGACAAGAGGAAACTTTTCAAGATCACAGCAAAGTGGCAGGAAGAAAAAAGGGCTGAAGGTAGGACCTTGATAAAACCATAAATAGAACAAAAGGTAGCTGAAGAGAACTCTCCCGTAAAAGAAGAAATTTCCAATAATTTAGGAGAAAAGGAGGGAGTGCAACCACAAGAGAAGACAAGACGAACATTTGACAACAAATGGGATGTATTGGTATCACAGGAAAAAATCAGCTTGGAAAAAGCAATGAAGCCAAATGGGAATTTCGGACCAACATGACAAAAGAAAGCAAGTCGTTACAACAAGATAGTCAAAGAGAATAAATGACACCCTAAGGAAGACCGGGAGGTAGAAAGGATTACACCTTGAAAAGGTTAGTGAGATAGACGTTAAGGACAGGAGTACTCAAGAAACAATTGCCCTAAGAAATTTAGACCAAAGGAATGATGGAGGCGAGGCATTTAACGAACTAATACACGGGAAAACTATAATTTGAGTTCCAACAAAGAAGAGAGGGGTGGAAATGTCAAATACTCGGGAAAAGAAGGATGAAAGAAATCCTTAAAAGGACCAAAGGCCAAGTTAACGACTAAACTCAAACCAAGAAAAGAATAGGCAAGTCTCTCACATAATTGTCAAGAAATCTTGAAACAACGAAGATTTGAACGCTCCATAAAGAAATACACTATGAAAGTAAACTTTGGAGGGATGCATACGACTAACTACCCTTGAAGGAATTATTAATGGGCAGATGGACATAATGTGGAGTGCAAGGAACCAACCCTTAATTAGGAAATGTTTCAAAGGAAGGAAGTATCATGATGGCCCAATGTGACCTGTTTGGAGAGAGTAGGAGAACCAAGTAATAATTCCATGAGAACCAAGTAGAAAGAAGAAACTAGTAGCAACGGACAGCTAAAGAGAATGAACAAAACCCTAAGAAAGGCTGAGATATAGTAAAGAATACACTCTATGAAGGACAATAGGATGGGCATGAAGAACGAGTGATACAACTGCCCAGACGATTAGACCAGAAAAATAAAGAGAAAAGAGACAATTAAAGAACTAGTTTTCGAGAAAACCATGGATTTAAACCGCAACAAAAAAGGAAGAAGTGAAAAGGCCAAAACATTGGAAAGAAGAACGGAGGAAAATCCTTAAAAAAATCAATGGCCACAACCAAATTTCTAGTTTAAAGTCTTGAGACGGTTAAGTGAGCCTCACAAAGGACGAACAAGAAATTTTGAAACAAGAAGGATGTCAACCCTCCTTAAATGGAAATAAGTTAATGGGTTAGCATCAAAAGATGTTGTGACAAGTATAATGAGTGAATAACCCATACTAAGGTATTAAAGGAAAGAATGTTCGATAAAATGTTGGGAAAGTAAGTCTCCCAATAAGATGTGGCTAAGAAGGAATAACCGCAATTGGTAAGACAGGCCGTAATCCACACGAGTATAATGAAGCCTAAAGAGTGGATGGCTGAGCATAGTATGAAGTACACAAAATAAGATTTATAAGTTCCTCAAATAAAGAATAAGGGATGAAATGAAATTTTAAGATGGGGAAGGATTCTAAGCGGGCAAATGCCATAGTATAGAAGGAAAAGTAAGGAAAACGGAGGAAGAAACCTTCGAGCAATGGTAAGAAGGTTGAGCATGTAGCTCCTAGAACGAAAGTCTCTACCTTGAGGGACATATTGGAGAATGAAATCGTAAAAAGGGAAACTCCCCGAACAAGCAATAGACTAAAAAAAGGGTCAAATGGGAATAACGAACTACGAAATGATTACGAACAAGTAAGAGTGGATTAAGGCCAAAGGAAAATCCTTGAGTAAAGGATGTCATTGGGAATGAGGGTGGACCTAAGAAAGGATGAATCCCAGCATGTCAGTAAAACATCTAGAAATCAAATAATTGGAACCAGAAAGACTCAATAAGGAAGTTGAAAAAGGATGAATGGGTAAGGAGAAACGACACAGTTTTGTAAGTTGATGTGGACAACGGTAAAAGTAGTCAAGGAATACTACCAAGAGAAAAGAGGGATGAAGTTATACAATCCCTAAGAGGTTGGGAAGTTGAGAATAATCCTAAAGGAGGTGTTCTGGAAATCTAATGGATATAGAGACAAGATCTAGAAAACGTCATGCTGAAAAGGGCAGGTAAACCCAACAGTCCCAAGGAAAACATGACTTAAAATAATGAAGAGTCAGTTAGTATAAATGAAAATTTCAAACTTAAAATTTGGATTGAATTATAATGAGCAATAGATAAAGGAGGACAAAAAGGTGATGACAAGGAAATCCGTGAAAACAGGTACGTAATGCTCTAAGGGACGTCGAGTTAAGGGTTGCAACGACTAAGAGGTTAACTAGACACGAGAATGGTTTGGTATCTTGTAACTCCCAATTTGAGTATGGGGCCTCAAAGGGGAAAATGTTGCTCTAAGCAAAGAGAGATGAGAACCTAAGGATATACCCTTAAGTAAGGTATATCTAGTTATGATAAACTACATGAAGGGAGTAAATGATATAAAGGAAAAGAAATTCCTTAGGTGAAGGATGTAAAAAGGGCTAGTTGGAAGAACAAGAGAAGAGTTTGCATGTTAAGCAAACACCAAACAAATATCAAAGGAAATAATTCATCATGCAAGGTTGCTAATTAAGTTTTGGGGACAAAACTCCTAAAAGGAGGGGAGAGTTGTAAACCCCGTCCTTTTGAGTTATGGAAAACTAGGAAAAGAACCGGTCAAACCGAGTAAGAAAACCAAATCGATTCACATACCCGATCAATTGGGAACGGGCAATTTGGAAATTTACAACTCCCAGGTGATCCAAAGGGTTTATAAAACCTTGGAAAAGAACTTTAGGACAAATTGGAAGAGAAAAACCAAACCAGTTTAGATGAACCGGATCCAATTGGATTGAACCAGTTCATGAACCAGAACCAAATGAGAAAGGGAAAACAAGGAAATTTATGGATCCCTTGTGACCCAAAGAGATTTATAAGCATTGGGAAGGAACCTTAGAACAAAGTGGTAGAGAAAAACTAGACTAGTTCGGGTGAACTGGACCCGAACCAAATTAAACCGGTTTAAGAACTGAGCCAGTTTATGAATCGGAACTGATAGAGAGATGGTAAACCAAGAAATTTATCAACCCTAAGTGACCTAAGGAGTCACAAAAGTCATGGAAATGGATTTGTGAAGGAATTGGAGATGAAAACCAAACAGGTTCAGGTGAACCGAATCCGAACCGGTTTGAACCACTATTGAACCGGATCCTAAATTCATTTTTCTAAGTGGCTTAAATAATTCAAATTTGAGATTTGAGGCTACTATTGGATAGAAAATGAATTTAGATGAATTTAGAAATTTTTAGATTTGAAAAACTCGGTCGAATGAGGGGTGATCCGGCTGGTTTAAGCTTCGAACCTAGTTCATCCTGTCTGGTCTGGTTCGAAACAATGTCATCTTCTTCCTCCAGATGACAACACTGTTCACTCATTGAAAAATTGAAGCAGTGCCGGTGGAGAAGAAACGTTTCCGTTTGATACGTTTCAGGCCATCAATGTCTATCATAAAGGTGTCAAACAGACCAACGAGTCCCCAAGCTCCCTTTATAAAGAGCCCCTCTCCATTCATCCTCTCCACAAATGAAAAGCTCACTCTCTCTCAATTGCTTAGTTTTTCGGCGAAGCTCAAATAAGAGCTCTAATATAGGGTCTTTTCTAAGCTAAAGAAGGCGAGGTCGGGTTCTTTAAAACCGAGGAGAAGTCAGCTACATGCCTGTAGTTTTCGTTTGCTGCGAGGGTCACCGGAGAAATGCCAGCATGATGGAACAATGAAGTAGCTCCGGTGGACCGAAGCTGCCCTGTTTCGTCCAAGTTGAAATTGGCCATTTCGAGCCCTTCTCAAACCAAACCAAGCCCTCCCAATACTTCCTCAGCCCTCCCACGGCCAAATTAGAACTAAAAGGTAAGCCAATTCGGCTCCACTCTGCAATTTCTGGCCAGTGCTAGAGAGAGAACCGGCAGAATTTCGATGATGAAATTCTAACTCAATTCGGCATCAATTGATGCGATTCTTGATTATATGATGAACCTCAGGATGAGGGCTATCTACCCAAATCGAAAGTTCGGACCGTCGTGCCCTCACCGGTGAGTAATCAAAGCATTCTCTCTCTATAGTTCATTTTCCGACGAAGCTCCACTTGAGTTCATCCCAGCATTAAAACTTGCGATCCAAATTGAAAGAATCGTATGAACATGTAAAAACTTAATTTCAACTTCAATTGAAAACGTTTGATTGGTCAATTTGAATAAATCAAATTCGGTTGTGTTAAGAAGTTGGAATTAGGGGGAAAATTGGGGATTTTCAAAAATTCGAAGGATCGAAATGTAATTTCCTAAAATTGAGGGTCAATTGGGCATGATAAAAATGTTAGAGGGCCAATTGAGGAATTTTAGAATTTTTGGGGTGAAACCTACCATTTTTGTAAAACAAGAGCAAAATGGTAATTTTGTAAAAGTTGTGGGACCAAATGGAAAATTTGGGAAATTAAACCCTTTTTTGTGAAATGAAATAAATTGAGGTTGTAAGGGGAATTTTAAAAGTTTTGGGACTCAATTTGAGGAAAAACCAGTATTATGGACTTAAAGTTAAAGAAAAATAACTTTAGTAACCTAATTATAAATAAATAAAAATTTAATTTTTTTCATTAATTTGGAATAAATGAAGGCTATTAGATCGATAAATAATAAACGGAGATGTTTATATCATGTAGGAACACGAGGTACTAGTAATGTCAGCAACAACAAGCTAGTGTGAATACAAAAAAACCGATGTAATGAAATTTATTGTATTAACGGATGAGTGGGTTTACTAACGTAATACCCGTTTGGGATAATTGGAACTTTTTATTTTAAAATATATTACTCTACTTTAGTGATTTAAATATATGAATTCATGTATTTTTCTCTAAATATAATACGGTAATCTACCCAACTCATAATTTAATCCATCTAAATGGCTAATCCGAATGGGCCTACACGTTTGGTTTAGTGAAGTATTGAATGATATTGATTTAATTACTGATTTGAATATACATGTAAATAGATTAATACTTTTTAATTCACCTAAGTTAATTTAATTCAAATTCAAACTAAACAAATAAATTATATACTAAAATTTTAAATCTGAATGGGGGTAAACTACTTAAATAATCCAAATTTAACACAAATAGACCAATATGAAAGAGTTTGTTTAATTTATATCCGAACTAATCACAAATATTGTTTAAAATTGTAAATACCAATGATCAAAATTAATTTTTTTATAAAAATTAAAATCGATTTAAATGAGTCTAACTAATTAGATTATTAATTATATTATTTATTTAGTCACATTCACTAGTACTACTCGATTAGGAGATGCACTTGGCAATGAATCATATTAGTGGTTGAGTATACTCGATTGAGGTTTGGGAGATTGGTGTTCAAATTTGATTGTGTATAGATTCGGGTGAACCCAAATTTGGTATCGAATCCAACCAAATAAATATAAATACTAAATCGAATAATTTGTCACATAGTTCAGGTTTAATTTTTCGGACTGAATACTAAATATGACTACTCGAATTTCATCAAGTAAATGTCCGGTGCAGTTGGTTGACACTTCCATCCCTACCCCAAACCCACATTTACCAAGTACATTTTAAACCTCACATTTATACTATAAATAAATAGATAAATAAATGTGAATTTAAAAGTTCTAGGGCATTAAACAATATAATTTATGAATATGTAGAAGTAAATTCGTAATGATAATACATGAGATTTTTCTTCAAATTTTTATAATACATTGGAGGGCTAATTTTGTCGTCAAAGTCACAGGTATGCTCAAAAACCTCGCATGCTCGCAAAGATGTCGCCTCACTTGCGATACTTGAGAGCTTCAAAGCGAGCTGCAAGATCATCATAATCAGGCAACTTTGGGTGGACGCGAGGAGGGTCTGGTCTGACCTGAGATGAAGGCATTGCAGTTGTTGCAGGTGGAAGCCTCTCTGTCTCAATCTCATCATCCAAGTCCGACTCATCGAACCTTATATCAGAATTCACAGAAGAAGGGGCAGCATCATTATAGCTGTGCCTCCTGTGCACCTTTGGGTCGTTCAAGTGAGATAGGAGGTCATTGTTGCTACCCTTACGATCAGAACCTCTTAAGGTGTCTGAGTCATCAAAGTTTGTTGAGTGAGATGGGGGCATGTTATAGCTGTTCCTTCTGGTGAACCTTTCAGCCTCCTGGGATTTGTTACCGTTGGGGTAATTATCCAAGCCTCTCTTTGCTATCCAGGCTGCAGCTTGTGCTGCTGCGATCGCTTTCTTTGCGGATTCTGCTGCTACTTCAGCTGCTGAAGCTAGATCATGGAAGAGCATAGTTTCAATCTCCTGGCTGCCAGCAACCCAGAGAAGAATATCAGAAGAGATCATTTGATGGAATTGAAAATGCTTCAATAAAACTATCATGTGAGAATCCCAGCAAATTATTAAAACATTTCAGAACATAACATATCTTCCTTTATGCAACTATTACATGAAACAAAAGGCCTTCTAGACGCTGCAGAAAAAGCTTACAGTCTTACCAACAAATACAGATGATTTAGCATCCTTTACACAGAAACTTTTACCAAGGAGCTTCATATGAAGTGACTCTAGCAAGCATCACATATTATGCAGGGAAAGAGTTGGTACTAAACAGATAATCTGGCCATATATGAATAAGACAGTGTGCCTTGATCAAAAGACTGATAAAGTACAGGTGTATGGAGTTACCTTCTGGTTTGCATCATTGAGTGGGAGGACTGAAATTCAGCAGGCTTCGCTGGTAAACTAGATGCACTGACAAATGTTTTTGCTCCTTCCTAGTTTTGTGATGGGAGAATAAGTTAGAGGTTCAGTGCAAAACACTTAAAAATATTACTGAATGAAAAGAAGATGCAAGCAAGACTCACTATTTTCTCATCAAGAGGTTTAAGAAGCTCCATTTCAGATTCAGTCGTGTCCCAATCAATTTGGTGCTCCTTGGCTATTTCCTTCATTACTTTCAACTTGGCATCACCACTCGGAGTTTTGATAGACAGCTTCTCAATCAGCTACAAAACCAGAAGGCTCACTACTAAGTTTATATGTTCAACATAAATCAGGCCTTACCAAATAACAATGTAAACTTCAGGAGGATCACAACTTTGCATGTCTTAATCCCTAGAAATTTCAATGCATTCAGGGAGACAGTAAAATTTTGGAATTATAGTGAAAAAATATGCAGCAGTACCGTCCGGTTAACGCCACTATTGGGCCTCAAATCAATAGCCGCCAAAACAAAGTCCTTCCCATACTTTTTCCCAAAGACATCCTTGATTGTTCCTAACTCTGGAATCTCCGAGCACCTTGGAGCTGCAAATATCAGACTAGAAATTCCTTCCTTCATGTCTGCAGGACAGTATCTGTAAAATTTGAATAGAATCAGAATTCACAACTAAGTGGACCCAAATCCTGGATAATATGTAAGAAATCTGTTCCACTATCTTACTTCTGCTTTCTGATTATCTGAAGTCTTGCTACAATTAACTCACAGAAGAGTTCAATGAACTCATTTGCAGCCAAAATGTTCTCCTCCCTTATCACATGCTCCACCTGACATTATTATTCATGTGGAAAATCAAATCTGTGAAGTTTTATGCATGAAACAGCCTAAGAAAAGAGCTCTCTATATTGCTGATTATTGCATTCCTAAAATCAAATGTTTATTCAAATCCTTTGCAGAAAAGGACACAAATCTTTAAACACTAATTAATAAGAAATCTTACTATTTCAGGTGAAAATAGGCAGATGCTTAACATGCTATTACAGATAGTGTAATTCCTACTATAACCAAACATATAAGTTTCCCTCATATCTGAAACCACATGCCCTAAAGTCCCAGTTCTTTCCTCAATGGCATCAATCTATAAAATTGACCTGGTTCTCTTAATAAATGTTATACTAGAGCAATAAAGTATTATCTATCTTGACTCCCAAACAGGAACTCCAGTTCCTTACATATCATATCAGCATGAGCCCTCGTAATAAGAGTTTGGATCCCAAACTACACTGGAGGTGACTAAAATTTGGGCAATACAACATTTTATAAGAATAGAACAATGCTAAATTAATATGCACCATCGCCCAGAAATCCGAGAAATACATCGGAGGCGAGAAAAACTTTCTGATCGAGATTTTTAGGCGGTTAATCGAGGAGGAAATAGACTCTTACCCGGATGCGGGCAGTGGCATCCTGACCAGACTGGAGTAGTATGGCGATGTCGCGGCGCATTTGCTTCACAACCGTCTGCCTCTTATTCCTCAGCAGCTTGATCCTGGCCACTGCCATCTTCGCAGCCGTCTTGCTGGACACATTGGCGACATTGTCACGAGACAGTTCCCTCACTGACTGATGATTAAATTTAGTAGAGGGAAGTGACCTTGAAAGGGGGATCGAAGTTTACCATTTACCAGACTCAAAGCTCCGGCGGAAGAGGGAGAGAGTAAACATCACGATCCTCTTGGTCTTGAACGCTGCCGCACTAGCAGCTGTCATGGCCGCTTCTTCCTCCGCTGATAGAAGGAGAGCTGGGAGAAAACTTGGTTTAAGGGTGAGGGGGCTTTTCTATTTGGATGGACTCTGTAACCGGTCCCCTGATTTGGGAAAATATATTTTCATTAATTAATTAACCATTACCAATTTAAATGGACAGATGGCGAGCGTACAATGCATATATGCACTGCTTTTTTCGAAATCAGAGCCTACAACTAGCCGTTGGAGAGGGAGGGATAAAAGTGACGCATAGGGCTGCACCCACCCGGAACAAATGATGTGACTTATACAGTGTTTGGTCATGGGGTTAGAAGAGATCGCTTTTGGGTGGGCCGTCCTCCTCCGAATGGACCAACTTATATATTATTATATAATATTATGAGTCGAGAGAATATTAAATTTATAATTATATAAAAGATATGGTTTATAAATTTTATTTTAGTTAATAGGTAAATAATTTTTCAAAAATTTATTTTTATACCTAGTGTAATTTTTAACACGGACAATATATAAATTATGGAGAACTGGCAGGACCTCTCCAACAAGGCCACGAGCGAGAGATGGGTTCTTGATTAGCTCCACAACCCTGGCCATCCCCTCTGTCATCCCATCTCCCAACAACATGTCATGTTTTCAGGTCATGCGTGCAGTAAGTTGATAGGTTCATAGCTATTATAAAAAACATGCAATTCTAGACAATTAGAGTACCACATTGATCGTTCACGTGACAAGTTATCTTGGACCTTTGTATTGTAAAATACATTAGCAACTTCCTTTTTTTCCTCTAAAAAATTTCTCACATTTCCATTAAAATCATAGAGTTCAGTAACTCCATTCAGGAGGTTAGAGAGTTCATTACCATGTGAAAACTATGTACTCACGAAGGCTTTTTTAGGGTTTTCTTAGCTCTTCTGCTGTGTAAAAACCCGAAAATGTCTTACAACATAGACAACCTATACAGATTTATCCCCATGCCTGTCGGAGTTCGATCTAGTTAAAACTTCAAGTCCTCGAGTAGCATGTATTAGCAAAGCCTCGGAGCTGTGAAAATCGTAGGTTAGTGACAGATCAGATTCAGAAGCGCTGCCCTTGTTCTAACCAACCTCCTAAACGAGCTCTCGAGTCCATCTTCAATGCTGCCTACGCCGACGTCCAGCTGCCGGAATCGACTCTGCAGCACTCGCATGGAATCGACATCGGAGCACTTTAACTGCACAGACCGTAGGGCGGCGGAGACATCTTCGAACACGTTCACGACTTCCGGCTTGATCTCGCTCTCCACAGTACCGGCCTTGAGTGTCAGCCTCGACATCAGCGACCACTTGGCCTGTCCGGCAGTGGGACTAGACAAGAACAGCAGCACGGACCGGAATACGGAAACTGCGACAGAGCTCGCCTCCAGCAGCGCCCTGACGACTGCCGATAAGTGCAGATTGCCGTGGTCCCCCAGCGGCTGCGCCGCCGCGGCGTTAATGTCCACTTCCCTCAGTCTGGCTATTACTCTTCTGGCGTCTTTCTTTATCTTCTTCCTCAAGTTGGAGTATCTGACGATGGCTAGTTCGATGCTCGAATCCTCCTTCCTTGACCTCCTGACCGCGGATTCGAGCTCCCGGACATGGTCCTTCACCTGCGATACGAGGTCCCTAGTGGTCCCGCAGATGTCGAGGATCATCACCGACACGTCCAACAGTTCGTTGATGATGTGGTCGCCGCCCTGTGATAGCACTTGGACGGTAGAGCCCATGCTGAGGAGATCATCAAGGCAAATGTAGAGCCTCTCAAGCCCGGCCAGACCGACGGCGATCGACCCATAAGACGAGAATTCCCCCGACGACTCCCATGACCGGAGCTTACGAATCTCCTCCTCGACCCGAGCGATGCTCGGGTGGGACCGTGGCGGCGGCAAGCTGATCGATCGGATCTTGAGAGAAAGCGCAGCCATATTTTTGGTTTGTTCACAATGGGGTGATGCAAAATCAGTTCTGCCATCTGCGTGTATATATATTACTTCAATTGTAGGGTCAAGGGGGATGGTGTCAGCGTGTGAATCACGTGTAGGTCTGGTGAATCCCCTTGTGATATCGTTAGTTCTGTCACAGTCATGGCCTTCATAATGCGAATAAGTTGGGAAAAAACGAAGAAAGGTAAGATAGAGGTTGAGACAGGTGTCCCTGTCACCATTTGTTGGCAAAATAATTGAAGGAAAACTCAGCTAAAGCCAGTTGCTATAGTGGTTGGGGGTCTGCATTAAGCACAACAAGCTGGCATTTAAAGTCCTGCTGAATACGTACTTTCTACCTCCAGCCAAGTAGATCAATTTGATGGCTTTCTTGGGTTGTCGTGCTGGTTCTACTCGTGAAAGGTAAGCAAATTGGTCAGCTTGTGTATCTTTATATTAAATTTAATTTTTTTAAAGTCGATTATTTTCTTAATATTATTATGGTTTTATTAATTATTTTATAAAATAGTTATATTATTTCAGCATAGTATATGATTGCAATAGAAATGATCTTGTTCTAGTTCTAGTCCTCATGATGAGTTTTAATGATTGTAATCATCAAAACCCCTTCAATCTTCCTTTGAAGCCATCCATTGGAGAATATGTGGATCATAGATTTGAGAAGCTCCCGATGGGTGTTGATTTGGGAGGAAAATGAATTTTTTTATTAATTCATTTCGAATTATTTTTAATTATTTATAGACTTTTCCAAACTACCTAATTTCTTACCCTTTTAACTCACTTATATAAGAAGAGAAAATAAAGACATGGCTTTACACTTTGGCACAATAAGATGCAACGTACTAACTCAATATCCAATACTCCCCTCAATATAGAGTATATTACAGATAATAATTCTACTTTTCTTGTCTCATGCAATTCTTTTGTCAAAATGTCTACAAATTGATTATGGGTACTAAGCAGGAGTGGCACAGGTCTCGGTTGGGTTCGGTCAAACACGTGACCCTAAAATATATTTTTGAAACTAGTCGAATTTGAACATGTGAGTTAAGTTAACTAGCAAGACTATTCTATCTACTGGGTTAACGTCAATTTTATTGTAATTACTTATTTGGAATTTCATTAGTGTCTATGTTATTTTTCAACTATTTTACTAACCACGTGACAACCTTTCATTAGTTATCTTATCCGACGATTGTTGTAGAAACGAGTTCAAATGGAGTCTCGCCCGAAAATCGGCATAGAGAGAGAAATTTTCGATCACTAATCAATGAAAATTCGACGATCAGAGTTTTTAATTTCAATGGATTGCTCTCTTACTAGGAATTCTTACTAGATCAAATCGTGACTCAATTGGTGGCCTAAGCAGTGCGAATTTCATATTTTAGTTTTTGACAAAAGTGCATCGTAAATAGTAATTTTTGGTGAATGGCGACGGAAGGAACTTACCCGGACGGTTCACAAAATGTCTAGACGGCTCTAGGGAAGGTTTGGAGAACTTGTTTTGGCCATGGTTGGCCCAAGGGTAGCTTAAATTGAGTTTGGCTAACTCTAGTCGCAAACAACCAAGGGAGCAAGGTTACTATGTGAGCTCGCCGGCATTTCTCCAATGATCCTCGAGTTGTAAGGAGGTTGTGATGAGATAGAGGACTTCTTCCTAATTTCAGGAAATCCAAATGCAGCTTCTAAGGTTGTAAGAAAGGCATTCGTCAGAGCTCTGGTCCGTGCTTCGCTAGGAAATGAAGTAACTTGTTTTTTTCAATCGTTTGAGAAATGAGGAGAACAAACGGGGAGTAGCTCTTTATATAGAGAGCTTGGCAACTGACAAGGCTACTCTGCCATGCCTGACTCAGCTCTAATCTCGCACGTATTTGGTCAGATCGGAGGACATTTTGGGTCACTCAAGACCGAACAGTTCACTTAGTCTCTCTCTACCAACGTTATAAGAAAGAAGATGACACTATGATGCATGTGTGAGCTACCACGTGGCGTGCTGTGATTAGCTGGCTTTACTGACGTGGCTTTCTACTCAGCGTCCAAGTCATCTTTTGATTGGTTGACTAGCCATGTGGCAGCCTCCCATTGGTCTTTTGTTCCAACGTGGTCGTTGACTGTACTTAGCTAGCCATTTGATCGTGACACATGGCGTTCTCTAATTGGATAATTTAAATAAATCAAATTTCCCTCCTATACTGTGCCACTCCTACGTGTCAACCTCTAATTGGCTCGAACCATCCGACATGGCTCTACCACGTGTCGACCTTTGATTGGTCGACCATTTATCCGATGTCTTGGTCGATTGCTGACGTGACATCTTTGCCACATGTCAACTCCGCATTGGCCAACCTAGCTGATGGGACTTCACAATTGACCGTTGACCGAGGACACATGTTGTATTCTAATTGGTCAGTGCTGACCGATCGGCTAATTGGGCACGTTGATTGGTCACACCTGCTGATTGGACGCTGACTTGGCAGGTGGTCCATTGATCGGCTAGACCGTTGACCAGTTTAGACCAGGTTCAATGACCCCAATTTGAAAATCGGCTGGTTCAGGTCCAATTCGAACAATTTTCTAAAAATTAAAATTTTCTAAATTTGTATAAATTCATTCTCTATTAAATGGTGATTTTAATTTCTCAAATTCACAACTTTAAATCACCTAGAAAAATACATCTTTGAATCGGTTTTTCACGGTTCAATCTAGTTTAGGTCTGGTTCATCATGAACCGGTCTGATTTTCCCATCCTATTCCATTTATGGTTCTTTTCCATGATCTATAGATCCTTATTGGCTACTTGGAATTTTCCAATTTTCTATTTTGACTTTTATTGACCAATTCTAGTTCACCTCAATTTTTTATTTTCCTTTAAAATTTTCTAGTTCTCCTTTCGGGTTCCTTATTTTGAGATCGGGGTTTACAGTATGTGTGTGAATGATTTTCTAATATAAATTTCACCCATGAAAACCTCAATTGCTCGTAGAATAAACCATGTGAACTGCTTATTAAAGTATCCCTTATTTTAAGTATGTGCTACTCCTTCATGGAATTGGTACGTGTAAATGATTGCTAAATACAAATCTCATATATGACAACCTCAAATACCATTAAATTGAATCCTACGACTGATACTTGAAAGTATACCCTATTTTGAGCATGTGCTAACTACTGGACATGACGTCACAGTGCCATCTAATCCTAATCACTATGTTCTATAGCTCACACCCTTCAATTCCCTCATTTAGGTAACCAGGGCATGAAAGAAAATAACAAATGTGTTTGAGAAGTCAAAATAAACCATGGTACGCCTCCAGTTAGTATTTAGTCCATATATTTTTATTAAACTTGTTTTACTTTTTGAATGAATGTTTTGAAAGATATTCTAATATATTTTCTTATTTTGAGCATGTTGTGTCAAGTTTACAATGATAATATATCCATTGTTGTATATTTAGAATGATTCGATAGATTGTCTGCATGTCTAACCACTGAACTAGGTTGGGGTGTGACACCTACATGATATTTAGGACAAAGAGAGAAGGCTTCTACAGTAACTACAAATCTCGAAGTACACATCCTTTGCCCGTCCTCTTGGACCAAGGAAACCAGAAAAGAACTAGTAAATTTTATGAGAAAATCGAGCCCATAAATGAACCAAAAATGGTTAAAACATGGATTTGAAAAATCCCAAGTAACCAAGAAACCCTAAAAATTATGAAGAAGAACTAGGGAATTGATTGGATGTGAAAAATGGACCGGTTCAAGGTGAATCGAACCCGAACTAGATCAAGCCACTTGAAATAAAAATCCACTTGACATATTGTATAGCTCACTTACCGGTTGTAAGTGAGCATATTTATACATCATACTTTGTTGGGGTGGTGAACACCTTTTTGAAATGAAAATCTATTTGTGAGTGAGACTTTTTCGACATCATACCCGGTTGGGTGATAAGAACCTTTTCTAAAATGAAAAACCACTATGAGTGAGATTTTCCATCATCATGCTTGGTTGGGAGAATTAGTATTTAAACTTAAAACTATTTTTCCAGGAATGATCTCCCGTCACGGTGTGCAAATTCTTAAAATATTTAGTAGACTTTTCTCTTAAGAGTTGGGAAAACTCCAACAGGCCGGAGACCTTAATTTTAAACTTATAAGGCCAAAGCCCAGTTTTTGAAAAACTCATGAAGTGGGCCCAAGGCTAGTGGGCACAGGTTGGAACCTGTAGACAAGAATAATGATGAAAGCAATAAAAACTTTCATAACTGGCAATTTTGTGTGTGACTCACCATAGTACCAAATTAGGACCAACAAGGCTCAATGGGCTAGTGGCACTACATTAAGACCAGGTTGACGGACCGATTAGGCAAACAACTAGAGGCTAAGTTGAGTTCAGTGCCATTGGACTATTGGCACCAAAGATAATGACTAATAATTCTAAGACTATTGTTTGTGCATGCACTATGATTAGGGACCATCGAGACACCTAAGAGGGGTAGTGATGGGTTCCAAGGACTGCTGGACGACCTGGATGCAATAAGGGCATGTTTGTTGTGCTAGTTAATTATGAAGCTTGGAGTAGCTTCTTGCACACCAAGACCAAGGCAGGGTTAGGATGAGGTTTCCATCCTCATATCATGGACACAAAGTATTTTGGGTCTGAGGATCGGATAGTTGATATCCACTCAGACTCCGGGTAGAGGTCGAGGACTTCTATCAGGGTGGATGGTAAAGACGCTTCGATCCACAAGTGAGTGTAGTCGTCGTAACTACATCTCGTGAATGCTTAAACCCTTTATGAGAAAGGGTGTGTGGTTATTTGTTAAACACCTCTCAAGCAAGAGGAAGTGTTAGCTTGGACCCTTCATGATAAATGTCGTGCGAATGTTTATTAAAAATCAAATCCCGAGCAAGTGGAAAATGTGTGAACCCATTTGATAAATGTGCACGTATGATTGTACACGAAACACTTCTCGAGCAAGGGGAAGTGTTAAAAAAGTTGAACTCACATAACAATGAAATGAAAAGGATAATTTGAAAATTTTTTGTTTTGAAAACTCACCCCCAACATTTTTTCAGGAAATGAGAACACACATAAAGAAATTTCGAGAACAAGTCTTAAGTCAGGTATGTAAAATTTTTAAGGTATTGAGTTTTGTATAATATTATTCCAGGAAACAAGTTCAAAAGTTACGTTTTACTCATCGTGGCCTTAAGAATGGGTGATCCATTTTAGACCAAATGGAGTGGCAAGTTGTTCACGGGGATCTGACTAAATCAAGTCGAGGCGTGACATCCTTTATGAGATTCATACATTTATTTTTTCCATTATTATAATAAACATATTTTAAAATTTAATTATATATTTATTCTAAGTTTTACTATTGTCAGGACTACATTTGTAAACTCCGCCCCTTTAAGATAAGAAAACCGGGGAAAGAACGAGTCAACCCAAGAGAGAGAACCAAACCGATTCATGAACCGTAAACAATAGACAAAGGGAAAAATGAGAAATTTACAACTCCCGAGTGACCTAAAGAGTCATAAAAATTATGGAAAATGACTTTGGGACAAATTGGAAAAGAAAATCAAACCAGTTCAGGTGAACCAGACCTAAACTGGTTTGAGCAATCATTAAACCAGTTTTTAAATTTATTTTTCTAGGTGGCTTAAAATATTCAAATTGGGGATTAAAGTCACCATTAGATAAAGAATGGATTTAAATAAATTTAAAAAATTTTAATTTTGAGAAAATCGGTCGAATTGCGCCTGAATCGGCCGATTTAAGCATCAAACCCGATTGGACCGGTACAGTCTGGTTCAAAATAGTGTTGTCTTCTTCCTTTAGATGACGACACTGTTCATTCAATGCATGAACGGACAGTACCGACGAAGAGAAAATGCCTCCGTTCAGGGCGTTTCAGGTCATGAATGAGCTTGACCAAGATGTTAAACAATCGAGCAGAGAGTTCTCGAGCTCCCTATATAAAGAGCTACTCTCCATTCATCATCCTCACACCTGAAATCTCCATTTTCTCTCAACTGCTCTATTTTTCGGTGAAACTCGAACCATAGCTCCGACATTGGCATTTTTTTGAGCCTTAAAAAGCGAGGTTGGGTTCTTTAGATTAAGACCCAAGGTAGAAGTGGACAGACTTCTATTTTGGTGGTCAGTAAATACGCTCCGAGCCACAAGTGGGTACAATGGATGGACTACACCCGTGAATGTGTGATCCCTTCTTTATGAAGGACGTGTGTTGTCTACTAAACAAACCTAATGTGGAATTGAGGAAAAAGAGTTTTGAAAACTGAATTCTGAAGAGATTTCTTTTGAAAGAAAAAGAACAACCTTGGCACACTTAGTCAAAATCTATATGTTTGAAAATTTACTCCCAACCCCCACTCACTGGTTTCTAGAACTCACTACTCATTTATATTTCTTTTCAGGAGTAGAGAAAATATAACTAATAAAAACACCCATATCTACCATTTGTCAGTTATGCTTAAAAGTTATTTTAAACTTATATTTTTATTGATTTATATTATTATATGGAACAATGTTTAAATTACGTCTGGCTACTTTTGATTAAAAAAAAAGAGAAATCTCTCTTAAACCAAGCGAGTGGCAGGTTAATCACGGGAATTCGACCAAACTGGATCGGAGTTTGACAACGTTGGTAAAAGTACTCATTATTGTAGTACTAATAAGGGTGGCGAGTTACTTATAGGTTCCGATCAAGTAAACCTTGTTACGGTATGATAAAGAGAAACTAAAGTTTGAGGAACTTTTTAAAAATTTGAGTAGCTAAATTCAAATAAAGATAAGTTAGCGAACATAAATGAAAATAAAAATGCCCAAGTACCTAAAAGAAAAGGTATAAAAGATTGGGAATCAAATTAAAAATGAAAAGTAACTTATGGGTCTATTTGTAAATAAAAAAAAGTTTTATAGACCTATCTACAAATATGTGAAAATTTTAAAACTCGAGGTAAATATGACATATTTTTTTTTAGTAAACTTTCAGAATAAGAAGTTAGGATTTGGTAAAAAAAAAGCTTTATCATTAAATAAGTCAGAGAAATTAAATATTAGAGATAAAATAATAATTATTAGAAAATTACAGTATTAAATGGTATGTGTATAATATTATGGGATTCAAATATTATGTAAAAATAATATAAATATTCAAAATTACCTTTGAAACAATAAATCTCGTATAATCAGAATTTCTAGTATATCGTCCGATTATACAGATTATTTGTTTACTCATATTTTATAAATTTCAAGTACTAATTTATGAAAAGTTTAGGAAAATGAAAAAAAACATACAAATATAAATGTTTAAAAATCTTTCCTAAAATACTCACCTAGATGCTAAAGTAACCTAAAAAATCGGCTAGAGTACACTAATTTAATAAAATTTGGCCTACACCCAATACAATAAAAGAAATAGGTCAAGTCACACTATACGAACAAAATAGTACCTCTCTAACTAATTTAAGATAATAAGTTTAGTCTCATTATTAACAAAAAAAAAGTAAAATGCACGGTTTAAAATAAAATAGGTCAAGATCCAAAAAAATGAAATAATCTTGATCCCACTTGAATAATATTTCTAATATTTAAAAAAATTAATTTACAAATTAAATATATTATTTTAATTTTAAAATAGTATTGTAAATAAATAATAAATTAAACTTATATTCATTTAAAAATTTCACGGGTATACACTATCTTATAAATTTATAAAATTTGTTTATTTTACTTAATTTATAATTATGGTCTAATATTTATTTATTTTACTTAATTTATAATTATATTTAAAAAAAACCTAAAAAAATAGAACTTTTAACTATCTTTCACGGGAAAAGCATTAAGTGAGGGTAGACAACCTCATAATCCAATTAAACAATAGCTTATAGGTCGCCCATATGGATTAAGATTCAAATCTCTTTTAAGTAATTATCATGAATAAAATTAATCAAATACCAACTCAATATAATGATTAAATTCATTACCTCTAAAAAAATTACCATTATATATATATAATATTTGTGCACACACGTGTCATGTATAGGTTATTGCCGACCCTTAATTAATGAAGAATTATTAATGACTGGATATGTTCGGCACCATTATTTCTACAATTATAAATTCAAGTTTCATTAATTAGAAATTATCAATTCCTCTATTGTCCATCCATCATTGAGTGATCTTATTTTCGCCTCTTCAACCTTTGATGATTCAACACAGGATAGCCGTGGCATAATGAAAATGAAGTATATGTACAATGTACATGCGACAGTTGCTTAATGTGAAACATGTGCTATTTAATTTATCAAACCAAAAACAGCTACCAACCAGCGCCACACATCCACTCCGGCGATTCCTTCCTTCATGTGGATGATGCTGGAAGATTCTGTCATTTATCTTTTAGCCACTTGCATGTTGGATAGGAACGAGGAGCAATAAGGGGGAAATTCTCTAACGTTCACTTCTCTTGTACCCCAACTTGCGGGCAGTAAGGAATCACCTTATCCACCCACTAATCCCAACCATCTCCACTGCATCAGCATCACCCCCTGCCTCTGTCCCACAACAACAATCAACCATATAGTGTCCCATCTCCCACCCCCATCAGCCATCATCCATCATCCATCATCCATCATCGAGACATTGGCCACTAGCCCAAATTCCCCTTAATCATCTGCCAACTACCTTGCATTAAACACCCAACAGTGTTTCGCCTAAACTACTCTCCACACCCATACCCACACCCTTCTACTTTATACCTATCATTCTCCCCATGCTCCTATGCCATGGACCCCTCAAGCGTCCTTGTCCACTCATTCCACTATTTGACTTACGTATCTATGACCATCTCAAGACGCACGATCTCGAACACAAAGTTATGGTCGTGCCTCTATCTATGAGGTGACGAAGAGTTCCCTTATTGAAGAAAGTACTATACAGTCTCCATTCATATGGTCAATTCCGATGAAAAAAAGTCCCAATAAGAAAACGTTCAAGGCCATTTTAGAGAGGACGTTGGAAAAGTTCAGAAAAGCCATGTTTGCTGGTCAAGCCTCTAGGGGATATGAACCTGTTGTCTTAGCCCCTTTGCACCCTCTAAAGACAAGGAAAATAGTTAAAAAAAACAAAGCACCTCGAAAAAATGGAATAAGGAAGTCGTCAGCCATTTGGACCCAGTAATATGATTCGTCCAGGTCCAGGTCCAGGTCCGACCGCATAAACCCGGTCGGACCGGCCAATTTTTTTTTTTTTTGCCTCGGAGGGCCAATTTGTTTTTGCCCAGCAGTTTACTTTGGCGGGAAAAGGGAGGAGAAGCAAGGTATCCTTCCTGGTTCCAATGGCGGACGCATTGGGAAGTGACTCATGAGGATCCAGAGGTTGGTATCTCAGTCGCGAATTTCTCTTGCGCCTGTTCTCTTGTGTCGCCTTTGTTTGGCTAAGGTAATTCTGTTCTTTGATTCGGTTCTTTCAGATCCGATTTCTTGGATTCAGGTTGTATATCGGTGGAGTAGGAAATAGATTTTTATTGGATTATGGTTTCCCCATTGCAATATGTAACTCTCGGTTGCACCTTTGGATTAATTATGTGTTTGGCTTTTAGACTCGGGCTCTTCCGAGAATGATTACAGTGATTGGTTTCTGATTATTCCGAGTTGTAGGAGAATATATTGTTGTTTGAGATTATTTACAATGCATATTCTTTTGTCCTCAGTTTTTATGATCTTGCGGTGGTTGGTGTATATGTAGCCATTTCCACTGCATCTTTGTTTATGTGCCAATGGTTGATGCCAGACATTTACCTCCGCTTATAGTTTCGCTCTGGTGCCTGAAAATCTGTTGCCCGTGACAGGTTAATGATCTTATAGATGCTTCCAAATCATTTAAGTCCTTGCAAACTTTGATTGACCTAGACATGGAAAGAAATTGTGTTATGGCAGCCGACTGCCATACCAGAAACCTTTTGCGGGTCAAGTGGGCTCTTCATGGTCAGAGTACTCTTTGAGTAAATCCTACCCAGAGTATGTCTTTTGCTTTCAGCTCTTTGAAACTTGATCTCTTGATATTCTCTTGGAATTGAGGGTTTGATGAGTATCCAATACAAACTTAATTGTTAGTATGATAACAGCAAATAGACAGATTCATATAGGTATGCAACAAATGAACTGGCCATGAATGTATGGATAAAAGTTGTTAAATTATTCCCTTTGAATGTTGTAGCATTCTGTATGGAGACGTAATATTAAAACACTAAATCATAATGTATATCTTTAGCTATTGAATTTTTGTTGGCCATTTTTCCGTCTTGATCATCTCATTCGAACCTAAGGTTGGGGTTTTGTGGATAAATCAATTTTATACGTTCATACTTTAAACCCAAAGTATATGAAACAGAATTATTAGTTTGGGAAGACAAGAATCAATTTAAGCACCACTTGCCTTCTTCATTGTGTAACATATGTCACACTTGATCCGGTAAGAGATGGAAATCCCCTTTTAGGTCTATTCATTTGGTAAAAAACAAGATTTCTCTGCTATTCTGTCAGTTTCTGAAAATAATTATGAAAGTAATAATTAAAAATTTTGTTAATTTGTCCTAATTGAGTAAATTAAATTTTAGTTATATAATTTAAAATAAAAAAATAAGAAAGTGTACAATAAAGTGCAAATTTCTTACAACTAGGGGATATGTAAATAATGAAATAGAATTCTATTTTTAGAACACTTGCCACAAATTAAGGAATTTATTAGTAATATAATGGATTCCATTTGTATAATATACAAATGTCAATAAATATCAAATTTACACTAAATAAACTAAATTGGCCTATGGAAGGTTATCACCAAGTTACACTATAAATATTCGCTAATTATTGTGGGCTACTAACCCGATTTTATTGTACATACATTGTAAGTTGAGATACGAAACACTCGCCACAAATTAAGAAATTTAATGATAATATAATTGGTTCAATTGAAGAATATATAAATGTCAATAAATATCAAATTTACAATAGAAATAAGCCAAATTAACCTATGAAAACTGAAGGAGTAAGGGAGGCTACCACCAATTTACACTATAAAAATTCGCTAATTACTGTGGGCTAGTAGCCTGATTTTATTGTAAACATTGGAAGTCGAGACACGAAACTAAATTGAAAGTACTAAAACTTATAAAATAACAAAGATAATACAAAATTATACTTGAATGTAACTTTTTTATACTATATACTATATTTCAAAAGTAACAACTAGAACTAGAACTTCTATAAATTGTTATCATTATATTAAATGAGTTTTTTAGAATGTCAAGTGACATTAGTTAAATGATTAAATAACTTGTGTGTAAATGTATTAGCATGTTTCTATAGAAAAAATCGGGGATTAAATAATTTAAATACTATTTTATCCGATAATGTTATATCTATTATTAATAATAAAAAATTATTTAATTTTCATATTTTTGTACAAATATTTGATAAATTAATTAAATATTATTTTATTTAAAAAAATAAAGAAGGCGGTAACCTTTTGTGCATGAATTTCGGCCCCGTTCATGGCTTATCAAATTTCTTATTTAGTGCTGAAAAAATATTGAAAGCCATCATAGAGTTCAAATACATGTGTTTTTGCTCCTCATTTCAATGAACTTCATCAATAGTGTAGAAGTGTCTTAGTTTCTTCCTTGGAAAGGAGATGGGTGGTTTGTGGATTGTTATATTATTTATATACACTATATTCAGATACTGAAGCAGTCTCTTCTAAGTGTTTATCCCTGGATGCTTGTGGATTTTCCCTTCTTTTGAGTTGAATATATGGGTTTTTCTCTTCACGATTGTCCATTGGCTTGCCGGAGAAAATTATAAGACTACATATTTGTGCTCAGTTATTATTGATATTTTGCCCCCAAAGAAGTTATTACTAGATGGAACTTCATGTATTCTTTCATCCGCTATTGGTAGGGGAAATTCTTTGAAAGGTTCAACATCTGAAGCTTATGCTCAGGTTTTTGCTCCTCATCATGGGTGGGCTATTAGGAAAGTTGTAGCTGCATGAATCTATGCCCTTCCTACAAAAGTGCAACTGTTAAGGAAACTAAATGAAGACTATGAGTCATTAAACTTCTCTTATGTAAGGTGTTTCCTTTGATAAATGAGATGAAGGACATTCATGAATGGTTTTCTTGGGTTGCTTATTTTTATGCATTTGCTTCCGATGAACTGAATTTATTCTTTTTGGGGGAGGTGGGGGACTCATGCCGCATGTCCTTGATAGAGATTTCAAAAGTCTAGACTTGAGATAAGAGGGGAATTTTGTGCATGATCTGCAGTACACCAGGACATACCCATCCACCCCCACCCACATGTGTATATTGTAGTGTAGCTCCTTAATGTAATACTGTAAATATTTCTTTGCGATGATTCTTACATCTATTCAAGGGCTTCTTCCCTTTCTTTGTCTCACTGTTTTGCTCTATCAAAAAACTGGACATGATTTATATGGAGAGTTACATCAATGCATCATCTCCACTCATTCTCTATGTCAATGGACTGGGTCTTGACCGGTAACTTAATACACTTGTATAACAATGCCATGTTTGATCTTATTTGTCGTATATTGATGATTAAGAATGTGATGTAATTAGCTTTTTGTCCTTCAATTTTCATCCGGTTGATTAAGAACTCAGTTCTGGTTCGTTCCCGGTAAGAGTGGAACCCGATTCAGGTTCCGAATCCATCGGGTCCGATTAGCAATAGAATCAAATCAGACTCGGGTAATGGTGGAACCCGATTCGGGTCCTGAATTGATCGAGTTTACACCTGTTGGAATCCGGAGACCCGACAGTTGGGTCCATAGTTATTTAACTCAACTGACTGTCAAGTCCAGCGGCAAGGGCCCCAGGTTGGGTTCAGATACGCATGAACCCGAGTAGATCTGGTTCGTTTGCTACCCCTAATTGATTAATAGGATGGAGAGGAAAATATTACTAAACAAAATGACAAATATAATTTGGAGACATAAGAGGAGAGGCTACATTGGCGGTGTGTTGCTTAGACTTGCCAATAACTCGGGTTGGGTTTTATGCGACCTAACCCTCACCTGAGTTCGGGTCTTTGCGATCCTACCTGAACTCAAGATTTAGATTCAACCAACCCGTACTCAAATTAGAATCAAATAGGTATTGTATGTGTTGGATTAGTTTTCTCAATTGGGTCAATTGTATATAAAAAATAGTATTTTTTAGACTCGTTTTTAGTTTATATTTCTTATCTGAATAGAATTAATTAAATAAATCAAATCATTAAAAGTCTAAACTAATTACACAAGTTTAGTATTCAAATTGTAATCCGAAAATATTAACCCGACACGAATGAGCCAAAACAATCCAAATGTATCAATTTGACTCAAAAATTATTTGTTTTATGTGTAAAGAGTGTGAACTACTAATAAAATAGTGGTCTCCAAATTTTTGGTTATGATTTAAATGTACAAGTGAATCAATGATAATTTATTTTGTGTACAAAAAGTTTGGACTAAGCACAATCTTAAAATGGTAACTCGAATAAACCAATCCGTTCTAATTAAGTTTTATTTTGATAAAATAGTTTATTTTGTATTGTTAGATTTAATATATATATATATATTATTAGTTGTAATATTCAATTGTTCTTAGTTTTAAAAAATTCAAGATCTATAATTTTGTGTTATTTTATAGAAATAAAATGGATTTGTAATAGTTAAGAAAGTTTAATATTAACTAAATAATATAGTAATTATATTCAATAATTCAACTAAAACTAGCCACATCTAATAATTAACTAACAATACAATAATTATTTAATTATTTGAATAAATTAAGATAATAAGGACATGTAGACTATGCCTTCATTATTTGGAACTGAAATTAAAATTTGTGATAATGATGCATGTTTCCTCCACCTTATAAAAATAAAATTTTAATTAAATAAATACAATTATTAAACTATGTTTGGATTGAGTGATTTGGACTATAAGTGTTGGGAGATGTTTATATGGGAAGTAAAGTGATTAATTTGGAAATGTTAAAATTTTTAATAATATATAATTTGTGTAGAGATGAAGTGAAATAAAAAATTAAAAAGATAATTTTAACCTTTAAATTAAATTAAATATTTATAAAACTCATGTATAAATTGTAGGGAACAATCATAATTCAGTAAGAATAAGCACAAAAACTTGGGAATCCCTACCGGACGAATATGTCCTAGATAAAGTTGAATGATATTTTTAGTATCGAGTCCCATTAGACTGATTATGTATTATTGCTCTTAAAATTAATAGTTTAAAATGATAAAATATTTTTTTTCTAGGAATATATTCGAGTGAGTGCATGAACCCCACTTAAAACTATTTTCTAAATATATTCATGTTATGTGCATGAATAATGAATTGAGCATTAATCTTGAATACCCTTGATATGAGCATGAATCATCCAACTGGACCCAAGGCCATCATTTTCAAAATAAGTGGGTCTAAGACCGTGTTTTGAAAATCACTCATTGTTGTGGGCACAAGGCTAATGGAAATAGATCTTGTCTTATAAATAATTATAATGATGAGTCAAATCATAAAAGATGTAATAATTAGTTTGTGTGTTTGCAATGGGTCATGCTTGGTAATTTCTATCGAACTAGAGATGGGTCTAAATTTATAATAAAAGATACATTTATGTGTTTGTTGAGCGGGATTACTAGAAGTCAGATATGTAGTAGTGGTGGTTCCAATGAATATTTGATAACAAGGATGGTATAATGGGAGTGATTGTTAATCGGTTGTATTATGCGTATTAAACCTTGGCAAACTGAAAAAAGGTCTAGTCCCTCTATAGTATACAAACTCGATGAGTCTATGGGTCAAGTAATGGTACTTACAAAGATAGTTTAATATTAACATATTGGTTCGTAAAGACAGGTGGTAAAGACGCTCAATACTACTAAAGGGAGTTTTATTATGCAATTGTGTAATCCGTATGATGAAGTGAGTATGCGTGTGAATGATTATTTAATATAAACTCCCCTAGTAAAAACCTTGCCTATGGAATAAATAATATGAACTGCTTATTAAAGTATCCCTTATTTTAAGTATGTGCTACCCCATCATAGAATGAGTATGCATAAATGATTGCTAAATACAAATGCTTTTAAATTAAATCATATGACTAATAGTGGAAAGAATACCATATTTTAAGCATGTGTGGACTCCTATATATATATATATATATATATATGACATTACAGTGTTATATAATCCTAATTGCTAGGTTATGTAGCTCACTTCTCTAATTTTTCTTTTTGATGTAACCCTAACATGAAGGGAAATTACAAATGAATTGAGAAGTTAAAATAAATTAATGTATATCTCAAGTTAGTATTTAGTCCATATATTTTTTATTAAACTTGTTTTATTATTTGAATAAATATTTTGAAAGATATTATAATATATTTTCTTATTTTAAGCATTAAGTCATTTAAGGTTTACAATAAGAAGATATTTATTGTTGTATATTTAGAATGATGTGACATGTTGCTTGTATGTTCGACCACTGAACTGGCTCTGGATATAACACCTACGTAACCAACTTCTAATTCAATCCAATTATCACACTAGCTTATTTTTAATTTTATTTTTATGCAATCACATTGGGCTACCTTCTTTCTATCATCTCTCTTTTTTCTTCCATAGGCTTTATGTCTCTTTTTTATACATGTGCTTATTTATCATTTTCTTCTTAGGGCTCATTCAATTCAACCTCTTTCTAAACAAGCCTCCATCATCTTCCCAATAATTTTTTTCCTCTCTTCAGTTCTCTTCTTAGAGTCCCTCTACTTTGGTATATCATTTCATTAGTACAAACAACAAATTAGAAACTATAAATAATATCTTTTAAATATATATATATATTATATTTTATCGTTTCATTATTTTAAATAATATATATATTTTCGTTCTTCATTTGAAATTTGGACAGTAATAAATAGTTGAATATTTAATACATGATATGAATATGAAATTAATTATTAAGCACGAATAGAAATCATAACATGATATGAAAATATTAAATAATAAGTTATATATAAAATATATTGTGTGATTGAGTATGAGATATGATGCAAGGATATGATATGACGTATATTTCAGATATATATATAATATCAGAAGTGGTTATCAATAAATGTAATGTTGTGAGTAGGTATGTTAATTCATCCTATCAAGTTTTGGCGGATTCCGACCCGACATAAACCCTTTCACTAGCCATCTGGACTTTCGGGTTGGCGTGAGTGAGCCTGATCCCTTGGTTGGGTCCTTTGTACCCGAACCTGCACGAATTCCTACTCGATGCTCAGTTCTATAAATGGATTCCAACCCGACCCGAATCCGCACCGTAAGTTGATGGGGTCTAGGTTCCTCGACCTGGACCCGAGCTCCGGTCCTTTCTGCAGGACCCGTGCTCGAGTCCTGTCCTGTCCGCGGGACGATCTCCATCCAAGTGACATGAGTAGTCAATAAGGCTCACACGGCACCTTGACCCAGGGGTCTATCTCTGGAACCTCGGCGGGGCTGAAATCTAGATCGGCTGAAATGAGAGAGAACAGGAAGCCAGCTAGCGGCGTGTGGCCCACAGTCAAGACCTTCGTCAACCAACCGAGTAGCTTCCGGCATGCTTGCCACCTGCGTCATCCAACCCATCAATATGGTGAAGGTGCGACCAGCGACAGCGAGCCTTGTTGCTCAATCGTGAAATTCTCTCCCGGTTAATGTAATAGGGTCAGATACTTATGTTTGATGTTGCTCTCAGTTGTGTACTGATTTTCCATTTCTTTTTATGTTTAATTAGAGTGGGCTAGTACTGTTTCTTGATTCTTTGCTTCTGCTTGCAGTTTGTCCCTTGGATCATGTGAAATCCCAGATTCATAAGATGGATGCAGTCTAGTCTGGTTCACGGGACCCGAGACCCGAAGATTTTATGGGATCCGGGGCCACACTCAGACCCAGACCCGACCCTAGCTCCCAAATATTTCGAGGAAAGAACCATATCCAAAGGGCATTTGAGCTCACGGAAGGGATGGTCGCTGACAATCTGACAAACCACATACACCGGTTAAGAAGATTTAGAGCAGGTGATATGTGTGCGCGCTCATCTTTCTCAGATAAAATACAATGAAGTATGTGAGAACGTCAAGAAGAATCGAAACCAGTCCCTTTTCCCTGCTAAGAATTTGGACAAGGAACCTTGTAATGCTCCAGCAGTCAATCCAACCGAGCACAACTCTTCAGCTTTGTAACAAGAAGAATGGATCCTCTTCTACAAATCAAACTCTCTTGAGTCGATAACTTCTCTCAAATGCATTATTTGGGAGCTTCTGCAGCGTGTTTTGAAGATTGAATCAAAATGTGTTTCCATAAGAGCGGCAGGGTGCAAGTGCCCAAACAACTAGTGCATTGGATAGAGATGTTGTAAGAACATTGACTAATGCTAGATCCCACTCCTTAATCCTGTAATTATGAGACAGGAAATATGATCGAGCCCAAATTCTTAGCGAGGACATGACATCGATGTAGAGGTAATGTAATACATGTCCCTGCGATTTTTCAACTCCCATTAAACAGAAAACCTGACTGTAGCAGCTTGATCCAGGAGAAGCTTGTATAAGAATACAGGGTCTGCAATCATCCTGTGCATTACATTACAGAAAGGCTTAAACAATGATTTACAGAAATGCCAAACATATTTAAGCTATAAGCCATTTGAAATATCCAATCCGAGAGCATCCATTTGCTACAACATATCAAAGCCATTTCAAGATATAATAAATAGCTATTGCCTGCCAATAAATGCTCTAGGCATGGCATTGATAGTTGGCCTCACATTGATAGCGAGGAACTTTACCATTTGAGCCGAGCTGACTAAACCCTGCATAGATCATCATTTGAGACAATTATTACAGGAACCAGAAGCCATATAGAAAAAGAGGAACATAGAAAAGATGGATGGGAACGAGGAACATAAAGTGAGGCAAAAGATCAGAACCATTTCACAAGCTTGCCAAAATCCTGTGGGTAAGTCCATCACTGTCTTATGCCACTCACTCAACACTGCTTCTATGAATTTGAGCTCAAAGAACTGGATAAGATTCCAAAATATATATATATAAAAATTGCTCGAACCAAGAGGAATCCTGTAAGTGTAAATTAGGAATGGCATATACCTCTTTGAGCAAAATTCTTCTCCTAAAAACTCTATTAATACAAAATTCGATTTTTTAAAATTTTATAATATAATATTTATATTTTAAATATATAATAAAATTAATTTTATCTCCTAATGGATGGGTCCAATTTGATACACACGAGTGAGACATTAATATCATCTCAGGTTTCCTTAATATCATTAAATCATAATACTTCTCTTTTTTCAGGCGAAAGAAGGAGAAAGGACTGCAGAAACTTGCCTCATCTAGAAGCTGACAAGATGATGAGCCATGTCAGCAGGACTGTGACGCACTATCACCTTCATTCTCCTCATCTTATGGACAATCTGAAGAAGAGATGAGTTTCTACTTTGATGGCATTCTTTTGGAGTAGAGCTTCCATTTTATGTGGCACGTGATGTTTTCCAAGTGATTAATACCAGATATGAAAATAATGAAATGGGACTTCAAAAGTTAAAGGTGATGAAGAATCCTATACCATTAGACTAATCGAGTGGGCTGATATTCAAAAAGAGGATAGGATATTCTATCATTCCCTCATTGCTTGTTGGTTGGATAAATAACTAGAGGGACAGCATGATGATTACTTGTTCTTGTAGGCTCTCCAACCCCCTCTTGAACCTACCCAGTTATCATCTTATGCCAGCCTGCGAGGTTGTGTATATATATGTGAGGGAGGGATGCTCATGGGCTGATATTCAAAAGGAACTCTTCGTTCATCTCGCTCCTTCAATCATCAGCCCAGAATTTGAGGTTCCTGGAGATGTCCATGCTGAAGCCCGAGTTCATCTTCACCCCGCAGACTGAAGCCCACGTGCAGTCGGCTGTCATCTGCTCGAAGCAGCTCGGCATCCACCTGACTGTCCGCAGAGAGGCCATGACTATGAGGGCCCTTCCTATGTGTCCGGAACAGAGACGACCTTCATCATGATGGACCTGGCCAACCTCAGGTCAGTGTCCGTGGACATCGGCGACAATAGTGCGTGGGTACAGGTAGGAGCCACCATCGGAGAGGTGTACTACCGGATCGCGCAGAAGAGCAAGGTCCACGGCTACCCCGCTGGCATCTGCACAAGCCTGCGCATCGGAGGGCACATAACCAGGGGAGCCTACGGCTCGATGATGAGGAAGTACGGGCTTGCGGCGGACAATGTGATGGACGCCCGGATAGTGGACGCCAACGGCAGGATCCTCGACCAGGCTTCCATGGGGGAGGACCTCTTCTGGTCCATCAGAGGCGGTGGAGGTGCCAGCTTCGGGATCATCCTCGAGTGGAAGATCAAGCTCGTTCCTGTGCCTTCCGCCGTGACGGTCTTCACCGTCACGAAGGGCATGGAGGATTGCGCCACGAAGATCCTCCACAGGTGGCAGGAGGTCGTCGATAAGCTCGATGAGGATCTCTTCATCAGGGTCCTCATCCAGCCCGCCAGTAAGGCAGGAAGCAGCAGCGGCCAGAAAACTGTGACCACCTCCTACAATGCTCTCTTCCTGGGAACTGCTGACAGGTAAATATGAAGTACAAAGATATAAAAACTGTTGTGGATCATAAAAAATCAGATACATTTTCATGTGATGCTTGTATATCTCAATCGCAGAGGAAATATAATCTGGTAATCTCTGTTTTTTTGTTTTCTCTTTTTTCCAATTACAGGCTGCTGAAGATCATGGAGGTGAGCTTCCCGGAGCTGGGGCTCACAAGGAAAGACTGCATGGAAACCAGCTGGATAAAATCAGTCCTATACATCGCCGGATACCCAATCGGGACTCCACCAGAGGTCCTCCTGCAGGGCAAGTCCCTCTTCAAAAACTACTTCAAGGCCAAATCTGACTTTGTCAGGGATCCGATCCCCGAATCCGGCCTGGAAGGTCTCTGGGAGAGGATACTCGTCCAGGATAGCCCTCTCATGATATGGACACCCTACTGTGGAATGATGGGCAAGATCTCGGAGTCGGAGATTGCGTTCCCTCATCGGAAAAGCGTTATCTTCATGATACAGTACTTGAGCATCTCGTCTCAGGGTGGTGGAAGTGACAGACATATGGGGTGGTTGAGGAAGCTCTACAACTACATGGCCACGTCAACTACAGGGATCTGGACCTCGGGACCAACAAGAACACCAGCACCAGCTTCATACAGGCCAGCGTTTGGGGTGCCAGGTACTTCAAGGACAACTACGACCGGCTCGTGCTGGTAAAAACTAAGGTTGACCCAGACAACTTCTTCCGGCACGAGCAGAGCATCCCGCCCATCCCGCCGGCCCTGAGACAGGCTCGGGCTCAAGCCTTGTCATCATCCTAGATTTACCGTTTCGTTTGTGATCGATAATGCTTGTTGGGATTATGTGCGTTCAGGGATGTGCCTTGATAAATGGAGGAAATGAACCACTATGTTAATATATATAAAGGTGAAATTTTTGTGGAAAGAGGTCGGGATGAACACTACGTTAATATAATTATACCATATTAATAACTGTACAGTGATTTTTATTGATTATATAGTAATTTTTATTGATTTATTCCTACTAAATTTGATTACCTTAACTAGTTTATTTAAATAATTTATTAATTTTATTAATTATTACTCTCGTAAAATATAATTATATTTAATTAAATATAAATAAGAATAATATTATATTTGATTCAAACTTAATTTAATACTAAAATTTATAGTTTAGAAGAGATAAACACAGTATGCCAATCAATTTTCGTTTTATTTATATAGTAAACAAATTATTATCCATACTATATCTCTAAATACTATCAATAAAATAATAATTAAAAAAGAAAATAATCTATTTAAGATAAATATATCAAAGTATTTATATAAAAAATTTATATTAACATTAACTTATTTAATTAATTGAATATAATCACAAGTATTTAACTTTATATTATCTTTTAAAATATTAATAGAAAAAAAACATATACATAATTTTTTAGAAAAAAACATATACATAATTTTTTCAGTGTTTTAAGTAAACTAGATTATTATGTATTGAAATATATTTATAGTAGTATAAGAAAAATAAATAAATAAATAATAATAAAAATATTATTTTAAGAATGAATCCATTTATTATAATTTAAAATAATAAACATGTAAAAAAGGATAAAATTTAACTAAATACATATATTAGAAGAAATAAGGATAATGATAATGAAATAACAAGTGATAATTATTAAGTAAAAATGAGAATAATTGTTTAAAGTTGAGTATTTTTCCTACTCAATAATTACGAAAAAATATAAGATAAATTTATAATTTTAGTTCGAGTAAAATTAGTTTGTGTATATATATTTATTTAAAAGTTATAATTTATAAATAATATAACATTTTAAACCTTATAAATTAAAAACCTTTATCTATTTTATTTAATTTATAATTATATTTTTAACAGTACAATATATATGTTATAGTTAATTAACAGGAGGCATGTGCTATTTAATTTATCAAACCTAAAACAGCTACCAACCGCTGCGACACTCGGGAGCCGGCGATTCCTTCCTCCATGTGGATGATGCCGGAAGATCATTTAGCCACTTGCATGTCGGATAGGAACGAGGAGCAATAAGGGGAAAATTCTCTAACGTTCACTTCTCTTGTACCCCAAGTTGGGGGCAGCAAGGAATCACTTTATCCATCGACTAATCGTTCCCACAACAACAATCAACAATCAACCATGTAGTGTCCCATCTCCCACCCCCATCGGCCATCATCGAGACACTGGCCACTAGCGGCCTAGCCCAACCATGTAATCATCAGCCAACTACCTTGCATTAAACAGCCAACAGTGTTTTACCTAAACTACTCTCCACACCCACACCCACACCCTTCTACTTTATACCCATCATTCTCCCCATTCTCTTACCCATGGACCCCCCAAGCGTCCTTGTCTACTCATTCAACTATTTGAATTACCTATCTACGACCATCTCAAGACACACGATCTGGAACACAAAGTTATGATCGTGCCTCTATCTACGAGGTGACAAAGAGTTCCCTTTTGAAGAAAGTACTATAGTCGCCATTCATATGGTCAATTCCGAGCCCATGAAAAAAAGGTCCCAATAAGAAAACGTTCAAGGCCATTTTAGAGAGGACGTTGGAAAAGTTCAGAAAAGCCATGTTTGCTGGTCAAGCCTCTAGGAGATATGAACTTGCTGTCTTAGCCCCTTTGCACCCTCTAAAGATAAGGAAAATAATTAAAAAAAATAAAGCACCTCAAAAAATGGAATAAGAAAGTCATCAGCCACATCCAAACCATGATCTCCTGAGTATCCGGAGGTTGGCATCTCAGTCGCCAATTTCTCTAGCACCTGCACTTTTGTGTCGCCTTTGTTTGGCTGTTTGGGCATCACTTTCAAGTTTGCGGAGATGGATTATGTCGCTAAGGTAATTCTGTTCTTTAATTCAGTTTTTTCAGCTCCGACTTCTTGGATTCAGGTCGCATATCGGTGGAGCAGGAAATAGATTCTTACTGGATTATGGTTTTTCCATTGCAATATGTAGCTCTCGATTGCACCTATTAATTAATTATGTGCTTGGCTTTTAGACTGGGGCTCTTCCGAGAATGATTACAGTGATTGGTTTCTGATTATTCCGAGTTGCAGGAGAATATATTGTTGTTTGAGATTATTTACTCCGTGCATATTCTTTTGTCCTCTGTTTTAATGATCTTGCAGTGGTTGGTGTATATGTAGCCATTTCCACTGCATCTTTGTTTATGTGCCAATGGTTGATGTTATGACAGCCGGCAGCCATACCAGAAACCTTTTGCCGGTCAAGTGGGCTCTCATAATCAGAGTACTCTTTTGAGTAAATCCTACTCACAGAGTATGTCTTCTGCTTCCAGCTCTTTGAAACTTGATCTCTTGATATTCTCTTGGAATTGAGGGTTCCATGATATCCAATGCAAACTTAATTGTTAGAATGGTAACAACAAATAGACAGTTTCATATAGGTATGCAACAAATGAACTAGACATGAATGTATGGATAAAAGTTGTTAAAATTTTCCCTTTGAATGTTGTAGCATTCTATATGGAGAAATAATAGTAAAACACTATAATCATAATGTATATCTTTAGCTATTGAATTTTGGTTGGCCATTTTGCTGTCTTGATCATCTCATTCGAACCTAAGGTTGGGGTTTTGTGGATAAATCAATTTTATACATTCATAATTTAAACCCAAAGTATATGAAATTGAATTATTAGTTTGGGAAGACAATAATCAATTTAAGCATCACTTGCCTTCTTCATTGTGTAACATATGTCAATCTTGATTTGGTAAGAGATGGAAATCCCCGCTACTAGCATTGTTTTAGGTCTAGATTATCCCTTTGGTAAAAATGCAAGAATTCTCTATGTTATTCTATTAGTTCCCATTATGATAGTCAAGAAACCTCTACAGTGTAACCTTTTGTGCATGAATTTCGGCCCCTTCTTGGTTCATGGCTTATCAAATTTCTTATTTAGTGCTGAAAAAATATTGAAAGCCATCATAGCGAGTTCAAATACATGTCTTGTTGCTCCCCGTTTCAATGAACTTCATCTATAGTGTAGAAGTGTCTTAGTTTCTTCCCTGCAAAGGAGATGGGTGGTTTGTGGATTACGTTATATTATTTATATACACATATATTCAGATACATATTTCTAAGGCAGTCTCTTCTAAGTGTTTATCCCTGGATGCTTATGGATTTTCCCTTCTTTTGAGTTGAACATATGGGTTTTTCTCTTCGCGGTTATCCATTGGCTTGCTGGAGAAAATTATGTGACTACTTATTTGTGCTCAGTTACTACTTATATTTGGCCCCAAAGAAGTTATTACTAAATGGAACTTCATGTATTCTTTCATCTACTATTGGCAGGGGAAATTCTTTGAAAGGTCCAACATCTACTATTGGCAGGTGTTTCCTTTGATAAATGAGCTGAAGGACCTGAATTTATTCTTTTTTGGGGGAGGTGGAGGACTGAGCCGCATGTCCTTGATAGAGATTGTGCATGATCTACAGTACACCATAACATACCCACCCACCCCCACCTACGTGTATATATTGTAATGCAGCTCCTTAATGTAATACTGTGAATATTTCTTTGCGATGATTCTTACTTCTTTCTTTGTCTCACTGTTTTGCTCTCTTAAAAGACTCGGACATGATTCATATGGAGAGTTACATCAATGCATATGTCAACGGACTATGTCTTGACTGGTGTATATCAATGTCATGTTTGATCTTATTTGTCGTATATTGATGATTAAGAATGTGATGTAATTAGCTTTTTGTCCAATTTTCATCCTGGTTGATTAAAAACTCGGTTCTAATTCACACCCTATAAGAGTGGAACCTGATTTGGGTTCTGGATCCATCGGATCTGATTAGCAGTACAATCAAATTGGACTCGGGTAATGATGTAACCCGATTTGGATTCCGGACCAATTTGGTTTGTACCTGGTGCGACTCGAGGATTCGACCGCGGGTCCATAGTTATTTAACTCAACTTACCGCCAGTCAAGTCTGGCAGCAAGAACCCTAGGTTGGGTCCGGATTTGCATGAACCCAATCCAATCGGGTTAGTTTGCTACTCTAGTTGATTAATAGGATAGAGAGAGCAAAATATTATTAAACAAAAGATAAATATAATTTGGAGACATAAGAGTATAGCCGACATTGGTGGTGTGTTGCTTAGACTTGTCAATGGCTTAGGTCGGGTTCTATGCAACCTAACCCTCTCTTGAGTTCGGGTCTTTACCTTTAGACCTGAACTCGAGAATTAAATTCAACCGACTCTGTACTCAAATTGGACTCATATAGGTGTTGTATGTGTTAGATTAGTCGACTAAATTAGATCAATTACTTAAAAAAATGATATATTTTTTACCTATTGGTAGTTTATATATTTTTTTATCTAAATAGAATTGGTTAACTCAACTTCACAGTTAAAAATGTAAACTCATTACACAAGTCTATTATCCAAATTGTAATATAAAAATATAAATTTGAGACGAATGACTCATAATAATACAAATATGTCAATTTGACTAAACTATTATTTATTTTATTTGTAAATAACGTGAACTACTAATAAAATAGTGATTTCTAAATTTTAATTGGTTAATACGAACTAAATGTACGGGTCGAGTTAACGATAATTTATTGCGTATAAAAAGTTTGCTCTAATCAAATAAAAACAATCCCCAAATTGTAACCAAATAAACTATTCCAATTATGGTTTGTTTTATGTTTAAATAGTTTGTTTTGTATTGTTAGATTTAATATATATATATATATATATATTTATTATTAATTTTAATATTTAATTATTTTTAATTTTAAAAAATTTGACATGAAATATATTATTTTATGTCATTTTTGTGTTATTTTATAGAAATAAAATCGACTTATAATAATTAAGAAAGTTTAATATTATCTAAATAATATGGTAGTTATATTCAATAATTCAACTAAAACTAATTACATCTAATAATAATTAACTAACAATACAATAATTATTTAATTATTTAAATAAATTAAGATAATAAAGACATGTAGTTACTTTTATTATTTGGAACTTGAAATTAAAATTCGTGATAATGATTATGTATAGTTTGTTCCACCTTTTTAAAATAAAATTTTAATTAAATAAATACAACTGTGAGTAATTAAATTGTGTGGTTTGTAGTAATTTGATATTTATAGGGAAGTAAATTGATTAATTTGAAAATATTAAAATTTTTTTATAATATACTTTTTCTAGGGAGATTAAGTGAGATAAAAAATAAAAAAAATTAACCTTTAAATTAAATTAAATAGTTTATTAGATATTATATATATAATTAAATTATATTAAATATATTTTTTACAATAATTTTTTATGTATATTATTTTTATATTATATAATTGTATATAAAATATTATTAATATATACATTTATTTAATATAAGAATAAAAATAAATAAATAATAATATAAACACTAAGTAAGAATATTAAAGTAATTTAAAAAATAAATAACAAATAATACTAAAATTAGTGTATTAAATTCTATGGTAAATGAAGAAATTTAAATATAATTCACCACCACTCCCAACCCCTATATTTTTATTATCAAATAAGCAATTATTCTACCATTACAAACCACTTTGTTTTCCAAATCATTTTAAAAAAATGAATAAATATATAATAGAAAAAGCGCAAAACTATACAAATATAAAAGTGTAAATTATATTAAATTGTTACATTTATAACATTTTCTTTATATAGGAAGAAAATGATAAACAAATGTAAATAAATTAATTTAGAACTATTAATATAATATAATTAATACACAATAAATTATAAGTTACAAACATTTAAATAACCACATTTAATCTAAAGAAACAATGATAAAATAATTTTTTGGTGAATATATCTGTAATTTGAGCATTAGTGCCAATAAAACAAATGATAAGTTCTTTGTTAGCTACCATTTCTTGAAAAAAGTGATAATTTATATCAATATGCTTGGTACGCGCATGAAAAACAGGATTATCACTTATATAAATTACAGATAAATTATCACACCATAAAATAGGAGAATTTGAAGGTGAGAATCCAAGTTCACGAATAAAAAATTGAATCCAGATTAGTTCAACTGTAGCATTTCTCAAAGTTTTATATTCAGTTTTAATGCTAGATCGTACAACTGTGCATTGTTTCTTAGCACTCCATGAAATCAAATTACTGCCAAGAAAAATTGAGAAATCACTGATAGAATGTCGATCATCAAGATTACCAGCCCAATCGGCATCGGAGAAACAATGGAGTTGAGATTGAGAATTCTTCCAAAAATAAAGACCATGACTTGATGTGCCTTTGAGATATCATAGAATTCGCTTAACTGCCACCCAATAAGATGTAGTTGGTTGTTGAATAAATTGGCATACTTGATTAACTAAATAAGAAAGATCAGGTCTTGTCAGTATGAGATATTGAAGAGAACCAACGACCTATCGATAAAGGCAAGAATCATCTAGAGGAGTTCCATTATGAATAGATAGGCGAGAGCCCGTAGTAATAGGGGTTAATGAAGGTTTGCAATCAACCATAGTAGCTCAAGTAAGTAGATCAGAAATATACTTCTGTTGAGTTAGAATAAGCCCACTGGAATGTGAATGTACTTCTATGCCAAGAAAGTGATGTAGCGTGCCTAGATCCTTGATAGAAAATTCTTATTTGATGGCACTGAGAATGGAATCCATAGGAGCATTACAAGATCCTGTGAGTATAATATCATCTATATAAACCAGAAGAAAAATGACAAAATTTAGGGTTTTGTAGATGAATAGGGATGTATTAGCCAGTGATGCTTCAAAGCTAAGGGTGAGTAAAAATGTACTCAAACGAAGAAACCATGCTCTAGGTGTTTACTTTAAACCATATAAGGACCGACGAAGACGACAAACGTGATGAGGACGTGATGAATCAATATAGCTTGGTGGTTGAGCCATGTAAACCTCTTCATCCAAATGACCATGAAGGAAAGCGTTGTCAACATCCTGTTATCGAATATGCCAATTATGTTTGACAGCAATAGAGAGTACAATACAAATAGTAACTGGTTTAATGATTGGACTAAATGTAGCATAATAGTCGATACCTTCTTGTTGAGAAAAGCCTTGAGCTACTGGACGAGCTTTACATCTAGCAATAGATCCATTATGATGTTACTTTAATTTGTAGACCCATTTACACCCCCACAATATGCTTGTTGGTTGGAGCAGGAACAAGATCCCATGTGTTATTTTTTATAAGAGCATCATATTCAACATTTATTGAATGAACCCAATATGGATATTTTTGTGCTTGCTTGAGAGTTCGAGTTTCCTGAATAGAAATAGTAAGAAAAGCCCCAGAAGTTATTTGAAAACGACGTGGGGGTAATGTACCATCTTGTGACCTAGTAATCATGCGATGTGTGGATAAAGTAGAAATATCATTCGGAGAAGCTAAAGATTCAGCATTAGAGTGTTCAATGATAGGAGAGTGAGTAGATGGAGATAGCTCATCAGATATTGTTATTGGAGAATTAGATGCAGGTATTGAGGAAAAAGAAAAAGAGGAGAGAGAAGGAATAATAGAATTACCCAGAATCGTTGGAGTTGTACTAGCTGTTGACAAACACTTATCAAAAGGAAAGTTAGTCTCATTAAAGTATATAGTTGGACTAATATAGATACACCCTATTTGTGGATCAAGACATCGATAACCAATAAAATCAATAGGATACCCAAGAAAGACACAAGGTTTGGAGCGAGATTAAAATTTATGAGTTTGATATGACCGAAGATAGGGAAAGCACAAATATCCAAAGACTCGTAAATGAGTGTAGATTGGTGGAGTTTTGTAAAGAATTTAGTAAGGAGATTGAGATTGAAGTGTACAAGTAGGTAATCTATTGATTAAATAGACTGTAGTTTCAAATGAAAAATCCCAAAACTTGATGGGAAGATGAGCATGATTTAGAAGTGTGAGTCCCATATCAATGATGTGTCTATGTTTTCTTTCTGCAGATCTATTTTGTTGGGGGTGTGTGGGGGCATGAAAGATGATGAGTGATCCCATTATTTTGAAGTTCATCTTGAAAGATTACAGATAAAAATTCTTTGGCACCATCTGATTGAAAAAATTTAATTTGGGTGTCAAATAGATTTTCAACACGTAGTTGGAATGTATGAAAGATTTGAAGAGCCTTTGAGTAATTTTTCATAAGGAAAAACCAAGAATATTTACTATAATCATCAGTAAAATGAATATAGTAAATATATCCAGTAGAAGATCGGACTGTAGCAGGTCCCTAAATATCAGTATGTACTAGCTGAAAAGGACGAATGTTTTTATGATTAGTAAGAGGAAAAGACTTTTGAGTAATTTTACTCAAGGAATAGGCATCACAAAATATAGTACCAATAGAATTACTTTCTATTGAATTTGTGGATAAAAGTTGAGATACAATAGGAAATGTAGGATATCAAAGTCTATTATGCCAAATGTTGCGAGATATTTGAACACTTAGAATGCGAGGACTAACTGATGATAAGTGTGTTGCGCGCAGACAGTACATGCCTCCTTTACGAGCTCCTCGAAACAATTCCTAATGAGTGAGACAATCCTTTACAACAAAAAAAATGAGGGTGAAACTCAAAATAACAATGATTATCTTAAGTAAATTGGAAAACAGATAATAAGTTCATGGAGATAGTGGGAACATATAATACTTTAGTTAAAGTAAATCGTCTCAATGAGTTTGAAAAGAAAATTGAACCGACAGAGAGAATTTTTAAACCTTATCCGTCTCCAATAAGTAATTGTTTAGGATGAGCTACATTTTCCTGTATAGATAAATGTGTCATGTCATTGGTCACATGGTTGGTGGCGCCGTAATCTATATACCAGTTAAGAGTATGAGCTACTGGATCATTGTCGTGGGCTATGTTGACTTTAGGGGTTTTGTAGTTTGTTGGAAATTGAGGACAATCAGGAACAATGTGGCCTAATTTTTGACATCTTTGACAAACAGAAGGATAATCCCATTGTTGATAATTGTGTGTGTCTGACTTATATGCACCGAAAACTGACCCATGATATATTCTGTGCGTATTAGCTTGTTGTCGATTGTTATTTTGTGGTTGCCATGATGCCCGATTATAAGAGCACACATGTTAAGTGACATGTTGCCTTTCAGATTCTGATGATAGACTATTCATGCGGGAGCCTAACACATACTCTCGTTCTTGATTTATATATGTGATTCTAGGGTTCGAGAATTGCCCTTGAATCGAAGGTGAGAAACGGGGTCGATGCTCCGAAAATCGCCTTGGGAAAAAGGAGTTGGTAGATCCACGATGATAATGGCGAGTGACACCGGCGAATGACGATATTGTGGACAAGCAAGAACTCATGAGTGGTGATGGTAAGATTCCTCTACTAATTTTGTAATTGAGCTTGGCTTCTTCAGAAATGAGCATGGATTTAAGTTCATCTAAACTTGTTTGCTTGAGTGTAGGAGTGAGGGCCATGTAAGGTGACTAATATTGTTCTCCTAACCCAGCGAGAATTCTGTTTTTTATTTTAGATTCAGGTTTAAGAAGGCCAATCTGGGCATAGCTGGTGGCGAGACTGGTGATGGACATCAAGTAAACTCCTGTTTATGTTGCTACAGCTGAAGAACTTATGTTAATTATGTAGGTTCCAAAAAAAAAATATGAAAGTTAGCAAGTGAGGTTGATGGTGAAATAATGATGGAGATATAGTAAGAATAGAATAAATTTAGATAATCTTCTAATGCCAATAAAAACTGAATAAAATGAATTTAACCAGCGTAGCTAGGATGTAGGATCTAATTGCATTAATAAGAATTCTCTAATATCATGAAAGAAATGAAGAAATATAGAATAGAAATAGGGCAAAACTAAATAGATATAAAAGTGTAAATTGTATTGTATGGTTACATTTACAACATTTCCTTTATATAAACAAATGTAAATAAATTAATTTAGAACTATTAATACAATATAATTAATATACAATAAATTATAAATTACAAATATTTAAATAACCACATTAAATTTAGTTATTATCATTCAATTCAAATACGTATTATAATTGGTAAATAAAAATAATAATAATTATTACAAAAAAATATATATATTTAGTATCAACATCCACTTTAGATACTAAATTTATCATTAAATCAACAACATTAAAATTCTCTACAAAAATAATATTTTCAATTATTAGTATAATCTAACCTATTATACAAATATACATTTTATTAGTAAAAATAACTTACAGAACAAATTTTATTGTAGTGGGCATATAATGGTTTTAATAGTAGCATCATTATATCTACTTTTGTATTGTACAGATAATTCTCTTTCAATTGGTGAATATAGATTACAAAATAACTCTAATAAAGAGAACAACTAATACATCATTTCTCATATTTTATAGTATATTATATTTTAAAAAATTCACCTTTTACTAATTTAATACATTAAATTTATATTTAACTTCTATAATTTTTTTTTATCCAAAAACATTTATATATTCAATAAAATTTTTTAATATATCAATACTTGTAAAATGGATTGTAAATACTTTTTAACTTCTATTTATTGATTTCCTATCTTCATTACTCTCACTAATAATCTACTCTTTCCTAGATAATATAAATATTAATAATTTCTTAAATACACTAATAATATTATTTATTTTTAATTTTATTAAAATAATATTTTTAACTTTTCATGATAAATAAAAAATTATATAAATTTTTAATATAATATTCATGTTTAACCAATATTTATCAAATTTTCTTACCAAATACTAGAAATACCACGATACTCATACCCATCGAAAGTAGGTTAATAACACAAATAATTGATAGATATATATTTATAATATAATATCTTTTAACATAAAGTATATTTGTTATATCATAAAATACATTAACTTTTCAATAATTTAATTTACTATTAACCAATCAAGTTTACTTATCAAGTATTTGTACTTAAAATCACTCAAGTTCAATAAAAAAATATATTTTTGCAGTTTAATACTACTCTTTAACTTTAAATAAGAAGAGTTTTAACAAATTATACAATTTAAAACAATTTTCTTATAGTGAATTTAAATGGTTGTCTTCTCAAATTTATTGTTCAATATAATAAGTTATTACATATATTATCAATATTATCTCCATTAGTATTATAACTCTACTTTTACCCTCAAATTAAAAATATGGGTATAATATTCTATATACAGTATATTCACTCCCAAAATAAATTATTTTAAAAAAAATTTATCGATAATTATATTTATCTTATAGTTGTTTGTTAAAAAATTATTTAATTTAATAGTTGATAATTTCAAATCTATATTATAATTAACTAATAAACTTCTAAGATACTAATAAATTACTTCACCAATACATTAAATAACTTATAAAATAATAAATAATAAATATTATAATTAAAATAAAAATAGAAAATATATACTTAAAAATATATTTTAATATTTAATTTTACAATATCACATTATTATTAATATAATAATTAGTTATTACCGTATAATTATTTTCACCCACTCCAATGGAATTATATAGGTAAAATTAACAAAACAAAAGTGTAAAATAACTCAAAGTTGGGGACTGCTCCAGGCTAGAAGGGAAATCACAAACTCATCTGTAAAATAATAATTTTTTTAACCCAAAAATTTTAATAAAAAATTAATTGAATTTGAAAATAATTTAATAGAGGAATTAAAATAATAATTAAATTATTTTGACATCGAATAAAGTATTATTAACTAGTAGGCGGACAAATTTATTTAAACTTACCATTCTTACTATTTTGTCCAAAGCTGGTAAAGGAAGATATACTTGTTAATTTTATTCTTTGAGAACTGAATAACAATGTAAGAATTTCATTAACGGAAGTCACCATAATTACCCCTGCATTAAAATGGGAAGAATCAATTAGAATAAGGGACGCCTCACTTATCAGAAAAAAGCTTCCTAATATCATACTGTATATGCCGAATAAAACACTTAATTTATTTTACAGATCCAAAGACCCCGAGATTTTTCTAACAAGTCACATCTTGGGATGGATGCCTCCTAGAGGGCGCCCACAATAGGGGAAGGAATTGGGTTAGGCTTAGTTGTCATACTCACCTACCGCTACAGCCTACTCCTACTCCTACTCGCAACTGAAATATGGGATATGATTGAATGAAATGAATCCGGCCGAGAGTGTCACTGTTAGCCCCGTTGGCATCATCTTCACCGACAGAAATAGCCGATTTCTAGATGGGTCTGTCAAATTTAAGAAGCAGATACGTTGGTTGAGCCAAATCCGAACCTATCCAAACTATTTTAATATATCATCACACGGGTGTCCATCACTAAAATAATTGCTCGAACTTCCACTGCGCGCATGTGTAGCGGTAGCGGTGATTTTCTCCATTACTTAAAAGGACTTCAAATCGAATCCTTGCTTCTCTTGGTACAGTGGATGATGTGCTAATCACCCAACTTGTTATAATCCACGAGGCAAATTAAGCATGTAATAATAGAAAAATATTGAATTACACTACTCAACTAAAAAAATACAATTTATTAAAAAGTTTACACACAACACTCAGTTTTTTTAATATTTTTTTACATTTTATTTTTTTTAAAGAAAGTGTGTATATTTTTTTTATTGAACTCGTTGAATAATATAGTACTCACCAACTAAGAAATTTCTACCCATCTTCTCCAAGTCAATGATAAGATGTACGATGATGGGAGAAATAACTAATACTTTATTTAATAGTGAGTGAGTGACTACTGCATAATACATAAAAAAAATAACAATTAAGATATTATACCGTGAAAATTCATATATGCCTTAGTCTCATATTTTTTTTCAAGGTAAATTATTCATTAATGCATATTTTTAATTCAAAATATTAATACATATAGTAATAAAAGTTAAAATTTATGCCGTGATAGCTCTCCGCTCCCCACTAATTATTTAATTAATATATAAATTAGTTTGAATCTTTCAAATTAGTATAATTATTTATTTTTTGTTCTATTTATTATAAAAACTCTTTAAATTTCTAGTACAAATAGTTAATTGTATCTATATAATATTACAATTTTCAAATTAATAAAAAATAAATTTAAACAAATTGGAAATATTCCAAACAAATTTTGTACTGTGTGTATAACAAAGCATATAAAAATTTACCAATATGGTACAATTTATAATGTTTTTGTTATAGTTGTACACTTTAATAATTTTTATATCAATTGTAAACAAAAAAGAGTATTTATACTAACGTGTAAGATTTTAAATTGTTTATATATATAATTTTAAACTTTTCTCTATGAAGTAATAACATTTGGAATGCAGGGAAAAAAAAGCATTAGAATGTACAATGCTATGAACATGAATTGATCCCTTTAGAGCCAACCGACATTAATTGGTTCTAAATCGAATAACAGATAGATTGTGCCACGTGCATGTTATCTTCTGCTATTAGGTTTCCGAAGTAAAAAATTTGGAACTTGAGTTATGCCCTACTGAGAGATGATGTTCAAGAGGGAAGCCCTTGTTCTGATCAGCTGCCTGAAAATGCTCTCCAGACCATCCTCGATTCTCCCAACGTTGAAATCCAATTCCCCTAGCTGCTTTCTCACTTTTTGATGCAGAATCTCGAAATCTCCGAATCTCTTTACCTTGTACAGAGACCTCAATGAAGCATCGATGCCCTCCATGTTATTCAGATCTCCACCTTGCCTATGTATCATCCTTGACATCACCGAGCCCCTGGCTTGTCTCGGTTGAGCCAGGAACGAGAACAGGAGATGGAACACCAAGATGCTCGATAGTTGTACTTGTATTAGCATTCGAATGATCTCCGAGAGTTGATCATCCTCGTTGCTTGAAACTGAGGGTGATACTCCTATAATTTCGTTTCGCATTTGTTTCAGTGAAGCGATGAGCCCCTTAACCTGTTTCTTCACTGTCTTCCTCAATTCGGCAAAACGGGCAGCCTCCACCTCAAGGCTCTGGCCAGTCTTTCGCCTCCTGATCGTCGACTGAAGGTCCCGGACCCGTTCCTTGATTTTCCACAGGAGTTCCCTTGAAATGGCACAAACATCTAAGATCTTTACCGACCCTTCCAAGAGTCCCTCGACCGACTTCTCCTGTCGATGCTTGCCTAGGATTTGTTGGGCATTTCTCCTGCAAAGAACCTCTTCAAAGCAGCAGAAGTAGATCTCCTTGGCGCGGGGGAGACCCTCAAGGACCGAGACGGAAGATGAAGTGCAAGTCGCGGACCACGACCTGAACTCGTTGAGCTTCTCATCAATCTTGGCATATGTTGGGTGTAATTTTGAGGGCAAGCTTATGGATCGGACGTGGAGCTTGATGGGGTTCTTGGGTGAAGGGCAAGCCATTGCTTTGTGTTGCTGCTTTCTCTTCTCTAATGGCTTGAATTTGAGATGTTATTGTCCTAAGCCAAACCATGGACATTCTATTATATAAGCTCCAGAATGGCTAGTTAACTTATTAAGCATGTGAAGATAGACCGTGTGCTATCCTCTGAAATAATTGTGTAGTCACATCTGGGGCAACATTGGTTCAATCATTTGGCACTAAATAAATCAAGAATGAGTTGTCTTCAGCGGCCCTATCACCTCTCCCTTATTTCTAAGTATCAACATTGAACGTAGATTTACTAACAAAAAAAGATGCCCAATTAATTACCAACTAATATACATCAATATGTAAGTCGAGATTTTGATATGCCGAGGAAATAGGGACTTGCATATGATAATAAATAGTAAGAAGTAGTGAAGGATGGAGATTTAGGGATCTTGTGATTATTGAAATCCTAATCCCCAAGCTGTGGTTGGAAGGGTCGTAGGACCAACAAAATTAGGCAGTCGTTGAGTTCTTTAATGTGTGCACGAGTGGCTTGTCCCATCTCTATCTCTGAGCTGTTTGATCCCATTTTTTTTTCTTGTCCTTTCTCTTTATTTGTCGAGTTCCTTGGTCGGTCCATTTTTTATTCTAAAGTGAAAGGTTCGGTTGTATTGTAGGCTGATCCATTGATTTCCCCTTAGACTTCCGTTGAGAAATTCTATATAGCTAATTTGAATTCAAATTCATCATATTACCTTATCTTTTAACTCCTCAATTCAACCATAACCCATTTTATCCATCGAACAAAATTGTTGCACGTTGTAGATGAATATTATGTTTGTGTGTATATACTTTATTGAAAATGGAATGGTTGAAGCAATTGAATTTATTTGAATCAAATTATTTTATTTCAGAGTTTTTGTATAATTTCTCAATTATTTCATTAATTGGTTTAAAATGATTACAATTAGGTCAGTTAGTATGTTATTATATAAAATTTGAGTGTACGACTACTTTTGGGTGATTTGAGAAAGTATTAATAAAATAAAATTTTTACGGTGGTATTCATTCAATTATATCAAATTCTTTCTTTCCACTCTTCTTGTTATAAGATTACAAATCCGATCTTTTCTTCAAATTGTTGATCAATTTCCTTCTATATTAAGGAGTTTTCACAATTTTTATGTAATATGGTATCATAGTCATTCAGGAGGTCCAGAAAATCAACCTATTGAAGCATTTACAGAACCAAGATTGGAGCTTTGAAGTGGATCTGAGTTACCTTTGTTGAAACGTTAAGGAAAAAGAAGTCAGATGTCAAAGACTAAGGCTTCACCCACTCAGATGATCTTTCGGATGACCACTTTCAAGTAATTTTCCATCCTAATAACTCTAATGACGTGTATTTGAATTCAGCCAATATCTTTCACCTTCATCCTTTCGAAAACACGTATCCGATTCTCATTTAACACATTCTTCAGAGTACCAACACCAATTATTATATGCGGTGCTAGTTAATGATCATTGCATTTGTCATAAAAAACAAGTGTAAATATGATGATGGGGGTGTTAAACAATCAAAAACTGTATCCTATTTATAATCTACAGTCAAGAAATAATTCCATCATAATTTCTTGGTTAAACATTTTGAGGTCCAAATACATAGCTACAAGTTTGCTTTATTTCAAAACTGCATTTGAAATATGAGAAGGTGAAGAGTTGAAGCGATGCTTTTAGAGAAGTTGTAACGAAATTTTTAAAAAATAAAATAAATCAAATTTGATGAGAAATCAAATAAAAATCTGAATTGAAAGAAAAAATCAAATTAGATTGTAAATCGATTACTGAGTAAAAAATTAAAATTTTTAGAAAAAGTAGCATGGATGAATTCAGGTATGGGAAAAAATGATTTAAATTATTGAGGTAGGTGTAGTTGAAAAGTTGACCCTCTTGCATGTATATAATATCTTGAACCATCATAATTGCATGTATATAATATCTTGAACCATCATAAATGGTGGTATGAGTATCATAAAAATTTAATTTATAAATAACCATAAAAAAGGGTGTGTCACGGAAGATTTCAGAATTTTTATGGATATGAAACTTACCTTTATCTAGAACGAACGGTGGTGTTAGCTAGAGGGGATCGAAAGTAGTTTCTGGAATTAATTGAGTTATGGTTGAGTGCTATCAGAATTACCAAATTTAGTGGTTTGAATTGAAAGTTATGTACCTGTTAGTAAGGTCACCAAAAAATTCAGCAACCTTATTTATATAGAGAATTCTAGTCTGCTAGTATGTGAGGGAGTGATCACATCTTATACGGGAAGCTTGGGTTACCAAGTATCAATTAGCCCATCTCTATAGTTGGTCGAATTGGACCCTATTTACCTCACTTTCCATTTAATTCTTATTGGGACAAAATGTTGGAATTGCATAAAATTGAGTCAATTTTTGGGTTTCGGGTCGGATCGACGCATTAAGTCGAGCAAAGAAGACGAATACGTATGTGCATGGATGAATCATGTGCCCGTGTGTGTGGTGTGTGTTGTGCGCTCGACATACAAGCCGGTCAGTTCGCACTATAGTAAGTTAGTTTTTGGTAAATAAATTGATCAGTTCAGTAAAGTTTAATTATTTTTTTGACTAATTCACCTCCAATTGTACCGACTCTTGATGTGATTTATTTTTTTAAAATTTCTTATTCAATTACCTATAAATTTGACTAAAAAATATCTATTTTTTATTTATCTATCACATTCTAAAACTTGGGGATTTTACTGCTATAAGTTGGTTCAATCGGTTTTGGCTGATTTACTTCCAATTCGATCGGGTCTTGTCCCAATTTATTTTTCTTAAATTATCTTGTTTACTTTTCTACAAATTGGACTTAATAATTTTTATTTTTGGATTTATAGAACCACTTATAAGAATAGGAAGTTTTATTTCTTAAATCGATTCAATCTTGATTCGAACTATTTTTTAGTCAAACTTTTCTTGATTAAGAGTTTTTTTAGGATAATTTTATTAACTTACTCGTTCTCTAAAATTATAGTGTGAACTAATCTTTAATCCGATTCGATTTACAATATTTGTTTGGATTTTTATTCTTAATTTAATATCGATTTTTATTATCATTATATTTAGATTTTGATATTACAACTACTACTATTATTTTTATGAATTTTAAAAATATAAACTAAAATTAATGTTTATAAAATGAGTTAAGGTTTAAAGATGTACAATGATTTATATGTTTTAAGAAGGGATGGGTGGGTTGAATTTTCAAAGCTAGTATCAACTCGATAATTTTATAAAATAATAATTTTATTTGATGGGTTAAATAGTAAGTTAATTCTTAACTTTTGAATAATTGTATGGTTGACTATAAATAAATCTGTTTTATGTGATGTATATAAATAATTGTTTGTAATTAAGAAGAATGATAATCAATGATTAAAAGGCTAAAGAGGTTCTGTTAATATTTGAAGTGTACTAATTATATTATTCCTATATAATAAATAGAATATAAATACTAAATTTTCAGAATCGAAAATAATATTTAAAAAATAAAAAATAAAAAATAACATTTTATGTTTTTAATCGAGTAAAAATAGCCTTATCAGATATGACTGATATAGAGATAAAAAAAAAAGATATGACTGATGTATTTTATCTCAAGGTGGCATGGCAGATGCCATAAAGATGTCAGAGCAGTTGGACTCTGACCTCGCCATAATACCCTAGCAGATTAGCACGACCATCATTGGTTTCCTCTCTCAACCAAACACACAACTGTGGCCGCGGCCGCCGTGCATCCCATCCAATGTACCAGTCAAAGTCGAAACCGCCAGCCCGCCAACCGCTGCCGAAGGAGAGGCCGACAGCATGGCCCTTCATGCTCGTAACAATCTTCTTCATCCCTGTCTTCGCCGCCATTGCCGTCTACCAGTATGATTCCTTCGAACCCGCTGAGCTTCCCGTCGAAGAGATATTCAGCCGGCCGGAAATGGTAGCACCGAAGGTGAATGGCCGGATGCTGGACGGCTCTGAGCGGGTCGGCAACGGTAAACTGCCCGGCCCGGAGGATTTGGCATACGACGCCGAATCAGAGGTCATCTACACGGGATGCAACGATGGGTGGGTGAAGAAAGTCAAGATCAACGAATCTACAGTGGAGGAATGGGTCAACACGGGCGGCCGCCCCCTTGGGGTCGTCTTGGGTCGGCACGGGGAGCTCATTGTGGCCGACTCCGAAAAGGTTGGATCTTTACTTATTAAAAAGGTTGAACTTTTTTTACTTACTCTGTTCAATTTCACAGCAAAAGAATAAATCCGAGAGAGACGCATGTTTGCAAATGTTATACCCATTAATCACAATTATGTGACAAGTGCTGGTCTGAAAACAGGGACTTCTCAGCCTGTCTCAAGCAGGTGCAGTTGAGCTATTAACGGACGAGGCAGAGGGTTTGAAGTTCAGATTAACCGATGGCGTGGATGTTGCTGAAGATGGCGTCATATACTTCACGGACGCTTCCTACAAGTACAGATTTAAAGATTTCATTTGGGACATTTTAGAGGGAATGCCCCACGGACGGCTCATGAGCTTTGACCCCAAGACCCGCCGGACTCAAGTCCTGGTTCGACACCTCTACTTTGCTAATGGGGTTGCCGTCTCACCAAATCAGGATTTTGTGGTGTTCTGCGAAACTACCATGTAAGTAAATTTGCAAGTGAGAACCCCAACATGATGATTAATGTTTGGTCCCTCTGAAATGAAGGATTGGTGAATGAGGCAAAATGTACAAAATGGTAATTGATATTTGCAGGAGCAGGTGCCGAAGATTTCACTTAACTGGCGAGAAGAAGGGAACAGTGGATACCTTGGTGGAGCATTTGCCTGGAACACCTGACAACATCCGATACGATGGAGAAGGACATTATTGGATTGGTCTAGGAATGGTACGCAGAGAACCTCATCATTTTCAGCATCGGTTAGGTTAGCTTATGAATCTAATATGATGATCTCACCAGCCTGTACAATATCTTGGCAGGAAATTTCATTGTTATGGAAGACGGCGCTACGGTATCCTTCAATCCGGAAGGTGCTCGCAATCATGCGGAAGTACTTCAAGATCCCAAGCATGAAGAAGAACGGCGGATCCTTCGTAGTCGATCTTGAAGGAAAGCCAATTGCACACTACCATGATCCCAGGCTGTCACTTACCACCGGTGCCATAAAAATCGGAAACTACATGTATTGCAGCTCCTTGGAGGATCACTATATTACTCGGCTGGATCTGACCCTCTATGGAGCCCAGTAAGCCTGGGAGGTGATCGATGAGATCAAAGTGGAAAATGGTGCAAATGTGGGGTAAGGATTTCCTTATTGTTATGGCTGTTCTAATACTCATATAAGAACATTAGGTTGTATATATCTCTATGTGATATGATAAGGTTACAATATGGAATAAAACGGACAATTGAAAAACACAAAAGGGTTTGGGAAAATCCCTTACTGAACGTGCCATTTAGAATAAATACTATATTGAATGTCGGCATCCAAACAATGCTTTTGTTAATCTGTGGTTAAGTTTCAACGGAATTGAGTCAACGCTTGGCTATGTTAATTAAATCCTCACTATTCCTTTACCATATCTAGTCACTACAAGTTTTTGCAAGGGCACTCTAACTAACATAAAATAGTGGACTTACTGCAACTTTCACAAAAAAACTTCCACTTACAATGATAACATCACTAGCTATTTATAAGTTTAGTATAGAACTATCTCACTCTCCAACTAGTTTTCTAACTACCCACTATTACACTATATTCCAAACAATTCTTCAACTAAATTGCCTTACATTCAGCAGTTTATACATTTTAGTTTTCCCTATTTTCTAAACTTTACTTTGCTGAAATAAAAATATTTCTTGACACTTGTTGATATATTTCTCTTGTTTAAAAGACATATCATATTGATTTTTTTCTGCTTGATTGAGCTTGTTGGGCTAATTTTTATTGTTTTTTTTTGTATACTTTTCGGCGGACCCGAGCCTGCGCGATCATGTTTGGACTCGTACCCGAAAATTTTGGGACCCGAACCCGACGGATCCCTATTTAGGGGGATTTGAACTGAACATATAAATCTCAAAGTCTATTTTTTAATAAATTAATTATATTGATTTTAATTTAATTTTACATAATAAAAATAATAAACAATATAATTTTTATTTATTAAGAGTTTTTTATAGTCAGATAAATAAAATAAAAATACGTATAAGTGATTTGAAAAAGACACTTCATATCAAATTTGATATAATTTTATATATTAATAAATGATATAATTGATAAATAAGAATTTTTTTTATTTTTTAATACAATATCAAATAGTAATAATATATTCAAAACAATCGATTTTGTATTAAAAAAACTCTTAATATATCTTAAATTCGGGTTAATTAAAGATTTATGTATTTTTAAAAAAAATTAATTCGATTGTTTTAAACCCATTATTACTTTTTAAAATTGCACAAAATTCAATAAAATTTGACTGTTCAAGTTGAAATCACACATCATTATTTTATTTATTAGAATTCAAAGAAAATCCTTAATTAAGATGAATTCTCTCGTTTTGAATATATTATTATTATTATTATGTAAAATTCTATAAAATTAATATAATTGAATGATTAAGGACAAATAAATAACATTTATTGTGTAACTTCAAATCCAAATGGATATATTTTTATTTTATTTATTCGAATTAAAAAAATATTAATGTACTCGAATCTAAGGATTTTTTATTTTTTGGAAGTTGTTTTGAATATATTATTATTTTATAAAATTATATCAAAATTAATATAACTAAGTTTTATACATTTTTCTGTTATTTATTCTAATAAAAAATTATTAATTAAAGTTAATTTATTATTTATTACTATATAAAATTGTATCAAAATTTAATATAAACGACGTAAAATTAAGTTGTTTGAATAATGCTAATGTATATTTATTTATTTCTTAAAATATAAAGAATGCTAATTTTATTATTTATTACTCTTTAAAATTGTATTAAATTAAATATAGTTCATTAGTTAAGTATATAGATTTGAGTTTTTTTTTGTAGAGATTCAAATTCTTCTCAACACATTTTTCTTTTATTTATTGTTAATTAAAAAAACTACTTAATGAATACTAATTATATTATTTATTATTGTATAAAATTAAATTAAAATTAATATGAACTAGTTGTTAAGTATAAAATATTTTTTTATTTATTCAAATTCAAAAAATAAAAAATCCTTAATTGAGATCAAATCTATTGTTTATTAATTTGTAAAATTATATTAAATTTAATATTGTTGAGTGGTTAAGTATATGCACTTCATATTTGCTCATACAATTTTAAATTAATGTATACACATTTTCATTTTATAACAAAGATTCAAATCCTAGACCCGGACTCTGGGACTCGAGCTTGTTTCCGTGTCCAGGACCTGACTCGGATACCCCACTCAAGTGTAGGATTGTATCCGAGATACGAAGTTCGGGTACAGAGGTTGGACTAAAACCTGAAAATTTCCTGGGGTACGAGTCCAAACTCTATACACGAACTTGACATTATACTTGAAAATTTTTGGGTCGGACGTTGGAGTTTTGGTCTCGAATTTTTCTAACATATATACTGAAGTGCAAAAAAATTATAGGCACTTTTTATATTTAATAAATTGAACTTTACTTTATTTCCTCCTTAGTCACCCAATTTATATCCTTAGTTAATTTTATCTTTTCTCATTGGGGTAATTAACTTTTACCTTATTTTCATATAAGCATGCGAGCTTCTTCTCTCTTTGTATTTTAACCCAATCTCCTTCCTTTGTCTAAATTTAGTCCATAGCATTTTCATAGTGATAACACTCAATGTTAATGATCTAAAATGGGGTATTAACAACTTGTGGCTATTTGGTTGAACATGTGAACATCTTGTGGCTATTGAGTACTCTTAAGATGACCACTAATTTAGGTCATTGACAAATGAGACTATGTCAGCATCTCTTTTTATTTTTTTCTATGTTTTTACTAGTTTTGACAAGTTGTATGGTGTATCCCTATCAAAGAGAGTGGATCTTGTAAGTGTGGAAGTAGTGGACCCTAGAAGATTCTTGAAATAAAATGCTTGAAAAAGACGTAGATGCTCTAAAAGAGTGAAGTAAGACTGTGATAAGTTGCTTGAAATGATGAAACTAAGGAATGCTCTCTACAGAACAAATGATAAAAAAAATTGACGAGAAATAATATATTTATTATATTATTGTAATACTTAATTTTATTTGTGTATAATTTAATATGTTTATATAAATTTATTGTAATTTTTATATTAATAAATATAATATATTAAAATAATAAATATAATTTAATATTATCTAAATAGAATATGTGAGATTTATTTCTCTTTATTTGTATATACTTATATGTTATGGGTTAAATAGCATTATAACTTGATAATGTTTTTAGTGCTGGTTAGTGTTGGAGCTTATTTTTCTTTACTTATATGTACTCCGGTCTTTTGTTTTTTTGGTATTGCCCATTAGGACTTGTTTCTCTTATTTTTTGTGACTTTAATATAATATATGATCTATTACTCCAATACAAAATTGAGATTTGATATAAATAAAATAATTAAATAATTAATGTATAATATATTATTGAATATTTATAATTAAGAAAAAAAGATAAAAAAATCCATGAAACGTGTAAAATGTCTTGAAAGACCATTTTTGTGGAGGTAGATAATTTTTAAAATATTAGAGAAGTTTTAAATGAGAAAAATATAGACTAGAATAAGAAGCTCACTATTAATATAAAAAATAATAAACTTATTAAAAAATAAAAAAATTATGTCAATATTTAATTAAATTTAGACTAAATTGAATAATTATGTTTTAAAAAAGAAAAGGATTTACACTCTTTAAAGAAAAAACGGAGATATACTCAAAATTAAAAAAAAAAAGATTGAAATAAATTAAAAATTTCTTGGAAATTAGAACTTCGTTTTTTTAAATTACAACGAAAGCTATAAAATAAGAGATATCAGGTGGAGAACTGATATAAATAATGAAGAAAAACGGGTTTCGGAGCCGGCACCCAACCCCGTAGGATTGTATTTAAGTAGTTTTTCTCGACTCTGATACTATAATGAACAAAAAAAAGGAGAGATAGATTATGTATATAATATTATTGTAATAATTAATTTTATTTATATACAATCTAATGAGTTTGTATATGTTTAATGAATCATTTACCTGAATAGATATAATATATTAAATTGATATAAACATAATATAATAATATATAAATAGAATTTGGAAAAAATCTATTATCTAAATAGACTCATTTCTCTTGATAATTTTCGTTGAAACTTGTGTTTCTTTACTTGTACGTATTCATATCTTGTTGCTCAAATAGAATTATAACTTAGTAATTTCTCTTATGGTTTGTGTCTCTTTACTTGTGATGTCTCTTAGTAATATCCTTAGGGCTTATGTCTTTTGACTTGTGCGGATTTATATTTTGTGGTCACTTGTTAATCCTTGTTAGGGCGGGTATCTCTTCACTTGTGATGTCTTATGGTTTTAATATAATTTATTGTCTATTAAAAAAGGAAAAATATTGAGAATGTGCCTAAAATGAGATAACCTTAAATGTGATTCAAATGGCATTCCCTAAGGTATTCTTGATGCAGCATACCTTAAAGCTTTTTGAAATAGCGGATTTTGAACAGGTGTGTAAAGGGTGAACCCTAAAAGTGTTTGTAAGTGCAAACCATTTACTATGCTTGAGAGGTGGACCCTTGCATGTGCTTGAAAGGGGAAACCTAAAAATGTGCTTGAAAGGGCTCGCCCGAAAGAGGTGGACCCTCAATCCCAAAATTTTTTAGTGAATATTATATATATTCAATAAAATATTTATATAATGTATGTATAATATTATCTTATAAAACAATAACTAATTTCAAATAATATTCAAGTATTGTATAAGCACCATTTCAGGTCCTTCATACTCCACATGAATGGATCATTCATCATTTGGTGTGTATTCTTTGAAATCTTGAGGAGTTTGCAATGGTTGTTATACCATAAGTTTTTTTTCTTTTACACTTTTTTACCTATTGTCTATCATTTCTATAATCCCAAATGTGTAGAGAAGGTGGACACTACAGTACAAATGTAACTATTTCTATGAGCATTTCTCTATAACATGAGCTAGATTTGTCATTAATTTTTCATATGATTCTTTCCTTATTGACGCACAACATTGAATGGCTGGTTATAGAAAGATTAGTTTTTTTTTTTTTTTTTTTACTTTCAAGAGACTAGTGACAATTCCATTAAATTATATCCTTAAAAATCTGCGAATGGTGTTTGAAGAAGACTCCATTTGTTAATCATAGGTATATTTTATTTGTATCCTATAGGATCAACAAACAAATATTATTAAAGAGGAAGGATATGCATTGATACGTGTGAAATTTCAAATGCATATGTGTGTGCACATAGCAAAAGCATCATGAGTGCACATAATATAAGAGATATTACATAGAAATATTTAGGTTCGAGTGGCTCTTGGAAATTTCTCTGGAATAAACTTATTTGGAAAATGCTTTGTAATTTTGCATAAAAGGAAACACGAATATTTCCATGTTTAAGGGGAATAAACTTATTTGGAAAATGCTTTGTAATATTTTCCTAAGAAGAAAAGATCCTCCAAAATTATAATGAAGGTAAGGGAGGGATCTCTTTTCAATCCTTAAAAAAATGGCTCGCTTTGTTTAAGGTGTGACTCAACGCTTGAGAATTGAGTTTGTTGCTTGTGTAATGATTGTCAAATAATTATTCAAAACCTTTATTGAACGATGTTGTTGCCTTTTCTAGTTGTGATGATAATTTAAAAATTTTAATTGTCTTTGCTTTTTTTACCTCTCATTCTTTTTAGTTTTTTTTCCTTTAAATGTAACATACTTTTATTAAATCATAAAACGAGTTTCTAATATATATATATATGAAATCATCCTATGCTATTACATTTTTTAAATCGCTTTCTAAAATATCAAATAAATACCTAGTAGAGAAAACAGCTACGTGATCCCTGATTATTCAGTACTCATATTTAATCACTGATTAAATATCTGATAGAAAAGGTAGCAACCACTAGTTCTTATGTCATTTTTTACATGTCATATTTTTCTATAGTTCACTAGAATTTGTCTTTATATTTACCTTAGGTAGGCTCATTTCTTTGGCTAGTTGCGCACTAAGGACCGCAACCGCTTCTACTTCCACAACTGTTCTATAAAATACTTGTTGCTCTCCTCCAAAATGAACTCTACGGTCATGATTCCTTGCTATTATTCCCACTCATTCCCACTCATGCTGGTTCTTGACTCGTGGTGAATGAGTCGTCGCATTTAATCTTGATCACATCCATAGGGTGTTGACACCATCACCTTGGCGGAGACTCATTCTGCTCTATGGGTTTGCGCACGTCTCACACTCCTTTAAGACTGCCCATTCCAATATATATATATATATTAGAGGCAAAAATAAATCGCATAAGATGGGTTGTACCTCTTCCCGCATAACACAGTTGCACTCCTTTCATATGTTCCAACACAAATAGCCATTTTTTCAGCGTGATCCGGTAGATCCTGTGTAAACCTCGCCATTTTAAGTTAAGGATAATCGAGAAAATAACCGGTCAAACCGAGTAAGAAAACCAATTCGGTTCACAAAACCGATCATTTGGGAACAGACAATTTAGAAATTTACAAATCTCAGGTAATCTAAAGGGTTTATAAAATCTTGGAAAATAACCTTACGACAAATTGGAACCGGAACCGATAGAGAAAGGGCAAACCATGGAATTTATTAATACTGAGTGAACCAAAGAGTCCCAAAAGTCATGGAAATGGACTTGAGAATGAATTGAAGATGAAAACCAAACCGGTTCAGATGAACCGGATTGAACCAGTTTGGACCAGTTTGAACCACTATTGAACCAGATTCTAAATTCATTTTTCTAGGTGGCTAAAAAAAAATTCAAATTTGAGATTTGAGGCCACCATTGGATAGAAAATGAATTTAGAAATTTTTAGATTTGAAAAATTTGGTCGAATGTGAGGTGAACCGACTGGTTTAAGCTTTGAACTTGGTTCGGACCGGTCCAGTACAGTTCGGAACAGTGTCATTTTCTTCTTTTAGATGACAACACTGTTCACTTGTCGGAAAATCACACAACACCAGCGAAGATAAAAAGTCTCCGGCCAAGGAGTTTCAAACAATGAATGACCGCCATTAAGCTGCCAATCGGACGGACAAAAAGTCCCCAAGCTTCCTATATAAATACCTCCTCACCATTCATCCTCTTCACACCTAAAAACTCTATTCTCTCTCAACTACTCCATTTTCCGGTGAAGCTCGAACCAGAGCTCCGACTTGGGCACTTTTCTAAGCCAAACAAGGCGAGGTTGGATTCTTTAGAACTGGGGAGAAGTCAACTACACGTCTGTAGTCTCCGTTTGCTTTGAGGGTCATCGGAGAAGCGTCGGTGTGATGCAACAGTGAAGTAGCTTTGGCAAATCGAAGCTGCCCTGTTTTGGTCGAGTTGAAATCGGCCAATTCAAGTCCTCCTCAGGCTAAACCAAGCCCTCCCAACACTTCCTCAACCCTCCTACGACTGAATTAGGATTGAAAGGTAAGTCAATTGGGTATTCCTTTGCAATTTTCGACCGGTGCTAGAGAGAGAACTAACAAAATTTCGATGATGAAATTCTAACTCAATTCGGTATCAATTGATGCAATTTTTGATTCTAGGATGGACCTTAGGAAGAGAGCTATCTGCCCAGATCGAAAGTTCGAATTGCCGTTGTCACGCCTGACCCGGTTTGGTCAGACCCCCGTGATCAACCCGCCACTCTCCCAGTTTATTAAAGGGTTTCCCCTCGTTATAAACCGTAAAGAGTAAGGCGTCCTTTAAACCTGCATATTTCCTAGAATAACATAAATCAAAACTGCATAATATTTAAATTTTTATCATACCTGTCTCACAAGCATCTGAGTTAATGGTGTTTAAAGGTAGACTTTCTGGAATTTTCTGTAAGGGATATAAGGGAGGGGTGAGTACGACTACTCAGTGAATGGATTTTCAATAAATAACTTTGAGGAAAAAGGATTGTATTGGAGTGTGCTAGACTCCTTTCTTTTAAAAATTATTTCATTTAAAATCTCAGGTTTTACCACCATTTCCTTATTTAATCATGGTGTGTCATCAACTAACACACAACTTTCATCATGAAGGTTAATCACACATTCGTAGGCCAGCACGTCCACTAAACCCACTTGTGGCTTCAGAGCAACTTTACCGACCACCTAGATAGAAGTACGTCCACTTCTACCCTGATAATGAGTGGATGTATGTGACATCCGACCCTCAATCCCAAAATCAATTCTCCGTGTCCGTATGATGATAGAGACCTTATCCCATCCCCACCCCGGTCTCATGTGCTTAGTGCTACTCCAAATTTCGCACGGTCACCTGGTACGACGAACTGCCCTTATACTCACCGGGTCATCTAGTGCCCTTAGGATGCATCACTACCCCTCATGGGCATCTTAATGATCCCGTAATCATAGTGCATGCACAAACAATATTTTCTTATCATGCCATATAATCTGTGGTGCCACTGGTCCAACGGCCCTGACTCTCAACTCAACATGCAACTATTTGTCTTGATTGGTCTGGAGACCTGTCATGTCACACTGCCACTAGTTGACTGAATATGTTGGTACTATCTTGGTACCATGGCCAAACAATTCATTTATTAAAGTTTTATGGCACTTATCTCATGTTTGTTTACAAGCTTCTGCTCGTGTCCACTAGCTTATGGCCCATTTGTTCGAGATTTTCAAAACCGGGCATAATAGCCCCCAAGTTCCAAAACCGAAGGCCTTGACCTATAAGAGCTATTCGAGCTCCCATCAATAAGGTCTCCCAAATTATTTAAGCATTGACACACAGTTAAGGGAGAGCACTTCGGACAAAAATATGTTTTTAACTATCCATTATATCGACTGGGTATAAGGACATCTCCTTTCATAACCGATGAACGAGTTTTCAACTTCCTTCATGGAAGTTTCATCATACCAACATAGTATGATCTACTTACAACCGGTAAGTAGTTTTTTCGCATGATTTTCACATCACTTCTCTAGGTCGTGATGTTTAAAATACCACTTGGTAGTGGGTTTTCATTTTGAGGTACTTATCATCCCCAACCGGGTATGATATAAAATCCCACTCACCCGTCAATGCAGTGAATTCCACTAGACCGATCCCTTGTTTTCACGCGAGCTTGTACTTGTTGGCGTTCCCGGTGCTTCGTGTTCCTACACGATATGAACATCTCAGTTCATTATCTCTCGGCCTAATAGCCTTCATTCATTCCAAATGAATGAGAAAAACCAAACTTTTATTTATTTACAATTAGGTCCCTAAAGTTATTTTTCTTTAAGTCTCTAATGCCGGTTTTTCCTCAAATTGAGTCCCAAAACTTTTAAAATTCCCCTTGGTACCTCAATTTATTCAATTTCACAAAAAGAGGTTTAATTTCCCAAATTTTCCAAAATTACCATTTTGCCATTCCTTTACAAAAATGGTAAATTTTAGCCCCAAAATTCTAAAATTCCTCAATTGGCCCTCTAACATTTTTACCATGCCTAATTGACCCTCAATTTTAGGAAATTACATTTCGGTCCTTCGAATTTTCGAAAATCCCCAATTTCCCCCAATTCCAACTTCTTAACACAGCTGAATATGATTTCATCAAATTGACCGATCAAACGTTTCCAATTGTTGAAATTGAAGTTGAAATTGAGTTTCTACATGTTCATAGATTTTTTAGCAATTTGAATCGCAAGTTTTCACGTCAGAACAAGCTCAAACAGAGCTTCGTCGGAAAATGAACTATGGAGAGAGAAAGCTTCGATTACTCACCAGTGAGGGCACGATGGTCCGAGCTTTCTATCTGAGCAGGTAGTTCTCCTCTTGAGGTTCTTCCTAGGATCAAGAATGACATCAATTGATGTAGAATTGGATTAGAATTTCATCATTGAAATTTGGCCGACTCCCTCTCTAATACCGATTGGAAATTGTAGAGGGGAGCCGAATTGACTTACCTTTTTGTCTTAATTCAGCCGTGGGATGGTTGAGGAAGTGTTAGGAGGCTTGGCTTGGCCTGAGGAGGGCTCAAATTGGCCTATTTCATCTCGGCCGAAACAGGGTAGCTCGGTCCGCCGGAGCTGCTTCACTGTTCGATCACGCCGACGCTTCTTGAGTGACTCTCGAAACGAATGGATGTCACCGCCATGTAGCTGACTTCTCCTTGGTTCTAATGAACTTGACCTCGCCTTCTTTGGCTCATAAACCTATATCGGAGCTCTGGTTTAAGCTTTGCCAAAAAACTAAGCAACTGAGAGAGTGAGCTTTTTAGGTGTGGAGAGAATGAATGGAAAGGGGCTCTTTATATAGGGAGCTCGAAGACTTGTCGGCCGTTTGTTTGGCATATTTATAATAGGCATTGATGGCTAGAAACATATTGAATGGAGTCATTTCTTCTTCGCCTGCACTACTTCGATTTTTCGGTGAGTGAAGAGTGTTGTCATCTTAAGGAAGAAGACGACACTGTTCTAAACCGGACCGGACCGGTCCAAATCGGTCCGAATTGGGTTCACAGCTTAAACCGGCCGGTTCACCCCTCAATTGACCAAAATTTTCAAATATAATTTTTTTTAAATATATTTAAATTCATATTCTATCTAATGGTGACTTAAAATCTTGAATTTGAATTCTTTAGGCTACCTAGAAAAATGAATTTAGAATCCAGTTAAATAGTAGTTCAATTCGGTCCAAACCGGTTCGGATCCGGTTCACTTGAACCAGTTTGGTTTTCATCTTTAATTCCTCCTCAATTCCATTTCCCTGACTTTTAGGACTCTTTGGGTCACTTGGGATCCATACATTTCCCGGTTTACCCTCTCCCTATCGATTCTGGTTCATAAACCGGTTCTATCCGGTTCAGACCCGATTCACTTGAACTGGTCCAGTTTTTCTTCCCCAATTGGTACTAAGGTTCTTTTTCAAGATTTATGAACCATTTTGAGTCACATGGAAGTTGTAAATTCTCAATTTGTCCGTTTCCTATTAATCGAGCTTATAGACCGATTTGGTTTAAGAATTCAAAATTGATCGGTTCTTTCCCCGATTTTCTCATTATCAAAGGACGAGGTTTACAACTCTCCACTCTTTTTAAGGGTTTTGTCCCCAAAATAGTTACACATTAAATAATTGAGGGTAACTATCCCTCATCATAGACTTGGTTTCCCATGTCTCTTCTTGCATGGGTCCATTCTGCCACAACACCTTGACCATAGGAATTTTCTTGTTCCTCAAATTCTTGTCTCTTCGGTCGATGATTCGTACTGGCTCTGCCGGATAAGTCAGGTTCTCTTCTTGTTCCATTGGAGGTCGGTCCAATACATGACTAGGATCTAGCTGATATTTCCAAAGTACTGAGATATGGAATAAATCATGTATTCTTTGCAGGTTAGGAGGTAGTTCCAATTTATAAGCTACCGGTCCTATCCTTTGAATGATGGGATATAGACCGATATACCTTGTTTTCAACTTTTCTCTTTGTTGGAACCTAAGTATTCCCCTCCAGGGGGACACTTTGAGGAACACTTGATCTCCTACCTTGAACTCCAAATATTTCCTTCGATTGTTTGCATAACTCTTTTGCTTGTCCTGAGCGGTCTTAAGATGACTCCTTATTAATTTTATCTTCTCGGTGGCATCCTTAATTAAATTCCACCCTTTGTATTTTCCATTCTCCCACTTCTTCCCAAAATAGAAGGGTATGACATGGTCGTTCATAAAGGGCTTCATAGGGAGTCATATGAATACTGGCCTGATAATTATTGTTGTAAGCGAATTCCATCAGACACAAGTATTCCTCTGAGCTTTTATTTATGGTGAGTACGCACGCTCTCAACATGTCTTCTAAGGTTTAGATGGTTCGCTCTGATTGACCATCTATCTGTGGGTGAAATGCCGTGTCATATGAAGTTTAGTCCCCATGGCATTTTGTAAACTTGGCCAAAATCTGGAGGTAAATCTCGGATCTCTCTCCAATACTATACTCACTGGGATACCATGGAGTCTTATGATTTCCTTCATGTATAGGACAACCAGCTGTTTTACCGTGTCCATCACTTTTATAGGATGGAAATGTGCTGATTTGGTCAATCAATCCACTATGACCCAAATCGCATCTCGGCCCCATTTGGTCACCGGTAAGCCTGTGACGAAGTCCATGGTGATGTGCTCCCATTTCCACTTCGGAATTGGTAAGGGTTGTAGTAGTTCTAACAGTTTTTGATGTTCTACTTTTATCTATTGACAAGACAAACATTGGGCTACATATTCTGCAATGTCCCTCTTCATATCCTTCCACTAGTATCCTTGTTTGAGGGTGCGATACATCTTAGTACTACCCGGATGCATAGCATACATCGAATTATGTGCCTCTTCTAGAATTAATCTTTTCATCTCCTTATTTTGAGGCACACATACCCTACCCTTATAGGTTAGTACTCCGTCACCTTGTACGTTGTAGTCTGGTTTCCTTTCTCTGTTTACCAGATCCAAATAAGGTTGGAATTTTTTATCGGTCCTTTGTTGAGTCTTAATAAGCTCGGTTAGACTGGGCCTTATTACCACATTTTCCATCAAGCATTTTTCCTGCTTGTCTATCCTCATATCCATCTCCATACTTCCTAATTGTTGTAACAAGGGTAGGTAACTTGTCTTTACTTGTGCTGCCTTAGTTTGATACTTGCGACTTAAGGCATCTACTACCACATTAGCCTTTTTGGGGGTGATATTCTATCACAAGATCATAATCTTTCACCAATTCCATCCATCTCCTCTAACGGAGATTTAACTCCTTTTGAGTTAGAAAGTACTTAAGGCTCTTATGATCTGTGTATATTCGACACTTAACCCCGTAGAGGTAGTGTTGCCATATCTTTAGGGCAAACACTATTGCAGCTAATTCCAAGTCATGAGTCGGGTAATTTCTCTCATGTACCTTCAGCTGTCGCGAGGCATATGCGATAACCTTCCCTTGTTACATTAGAACACAACTAAACCCTTGTCTAGTGGCATCACTATAGACTGTGTACTCTCCTGCATTAGGATCAGGTATAGAGAGTACAGGTGCGGTTGTTAGTAGAGTCCTTAACTCTTGGAAAGACTTCTCACAATACTCATCCCATTTATACTCAACTCCCTTCTTGGTGAGTCGAGTTAGCGGAGCTGCTATTTTAGAAAAATCTTGCACAAACTGCCTATAGTATCTTGCCAATCCTAAGAAACTTCTTATTTCTGTAGGATTCCTTGGAGCTTTCCATTTTGATATGTCTTCCACCTTAGCCGGATCCACTTTAACTCCATCCTTAGATACGATGTGCCCTAAGAACCCTACCTCATGCAGCCAGAACTCACATTTGGAAAATTTTGCAAATAATTGGTTTTCCTTCAATATTTCCAATGTAGTTGCCAAATTCTCTTCATGTTTCGACCTGGTTCGTGAGAATATTAGGATGTCATCTATGAAGACTATCATGAACCTGTCCAAATGAGGTTGGAACATGTGGTTCATTAAGTCCATGAAGGCTATAGGGGCATTTGTCAATCCAAACAGCATCACTCTGAACTTATTGTGTCCATTTTTTGATCTAAATGCCATCTTAGGGATGTCCTCTTCTCTAATCATGAGTTGGTGATAGCCCGACAGAAGGTCTATTTTAGAGAAGTAAGCTGCTCCCTTTAATTGGTTAAACAAATTGTCTATCCTTGGGAGTGGGTATCGAATCTTGACCTGGTTCAGCTTTCTATAGTCGATGCACAGTCTCATGCTTCCATCCTTTTTCTTTACAAATAGGACAAGAGCACCCCAAGGAGACTAACTTGGACGTATGAAATTCTTTTCCAATAACTCGTCTAGCTGTTCCTTTAATTCCTTTAGGTTTGCTGGAGCCATGCGATATGGGGTTTGTTCCTGGGGTATTTCTATAGTGAACTCCACTTGTCGACTTGGAGGTAGTTCGGGTAGCTCTTATGGAAAAACCTTTGGATATGTCTGACTACTAGAATGTTCTCTAGTTCTTTTTCTTTAGACTTTTTTCCTATAACCATGGCCAGAAAGGCTGTACATCCTTTCTGTATCATCCTTTGAACTTTTAGGTGGGACACCAATTGTACCTCTCCTTTCCTTCTATCTCCTTGGAACTTTAGTCCTTTCATTTTGGAAGTGTGGAAAATTACCGTCTTCCTTCTATAGTCCATCCTTGCTTGATGATTACTCAGCCAATCCATTCCCAGAATTACTTCAACCTCCCTTAGGGGTAATGGGATCAAGTCAGCTTCAAGTTTGATTCCTTCAATTATTATCTCACATCCCTTTAATTGTTTATTCATGTATAAACCTTCTCCTAAAGAGGAAAGGATGTTAAGGATTTATACTTGTGGAGTGAGCTTCAGGGGTACTTTCGAAACCAACTTTTCCTTGACAAATGATCTCTCTACTCCGGAGTCGAAGAGGGCATAGACTGGTTGTTCCCATAGTTGTATATACCCCGATTTAAAAAATGTATGGTTTAGAAGGAATTCTCTTTTATTAAATCAGAAGATGTTTAATTTACATGACTTCTTTGGACTAATTTGTAGGGTTCTGGGATGTTCCCGCTATAGTGCTAGGGTCTCCTCTAGCTTTCTCCTGAGTGAGGTTGTATATTCTAGCTGGTACTCTTGCTGTAGCTTCTGGTATGAGGTTTCTGGGATTCCCTTGAGGTAGTCCAAGAGTATTCCTCTGTCTATTCACCCTAAGGGTGGGATAATCCTTTACGAAGTGTCCTACTCGTTCGCATGCAAAACAGGTATGGCATGCTGCCTCATGGTTTCTTTGGCACTTCGAGCAGCGATGATTTCCTTGGAGGTAAAGTAGGGACTATTTTGGGGGGAGGTGGTGGCATGCCCCTTCTCCATTGGAATACGATTTTGTTTCCTCCTCTTGGACCGGTATGTTCTTTTCGTCCTCCTTGACGGTTTGGATCCTTATCCCCCTTTCTGGTTGTCTGCTTCACTCGATGACGTCGGGTTTGTACCAGTCGTTAACATTCGGGAGCCATAGTGATTATAGCTGCTAGATCTGTGGGGCGTCCTAGTACTCCCATACGGTCTCTAATGTCCATGTTGAGATTGTCCACAAACCTCTAGCATATGTCAACTGGCCTAACTAGGTCGGACGCAAAGGGTCTTAACTCATTGAATTTTGTTTCATACTCTGATATGGAGTTAAGCCCTTGCCGAAGCCGGATGAACTCTTGTTTCTTCTCATTTATTAGGTGGGGTGCTAGATACGCCTCCGAATATCTCTCCTCAAATTATTCCCAAGTGGGGGTGGTGGTATGTAGGTTTCGAACATTGTCCCACCACCGTCTAGTGCTTCCTTCCAGGAAGAATTCCATCAGGATCACCTTATCCTCTGGTGGTATCTGGACAATTCCCATCAATTTCTTGGTATTGGCCAACCAATCCATGGCATTTCCAGCATCCTTTTTTTTGAGGAAAGGTTTACATCCTAGTTGTCGGAGGGTTTTGAGATTTTTAGGAATGTCCGTTAGAGCGGTTGGATTAATAGGGGGAGGGTGGGATTGGATTTCTTCTAGTTCAACTCGTGAGTTGGTGCCCACCTTAGGAGTGAGGTCAAGTTGGCCAAATACAAGGGTGAATTCCTCATACAACCTTTGATGCTCCCTACTGAGTCCAAGAGGGGTTGTTTGGGCTGCTCTGGGAGTTTCTACAGGTAGGGGTGGTTGAGCGGTATTGGAGACGATAATCAGAGCTCTGTTTTGAGTTTTTTCGGAAAACTAAGCAACTGAGAGAGAGTGAGCTTTTAAGGTGTGGAGTTGGTGAATGGAGATGGGTATTTATATAGGGAGCTTCAAGACTTGTCGACCGTTCGTTTGGCATCTTTATGATAGGCATTGATGGCCAGGAACATATTGAACGAAGTCAGCCTTTGACTCACTGACCGGGCACGTGGTGGCTTTCCATTGGCAGTGCATTCAAACAATGGTTATTGACTGTGTTCGGTCAGCCTTCGACCATGACACGTGACACTTTCTGATTGGTCGATTTAAATGCGTTAGATTCCCTACCTAACGCACTATGCCACTGCCACTTGTCAGCCTCTAATTGGTTGAGGCCATTCGACATGGCACTACCACGTGTCGACCTCTGATTGGTTGGTCGTTTCTCCGACATCCTTGTCAGATACTAATGTGGCATTCTTTCCGCATGTTAGTTCCTCATTGGTCGGCCTTGCTGTCGTGGCCTTTCCGGCATCGACTGTTCACCGGGGACACGTGCCACTCTCCTATTGGTCAATCATTGCTGACAATAATTTTCCTTCTTTGATTGTTGATCGAGGGCACGTGTCACACTCTAATTGGTTAGCGCTTACACGCGTTGACTGAGCGCTGACAGGGCATGCTTTTCCACGCGTCGTGCATTGTTTGGTTTCGCTTGCTGACTGGGCACTGACCTGGTAGTGGTCCCTTGACTGGCTGGACCGTTGACTGGTCCGGTCCGACCAGGTTTGCTAACCTAAAAATGAAAATTGGCCGATTCAGGCCCGATTTGACCGATTATCCAAAAATTAATTTTTTTAATTCATCTAAATCTATTTTCTATCTAATGGTGGCTTCAATTTCACAATTTGTTAATTTTAAGCCAACTAGAAAAATGAATTATTGAATCGGTTCTTCATAGTTTAATTCGGTTCAATTTGGTTTGGGTCAAGTTCACCTTGAGTCTGTCTAGTTTTCCCCTCCAATCCCCTTCATTGTTCGTTTCCATGGTGTTTAGGTGTTTCTTTGCCACTTGGGATTTCTAAATTCCCAATTCTAACCATTCTTTACCATTTTCGGTTCACTTAGATTCTTGGTTTTCTCATGAAAATTGCAGGTTCTCTTTCCTGGTTTTCTTATTCCAAGAGAATGAGATTTATAGTTAGTGAGAAACCCCGTCCCTAAAGGAGTGATGGGTACAAAAGGACAAGAGCCAAGGAGGGCTCAAACTAGAGTAACACCACTAGGAATGAACCTCGAATACAAAAAGCTTTATCATGACTTTGTTCGAATATTTGGGGAACTAAATTTAAATATGGAAGAAACTCCTTACTCTATCAGATGTCCTCAACCTAAAACAGACTATATTCACTCTAAGACCACCTCCCTTATGACTAATTCTCCCTTTAACATACCAAAGTACTTAAAGACACTTTGACAGTTCGGGTGTGAATTTTTCAAGGGAGATAAAGAGGTGGGAGCTTCTATAGACTGGCTAACTAGCAACAAAAAGTTAATGAGCTTAATCAAAATACTGCTATAGGAGATGGTGACAATGGTAGAATTCTTTCTTGAGGGAAGTGTCAAACACTGGTGGGAGAATGTGCGAAATCTTACCACCATCATGCTGACATGGGAGGAATTCGAGAAGAGATTCTCTGAAGATCACTTGGCCCCTCATTTAATTAATGAGAAGAAGCAGGAGTTTTTTTGACGACACAAATGCTTAAATACCATCTTCGAGTATGAAACTTGCTTCAACAAGTTGAGGCCCTTTGCCCCTAACCTAGCAAGCCCCACTCACATCTTTCAGAAATTTGTATATGGTCTCAATCTAGACATTTGAGACTTAATGAGAGTGCTTGGAAGACACACCGACCCATCTTTCATTATCAGCATGGCACATGAGTGTTAACGCCTAGTTCAAGGAAGGCGGAGAAGGATGAAGCACTCAGGTAAAAGGGAGGATAAAAGCCTCATTTCTCGTAAGCCCAAAAATTTCCTCAAATTCCACAACACACCTCAATGGGGAATGGAGCCAAAATCTAGTGAGAGGGTGGGACCTTCTAGGTTAAGCAAGGAGGGGAGCAACAATGTCCCATAAAGAAAATCCATGTATTGCACCAAGTGCAAAAGGAACCAGGATGAAGCATGTAAGGAGATAACATGCTTTAGGTGTGGTCAATTGGGACATTACACAAAAGGTTGTCCTCTAAATGGATCAACACCTAGAAACATAACTACACAAACTATTAAGGACAATGCTCCATCGCAAACTAAAGCCCATAACATCAACAATGGAAACAACGGACTAGCCATGCCATAGAGGGTTCTTGCAAGAGTATACAATCTTACTTAGTAAGAAGTCCAAACTGACCCTAGTGTAGTGGCAGCTACTTCCAAACCCCTCCCCTGAATGTGTTTCCTTTGAATTAGAATTTATAGTAATGAGAATTCCCAAAATAAAGCGTACTTGCAAATTTCATAATAATAATTATATTTCCACAATATAACGAGTCTTCCCCTCATTTAACCAAGTTACATCCAATTATTTGAAAGGTAACATTTTCCCTTATTGATTTAGGAGTTGATCGATCCTTTATCAAGGAAGCCTTGATCCAAAATTTTCCCAAGGAGTTAACTTCACTCAAACCCACAATCACCATCATCACACCATTGAACGAAGAGACAGTTAGAGATAATTTTTTGAAAGGTGGTTAAGTGAGGATCATGGAAACAAAACTAAGGGCCGACCTAATCCCATTACCACTAAAGGAGATCAAAATGATCTTAGGGATGAACTGTCTATCACTACACCATGCAAGAGTGTATTGTTAGAACAATCTTGTTACTTTTCATTCACAAGAGACTTAAGGAGTGATGTTTTATGGGAACAAGAACAAGGAAAGACTATGCATGGTATCTTACCTCAAGGCTCAAAGTTTGTTGCAAAAATGATGTGAGTATTTTCTAGCTGTGGTAACAAGTGAGGCCCATATGAAGAAGAGTCAAGATGAAATCCCATTAGTAAAACATTTTCCTGAATTATTTCCAAAAGAATTACTCGGACTACTCCTATACTATCAACTAGACTTCTCCATCAAAGTTATACTTGGAACTCATCTTATATCCCAAGCACCCTATCGTATGGCTCCTGCAGAATTGGAGTTAAACGAATAATTAGACGAACTACCAGAGAAAGATTTCATACAACCTAGCCAATCTCCATGGGGCGCTCCAGTATTATTCAAAAAGAAAAATGATGGGAGCATGAGGCTGTGTATAGACTACCACAAGCTTAATTAAGTAACGATCAAGAATAAGTATACTCTTCCAAGAGTGGATGATTTATTTAATCAACTGAAAAAATATTCCTACTTCTCCAAAATAACATGCCATTATGATACCATCTACTAAAAACTAGGGAGTAAGATATCTAGAAAATAGCATTCGGGACACGTTATGGACATTATAAATTTAGAGTTATGCTTTTCAGGTTAACAAACGCTCTTGTGGCATTCATGGACTTGATGAACTGAGTATTTTAGCCCTATTTGGACAAATTAGTGAAAATATTTATAGATTATATTCTAATCTACTCACGAACAAAGGAGGATCATGAAGAACATATGGGAATCACGTTGAATATCTTTGAGGGAAAACAAACTTTACGCCAAATTCTATTAGTGTGAATTTTGGTTACATGAAATGGGTTTATTAGGATATATTGTTTCCAAAGAAGGAATTAAGGTGGACCCCTCAAAGGTAGAGACGAAATCATAGTGGAAACCACCTACTAATACCACATAGATCCATAGTTTCTTAGGATTGATTGGGTATTATCAGAAGTTTGTGGAAGATTTCTAAAAAATTATTGCTCCACTAACATGCTTGATGAGAAAATGGGTCAATTATAAATGGGACAAGAAATTTGAAAATGTATTTCAAGAATTAAAACACGTCTTACAGCTGCACTTATGTTGGCACTACTTGATCTAGCGAAAGGAGAATATATTGTATACTGTGATACCTCTGGGCAAGGATTGGGGTGAGTCTTAATACAAAAGGGGAGAGTGATAACTTATGCGTCATGACAATTAAATACACATTAGGTAAACTATTCTACATATGATTTAGAGTTGGCTGCTATAGTATTCACACTTAAAATTTGGTGACATTACATTTATGGAGTCACATGTAGGATATTTACGAATCATAAACATTTAAAGTATCTTATGACATAAAAAGAGCTCAATCTGAGGAAAATAAGTTGGATAGAGTTAGTAAAGGACTATGACTCGATAATTGAATATCACACTAGTTGTTACGCCCCAACCTAGTTTGGTTAGAACCCTAAGAACAAACCACCACCCCTTCCTGTACAAAAAATGGTATTTCTACCAAGATTGACCAAGAAAGATAAAGGCTTATAACTTGTATGTTTCCTATAACAAAATTAACAAAAAAAATTAGTAGAAATTACCTTTTTGTGGTAATTCTGACTTACTTTGAGATTTTTACTCTTCTTGGTGCAAAAGCTTTTCTGAAAGGGTTTAATGTAAGGGGTGAGTTCGACAACTCAGTGAATGGGATTTATAGGACATCATGACTTTCTTAAGTATGCACTTAAGCAAAATTTCCCTTCCTTGAAAATAATGTGATAAGCAAGCAACTACTTGTCTTATCTTTTATAAAGAGATTTATCATAAAATTTGTAACTTATTTTCTCAAGCTTAGGGCAGTCCTAGTCGGAGGGATTTAATTTCATTAACCTACTAGAGTTTGTTTCATACATACACACAAACACCCTTTATCCATAAAGCGATCAATTAGTCACAGAATAGACCCTTAGAGGCTAACAACCTCGATTTGTTCCACTTGTGGCCTGTAGTAACTTTACCATCCAACTTGGTGAGAGTCTACAACCTCTACCACATTGGTGCGATACTACAACCTCGACCAATTGTCTTAGTGAGCAATAATGCCCAAGCTCCTAGACTTATTGATACTTTGAAGCCCTAATTGTAGGGGTAAGACATCACCCTTCCACCTTGTCAATCTCAATGCGCATAAAGCTCCCAGTGCTTCACTATGTCACGCCTTGACCTAGTTTGGTCGGATCCCCGTGAGCAATCCACCACTCCCTTTGGTTCTAGAACGTTTCACTCCCTTCTAAACCATGAGAAGTAAGGCGTCCTTTTTTCCTATTTTTCTTGGAATATAATTATACAAAATTTAATATATTAAAAATTTTACCATACCTGACTTAGGCTTCAACCACGGTGGGGTCTTTAAGGTTGGTCTTCCTTTTTCCTAAAAAGGTTTAAAAGGAGGGGGTAAGTTTCTACAACTCAATGAGTGGTTGTTGGGAGTGAGTTTTAAAAAAAAAACTTAGTTCATCAAAATCATGCCAAGGTTTTGCGTTCAGTTTCAAGGATTTTTCTCAAATCTCAAGGCTTTTCCCACTTTCATATTAGGTATGTTTAGCTCTCTTAGCCCATCCTTTTGCCTCATAAGGTGTTTAGCAAACAAGCACACACCCTTTATCATAAAAGGGTACAAACGTTCGCAAGGCAGTCCCAGACTGCACCCACTTGGGGGGGGGGGGGGATCAACACAATTTTGCCATACACCCAGATAGAAGTCCCAGACTTCTACCCTGAGTTTGAGTAGATGTCCCAAATGTTCGACCTTCACACCTGAAATCCACTTCATATCCGTATGAGGACAGAGACCTCATCCTGACCCCACCCCGGTCTCATGAGCAAGAATGTCCCAGAGCTTCATGACTAACTGGCATGACGAACTGCCCTTATCTCCACCAGGTCATCCAGTAGCCCTTGGAACCCATCACTACCCCTAGGGCATCTTTATGGTCTCGAATCCATGAGTGCATGCACAAACAATAATTTTTCATGATTAGCCATTCTCTTTGGTGCCAACGGTTCAACAACCCTGGCGATCAACCCAACTACAGCTATTTGTTCAGGTCGGTCTGTCGACCTAGCCTTGACGCATTACCGCTAGCCCATCGAGCATTGTCAATCCTCACTTAGTACCTTGGCAAATCACACAATGATTTCCCATTTTAAATATGAGTTTTTATGGCTATTCCTAATCATGTTTGTTTACGGGCTTCAGCTCGTGCCCTTTGGCCTTGAGCCCTATGAGTTCAAAACCGAGGCCCCTAGCCTATTAGAGTTGTTCTAGCTCACCTCAAGAAGGTGTCCCAAATGGTTTAAGCAGTGGCAAACAATCAGGGGGAACACTTCTTACAAAATCCTCTTTAAGTCATCAAACCAACCGAGTGTGATCATATGTACGCTTACAATTGATATGCGAGTTTTTCCTTTCAGAAACTCATCATACCAATCGGGTATAATGTTTAAAAGTCCCACTCACAATCGGTAAGTAGGTTTTTAACTTTAAAAATATGCTCATCACCCCAACTAGGTATGAAGTGTAATTAAGTCCACTCACCCATTGATTGTGATGTGTTCATCCCCTGTTTGTTCCATGTCCACACTAGCTTTCTCTCTTGCTTGCGTTTCGGTCCCAAATGTCCTTACACAATTTGGGAATCATTATCAGTAAGGGTTGGGCATGGCAGCCTTTGTTTTCTCACATATGGGTGACTATGCCCAAATCCTTGGTTTATTGCACTTTGGTCCCTAAAGTTCATGTTTCTTGACTTTAGGTCCCTAATACTAAACTTTCCCCCAAATCAAGTCCCAAGGCTTCCAATATCCTCCTTGGGTCCTTAATTTACTTAAAATTATGAATGGGGCTCAAGTTTTCAAAATTCCCAATTTGGTCCCTAATTTTTTAAAAAAATTATGGTTTAGCCCCTACTTTCCAAAAATAGCCATTTGGCCCCAAATCTTTTGAAAATTGACCAATTGGTCCTCCAACATCTTTCTCATGGCCAATTGACCTTCAATTTTGAGAAATTGTATGGAGGCCCCTCAATTTTTTGAAATCCCAAAATTTCCCCTAATTTCTACCTCATATACTGATCAAATTTGATTTTTTCAAATTGACCATTTAATTGGGGTTAATTGCTCCAATTGATGGCATGGATTGGCTTCTACACATCCATACAATCAAATGGAGCTTTGAATTGTAGAATTTGGGGATGAAATGAGCTCAAATGGAGGTTCGCCAAAAAACTAGTTATAGAGAGAGAAAACTTTGAAAGCTTACCGTCGGAGGTGTGGCGGTCCGACCTCTTAATTTGGGGAGGTAGCTCTCATCCTTAGGTCCTTCCTAGGATCAAGAATCACTACAGTTGATGTCCATATGAATGGAAATTTTTTTAGTGAAGTTTGACACTTTCTCTCTCTAGCATCGATCTACAACGACAGAGTAGGGTAGAATTGGCTTACCTTTCACCTATGTGGGGGTCGTGTGATGGTCATGGGGACTTTAGGGAGGCTTGGTTTTGCTGAAGGAGGCCTAAATTGGCCAAAGTTAGCTCGGCCAAAATAGGGCAGCTTCGAATCGACGGAGCTACTTTACTGTTTGATTCCGCCAACGCGTCTCCGACGATCCTCAGGTTGAACGGAGGTTGTTGTTAGGTAGCTGACTTTCCCTGGAGTCTGTAGGACCTGACTTTTCCTTCTAAGGCTAAGAAAAGTGACCAAGTTGGAGCTCTAGTTTGAACTTCACCAAAAAATGGAGCACTTAGGAGAGGAGGACGATTTGATGTGTGTGAAGGATGAATGAAGGGGAGCTCGGGGAGACTCTGCCTGACCAGTTTCTATTCTGGTCGAGTTTATCCTCGCCCAAAAATGCCTTGATCAGAGGAATATTCTTTTTTCCAAGAAAGGAAAGTTTTTGAACCAATGAACAAGGTTGTCATCCTAAGGAAGAAGACGACACTATTCTAGACCGGTCAGGTACGACATGGTTCAATGGTGAAAATCGGTTGGTTTAGGCCCTATTCGACCGATTTTCTCAAATCTAAAAATTTCTAAATTCGTTTAAATTCATTTCCTATCCAATGTGGCTTGAATGTCCTAATTTGATCATTTTCAGCTACCAAGAAAAATAAATTTAGAGACCAAATCATGTATAGTTAAAACTGGTTCAATCTGGTTCAGGTTCGGTTCACCCTGAACTGGTGTGGTTTTCCCTTTCAATTGGTTTCATGGTTCTTCCCCAAGATTTCCATGACTCCTTTAGTCAGTTGGAATTTTCCAATTTTCCATTTTACCCTTCTTTATTTATTTTGGTTCGTTAAATGGCTCGATTTTCTCATTTAATTGATCGGTTATTTCCCGATTTTCCTTGGTCCGAGGTGATGGGTTTCACAACTCTCCCCTCATTTTAGGAGTTTTGTCCCCAAAACTAAATTATGTATCCTTTACATTGGGAATAATTTCCCTTGATGTCTTCTTGGGGTTTGCATTGATATGCTACCGCTTTGGTTACCCTTTCACTTAGTCCCGCATGCAACATACTTGAGGACTTTCCTCCCCTTTTGATCATTTATTTACTCATTTGGAATCAGTCCCTTTGGTTTGTCTTACCCCTATGTCCAAGTACTTTCTTAGATCCAATGCTTCTTGTCGTTTAGGGGTAAGAACCTTACTCATGAGAGTTTTTGTCCAGAATTCTAGGATTGGGAGTTGCAAAATGCCTAATCGTTCCTGTATCCAATTATTCCATCGATCATGTAAATCGTTGGCTCGGTGTCCTTTTGATTATTTCGTACTTGTTTTTCACGAGTTTCGGTTTTACCCCCTTTTCATCCTATACTGGTCCTTCCTTCATCCTTGATTTACAATTATAATCCAAATATTTATATTTGATTTTGTCATGCTTAACTAACTGACTCTTTCTTACTTGAGTCACATTTTCCTGGAACCGTTGGACTTACATGTCCCTTACAGCATGACATGTTCTAGAACTTATCTTTGTTCATTATAATTCTAGAACATTTTATTGCTGGTTGTTCTCGACTTTCCAACCTTTCGGGGATTGTATAATTCCGTCCCTTCCTTTCATTTGGTTGACTACCTTCACCATTATCCCATCATCCTTTCTAATTTTGATATCATATCTTTCATAACCGTGTCAGTTTTCCTTATCTATTAGTCCCTTACCAACTTCCTCATTGGGTTTTCCTAGTTCCAACCATCGGTTTCCCAATTTCTTCTTGACTTACCGACATGCTTGAGATTTTTTTCTTCCTTATGTCCTGGCACAACTCCAATGGCATTATTTACTCAAGGAGCCCTTTCCTTATTCCTTCTTTACTCACTCGTGACCATTTCACGGTTCCTTATTCTGAGTTGGTCCCTTCCGGTCTACGTGTTGATTCCTTTATTTGGGGGGTTCCCTTTTAATGGTTTCATTCTCCACTATGTCCTTCAAAGTAGGGACTTCCATTGTAAACCTCAACCCTTGAAGTTAAGGAAAATCGGGAAAGAATTGGTCAACCCAAGTGAGAAAACCAAACCGGTTCACGAACCCCAACCGTTAGAGAAAGGGCAAATTGGGAAATTTACAACTCCCGAGTAACCCAAAGAGTCATAAAAACCTTGGAAAAGGACTTTGGGATGAATTGGAAGAGAAAACCAGACCATTTCAAGTGAACCGGATTGAACCGGTTTGGACCGATTTGAACCATCATCGAACCGGTTGCTAAATTCATTTTTCTAGTTGGCTTAAAATATTCAATTTGGGGAATTGAAGCCACCATTGGATAGAGAATGGATTGAGATGAATTTAGAAAATTTTAATTTTGAAAAAGGTTGGTTTAATCGGGCCTGAATCAACCGGTTTAAGCATTGAACCCGGTTCGGTTCGAAATAGTGTCATCTTCTTCCTTCATATGACAACACTGCTCACTTGCTGGAAAGACGAACAGCGTCGACAAAAATGAAATGTTTTCATTGAGGGAGTCTCATGCCATGAATGAGTGCCATTATGGTACCAAACGGTTGGCCAGAGAGTCCCCGAGCTCCCTATATAAAGAGATCCTGTGTAACACCATGTTTTTATTAACAAAAAAAAATTTAGAATAGTAAAACCAAATTGGTTCAGATGAACTCGATCCTAGTAGAATATCAAAGTTAAGCATGCTTGTGTGAGAGTAGTGTTAGGATGGGTGACCTCGGGAAGTATTCATTTTGCATTCTCTCAATAGTTGTCAAACCATATTGTTTTAGTAACCCAAAATTAGATAAGATACTAGCACTAATGCATCGGATCCTATCAAAACTACAAGGTTAAGCGTGCATGGGCTAGAGTAGTGTTAGGATGTGTGACCTTTTGGGAAGTATTTATTTTGTATTCTCTCAATAGTTGTCAAACCATATTATTTTAGTAAGAACTCCAAAGTTAAGCTTGTAGTGCTAGGATAGGTTATATACTCGAAAGTATTTATGTTGCATCCACTCAATAGTTATCAAATCATATTTTTTAGTAACCCAAAATTAAATAACATACCAACACCAATGCACAAAGATCCGATTAGAACTCCAAATTTAAGTGTGTTTAGGCGAGAGAAGTGCTAGGATGGTGACTTACTAGGAAGTATTCATGTAGGATTGCACCCTTTCAATAGTTGACAAATTATATTTTTTTAGTAATCCAAAATAAAAATCATACCAGCACTAATGTAGGATCCCTTTAGAACTTCAAAGTTAAGCGTGCTTGGTGAGAGTAGTGCTAGGATGGGTGACTTATTGGGAATCCACTCAATAGTTGTCAAATCATATTTTTTTTAGTAACCTAAAATGTAATAACACACTAGCTTTAATGCACCAAATTCTATCAAAATATTAAAGTTAAGCGTACTTGGGTGAAAGTAGTGCTATGATGGGTGACCTTTTGGGAAGTTGCTTTTTTTAACCTGAAATTTCGGTGATAAGTAATTTATGGAATTATATTATAAGTTTAAAATTCAATTGATATAATTGAAATAAATAAAATAAAAAGTGTAAAATATTAGGTGAAAATAATGAGATAAATACATATATTTTTATTTATCATACGTCCTAAATATCATAAATACCTATATTTATTTATTGAAATTAATACCAATAATTTAATACATATATATAATTTTTTCAATTAATACTAATAAATGCCCATCAATTTCATGAGAATAATGACAACATTAATATCATAGTAATAAATCCTCCCCATTTAATACACAATTCCAATCCTATATAAAGAGCTCATCCCCATTGATTCTCTTCACACTTGAAAACTTCTCTCTCTCTAGTACTCCATTTCCTGGTGAAGCTCGAACATGAGCTTCAACTTGAGCATTTTTCTTAACCTCAAAAGAAGAGGTCAGACTCTTTATATTTCGGGGGAAGTCACCTATCTGATAGCAACCTCCATTTGATCCAAGGATTGCCGAATAAGCGCTGACATAATTAAATAGTGAAACAACTACGGTAGACCGAAGCTGCCCTATTTCGGCCTAGCTAAAATTTGTCGAATTCAGCCCTCCTCTAGCCAAACCAAGCTCTTCCAACATCCCCACAACCCTCATACGACCTTAACGATGATGAATGGTCAATAGTAAGAATTCTTGATCCTAGAAGGTACTTTAGGAAGAGAGCTACCTTTCCCGATAGAAAGCTCGGACTGTCGCACCTCCGATGGGACAAGTGTGATCGGAACGCTAGCAAGAGAAAATTCACGTCAAATTGGAAAACAAATCATGGATGAACATGTCATGGTTAATGGGTGAGTGGGCTTACTAACGTCATACCCGGTTGGGATGATGTGGACAGTTTAATGTTAAAAACCACTTACTAATTGTGAGTGGGAATTTTATATCATACCCGTCTGGGAATGATAAGCACCTCAAAATGAAAACCCACTATTTAGTGGTATTTTAAACACCAAAACTTAGAGAAGTGATATGAAAATCATGCAAAAAAACTACTTATCGGATATAAGTAGATCATACCCGGTTGGTATGATGAAACTTCCTTGAAGGAAGTGGAAAACCCGTTCATCGGTTATGAGGGGAGATGTCCTCATACTCGGTTGGTATGATGGACAATTGAAAACATATTTTGTCAAAAGTGCTCTCCCCTGACTGTGTGCCAATGCTTAAATGATTTGGGAGACCTTGACGAGAGCTCGAATAGCTCTTATAGGTCAGGGCCTCAGTTTTGGAACTTGGGGGCTATTATGCCCAATTTTGAAAATCTCGAATAGTGGGCCATAGGCCAGTGGGCATGAGCAGGAGCTCGTAAACAAACATGAGATATGTGTCATAAAACTTTAATAAATGAATTGTTTGGCTATGATACCATGATAGGACCAACATATTTAATCAACTAGTGGCAGTGTGACATGACAAGTCTCCAGACTAGTCAAGACAAACAACTGTAGGTTGAGTTGAAAGTTAGGGCCGTTGGACTAATGGCACCACAAATTATATGGCATGATAAGAAAATACTGATTGTGTATGCACTATGACTACGGGACCATCAAGATGCCCAACAGGGGGTAGTGATGCGTCCTAAAGGCCCTGGATGACATGGTGAGTATAAAGGCAGTTCATTGTACCAGGTGACCGTGTGAAATTTGGAGTAGCACTAAGTGCATGAGACCAGGGTGGGGATGTGATGAGGTCTTTGTCCTCATATGGACATGGAGAATTGATTTCGGTATTGAGGGTCAGATGGCACGTACATTCACTTATTCTTAGTGTAGAAGTGGGCGTGCTTCTATCTAGGTGGCCAGTAAAGTTGCTCCGATGCCACAAGTGGGTTCAGTGGATGGGCTGGCACGCAATTGTGTGTTTTGACCTTCATGATGAAGGATGTGTGTTGGGTGATGACACACCGTGATTAATAAGAAATGGTGAAAAAACCTATATTTTTAAAGTGGAGAGAATCTAAAGGAAATTAAGGAGTCTGGCACACTCCAACTTGAAAATGTCACCCTCAGTAGGGTAAATGTTTTAAAAATCAATATTTGAGGAAAGAGTATTCTTAAAGGAAATAAGGAGTTTGGCACACTCCGATTAAAGTTATTTTTTTTTATGAAAACTCACTCCCAACCCCCACTCACTGAGTTGTAGAACTCACCATCTCCCTTTTACCCCTTTCAGGAAACCAAGGGAAAACCAATCATAAAGACTTCCTTGTATAGGAACTATAAAATTAGGTATGTCAATTTTTCAGTTTTGTATAATGTTATTTCAAGAAAGGTACACGTTTAAAGGATGCCTTACTCCTCTGTGGTTTAAAAGAGGGGAAAACCCTTAGTAAATTGGAAAGAGTGGCGGGTTGATAACGGGGATCCGACCAAACCGGGTCGGGGCGTGAAATCCTCTCCATTCATTCTTCTCACACCTAAAAACTCCACTCTCTCTCAGCTACTTTGTTTTTCGGTGAAGCTTGAACCAGAGCTCCGACATTGAGGTTTTTCTGAGCATTAGAAGGTGAGGTCGGGTTCCTTAGATTTGAGGAGAATTCAACTACCCGATGATAGTCTCCATTTGATCCAAGGACCATCGAAGAAGTGCCGGCGTAATCAAACAGTGAAGCATCTCCGGCGGACCAAAGCTGTTCTATTACGACTGATCTAAAATCGGCTGAATCCAGCCCTCCTCAGGCCAAATCAAGCTCTCCCAACACCCCCACAGCCCTCACACGGCTGAATTAGAGTTGAAAGGTAAGCCATTTCAACTCCACTCTGTTATTTTCGATCAGCATTAGAGAGAGAAATTGTGAAATTTTACTAACCAAATTGTCACTCAATTCGATGTGAATTGTTGCAATTCTTGATCCTAAGAGGAATCGCAGGACAAGAGCTACCTGCTCTGATCAAAAGCATGAATTGTCATACCTCCGACGGTAAGCTTTCGAAGCTTTCTCTCTCTACACAAAATTTTCCGGTGAAGCTTCATTTGAGCTCGTTTCAGCCTCAATTCATGTGATTCAAAGCTCTATTGAATCGTATGAATGTATAGAAACTCAATTATACCTTCAATTTCAACAATTATCCTCGATTGAATGGTCAATTTGATGAAATCAAATTCGGCCAATTTGAAAGGGGGAAATTGGAGGAAATTTTTGGGGGAAATTGGGGATTTCGTAAAATTGAGGGACCAAATTACAATTTCCCAAAATTGAGGGCCAATTGACCATGAAGAGGATGTTGGAGGACCAATTGGTTGATTTTTGAAAATAATTGGTGTCAAATTGCCATTTTTGTAAAGTAGGGGCAAAAAGGTAATTTTTGAAAAGTTAGGGACCAAATTGAACATTTGGAAAACTTAAACCCCTTAAACGATTTTGAGTAAATTGAGGACTCAAAGTGAGTTTTTTTTGAAGTTTCGGAACTCAATTTGGGGAAAAGTTAGCATTAGGGGCCTAAAGTCAAGAAAAAAGAACTTTAGGGACCTAAATGCAATTAAATGAAAATTTTGAGCATTTTCGTTCATACATGAGGCATGAAGGCTATCATGCCAAATATTAATAGATAAGGATGTCCAAATTGTGTAGAAATATGAAGGACCGGATCGCCAACAAGGATAAGCTAGCGTGGAGGCAAAACCCAACTAAGAAGGAATACAATACGAGTATCGAGTGAGTGGTTTTATTCACATCGTACCCGGTTGGGATGATGAGCACTCTAGAAATGAAAAACCACTTTTATTTGGAATTTTAACATCACACTTGGTTGGAGTGATGTGAGAACTACGCGGAAAAACTACTTAACGGTTATAAGTAGATCATACCCAATTGGTATGATGGACTTCTTGGAAGGAAGGAGAAAACCCGCTTGCCAGTTGTAAGCGGAGATGTCATCACACCCGATTGGTGTGAGGAGTGAAAATATTATTTTTTCTGAAGTGTTCTCCCCTGACTGTGTGCCAATGTTTAAATCTTTTGGGATACCTTCTTGATGAGAGCTGGAATAGCTTAGATAAGCTAGAGGCCTCGGTTTTGGGACTTGTGGGGCAATATGCCCGTTTTTGGAAAATCACGTACAATGGGCCCAAGTTCAGTTGGTACGAGCAGGAGCTCATAAACAAACATGATATATTAAAGCCATGAAAATTCTTAACGCCATGGTACAAAGATAGGACCGACATACTCGATGGACTGGTGGCAGTGCGTTAGGGCCAGGTCGACAGACTGGCCAAAACAAACAACTGCCGATCGAGTTGAGGGTCGGTGTCGTTGGACTAGTGGCACCAAAGATAAATGGCTTTGTGGAAAATTATTTTTTGTGCATGCACTTCAGGTTCAAGACCATCAAGACACCCAAGAGGGGTAGTGATGTGTCATAGGGGCTACTGGACGACATGGTGGAGATAAGGGTAGTTTGTCGTGCCAGTGGTTAGGGAAGCTCGACGTAGCTTCATGTGCATGAGATCGGGGTGGGGTCCAAATGAAGGCTCTATCCTCATACGGAGACAGAGTTGATTTTGGGTTTGAGGGTCGGATGTCACAAACATCCATTCATACCTAGGATAGAAGTGGACAGGTTTCTACCTAAGTGGCCGGTAAAGTTGCTCCGACACCACAAGTGGGTGCAATCGACGAGCTGCCCTGCGAATGTATGATCTCTTCATGATGAAAGGCGTGTGTTGGCTGTTAAACACATCTATTATAAATAATGAGGATAGAAATTTTAAAAACTGAAATTTGAGAAAGAAATGATCTTAAAAGAAATAAGGAATCTGACACACTCCAATTAAAATTATTTTTTTTTTCTGAAAACTCATTCCCAACACCCATTCATTGAGTTGTAGAAACTCACCCCTCTTTTCTATCCCTTTTTAGGAGTTGGTAAAATGACTAAGGGAAACACTAGAACTTATCTTTTGTCAGGTATGCTTAAAAGTTATTTTTAAGCTTGCATTTTTATTAATTTATGTTATTCCAATGAACAAGGTTAGTATTACGCCTCGCTCCTCTTGATTAAAGAAAGGGGGAAACCCCTTTTGAACCAAGGGAGTGACAGGTTGATCACGAGGATCCTACCAAATCGGGTCGAAACATTACAACTTGAGTGGTATCAAGGCTAAGTTCCCTTGAAGTATTATCAATACTATGCACTGACACTAATGAAAACTTAATTATCATGTAGGTAGGAGAGTCCCTAGAAAGTTCGTTGTGAAATCCAATCCTCCACACTTGACCTTGAAAAAGACGTATACCCCTAGGGAGGCAGTTGTTCAACAATTTTTGAAGGGTGAGAAGAGAGTGCCCAAGAATATGGTTGAGGATTATTAGAAACTCGTGGGAGCCCTACTAGAACTAGAAGGCATTACATACCCTTTTCCAAGATAAAAGGAACTATTCCTTCCTCAAGGAGCCCAACACCTCCTCTAGCCCCATAACAACCAGAGAGAAATCCCACTAAGAAAGAGGCTTGGGACAACTATTGAGATGCTTATGCCACCTTCATGAAAGACCACTAAGTACCCCCACCTACTCAATCTAGCTTCAATCCTTCTCAATGGATGAAGTGGACATTTGAGTGTGAGGTAGAGGTGTTAAGGTGGTATGGACTGAAGGCCATACATGAAATTCGTCCCATAAGGTAATATGGATGGACTTCAACAAGCTCCTCAAAGCCATCGGACCATGAATCCTGCAATCATTCCAAGGCTAACTCCCGACCTATGATACCAAGGGACAAGGAAGTAGATAATCTCTGTAATAAGCTAAGTATGGCAAGAAACTATTTCTTGAATGAATGAAAATCTAGTTTTTCCTTGATTAAAAATTTAACCCTTTTGATAAATACAACTACCATGGGAGTATGCTTATAAGAGTAACGAGTAGAGATCAGCTAAGGAAGGAAAACTACGGGTCACTACTGGTTAACCCCAAACCTTTAAATTAGCCATGTAATTTTCCCTACCCAAACAATGGGAAACAAAACAATAAGACTTGGAAAGAAATTCTAGAAGAGTCTACCTAGAGTTCACCAAGGAAGACGTACCCTAACTAAGGAAGAAGAAGTCTGGTGCAAGGGAAGTAAGCCTCAAAGGGTGCAAGACTAGTGAAAGCCTAAAGAGCTAAGGAAAAGCTCTATGGATAAAAGTAAGGAAATCAAGAAGAAGTGGACTGTTACAAGGGAAACCAATGGAATGGGAGCTAACCAGGAGGAAAGTAAGAATGATATAGGAGTATAGAAAATGTTAAGTCAATTTGGAATAAGACAAGGAGGAAGGAAAGAGGAAAGAAGTATGGTGGGAAGAAAACCCATAGGAATAATACGAGTACCTTGAAGGAATTGGTGATAGGTAGAACACAAATTATGTGGAACTCAACAACAACCAAGAGACTTCTTGAAGGAAGGATACGAAATAAAAAGGAATAAGAGGATAGGGATGAATCCAGGGTGAATAACCATACTGATGTTAGAAAGGTGTAAGAAAAAAATAGAGGAAAAACTTTAAAAAGCATTAGGGAGGTTGAACGTGAAACTCCAAGTACAGAAGTCTCTAGAAAGAAGGATAAGGATAGGATGTGGGACCATGGAATCATAAAGTTCCAAGCTAAGGTAATCGACAAATGAACCATCATAGACTAGGACTGAAATAAGGACCTCATTAAAAGACATAGGTGGTTAAGAAAATACCTGGATGGTTAGGTGTGACCTGCTCTAGAAGAGCAAGGGAACTAACAAGTATTATGGACAGACCTAGCTGAAGGAAATAAATAATGACAATAGAATAATCGGGAAGAATAAACGATGCCCTAAGATAGACCAGGAAGTAGTGAGGACTACACCCTAAAAAGGGAAATGATATGGGCATTAGGGATAGGAAGACTCAAGAGATGAATGCCTCAAAATCACTTGATAGGGAGAGTAATAGGATTGAGGCAATTAATAAATAGACCCTTGTGAAGGTCAATACTCCCGTAAAGGAGGGAGAAGTGGAAAAGGCTATAAACATTTGGGAAATAAGGATGAAGGGAAGCCTTAAAGAAATAAATGGATGAGATGGGAGTAACGACCATGAGAATGTTAAACAAACCTCTTGCAGGACGATCAAGAGATCTTGAAATAAAGAAGATGTGAATTTCACCTAAAAGAAAAAAGATGGATATGGGGAATAAGGGAGGATGAAGACGAGGTATAAAAGAAGTACACATAGTTTTCAAGAGTAAGGTAAGCAAGAGAGGATGACAGTAGAAAATACCATTAAAGGATAGATATCCTAAATAGCAAAACTAGAAGAGAACCCCGAGAGAAAATAGTATAAGCTACCAAGGTAGGAAACCTTGGGAGGACATAAGTGTCCCAATTAAGAGGTAATGGGACCAACAGAAGTGGAAACAAGATAAACTCATCCAAGATATGTTGGTTGAAATGGAAAGATCAAGTACAAGGGAAATGTACTCAAGAGGACCCAAAGGGTAAGTTAAGTCCAAGCAATGTGTAAGTAAGAAATCAACATCAAAGGATGTCGTGCGAGTAAGAAGGGGTGGACTGCCCACAAAAGAAGAAACAGAGGAAAGCACACCTAAGAAACTGTGGGAAGGTAAACCCTCAAGTTAAAAAGTGATTAAAGTAAATGGTCACTGACATCAAGACTGATGGTGGTCAACGCTCAATCGAAAGAGCCTAAAGAGAGGATGACTAGAAATAGTGTAGAGTACATGAAATAAGACCGAGAATTGGAAAGTGTCTCAAGTAAAGAATAAGGGATGAAACTGAAATTTCAGTTAAAGAAGGATTCAAATGGGCAATTACCTTAATATAGAAAGGAGTATGAAGAAAGGAAGGAAAGAAACATTCATGGAATGATAAGAAGGTTGAGTATGTATTTCATAGGGTGAAAGTCTCTACTGTGAGGGACGTAGTGGAGAATAAAATTGTAATAAGGGAGCATTCCCAAACAAGTAATCGACACTTAACACTGAAGGATATTAAGTCAGAATAAGAATCGTGAAGTTGATCACAAGAGCGTAAGAGTGGATTAAGAGAAAGGAAAGTACTTAGAAAAGGATGCCACGGAAAATGAGGGAGGACATAAGAAGGGTCAAAACTAGATAAAAGAAGTTAACATCGAAACCTATGAAAGCGAGTAGGTAGCGCTTGAGAGGACACCACACTAAATGTTTTAACGATAAAGGAAGTGACTACACACAGGAATGATTGGGCATCTTGGAACTCCCAATCATGAAATCCCGAGTAAAGAACCTCAAGGGAAAGAATTTTGTTTTAAGTAAAGAAAGATGTGAATCTAAAGATATACCCTTAAACTTTCAAGTAATGTATGCTTAGCTAGGATACTCTCCATGGAATGAGTAAGCAATGGAAAGGAAAAAAATTCTTAAAGTGCATGTTATAAAGGGGCTAAGTGAAAATAACTGACATAGTTGTATGTCAATAAACTTCAAGTTGACATTAAGGGAAGTTATTTCCAGTGCAAATGATGTTGAATAAGTTTTGGGGACAAAACTCCTAAAAGGAGGGGAGAGTTGTAAACCCTGTCCCTTGAATTTAAGGAAAACTGTGAAAGAACCGGTAAACCTAAGTGAGAAAACTGAACCATTTCATGAAACCCAACCGTTAGAGAAAGGGCAAATGGGGAAATTTACAACTCCTGAGTAACCCAAAGAGTAATAAAAACCTTGGAAAATGTCTTTCATATGAATTGGAAGAGAAAACCATACCGGTTTAGGTAAACTGGATCTAAATTGGATTGAACCGGTTTGAACCATCATTGAACCAACTACTAAATTCATTTTTCTATATGGCTTAAAATATTCAATTTAGGGAATTGAATCCACCACTAAATAGAGAATGAATTTAGATAAATTTAGAAATTTTTAATTTTGAAAAACACGATCGAATCAGGCCTGAACCGTCCGATTTAAGCATTGAACCCGGTTCAGAACAATGTCATCTTCTTCCTTCAAATGACAGCACTGTTCACTTGCCGAAAAGACGAACAGCGCCAATGGAAATGAAATGTTTCCATTTAGGGCATTTCAAGCCATGAATGAGCTCCATTAAGGTGTGAAATGGTCGGCCAGGGAGTCCCCGAGCTCCCTATATAAAGAGCTCCTCTCCCTTCATTCTCCTCACACCTATAAACTCCACTCTCTCTCAATTACTCAGTTTTTCGGCGAAGCTCAGACTAGAGCTCCGACATTGAGGTTTTTATGAGCCTTAAAAGGTGAGGTCAGGTTCCTTAGATTCGGGGAGAAGTCAGCCACCTGACGACAGTCTCTATTTGATCTAAGGACCATCAGAGAAGCACCGACGTAATCAAACAGTGAAGTAGCTCTAGCGGACCGTAGCTGCCCTATTTTGGCCAAGCTGAAATTGGCTGAATTCAGCCCTCCTCAGACCAAACCAAGCTCTCGCAACACCCCTACAGCCCCCACATGACTGAATTAGAGCTGAAAGGTAAGCCAATTCAGTTCTCCTCTATCATTTTCAATCGATGTTAGAGAGAGAAATTGTGAAATTTCACTTACCAAATTCTCACTCAATTCAACTTTAGTTGTTGCAATTCTTAATCCAAGGAAGAAACTCAGGACGAAAGCTACCTGTCTCGATCGAAAGCTCGGACTGCCGCATGTCTGACAGTAAGCTTTCAAAACTTTTTCTCTCTACACACAGTTTTCTGGTGAAGTTTCGTTTGATCTCATTTCAGCCTCAATTCATGTGATTCAAAACTCAATTAAATCTTATGGATGTGTAGGAACTCAATTATGCCTTCAACTTTAACAATTAACCTTGATTGAATAGTCAATTTGATGAAATCAAATTGGGCCAGTTTGAAAGGGGGAAATTAGGGATTTTGTAAAATTGATCGACCAAATTGTAATTTCCAAAAATTGAGGGCCAATTGGCCATGAAAAGGATGTTGGAGGACCAATTGGTCGGTTTTTGAAAATAATTGGGGTCAAATTGCCATTTTTGTAAAGTAGGGGCAAAATGGTAATTTTTGAAAAGTTGGGGACGAAATTGGAAATTTGGAAAACTTTAACCCCTTAAACGATTTTGAGTAAATTGAGGACCTAAAGTGAGTTTTTTTTTGAAGTTTCAGGACTCAATTTGGGGAAATGTTAATATTAGGGGCCTAAAGTCAAGGAAAAAGAACTTTAGGGACCTAAATGCATTTAACTGAAACTTTTGGGCATCTTCATTCATACGTGAGGAATGAAGGCTATCATGCCAAATATTAATAGATAAGGATGACCAAATCGTGTAGGAACATGAAAGATCGGAACAACAACAAGGATAAGCTAGCGTGGAGGCAAAACCTGACTAAGAAGGAATACTCTACGAGTATTGGGTGAGTGGGTTTATTCACATCATACCCGATTGGGATGGTGAGCACTACGGAAATGAAAAACCACTTATGTGTGGAATTTTAACATTACACTTGGTTGGAGTGATTTGAGAACTACACGGAAAAACTAATTACCTGTTGTAAGTTGATCATACCCGGTTGGTATAATAAACTTCTTGGAAGGAAGGAGAAAACCCGCTTGCCGATTGTAAGCGGAGATGTCATCACATCCGGTTGGTGTGATGAGTGGAAAGATTATTTTTGTTAGAAGTGTTTTACCCTTACTGGGTTCCAATGCTTAAAACTTTTGGGAGACCTTAATGAGAGCTAGAGAGCTCAGATAGGTTAGAGGCCTCGATTTTGGAACTTGTGGGGTTAAATACCCATTTTTGGAAGATCACATATAGTGGGCTCAAGGCTAGTTAGCACGAGCAGAATCTCATAAACAAAGATGATATATTAAAGCCATGAAAATTCTTAATGAATGGATTATGTGATTACGCCATGGTACCAAGATAGGACCGACATACTCAATGGACTGGCGGCAGTGTATTAGAGTCAGGTCGACGGACTGGCCTAGATAAACAACTGTAAGTCGAGTTGAGGGTTGGGGCCATTATACTAGTGGCACCAAAGATAAATGGCTTTATGACAAATTATTATTTGTGCATGCACTTAAGGTTCAGGAACATCAAGATGCCTAAGAAGGGTAGTGATGCATCCTAGGGGCTACTGGACGACATGGTGGAGATAAGGGTAGTTTGTCATGCCAGCAGTCAGGGAAGCTCGACGTAGCATTATGTGCATGAGACTGGGGCAGGGTCGAGATTAGGTCTTTGTCCTCATACGGACACAGAGTTGATTTTGGGTTTGAGGGTTGGATGTCGCGAACATCTACTCATACCCAATGTAGAAGTGGACGATAAAGTCCCTCCAACAACATAAGTGGGTGTAGTGGACGGGTTGCCCTACAAATGTGTGATCCCTTCATGAGTAAGGGCGTGTGTTGACTCTTGAACACACCTATTATGGATAATGATTAAAGAAATTTTGAAAACCAAAGTTTGATAAATAAATTATCTTAAAAGAAATAAGGAGTCTAACACACTACAATTAAAAGTATTTTTTTTTCTGAAAACTTATTCCCAACACCCATTCACCAAGTTGTAGAAACTCACCCCTCTTTTCTATACCTTTTCAAGAGTTGGTAAAATGACTAAGGAAAACACTGCGACTTATCTTTTGTCAAGTATGCTTATAAGTTATTTTTAAACTTGCATTTTTATTGATTTATGTTATTCCAGTGAACAAGGTTACAATTACATCTAGCTCCTCTTGAGTAAAGAAAGGGGTAAACCCCTTTTGAACAAAGGGAGTGGCGGGTTGATCACGAGAATCCAACTAAACCTGATCGAGGCGTGACATGCACCTTAGGAGCTACACGTTCAACCTTCTTGTTATTCCTTGAAGGTTTCCTTCATCTCCTTTCACCCTTTGTATATTGAGGCATTTGCTCGCTTTTAATCCTTCATTGTCTTCGATTCCCATTCCGCCTCTTATTTCTTATGCGAGGAACTCCCGATCATTTGGGTCTTATTTCGTATACTCCTCGTTCTGCCAAATCGTCATATCTCAGGCTCCATTAAATAAGTGTAGACCTTGATCAGTCTTGATGTCCGTAGTTGTTTCCCTTATTCCTCTTGATTGAAGAGCGGACTCTTTTAGGGTTCTTCGAATATCTTTCCCTTTATTTTCTTATTATAGGCACTCCTCCCATTTCCACTTGTCACAACATCATTTGATGCTATCTTATTACTTACTTATTCCTTGGGTTTAACTTACTCCCTGTGCCCTCCTAGTACGCTTTCCCTGATCTTTTCACCTCATCAAGCACTTCATTTGCAAGCTTATCTTCTTATCCACTTCCATTGGTTCCATTACCTCTTAGTTGGGATATGTGTGCCTCTCTAGGGCTTCCTTCCTTGGTAGGATTCTTCCCCTTTCTCTTGAACTTCCTTTTTCATTTGTCATTGAGAGTATCTAACCTTAAATGACATCCTTTGATGCCATCCTCTCCTGCTTACCCTTACTTTTGAAATCTTGTGGGCACATCTTTTGTACCCTATCCTCATTTCCACTTGTATCCTAGTACAAGTCTATTTCTTTAGGGGGGGGGGGGGGGGGGGGGGGGTTCAAATTCTCCTTGTTTCAAGGTCTCTTGATCATCTTGTGAGAGGCTTACTTAATCATTCTCATGGCTTGAGTTTGGTTGTTAATCCGTCTTCAGCCATTGATTTCTTTAGGGATTTTCTTCGCCCTTCTTTTCCGACATTTGGCCTTTTCACTTCTCCTTTCTTCATCTAGGTTTAAATCCATAATTCTTACTCATGTAGTGTCCCCATTGTCATGTAGTGTCCCCATTGTCCACATCGATAATTGGTCATCTACTTGCGTGGACCTTTGTAATTCTTCCAATACTTCGAGCATTGAGGGGTCTTCCTAGGGGATTGCAGGTGGATATGTGCTTCGTCCTTGAGCCCGAACACATTGACGATTTTCTTGTTGAGTTTTCTTTGCTCGGTAGTTACTACAAGAGACCTCCTAGACTCCTTAGTCCCTTGGTTCATCTCCTTTATTGGGATGGGATTCCCCCTGGTTTCTGTGGTGTCTAGGGTAGCGTGGGTTTGTTTGATTACTTTTCTTGGCATCATCTTCCTACAAGGTAGGTAGATTTCGTTTAATTCTTATGTTATATAGTCTTGATAATGTATTCAATGAAACATGCTCTAATACCACTCAAGTTATCACGCCCCGACCCAGTTTGGTCGGATCCGTGTGAGCAACCCACCACTCCCTTTTGTTCAAGAGGGTTTCACCGACTAAACTGTGAGGAGTCAGGCATCCTTCTTCCCTATTATTTTTGGAATAACATTATACAAAACTCAATATATTAAAATTTTTATCATACTAGACTTAGGGTTCAACTGCGGAGGGGTTTTTAAGGTTGGTCTTCCTTTTTCCTGAAAAGGGTTAAAAGGAGGGGGTGAGTTTCTACAACTCAGTGAGTGGGTGTTGGGAGTGAGTTTTGAAAAATGCTTAGTTCATCAAAATCATGCCAAGGTTTAAAATTCATTTTCAAGTATTGTTCTCAAATCTCAGGGCTTTTTCCACTTTCATATTAGGTGTATTTAGCTCTCATAGCCCATTCCCTTTCCTCAGGAGGTATTTAGCAAAAAAACACATGCCCTTTATCATAAAGGTTTCAAACATTTGCAGGGCAATCTAAAATTGCACCCACTTAGGGATTAGTGCAACAGTAAGGGGAGAACACTTCTTACAAAATCCTCTTTAATTCATCACACCAACAGGGTGTGATGATAGGTCCGCTTATAACTGGTATGCGGGTTTTTCCTTTCATAAACTCATCATACCAACCTGGTATGATGTTTAAAAGTCCCACTCACAACCGATAAGTAGGTTTTTAATTTTAAAAATATGCGCATCACCCCAACCGGGTATGACATGTAATTAAGCCCACTCACCCGTTGACAGTGACGTTTTCATCCCTAGTTAGTTCCAGGTTCAAGCTAGCTCTATCTCTTGCTTGCTTTCTAGACCCAAATGTCCCTACACAATTTAGGTATCATTATCAGTAAGGGTTAGGCATGGCAGCCTTTGTTTCCTCAGGTATGAGTGATTATGCCCAAATCCTTAGTTTATTGCACTTAGGTCCCTAAAGTTCATGTTTCTTGACTTTAGGTCCCTAATGTTAAAATTTCCCGCAAATCGAGTCCCAAGGCTTCCAATATCCTCATTGGATCCTTAATTTACTTAAAATTGTGAATGAGGTCAAGTTTTCCAAATTCCCAATTTGGTCCCCAGTTTTTTTAAAAAATTATGGTTTAGCCCCTACTTTCCAAAAATAGCCATTTGGCCCTAGATCTTTCAAAAATTGACCAATTGGTCCTCCAACATCTTTCTCACAGCCAATTAACCTTCAATTTTGAGAAATTGCATGGAGATCCCTCAATTTTTTGAAATCCCCAATTTCTACCCCCTTTACTAACTGAATTTGATTTTTTCAAATTGGTCACTCAATTGGGGTTAATTGCTCCAATTGATGGCATGGGTCAGTTTCTACCCTTCCATACGATCAAATGGAGCTTTGAATTATAGAATTTGGGTCTGAAATGAGCTCAAATAGAGCTTTGTCGGAAAATTGTTTATAGAGAAAGAAAGATTCGAAAGCTTATCGTCAGAGGTGTGGCGGCCCGAGCTCTTGATCTAGGGAGGTAGCTCTCATCCTTAGGGTCTTCCTAGGATCAAGAATCACTACAATTGATTTCCATATGAATGAGAATTTTGTTAGTGAAGTTTGGCACTTTCTCTCTCTAGCATCGATCTGCAATGATGGAGGAGGGCCGAATTGGCTTACCTTTCACCTATGTGGGGGACGTGTGATGGTTGTGGGGACTTTGGGGAGGCTTGGTTTAGCCGAAGGAGGCCAGAATTGGCTGAATTTAGCTCGGCCAAAATAATGCAGCTTCCAACCGACGGAGATGCTTCACTATTTGATTCTGTCGATGCTTCTCTGACAATCCTCGAGTCGAAGGGAGGTTTCTGTCAGGTAGTTGACTTCCCATGGAGTTTGTAGGACCCGACTTTGCCTTCTAAGGTTAAGAAAAGTGCCCAAGTCAGAGCTCTGGTTTGAGCTTTGCCGAAAAATGGAGCACTTAGGAGAGGAGGACGAGTTTAGGTGTTTGGAGGATGAATGAAGGGGAGCTCTTTATATAGGTAGCTCGGGGAACCTCTACCCGACTAGTTTCCATTCTGATCAAGCTTATCCTCATCCAAAAATACCTTGATCAGAGGAATATTCCTTTCTTTGAGAAAGAAAACTTTTTGAACCGATGAACAGTGTTGTCATCCCAAGGAAAAAGACGACACTATTCTGGACTGAACTAGTCTGGTCTGATCGGGTTCAATGGTGAAAATTGGCCTCTTTAGGCCCGATTCGATTGGTTTTCTCAAATTTAAAAATTTCTAAATTCATTTACTATCCAATGGTGGCCTCAATTTCCCAATTTGGTCCTTTTAAGCCACCAATAAAAATGAATTTAGAGACTGGTTCATGTATGCTTCTATCTAGGTGGTCAGTAAAGTTGCTCTGACATCACAAGTGGGTGTAGTGGATGTGCTGCCCTGCGAATGTGTGATCTATTCATGATGAAGGGCGTGTGTTAGTTGCTAAACACACTATTTGTGGTTGATGATGAAGAAATGGCTTTGAAAACCGAGAAAAAAACAAGGAAGAAAGAATTTTAAAGAAAATAAAGAGTCTAGCACACTCTAATTTAAAAACCATTTTATTGAAAGTTATTTTTTTTAAAATACCCATTCAATGAGTTGTAGAAACTCACCTACCCTTTTTATCCCTTTTTAGGAAATAGAGAAATTACTATAGATAACACCAAGGCTTACCCTCTGCCACGTATGCTTAAACTTTTTTAAGCTTGTATTTTATTTGATATATGTTATTCAAGGGAACAAGGATGAGATTACACCTGGCACCTCTTGAATTGAAGAAGGGGGAAACCCCTCTTAAACCAAGAGAGCGGTGAGTTGCTCGTGGGGATCCGACCAAACTGGGTCGGGGCGTGACAATTGAAGTTCAAACCGGTTTAGGTCTGGTTCACCCTAAACAGGTCCATTTTTCCATTTCAATTGGTTTCATGGTTCTTCCCCATGATTTCATGACTCTTGTAGTCACTTAGGATATTCTAATTTCCCATTTTACCCTTATTTACAAATTTCAGTTTGTTAAATGGCTCGGTTTTCTCATTTAATTGACCGGTTTTTTCCCAGTTTTCCTTGATCCGAGATGATGGGTTTCACATATTGGAATAGTGTTTTCTACCCTTGTAACACCCTTAATAGCCAATAGCCCATAAAACCAATACTACCACGTACTAGGCGTCTCTTTGGTTTTGTATGATTACAATCACATACAAATCTTAATTTAAGACCTTTATCTTTGTGCTACTAGCCTAACATGTTGCAACCTCACTGTGGAATAGTAGCTTCAACAAGTATTATCCATTTGTGATCATTATTGACATGCTCTTAAATCAAACTTATTTACGGGACTAAACCAGTTTCCATTGGCCTTGGGCCCACTTGTGCAAGATTTTCAAAATGTTGCCTTGGGCTGACTTTGTTTTAAAAAAAATTGTGGCCTTAGGCCCACTTTGCATAGGATTAGATCTAGCCCACCACTATACATAATGGACCTCACCCATATCCTGCATCGACGGTTGTACTAGACCACAACCCTTGAGCTATATTTGTACACCGTTTATGGGTTATCCTAACATTATGCTTCATACTATCCTAAAAATATAACCCCAAATAGTTTAATTGTCACGCCCCAACTCGGTTTGGTTGGATCCCCATGAACAACCCGCCACTCTCCCGATTCAAGAAGAGTTTCCTCCTTGTTTAACTCAAGATGAGCCAGGTGTATTTTCGACCTTGTTCCCTCGAAAGACATATATCAAATAAAATGCAAGCTTAAGAAAAATTAAGCATATCTGACAGAGGATAAGGCTCAGTGTTATTATTATTCATTTTCTCTTTTCTTGAAAATTGATAGAAAAGAGCGATGAGTTTCTACAACTCAGTGAATGGGTATTAAAAACATGTAGTTTAAAAAAAAGTTTTCAAGTTGAAATGTGCTAGACTCCTTAATTTCCTTTAGATTTCTTCCACTTTAAAAATCTTGATTTTCAAAATAACATCCTTCATCATGAAGGTCAAGCACAAAATCACAGGCCAATACATCCACTGAACCCACTTGTGGTGTTAGAGCGAGTTTACCGGACACTTAGATAGAAGTACGTCCATTTCTACCCTGAGAATGGGTGGATGTTCACAACATCTGATCCTCAATCCCATAACAATTCTTTGTGTCCATATGAGGACAGAGACTTCATCCCGTCCCCACCCCGGTCTCGTGCACTTGAAGCTACGTCGAGCTTCGCAAGGTCACCTAGTACGACTAACTGCCCTTATCCACCAGGTCGTCCAAGGCTTTAGGACGCATCAATACCCCTCTTGGGTGTCTTGAAAGTCTCGTAAACACAGTGCATGCACAATCAGTATTTTCACATCATGCCATATAATTTGTGGTGCCACTAGTTTAATGGCCCCGACCTTCAACTCAACCTACAACTATTTGTCTTGACTTGTTCGGAGACCTGTCATGTCGCACTACCACTAATTGATTGAATATGTCGGTCCTATCTTGGTACCATGGCCAAACAATTCAATTACTCAAGTTTTCATGGCATATAATTTGACACTCCTGACCCAATTTGGTCGGATCCCCATGATCGACTTGCCACTCTCCTAGTTTATTAAGGGTTACCACTTGTTTATAAACCATGAAGAGTAAGACATCCTTTAAACTTACATCTTTCCTGGAATAACATAAATGAAAACTGCATAAATTTTAAATTAATCATACCTGTCTCATAGGCGTACTAATTGGTGGTCTTTAGGGTAGGCTTTTCGAGGTTACCTAAAAGGGATATAAGGAAGGGGATGAGTACAACGACTCGGTGAATGGGTTTTCAAATTTTAACTTTTAGGAAAAAGATTTGTTTTGGAGTGTGTCAGACTCCTTATTTTCTTTCAAAAATCTTTTCATTTCAAATATCTATTATTATCACCATTTGTTATTAATCATGGTGTGTCATCACCCACCACACATCCTTCATCATGAAGGTCAGACACAAAATCATAGGCCAGCACATCCACTGAACCCACTTCTAGCGTCGGAGTGTCTTTACCGACCACCTAGATAGAAGCACGTCCACTTCTACCCTAAGAATGAGTGGATGTATGCGACATCCGACCCTCAATCCTAAAATCAATTCTCCATGTCTGTATGAGGAGAGAGACCTCATCCCCACCCCACCTTGGTCTCGTGCGCTTGAAGCTACGTCGAGCTTTGCAAGGTCACCTGGTCCAACGAACTACCCTTATACCCACCAGGTCGTCCAAAGACCTAGGACACATCACTACCCCTCTTGGGTTTCTTTAAGATCCCGTAATCACAGTGCATGTACAATCAGTATTTTCACATCATGCCATATAATTTGTGGTGTCACTAGTCCAATGGCCCCGACCCTCAACTCAACCTGCAACTGTTTGTCTTGACTGGTCCATCGATCTATCATGTCGCATTGCCACTAGTTGATTGAATATGTCGGTGTCTTGGTACCATGGCCAAAAAATTATTTTATTTAAATTTTTATGGCATATAACTCATGTTTGTTTATGATCTTCTGCTCGTGCCAATTGGCCTATGGCCCATTGTTCAAAAAACGGGCATATTAGCCCTCAATTTAGCCTTCCTAACACAACCAAATTTGATTTCATCAAATTTGACCAATCAAACACTTCTAGTTGTTGAAATTGAAGTTAGATTGGAGTTTCTACACCTTCATACTATTCAATTGCACTTTGAATTGTGCGATTTGGTGTTAGAATGAGCTCAAACGGAGCTCTGTCGGAAAATTGGACTTAGAGAGAGAAAGCTTCGAAAGCTTACCGTCGGGGCATGACGGTTCGAGCTTTCGATCTGGATAGATAGCTCTCGTCCAAAGATTCATCATAGAATCAAGAATTGCATCAATTGATGCCGAATTAAGTTAGAATTTCATCATTGAAATTCTACTGGTTCTCTCTCTAACACCGATCGAAATTGTAGAGGAGAGCCGAATTGGCTTACCTTTCCATTCCAATTTGGCCGTGGAAGGGCTAAGGAGGTGTTGGGAGGGCTTGGTTTGGCCTTAGAAGGGCTTGAAATGGCCGATTTCTGCTCGGCCAAAATACGGCAACTTCGGTCCGTTGGAGTTGCTTCATCGTTCCATCATGCTAGTACTTCTCCGATGACCCTCGAAGCAAACAGAGACTACAGACGTGTAACTGACTTCTCCCTGATTCTAAAGAACCTGGCATCGCCTTGTTTGGCTCAGAAAAGTGCCCAAAGTCAGATCTCTGGTTCGAGCTTCACCAGAAAATGGAGCTATTGAGATAGAGTGGAGTTTTCAGGTGTGAGAAGGATGAATGGGGAGGAGTTCTTTATATAGGAAGCTCAGGGACTTCTTGGTTGTCCGATTGATGCCTTAATGGCAGTCATCCATTGCCTGAAACTCCCTGGCAGGAGATTTTCCAGCTTCGTCAGCACTATGCGATTTTTCAGCCAGTGAATAGTGATGTCATCTGAAGGAAGAAGACAACACTGTTCTGAACCGGACCGGACCGATCAGAACCATGTTCAAAGATTAAACCAGTCGGTTCACCCCCGATTCGACCGAATTTTTCAAATCTAAAAATTTCTAAATTCATTTTGTATCCAATGGTGGCCTCAAATCTCAAATTTGAATTTTCTAAGCCACCTAGAAAAATGAGTTTAGCATCCGGTTCAATAGTGGTTCAAACCGGTTAGATTCGGTTTGGATCCGATTCACATAAACTTGTTTGGTTTTCATCTCCAATTCATCCTAAAGTCCTCTTTCTAGACTTTTGTGACTCTTTAGGTCACTCGGGATCCATAAATTTTTCAGTTTGCCCTTTCTCTATTGATTTCGGTTCATGAACCGACTCATAAATTGGTTCAATCTAGTTGGATCCAGTTCATCTGAACCGGTCTGGTTTTTCTCTTCCATTTTGTCATAAGGTTCTTTTCTAAGACTTTATGAACCCTTTGGGTCACTTGGGAGCTGTAAATTTCTCTAATTGCCCGTTCTCTGATGATTGGGTTTGTGAATCGATTCAGTTTTTCTCACTCGGTTTGACTGGTTCTTTTCCCGATTGTCCTTAACTTAAATGGATGGGGTTTACAACTCTCCCCTCCTTTTAGGAGCTTTGCCCCCAAAACTTAATTAGCAACCTTTGCATGAGGAACAATTTCCTTTGATGTCAACTTGGTGTTTGCTTAACATGCAAACTCTTTTTTTGTTCTTTCGATTAGCCCTTTTTACATCATTCACTTAAGGAATTTCTTTTCCTTTATATTATTTACTCCCTCCATGGAGTTTATCATAACTAGACGTACCTTACTTAAGGGTATATCCTTAGATTCACATCTTTCTTTACTTAGAGGAACATTTTTTTCTCTTTGAGGTCATGTACTCAGGATTGGGAGTTCCAAGATACCTAACCATTCCCGTGTCTAGTTAACCTCTTGGTCATTGAAACCCTTAGCTCGATGACCTTTAGAGCATTACATACCTGTTTTCATGGGTTTCCTTTTTATTACATTTTCGTCCTATTTCGACTCTCCTTTCATTCGTTGTTCATTACAATTTCAGTCCAAATTTTATGTTTGATCTTGTCTTGCTTACTAACTGACTCTTCCTTATTTTGAGTCATGTTTTCCTTGGGACTGTTGGGTTTACATGCCCCTTACAACATGGCATTTTATAGATCTTGTCTCTATGTCCATTAGATTTCCAGAACACCTCCTTTAGCTTTATTCCCAACTTTCTAACCTCTCAGGAATTGTATAACTTCATCCCTCTTTTCTTTTGGTAGTATTCATCGACTACCTTTATTATTATCCAATCAACTTACAAAACTATGTCGGTTCTCCTTACCCACTCGTCCTTTCTCAACTTTTTTATTGAGTCTTTCCAGTTCCAATGATTTGGTTTCCCAATAGTTTATCGACAAGCTGAGATTCTTTCCTTCTTAAGTCCTTGACATTCTTTATCCAAGGATTTTTCCTTATTCCATAATCTACTTTTACTTACTCATAATCATTTTTTGATTTTTCGTTCTAAAATAATCACTTTCGATCTATGTGTTAATTCCTATGCTTGGGAAGGTTCCCTTCTTCCAGTTCCATTCTCTACTATGTCCATCACAATAGAGATTTCCATCATAGAAGCTACATGCTCAACCTTCTTTTCATTCCTTATAGGGTTCTTTCTTCCTTTCTTCGCACCGCTATCTATGTTAGGGCATTAGTCCACTTTGGATCCTTCTCTATCCACAACTTCTATTTCATCCCTTATTCCTTACTTGAGATACTTCCGATTATCGTTTTATTTCATGCATTCCACACTATGTTCAGCCATCCACTCTTTAGGCTTCATATGTGTGTGTGAACTATGACCCGTCTTACTAATTGTGGTTATTCCTCAACCATATCTTATTTGGAGGGCTTACTTTCCCAACATTTCTTAGACGTTCTTTCCTTTATTACCTTATTATGGATAGTCCACTCATTCTTACTTACTGCAGCATCTTTTGATGCTAACTTCCTATCTACACGTTAACTTATTTCCTTGGGTCCTCCTAGTATGCTTTCTTGGTTCTTTCACCTCAATTTGTGCTCCATTTGTAGGTTTATTTATTTGTCCCTTTCATTTGGCTCCATTATCTCTTAGTTGGGATACATATGCCCTTTCCGGAGCTTCCTTACTTGGTAGGATTCTTTCCCTTTCTCCCAAAATTCCTTTTTCATTCGTTCTTTGGAAGTATCAAATCATTAAATAACATTCTTTAATGTCGTCCTTCCCATGCACCCTTCCTGGGAAATCTAGTGGTACATCCTTGTACCATTTCCTTAATTCTACTTGTATCCTGCACAAGTTTTCTTACTTGGGAAAAGTTTAGACATGATTTGTTTCAAGACCTCTTTGTGCAAGGCTTACTTAATCTTTTTTTGGCTTTGAGTTTGGTCATTAATTTGGTCTTGGCTATTGATCTCCTTAAGAATTTCCTCTACCCTTCTTTTCCAAATGTTTGGCCTTTCCATCTTTCCTTTCTTTACTAGAGCTTAATCTATGACCCTCACGAGGGTTAGTTCATTACTTGCCTCGCCTCTACTATTCACCTTGTCTAATTCTCTTGAGGCAGTTATCTCTCGAGTCTTCTTGTCCTTAATGACCCCTTCTATTGCCCTTTTTAGGGTGTATTCCTTACTACTTCCTGGTCCTCCTTATAACATCGTTCATTCTCCTTGGCTATCTTGTTGTTGCGGTTTGCTTACTTCTGCTATGTTGGTCCAAAACCCCAATTTGACTTCTCTGCTTTTTCAAAATGAAGTTGTACTTGCAATCTCAAGACATCCCATTTGTCGTCAACTGCTCGGCTTGTCTTCTCTTGTGGATGCACTCCCTTCTTTGCTCTTAAATTGTTGGAAATTTCTTCTTTAAGGAAGAATTCTCTTCAACTACTTTTTGTTCTGTTTGTGGTTATATTGAGGTCCTACCTTTAGCCCTTTTTCCTTCCTACCATTTCGCTAAGATCTTGAAGAGCTTTCTCCTCTCTGTGGTTGAAATTATGAGCTGGAGTTGTGTTTCTTGGGATGGTATGCTTTCGAATTTCCTATAGTTGTGACGGCGTCATTCTTGGAAAGTATTGTTCTGAATCCTAGTGGTGTGGGACCATCCTTCACTTCATGTCCTATTTCCTTTGTACCTTGTAATAGGTTGTTTCCTTGCCAAGATGTTACTCCAAGAGCTCTTCTAGACTCCTTACTATGATGGTTTTCTTATCATGCCTTCTTTGCCTAATAATCTCCTTGATTCATTTCTTTATCCTTGATCTCTGTGGTGTCTAGGGAATTGCAGGTTTGTTTGGTTACTTTTCTTGGGGTCATCTTCCTAGCAAGATTACATCCTAGGTAAGTAGGGAGCTACTTTCAGTTTTAGCCCTATTACAAAAAGTAGTCACAAAATAAGTAGGGAGCTACGGGGTTCTTGATAAGCATTCTCCTAGGTAAGGTTATACTCCCTTTGCTGGCATTTATAGCTTCATGCTTGGCTTCCTTCATACTAAGAGTTGTGCCCTCAATAGGTCCTAGCACCATCCTCCTGGATACTTCCCCATTTGGTCTTTTGAGATTTCTATCATACCTCAGGCATTGGGAAGCTTCTACGGTTGTTTTGGATGGGGTATTGAGTAGAGTCCATAAACCCTACACTTTGGAGTTAAGGAAAATCGGGAAAAGAACCGGTCAAGCCGAGTAAGAAAATCGAGCTGGTTTACAAACCCGATCATTTGGGAACAAGCAATTTGGAAATTTACAACTTTCGGGTGATCCAAAAGGTTCAAAAAACTATGGAAAAGAAACTTAAGACAAATTAAAGAGAAAAACCAAATTGGTTCAGGTGAACAGGATCCTATCAGAACTCTGAAATTAAGCGTGCTTGCACGAGAGCAGTGCGAGGATGGGTCAAAAATTTTTATGCCAACTTACGCCCTACCATAAATTGCCATAAATTAATATATATTTAATTATAATAATTAATACCTAAATTAAATTATTGGAATTAATACCAATAATTTATGGCAACATTAATACTAGTAATAAATCTCCTCCATTTAATACACAATTTTACACCTATATAAAGAGCTCATCCCCATTCATTATTCTCATACCTGAACACTTCTCTCTCTCTCTCTCTCTACTGCTCCATTTCCCGGTGAAGCTCGAACTAGAGCTTTGACTTGAGCATTTTTCTTAACCTTGGAAGGAGAGGTCGGGCTCTTTAGAACCTAGGAGAAGTTAGCTATTTGATAACAAACTCATTGAGAATCGCCGAAGAAGCGTCGGCATGATGGAACAGTGAAGCAGCTCTTGCGGACCGAAGCTGCCCTATTTTGGCCAAGCTAAAATTGGCCAATTCGAGCCCTCCTCAAATCAAACTAAGCCATCCCAACACTTCCTTAGCCCTCCCACGGCCAAATTAGAATGGAAAGGTAAGCCATTTCGGCTCCCCTCTATAATTTCCGACCAGTGTTAGAGAAAGAACTGGTATAATTTCAATGATGAAATTCTAACTCAATTCGACATCAATTGTTGCAATTCTTGATTCTAGGATGAACCTCAGGACGAGGGCTATCTGTCCAGATCGAAAGCTCGGACCGTCGTGCCCCCGACGATTAGTAATTGAAGCTTTCTCTCTTTACAGTCTGTTTTTCGGCAAAGCTTTATTTGAGCTCGTTCCAGTGTTAAAACTTGCGATTCAAATTGCTAGAGAATTGTATGAACATGTAGAAACTAAATTTCAACAATGGGAAGTGTTTGATCGATCAATTTGATGAAATTAAATTCGGTTATGTTAAGAAGTTCGAATTGGGGGAAATTGGGGATTTTCAAAAAATTGAAGGATCGAAATGCAATTTCCTAAAATTGAGGGTCAATATGGAAATGGTGGTAAAAACCGAGATTTGAATTGAAAGGATTTTTGAAAGAAAGGAGTCTAGCACACTCCGATACAAATCTTTTTTATAAAAGTAAAAGTTTAAAAGAAAACCCATTCATTAAGTAGTCGTACTCACCCCCTCTCTTATATCCCTTTCAAGAAACTACGGAAAGCCTATCCTTAAGGACCATCAACTAAGATGCCTATGAGACAGGTATGACAAATTTAAAATATTGTGCAGTTTTGATTTATGTTATTCTAGGAAAAGGTGTAGGTTTAAAGAACGTCTTACTCTTTACATTTTATAATAAGGGGAAACCCTTTAATAAATCGGGAGAGTGGTGGATTGATCACGGGGATCCGACCAAACCGGGTTGGGGCGTGACAAAATCATTCCTAGTTTTCTTGGTTCCTCTCCTGGGAGCCATCTGAAAATTTTAAGATCAATCCTATTATTTACTATATTTTCTAGTCTTAATTATGTATTCGAGGAAACAGTCTCTCATACCACTCAAGATGTCACGCCCCGACCCGATTTGGTCGGATCCCCATGATCAACCCGCCACTCTCCCAGTTTACTAAGGGTTACCCCTTGAAGAGTAAGGCGTCCTTTAAACTAACACCTTTCCTGGAATAACACAAATCAAAACTGCATACAATTTTAAACTGATCATACCTATCTTACAGGCGTACTAGCTAGTGGGCTTTGGTGTAGGCTTTTCGAGATTTACCTAAAATGGATATAAGGGAGGGGGTGAGTACAACGACCTAGTGAATGGGTTTTCAAACATTAACTTTTAGAAAAATATTTGATTCGGAGTGTGCCAAACTCCTTATTTTCTTTTAAAAACCTTTCATTTTAAATTTTGATTTTTATCACCATATCTTATTACCACGGTGTGTCATCACCCAACACACATCCTTCATCATGAAGGTCAAAACACACAATCGCAGGCCAGTTCATCCATTGAACCCACTTGTGGCGTCGGAGCGACTTTACCGGCCACCTAGATAGAAGTATGTTCACTTCTACCCTAAGAAATGAGTGGATGTTCACGACATCCGACCCTCAATCCCGTAACAATTCTCCATGTCTGTATGAGGACAGAGACCTTATCCTGACGCCACCCCGGTCTCATGCGCTTGAAGTTACGTTGAGCTTCTCAAGGCTTCGGGTACGACTAACTGCCCTTATATCCACCAGGTCATCCAGGGTCCTAGGACACATCACTACCCCTCTTGGGCATCTTAAAGGTCCCGAAACACAGTACATGCACAATCAATATTTTTCACATGATGCCATATAATCTATGGTGCCACTAGTCCAACGGCCCCGACCCTCAACTTGGCATGCAACTGTTTATCTTACTAGTCCAGAGACATGTTATGTCACACTACCACTAGTCGACTGAGTATGCCAGTTATGTCTTGATAGCATGGCCAAACAATTCAATTACTTAAGTTTTCATGGCATATAATTTATGTTTGTTTACGAGCTCCTACTCGTGCCAACCGACCTAGGTCCTACTATTCGAGATTTTCAAAATTGGGCATATTAGCCCCCAAGTTCCAAAAACTGAGGCCTTCGGCCTAATAAAGCTATTCGAGCTCCTGTCAAGAAAGTCTCCCAAATTGTTTAAGTAGTGGCACACAGTCAGGGGAGAGCACTTCCGACAAAATATATTTTTAACTGTCCATCATACCAACCGAGTATGAGGACATCTCCGCTCATAACCGATGAACGGGTTTTCCACTTCCTTCGATAAAGTTTCATCATACCAACCGGGTATGATCTACTTACACCAGTAATTAGTTTTTTTTTCACATGATTTTCATATTACTCCGCTCAGGATTGATGTTTAAAATACCACTTAGCAGTGGGTTTTTATTTTTGAGGTGCTTATCATCCCAATCGGGTATGATATAAAAATCCCACTCACTCGTTAATGTAGTGAATTCCTCTCAACTAGTTCTTTGTATTCACGCGAGATAGTCCTTGCTGGCGTTCCCGGTACTTCGTGTTCCTACACGATCTAAACATCCTTGTTCATTATCTGTTAGCCTAATAGCCTTCATTCATTACAAATGAATGAGAAAACTAAAATTTTTATTTATTTGCAATTAGGCCCCTAAACTTACTTTTCTTTAAGTCCCTAATGCCAGTTTTTCTTCAAATTAAGTACCGAAACTTTTAAAAGTCTCCTTGGAACCTCAATTTATTCAAATTCACAAAAAGGGGTTCAATTTCCTAAATTTCCAATTTGGTCCCCCAACTTTTCCAAAATTACCATTTTGCCCCTACTTTACAAAAATGGTAAGTTTTGCCCCCAAAAATTCAAAAATTGCCCAATTAGTCCTCCAACATCTTTACCATGTCTAATTGGTCCTCAATTTTATGAAATTGCACTTTAGTTTCTCGAATTTTTGAAAATCCCTAATTTTCCCCAATTTCAACTCCCTAACACAGCCGAATTTGATTTAATCAAATTGACCTACCAAACACTTCTAATTATTGAAATTGAAGTTAAATTTGGGTTTCTACATCTTCATATGATTCAATTGCACTTTTAATCGTAAGTTTTGGCACTAGAACGAGCTCAAACGGAGATTCGCCAGAAAAGAGAAAGTAGAGAGAGAAAGCTTCAATTGCTTACCATCGGGAGCGTGGCAGTCCGAGCTTCCAATCTGGGCAGATAGGTCTCCTCATGAGATTTCTCCTAGGATTAAGAATTACATCAATTGATGCCGAATTGTGTGAGAATTCTATCATCAAAGTCCTGTCAGTTCTCTCTCTAGCACTGGTCAGAAATTATAGAGTGGAGTTGAATTGGCTTATATTTCCATTCTAATTCGGTCATGGGAGGGCTAAGGAGTGTTGGGAGAGCTTGGTTTGGCCTGAGTAGGGCTCGAATTGGCCGATTTTAGCTCGGCCAAAATAAGGTAGCTTCGGTCTACCGGAGCTGCTTCACTGTTCGATCAAGCTGGCACTTCTCCAGCGACCCTCGGAGCAAATGGAGACTACAGGTGTGTAGCTGACTTCTCCCCAAATACAAAGAACCCGACCTCACCTTGTTTGGCTTAGAAAAGTGTCAAAGTCAAATCTCTAGTTCGAGCTTCATCAAAAATTGGAGCAGCTGAGAGAGAATGGAGTTTTCAGGTGTGGAGAAGATGAATGAGGAGGGGCTCTTTATATAGGAAACTCGAGGACTTCTTGGTCGTCCGATTGGTACCTTATTGGCAGTCATTCATTGCTTGAAACTCCTGACCAGAGACTTTTCAGCTTCATCGGCGCTACTCGATTTTTTGGGGAGTGAACAGTACTGTTATCTGAAGGAAGAAGATGACACTGTTCCGAAACAAACCGAACCAGTTTGGTTGGATCCCCATGATCAACCCGCCACTCTCCCAGTTTATTAAAGGATTTCCCCTTATTGTAAACCGTAAAGAGTAAGGCGTCATTTAACCTGCACTTTTTCCTAGAATAGCATAATCAAAACTGCATGAAATTTAAAACTTTACATACCTGTCTTACAGGCATCTTAGTTGATGGTCTTTAAGGGGAGGCTTTTCGAGATTTCCTGAAAGGGATATAAGGGAGGGGGTGAGTACGACTACTCAGTGAATGGGTTTTTTAAAGCTTTTGACTTTTAAGAAAAATATTTATATGGAGTGTGCCAGTCTCCTTTGTTTTCAAAAATAATCCCTTCATTTAAAAATTCAGGTTTTTCCACCATTTCTTATTTACCACGGTGTGTCATCACCCAACACACATCCTTCATCATGAAGGTTACACACATTCGCAAGTCAGTATCACTACTGAACCCACTAGTGGCTTCGGAGCGACTTTTCTTGCCACCTAGATAGAAGTACGACCACTTCTACCCTGGGAATGAGTGGATGTACATGACATCCGACCCACAATCTCGAAATCACTTCTTCGTGTCTGTATGAGGACAGAGACCTCATCCTGTCCCCACCCTGGTCTCATGCGCTTGGTGCTACTCCAAATTTCGCACAGACACCTGAAACAATGATCTGCCCTTATACTCACCAGGTCGTCTAAGGCCCTTAGGACACATTACTACCCCTCATGAGCATCTTGATGATCTTGTACTCATAGTGCATGCACAAACAATGTTTTCTTATATTGCCATGTAATCTGTGGTGCCACTAGTCCAACGGCCCCGACTCTCAACTCAACCCGCAGCTGTTTGTCTTTACTAGTTCGTCGACCTGTCATGTCGCACTACCGCTAGTGGACTGAGCATGTCAGTCCTATCTTGGTACCATGGCCAAACAATTCACTTATTAAGTTTTATGGCACATATATCATGTTCATTTACGAGCTCCTGCTCGTGCCAACTGGCCTTGGGCCCACTATACGAGATTTTTAAAAAATTGGGCATTCTAGACCTCAAGTTCCAAAATCGAGGCCCCTGGCCTATAAGAGCTATTCGAGCTCCCGTCAAGAAGGTCTCCCAAATAGTTTAAGCATTGGCACGCAGTCAGGGGAGAACACTTTCGACAAAATAGGTTTTCACTGTCCATTATACCAATTGGTATAAGGACATCTCCATTCATAACCGATGAACGGGTTTTCAACTTCCTTCGAGAAAGTTTCATCATACCAACTGGGTATGATCTACTTACAACCGGTAAGTAGTTTTTTCGCATAATTTTCACATCACTTTCTCTAAGTGGTGATGATTAAAATACCACTAAATAGTGGGTTTTTATACCGAGGTACTTATCATCCTCTACCGGGTATGATATAAAATTTCTACTCACAACCGGTAAGTGGTTTTTATCTTTAAGTTGTGCACATCATCCCCACCGGGTATGATGTTAGTAAACCCACTCACCCGTTAGCGTAGTTAATTCTACTTGACCGGTTCTTTGTATTTACGCGAGCTCGTCCATGCTGGCGTTCCCGGTATTTCGCATTCCTACATGATATGAACATCGTTGTTCATTATTACTCGGCATAACAGCCTTCATTCATTTCCAATGAATGAGAAAACCCAAACTTTTAGTTATTTGCAATTAGGTCCCTAAAGTTATTTCTCTTTAACTTTAAGTCCCAAATCTCGGTTTTTCCTCAAATTGAGTCCCATAACTTTTAAAATTTATCTTGGAACTTCAATTTATTCAATTTCACCAAAAAGGGGTTTAATTTCCCAAATTTCCAATTTGGTCCCCCAATTTTTCTAAAATTACCATTTTGCCCTTCCTTTGCAAAAAAGGTAAGTTTTGCCCCAAAAATTCCAAAATTCCTCAATTGATCCTCCAACATTATTTTCATACCCAATTGATCCTCAATTTCATAAAATTGCATTTTGGCCATTTGAATTTCGAAAATCCCCAATTTCAACTCTTCAACACTACCGAATTTGATTTCATCAAATTGACCAATCAAACACTTCTAATTGTTGAAATTGGAGTTGAAATTGAGTTCCTGCATGTTCATACAATTCTAAGAAACTTTGAATCACAGATTTTAATGCCGAAACAAGCTCAAACGGAGCTTCGTCGGAAAACAGACTGTAGAGAGAGAAAGCTTTGATTTCTCACATGTGAGGGCACGACAGTTTGAGCTTTCGATCTAGGCAGATAGCTCTCATCTTGAGGTTCATCTTAGAATTAAGAATTGCATCAATTGATACCGAATTGAGTTAGAATTTCATTATTGAAATTCTACCGGTTCTCTCTCTAGCACCGACCGAAAATTGCAGAGGTGAGCCAAATTGGTTTACCTTTCAGTCATAATTCTTCCGTGGGAGGGTTGAGCAAGTGTTGGGAAGGCTTGGTTTAGCCTGAGGAGGGTTTAAAATGGCCGATTTCAACTTGACCGAAATAGGGCAGCTTCGATCCGCTGGAGCTGCTTCACTATTCCATCATGCCGGCGCATCTCCAATGATTCTCGGATTGACTGGAGTTTACTACCAGATAGTTGTCTTCTCCCTGGTTCTAAAGAGTCCGACCTTTGTTTAAGTCGAATCTCTAGTTCGAGCTTCACTGGGAAATGGAGTAGTAGAGAGAGAAGTGTTCGGGTGTGAGGAGAATGAATGGGGATGACCTATTTATTTATATAGGTGTAAAACCGTGTATTAAATGGGAGAGATTTATTACTAGTATTAATATTATCATAAATTATTGGTATTAATTCCAATAATTTAATTTCGATATTAAATTATTTGTATTAATTCCAATAATTTAATTTGGTTATTAAATTATTTGTATTAATTCTAATAATTTATTTTGGGTATTAAATTATTGGTATTAATTACAATAATTAAATATATATTAATTTATGGCTATTTATGATAAGCCGTACGTTCTTATGGAATCTAGTTCACCTGAACCAATTTGGTTTTTATTTTCTAATTTGTCTTAAGTTTCTTTTCCAAGGTTTAATGAACCCTTTGCGTCACCCGGAAGTTATAAAATTTCATATTGCTTGTTCCTAAATGTAAACCGGCTCGGTTTTCTTATTCGATTTGACCGGTTCTTTTCCCAATTTTCCTTAACTCAAAAGTGCGGGGTTTATATCTTGGTCGTCTGATTGATACCTTAATGGCAGTCATTCATTGCCTAAAACTCCCTGGCCGGAGACTTTTCAGCTTCACCGGTGCTACGCGATTTTTCGGCGAGTGAATAGTGTTGTCATCTGAAGAAAGAAGATGACATTGTTCTGAAACAGATCGGACCCATCCAAACTAGGTTGAAAGCTTAAACCGACCAGTTCACACCCGATTCGACCGAATTTTTCAAATCTAAATATTTCTAAATTCGTTTTCTATCCAATGGTGGTCTCAAATTTGATTTTTTAAGCCACCTAGAAAAATGAATTTAACATTCGGTTCAATAGTGGTTCAATCCGGTTCACCTGAAGCGATTTGGTTTTCATCTCCAATTCATTCTAAAGTTCTTTTTCTAGACTTTTGTAACTATTTAGGTCACTTAGTATCCATAAATTTCCCGGTTTGTCCATTCTCTATCGGTTTCGGTTCATCTGAACCGATTTGGTTTTACTCTTCCAATTTGTTCTAAGGTTCTTTTCCAAAACTTTATAAACCATTTGGGTCACTCTATAGCTGTAAATTTTCTCAAATTGCCTGTTCTCTGATGATTGGGTTTGTGAACCAGATCAGTTTTTCTAATTCGGTTTAACCGGTTCTTTTCCCGATTGTCTTTAACTCAAAAGGGTGGGGTTTATATCTTATACTCTAAATGTGCAAAAGAGATGTCATTCCAACCCCGATCATGCCGACAATCGACTCGTTATCTTTGATGAGTTTTTGACAATTTACCAAACTGTGTAAGTTTTCCGATTAAGGCTCGATCGATGTCAAAACAACACTGTTTGGACCAAAAAGTGATAGTGGGGACCTCAAAATAAAATAACAAGTATATAAAGGATTTTTAGAGAATTTATGAGGGTGTTTTGAAAAATAAGAAAGTTATGGGATTAAAATGAAAATTTTAAAAAATTATATGAACAAAGTGTCAGAAAAATTGGGACGCTAATAAGAGTAAGTGGAAAATTCAGTGATCTCAAATAAAGTTTTAAAAAAGTTTAGGGATCCAAATAAATAGCTTATAAGAAGATAAAAACATAAATTAAAATTTAAGAAAATTTTAGAACAAAAATGTAAATAATGTAAAATTTGGGCTAAAAATTTATAAAAAATTTGAGTAACAAATGAAAAAAGGGAAAATAAAGAATTTAAATGAAATAATTTGAGAGGCTAACGGTACCAAAAAAATAGAGTTTTGAATATTTATTTATTAATAAATCTTTTTTATCTTAAATTTAAATAAATTAAAAATTAATAAACTTATAATAAATACAAATTAATATTTCGAGGGCACGTGTATAATAATACTGCGAATTCATAAACTTAATGAAAGGAGATCAGTCCCATATTTGGGACGTAAAAATTTTCGAAGTACGGTCGAGTTTAGGATTAATTACGAATACAACATGCGAATTGCAACCTGTACACGAAGTTATCTTTTAAATTATCTTTAAAAAACAATGATATTTCGGATATGCGCGCCAGGTCGTCGTTTCTATTAACGACTAACCAAAATTTTAAGTTTAGTTGGAGCGGCAAAATTGGTTCCCCTAACGATAGTGATGGATGTCCCGTCTGACTCCACGGCACTGCACTGGTAGGGGGAAGAATGGGATCGAACTGCCACGTGTGTATGAGAGGTACTATGTGAGAAGCTCTCCAATATTCCCCTTTTTCTTGAGTGGATAAGCCCAAATTTTTTTAATTGTTATGTTTTTATCTGCAATCCGTGTCAATCATTCGAAAAAGAAAGGTACCAAATTCTATATTAGACTTATATAATATGGGCTCTTCTAAGCCGGAGTGAACTCATGAAGGTTGAGAGCCTATTCCACAGAGAACAGACAGTAAGTACGTAGAGCTGAGAGCATTTCAACAGTATGATGAAGATGAATACCCCTATAGCCTGTTCTTCTTCTTCTTCGTCCTCTTCAAGTTGCTTCATCCGTTCATGGCCTCTTCTTCCCGTAGTTGTCACCCACAGGAAGTAATGAGGATTCCTTTCTTCTTATAGATTCTTTTTACACCGAACGCTGATTGATAATTGCTAGTTGCTGGATTAAGATGATGTGTGTCTCCTTTCAGAGGGCTGCTTCTGCCTCACCGGAGCCGTCCACACCGAACTAGAAATAACGGCATCAAATTCAGGACCAGAAACTTCTGGTGAGCACGAAGCTTCCGGTTGGCTGGCTGATAAATATGTGATATATGGATGTGGAAGCTTTCTTTGATGTATGCTTTGTATATGAATTTTGTGTGAAGTCCAAAGGGTACTGCCTTGAAGAGCAATGCTGAGGCCGCTGCTATGGCATATGGAGTCCCACTTCTGTACCTGTCCGTGTGGCCCAATGAACTCCTCCGCCTGTCACCGCTACTTGGATGTCAGGTACCAAATTTCCAGTTTCTGCTGTTTTGTAATTTGTTGACTTGTGTTGATCTCATGAATCTAAATGGAATGATATTATCATTGAATTTTTTATTATTTTTTTATAAGGGTGCCATTTTCAGAGTTCAATAATTTTATTTTATATTTGTAGTACATTTGTTATTGGGTCTAGGAGTGATTGATAATTGACTATATATCATATATTCAAACATTACATTAAATTTCTTATAAGTTTTAAGAGGTATTGGAGCCTTTGGAATGGCTTAATATTTTAGGCAGTGCAGATATCATATTAAATTTGTTGTGGTTTATATCAACGTTTAACTTTTGTGTATCTCTATTAACTATGGTTTGAATATTCCAATTGATTCCATGATTATCAGGACCCCGGAAGAGTTTAGAGCTAGGCATGCCCCCGGGGCTGTTAACGTTCCTTACATATACCAAGTCGGTTCAGGTCAATTTTCTTCCCTCCATCCTACCTCATGTTGAAAGTGAAAGGATTCTTGAATCAGTGATCCAGCTAACCATTCAATGAGGGCACATTTGCAGATTGGCGCAAGAATTCCAGATTTCTGGAGGAAGTGTCAGCTCACTTCAGGAAGGACGATGAGATCATTGTTGTATGTTACTCCACTGAATTATCATTTGTGGATGTATACCGACTTTAGACGAGGGTCTGTCAGATCTTGATCTGAACTGGGCTACTTCAATGCAGGGGTGTCAAAGTGGGTTAAGGTCTGAGATGGCTGCCAAGTATCTCCCATCCGCAGTAAGAGAACATATGCACCTCAGTTTTTTCTTAGAACTACTTGTTACTGAATCATCATGATGAAAACGACTATGAAAAGTTTATACCTTCTGTGTGATATAATTCTTGATCATTTTCATGATTAGGGCTTTGGGATTAAAGCGCATGGTGATGAGAATATATATATTGTTTATGCAGGGCTTCTATGGTGTGATCGACATGGCGGGGGGATACAGCGCTTGGACACGGAGTGGACTTCCTACTGACTAACCAACTACAGGTCATGTTTATACCTGGCTGTATACATGTAGTCTAGAGGTCGGCAAGTTAAAACTGTTAGTAGGGAATCGGGTTGTGAAGCGACCACCGTGAAGACTTGGTGTTGGGGATGATCTCGTTGGGGTTAATTTGAAGCTGGTTGTACATATGGTCGTCATCATCACCACCACCACCTGTCAATGGCAATAAAATAAGAGAACAGCAAGTTTCTGTGCTGTGCTGTCTCTGTTTTCCTTCGTGGTTAGCTGCAGAGTATCAATTCTCCAGCTCTCTGTTAAAGGCGGATGAATTGATCAGGCCAACAGAGAAGTGCAATATCATTAGTATAATTTAAAAAAGGGAAAATGACAATTCGTTGGAGTTTTACTTGGTCAACTATCATATTTGGTGTTGCAAGTGAACGAAGAACGACAATGGTAGATCGAAGAATCAAGGGCAATACTTGAAATCTGAGAAGATAAGGAAAGCCTTACCATTACATCTACTCTCTTAACCATTTCTTCCTTTTTATTTATTTTATATACAGTTGAATGCAGTCAGTGGGATCTCCGAACTACTTTCTTTTTCAGGTATGGCAGTTGTAACCGTTAAGCATATTCGTTTCCCTCGCTGTATGTATTATTATGTTGCCTCGTCTCTCTACTCACAACACCGCCAAACTTATTGTATTTCACTAGCCCAGCGAATCCCGCAGGGTGGGTCTCTCCAAGAAACAGAAGCAAGAAAATGGCGGGGAATGGCTTATCGAATGGCGCCCCGGCGAATAATAGAGTCACAAATGGTCCACCTGTATCTACAACAACACCAAGTTACGTCTGCACCAATTGCTCAACTCCCATAGCGAGGGTTGTCGATTTGTATGATAGGAACGAAGAGATCGAACCTCTTCAGGTCTCTCGTCTCCCTCTCTCTTTCTCTCTCTCTGTACCGTGAATAATAATAACAATAATTTTTATGGTAACAGGATGGGAATACTGAATTCTACATCTACGGTACCTTTTACCGCGTATATGGGTAACCACTCCTGCCCACATTCTTCATCATATTTGTTTCTGGTTGATTCTCCAAAGCAAGCATATCTGCAGGTCAATGCCAATTTTTTATTCTTTCCTTCCCATTAATATTCTTATTCGATTCTATATGTTTTCCTGAAATTCAGCGACGGTGTATTGTGTGATAATCAGCTACGGAGGGTACGTCTATTCCCCCGCTGCACTACGAACGAAGTCCACTGTAGAGGATGTAATCGCTTCCTGGGTTACCATGTGCTGCAACTGTTTCTTTTAACTTTTTTTGAAAACTCATATTTGTTCTAGTAAGATGAGGAAAAATTGCATGATGGATGGATGGTGCTCATTCGACAGATCATTGAAGAGCCCGAGGTAGCGGATGAATTCTGGTATCTCCGCCTCGAGTAAGTTACACGATTTCATCAGTAAATAAAGCCTTGTTATATGGATATAGCTCCACTACACTATACGTATGAGTATGTGTACTAACTATCATGATACTCGCAGGGTCAAAAGAAGCATACTCCGGATCCAATAATGATGTGCTGCAACCTTCTCGCATTTACTATTCTGTTACCTTTCTAGAGGAGCCATGAGTGAGTGAGCAAATTTCTCAACAGACTGACTCTGCATAGCCATAGTATGAATAAATGCAAATGCATGTTACCATATGTTCTATTTCTGCTTAGACTATGACATTTTTTTTCTAATGAAATAAAGCCGTATTTGGGTTAACCCATTCTCTCGCCACACAACTTCATATTTCAGATCTGATTATTATCCCATCTTTGGTGTATTCCGATAATCACCATTCTATATGCAGCAAGATCATGAGAAATACATAAATAAAATACTACAACTGAAGTCATATTAATTAGGCAATGTCCGTACTCATTGTCTTTATTATAAATTATACAAAAATATATCTTAGTCTACCAAATGAGAAATACATAAATAAAATACTACTTAGCTCCAAGCCTATGTGATGGCTGAAAATTGCTACCAGATTTGTGATTGGCACAAAGTTTCTTCAAGAATTTCAGAGTCATTTCCAAAATGATATATCCTCAATCTACCATTCCATTAGTGGGGGCTGCTAGCATGCCTAGAGTTTTAGCTTGGACCGCCAAGATCTCTCTCCACTTCATCAAGTGCCATCACTCTCGGGCCTGCTTTAGTTGTAGATGATTTGTAGGACCCATCTTAGCCCTGCCTGCATTTCATGGAAATGATTTGTAGAACTCATCCCAATTAATTTTAAATATACTTGTGTGCTACTTCACTCCTTTCTTGCCCAGCTGTGTGCGCGCTTCCCAAACACCTTTAGGCAAAGCCATTAAGCCTCTTCATTACTTATATACTTGTGTACGAATATTATTATTTTTAAATTAATAAATTAAATAAATAAATCCAAAAAGGGAATAATTAGTCTTAAAATGGTATGTTTAAAATAAAAATAAAATGATACCGAATACATAACCGGTGAACACAAGACGTAGCGGATAGAGTTTGCCCCTTCCTTACAGAAACGTCTGCACCATTTGCTTATTTCACATTCCAAGTGGTCTGAGCGTGCAAGAAATGCTGAGTAACCGTCTTTCTCTCTCCCTGGCTATATTCTTCATGATATTTCTTTTATGTTTCTTGTTGATTCTCCAAGGAACATATCCAGGCACCGCAGGTTAATACCATTCTTGTTTTTCTTCTCATTATTTCTATATTCGGGTACATATATACGTCTTCTTATGCAGGTACAATGATCATCGATTTAATATTTTGCACCCAAATAACACCACATATGAAGTCTATGCATTCCTAGTTTTTACATTATAGTTTTTTCCATAAAATTGGATGGCATTTCCAGGCGGTAAGCAATTATCTAATTCATCGAGTACTCCCATGCATGCATACATACTATTTTATGCAGCTACGGAGAAAATATTTTAGAGTAATCAATTATTTTATTTCAAATTCTTTAATTAGTTATTTTTTATCTGTAATATCTCAATATTATCATCTATAATGATGATAATATTATAAATATATAATACGAGAATAGCAACTCAATTATTAAATTATCGATAGAAAATTGAATGGTCTCCATTACACTTTTGGTAACTTATTTTGACCATTGCATGTCGAAATCGATCAAACCATTTTTTCGGTGACTATTTGAGTCTATATAGAGATTTATTCAATTTACATATCTTCCTCACACTCTTCATTATACTAAATACAGGTGAAATCTCCATATATACTACTTACTCTTATAGGTTTATATGGAAAAATTCATTTTTTACATCCATTTGATATAATTTCCACCTGAAATTAGCAGCACATGAAATAAGTATTCTCACATTACTAATCTTAGCTACTGGTGCAAAATTCTCATCATAGTCTATTCCATATATTTGACTATAACTTTTTGCCACCAACCTTCCTTGTATCTCACAACTTCTCATTCGGTATTCTATTTCATATTGAATACCCACTTACATCCTACAACTTTTTTTCTATTCAGAAGTTAAGCAATTTCCTACGTTTTATTCATCTATAGTGCTTTTATCCCCTAATGCATTGTTCAAAGCCACTTCGAATCCTATTTAGCTCTTGATTGTATTAACTGTAATTGTCTGTTCTAAAAGTACAAACTTTTGTATTAAATTGAGTTTAAACAAGAGCTAGAAAATCCTTGAAACATAATAGTGCTTCTCCTTTATACTTCATCAAATATAACCATGTTATCCGAGAGTGACAATCAATAAAGGTGATAAACCATCTGAATCCACTAGTAGAGGTAATCGGACATGGCCCCCAAACATCCGAGTTAATCAATAAAAATGGCTCAATACTTCTTAATCCAATAGAATTATAACTTATTTTTGTGTGTTTACCAAACTTACAAGCATCACAAATAAGTTTATTGCGTTCTACTTTACTCATCAGCTCCGGTATCAACCTATTAAATCTCTCAAAAGATGGATGTCCCAACCGACAATGTTCTAACATTGCTTCATCTTCTTCTTTACTATTCACTATAACACTCAAACTTTTATGCACAACTTTTCTATTGAGATACCATACTCCTTTACGCTTGTTGTCAATTCCAAGTATCTTTTTAGTATTTCTCTCTTAAAAGATACAAGTGTTCCCATAAAAAATTACTTGACAATTCAATTGATCAATGATACTATTAATTGACAACATATTAATTGAAAAAGAGTGAATATGCAAAACAGATGATAATATGATCAAATCAGTACATCTAATAGAGCCCTTCCATTTGATAGATTGTACTATTCCATCTGTCATATGAACAACTCTCTCATGAGTTTGAGGATAGTTATCATATGTATTAAACTCTTTTATTGATCCTGTCAAATATTTTGAAGCACCAAAATCAATAACCCAATGTTTACATGATGGTGTGAAAGATTCAAATATTTATACATGATTACCACAATTGATCTCATTCTTGTCTAGTATAATAAGACATCTATTATTCATATTTTTCATCTCTCTCGAATCCCTTCGAGTTTCTGGGTCTCCTGGTCGTAGCTCCCGGCAGCGACAAATCTTACATATGTCTTTTCGTCTCCTTTGACAATTTAGCTACTTTGCACCCGGAGCCGTCTCAGGCTCTCCCGATCTTTTAGATCCGCCAAAACATGAAAATACCAAAAAACTCTAGCTATGATACCATATTGAATATTGGAAATAGAATAATATAACTAGTAAATTATATTAAGAATATATATAGGCTATATTTGCACTATTTACAAATATACCCATAACTTATTATTATTGCACAGTTTTATCTCATGTCTTGCTCCCATTTATTAACAACATGTAACTTACATAAACTATACATCCAAGAACCCAGTTAGTAAAAGTATCTATAAACCCCATCCTATTAAGGAGGGTCCGAAGAAAGCCCCAATCCACTCTATCATATGCTTTATTCATATTTGTCTTGATGGCGCACCATGCCCGCTTACCCATTGTCTTGTGTTGGAGAAAGTGGAAACATTCACGTGTAATCACTATGTTGTCATGGATCAGACAGCCCAAAACAAAAACACTTTATTGACAAGTTATAATCTATCACGCCTTGACCTAGTTTGGTTGGATCCCTATGAGCAACCTGCCACTCCCTTTGGTCCATAAAGGGTTTCACACTTTTTTTTAAACCGCAAGGAGTAAGGCGTCCTTCTTTCCTATCTTTCTTCGAATAGCATTATACAAAACTGAATATCTTAAAACTAACATACATGTCTTACCGGGGGTCTTTAAGTTTTACTTTTCCCTTGTTTACTTGAAAGGGGAAAAAGGGAGGTGGTGAGTTCTACAACTTAGTGAGCAGGTGTTGGGAGTGAGTTTTCAAAATAACCTTAGTTTAACCAAACCACACCAAGGTTATCATTTCCTTTAAAAAAGATTTTTCCTCAATTTCGGTTTTTCAAAACCTTTACCCTACTAAGGGTGGCATTTTCTTTCAAAAGGGTTTCAAATTCAATTTCTTTTCCAAAACCTTTTTTTTCTAAGGTTTACCATTCCTTTTTCCAAGGATTCTCAAATCCTTTCTATAAACCCCTCTCTTTGGAGTTAAGAAAAACCAAGAAAAAAAACCTGTAAACCCCGTCCTTTAATAATGAGAAAACTGGGGAAAGAATTGGTCAGTTTTGAATTTTTAAACCGAATTGGTCTACAAGCTCGATTAATAGGAAATGGGAAAATTGAGAATTTACAACTTCCATGTGACTCAAAATGGTTCATAAATCTTGGAAAATAACCTTAGGACGAATTGGGGAAGAAAAACTGTTCCCGTTCAAGTGAATCGGGTCCGAACCGAATAGAACCAATTTATGAACCGAATCGACTCATAAACTGGAATCGATAGAGAAAGAGTAGACTGAGAAATTTATGGATTCCAAGTGACCCAAAGAGTTCTAAAAGTCATGGAAATAGACTTGAGAAGGAATTGGAGATGAAAACCAAACCGGTTCAGGTGAACCGGATCCAAACTAGTTTGGACCAGTTTGAACTATTATTGAACAGGATGCTAAATTCATTTTTCTTGGTGGCTTAAATAATTCAGATTCAAGATTTGAAGCCATGATTAGATAGAAAATGAATTTAGAGTAATTTAGAAATTTTTATATTTGAAAATTTCGGTCAAATGAGGGGTGAACCGACCGGTGTAAGCTTTGAACCCAGTTCGGACTAGTCCGGTCCAGTTCGATTTGGAACAGTGTCGTCTTCTTCCTTCAGATGAATAACACTGTTCACTCACCGGAAAATCGAAGCAGCGATGGTGAAGAAGAATCATCTCCATTCAATACGTTTCCAGCCATCAATGCCTGTCATAAAGAGGCCAAACGGACGGTCGACGAGTCCCCGAGCTCCCTATATAAAGATCCCCTCTCCATTCATCCTCTCCACACCTAAAAAGCTCACTCTCTCTCAGTTGCTTAGCTTTTCAGTGAAGCTTGAACCAGAGCTCCAATATAAGGTCATTTTTTAGCCAAAGAAGGCAAGGTCGGGTTCATTAGAATCGGGGAGAAGTCAGCTACACGCTGGTGATATCTGTTCGTTCTGAGTGTCGCCAGAGAAGCATCGGTGTGATCGAACAGTGAAGCAGCTCCGGTAGAACGAAGCTACCCTATTTCGACCGAGTTAAAATTGGCCAATTCAAGCCCTCCTCAGGCCAAACCAAGCCCTCCCAACACTTCCTCAGCCCTCCCACATTCGAATTAGGATGGAAAGGTAAGTCAATTCAGCTTCCCTCTACAATTTTCAATTGGTGTTAGAGAGAGAGTCGGCCAAATTTTAATGACAAAATTATAATTCAATTCGACATCAATTGATGTTATTCTTGATCCTAGAAAGAATCTCAAGAGGAGAACTACCTGCCCAGATAGAAAGCTTGAACCGTCGTGCCCTCACCAGTGAGTAATCGAAGCTTTCTCTCTCTACAGTTTATTTTTCGGCGAAACTCCGTTTGAGCTCGTTCCGACGTTAAAACTTGTGATTCAAATTGCTAAAGAATCGTATGAACATGTAGAAACTCAATTTCAACTTCAATTTCAACAATTGGAAACATTTGATCAGTCAATTTGTTGAAATCAAATTTGGTTGTGTTAATAAGTTGGAATTGGGGTAAAAATTGTGGAAATTTGGGGAATATCGAAAATTCAAAGGAGCAAAATGCAATTTTATAAAATTGAGGGGCATGATAAAAAAGTTAGAGTGATAATTGAGGAATTTTAGAATTTTTGGGGTAAAATTTACCATTTTTGTAAAGAAAGGGCAAAATGGTAATTTTGGAAAAGTTTGGGGACCAAATTAAAATTTTGGGAAATTAAACCCCTTTTTGTGAAATTGAATAAATTGAGGTCCCAAGGGGAATTTTAAAAGTTTTGGGACTCAATTAGAGGAAAAACTGGCATTAGGGACTTAAAGAAAAATAACTGTAGGGACCTAATTATAAATAAATAAAAGTTTTGTTTTTCTCATTCATTTGGAAGGAATGAAGGCAATTAGGCTATTGATAGATAATGAACCAAAATGTTCATATCGTGTAGGAACATGAAGCATCGAGAATGCCAACAAGGACAAGCTCGTATGAAAACAAGGGACCGGTCTAGTGGAATTCACTAAATTGACGGGTGAGTGGGATTTTATATCATACCCGGTTGGGGATAATAAGTACCTCAAATTGAAAACCCACTACCAAGTGGTATTTTAAACATCACAACTTAGAGGAGTGATTTGAAAATCATGCGGTAAAACTACTTACCGGTTGTAAGTAGATCATACCCGGTTGGTGTGATGAAACTTCCTCGAAGGAAGTTGAAAACTCGTTCATCGGTTATGAGCAGAGATGTCCTTATACCCGGTCGATATAATGGACAGTTGAAAATATATTTTTGTCGGAAGTGCTCTCCCCTGACTGTGTGCCAATGCTTAAATGATTTGGGAGACCTTCTTGACGGGAGTTTGAATAGCTCTTATAGGTCGGGGGCCTCGGTTTTGGAACTTGTGGCCTATTGTGCCCGGTTTTGAAAATCTCGAACAAGTGGGCCATAGGCTAGTGGACACGAGCAGGAGCTCATAAACAAACATGAGATATGTGCCATAAAACTTTAATAAATGAATTGTTTGGCCATGGTACCAAGATAGGACTGACATACTCAGTCAACTAGTGGCAGTGTGACATGACAGGTCTCCAGACTAGTCAAGACAAATAGCTGCAGGTTGAGTTGAGAGTCGAGGCCATTGGATCAGTGGCACCACATATTATATGGCATGATAAGAAAATATTGTTTGTGCATGTACTATGATTATGAGATCATCAAGACACCCATGAGGGGTAGTGATGCATCCTAAGGGCCTTGGACGACCCAATGAGTATAAGGGCAGTTCATCGTACGAGGTGACCGTGCGAAATTTGGAGTAGCACTAAGCACATGAGACCGGGGTGGGGACGGGATGAGGTCTCTGTCCTCATACAGACACATAGAATTGATTTCGGGATTGAGGTCGGATGTCACGTACATCCACTCATTCTCAAGGTAGAAGTGGACGTACTTCTATCTAGGTGGCCGGTAAAGTCGCTCCAAAGCCAAAAGTGGGTTTAGTAGACGTGTTGACCTACGAATGTGTGTTTAACCTTCATGATGAAGGTTGTGTGTTGGGTGATGACACACTGTGATTAAATAAGGAAATTGTGATATAATCTGAGATTTTAAATTAAAGGATTTTTGAAAAAAAGGAGTCTGACACACTCCAATACAACTCTTTTCCTCAAAGTTATTTTCTTGAAAACCCATTCAATTAGTAGTTGTATTCACCCCTCCCTTATATCTCTTTTAGGAAATTCCAGAATGTAAACCCTGTCCTTTAGTAATGAGAAAACTGGGGAAAGAACTGGTAAATTTGAATCTTTAAACCAAATTGGTCTACCAGCCCAATTGTTAGGGGACGAGCAAATTTGAAAATTTCTAACTCCCATGTGACTCAAAAAGGTTCATAAACTTGGGAAAAGAACCCTAGGACAAAATGAGGAGGAAAGACTGAAGCAATTCAAGAGAATCGGGTCCGAATCGAATAGAACCGATTTATGAACCGAGTTGATTCATGAACCGGAACCGATGAACTGGAACCGATAGAGAATGGGTAAACCAAGAAGGTTATGGATCCCTTTTAATTCAAAGATATTTATAATCCTTGGGAAGGAACCTTAGAACAATGTGGGAGAGAAAAACAAGATCGCTTTGGGTGAACCAGACCCGAACTGGATTAAACCAATTTAAGAATCGAGCCGGTGTGTAAACCAGAATTGAGAAAGAGATGGTAAACCGGGAATTTTATCGATCCTAAGTGACCAACGGAGCCAAAGGAGTCATGAAAATGGACTAGAGAATGTATTGGAGATGAAAAACCAAATCGATTCAAGTGAACTGGATCCGAACCGGTTTGGACCGGTTTGAATCACTATTGAACCGGATGCTAAATTCATTTTTCTAGGTGGCTTAAAATTTTCAAATTTGATATTTGAGACCACCATTGGATAGAAAATGAATTTAGAAATTTTTATATTTGAAAAAGTCGGTCGAATGGGGGTGAACCGTCCGGTTTAAGCTTTGAACCCGGTTCAGACCGGTCCAGTCCGGTTCGGAACAATGTCATCATCTTCCTCAGGATGACAACAATGTTCACTCGCCGAAAAATTGAAATAGCGCCAATGAAGGAGAAACGCTTCTGTTCGGTACGTTTAAGGTATTCAATGCCTGTCATAACGATGCCAAACAGATGACCAACGAGTCCCCGAGCTCCCTATATAAATAGCCACTCTCCATTCGTCCTCTCCATACCTAAAAAGCTCACTCTCTCTTTGTTGCTTAGTTTTTCGGTGAAGCTCGAACCAGAGCTCCAATATAGGGTCAATTCTAAGCCAAAAAAGGTGAGGTCGGGTTCATTAGAACTAGGGAGAAGTTAGCTACATGGTGGTGACATCCGTTCATTCCGAGAGATGTCGAAGAAGTGTTAGTGTGATTGAACAGTGAAGTGGCTCTGGTGGACCGAAGCTGCCTTGTTTTGGCCGAGTTGAAATCGATCAATTCGAGCCCTCCTTAGGCCAAACCAAGCTCTCCCAACACCTCCTCAGCCCTTCTACGACCGAATTAGGACCGAAAGGTAAGCCAATTCAGCTCCCCTTGGCAATTTCCGATCAGTGTTAGAGAGAGAGTCAACCGAATTTCAATGACAAAATTCTTGATCCTAGGAAAAACCTTTGGAGGAGAGATACCTGCCCAGATAAAAAGCGAATTAGGACCGCCACGCCCTCACTGGTGAGAAATCGAAGCTTTCTCTCTCTATAATCTATTTTTCAGCGAAGCTCCGTTTGAGCTTGTTCCGACATTAAAACATGCGATTCAAAGTTCCTTAGAATCGTATGAACATGTATAAACTTAATTTCAACTTCAATTTCAACAAATAGAGGTGTTTGATCGGTCAATTTGATGAAATCAAATTCGGCTATGTTAAAGAGTTGAAATTGGGGGAAAATTGGGGATTTTTGAAAATTTGAAGGACCAAAAAGTAATTTTCTAAAATTTAGGGTCAATTGGTCATGATAAGAATATTAGAGGGCCAATTGAGAAATTTTAGAATCTTTGGGGTAAAATTTACCATTTTTGTAAAGTAAGGTCAAAATGATAATTTTGGAAAAATTGAGGGACCATATTGAAAATTTGGGAAATTAAACCCCTTTTTGCATAATTTAATAAATTGAGGACCTAAGATAAATTTTAAAAGTTTTGGGACTCAATTTGAGGAAAAACCCGATAATAGAGACTTAAAGTTAAAGAAAAATAACTTTAGTGATCTAATTGCAAATATACGTAAGTTGGGTTTTCTCATTCATTTGGAATGAATGAGTACTATTAGGTCATAGAATAATGAACAACCATATTCATTTCATGTAGGAGAACGAGACATTGGGAATGCCAGTTAAGGTCCAAGTTGCGAGGGACGGAACTTGGCTAAGTGGAATATCATTGCACGATTGGGTGAGTGGGTTTACTAGCGTCATACACGGTTGGGATGATGAGCACAACTTAAAGTTAAAAACCACTTACCGGATGTGAGTGAAATTTTATGTCATACCCGATTGGGGATGATAAGCTCATCAAAATGAAAACTCACTACTATGTGGTATTTTAAACATTACGACTTAGAGTAGTGATGTGAAAACCATGCGGAAAAACTATTTATCGATTGTAAGTAGATCATACAAAGTTGGTATGATGAAACTTACTCGAAGGAAGTTGAAAACCCGTTCATCGGTTATGAACGGAGCTGTCCTTATATCGGATCAATATAATGGACAGTGAAAACCTACTTTTGTCAAAAGTGTTCCCCTCTAACTATGTGCCAATGGTTAAACAATTTGGGAGACCTTTTCGATGGGAGTTTGAATAGCTCTTAAAGGTCGGGGGCCTCAGTTTTGGAACTTGGGGGCAAATATGCCCGATTTTGAAAATCTCCAATGGGCACGATTAGAAGCTCGTAAACGAACATGATATATGTGCCATAAAACTTTAATAAGTAAATTGTATGGTCATGGTACCAAGGCTGGTTCGACATTCTCAGTCAACTAGCAGCAGTGCGACATGACCGGCCTCCGGACTAGTCAAGACAAACAACTGCAAGTTAAGTTGAAAGTTGGGACCGTTGGACTAATGACACCACATATTACATGGCATAATAAGAAAACATTTTTTGTGCATGCACTTTGAGTATGGGATCATCATGACACCCATGAGGGTAGTGGTGTGTCTTAAGGACCTTGGATGACCCGGTGAGTATAAGGGCAGTTCGTCATTCCAGGTGACCTTGTGGGGACGGGATGAGATCTCTGTCCTCATATGGAAATGAAGAATCGATTTCGGGATTGAGGGTCGGATGTCACATAATCTGCTCATCCTCAGGATAGAAGTGGTCGTACTTCTATCTATGTGGCCGATAAAGTCACTCCGAAGCCACAAGTGGGTTCAGTGGTCGTGCTAACCTACGAATGTGTGTAACCATCATGATGAAGGATGTGTGTTGGGTGATGACACACCGGGATAATAAGAAATGGTGGGAAAAACCTGAATTTTTAAATGAAGGGATTTTTGAAAAGTAAGGAGTCTGGCACACTCCAATATAAATGTTTTCTTAAAAGTTAAAAGTAGACTTTTGCAAAACCCATTTACTAAGTTGTAGAAACTCACCCCTCTTTTCTATCCCTTTTTAGGAAAAGAGAAAATGACTAGGAGTAACACCGAGCCTTACCCTTTATCAGATATGCTTAATTTTTCCTTAAGCTTGCATTTTAATTGATATATGTCTTTTAGGGAACAAGGTTGAAATTTCGCATGGCTCTTCTCAAGTAAAAGGAGGAGGAAACTCCTCTTGAATTGAGAAAGAGCGGTGGGTTGTTCACGGGGATCCAACCAAACCGTGTTGGGGCATGACACGAAAAGTCTACCCTTAAAGACCATTAACCGAGACGCCTACGAGACAGGTATGATAAAAATTAAAATATTATGCAGTTTTTATTTATGTTATTCTAGGAAAAGTGCAGGTTTAAAGGACGCCTCACTCTTTACGGTTTATAATGAGAGAAAACCCTTTAATAAACTGGGAAAGTGGTGGGTTGATCATGGGGATCCGACCAAACCGGGTCGGGGCGTGACAATTTTAGTGGTATCAGAGCTTGTTTCCTTGAATACATAATAAAGACTAGAAAATATAGTAACTAATAGAAGTCATTTTAAAAATTTATAGAAATGGCTCCAAAGAAGGGAACCAAGAGAACTAGGGTCGCCGTCTCCAACACCGCTCAACTGCCCCTACCTGTAGAAACTCCCAGAGCAGCCTAAACAACCCCTCCTGGACTCAGCAGGGAGCATCAAAGATTGTATGAGGAATTCACCCGTGTATTTAGCCAATCTAACCTCACTCCTGAGGCGGGCACCCACTCGCAGGTTGAACTAGAAGACGTACAATCCCACCCTCCCCCTATTAATTCAATCGCTCCAACGGACATTCCTAGAAATCTCAAAACCGTTCAACAACTAGAATGTAAACCTTTTCTCAAAGAAAAGGATGCTGGAACCGCCATGGATTGATTGGCCAATACCAAGAAGTTGATGGGAATTATCCGGATATCACTAGAGGATAAGGTGATCCTGATGGAATTCTTCCTGGAAGGAAGCGCTAGACGGTGGTGGGACAATGTTCAAAACCTACATATCACCACCCCCACTTGGGAACAATTTGAGGAGAGGTACTCAGAGGAGTATCTGGCACCTCACTTAATAAATGAGAAGAAACAAGAGTTCATTCAGCTTCGACAAGGGCTTAACTCCATATCAGAGTATGAAACAAAATTCAATGAGTTAAGATCCTTTGCTCCCGACCTAGCTGGGCCAGTTGACATATGCTAGAGGATTGTGGACGATCTCAACATGGACATTATGGACCGTATGGGAGTATTAGGATGCCCCACAGATCTAAAAACTGTAATCAGTATGGCTTACGAATTTAAACGACTGGTACAAACTCGACGCCGTCGAGTGGAGCAGACAACCAGAAAGGGGCATAAGGATCCAAACCGTCAAGGAGGACGGAAAGAACATAACGGTCCAAGAGGAGGAAACAAAATGGTATCCCAATGGAGAAGGGGCATGCCACCACCTCCCCTACCCCCCCCCCCCCCCTCCAGAATAGTCTCTACTTTACCCCAAGGAAACCCTCGCTGCCCGAAGTGCCAAAGAAACCATAACGAAGCATGCCATACCTGTTTCGCATGCGGACGATAAGACACTTCGTAAAGAATTATCCCACCCTTAGGGAGAACAGACAGAGGAATACTCTTGGACCACCTCAAGGGAATCCCAAAAACCTCAGACCAGAAACTACAACAAGAGAACTAGCTAGGGTATATAACCTCACTCAGGAGGAGGATAGAGGAGACCCTAGCACTGTAGCAGGTACATCCCAGAACCCTACAAATTAGTTCAAAGAAGTCTTGTAAATTAAACATGCCACACCTTGACCCGGTTTGGTCGGATCCCCGTGATCAACACGCCATTCTCCTAGTTTATTAAAGGGTTTCCCCTTATTATAAACCGTAAAGAGTAAGGCATCCTTTAACTTGCACCTTTTCCTGGAATAACATAGATCAAAACTGCATAATAATTTGGATTTATCATACCTGTCTCACAGGCATCTTAGTTGATGGTCTTTAAGGGTAGGCTTTTCGAAATCTCCTGAAAGGGATATAAGGGAGGGTGTCAGTATGACTACTCAGTGAATGGGTTTTCAAAAGTTTGGACTTTTAAGAAAACATTTATTATTGGAGTGTGTCAGACTGTGCCCATCGGCCTATAGCCTACTGTGCGAGATTTTCAAAACCGGGCATATTAGCCCCCAAGTTCCAAAACCGAGGCCCCGACCTTTAAGAGCTATTCGAGCTCCTGTCGAGAAGGTCTCCCAAATTGTTTAAGCATTGGCACGCAGACAAGGGACAACACTTCCGACAATAGTATGTTTACACTGTCCATTATATAGACCCGATATCAGGACATCTCCATTCATAACTGATGAATGGGTTTTCAACTTCCTTCGAGAAAGTTTCATCATACCAACTGGGTATGATCTACTTACAACCGATAAGTAAATTTTTCCGCATGGTTTTCACATCACTACTCTAAGTCGTGATGTTTAAAATACCAAATAGTAGTGGGTTTTCATTTCGATGAGATTATCATCCCCAATCGGGTATGACATAAAATCTCACTCACCCGTTAACGCAGTGAATTCCACTAGACCGGTTCTTTGTATTCACGCAAGCTTGTCCTTGCTGGCATTCCCGGTACTTCATGTTCCTACACGATATGAACATCTGGGTTCATTATCCTTTGACCTAATAGCCTTCATTCATTTCAAATGAATGAGAAAGTCAGACTTTTATTTATTTGCAATTAGGTCCCTAAAGTTATTTCTCTTTAACTTTAAGTCCCTAATATTAGTTTTCCCCAAATTGAATCCCAAAACTTTTAAAATTTATCATAAGACCTCAATTTATTCCATTTCACAAAAAGGGGATTAATTTCCCAAATTTCCAATTTGGTCCCCCAACTTTTCCAAAATTACCATTTTGCCCTTCCTTTACAAAAATGGTAAGTTTCACCCCATAAATTCTAAAATTCCTCAATTGACCCTCTAACATTTTTTATCATGCCCAATTGACCCTCAATTTTAGGAAATTACATTTCGGTCCCTCGAATTTTCAAGAATCCCCAATTTCCCCCAAATTTTCCCTAATTCCAACTCTTTAACACAACCAAATTTGATTTCATCAAATTGACCGATCAAACACCTCTAATTGTTGAAATTGAGTTTCTCCATATTCATACAATTCCATAGAACTTTGAATTGCGAGTTTTAACGTTGGAATGCACTCAAACAGAGCTTCGCCGGAAAATTGACTGTAGAGAGGGAAAGCTTCGATTACTCATCGGTGAGGGCACGACGGTCCGAGATTTTGATCTGGGCAGATAGCTCTTGTCCTAAGGTTTATCCTAGAATCAAGAATTGCATCAATTGATGCTGAATTAGATTAGAATTTTATCATTAAAATTCGCCCAACTCTCTCTCCAACACCGATTGGAAATTGTAAAGGGTAGCAGAATTGGCTTACCTTTCGGTCCTAATTCGACTGTGGAAGGGTTGAGGAAGTGTTGGGAGTGCTTGGTTTGGCCTGAGGAGGGCTCGAAATGGTTGATTTCAACTCAGCCGAAATAGTGCAGCTTCGGTCCATGGGAATTGCTTCACTGTTCCATCACGTCAGTGTTTCTCTGGCGACCCTTAGAGCAAACGGAGACTACAGGTGTGTAGCTGACTTCTCCCCAGTTCTAAAGAACCCGATCTCACCTTGTTTGGCTTAGAAAAGTGCCTATGTCAGAGCTTTGGTATGAGCTTCACCGAAAAACTAAATAACCGAGAGAGAGTGAGCTTTGCAGGTGTGGAGAGGACGAATGAAGAGAGGCTCTTTATATAGGGAGCTCGAGGACACGTTGGCTGTCCGTTTGGCACTATTATGACATGCATTGAAGACCTGAAATGTACCCAACGAAAGCATTTCTTCTTCGTCGACGCTGCTTCGATTTTCCAACAAGTGAATAGTGTTGTCATCTTGAGGAAGAAGATGACACTGTTCCGAACAGGACTTGACCGGTCCAAACCGGGTTCGAAGCTTAAACCGGTCGGTTCACCCCTCATTCGATCGATTTTTTCAAATCTAAAAATTTATAAATTTATCAAAATTTAATTTTTATCCAATGGTGGCCTCAAATCTCAAATTTGAATTATTTAAGCTACCTAGAAAAATAAATTTAGGATCCAATTCGATAGTGGTTCAAACTAGTTCGGATCCGGTTCACCTGAACCGGTTTGGTTTTCATCCCCAATTCCTTCACAAGTCCATTTCCATGTCTTTTGTGACTCCTTGGGTCACTTAGGGTCCATAAAATTCTCGATTTACCATCTCTTTATCGATTTCGGTTCATCAATCGACTCTGTCCTTAAATCGGCTCAATCCGGTTCAGGTTCGATTCACCCGAATAATCTATTTTTTCTCTCCCACTTTGTTCTAATGTTCCTTCCAAGGTTTATAAATCTCTTCATGTCACAAGGGATCCATAAATTTCCCTATTTTCCCTTTCTCTATCGGTTCCGGTTCATGAACCAACTCGGTTCATAAATCGGTTCAATCCAGTTGGATCTAGTTCATCTAAATTGGTCTGGTTTTTCTCTTCCAATTCATCCTAAGGTTCTTTTCCATAGTATTATAAACCCTTTGGATCACCTGGGAGTTGTAAATACCCAAATTGCTCGTTTACAAATGTTCGGGTTTGTGAACCAGTTCGATTTTCTCACTCGATTTGACCAATTCTTTTCCCGGTTTTTCTTTAGCTCAAAAGGGCAGAGTTTACAAAACATCTTATAATTTAATAAAAGAGAATTCCTTCTAAAACATACGTTTCTTAAATCAGGGTATATATAGCTATGGGAACAATCAATCTATGCCCTCTTTGTCTCCAGAGCAAAGAGATCATTTATCAAGAAGGAGATGGTTTTGGAAGTACCCTTGGAGCTTACTCCACTAGTAGAAAGCCTTAACATCCTTACCCCTTTAAGAGAAGGTCTATACTGGAACAAACAATTAAAGGGATGTAAGATAAAAATTGGAGGAATCAAACTTGAAGTTGACTTGATCCCATTACCCCTAAGGAAGGTTGAAGTAATTATGGGAATGGATTGGCTAAGTAATCATCAATTAAGTATGGATTGTAGAAGGAAGACAGTAACTTTCCACACTTCCAAAATGAAAGGGCTAAAGTTCCAAGGAGATAGAAGGAAAGGAGAGGTACAATTAGTGTCCCACCTAAAAGTTCAAAGGATGATACAAAAAGGATGTGTACAGCCTTTCTGACCATGGTTATAGGAAAAAAGTATGAAGAAAAAGAACTAGAGAATATTTTGATAGTCAGACATTATCCACAGGTTTTTCCAGAAGAGCTACCCGGACTACCTCCAAGTCAACAAGTGGAGTTCACTATAGAAATGACCCCAGGAACAAACCCCATATCCCAAGCCCCATATTGCATGTCTTCAGTAGAGCTGAAGGAATTAAAGGAACAATTGGACGAGTTACTGGAAAAGAATTTCATACGTCCAAGTCAATCTCCATGGGGTGCTCCTGTTCTATTTGTAAAGAAAAAGGATGGAAGCATGAGACTGTGCATCGACTATAGAAAGCTAAACCAGGTCACCATTAAGAATCGATACCCACTCCCAAGGATAGACAATTTGTTTGACCAATTAAAGAGAACAGCTTACTTCTCTAAAATAGACCTTCGGTCGGGCTATCACCAACTCAGGATTAGCGGAGAGGACATCCCTAAGACGGCAATTAGATCCAGATATGGACACTATGAGTTTAGAGTGATGCCGTTTGGATTGACAAATGCCCCTGCAACCTTCATGGACTTAATGAACTACATGTTCCAACCTCATTTGGACATTTGAATTATATGAAATCAAATTTGGTTGTGTTAGAAAGTTGAAATTGGGGGTGGGGGAATTGGGGATTTTCGAATATTCGAGAGACTAAAATGCAATTTTATAAAATTGAGGGTCAATTGGGCATGATAAGAGTTTTAGGGGACCAATTGAGCAAATTTTGGAATTTTTGGGTTAAAACTTACCAATTTTGTAAAGAAATAGAAAAATGGTAATTTTGGGAAAATTGGGGGACAAATTGGGAATTTGGGAAACTTGAACCCTTTTTTTATGAAATTGAATAATTGAGGTCCTGAGGGGAATTTTAAAAGTTTTGGGACTCAATTTTGGGAAAAACCAGCAATTGGGGCCTAAATTAAAGGAAAAACTAACTTTATGGACCAAATTGCAAATATTTGAAAAGTTGAATATTTGGTCATTAATGATGAAAGAAGGTGATCAAGCAAAAGGATAATTAACAATAAATGTTCATTTCATGTAGGAACATGAGATATCGGGAACGCCAGCTAAGATTAAGCTTGCAAGGGATGAAAACTGACTAAGAGGAATTTTAGTGCACGATTGGGTGAGTGGGATTTTTACATCATACCCGATTGGAATGATAAACACCTCGAAAATGAAAACCCGCTACTAAGTGGTATTTTAAACATCACACCTGAGAGGTGTAATGTTAAAATCACGCAGAAAAACTACTTACCGGTCATAAGAAGATCATACCCAGTTGGTATGATGAAACTTACTTGAAGGAAGTGGAAAACCCGTTCATTGGTTATGAGCGGAGATGTCCTCATACTCGGTTGGTATGATGGACAATTGAAAAATATATTTTGTCGGAAGTGCTCTCCCCTAACTATGTGCCACTGCTTAAACAATTTGGAAGACTTTTTTTTACAGGAGATCAAATAAGCTCTATTAGGCTGGAGGCCTCGGTTTTTGGAACTTGGGGGCTAATATGCCCAAATTTTGAAAATCTTGAACAGTAGGCCCTATATTGGTTGGCACGAACAGGAGCTCATAAACAAACATGATTTATATACCATGAAAACTAAAGTAAATAAATTGTTTGGCCATGATAACAAGACAAGACCAAAATACTCAGTCAACTAGCAGTAGTGCGACATGACAGGTCTCCGAACTAGTCAAGACAAATCGCTGCAGGTCAAGTTGAGGGTCAGGGCCATTGGACCAGTGACACCACAAATTATATGGCATCATGTGAAAAATATTGATTGTGCATGCACTATGATTACGGGACCTTCAAGATTGTTACGCCCCGACTCGGTTTGGTCAGATCCCTGTGAGCAACCCGCCACTCTTCCTGGTTTACTAAGAGTTTTCCCCTCCTTTAAACTCAGGAGGAGTAAAGCGTCCTTTAAACCTATACTTTCCCGGAATACATAAATCAAAACTGCTTAAAATTTTAACTTACATACCTATCTTACAGGTGTGACTAACAGGAGGTCTTTAGGTAGGTTTCCCTTGATTACCTAAAAAGGGATATAAGGGAGGGGGTGAGATTGATGACTCAATGAATGAGTATTTAAAGTTTGAATTTTAGGAAAAATATTTGAATTGGAGTGTGTCAGACTACTTATTTTCTTTTAAAATTTCTCATTTTCAAAATCTCAGTTTCGTAGTCATTACCCACTCCTCAACCATAACCGGTGTGTTTATCAACTAACACATGCCCTTTATCATGAAGGGAACACACATGATTAAAACTATGTGTCCGTATGAGGACAGAGACCATACCTCGGTCTCATGCACATGAAACTCAAATACAAAAGCTTCAGGAAGTCCCAAACACAGTAGTTTCGCAGAGTACAAACACAGAACTTCGTGGAGTACAAACATAGAACTTAATGACTAATTGGTATGATGAGAAACACAAACCCAATAGCTTCCCTTTTCCCTTATCACCACCATGTCATCCAACAACTCCTAGGATGCATTACTAACCCTCTTGGGCATTTTAATGGTCCTGAACCTCAAGTGCATGCACAAACAATTTTTTCCTCAAAAGCATTTAATCTTTGGTGCCACTGGTCCAACGGCCCCGACACTCATCTCGACCTGCAACCGTTTGTCTTGACTCTTCCGTCGACCTATCATGTCGCACTACTGCTAGTCTATTGAGTATGTCGGCCCTATCTTGGTACCATGGCCAAACAATTCATTTACTTAAGTTTTCATGGCTTAGAATCATGTTTGTTTATTAGCTCCTGCTCATACCAATTTGCCTAGGGCCCACTGTTTGATATTTTCAAAATCGGGCATATTAGCCCCCAAGTTCCAAAATTGAGGTCTCCGGCCTAATAGAGCTAATCGAGCTCCCATCAAGAAGGTCTCTCAAAATAATTAAGTAGTGGCACACAGTCATGGGAGAGCACTTCTGACAAAATATACTTTTTAGCTATATATCATACCAACCGAGTATGAGAACATCTTTGCTCATAACTGATAAACAGGTTTTCCATTTCCTTCGAGGAAGTTTCATCATACCAATCGGGTATGATCTACTTACAACTAGTAAGTAGTTTTTCATTAAATAAAAGTGCTCATCATTCCAACCGGCATGATGTATAAGATTCTCACTCACCCATTAATACAGGAAATTCCTCTTAACCGGTTCTTTGTATTCACGCGAGCTTGTCCTTGTGGCGTTCTTGGTACTTCGTGTTCCTACACGATATGAACATTGTTGTTCATTATCCCCCAGCCTAATAGCCTTCATTCATTCCAAATGAAAGAGAAAACCAAACTTTTTATTTATTTGCAATTAGGTCCCTAAAGTTATTTTTCTTTAACTTTAACTCCCAAAAGCCAGTTTTCCCTCAAATTGAGTATCGAAACATTTAAAATTCACCTTGAGAACACAATTTATTCAACTTCACAAAAACGGGTTAAATTTCCATAATTTCCAATTTGGTCCCCCAACATTTTCAAAATTACCATTTTGCCCCTACTTTACAAAAATGGTAAGTTTTGCCCCCAAAATTCCAAAATTGCCCAATTGGTCCTCAATTTCATGAAATTTCACTTTAGTCCCTCAAATTTTTGAAATTCTCCAATTTCCCCCAATTTCAACCTTCTAACTCTACTGAATTTGATATCATCAAATTGACCGATCAAATGAGTTTAAGTGTTGAAATTAAAGCTAGATTAGAGTTCCTACACCTTAATACGATTCAATTGCACTTTGAACCACACGATTTGGTGCCGAAATGAGCTCAAACAGAGCTTTGCCAAAAAACTGGACATAGAGAGAGAAAGGTTTGAAAGCTTACCGTTGAAGGCACGATAGTTCGAGCTTTCGATTTGGGCAGATATCTCTCATTCTAAGGTTACTCCTAGGATCAAGAATTGCATCAATTGATGTTGAATTGAGTGAGAATTTTATCATCGAAGTTCAGCCAATTCTCTCTCTAGCACCAGTTGGAAATTGCGCAAGGGAGTCAAATTAACTTACCTTTTAGCTCTAATTCAGCTATAGGAGGACTGTTGAGGTGCTGCGAGGGCTTGGTTTGGCTTGAGAAAGGCTCAAATTGGCCGATTTCAGCTCAGCCGAAACAGGGCAGCTTCGGTCCGCTAGAGCTACTTCACTGTTCGATCACGCCGGCGCTTCTCGAGCAACTCTCGGAGCAATTGGAGACTACTGACATGTAGCTAACTTCTCTCCAGCTCTAAAGAACCTGACCTCAGCTTTTCTAGCTCAGAAAAATGCCCAAGTCGGAGCTCTAGTTCGAGCTTCACTAGAAATTAGAGTAGTGAAGAGAGAATTGAGTTTTCAGGTGTGGAGTGGAAGAATGAGAAGGGGCTCTTTATATAGAAAGCTTGGGGACTTCCTAGTTGTTTAATTGGTGCCTTAATGGCGATCATTCATTGCCTGAAACCCTGGCCGGAGACTTTTCAGCTTCACCAATGCTACGCGATTTTTCGATGAGTGAACAGTGTTGTCATCTGAAGGAGGAAGACGACACTGTTCCAAACTGAACCGGACCAATCTGAACCGGGTTCAAAGCTTAAACCAGCCAGTTCACCCCCGATTACACTAAATTTTTAAAATCTAAAAATTTCTAAATTCACCTAAACTCATTTTCTATCCAATGGTGGCCTCAAATCTCAAATTTGAATTTTTAATCCACCTAGAAAAATGAATTAGGCATCTGGTTCAATAGTGGTTCAAATTGGTCCAAATCGGTTCAATCTGGTTCGGATCTGGTTCACCTAAACCAATTTGGTTTTCATCTCTAATTCATCCTAAAGTCCTTTTTCTTGACTTTTGTGACTCTTTAGATCACTCGGGATCCATAAATTTCCTGGTTTGCCCTTTCTCTAACGGTTCCAGTTCATGAATTGACTCAGATCATAAACCGGTTCTATCCAGTTGGATCCAATTCATCTAAACCAGTCTAGTTTTTCTCTTTCAATTTATCTTAAGGTTCTTTTCCAAGACTTTATGAACCCTTTGGTGCACTCAGGAGTTATAAATTTCCCAAATTGTCCATTCTCTGATGATCGAGTTAGTGAACCAGTTCGGTTTTTCTCACTTGGTTTAACCGTTTCTTTTCCCAGTTTTCCTTAACTCAAAAGGGCAAGATTTATAAAGATGCCAAAGAGGGGTAGTGATGTGTCCCAAGGCTCTAGACAACCTGGTGCATATAAGGATAGTTTGTCGTACCAGAATTCTTGCGAAACTCAATGTAGCTTCAAGCGCATGAGACTGGGGTGGGGTCAGGATGAAGTCTCTATCCTCAAATGGGCATGGAGATTTGTTACGGGATTGAGGGTCAGATGTCACGAACATCCACTCATTCTCAGGGTAGAAGTGGACGTGCTTTTATCAAGGTGGCCGATAAAGTCACTCCGATGCCAGAAGTGGGTTCAGTGGACGGGCTAACCTTTGATTGTGTATTTTACCTTCATGATGAAGGATGTGTGTTAGGTGATGACACACCGTGGTGATAAGAAATAAATTTTTTGAAAATTGAGATTTGAAGATGAGAAACTTTAAAGCCATTTAAGGAGTCTGGCACACTCCAACTTGAAAACTATTTTTATAGAAACTTCATTTTTTTTTAAATACCCATTCACTGAGTTGTAGAAACTCACCCCTCTTCTCTATCACTTTTAAGGGAAAAAGAGAAAATTACTAGCAATAACATTGAGCCTTACCCTCTGTCAGGTATGCTTAATTTTTTCTTAAGCTTACATTTTATTTGATATATGTCTTTCCAGGGACAAGGTTGAAAGTTCACCTAGCTACTCTTGAGTTAAAGAACGGGGAAACTCCTCTTGAACTAGGATAGTGATGGGTTGTTTACGGGGATATGACTAAATCGGGTTGGGGCATGACACTTTCCAAGGTTTTCAAAATCTTTTTCCTTATTCACATTAGGTGTGTTTAGCTTTCTTAGCCTATCCCCTTGCCTCAGGAGGCGTTTAGCAAACAACACATGCCCTTCATCAAAAAGGGTACTCACATTTGCGAGATGCGGTTACGACTACTACACCCACTTGTGGATCGGAGCGTCTTTACCATCCACCCTGATAGAAGTCCTTGACTTCTACCAGGAGTTTGAGTGAACGTATGAGACATTCGACCCTTAGACCCAAAATACTGTGTCTGTATGAGGACGAAGACCTTATCCCGACTCCACCTCAGTCTCATGCGTAAGAAGCTACTCCGAGCTTCAAGACTAACTAGCACGACTAATCGCCCTTATCTGCACCATGTCGTCTAGTAGCCTTTAGGACCCATCACTACCCCCTAGGGCATCTTGATGGTCCACTACCAAAGTGCATGCACAAACAATTAGTTTTCACATATTATCATTATCTTTCATGCTAATAGTCCAACGACCCTGACTGTAAACCCCATTCTTTAGTAATGAGAAAAACCGGGAAAGAACCGGTCAATGTGATCTTTAAACCGAATTGGTCTGCAAACCCAACTATTTGGGGACAAGAAAATTAAAAAATTTCTAACTCCCATGTGACTCAAAAATATTTATAAACTTGTGAAAAGAACCCTAGGATGATATGAGGAAGAAAGGCCAAAGCCATTCAAGAGAACCGGGTCCGAACTAGATAGAACCAGATTTTGAACCAAGTTGGTTCATGAACCGGAACCGATAGAGAATGGGCAAATCAAAGAAATTCAACTCCTTGTACCCCAAAGAAATTAATAAACTTGGGGAAGGAACCTTAGAACCAAGTGGGAGAGAAAAACTGGATCGGTTCGGGTGAACCAGACCCAAACCGTATTGAACCAGTTTAAGGACCAAGCCGGTTTATGAACCGAAATTGATAAAGAGATGGTAAATTGGGAATCTTATGGACCCTAAGTGACACAAGAAGTCACAAAAGACATGGAAATAGACTTGTGAAGAAATTGGGGATGAAAACCAAACTAGTTCAGGTGAACTAGATCCAAACCGATTCAGGCCGGTTTAAACCACTAATGAACCGAATCTTAAATTCATTTTTCTAGGTGGCTTAAATAATTCAAATTGGAGATTTGAACCAACATTGGATAGAGAATGAATTTAGATGAATTAACAAATTTTTATATTTGAAAAACTCAGTCGAATGAGGGGTGAACAGGTCGATTTAAGCTTGGAACCCGGTTTGAACTAGTCAGGTTCGGTTCAGGATAGTGTCATCTTTTTCCTCAGGATGACAGCACTGTTCACTCACCAGGAAGCTGAAAAAATGCTGGCAAAGAAGAAACGCCTCCGTTTGGTACGTTTCAGGTCATCAATTCCTGCCATAACGGGTCCCCGAGCTCCCTATATAAATAGCCACTCTCCATTCGTCCTCTCCACACCTGAAAAGCTCCCTCTCTCTCTATTGCTTAGTTTTCCGGTGAAGCTCCATTTGAGCTCGTTCCGGCGTTAAAATATGCGATTCAAAGTTCCTTAGAATCGTATGAACATGTAGGAACTCAATTTCAACTCCAATTTCAACAATTAGAGGTGTTTGATCGGTCAATTTGATGAAATCAAATTCAGCAGTGTTGAAGAGTTGAAATTGGGGGAAAATTTTGGGGAAATTTGGGGATTTTCAAAAATTCGAAGGACCAAAATGTAATTTTTTAAAATTGAGGGTCAATTGGTCATGATAAGAATATTAGAGGGCCAATTGAGTAATTTTTGAATTTTTGGGGTAAATTTTACCATTTTTCTAAAGAAGGGGCAAAATGGTAATTTTGGGAAAATTGAAGAACCAAATTGGAAATTTGGGAAATTAAACCCCTTTGTGTGAAATCAAATGATTTGAAGTCCTAAGATAAAGTTTAAAAGTTTCGGGACTCGAATTTAGGAAAAACCTGACAATAGGGACTTAAAGTTAAAGAAAAATAACTTTAGGGACCTAATTGCGAATATATATAAAGTTGGATTTTTTTTCATTCATTTGGAACGAATGAGGGCTATTAGGCCAAAGAATAAAGAATAATTATGTTCATTTTGTGTAGGAGAACGAGACACCGGGAACGCCAGTCGAGGTCAAGCTTGCTAAGGACGGAACCTGAATAAGTGGAATTTCATTGCATTATCGGGTGAGTGGAATTATGTATCATACTCGGTTGGGGATGATAAGTACCTCGGTATAAAAATCCACTGCTTAGTAGTATTTTTAATCATCACTACTTAGAGAAAGTGATGTGAAAGTTATGCGGAAAAACTAATTACGGGTTGTAAGTAGATCATACCTGGTGGTATGATGAGACTTTCTCGAAGGAAGTTGAAAACCCGTTCATCGATTATGAACGGAGATGTCCTTATACCAGTCGGTATAATGGACAGTAAAAACCTATTTTGTCGGAAGTGTTCTCCCCTGACGGTGTGCCAATGCTTAAACTATTTGGGAGACCTTTTTAACAGGAGCTCGAATAGCTCTTATAGGTCGGGGGCCTCGGTTTTGGAACTTGAGGGCTAAAATGCCAGTTTTTGAAAAACTCGAACAGTGGGCCACAGGCCAAGGGACATGAGCAGAAGCTTGTAAAAGAACATGATACATATATATATGTGCCATTAAAACTTAATAAGTGAATTGTTTGGTCATGGTACCAAGGCAGGTCTGACATACTTAGTCAACTAGTAGCTGTGCGACATGACAGGTCTCCGGACCAGTCGAGACAAACAGCTACATGTTGACTTGAAGGTCGGAACCGTTAGGACAAATGGCACCACATATTATATGGCAAACTTAAGAAAACTTTGCTTGTGTATGCACCATGAGTACGAGATCATCAAGACGTCCATGAGGGGTAGTGATGTGTCCTAAGGGCCATGGACGACCTAGTGAGTATAAGGGTAGATCGTTGATCCAGGTATCTTGCGAAATTTGGAGTAGCACCAAGCGCATGAGACCGGGGTGGGGACGGGATGAGGTCTCTATCCTCATATGGACACAAAGAAGTGTTTTCGGGATTGTGGGTTTGATGTCGCATACATCCACTCATTCCCAGGGTAGAAGTGGTCATACTTCTATCCAGGTGACAGGAAAAGTCGCTCTGAAGCCACTAGCGGGTTCAGTAGTGATATTGACTTACGAATGTGTGTAACCTTCATGATGAAGGATGTGTGTTGGGTGATGATACACCGGTAATTAAGAAATAATGGAAAACCCCAAATTTTTAAATGAATGGATTTTTAAAAAAAGAAAGGAGTCTAGTACACTCCATAGAAATGTTTTCTTGAAAGTCAAAAGATTTTAATCCCATTCACTGAGTAGATGTACTCACCCCCTCCCTTATACCCCTTTTAGGAAGTCCTGGAAAGCTGAACCTTAAAAGACTTGTGCAATTAAACGCATGCAAGACAAGTATGATTAATTTAAATTACTATGCAGTTTTGATTTATGATATTCCTAGAAAAAGGTGCAGATCTAAAGAATGCCTTACTGTTTACGGTTTATAATATAAGGGGAAACCCTTTAGTAAATTGGGAGAGTGGCGGGTTAATCACGGGGATCCGACCAAACTAGGTCGAGACGTGACACTGACCCTCAACTCGACTTGCAGTTGTTTATCTAGGCAGGTCCGTCGATATAACCCTAACGCACTCTCGCCAGTCCATCAAGTATTGTCGGTCCTGACTCGGTATCATGGCAAAATCACACAACAATTTCTTTAGAAATTTTCACTGCTTTCTTTACTCAAGTTGTTTACAAGCTCCTGCTCATGTCCACTGGCCTTAGGCTCACTATACACGTTTTCCAAAACTGGGCATTTTAGCCCCCCATGAGTTCAAAATCGAGGCCTCTATCCTATCTTAGCTATTCTAGCTCTCGTCAAGAAGGTCTCTCAAATCTTTTAAGCATTCGCACATAGTCAGTGGAGAACACTTCTGATAAAAAAAATTATTTTCAACTTCATCACACCAACCGGGTGTGATGATATCTCCGCTTACCACCGGTAAGCGAGTTTCTCCTTTCCTCAAGAAAGTTCATCATACCAACTGGGTATGATAATCTCTACTTACAACCAGTAAGTAGGTTTTCTTTTCATAAAAGTGAGTTCATCATCCCAACTGGTATGATGTATAAAATTCTCACTCACTCGATGACTGTGACGTGTTCGTCCCGAGTCGGTTTTCCAAGTTTACGCGAGCTTTCTCTTACTAACTTTTCGGTCACACATGTTCCTACACAATTTGGGCATCCTTATTAATTAAGGTTTGGAATAACAGCCATCATTTTCTCACGTATAAGCAAATAGACTCAAAATTGTTAATTAATTGCACTTAGGTCCCTAAGGTTCATTTTCCTTAACTTTAGGTCCCTAATGCCAATTTTTCTCCAAATTAAGTCTCAAGGCTTCAAAAATTCTCTTTGGGTCCTCAATTTACTCAAAATTGTATAAGGGGATGAAGTTTTCTAAATTTCTAAGTTAGTCCCCAACTTTTCAAAAATTATAATTTTGCCCCTACTTTCAAAAAATGGCAAATTTGGCTCCAATTGTTCCGAAAATTGACCAATTTGTCCCTCAACATCTTTTGTATGGCCAATTGGCCTTCAATTTTGGGAAATTGCAAAGAGGTCCCTCAATTTTTTGAAATCCTCAATTTTCCCCCAAAATTTAACCCAATTTCTCCCCTTCAAACTAGCTGAATTTGATTTCTTCAAATTGGTCATTCAATCGAGGTTAATTGCTCCAATTGAAGGTATGGACCAGTTCCTACACTTCCATATGATTCAATTGAGCTTTGAACCGTAGCATTTGGGTTCTAATTGAGCTCAAATGGAGCTTCGCCGGAAAACTAATCGTAGAGAGAGAAAGCTTCGAAAGCTTACCATCGAAAGTGTGGTGGTCTAAGCTCTTAATCGGGGAATGTAGCACTTGTCCTGAGGTTCGTTCTAGGATCAAGAATCGCTACAATTAAAGTCAAATCGAGGGTGAATTTAGTTAGTGAATTTCGACACTTTCTCTCTCTAACTATGACTGGCACTGATAGAGTATGGCCAAATTGGCTTATCTTTCAGCTCTGTTGAGGCAGTGTAAGGGTCGTGGGGGTGTCAAAGAGGCTTGGTTTGGCTAGGGGAGGGCTGAATTTGGCAAAATTTAGCTCAGCCAAAACTGGGTAGCTTCACTCCTTCAGAGTTGTTTCAATGTTTGATTCTACCAGTGCTTCTCGGGCGGTCCTCGAGTCAAAATGAGGTTGTTGTTAGGTAGCCTTCCCCCGGAGTCTATAGGACCTGACCTTGCCTATATCGGAGCTCTGGTTCGAGCTTCACCGAAAAATGGAGCAGTTGAGAGAGAATAGAGATTTGAGAAGTGTGGAGGATAAATGGAGAGTAACTCTTTATATAAGGAGCTCGAGACTATCAGCACGACTGGTTTCCATTTTGGTCAAACTTATACTCGCCCTGAAACAGCTTGGACAAAGCAATTTTAGCTTCACTGGCGCTAAGCTTTTTCTACATTAATGAATAGCGTAGTCATTCTGAGGAAGAAGACGACATTGTTCTGAACCAGACCAAACTGGTCCAACCGGGTTCATGGCATAAATTGGACAGTTCATGCCCGATTTGATCGGTTTTCTCAAAATTAAAATTTTCTAAATTAACCTAAATTCAATCTCTATCTAATGGTAGCTTCAATTCCCCAATTTGAATATTTTAAACTAACTAGAAAAATGAATTTAGAAACCGGTTTAAGTATGATTCAAACTAGTTCATTCTTGTTCAATCCGATTCAGGTCCAGTTCACCCTGAACCGGTCTAGGTTTCTCATCCCAATTGTCCCAAGATTCTTTTCGATGATTTTTATTACTCTTTGAGTCACTTAGGATTTGTCAATTTTCCCATTTTGCCCTTTTTTATCAATTTGGATTCGTTAACCGGCTCGGTTTTCTATTTTAAATTGACCGATTATTTTCTTGGTTTTCTTATGTTTAAAGGATGGGGTTTACAACTTTCCCCTCCTTTTAAAAGTTTTATCCCCAAAACTTAATCAGTATCGTTTGCATCAAGAATAATTTCTCTTGATGTCGACTTAGGGTTTGCTTAACATGCTAATACTTAAGTTATTCTTTCACTTAACCCCTTTAAATTACGAATTTAAGGAATTTATTTTTTTTCTTTCCATTATTTACTCACTCCATGTAATTTATCATAACTACACATGTCTTGCCCACTAGTACAAAGGTATATCTTTAGGTTCAATTGTTACTCTGTTTAGGGCAAGATTTTTACTATTGAGAGTTCTTGCCCAGAATTTCAAGTTTGGTAGTTACAAAATATTTAATCGTTCACTTGTATAGTTATTCTCTTGATTGTTGAAATCCTTAGTTCGGTATTCTTTCAAGCATTAAGTACTTATTTTAACGGGTTTTAGTTTTATCATCTTTTCGTCCTATTTTGATATTTACGCCATTCGTTATTTATTACAACTTTAATACACATTTTATATTTTACATTATCATGATTAACTAATTAACTATTTCTTATTTAATTCACATTTTTCCCATTAAAATTATATGTCACTTCCAACATGATATGTTTTAAAACTTGTATTTTTCCATTAAAATTTTATAATAATTCCTTGATTGATTGTCATGATGATCACCACCACCTATCAATAACAATAAAATAAGAGAACAACAAGCTTCTGTCTCTCTTTTCCTTCGTGGTTAGCTGCAAAGTCTCAATGCTGCTGCTCCCTATTAAAGTCGGATGAATTTTGATGAGGCCAACAGAGAAGTGCAACATCATTAGTATAATTTAAAAAAGGGAAAATGATAATTCATTGGAGTTTTACTAGGTCAACTGTCATCTTTGGTGATAATAAAATCACGTCCTCAAGCTTGGTTCTCTCTCTTCGGTCACTTTCTCACTCCAATCCTTGTCTTGCAAGTAAGCTTGGTTCTCTCCCTTCGATCACTTTCTCACTCCAATCATCTGTGTTGCAAGTGAACGAAGAACGACAATGATCAAAGAATCAAGGGCAATACTTGAAAACTGAGAAGAGAAGGAAAGCCTTGCCATTACATCTACTCTGTTAATCATTTCTTCCTTTTTTTTATTTTCCATATATACAGTTGAATGCAGTAAGTGGGATCTCCTATTGGCGGAAGAACTACTTTCTTTTTCAGGTATGGCAGTTGTAACCGTTAACATATTCGTTTCCCCTCGCTGTATGTATGATTATATTGCCTCGTCTTTCTACTCACAACACCGCCAAACTTATTGTATTTCACTAGCCCAGCGAATCCTGCAGGGTGGGTCTCTCCAAGAAACAGAAGCAAGAAAATGGCGGGGAATGGCTTATCGAATGGCGCCCCTGCGAATAATAGAGTCACGAATAGTCCAGTTGCATCTACAGCAATACGAAGTTACGTCTGCACCAATTGCTCAACTCCCATAGCAAGGGTTCTGGATTTGTATGATAGGAACCAAGAGATCGAACCTCTCCAGGTCTCTCGTCTCCCTCTCTCTTTCTCTTTCTCTTTCTCTATGCCGTAAATAATAATAACAATCATTTTTTATGGTAACAGGATGGGAATAGTGAATCCTACATCTACGGTTCCTTTTACCGCGTAAATGGGTAACTACTCCTGCCTACATTCTTCATCATATTTGTTTCTCGTTGATTCTCCAAGGCAAGCATATCTACAGGCAGGCACTGCAGGTCAATGCCAATTTTTTATTCTTTACTTCCCATCAATATTCTTATTCGGTTCTATATGTTTTCCTATAATTCAGCGACGGTGTATTGTGTGATAATCAGCCACGGAGGGTAAATCTATTCCCCCTCCGCACTACGAACGAAGTCCACTGTAGAGGATGTAATCGCTTCCTGGGTTATCATGTGCTGCAACTGTTTCTTTTAACTTTTTTTGAAAACTCATATTTGTTCTAGTAAGGTGAGGAAAAATTGCATGATGGATGGATGGTGTTCATTCGACAGATCATTGAAGAGCCCGAGGTAGCGGATGAATTCTGGTATCTCCGCCTCGAGTAAGTTACACGATTTCATCGGTTAATAAAGCCTTGTTATATATGGATATAGCTCCACTACACTACACGTATACGAGTATGTGTACTAACTATCATGATACTCGTAGGGTCAATAACAGCATACTCCGGATCCAATAATGATGTGCTGCAACCTTCTCGCATTTACTATTCTGTTACCTTTCTAGAGAAGCCACGAGTGAGTGAGCAAATTCCTCAACAGACTGACTCTGCATAGCCATAGTATGAATAAATGCAAATGCATGCTATCATATGTTCTATTTCTGCTTAGACTATGACATTTTTTTTCTAATGAAATAAAGCCGTATTTGGGTTAACCCATTCTCTAGCCACACAACTTCATATTTCAGATCTGATTATTATCCCATCTTTGGTGTATTCCGATAATCACCATTCTATATGCAGCAAGATCATGAGAAATACATAAATAAAATACTATAACTGAAGTCATATTAATTAGGCAATAATGTCCGTACTCATTGTCTTTATTATAAATTAGACAAAAATATATCTTAGTCTACCAAATGAGAAATACATAAATAAAATACTACTAAGCTCCAAGCCTATGTGACGGCTGAAAATTGCTACCAGATTTGTGATTGGCACAAAGTTTCTTGCCCTTAGAGCTCTTCAAGAATTTCAGAGTCATTTCCAAAATGATATATCCTCAATCTACCATTCCATTAGTAGGGGCTGCTAGCATGCCTAGAGTTTCAGCTTGGACCGCCAAGATCTCTCTCCACTTCGTCAAGTGCCATCACTCTCGGGCCTGCTTTAGTTGTAGATGATTTGTAGGACCCATCATGGCCCTGCCTGCATTTCTTGGAAATGATTTGTAGAAGTCATCCCAATTAATTTTGAATATACTTGTGTGCTACTCCACTCCTTTCTTGCCCAGCTGTGTGTGCGCTTCCCAAACACCGGTAGGGAAAGCCATTAACCCTCTTCATTACTTATATACTTGTGTACGCTCAATTATTTGCTTATTTTCCATTGAAAAAGATTAAATCGCTGACCATTTTTATTTTCCTTTTCATTATTTCTATATTCGGGTACATATATACGTCTTCTTATGCAGGTACAATAATCATCGATTTAATATTTTGTATGGTCTCTCTAACACTGTCTATAACTCATTTTGACCACTGCACATCGAAATCGATCAAACCATGCTCTTGATGACTGTTTGAGTCCATACAAAGATTTTTTCAATCTATATACATTCCCCACAATCTTCATCGTACCAAATGTAGGTGAAATCTTCATATATACTTACTCTTGTAGGTCGCAATATAAAAATGCATTATTTACATTCATTTGATGCAATGTACACCCGAAATTAGCAGCACATGAAATAAGCATTCTATTAGTGCTCATCTTAGCTATTGGTGCAAAAATCTCATTATAATCTATTCTATTTGTTTGACTATAACATTTTACCACCAACCATATATTTTATCTCACAACTTCTCTTTCGACATTTTGTTTCATATTGAATGCCCACTTACATCCTACAGCTTTTTTTTTATTCGGAAGTTGAGCAAATTTCAACGTTTTATTCTTTTCTAGTGCTTTCATCTCCTCATACATTGCTTCAAGCCACTTCGGATCCTATTTAGCTTCTTGCCAATTATTTGATATTTGTACTGACTATAGTGACGTAATAAACGACTTATATGCAAATGGAATAGATGCATATGAAAAATAATTAGATATATTATTCTCAAAATCATATCTAATTGGAGGTTTCCCTAAATTAGCTCTGTTCTCTACTAATAGCAATAGGTAAAGAATTATTATCAGCCGATCACGTGGATAAACCATTAGAAGATTGATGAATATTAGAGACATCTAGAGTTATGGATTGTGGAATAAATATTTGTTCTCGTATAGAGTCATTACCTTCAGGTGACGTTGATGAACCGTTAGAGTGTTGATTAATACTTGGGATTGTCTCACCATCACCTGACTCATCTTTCTCCCCCCTTAGCAGAATCCTTCTTTCTCCTAATATATACCTTCAATTGTGACTCGTCCTTTTTTTCATCTTTGTTACTCCAAATTATAGGACACGGATTCACTCCTACAATAATATTTTCAGCACTTTGATAATTGATAATTTCTTTATTTGTTTGTCGTATATTAGGAATTGACAAGTCTTGTAATACGGTTGTAGACTGCGTTAATTTCTTATAGAATGGTTCATTCTCACGAAAAGTCATATTTATACTTACAAATAGTCTCTTCTCACTTGTATCCCTTTTTTAGTACTGAAATAACCTAAATAAATACATTTCAATGCACGAGTGTCGAGCTTGCTTACCGAATGGTGATGATCTCACACAAAATATATATATCCAAACACACGAGCAGAGACTATCTATGTGTTTTTCCCATCAATACTTTATAAGGTGATTTAAAGTTTAACATTTATGAGGGCATCTGATTAATCAAATAAGATGTTGTCAGTGCGACTTCACTTTATAAATACTTTAGTATATTCATCTTGAAGAGAAAAGAATAGGCAACTTCCAACAAATGACGATTTTTCCTCTCTGCAATACCATTTTGTTGGGGCTATCTAGACATGTAGTCTTGTGAATAATTCACTTACTAGATAAATAAGACGAAAATTTCCAATTCACACACTTAGTGTCATTGTCTATTATAAAAGGACAAACTTTGGAATTAAATTGAGTTTGAACAAGAGCTAGAAAATCCTTTAAACATAATAGTGCTTTTCTTTTGTGCTTCATCAAATATAACCACATTATCCAAGAGTGGCAATCAATAAGGTGATAAACCAACTGAATCCACTAGTAGAGGTAATCGGACATGGCCCCCAAACGTCTAAGTGAATCAATAAAAATGGCTCCATACTTCTTAATCCAATAGAATTATAATTTATTTTTGTGTATTTTTTAAACTCACAAGCATCACAAACAAGTTTATTGAGTTATATTTTACTCATCAGCTTTGGTCTCAACCTTTCAAAACTCTCAAAAGATGGATGTCCCAACCAACAATGTTCTAAAATTGCTTCATCTTCTTCTTTACTATTTATTCACTACAACACTCAAACTTTTATACACAACTCTTTTATTGAGATACCATAATACTCCACGCTTACTCCCAATTTCAATTATCTTCTCAGTGTTTCTCTCTCGAAAGATATAAATGTCCCATCAAAAATTACTTGATAATTCAATTGATCAATGATACTATTAATTGATAACATATTAACTAGAAAAGAGCGAACATGCAAAACAGATGATAATTTGATCAAATTAGTATATCTAATAGAGCCATTCCCTTTAATAGATTATAATGTTTCATCTGTCGTATGAACAACTCCCTTATTAGTTTGAGGATACTTATCATATGTATTAAACTATTATATTGATCCTATCATATGTTTTATATGATGATGTGGAAGATTCAAGTATTTGTACCTGATTACCACAATTGATTTCATTCTTGTCCAGTATGATAAGATATCTACTATTTATATTTTTCATCTCTCTCAAATCTCTTCTAGTTTATGGGTCTCCTGGTGCAGCTCCCAACGGCGACAAATTTTATAGATATCTTTTTGTCTCATTTGACAATTCAGCTACTTCTCATCCAGAGCCGTCTCAGGCTCCCCTGATCCTTTAGATATGCCAAAACATGAAAATACCAGAAAACCTTAGCTCCAATACCATATTCAATATTGAAAATAGAATAATATAACTAGTAAATTATATTAAGAATATATATATATGGCATATTTACACTATTTATAAATATACCCCTAACTTATTACTATTGCACAGTTTTATCTTGTATGTCTTACTACCATTTATTAACAACATGTAAGTTACAGAAACTACGCAGCCAAGAACCCAGTTAGTAAAAGTATTTGCTAACTCCATCATATTAAGGAGGGTTCAAAGAAAGCCCAACTTCACTCTGTTATATGCTTTATTCATATTTGTCTTGATAGCGCACCATGCCCGCTTACCCATTGTCTTGTGTTGGAGAAAGTGGAAGTAATCATGTGCAATCCCTATGTTGTCATGAATCAGACAGCCCGCAATAAAAGCACTTTATTGACAAGTTATAATTTAACCATAAGTGGTTTTAACTAATTAGTAATAATTTTTTAGATGATTTTATAAGCAAAGTTACACAAAGAGATTCGATGATATTGATTTATACATTTAGGTTATGTTATCTTGGAAATTAGAACAATATTCGTCTCATTTAGCGAGTTAAGCATATTACCCATGAGAAAGGAGTGGTGGACAACATCTACCATATTAGGTTCGACTAGGTCCGAGTGTGCTTCCAATAAGGTCCCATTGTATCATTCGATTTTGCCGCATGTTTAGCCCCCAACTCAAAAATTGCATTTTTTTTATTTCTTCTTGTGGAGGCATTGAGCTACCTTTTTATTTACTCTGTGACATCTTATATACCCCTTTCAACGCTTCCTCAATGTGTGAACATTGTTTCAAGCAAAAGATTGTCATGAGAATTCTGCCTTAATCTCCCCTTTAGTTTCTAGCCACTATTCATTACCCCTTAGAATCTGATGAATGGTGTTCTTTGCTCGATATTATATCACACTCTGATGGGAAAATGTAGTGTTTATGTCCCCTTTTTTAGCCATTTGTTTCATGTACGTTGATGCTGGTATATTTCCTCTTCACCCCATGCTTTGTTTAGTCTGGTGGTGATCGGATTGCGATCACTTATGGTATTAGGATCATTTTCTGTGAGTTTCTGGAGTTGCTCCTTCAGGGCTTGTATTTCTTTGCTCGAGTTCTAGACTTCCTTTCTGCTCCATACTTGTAGCCCTTTGTTATTTTTCTAACCTTTGTTCTAAGGACTCTTTTGTTATGCTCTATTTGGATTAATAGAGGGCATGGTCAGACCCTAATTGCTCACCATGAGTTATAATTGTATCCGGGAAAGAGGTAGGCCATTATAGGGAGCATATTCCTCTATCAAGTCGTTCATATATTATGTATGGTTCCTCCCTGTTATTGGACCATGTGAATTTTTGGCCAACAAACCTACAGTCCTACACACATGAGTGAGAAACCATTTTCCTAAAGCTTTGAATGCACGAGAAGTCTTTTGGCCCTACTCCAATTTTTCTACTTTCTCAGCAATGGCATTAAAGTCCCCGTGGACTAGCCATGATTCATGAATATTTTGTCTCAGTTCCATGTGGTGATCCCATAATGCCTATCTTTGCCAAAAATCTCAGAAACCATATACAAAAGTGATTTGATCTATCTTTGTGGCTTTAAGGATGCAGACATAGATCATATTTTTTCGAGCTGTGAGGATTTCCACTGAATTTGTATTCCACCATAAGACCAGCCACCCTGCGTCTTGTTGGTTCCACGCATTCTCCAAAATTATATATGATCTGTCTTCGAATTCGATGAGCTTTTTTTAACGTATTCTTAGTCTTCATTAGAAAGATGATGTGGGGTTTGTACTTCTTAGGGAGGGAGGTCATTTAGATGTCGAACTGTAAGGGTAGACCCTAAACCATGCCAGTTTCAGGCGATGATTCTCATTGAGACTGTGTGGCTAATTTCAGCTAGCCACCACAATCATCTACTTCTTTTCAGCTCGAGTTGTTCTTTCATACCTTATCCTCTTCATCCTGTCAGAGGTATCCCCGGACGGGTAAAATTTATCTCCCTTCTCAAGGCTATAAGTGAATTCATCTACTTTTATTGGGTTCTTCTACTGTTATGACATCTTTTGTCGTCTTTTCTAGTTTTTAGCCATTCGATGCAAGTATCTGGTCATGAGCGAGGCTGTGAATTTGTATCCAGAAAGACATAGTATCCTAGTTCAAATTGGATATGTTGCCAGTACCGTCCCACTTTAGTAGGAAGCGGCTTTGCCCCTCTAATATCCAAGGACTCTCCTTCAAGACTTTCTCTGCATCCTTTAGTTTGTCAATGGAGAAAGAGAAAATGTTTGGTCCATAATTGGCAATGTCAATTGCCCTAATATTCCCCATGTCACTCCTTTCATTTTACCCCAACTTAGAGTATTTTCTATAATAATATTTCTCACTCGCAGATTTCTTGAGGTGGGAGCTACAAGAGCTGAATCAAGATTGAATATCAATTCAAACTTTTTCCTGTTGGTTGGTTCCTAATCAGACCTATCTCGATATACCGTTGTCCCTACATTCTCACACACACTGGCAAACACAAGCATAATACACTAAGAGATGAGACATATCTAATTATTGAGGCTTGACTCCTATAGGTATAATTGAATCATCAAGGCTCAATCCTAGGACTCGTTTCCAGGGAAAGGGGGATTTCAGGGTCAAGAGGTTTCACCAAATCTATATCCTAGTGAATCTGTGCTAAAGGCGGTTTAGGATAAGGAATAGTTGGGATGAACAATAAATGGGAAAGTCTATATCAACAGATATGGTATAATGACAATGAATTAGGATGGACAATAACTCAGATGAATACATATGAACAAACGAGCATCGCACGCCCGATCAACTAACCAGACAATGGAGATGCACACTCCAGCTTCCACTTTCTCTTGTCTCCCTCAAAACAACCTTATAGAATACGCAGGTTGAGGTATTGCTAAGGAGCAAGACGAGACAATTAAATCCCTAAATTAGGTGTTAGATTTGGGGTAGTTTCGGCTCATAAACAGCAGCAGGGTGCCCTAGTAGTGGGGGCAATGTTTCTCTACAGTAGAGAGCAAATTCTGGTTTATTTTCCTGAATCCGCATAGGAGAGAGTATTACAACTAGTCTCATCTTTTTTTTAGTTTTTGAGCCTGATCACTGTTCATTTTCTTCTTTTTGCCACAAGCTTTTCTTTGTGGAGGTCTTTAGACCATTCACCTTAATCCCTATTTTTTTTTTTTTGCATAGAATGTTTCTTGATAATTTTAGTTTAAGGAGATAATATTTTATTTTTCTTTTAACATGGAATGTATATGGAACAAATAAATATTGATGCTCACTCCTCAAATTTATTAATTATAATTTTTATATTATAGTAATAAATGTAAGAAGTTTTCCAAGGTAAAAAGAAAAACAAAGAGAGTAAATAAACCAAAAGTTTACCAGGGACATCTAATGGTAATGTAATAATAGTTGTGGACTATATATATATATATATGATGATTTTTAGAATTTTTTAAGATTTTTAGAGAAAATTATGAACTAGTTTATCATTTAAAATCCAAATATTATTAATGATGTTTTTATACTTTTTTTTCTCTTTTTTTTGTAACTTTTTTTTTTCATTCTCTTTTTAATGAACTTTATTAGGTTTTATAATTTAGGTTTCAACCATACCTTTATAACATAATAAATAGTGTATTTGTTTCTCTCTCATTTTCTTATTATTTTTCCTTGTAAACTTTTAGACAATTTACTTTAATCCTTGATTTTTATCTATATTGTCAAGGATAATATTATTTCTCTCTCAATATGATATGTATAAAATAAGTTTTAATTTGCCCAAATTTTGGCACTTGAAAAGTAGTGTGATAATAATGACATTTCATAATCTAAAGAATAAACATGTCATTTAATAGTCACAAGAGAATGTTTATGACCCACTTGTGGTGATTACAAACCACAAGAACACTAAAATTGATTTGCTTGATTAATGTTGATGCCTCCAAATGCCCACATCCCTCCACTTGCCGTATGTTTTTATCAATTAGAATTCACTCAAAGAAAATTGATGTATTGTATGACCATTTGGATTAAGTGAGAGTCTAGATAGAAAGAGAAAAATGCATAAATTTAGATATAAACATTTGATATTTGAATAATGAATTATCAAGCACTTATAGATATTTGCAAAAGAACAAAAATCTCTCCTTTTATTATGCCGTTTGAAAGAGTTCTAGCACATGGAAAATATTTTTTATATAAAATAATCCTTACATTACAACCAATGGAGTACAATGGAATTAAGGTCCAATTCAATTGCTTCCCATCCTTCTAGGTGGGCAAACGTGTGGTTAGAAAATAAAATTTTGAGATAAAAGATATGTTTGTGAAAAAAGATAGGTTTGTGAATTTATAATTGATTTATGAAAATAAAAAGAGAAGAGTTAAATTTTAAATACATATGTTTAGAAGTTTTAGTTATTAATTATGAGGTATAACACAAAGTCATTTACACTATGAATCATGTTTTGACTTAATTATTTGAAAACAAATGTGCATATTTGTGAAATTATATTAAAGTAAATTGCTTATTTGATATAATTTAAAATTTTTTTAAATTTCTTATTATTAAAGTATGCCTCAAATCTATTTATATTATAATATTATGTTGTATCGCATTTGACTTTGGAGTTTGTAAAATTAGTTTATGAAAATATTATGGACATTTGATAAATAGGTTGAGTGAGGGGTAATAATCATCTGTTTTAAGATTAAGTGACTCATGAAAGAATAAGTCACATTAATTAATTAATTATTTATTTATTTATTTATATGAATAAGATCTAAATACTCCTCATCTTTTAAGGATTCAGTCCATCAAAAGGAAATGCCCATTTTACCCTTATGAAAATATTTTAAATTTATAAAAAGTTGTAGAAAATATGTATTTTTATAATTATACATGTCGTTAATGTTACTAATATGTGAATATTTTTTATTAATTGTACTATTTTTTTAATTATATTGAGATTGAATTAATTAATACTCAATGTAAATATCTTACTCATTCACACTCTTATCATTTCCTTAGAATAAAATATATGAAAAAAATTTAAGAAATTGAAATTAGGGTTGACAACTTAAAATATATTAGAGATTTTACTCTTTAAATATAATTTATTATTTAGAAGTTAGAGCACTTGCAAAATATGCATATTTTAAAAATATTTTAAAATTATAAAGTTTGCATTTTTCACTTGTGAGTTGGTAAAACTCAAACTAAATTTAAAACTTATATCCTCTAATAGTATGATGCATATAATTATTGTGTAAAAGGGGTGGCCCAAGTGGTCATCCTTGTTCGGTCTTGTTGGTCATCATATTATAATGCTCATGCAAGTGCTCCGTTTGAGGTTGGCAAGAGGGCCGAGCAACCTAAGAATGCAGGTGACCAATTCTCAAATGATGAATTCCTCAAAATTGGTATGAGTCTTTTTGGACTCTTAAGGATAGTTTAACTCTGCGTGTCTGATATGAATTCGACTAAAAATACTATAAATTCATAAGTTTAATTAATTGAACGTGCAATTAAGTTAAACAGTTTGTCACCAAATATGATAAATGATTATTTGAAACTATAAGAGGCTCAATTACAAGGTTAAGGGTTAAAAGATTCAAAAATATTTTTTATGGACTCATAAAATGATGATAAAAATTCAAGTATAAGCCCGAGCCCAATAAAAGTATAAAATAAGGTACATATTTAATTAATAAGAAGATATTTATTAATATAATAAATATTTTAGGATATTAAATAATAATATTAGATATTTAATTAGTCAAATTTAGATTTTTAAAATATTTATTAAAATATCATAAATATTTATATTAGATATGGTTGACATATAACTATAAAATATATTTTTTTTCTTTTTTTTAAGCTATTTCGTTGTTATCTGTGTATTGTGCAAAAAAAATTATTATTTGTACCTATAAAAAGCATACTCCACACCATTAGAGTAAACACTTTTGGGAATTCAATTTTGTAAAGTTTTGTCTTATTTCTCTCTTAAGAAAACTTTTGAACGTATTAAGTTTTTACCTGTGGTATTCAAGTAATCAATACTTATCACTAGGGTTTTCTAAGAGTTTTTTGGATTTGGGTATAACGTCTACCTATCTCATACCTTGTTTCTCACATAAACAAGGTATATTTTATCTTTTCGTACTTGCGTTGTGAAAGTCTTAGGATTTTTTTCCATATTTGGTATTAGGTGTCATTAATATATTGGCAAAGTTTGCATCAATTCATATAAAAGCACCAGTTTGCACAGCAAGTTGCATCCTATCTTTTATATATGAATCTTTTTTTTTCTATACTTATTTCTATTCTCTATAAAAAAAAAATAAAAAAAGGTCTCATATTCTTCTAACTATATTTTTTTAGTGATTGTAAAAAAAAAAGAAAAAAAATCCAAAACAAATTTGTGCTATAAAAAGAGAAAAAAATCATTCATGCAAAAAAAGTATAAAATTCTATCTTGAGATTCTAGTCTATTTGAGTTTTATTATTCTTTCTTATCATTTGTGTTTCATACGTCATTCTATCTGAGTTTCTTATTCATTATTGTCTATTTAAGTTTCAATCTTATATAAGTACATGCGTAGATCACACTTAAATTCTTTTGTAATTATTTTTTGAAAACCTTATCGTGAGAACCAACGTGAGAATTTATTCTATACTCGTTGCCTATAAGTGGATTGATGATATTTTGGACAACCAACGTGAGAATTTATTCTATACTCGTTATTCTATGAAAAATAAGGTTTTTTCTATTATCATAGATGAGAAAAGCTGCACTAACTTTGCTAGTACCGAGCTTGTGGAGAAGTTGGCATTTTATACAATGAAGCATCCAAATCCATATCAAATTCAAAGGTTGAATGATCAACTCAAACTTGAGATAACCCAACAGGTGATAGTGTTCTCTATTGGAAAATATCAGGATGAATTATTATGTGATTACCAATGCATGCATATTATATTTTATTGGGAGAACCTTAAAAGTTAGATCGTCAAATTACATATGATATATTAACAGATAGGTACTCATTCGTGATGAATAATAGACCAATATCTCTTGTACATTTGACTTTACAATAAATTTTTCAAGATCAGTTGAAAAAGAAAAGGAAAATAAAAAGAAAATAGCAGAAAAATAAGGAGAGAAAAGTCAAAATTGAAGATAAATAGAGAGAAAAGACAATATTGAAAAAGAAGAGAGAAAATCAGAGTTAAAATAAATGAGAGAAAAGCCAGAATTGAAAATGATAAGAGAAAAGGGAAGATTGAAAAAGAATAGAGAAAAGCCATAATAAAAAGAAAAGAGAATAAAAATAATTTTATGGAGAGAAAAAGTGAGATCAACAAAGATATAATTTCATAATCTATCCTTACAGTACTTATGTACAAGGATTTATTTTTTAGTAATCAAATTGTCGGATATTTACCAAGCAATATTATCTTCTTTTTACAGGAATTCAAGCTTGTCATTCCTATGAAGATAACTCATTGTTTGCCACCTATACGAGAAATCAAGTATCAAATTCAACACCAAATCCTAAATTTAAAGAAACTAAGATATGCATGGGATAACTTGATTTTAGGTGTTGCGCAAATGCCTAAGAAAGATAAAATTTGGCAAAAGTGTGTTGATTTTCAAATCATCAACTGTATGAAAGTAATGTATTTTTGCTCTATTCCTCGATTAAATATTATGGTAGATGAGTTGTATGGAAACTGTTTATTTCTAAAATTTGATCACAAGAGTGAATATTTTCAAATTCGAATGAAAGGTAATTATGGACTGAAAACTATATTAAAAGTAAAACATGGTATATATGAATTGTTAGTTATGATTTTTTGTTTGACTAATGCATCTAACACTTTTATGAGGTTAATAAATTATGTCTTTTGTGCTTTTATTGAAAACTTTGTTAATATATATTTTGATAAAATTATAATATACAACAATTACTTAGATAAACATGAAAAATATTTAAAAATTACCTTGCAAGTTTTTAGTAAAGATCAGTTGTTTGTCAATTTAAAGAATTGCATATTGTGTTCGGATAAACTTATATTTCCTAGATATGTTATAAGTTTTAAAAGTATTGGCATTGACAAGGAAATTAAGATAATTCAAGATTGGTCAATGCATATTTCACATAATTTATGGCCGAAAGAGTTTGTGATTCACACTAATCATGAATATCTTAAGCACATCAAGGGGCAATACATGCTAAATAAACGTAATGCAAGGTGGGTAGAATTCATTGATACATCTCCTTAAAATACTTTGTTGAATACAAAACTTCTATTTTCAACTGCATGTTTAACACATATTGTGTTTGCGTATAATCGTTATTTTTATTTAGTGACTAAGTTATCGACATTAGAGATAATCTATGGTTTTAATCCATTGGATAAGAAAACGACAAACTCAAAAAAATATTAATCTAGCAAACAAGAGTTTTAAGAATGTTAATTTTGATCCAGGGATTTGGATTAGCCTACATTTGAGAAATAAACGGTTTATGGATAAAAAACTATCAAAATTTCTTATATTAGAGGGATTATATAAAGTGTTAAAACTCATTAGTAATAATTACAACAGTAAGTTATCTAATAAATATATTGTTAGCTATAGCATAAATATTTCTAATTTAATATATTTTGATGATGATGATGATGATGATGATGAACGAACAGAAAATTTGAGAACAAATCATTTTCAAGAGGGAGAGAATAATGTGAATCTGACTAAAAACACTACGAATTCAAAAGTTCAATCAACCGAAGGTGCAATGGAGCTGAATAATTTGTCACCAAATGTGATAAATGATTATTTGATACTAAAAGAGTACTCAATCACAACGTTAAGGGCCGAAAGATTCAAAGATATTTTATATGAGCTCATTAAAGAAATGGTAGAAAATTCAAGTATAAGCCCCATAGAAAAGCCTAAAAAAGGTTCAGATTTAATTAATAATGAGATATTTATTAATATAATAAATTTTTTAGGATATTAAATAATAATATTAGATATTTAATTAGTGAAGTTCAAATTTTTAAAGTAATTATTAAAATATCATAAATATTTAGATTAGATATGGTTATCATATAATTATAATATATATTTTTCATTGTTTTTAGGCTATTCAGTTGTTATTTATACCTATAAAAGGCATACTCCACGGCATTCAACTAGACACTTTTGGGAATTTAATTTTGTAAGTTTTTGTCTTATTTCTCTTTTAAGAGAACTTTTGAAATTATTAGGTTTTTACCTATTGCGATCAAGTAATCAAAACTTATCACCGGTGTTTTCTAAAAAAAAATTTTAGAAGATTTTAATATGTAATATAAATATCACATATCTTGTTTCTCATATAAATAAGGTATATTCCATCTTTTCGTTCTTATATTATAAAAATTTTAAGATATTATCATATTTAGTATATGGTCTTATGAGCATTGGCAGAGTGTGCTTATCCATAATTAGAACCACTATCTACCATTAACTTACTAGCTTTTGGTGAGGGATCTACTAAAGGTAACCTAAAACTACATGACATATGTATACATTTACATAAAATAATGTACCGAAAGTAAGGTGTGGGAATGGGTAAATATATATGGAAAAACTATAAATAAATGGCAGAAGAGATGAACAAATATTGGAAGTGGTCAACAAACAAGCAACCATACAGCTGAATTGAGACCAAAGCCTCTAATGATCCCAATGGAGCTGCAAATTGTGCGCACCACTTTCATGGACGCTTGACCAAAAAAGTGACTCCAAAAAATTATCGCTTTGGTATTTCCATCTTATACTCCTTGTTTAAGTCCTTGGAACTTCACATGGTGTTCATTTGAGTACCCAAATTTATATTCCATATTTGGACTTTTATCTTTCCACACTCCTTGCCCCTTTGTCTAAATTTAACCAATAACATTTTAATAGTGCTAGAGTTGGTGATCCAAAATGGGGCATTAGTAGTTGAAATATAAAATATTCATCATTGTAGATATTGCAACAAAGAGAGAGAAAGGGCTCTTTTGACAACTGGATTTTCAAGACTAGGTAGCCCTTCACCTCTGGATGCAGGACCCGTCAAGGGCCCTGGTTTTGGGATTTGATCTTTCTGTGGTCACAAGTTCTGAATAAGCTCACCGATTTAAATGAAGTATAACGGCAAATGCCTTGCTATTATTATGAAAATAAATAAATAAATACCAAATTGGAAAAGGAACGAACTCCAGTTTTCTACCCTTCATCAAAATTTTGTTATTAGCAATATGTTTCCTTTTCAAATCATTGAACAACAATGATCACCTAAATCAGGATCAAACATTGCTGGAATTATTCCACAACCTTGTGAAGGGAAGTGCTTCCCATCTGAAAAATTGGGGTACCTATGGAGGGAAGTGATTCCCATACTTGCCTCCCATTGATGACTTCTTCAGGAGTAAGTTTATCTATCTCCGGTCAATCCAAAACTGCTATGACAGCATCAACAACCTCCTGAGTAGTATTATGCCCTCCTAGATCTTTGGTCCGGTGCTTACCCTCTGTGATCACCCGCTTCACAGCAGTTTCTAAACGATCTGCAAATGAAGGAAACTGGAGATGCCTGAGCATCATGGCTGAGGAGAAGAGCAGTGCCACAGGATTGGCTTTCTTCTGATCTAACAATTTTTCATTTCCTACATTGCCTGCTGATGCTCCTTGCTCAAAGATGGCATGGCCGGCTCCAACATTTCCTGCACATAAAATATGTTGGTAACACTAGGAGCTCCAGATTCTTAAGAGGTACATGCATGGTAATTGAAAGCAGATGAGACAGATAAGCCCAACCAACCACTTGTGCGGTCCTTGCAGTGGATATACATGTAGATATCAACAAAAATCAACAGGCGGCGGATTTGGCTAGGAAACTGGCAAGAACCAGCCCCTTTTTTTCATATTGGGAAACAAAAGAAATGTTACTGAAGCAGGGCCAGGGTTTACATTATTAGCCTAACATCTTTACTGCACAAGTTTTTTTTACAGGGTCTTAAGTTTACAGGTTAATCTAAGCATGGGCCACAGAATTCCTTACTGGGAACCTATGAAACAGATGAAGAAAATGTAATTGTTGATACAGATAGATACCAGAGGCCAGATGATTGGCTCTACAATTTACTTTCCCAAGAAAACAGCAGGTTAAGTTTGGCCTTTTCTGGTCAAGAATTGTGGCTGATTGACATAGGATTATTATCACATAGACAAGTTAACTCCGGAAATAGATCCCCCCCTACCTTTAGAAGCTTCCTCCCTCTACTATGCAATTCCCTCCTGATGAAAGTCTAACCTCTCAAACTCATATTTACAATACCAGGAAATTTAGTTACCATACTTGGTCTAATAGACAAATTTTCATCTAATCAATAGCAGATGCCTACTTATAGGCAAAGAAAGAGCAAACTACTAACAACCCAAATCGATAGCCTCCACCAGGTTTTCAAACTTGATTTCCTCATTGCTAAATTTCATCATTACATATCATTATTTTTAACAAATCTACGAGGATGACAAACTAGAAAAACATGGTTAAGTTCACAAAGTACTCCAAGAAGATGTACCTCCAGGCATGAATCCAGTTCCCCCAGCTATGCCAGCTGCAGTATTTGCCACCAGGTTCCCATAAAGGTTCGGCGTTACCTGTGATATTTACATGGGCTTCAGAACCAACACTAGCATAATTTCAATTGCAAAAGCTCTTCTGAATGTCAAAAGAACTCATTTCTAACTTTCAAAGACAAGAAAAAAATAGATTTGGACTAAAGTTGTCCTGAACAATCTTACATGGAAAACATGACTCTTTCCAGGTCAAAGAGCTTTATATCCATTTTCCAGTGATAAAGTATCATGATGGGAAATTTTCATTATTAAATGCATAATATATGCAAACTTTATCCTCTTTTGCATTTTAATACCCTTCTAATTAATCCATATATTTCTTGTTTGACAAAAGGGAATTCCTATCAATATTCAGATGCACATCCAGCTGTTGCCAAAATTTTACATGCATTAACATTATCTAGAAAGAGAATTTGTTCAAGCTTCAAATATGAGATAGCATACCATGACATCAAATTGATCAGGCTTTGAAACAAGTTGCATGCAACAGTTGTCGACAATAATTTCATTGTACTTGATCCCAGGATATTTTGTGGCAACTTCTCGGCAAGATTCCAGAAACAATCCATCTGCTAACTTCATTATGTTTGCTTTGTGCACAGCAGTCACTTTCTTCCGGTTGTTTAGGTATGCATACTCGAAAGCATATTGTGCAACACGCTCAGAGCAGAACTTGGTTATCACCTACAAAATAAGTACAATCAGGTGCCCATTGAAACTTGGAAGATTTTCTGCTTCACTAACCAAGATAAGAACAGGTTATGCACACAAGAAACACGTATCCCCTTCCACAATACCTGCCAATAATCATCCAAACTAAAGACCCCAACAGATTATTAGATCCTTTTTAGGGGGCATCAAGTCAAAGATAAAATGAATCATTACAAGCTATAAAATAAGAAGGGAGAGTGTTTCTCATTGACACACAATTAGGCAAGGGTAAGAAACCAATCATTTACATCAACATTCATACCAAAGATGTTTTGACCTCCCCAACCCCAAAAAGAAAAATATAACCTTGGCAATATATGCTGGCAAAACTGGGGGTTGGGTTGACCCATCATGTTATGACCTAGTTAAAAATTTTAACAAGTACATCTACATATCCTAGAAAAGCTAAGAAAATCGATATTCCAACCACAATATGACAATTCACTGTCATAAAAGATCTGCCCTTGTGGCAACAAATGAAGCGAAATTGATGGTTCTGAGTAACCTATGAATATAAAAACCAATTGCATCAAGATGCTCGAGGAAATCAAGGAAGAATTAACAGCATCTCTGTTCATACCTTGAGGCTCTCCACAACACCGGGAACGACCTCATGCTCGAGACCCGAGTACTCGCCCTCTGTATTCTCCCTAATCACGACAATATCGACGTTCTCGTGCCTCGTGGGAAGCCCCGGAAGGTTGCTGCAATGGACGAGCGATGCGTACAGATCGAGCTCCTTCCTCAGCTGTACGTTCAGAGAGCTAACGCCGCCACCAACGGGAGTCTTAAGGCCTCCTTTGAGGCAGACCTTGTTCCTCCGGATCGAGTCAATCACCTCCTGCGGGACTTGCTTCATGTCTCCGCGGATATCATACTTCTCGAAATACACCGGCGCGTGCATCGCCGTCATGACCTGCTCCACGGCCTCTGTAACAAGTGGGCCAATTCCATCCCCAGGGATCAAAGTCACTGCCCTCGGGGCTCCGTCGCCAGGCCGAGGCATGTATGTCACGGATCTCGACGCCGTGATGCGGGAGCAGGGCTCCAATTTATTCGATAGAAGGTTATTGAGGAGTGATCTAGCGACTGATCTTCGAGCCATGGGAGATGCGAGCGTCTTCTGCTGGGATACTCTGAAGTTTTCTGTAGAGATGAAAGGTCGCCCGTGATCGTTATGCGACCCAGGAAAGCATGGGAGCGTATTAGGAAAGTTAAAATAAGGAAAGAATACTTTTTCTTTTGGGGTAAGAATGGAAAGAAAATAACAAAATTTGAAGAATGGAATTTAGTACTAAAGAAAATTATAATTTCAATTTGCTCTGTAAACTTCTTTCTTAACAAAAATTACTCACCAATTTTCGAATTATGTTTTTTAAAATTATTTCCCAATTAGGTTGGTATTATATATCCCTCCGTGCCCGGGAGTGGTAGGGATAGTAGTGGAAATGGTCAGTCATTCCTTCTATTTAAGAAATTGATAGGATTCAGTGAAATAATAAAATATATATTTAAAAAACTATAAACTGATTTTACTCGAATTTAAATTAATATATATGAAAAAATTAATTTGATCACAATTTTTATATTAATGTAGTAGATGTATATAGGGTCTGCTCCATAGAATAAGGGGCACGAGCAATATGTTGTAAACGCTTTTTTTTATTTTATAATAAACTAAATTTTATTTTAATATAATTAAGATTGAAACACTTAACCTAAAATTGAGAATAATTCAGTTTTACTAACTAAAATAATATAAATTATATTATATATTTAAAATATAAATTTTATATTATAAAATTTAATTGGGTGTAAATTTTAAAATTTTGAATTTTAGGTAAAAAATTTAATATAAATAGAATTTTTAAATATGTTATTTATAAACTTGTTTATATTAATTTTTTTTATTTTAAATTATAATAAAATTAACATAATATTCTTATAAATTATGTTCAATACCAGGTATATAAGGAGTTTAATTGGAAACTTTAGATAAGATAGGGTAGGGTTTGGTTTTTTGGGTGATAGTGAAAATATTGAGAGATAAATAATAGTTAGTATCACTATAGAGAAACGTACATGAGATTTTCACCTAGTTCTCGTTCAAATTTTTTCCAAGTTACATGAGATTCAATAAGTCATTATATTTAGTAATAACTATTTTTTAGTAAGAATTTAAATATAATTTATATTAATATACTCATATCTCAAGTGCCAAAATTTTATAGAATGATCATGAATAACACTTATCGAATCTAGTTTTGCATGCAACATACATAAATTATTAATATTTTTCTCCTTTATAGAGTTTTCACTTTTCATTACTTAAGTGATTGCTATACCATTAATCAAGTTGAGATATCTAAATTTCTTGAGGATCAACTTATATCCAAAATTAATCTATCACATATGCACATTAATGGTGTTGTACACATCAACCCACATATAATATATCAATAATTCATTGCATATAATGTAGCTCTTACTATCCTATACCATAATATATTTATTTTGGGAATACTATATCATGCTCTTTTTACTATTGTAATAGTTTCTATCATTATACTTACACTTCTTAAAGAGACTAATTTATTTTTCATATAGCTAAGTGTCCAATCTTAATTTTAACTTTAATGTACCTCTTTAATATTTGTTATTCTTACTTATTGTTTAAACTTTTGAGTTTGACACACACTTATAGCATTTTATAATATTTGTGAATAGATAAAACTTCACTCAATGTTATATATAGTATTTTCCAATTGCTTGAAAATGTGTAATAAATATATATATATATAAAACTTCATTTAATCATCTTAATAAATTGGTAGAAATTTCTTTACAAAATAATGTTTTGTTTTGTGATGTATTTTTATCTATACTAGAATGGCATAACAATTTTTATATTCATATACATATATTTTATTATTTTTCTATGTAGACAGTCACTTCATTAACTATGATAATATAAATATTTTCATAATAAAATATCTTTGATATGTGAGTCAACTTCAAGATTGTCCATCCAATTTCATCCCTCTTACTTTCACTGTTATATTTTAATAAAATTAACAAAATATCAATAAACCAATTACCAGCAAGCAAATTAGAACATGATCATTTTTTTTTACGTGAAAACTGATATTGGAAAAAAATGGTGTGACCTACTCAAAAATAAGTTTCACTATATCAAATAGAGATCGTATATATATGAAATGACATCATTACATCAATCAGGTAACTTATAAATAAATTTCAACTAGTACAACAAAAAAAAGTTTGGAAATAATTTTTACAATGCTCAAATTCAAATACCCATCAAAATTCATTTTACTATTAAAAATATATTGTCAAAATTTTAGTTTAACTTGAGTTTATTTAACTTTTAAGTTGAGGAATATAGAGTGACATACTACATAATAGTTGTTATATTTCTATAATTTTCTATTCAATTTTCATTCTTAATTCAATAATTGAGATTGATGATAAAAAATATACCAAAGATAAAGAAACAAAACTTAAATCAATCTCTTAATTTCTCTTTCTCTCAAATGCTCTCTTTTTCTCTTTACTTCATTTTAAATTCTTCTCTTTACTTCATTTGTTTAAGCCTCAAACTTTCTCCATCCTAATTTTGCCGCAAAAACTAAAGGTCAAAACATGGGATGAACTCATGAGTATTGCTCTAACTCAGAGAACGGTTGAGCTACAACACCAGGAAAGTAAAAGGTTGATCATTTTGGGCCAAAAAAAAGAGGTTCTTCATTTCACCTAAATTATTTAATAAAAATAAAATTAGAGAAATAGGTGGTTAGTTGCTCTTTTTAGTTCGATGTTTCCGTTCTGATTTGAGTGATCGAAGTGCATGTTTATGAAGATTGATCCATCAGGTTTGTCTGCAATGAGCAAATTTTCAACAAGGCCAAATATAGAGTAAAATGTATGGATTTAGAAGATCGCAGTTGAGCATAGAGCTTGTATGGTCTACCTTCTACCTCTGGTTGACCGAGGAGCTGGGAGAGTACAAGGAGCTGGGTGAACTTCAAACAAGGGAGGTCCGGAATTTCGAACTTGAGGGGTTAAACCAAAACTTTAAATGGGAGAAAAAAAGAAGGGAGGATTGCATAAAGAACTTTATAATGGCTTGTTGGAACATCTCATATATAGAAAATTGAATAATATTATATTTAGGATAGTTGATTTATTTCATTAATATTAAAAATTTGAATAAAATCAAACTAGTAATTGGTAATAATTAATCTTATGGGCTTTGGTTAAGTTTAGGAGGAAAAAAAAATCATTTTTTCAAAAGATATTTGATCAATGCACATGGTTGATGGGTTGGGTGGGTACATCTTTGTGGGTGGCAAGCATAGTAATATTCTTTAACAAACAACCAGGCAATGACTCCAACCATTCTTATTCATCAAACCTCCCTTGGTGAACTTTCCTTCCTTCATACAATACAGCAAGCACTTCCATCTTCCAACTTTTGTAGATCACAAAGGACAGAAACAGAGACTCCTCAAAAGACAAACGGCAGATCCAATTAAAAAAAAAAAAGCAACATAAATTTCATCTAACCTATGTTGTTTAGATCTCATGGACCGACCAATCCAAAGGGGGTCATTTCTCTCTGGCTCTCAAGGGTCAAGATGATATTAGGCATGCTTTGCCTGGAAATCCTTCATGAAGGCGACCAACTTCTCCACCCCAGCTAGAGGCATGGCATTGTATATGGAAGCCCTCATCCCTCCGACCGACCTGTGGCCCTTCAGCTGCACCATGTTCTCCTTAGCAGCCTCCTTTATGAATTCAGCTTCCAGCTCAGGCTTTGCGAGAGTGAATGGCACGTTCATGAGCGACCTCACCGACTTCTCCACTGGACACCTGAAAAACCCACCGCTCCCATCAATCACCTGGTAGAGGATCTCAGCCTTCTGCTGGTTCTTCTTCTCAACCTCCTTCAGGCCGCCCTGCGCCAGAAGGTCCTCGAAAACGAGCCCACACATGTAGATCCCATAGCAAGGCGGTGTGTTGTAGAGGGAACTGTTATCAGCATGGGTCTTGTAGTCGAGCATCACGGGGGTGATCCCCTGTGCATTTCCAAGCAGATCTTTCCTGATGATCACGATGGTCACTCCAGAGGGTCCGACGTTCTTCTGCGCCCCTGCATAGATTATGCCAAACTTGGAAACGTCCACGGGCTTCGAGCAGAAGTTGGACGACATGTCGGCTATCAAGATCCCGCCTTTGTTCTTGGGGATGGGGTAGTCCTTGAATTCAACGCCATGGATAGTCTCGTTGGCGCAGATGTGAAGGTATTTGGCATCCGAATTCTGCTGCAGATCGTCAAAAGAAGGGATCTTAGTGTACTTCTCGGACTTGCCTGGATATCAGATCGAGAATAGAGCATTGTTATTTCAATAGAAAAAATCATGAATTTTATACGGACAAGGAGGGATCTTGCAGGATCAATAAAGATTTTTATTGTAAAAGGTAAACATTTAGATACTAAAGGGGATCTTTGGGTAGTTTGCATACCTGACCAGATGACGTTAGGCTTACAGTACTTCTGCGCCTCCTTGAAGGCCTTGTCGCTCCACGAACCAGTGACGATATAATCGACGGTGTCGTCGGGGGAGCAGAGATTCAGGGGAACGGCGGCGAACTGGGTGGTAGCGCCGCCCTGGAGGAAGAGGACAGCGTAATCGTCGGGGATCTCGAGTAGCGCCTTGAGATCCGTCTCGGCCTTCTGGATAATGGAGGAGAACTCCTTGCCCCTGTGGCTCATCTCCATCACGCTCATACCGCAGCCCCGCCAGTTGTAGAGCTCCGACTGCGCCCGGAGGAGCACGTTCTCCGGGAGGGTGGCCGGGCCGGCGGCGAAGTTGTAGACGCGATCCTCAGCGGAGAGGGGCTGGGCCGCCTTGATCGGATCTTGGATCTGGTGGGCCGTGGCAGAGCATTTTATGGAGAAGGGCTTCTGGGGCTTGGAGGTGGAGAGGGTGGTCGGAGCGAGGGAGGATGGGTTGGTGGAGGAGGCGGCGGCCGTGGCCGGTGTGGGCTTGAGGAAGATAGAGTGCGGCGTAGTGGCAGCCATTATTGGGCGTAGGGTTGCTTCGGATTACGAGGAAGAAGAGAGATTTACGGGGAGGGACGAAAAAGTTTATTGATCTGAAGATGAGGGAAGGGCACTATAAATAGGGAGCTATTTCCAGTATTTATTAACTAATGAAAATGTAATGACAACTAATATAATTTCTAAAAGTAAAAATCGAGTTTATTATTATTATTTTATATAAGAGGGGAGGAGCAAAAAGAGTTCGATTTGGAATTTGCAATCTTTACCTGTATTACTTATTTGTTTAATCTACTAATTCTGTTGGCACAAATCGCTCCAAATAATGCCAATGCAGCTAATATGACTTTTACTGCAAGCAAATAAAGTGTATACGATTAAATTTCTGCATATTGTTTTACGGTTAATTAAATGAATTTTACTTGCCATTTACTTGAAAAACTGGCCATCATAACTAAAAATATTGAATCGGAGGCACGCAATCAAAATAAATTACCTTAATAGAATTTTTTTTCTATTAGTGAGTTATTCTAATTAATCTTAATTAATTAAGATATAATATATCTATGCAAAATAAATAATTAAGATATAATATAATATTTTAATAAAGATAATTGGATCTATTTATTTAAAATATTATTATACCTCTCTTTGATATTTTTAATTTTCATTATGATAAACGAATCATATATATTCATGATTTTTTAACATAAAAATATTTTTATTTAAAAATATATAATTTATTACACTCAACTAGTATTAAAAAATGAGAATGATATTTAGTGCATCCAAAATGGGGATACATTATCACATGTGTCTAATGAATAAGTATCATGCTCCTTCGATATTTGTTTTTATTTGAATTGTGCCATTAAAGTCTATTTCATCCCATAGCATTTCGAAAAGGATTTTTTTCGAGAAATGAGATATATATTATGCATAACAAATTTCAAGCAATTAAAATTTTATCAAGTAAAAATTCAAATAATAAAATAAGACAATAAATAAATTTGATCAATTCAAATAAAAATAAGAACACTCTTTATAATAATTTTAACAAATATAAAATGATTATCTGATTCTACTTGTAAAGTTTACGTTACGAGAGGAGTAAATCCATTTAAGACAATTTGACGTTGTGGTTCGTAAAACTTAATTTGACGTGTCTGCTCCAATGAGGGCTTGATGTTGCTGAACTCGTTTCGAGAAGGTCACCCCATCGCCTGTGAGTTCATTATCGTCCTATGTCGACTTGAATTTTTAGGCTTATTGTGTATGGAGGAGTAAGCTTGTCGGCCTATGAGTTCATATCGACTTTAAACTTCTCGACTTATTGTAGGGATAAAGTCACCTTGTCGACTTCTGTGTTCATGATCAATATACGTGGATTTGAACTCCTCAACTTGTTGTGTACGGAGTGAGCTACTTGTGAGTTCATGATGGACCTATATTGACTTGAACTACTCGAATTGTTGTGTACGTAGTGGGCCAACTTATCAGCCTGCGAGTTCATATCAATTGAATTACCCGGCTTGTTGTACAAAGAAACTAACCATGTCGACATGTGAGTTCATGCACGACCTATGTCATGAGCAACCAATAATAGTGATGGATCGAGTGTCTTTTCCCCTACATGATGTATATTTCTTTTATAGATGCATATTTTGTAGATGGTGCATTAATTGTCATTATGGAGTAACATCCAAAGAAAGCTTGGCCAGCTTCTCCCGAGGGAGTGCATGCAAGTCATCATGAGATCTTCAAAGTGCTTGATTCCATCGAGGTGGGCTCATGTTATAGATATAACTCTCATGTAGAAGCTTGTAGAGGGATATATTCACAACATGACTAGTAGACATAAAAGTATCAATGAATTATATGCTCTCAATAACTGATTATGATGAACAAGTTAAGGTATTAAAGATAGAAACTGAATGTTAAAAACGATGGAGTATGATACAACCAAAGACACTTACAAATCCCTCTCAATTACAAGGATGATATTGATTTTATACATGCTTACTATCAAGTTGGGATTGATAGGCTTAAGAAGGAGCTTGAATAAACTTTTACACTCGTACAAGAGACTATAATTGAATTAAAATTGTGGGGCTTCGCTATTTCTAAAACTCTTGCAATTGTAGAGGTTACCAAGAATGTCTCATTATTAAAAAAATAAGATTCTAATTCTATAGATTTAATACGTGTGAGAGAGACAATATAGAAAATAATTTTGTAAAAATTAAAACTCACTATGTATAAATCTTAGTACTTAATTCTCATCCTTCTTTTTTTTTATAAGTCTTTAGTTGGAATTAATAAAACATTAAATTATTCTTTTAAGTTCAATTATTTCTAGTATTTTTTGATAGTGTGATTAAATTTTAACCAAATCGGCTAAATATGCCCATTTATCCAATTAAGTGATCAAGTTATAACGTATTTTATAATTTTTTTTATAAAGTGACTGAAATCATGGCTAAAATTATATTTGTACTTTTTAGGTAAACAATTCATAATATTTTTTAAAAAAAGACATCCCATAAATTTATATATAATAATTGTCATATCCAAATTCGATTTCAAACTTATAAACACCCCGTCACATATTCACAATTTTACAACAATTAATGTATTTATCATTATAAGTTGAAAATGATTTAATACTTAAAATAAAACATGTCAGAATAATCTTTTTAAAATAATTATTTGAAATATAGAAAATAATTTTAATAGAGTATATAATAACTAAGTATTGAATGGAAAATGTACTTTTAGTTTATTATAACTTTCCACGACCCCAATGGGTTTTTTATATGCTTTATTTTTCTCAAATAGGTATTGAAGGGATTGGGGGTGGGTTATAAAGTCCATTGAAGATAATTGACTAACATTATAATATTATTTCCACAATTTAGCACATACTATAAAATATGTACATTAAATACAACTATAATTATTTTAGAAAATAATTTGACAAGGTTTCAATCATAAAAATGGTTAAGGGTTTAGATATCCTCACATACATGGATCATATCACATCCTTTTTATCATAGAAATATCACACTGTCGTATAACATATACCCCTCTATTCCACTCGTAGTTTAGAACGATTTTACCAACACCTTGGTATACCCAACCACATATCTTTATGGACTAAGGTGTTCATGTCAGATATTTCTCTTCCAACCCCAAACATATTATAGTGTATGCTATTAAGTGATTAGATATTTCTCTTCCACCAAGTATAATGTAGGCAAGACTCCTAGAGTACTCAATGTAATAGATCAGCATTATCTCCCCTTATTCCTGCCCTACTCTCTAGCAGTCTTGTAATGGTCTGACCTGATTTCACGGGTCGGAGTAGTCGTGTCAACCCCCACATCCTCTTGATACTACCATGGTAGGTACCTTCATCGAAATAGTACCGATAGGACCAATGTTTAAAATATAAAATATGCATATTTGTTCTTCTTTTTTTATAGGGTGAAAATCAAAACTTTTACAAAAATTATACTTCTCTAAGTAGAATCATTTAAAACTTAGGGACACCCATTACTTAGTGAAAAATTCTCATGCTCTCCTATAAACCCAAGTGGACCGGAAATCGTGTGAATCGAGAATAGAATCCCAAACTATGAATAAAATCCTAAGCTAGGCAATGTGATCACATAATTAAAATAAGAACCAAATCTGGGAACAAAATTCTAGACCCGGGATGAGATCGGAAATCGGGAATGTAATATCGATTTAAAGATAAAAGCCAAAACCGGAATGGAACCCCGAGTCGGGATTTGAAAAGTCAAATTTGGATTATAACCCAATGATGAAAATAGATAGAAAATTCGATGATGGACTAGAGATCCATTCGAATTTGTGATCAGGTTCTCACGCAAAAAAAAAAACTAAGGTTTTTGGGAAAAGAATCGTCTGAATAGTGCCATGGTTTAGAATTTAAATCCAAAAGGACATATTGTGCAAAAAAAAAATTTGAAATGACCCAAAATGAAAAAAATGATAATTTAAAGGTTCAAAAATGGAAATAAAAGAAGAATGAGAGTGGGGTTGGATAGGACAAGTCGGGTTGACCCGACTCACCTCAAGCCACCGCACACTAACAAACCGTTTCTTTTCGTTGCACCAATTCAAAAAGTGGTTCTAATTAACTCGATTTTTTATCTAATTAAGTATTACAAATTAAAGAGATCAACTAATAACTGAGTATAAATATTAATTGACTAAATAAGACTCTATAAACTCTAATTTTTAACATATATATGAGTCGAATCCAATTCAATTAATTGTTTTCTATTGAAGTTAAATACTACTAAAATTATTTTAGACTAATTTTTCTTTTTCACACCAACTTGGATAATCTTCTTTTATTGACAAATAAGTATATTTTTTAGATCAAATATCATTAAAAGGTTTTACAACATCTTCATCTACTTTTTAATATTATTTCATTTTAATTACTTTTACTAAAAATCACAACCTATCTAAATGGAATTCAAACAAACTTGTATACCAATCTCATGGGAAATAGAGTTAATAATATTTTTGTTACCATAAATAATAGTGATGAAGTATTTGTTCTATTGTAGTATAAGGTTGTCACTTAAATTAACATAATTCACATAAAAATATGTTAAGGTGTACAATTTTTAAATTTTAAAGTTATCGCTTAAATCGACTTATATAGTTGGGTAGAGCCCAAAAACCAAGGTATAGTATTAATATATTTAATTAATTATAAGACTTTAAAATTCTATAAATTTCATAATATCAATATATATAATTTTAAAAATAACTAAAATAAAGTAAAAGTTTTTGTATAATATTTTAATATAAATACGAATATTTTATTTAATTCAATTTACAAATATATTTTAACGGATGATTCAATATATAAAAAAATATTTTACTAATACTTCAAAACACAAATAAACATTTCACTAATGAAATATTTATATCCAAATTAAAATAAATAAAAACTGTACAGTAAAATTGAGTTATTGCTGTGGACTGTATTTGGGATTTGTAGCCAAAGAAAACTAAGGATAGTATTCTTAAACGGACTAGATACATATGAATTTTACACTGTCGTAAGCACTTCCATCACTCACTCGACCCACTTGATATATAAATGGAATTTGTTGCCAAGTATGAGTAGGAATGGGATCAGATTCCCTTACTACATGAATTACCCACTTGAAATTTAATATATATATATATATATATATATATATATATTCTGCAAGTCAATAGCATAGAAGTAAAAGGAACATGTCGACTGAAGAAAGAAGAGCAGAAGAAAAACCTTAGATAACGTGTTGGAAGAATTTTGCCAAAATAATGAAAATTACTATAAAATTAAAAATAAATCATAAATTTTATAATGCTTGTTTTCAGGTATATATGTGGTTTTGATTGTTCTGGTACTTCATTCTTCTCCATTTGACCGAGTACTTTTATGGCATGTTCCATTTTATCGAATACAATACAGTCTTCCCATGAACCAAGCAGCTTGATGGTGGTTTTCTTTATGAAGAAGGGGGCATACTCATTCTCATACTATACTATTACAGTTTCCTTGATTAATCTTCCAATTACGTTTGTGGATACTAATCCATCTCCATTAAGCTGCAGTTACCTTCTGCTGAATGAGAGTGAAATTAAAGGAGAAGTTCTGAGTTGTTGGGACACACTGCTTGAATCACTTGGATCGTATCAGTGCCCAGGAAGTAGATAAAACATGGATGAATGAAGGCACATTCCTTGTTTCGTTATGAATAGGTGGGAGAAATACATGTGTATTGAATCATAGCAATTTGGAGGAAGCGTCCCAATTTGAGAAACAAAAATATTATAAATGAGAAGGTCTTAAAAATATTATAAATGAGAAGGTCGGAAGTGGGCTGGAGTCACTTTTCAAGATGTAAAGAAAAAAAATGAAAGAAGGTTTAAAGATTAAATAAATGAAGGAAGAAGTTGGAGAGGTCGCTGCACTGCAAACAGTGGAAGAGGCAAATGGACGAAGAATTATTTTTATAAAAAAAGTACTATTAAATAATTATTTTTAAATATGTTAGAAATTTTTAAGTTTTATATTTATTTATGGTATTATATGTATATTATGTATTGTGTTTTTTATAAATATATTGTGATCGATTAAATAAAGCTATTATTATATATAAACAAAATTAAGTAATGGTCAATCTCATATTTTTGGTTAATTTTTGGATTTAGAAAACATTATCGTTAAAATTGTATTTTTTTAACCTACAAATAGAGAAAGTAAAATTAATATATTAAATAGAATTATTAATAGCAAAAAGAGAGAAAATTATTTTTAAGCCCCTATACAATAAAATATCAATTGAGTAATAATTTATAAAATCAGTTTGCTACCAGCCTATTACTTTAATTTCGATTTCAAAGATTGGAGAAAATAAAGTGAATATTTTCACCATTTGTTTAAATCTATAATTTAAATATAAAAAAAATTATTTATATGATAAAAAAATTTTCTACGAAATACTCAGTTATTCTCATATTAATTTAAATTTACTTACGTATTTAATTTTAAATAAAAATAATATTATGTTTATTTATCTTATATTTAAGTACAATTTAATAATTGTATTAGTGTTATATATGAAACTATTAAAGTATTAAAATCATATAAATCTAAATATCCTAGTAAAAAATTGATAAAAATTAGAATATATAGTCAAATTTACATATATTCTAGTAGACAATTAATGTAATAAAATAAATTATACACATAAATAAAATCTATCTATTAATAACAAATAATAATAATATATTTTTTTATATAAATAGGTAAATATATTTTATGAATAATAAATTTCAACTTACTTTAGCACTTATTCTATATAATATTATTTGAATCAATACATAAAAAATACATCACAAAATACTTAGAGTTATTTAGTATTTGTTATTATTTATTGCGCAAATATATAGTATTTTGAAGAAATGATTTACTATTTTTGTAAGTTTAAAAGTGTTTAATTATGTATTCCAAACTAATAAATATATAATTGTATTTTATTATATTTTACATAATTATTTGATAACTATCTAGTTGATTTTGAGGCTAATAATATAAATTATATTGATGTTAAATATAATAATTAAATATCTGAAATTAAAGAGATTGGGAGAAATAATTATTTTATTTGATTAAATTTGAGTTTAAATATTTATTATGTTGTTATTATATTTTAATATTTTTATATTGATATATCTATTTTATAATATTTACAAATAATATTGTTGTAGATTAATGATAAAAAAATAAGTAATAATTTATGATTGATGATGCTCTTATATATTTTTGTATTAACAAATATATATTTACGATTAATGCATATAATAGTATTATTATTAAAATAAATTTAAATTTTGAAAAAATATTAAAGAAAAAATATTAAAATTTGTTGGAATATTTTATTAGGGCATTTTTTAAAATGATACAAGTATTTTTAAAGATAGTTTAAGTAGATTTTCATGAAATTCAAATTAACGATATTGAATTGAAGTTTAAAATAATTTAATTATGGTTGAAAATTATGTTATATATTTTATTATTGTAATTATAATTATTTATTTATTTTCTATTAGAAGATACATTTTCACCATGAAAATTGAATAAATATGTTAATTTTAAATTATAATAAAATGATAATATTATATAAAAATAATAGATCATCGAACGTAAGAGTATGTTGAACTCTAATGAAACAAGGTAGTGTCAATATTCTAATATTGTTGAATAATTCATATAAATTATACATGAAATAAATAGTATAATTTTTTAAGATAAAGTTATTAGTGTGAATATTAAAAAGTTATAATATTATACAATATATTTAAAATATCATAAAATTGAATGAAAGTAAAAAGGTTAAGTATGTCAAAATTAATAAGTATACTTATATGTATTAAAAGTGCTAAAGCAATTTAATAGAGTGATAAATATTTTAATGATATTTTTAACTGAAACTTATGAAAAAAATAATTGTATAAAGGATTTGAACATTAATAATATTTATTTATCTTATTAGAATAATTATATATTTGTTATTTTTTTTTATTATAAAAAACATGTACTAGTAAAGAGCAAGTTAGAATTTTAACTGGAAGTCCCTACATCGTGTATTGTCATTTTGAATATTGTTTAATTTTGTTAATATATGTGAAATTTATACTTTAAAAAAATATATTATATTGTTATGTAATAAATTATATTATTATTAATTTATATTTTATTTTTTTTATTGTTAAAATATTTTTAATATAAGTATGTATATATATAATAATTAAAAAATTAACTAAAATATTATTTATTTATTTTATGATTAAATTAATAATTTGTTTATGTTATAAAATTTTATTACAACAAAATTTGAAATAATAAAAAAAATATTTTGTATATATATATATGATACATAAAAATGTATTATATATTTTATTACATATATAATATTTGTATTATTATAAAATATTTATATTTAAATATTATTATATAATTTATTTCTATACACAATAATTTCTAATAATACAATTAAATTAATTTATATATAAATTAATTAATATAAAATTATTTTAAAATATTTAATTTAAGAGTATAATACTATATTTACATTTTTAGTTATTTTCACTATTCTCCACTTAAATGATAAATTAAAAGGTGTTTTTAGTATCTTTATAACCCATCCCTCCACCTATCTTTAAACAATAAAAAGTAACCATCTCTATAAAAAAACAAAAGTGAATTAATTAGATTTGTACTTTGTATTCTCAATTTTATATTAATAAATAATGTATTATTTAAATTGAGTTATGAAACTATTTCAATTTTATAAATTTATATTATATCTTTATTTTATTAAATATATTATTATTATTATTATTTCTCTAATAGTATTTTATATGGTTTAGCTGGGTTATTAGTCTAAATTACATCTATTTAATAAGATGACAATGTTATGATGTACTTGGAGCCTTATAATCCTTTTACCCTTAGTGCGAAATTAAAAAAGGGAAGAGGAAGAAGATGAACAAAAAAAATCATAAAAGGACTTGTAAAAAATTGCTTGAAATTAAGGGAAGATTAAGCATGTCTACAGCACAACTGTGGAGTTTAAGTATCACATCCTGTGTAGCACAACTTTCTACTCTCTTCCCTCGTGGCTCACTTCCCTGGACCTAGTACGCTGGGACTTTATGCCCGAGCTAGGAACCTCTCTTCGAGAACGATTATTACTTGGGCTCGGCTGACGATTTCCTTTGCTTGAATGTGATCTCTCTTGCACGAATTGGAATGAGGCAACCGTATATATTGTTGTGCTATGTATTACGATTGTAATATTCCCAAGTCAATAAGCCAACTTGACTTGAATTGGCAAGTACAATATACTTGCAATATTCCCACAATATATGGTGGGTCTTCTTGAGTATATTTGGTCCAGTCCTGTTACTAAATATAACTTACGATTGTGTGTGAGCTTCCCCAATTTGAAAACTTGGGTGATTTGGCGTACGGAACAGAATTTGCTCCTCATGGCCCTCCGGCTCTTGGGGTCGGCCATTAGTTTTTTTAAGTGTGTCCGGAACACACATGATTGCTGGCTAAGATGGTGATTCACTTGGTTCCTCCGTCCGGACTTCAATTTTTGGCAATTGTGACTTAGCTTTTGTCAATGGTGGGCTAGGCTTTCTGCAAACTTCACAATCCCCTTTGAGTCTCAAAATTGATAATACCCAAAGAGAATTCCTCTTACTCGTTCTAAGCAAGATCCCCAACTGCAGTTATTGTATCCTTTTATGTTGTTTGTGTATCAAATAGACAGCTTTTTTGGTGAGCCCATGCCAGGATTTGCTCGTAGGATTAATTTCTTTTTTATAAGTATTAACATGATCAATTTCAACTGTGGATTGCTCAAATATAGATGCAATGCTTAATGTGTAATCATTCAATACAATATCTTGGATATAATCATATAGTGTCCAAAATATCTGTTAGAATGTCAATCGAAAGCTTGCAATTGAAAATTTGGATTAGTTGGAAGGTCACAGTCAGTTTATATAATAGATATTGATCTTAAAGAAGTGCTAAATGGTTTTGGATCAATCCACTAGCACCCAACTACATAATCCAAGATCCCTATCATCATTTTGGCCATGGTTTTACATTATTTTCATTAAAAAAAATAGGATGCGGAATACAAGAATGACGATAACAATTATCAACTTATAGTTCAAGTACTCAGTAGTTCAACCTGTACTAGGGAAACCTCATGGTTGTTTCCTCTTCTTCTGCAAGTAGGCGTACTTCCTTTGGAAGTCCAATACAACCCAAATTAGATGCCAGATGCTGATCTCTGGCCACAGAGCGGTTGGAGAATATAGAGGGCTGTAGGCAGTCTGCCATAGAAGGAAGTTGCTAAGTCGGGTCTCTCCTGAGCTCCTGATCACAATGTCTGGATCTGGTGCCACTGACATGTACATGTGCCTCTTGATATCATTGATCTTTATCATTGGAACTTTCTCAATATGCTCTTCTTCTACGCTATCAAATTCATTCTTTCTAATTGCCTGATTGACGGCATGAACCATCTCATCGGATGAAGTATAAGCCACGCAGATCAGGAGCACGGCTCGGGAATTGTGGGCTGTAGCCTGCATGGCCTTGTCTGCAGCAGCTCGAACAGTGCTGCTGAGGAGCCCCAAGTTCCCTACAAAGTAGAGCCTCATACCATATTTGTCGACAATGCTTCCATTCCTTAGCAGATCCTCAATCTTCTCCACCATCAGATCCATCAAGAGTTGGACCTCCTCAGGCTGCCTCTTGAAGTTCTCGATGCTGAAGGCATATACTGTGATGTACTTAACTCCCAGCTGGTAGCAGTAGTTGAGGATTGATATGAGAGACTCGTACCCTGCCTTGTGACCATCACCTTCTAGCAAGTGCCGCTTCTTTGCGAACCTCCTGTTTCCATCCATTATGAAGGCAATGTGGTCGGGGATTGGACCCACTGATAGAATGCTAAACATGAATTTCCGCAAAAAACAACCAAGGTAGCTGAAGAGTTGCTTGAATTTACAGATGCCCTCCTTTTCCGTAGTATTATCAGGGGCACATAACTGATTAGAATGAATCTGGCAAGGTTTCCTGATCAAGAACATGAACTTCAATCAAACTAACATACATAGGACTTCATATATTTTGAGATTTTACAAAAGGTGGCTCAATTTTAATCGAACAACAAAAGTACTTCGAATAGCAATCCACAGAAAATTCCAAAGAAAAAAAACAACATAGGACCATCATTCATCATTGATACTAGGGTTCTGTAGAGTTAACATTTTAACAACTGCAGAAACAGTAGACCAGATTCATAAGCAGAAACATTGCAGAGTCAACATAATAATGGACCAAAATTTGACAAGTGAAAATTAACTATTCTTGAATCAGCTGAGGATCAGGCACTACAACTTCAATAAAAAGCATGTTCAACAAGGTTCAGCTCACATGCTTCTGCAGGCTGGTATATTTCACGTTTCTCTGCTGAACTCCCTGTATGGGTTCCTTTACGATTCTTCAACCTCAAGTCCTGGAAAGTCTACAAAGGATAAGATCCTCATGAAACTTCGATTTCACTTTGAACTCTTTGGAGTCTCATCCAATTTACACCTAATGAAAAAGCTAAAAAATAGAGCAGATAATAAAAGGAAATTTGTTTCTGGGTAACAACCAGATATTACACGAAATCTGCAGGATTACACAGTCAACGGACATCACTGATGTTGAGGAAATCAGAACTAGACAATAAATAAGCAAGTTAAAAGATTACCCTTATGTCTTCTGAAACAGTCTGCAGCTCTTGAGAAGCCAAGCAGAAAGAATCACTGGAACTATGAACATAGGGCGCCAACCCTCAAACCCAGCTATCAAGAAAGCACTGAACATGAACCGTTAATTACATGAGAGAAAAAAAAGGAGGAGGACAGGCAAGTTCGAAACTTTGAAGTTGAACGGAATCTTCTTTTTCGTAAAAAAAGAGCAAATAAGGAAGAAAAAGGAAGAGAGGCAGTAAGACTTCAACAGCCTTGACTCTTTTGACAACTGGAGGAGGTCTCCGGGCGCTGCTGATTTGGGTGGGAGACAGTAGGAATCTCCCCTGAGCATAGCATAGGCTGCTGGGCTAACATGACAAGCAGCACAGTACAACTATTAAATCTCGAATAAAGCAATGGATTTAAAAGATAGTTTAGTTTAGATTTCGATTTTTTATTGTCTTAATTTAAATAATTTTTTTATTCATGCTCTAATTTAAAGATATTGTTATTGATTTAGCGATTGTTTATGTCATAAATTTTAATTGGTTTAATGAATTAATTAACCAATTTATCTAATTTGATCTTAATACTGAGTTGCACACTTAGGATGCCCTTAATTAAGCAATCACTAAACATATATTAGTTAAATTAAATTAAACAAAGGCTGTCGGTTAATGTTTATGATATTATTATTTAAGATTAGACAAAGGTTAAATCAATCACACTCATAAACGTAAATAAATTATGATTTAATATCATTTTCCTTAATTTGAGATCTTAAATTGAATAAGGGAAGACTATAGTGAGCTCACCAGGCCACCAGCCATCTCCCCATATCTTATGTACATTTTAGTTTTGGGAATAATCTTCTTATGAAGGAAGAAAAGAAAACTAGTAAGATTATTGTTTCTTTTTCCATGAATAATATTTCCATTAGATTAAATAACTGTTGAATTTTCTCAAAAATAAAATTAACATGGCAAAAAATCATATATGTAAAATGTAGTTAAAAAAGAAAATTTTAATATATTTTTTATTTAGTATTTTTTTTTGTATAAAAACTACCGCTGTAAAAATTATTGTGGTTAATAGTATGCTTTTAAAAGGGTTGGAGGTAGGAGTGCAAGAAAAAGGGTTGGAGTTAGTATTGTCAATTTTTTTTGCGCTAGAATTTTTAAAATTTTGGAATAAAAACTTAAAAATAATATAATTTTAATAAATAGGAATGGTAGCGTGTAGATTTGCATTTAAATTACTATTAATATAATAAATATTTAAATACATATATATCATAAAAATTAATGAAAATTTAAAATAGTTTATAGTTAACTGTTAGTATTTAAATTATAATTATAATTTTAAAAAATAGAGTTTAATTGATGAGTGAGAATGAATCGGATGAAATAGTATCTAATTTGAAGTCGTTTAGTCGGGTTCAAGTACTCATTCACTAATCCCAAAACAGAGTCCCATCCCAATTCCGGAACAAAGCCTCCAAGGCAGGTGCGGAGCGGCTTCACGTCCTTGGATGAGGAGATGACCAGATTTTTGAGACTGGGAGGAGAATTTTGGTGGAAGTGGAGGCCTCATAGCAAATATTTTGAGGAATAATGTTAAAGATACCCCATTACAATATATATTTCAGTTCAATCCTTAATGAACAATTTACTTATACGAGGCTAGTGTTTTAATAAATACTATAAAATAAATATTTTCAACAAAAAGACTAAAACAACTCACATAATCAAATTTTTAGAACTAAAAAAGTTATTTTTAAAGTTTTAGAGCCTTGAAAAGAAGCAAAGTTTTAGTAGCATTAATATACTTTTAACACTATATGGTATAGGAGGAACATAACGTGGGGCAGGTAGGGGAAGCTTTAATATTTGGCGGCTGTGATGTGCATGTGTATCCATCCATAGTTTCAACCAGTATCATCATTATCTATCAACAAGGATTTATCTTAGTTGGTGGATCAAGAGAGAACTTGTTTCAAATAGGTATTGTAAAATCGGTTCAATTAGATGAAAGAGAAAATGAAAAAAAAAAAGAAGAAGAAAAGAAAGAAGAAGATAAAAAAAAATGGTATAAAATAGAAAGAGAGAAAATTGTTGGAAAAGCTTGAATATCCGGCCACTCGAAATCTGCCTAGTTAGTACGTCGGAAGCTGCGTTAAAAACTGAGTTTTATGTCGGTGGGTAGTTCGAGCAGTTGCCGACCTCCCTATATAAATGGCACCCATTAATTCGTTTTTAACCTCCAACAATTGATTGAAAAAAAAGTGTCAGTTTTTCGACGAAATTCAAACCAGAACTCCAACAACGGACAAAATCTCCACCAAAGTAGCTCCGAATGGTAGCATTGGAACCGAGGAATAATTCTCTAGCTCCAGACCTTCTTAAAACAACTAGGGAGTGCTTAGGAAAGTGTGAGGGAGATCACATAGTAAAGCTGCTTCGGAGCTAAAAGCAGCAAGCTCCTGCCCGACACCACCTCGCCCCAACCGGCCCTTCCACCGCCCACCTTGGCCACCACTAACCGCCTAAGATCCTCCCAACACCCCTACAAGCCCTGGTAAGCTCAATTTCGCCTTCATCGGAATTTCAGAGCTGCACCAACGAAACTTCTCTCTTCAAATTTTGGCAGTGCAGCAACGAATTGCAGCAGAATTCAATCCTACTAGGTTCCACTTGACTAGCTCTAGTTGCCCCTACCCTAAGCTCCGGCCACCGCCTCTCCACCGGTAAGAAATGCAAACTTTCTCTCTTTACTGTAACTTTTCCGGCGGAACTCCAACAAGGCACGAAACTTAGCCAAATTATGAAATTCGAAGTGCAGGATTATCGAGGGGTGTACTAGGTGATTAAAAGCAAGAATTTAAGAAAATAAGGACTTATAGGCCGCCAATTGGATAAGGTAAGATCCAAAGTGTCATATGCTCAAATTGGGGAAGAAGGTGGAGGCCAATTTGGGGATTTTGGGGGACTTTTGTGCAATTTTAAAAAATGGGAGGGCTGAACAACAATTTCACAAAATTGAGGGTATTTTCATGAAATTCACCCCAATTGAGGGTCAATTGGGCAAATTGGACAAATTTGAGATAAAATGGAAATTTTACAAAGTTAGGGACCAAAATGCAATTTTTGAAAAGTTTGGGAAATTTGAGTATTTTTCAAAAATTGGAGACCAAGTGGCAATTTGACAAAATTAAAGGTCTTTTTATGTAATTCCTTTCTAATTGAGGGTCCGTTGGACAAATTGGATCAAATGAATAACCAAGTTGTAAAATTTGAAAAGTTGGGGTCAAATTGTAATTTTTAAAAAATATGGGGCTCAATAACAGTTTTAAAAAATTTAAGGAAATCAGGGGTAGTGTTGATAAAATTAAAAAGCCGAAGGGATAATTAGAAAATTTGGGGGTCGGATTAAGAAAAAAACGGTAATTAAGGAGGAAAAGATGAATACATAAACCTTGGGGACTAAAGTGCAATTAAGGCCAAATATTAAGGCTTATACGCAAATATACCAAGAAGTACAATTATTTAGTTAAACGCCCTAACAAAGATATCCATTACATGTAGGGACTGACTATTCGAGCACCTGCTTCCGGAAGAGGAACTGTGAGGCTAGATTCCGCCGGTGCGACCCGCTAAAATCACCGAGTGAGTGAGAATTACTATACTTCCATTCCGGTTGAAATGACAATTTAAGATTTGAAAAATTGTTTTCTTGGAATTATCCTCTCTTGACTGGGTGACTCTGTTTAAAATATTTGGAAGCTAATTTCAGGCTTATGCTCGATATGCTAGTGGGCCCAAGGCCGGTGGATACGGGCATGAACCCGTCCAAAACATACATGTGACACATGAGGCTAAAATACTTAAATAATGGGAACTTGTCTGATACCTATCAAGCCAAGTTGAGTTGTTGAGCTTGTTGGGCCGAACCACTTCTTTGCCAAAGCTGGGTTGTCGAACCTGTTGGGCCAGTACGCGTGGTAGGGTCGAAGCCAATCTAACAGATCATTGTTTAAGAGGGCAAAAAATAACGACTATAACTTAAAAAGCTTATTGATTGTGCATAAACCGTAAAGTTTGGGCCATCAGAACACCTAGTATGAGATAGTGATGGGACCTAAGTATTGCTGGACAACCCATGTAGTATAATGGCAGTATCGTCGTTAAGTAGGTAGTGAAGTCGAGGGTTTTTTGCGCACGGAGACCGAGGTAATAGGGGGAATGAGTTCTCGTCCCGTTGAGCGAAAATGGTGGAATTATTCAAGTTTGAGGTCGGAATACTTATATTCGCACAAATTATGGTTAGAAAAAACATCACTCTATTAGGGTGGACGGTAAAGGCGCTACGGTATATAAGTGGCGCGGTTAAGTACCGTTATTCGAACGTGTAATCACTATTATGATATGAGTACAATTGTTGATTAGGTTAATATTTGAAACGAAAATAAATTAAATATAATATAAATTCAAGTAAACCGTTATATTAAACTCACCCGCACCCTCTAAATATTTTTCAAGAAATAAAACAATCCTTCAATTTTATTTCCTATTATAACCAAACTAGTTACACCATTTTAAAATTTTCAATTTTTTTAAATTTTATCCAGTGAAAGTATTAAAGTAGTACGACTAACTCTTTCAAACTCGAGAAATCTTCATTTAGGTTCGAAAGAGTGACGGATTGTCTATTAGACCCCGAGCCAAAGCGGGTCAGAATATCACACGTATTGTATGGACTAAGGAGAGAGCCTCCAAAGATCATGGTTGGTGGACGTGATTAGGAAGCCCTTTAGTTAGAATATGACCATAAATCCAACTGGTTATAGATATTCGTTCAGACATAAGTACTTCTCTCCATTTTAGACGATAGCCTATGCATGTTCCATCATCATCCCCCTCCCTACCCCCACAACAGAAGCATAAGAAAATGTTCATGGATGATGTCCATTAAGACCAGGTTATTGTCTTGTATTTATGCTCCTTGAGATTCCTTGAATACTCTGTATTGCGAATCAGTAACTCTGAGCATTGCCTTCTCCAACATCTCAACAGAAGCAAAACCTGTAGACAAGTACCTGGCTGGCTTTCCATCGGACTTCAGTATAATCTCAGACAATATTATGCACCATGTGGTTTAGCATCCCATTAAGTTAGTGATGAGAAATCTCCTTGAACATGTCAAGCACAAATGCTTCTTGGATCAATACACGCATCCGAGTGTCAGAGAGACCATTTCAATCCACCATTTGTAACAATCTGTTTGCTGATGATGTGTGAACCCCTCTGACTTCTGCTGCTTGAGTTCAATGTCTCATACTTCCTCTGCTTTGGATTCTTACACGTTACACCACCAACGCTTATCAAAATCATGACATTAACTTTGACTGGAACAACACAACCCATCCAAGATGAAAGGATCTCTTCTAGTGGGCATCACTTCAAAGGACTTACAACCCAACCAGTGATAGGACTTTTCCTACGAATCCTAACTTTCCTGTGAGAACCGCTCTGCAACCTTTCCAGAATTGAATACGTGATAGAATCGGGAGTTAAACCATGCTCCTTGAGCCGGGCATATAGATCAACTGCCTGAGCAGTTCTGCCACACATTTCAAGACAATCGAGCAATATATTGTAGGTAACAATATTCGGTCTGCAGCCCTCACCACTCATCTCATCAAAAAGCCGACAAGCCATATCAATTCTATCAGTCTTCCCAAAGCACTCGATGAGGGTGCTGTAAGTTACAACATCAGGGCTCAGCCCCTTCTCCTTCATCTCCTTGAACTTTATATGAGCCTCATCAAGATCACCATTCTTTCCAAGACAATTTATGATGGAGTTGTAGGAGATAATATCAGGCCTGCATTCACTCTGCTCAAGCTCCTCGAAGACTTGGACTGCCTCCTGAACTTTCCCAGCACGGCCAAAGCTTGAGATCAGAACATTATATGTATAAATATCAGGTGTAGGTCCATTTTTCTTCATTCTCTCGTACAGGTCATGGATATGGGATATTGAGACTAAGATCTTCCTTGATTTCCCAAGAGCTGAAAGCACCATATTATACATGAACGTATCAGGCTTTATTCCCTTCTCTTCAATGTTCTCAAGCAAGTCAATAGCCTCAGTGATCTTCCCTGTATTGCAAAAGCTCTCAAGCATAGATAGAAACGCAGCTCTATCCCCAGTTTCATGATTAACCCACATGTCACAGAAAAACTCATGGGCTTCACAGGCGTGACCCAACTTGCTGAGTGCTCTCACAAGATAAGCATATATCGATTTATTCATGTACTTTCTGGAAAACTTCAATACCTCACTCAACCTTCCAAGTTGCCCTTTTGTGGCCAGAAGGTTCAGTATCACACTATAAGTAAACTCGTTAGGCCGGAGTTCTTTCTCCACCATTTCAGAGAACAAGAAAAGGGCCCTTTCAACATCCCCCCCTTTAGCGAGGGCTTCAATCACAGTATTATAGACAATCAAGTTAGTAACATGACCCTTTGCGCTCATCTCCTGAAAGAAGGCCAATGACTTGCTGGGTTGGCCTGTCTTTCCATACATCCTGATCATGATTGTATAGGAAAAGCCATCAGGTTCACAATGCTTCTTTTTCATGTCCTCAAATACCCTGCAGGCTCGGTCGACCTGTCAAAAAGCTGCAGATCAGACAATCAGGGTCCATGGAAACAAGAGAATAACATCACGTTGCATAAACTAAGTGCCTGCAATAAACACGAAGAAACTTGTTTTTCCATGGCTATGGAAAACTGAGTGTATACTGGAATATACTTTACAATGACAAAATAGTGATGGGACAATAGTCAAAGTAAATTAATTTTTAAAAATTTCATACCAAATTTTGAGAAAATTATATGCTTCCTGCCTTCATCATCTATGATAAATTGGGATAATACCTTATCAACATAATCTGGCACAAAACAGATATACTAGTTCAAGCATTTGCCTTCTGATTAACTTCGCTAAATGGTATAAAGGGCCATTCCATGTCCGTATTAAGGGAAAAAGAACGAACCTACACCCCTATCAATTGCCCTTTCAACCAATCTGTGTCAACCACATGTATTCTGAACCTTATGTTCTCTATTTTTCTCTTTCCATATTGTATAGAAAAATAACTCCTACTTGAGTTAGTCTTTAAGTGGAACTTGCCAAAGACACTTGTTAGATTGGGTTCTGATATGTATGGACACTTACTGCAAAAGAATACAATTCTAAAGCCCTGAAATCAATGCAAGGACGAAGTAAAATTTGTATACATCGTATACATCTACAACATGCAACCAAGCTTGGAAATTGTCATTCGAGGGAGAATGCAAGCCGTATATATATACATTAATCAAAGAGACATTCACTGCTCTTACATCATAGCTAAAAACTCATTTGAAGAAATTATTTCAAAATAAAATCATTTCAATTATCCAAGAGCGTCATGAATATACAGGACAGATGAGAAATTTGAACCTTTTCATTCTTTGCAAGAGCATCCAGGAGCATATTGTACGCAAATATATCGAGCTTATACCCTCCCCACCTCATCTCCATGTACACATCGAAAGCCCTGTCAGCATCATACGATCTCAGATACGCTTGAAGCAGAGACTTATACGTGTAGCTGGTCATCTTGAGGTCCCACTTCCTAACCAGCTCCTTGCACTTCTCTAGGTCCTTGGTGTCCCCAAAGATCCAGATCAGGATATTCACAGTGGAAATGTTGCCGCGCGTCCCGGTCCTCTCCATCTCATCGACAATCGAGCGGACCTGTTCGAAGCGGTTAGGAGATACAGACTTGGACAGGATGAGGAGGATGCGGTTGTACGTGAGGGCGTCGTGGCGGAAGTTCGGGGAGATAGAGGGGCAGGACTGGAAGAATTTGAGGGAGACTGAGGGGCAGTTTAGGGATTTCATGATCTCGGAGGCTTCGGAGCTGGTGAGGGAGATTGAGAGGGAGCAGAGGTAAGAGGCGAGCTGGGAGAATGAGTCGAGTTCGGCGCCGCGGGCGGGTGGACGGGACTCAGCTCGGAGGATCATATTAGTGGCGTTGCAGATGAGTTCGCGGCGGGGGAGAGGGTAGCCGCGGATATCGGCTGGAAGAGGAGGCGCGGGGCTCACCTCCGCGGAGACGGATCGTCCAGTAGCGGTGCCGGAGACTATTCTAGCCGTGTACTTGGTGGCATAGTGGCGGCGAGAGGTGGCTACTGCCGAGGCGGAGGATGATAACGGACCGACCGATCTCATTGCAGCGGCCGTGGCAGTTGCGGCAGACAGTAGCAAATCTGCGAGTTTTTGCGATGAGCTGCGGAACTCTTTCTTCTCAAAGCCAACTGTGTTTTTCGATGGGCCATTTTCGTGAGGCTTTGATGAGCTTTCCATTGAGAGGCACAAACTGTGGTTTAGGCCCATTATCTTCTCGAAGCTTCCCTCCTCTCTCTCTCTCAATATTTCACATCCAGCTTAACAAGTAATCGTGCAGGTAGGTGATGCTCGGCGTAGTTTTTTTTTCGGCAAAATTGAAAGGAGAAAAAAAGCGGAAATTTTATGAACACAAGAATTTCTATTAAATATTTTAGTAATTAAAAAATTATTTTACTAATAATAATTAAATATGTAATACGCATTTTTATTGTTACAATATTTAGTTAGATACTCATAATTCGTATTAATTAATTTTTTATAAATTTTGAAGAATTATCTTTTACATTTTTCATTATTTTAGATTATAGATATTAAAAAAAAGTGTCCTGAAAACCACAGACAAAGTAGATATTTTGTGTGAGCTGACTGGAAATATTCATTGAATTCTAAAGAGAGCATGTGCACATGCTCAACAGTCCCTCCTCCCAATTCCTATTATTAACAAAAGTATACCGAGAGCCCATTCTTCCAGCCCAGCCCCATGTTTGAATGCTACTTGCGCAAAGATTTCCAACACCTAGTACATTTTAGACCAACGATCATTTACCGCCGGATTTTAATGAACAACTTCTTTCTAGGGGTTTTGATGAGCAACTTCTTTTTAGGGTCTACTAATACATGTATTAGTAAGGTGTAATGTACTCCATAAAAACAATATCAATTTACACTTTCTAGAACTTTTCATGAATTAGAGAAGGAGTTATGGTAAAACTAGGAATTGTGAGAAAAAAGTAAAAAAAAATAAATAAATAATTTGAAAAAAAATTTCAAATAAAAAATCCTATATCGTTTTATATCTCTACCATCATTTCAATTTAAATTTTGAATCTACTAATTTGGATTATAATTCAACTGCTAATATGCAAATTCTCATTCACACGATTAATTATTATTCAAATATTGATTTACCCAATTCACTTCATTCATATTATAATCCACCACACTTGCCCTTATTTGAATCACAATACACTTGCTTCTCTATTCATATCTCAGCCTGAATCCTAAACAATATAATTCGTCTCCAATTCAAATCTTGAACAACCAATTCACTCCAATTCGAATCTTGATCTATCGACCCACACCGCTTTAGATAATGAGTTATTTGATCCTTCTCCGATTTGGATTCTAGTTCATTCGACTTTTCTGTCACACCCCAACCTAGTTTGTCCAGTTGTAACATGTGAACAACTCGTCAAACCTTTCAATACTAAAAATGTGGATACTATCACTATTGTAGTATTAGCATAAGTGAACTTTGAAATAACATTATATCTAATTAGTATACTTTTAAAAAAATTATTTAAGAAAAAATATGCCACAACAATTATTATACATAAATCTACAAATATTTTAACTTTAGGTTTTAACACTTTTTCTATAATGATTATAAGGTATAATTAGAAAATATATCACAAATTTAATAATAATTGGAATTTAAGTTCGACTTAAAAGGGTTTATATTTGGGCAAACATATAACACATCACATACACCATTTCCATCATGGAATTGATTACACATTCGTAGAACAAAATTCACATATATCCCACTTGTGGTTCATAATGACTTTATCAACCATATTTGTAAGACCGAAAAATCCCAACTTAAAAATCGGGATAAATCAAACTGGAAAGTGGAATTGAACTGAGAGAGTAATGTTTAAATGAGAAAAGAAATTGAACCGAAATGAAGTGATTGATGGAGAGGTTAAGTGTCAAGCCTCGACCTGGTTTGGCTAGAATTTTATGGACAACCCGCCACTCTCTCGAACCTCAAGTAAGGCTCCTCGGTGTCAAGAGAGTCAGGCGTATTACCTGTCATGCTTTCCTTGGATAATATTTAACAAAACTAAAATTTCTGAAATGGTGTACCTGGTTTTAGATATGAGGGGAAAGACCGAAGTAGCTGTGTTCCTTCCTGAAAATGTTTAGAAGGAAGGGGGTGAGTTCGACAACTCAGTGAAGAGAAACTTACTATAATGGTTTACTTGAATTTATCTTATATTTAATTTATTTACATTATTTCACACATTCATAGAATCAACAACCGCCCTCCTATCATAGGAGAGATCACGCGTTCATAGAACGGTTCTCGATCGTGCCACTTGTGGACTGGAGCGCCTTTACCATCCACCCTTAAAGAGGAATACTGCCTCTACTCGGAGTTTGTGTGGATATCCAAAATCCGACTCCAAACTCAAATTCTTCCACTATGTCTGCTCAACGGGACGAGATCTCATTCCCCCTACTGCCTCGGTCTCCGTGCGCAGGAAGCACTCGGCTTCACAACCTACTAAACGACGATACTGCCCTTATGTTTCCTATGTCGTCCAACAATCCCTAGGTCCCATCACTACCTCATGCCAGGTGTCCTGATGACCCGAACCTCACGGTGCATACACAATCAATAAGTTTTTTAAGTTGTACTTGTTATCTTTGGTTCTCTTGCACAACGGTCTGTCAGCTTGGCTTCGTCCCCACCATGCGTACTGTCCCAACAAGTTCGACGACCTAGCTTCGATAGAGTAGCGGTTCGGCCCAACAAGCTCAACAACTCAGCTTGGCTTAATGGGTATCACATAAGTTCCCATTATTCAAGCATTTTAGCCTCATGTATCACATGTCTATTTTGGACGGGTCCATGCCCGTATCCACCAGCCTTGGGCCCACTAGCATCTCGAGCCTAAGCCTAGAATTAACTCCCAAATATTTTAAGTAGAGTCACCCAATCAGGGGAGGCTAATTCCGAGAAAATAATTTTTCAAATCTTAAACTGTTATTCCAACCGGAATGGACGTAATAGCGGTTCTCACTCACCTGGTTATTTTGGCAGGGTCACAACGGCAGAGTCTAGCCTCGCAGTTCCTCTTCCGAAAGCAGGTGCTCGAATAGTCAGTACCTACATGTCACGGATGTCCTTGTTAGGGTGTTGAACTAAGGAATTGTACTTCTTGGCATATTTGCGTATAAGCCTTCATATTTGGCCTTAATTGCACCTTAGTCCTCGAGGTTTGTGGGTTCATATTTTCCTCCTCAATTGCCCCTTTTTTTCCTTAACTCGACCCCCAAAATTTCTAATTATCCCTTCGGTTCTTCAATTTTAACAACACTGCCCTTGGTTTCCTTTATTTTTTTAAAACTGTTATTTAGTCCCAAAATTTTTAAAATTACAATTTGACCCCAACCTTTCAAATTATACAACTTAGTCCTCCATTTGATTCAATTTGTCCAACGGACCCTTAATTGGAAGGAAATTACATAAAAAGATCCTCAATTTGATCAAATCGCCACTTGGTCTCTAATTTTCGAAAAATCCTCAATTTGCCCAACCTTTTCAAAAATTACATTTTGGTCCCCAAACTTTTCAAAATTTCTATTTGGCCCCAAATTTGTCCAATTTGCCCAATTTACCCTCAATTAGGGTGAATTTCATGAAAATACCCTCAATTTTATGAAATTTCTGTTCAGCCCTTCAATTTTTAAAAATTGCACAAAAGTCCCCTAAAATCCCCAAATTGGCCTCCACCTTCTTCCCCAATTTGAGCATATGATACTTCGGATCTTACCTCATCCAATTGGCAGCCTGTAAGTCATTGTTTTCTTCAATTCTTGCTTCTAATCACCTCCTACAACTCCCCTTGATCATCCTGCATTTCGAATTTCAGAATTTGATTAAGTTTCGTGCCCTGTCGGAGCTCCGCCGGAAAAGTTACAGTAGATAGAGAAAGTTTGCATTTCTTACCGACAGAGAGACGGTGGTTGGAACTTGGGGTGGGGGCGGCTAGAGTTAGTAAAGGGGAACCTAGCAAGATTGAGTTATGCTGCAATTCATTGCTACACTACAGGAATTTGAAGAGAGAAATTTCGGTCGGTGCAGCTCTGAAATTCCAAAATTTCGACGAAGGGAGGCGAAATTGAGCTTACCGAGGCCTATAGGGGTGTTGGGGAGGACCTTAGGCAGTTAGTGGTGGCCAAGGTGGGCAGTGGAAGGGTCGATTGGGGTGAGGTGGTGTCGGGCAGGATCTCGCTGTTTCAAGCTCTAAAGCAGCTTTACTGTGCGGTCTCCCTCGCACCTCCCTGAGCAATCCCTAGTTGTTTTGAGAAGGTCTGGAGCTAGAGGATTCTTCCTTAGTTCCAATGCCACCTTTTGGAGCTCTTTTGGTGGAGGTTTCGCCTGTTGTCGGAGCTCTGGTTTGAAACTCGTCAGAAAATTCACTTTTCTTCTTTTTCGATCGATTGTGGGATGTTGAGAACGAATGAGTGGGTGCCCTTTATATAGGAAGGTCGACAACTGCTTGGGCTATCCGCCGGCGTAAAACTCAACCTCTGACGCGGCTCCCGACGACTTGACCGGAGCGATTTTTCGAGTCGCTGGAGACTCGAGATTTTTCGACGACTTTTTCTCTGTCTCTGTTCTTTGCCGTTTCTTCTCTCTTCTTCTTCCTTTTTTTTTTTTCTAGTTTCCCTTTCATCCAGTTGGACGGGTTTTACATTAAGAGTGGTGAAAATGGGTTATGAGAAACCCTTAGAAGTGTCTCGTGACACAAAGTCAAGGATCGAGAAAAAATTGGTTTGAACCGGGTTCAAGCTGTGTGAAGTTACAACCCCGAATTTTTGAGGGGTCAAAACAAATTCAAATATAGTGGTTATTAAATTCATTCAATAGAAAAATGAATATATAATTTTTAGGTATTTTTATTTTTCCAAGAATCGATCGGGAAATAGGTGAACCGAGTGAAAAAACTGCTAAAACGACTAATAAATTCATTAAAAATTGGTTATATATAGTGCAGAGTAAGCGGCGTATAACGCTAGGTTACCGCGCGCGTGGACACGCATACGTGTTATTTTTCTTATTACAACCATATAAATTGTGGTTATTTAATTATCGAATTTTGTTTAGAATTCTCTCTCAACAATCGATTACTCCCAAATTCGACGACTTTACTAATAGAGAGCATAATTTTTACTACATCCGATAACTATCTTATTACCCTAAAAATATGAGAATGTTAACTTTTTATTGCTATATTTTTCAACATTCAACTCTAACTTTACACATGCCGACAATATTGCATAATAAGGTAAATGAACATACAATTTGAAAATTGGATACCTATCATCTCATTAAACAAATTTCATCAGCTAGCAATCAAGTAGATTCGTCATCATATTTTATTTTAGTTTTCATTTAATAGTTTGATTAATTTATTACTATTAATATAAATCTAAAAGGATATGTTTCAATGAGTGGATATTAATATAATTACAATAGCATGTCAAAGTATATCTAAGATTGGAACCTAGACATGCAATTTAAATAATGTTATTTATTTTAATAAAATACTAAGTGCAACTTAAAATCACCTTACATTCATCCATCATCATCTTAACACATAAACACATAAATAGTATATTATGACCATTTGACTCCCATCTTACATGGCCCACAAAAAATAGCATATTCCAAGATGTTATATACAATAATAGATTATGAATATTATCTGATTTTGTAGGCTATATAAATATAGATGAATCAATATTATAAAATTTACACAAATACAATCTTAGTATCACACAAAAATTACATGGTATATGCAATCACATTCATAATGGGTAACATGAAAATGATTCATGTAATAATTAGATAATTACCTAAAATGTATAAATTTTGTTCATTTTCATTATTTTGACATAAATTTTCAGCAGGGGGAGTGGACCCCACTATCTATCTTCTCTCTCCATTCCTTTCTTTATATTACAAAACATAAGATTAATTGTAAATACTATAAAATAATGACTTATTTCCATTATAAGTTTTACAAATAAAAAAGATATTTTTTGAATTAATTGATTTCTGATGTATTTTTAATCAATTTTTGTAGTATAGGTTGTAAAATGATAAATTATAATAATTATATTCATAATTCAAATGTAAAAAAATAATGAACATGAATCTATTCTTATTATAGTAAATACATAAAAAAATTAAAATAGTATAGTATATGCTATACTCATGAACATGAATCTATACTCATGTCTGAGGTGTTCTCCCCCTCCTTCTGGTGGGTGGCCTCAAGGCCCCAAGTTTATTTTATTTATGTATTGGTCCAGGCATAATAAAATAAGTTCAAAATTGATCTTAATTATTAATAACCGGTACTGATTAAAAAAATTAATAACTCCAGAGCATATTCCGTTAAAACAGCCGCCGGATTCCCGACGGCCTACCTCCTCGCGTGGTTGGTGAATTGGGGGATGCATAAATTTACTATATCATATATGTTTTGCAGTTTCGCCCCTATTTGAAAAACAATCGATGAATGGTAGGCCGCTTCGAATTATGACATAATATGAGGGCTCCTATGATAAATCGATCATAAGTTATTTATGGGACTTACGCTGAAATTATTGGGTATTTTGTGAATATTATTTATATTTAATTAAAATTTTAAATCGAATAATAGTGGTATTTCAAAATTTTATAAATTTATAATTTTTTTTATTTTATTTAATGTAATATTATTATTTTAACAATTTATACACAGAAGGCACTGGAAATAATTTATTTTTATTTTACTAAATAAAAGAAAGGAATTATTGGGAACAAAAAAGAGAACCTTCACGTCACTTTCTAGTATGTTTCTGTTAGCTCATGGAATTCCGGCAATGACGACTGCTCCAAACTAACTAAAAAGCTGTCGAATTTCTTCTGTTTCTCCCTCCTATCATTATTTTTCCATTATTGTAAATACCGTTCTCCACAAACCTTCAAATCTCACCTCTGGAGTTTCCTTCCTTCCACCAACTTCCCATTCAACGCCCTTCCAGCTCACCCCCACCGAGATCGAGATCTTCACGTCTCCCCCCTTCCATTTGCATTTTTTTGTGAACCCATGTCCTTCTGACATTGGCATTTGACTTTCGTTCGTGGGCGTAGGGTTTCTTGGTGGTCGAAGCTGATTTCTCCCAACCCGAGTTCTCTCCGTTTTTCTCTCAGGTATGCGTTCGAGCACATACAGATTTCAGTCGTGGTGGTTTCCTGATTTTGAAGGCGCGTGTTTGTTTTTTCGTGGAGGGAATCAAGTGAGGACTTGAATCGAAGTGGGAGTGTTGAATTTGAAATACAATTGTAATAGGGAGTTTGTCCGAATGTTTCTTTTCATGAGGAAAGTTTGGCCAAAAGTTTCAGCTCATGGGACAACTGAGCATGGATATCTCATGTTGTGAGTGTTGTTCAGTTGACATATTTCTCATGAGTTTCTGATGCTCCAGTCTTAGCTTTGAGAGGAAGACCAGCTAGTCACAAGAACGAGACCAAGTATCATCATTTTGTCATCTTGCTTAAATGTTTATGTCATGTTTGAGTTTTGATCTTGCTCGTTTTGACCCATTCACCCCAGATGGTTCCTTGTTATGTCTTTATCTTTCTGGTGAATTGCATGAGATATGATATATCAGTTAAAAGGGATAAACTGGTGGATTACTTTTGAATGATTTGAGGCTGAATATTTCCTTCTTTTCGCCGAAAAATAATTTTTTTATAAGGTAATAAAATCTGGTTATGAAATTAGCTCACAAGACTCACTGACTGCTTGCCATAAGTTAGAGTCTTGCAGATTATGAGGCCAGTTGGACTAGCTTGAAGGCGTGATCTGGTACTGGCTTTAAGGATTGAGTTTGGATAAGTTTCACCATGCGTCTGCAGCTAGATTCCAGTATTCCTATGATCCTGAAGGAGATTGGTTAGGCTCAGGCAGATACCTTCCCATCAAAGAGGCCTCCATGAAGCAACTGATAAATGATGAGAAGTGGAGAAGGCCAAGTAGCCAAAGAAATGGACCAAGCGTGGTGGCTCGGTTGATGGGGATAGATGCACTGCATATGGAGTCCAAATCGAGGATTCACACTGCTCATGTAGAAAGAGGACCCACAAGGACTCATACTTCTTACTATGAGAAGAATCTCAGGAGCCCAATCATTCATAGCTACTCTAACTCTAGCTTCTTGGAGCGTGAATTTAACCATGTTTATGACCATACAGACTTGAAACCAAGGCGCCGTGAGCATCCACAAGAAGAGGAGCTGCAGAAGTTCAAGAAAGAATTCGAAGCGTGGCAAGCAGTAATGTCTAAGGAACAGTCGAGATGTGAAGAAATGGAGACGGCTTCCATAAGGGCCATCAAGAAGAAATATGTAGAACTAAACGGTCGTCTGGATAAAGTGAACTCATATGGGAAAAATGGTTTGTCTAGTTATGAGGAAAAATCAGATTATGCTGTTGAGAGGATGGAGTTTACTTCACTGCCTTGTGGGAATAGATATGGACAAAATGGAAAGGTCCCTACTACAATTGTTGTATTGAAGCCTGGGCCTGAGATGGTTTGGAGCAGCGAGGACTCACGGTCGACCTTCTCAGGATGTTCCGAAGATCCGGGAAGAATGGAAGATTTCCTTGAGGAGGTTAAGGAGAGGCTGAAACATGAGCTCCAGGGCAGGATCCTTCAAAAGGGCCCTGTTATGTGCGAAAACGGAAGAGTAGGCACCATCGTCATCAACAAGGAGTCAGAAGATCCAAAAAGAATTGTGAAACAGACATCTTATCAGAGCAATGTTACTGTGACAAGGGAGCCAGAGTTGGGGTCTAATCTAGTCCAATCAGAATCTACAAGATTGCAAAAGGGTGATATTCGGCTGAAAGAGATGGGCACTCCAGAGTTCATACATAGGGACCTGAGAAAGTTCCTAGCAAAAAGATTGAAGAATGTTCTGAGGAGAGAATCGGACATAAATATTCCAATCGGTGTCAATGATAACCTTTCCAGATCAAGTTTACTGGATGAAATTGTTGAAAACGGAGGAGAAATTCATACTAGAGAGAGTGAACCTTCACCCCCCAACAGCCTTGTATGCTCCCTTTCCGTCCCAACGACAGGAGCTTCCTTTGGGGAGCTCCTTCTTGAGGACCACCATGTCATCATGGGTGCCCACAGCATGAGAAAGCACGATCACTCTAAGACAAAGAAAGGGAGGAAAGAAAAGGAGAGATCTAGTCTCAGGGAAAAAGTACACAACCTCGGAAGCATTTTCACTCTGAGAGGAAGGCTGTTTAGAAAGAGGGCGCCTTCCATGGCTGATTTGAGCACTTGTGAGGCAAGCTTCATGAAGGATGTCTTGAATGGGCCAACGGTTATTTCAGACTCTGAAGAAAGATATGTAAGATTCTATTGCTTTTTGTTGTTTCTGTGTTTTTCCAATGGATGATACTTATCCTCCATAAGTTTACATGATTTCTAGTGGCAGGAGAATTCAGCAGAAGTGCCACCCAGTCCTGCATCAGCGTGTAGTAGTAATAGTAATAGTAATACCCCGGAAGAGTTTTGGAGAGCAAGCAATGATCTTAGTCTTGTGCCATCTCCAGAAGCGACTTCCCAAGAAGAAGCTGATGAAATCCATGTCATTAGAGAGATTACTCCTGCATGTAATGGTACGAAATGACAATCTTTCTATTCTTAGTCTATGTTGTTATGCCTATCACAACCTCACGTTTGTACATATTAGATAACAACCCTTCATTCAGATACCTTGAAAGTATCATGTGAAGTTTTTCAAAGTTTTTTCCACCTTCAATGAAAAATGGGAAACTGAGCTCTTTTCACCTGCCTTCCTACAGTGACCATTCTAGCACCGTGTGTAGGTGTTTCTTTTTGTTGTTTAATACCTCCCTGCTGGGTTTATTTTTCAGTACCTCAGATGCAACTGATCGCTCAAACAACCTCCGAGAGGCCCGTGGAAGATGGCAGAAGAGAACACAAGCTTAGTGAATCTAAACTGCCCGAGCTAGAGGATGGCATTGCTGATTATGTAAGAGCTCTGCTTGTTGCTTCAGGTTTATATGATGGGATATACGATCCTTGCATGTCAGGGATGGAGCCACTTGCAAGGCCCATTACCTCATCTGTCTACGAAGAAGTCGAGGAGTCTTACAAGCAACATGAAAGGAGGAACGGGTTGGATCGTCATAGTTTAGTAAAGGATGACGACCAAAATGGAATTGAAGTTGACCACAAGCTATTGTACAATTTATCCAACGAAGCACTCTCTAACATGCTTGGGCTGCCCTCATTCTCCTCCTCCAGATTCAAGGAAAAGATGTCAGATCCTTCTGATCTTCCACATCTTCAGGGGCATAAACTCATGGATTCATTATGGAGATTTATTCATCCGCTGGTATACCCTCTGGGAGATGACTTGATGCACAACTCCCTTGATTCCATAGTGGCAAGGGACCTGGAATCTGGCCCATGGTTCCTTCTACTAGGCAAGCATGCTGACACCATTGGGTCATATATAGAAGGTTCAATTCTGAGCGACCTCATCATTGAATTTCTTGGGGATATCAAGTTATTAGATGATGGATGCAAGTAGCTCATCTATAATGTACAACATAGAGGTCATTTGACCATTGAAACGCTCTTATCCAACTAATAAGGGATTATGTAGGTTCATTTCTCCTAACAAGATATGGAATTAAAGTAAGCAGTCAAATTGTTATAACCAGAACATGGTAGCCTATTTGAGTGATAGTTGATGATTTGAATCATGTTTATGCATAGTATATGGTTTCCTAATATATTTAGCCATTTAGTAATTTAAGATTTTAGCCTCAATTTTTTCCATGAATTGGTCATATATTTACCAAAAAAAGGATAAACCTAGGAATGTCCTTTCTCTTAATATTTTTTTTTCTGTTGCTTGGGTTGTTCACGTGGGATTGGATTGTGGAATAAAGACTTAGACATGAACATGATACTGCGAGACATATGGGTGGAGAAAAATGTTTTGATTTCCTTTTCTTCTTTTTTAAGGGAGTAGAATCTACGGGCCGTTGACTCTATCACATGTACCGGAGTCAGCATTGCCGCCTATGGCGCATTGAATAGCGGGGGATGGGATTTTTTTTCTGGATAAAGGATAAAATTGAAACATGTTTGGACGAATGCATTTGGAAGGTCACATGACACTCCACTAATTTTAAAATGTTTAAAATATTAAATAAAATTATAAATATTTATTAATATATTAATGTGACGGAAGAGAATCCGTCTTGTCCAAGTTTAGTTTCATATGGGAAAATGAACATTCTCTACACATTTCCAGCAAACAAACATGCAGATGGTGTCAGAGCAGCGGTCCGTGACAGAGTTTATTTGAGGAGAGATTAGGCAGCGAGGCGTGTAGGCAAGTAATCTCTCTCTCCTCTTCCCTCCTTTGTCGTCTTCTCAATTCTCATCTCTCTCCTCACCGACTTTCCCTTTTTCACCTTCCTTTTCTTTCTTTCTTCCAAAACGCCTTCCGCTAATAGAGCGAGAAGATATTCTTTCTTTTCTCTCTCCCTTTCTCCGTTCCTTGGTCTTCTAGTGGCCGAAGATGATGGAGTGGGAGCAGCAGCAGCAAGTGAACGGGAGCGCCCAGCAAGATGACTGCGCGCACGGCAATGGAGTGCCTTATGTTAAGGTGATGACGGACGAGCAGCTTGAGATCCTGCGGAAGCAGATTGCCATTTACGCTTCCATCTGCGACCAGCTCGTCGAGATGCACCGAACCCTCACCGCCCAGCAAGATCTGGCCGGTAGTGCTCTCATTCTCTCTCTCTCTCTCTCTCATTCATAGTTAAAGTGCTGCTTTAGGTTACTCATCCTTTGTTCGTATTCGCATGTATTCTTGCGCTGGGGTCACTCATGTCAATTTCGTACTATCACGCAATCGTTTCTCTGGGCATGATCTGTCGTAATTGTCCTGGTTTGAGCCATCACGCAATCAGAATTGTCATTTTTCCATATCTTGATTGCATATTAACTTATTTTGCTCGGACATTCTGCAGTCTCCAGGCTGCGGAAGGAAGAACGAGACTGGACTATGCTTTATTATAAATGCTCACCATATTTCAACTCCATTAATGTTGACTCTCATATTTTGCTTCTATTCGTACCTCTACTTTGACGATGGCTGTTATTAAGTAGGGTGGATTTCATTTGCTCAATGCTTGCTATCTTTTGTTTGTATAGTCTTATTTTATCGTTGAACATATTCAAAGCTTGGTCACTTACATTGTTCCTGAATAAAGAAAAGGAAGTCGATGGTTTTTTAGCTATTCCCTTGATGACCTACCTGTATTATTCTGCTCTGTATAGATCTCTAACGATGTTGATGTTTAACCAATAGCTATGCCAATTTTTTTTCTGACATTGCCTAGTTCATGATTCCCCCCCCCCCCCCCCCAGGAGTTACTGGACCAGGCAAAATTCTCTCCTTTTACTTCAGATCAGTACAATTTACTATTTCTGTATCTCATCTGTTTTCCATTTGGCGGAGAAAAACTTCATGAGATTATCACTTTTATACTTGATGCCATCATGAAACTCAGAACTTGCCTTCATGTTGGTGCTGATGTATCTAAACTTTTGGAGAATAGCAGCGGCAGATGTCAATGCTGGTTAATGGATCTAGCTTATTTTGAAAGTCTGTATGTTCAATTGTTCAAGTTTTGGAGAGTAAATGATTATAATATTTTTCTGCAGATAAAAATTTATTGTTGGGTGGCTTAGAATCTTATAGCTTTAAAAGAATGGTGGTTGAGACAGGGCCAAGCTCAACATTTTCCTTGTAAAACTAGAATATAATGTATTTAGCAAAGGGTTCTTCTCTCTTTCATGATTTTCCAAATGGTGAACCTCATTTGGATGACTAGTTCTTTGTAATTTTTGTGATTTAGTATTTCAAGAATTCTTTGTTGTCCTGAGATTCAACGCCATTAGAGTTATTGTTGTTGAAGCTTGTCCAGAAGTATGTATACCTTCACTGCGAAGCATATTACCTTTAAGGGGGTGTGATGCTGCAAAAGATGTGCAAAACTGGTTGATTGGCCTTATAATCTTTTGATGGTTCAATCTTGCTATGAGTTGGCTGCTTATGCTGGGTGTCTTTGGAGCTCATAGTTGTGGCCATTTTTCAGGAGTTGGTCTTGGGAACTTGTACTGTGATTCATTGGTGAGTGCTGCTGGGCACAAAATTACTGCTAGGCAGCGATGGACTCCAACACCTGTGCAGCTCCAAATTCTAGAACGCATCTTTAATCAAGGAAATGGGACTCCCAGCAAGCAAAAGATCAAAGATATTGCTTCTGAGTTGAGCCAGCATGGTCAAATTTCTGAGTCTAATGTCTACAATTGGTTCCAGAACAGGCGAGCACGATCAAAAAGGAAGCTACAGAATGCAACCTCTAGTAATGCTGAATCTGAGGTGGAGACTGAGGTTGAGTCGAGGTCGCCAAAGGATGAAAAGGAAAACCAAGAAAACATTCATTCTCAGCAAATTGAGTCTCCTATGATGGCTAACTTGTCCTTCCACAGCCCTGTGAGTAGCTCCGAGCTGCAGTTTGTAGGCTCACCAATTACAAAAGTTGAGAGCATGTTCCTTTCAGGTGGTGGTTCAATACCTGGAAGCCAGAACTTGGGTCAGATATCTTTCTATAATGGAATCCTATCAGACTCAGGTATCTTTCTATATACGTCTTATAACTTATTTTTATCTCATTTTGTCAAGATTTCAACAATGAAGATATCAACTCCAAAAATTGATTTTGGGATGTGTAACTCCCTAGAGATATCATTTTTAATTAAGCTGATGGAGCTTTGTCTGCGCTCTAGTCATTCTAGTCTGTATTATCCCATTTTGGTTTTTACCATATTAAATCAACTGGGTCAGTGTTGCATTATCCTGCTTGACGATGGTCGTTAGGATCATCAGTAATACATGTTTATGAATGGAATTTCTGTGGATGCCACCATGTTGTATGGGTACTATGGGATATTACCTCACTGGTCATCTGTTACTGGTTATCATTTTAGCTCTTCTCGATCAACATATTGATGATTTGAGCCTTCTGGTACACTGAAGTGGCTAGGGAACATGATGGAATATAATTAACTGGATGGATGGATGCATTAGAACTGAAATTTCTTTTATCCAAGCATGTGCCATGCTACATTTGTTCAGAATGCTCCATCTCTGCGGTGCTTAATGTCAGTGCTTTCCTGTGCAGAAAACGAACACTTGAATGGGAAGATGGAATTTCAAGGAGGTTATAATCTGTATTAGAATCCCCAAAGACTATACAGCAAACAAAGTAAAAAAGGTGCCTCCCTACCAAGAATTTCTTATCTCAAGCAGAATCAGTATATATCACAGGGGATTTGCGTCAACACGGGAGCCTTGAGAAGGTTTGAACGGAGTGGTAATCTGTGGCTTATTTGACGTTCTCTTGTTAATATCCCTGACTTTGCCAATTAACCTGCTCAGAAGTATTCTCTTCTTTTCTGGGCTGCCTATGAATTTCTAGCCAGAAAAAACTCATGGTCGATAGCTGAACTGTTTTGCGATGATTTTTCATCTCTACCAATGACAGTCACCCATAACAACTCATGTTCATCTTTTATCAAATAGTTAAATGGCCATATCTTGATATTGTCTTATTGAGTATTGGTTTATGTACATTGAGCAAAAACAATAAAAAAGCTAAAAAATCTCTGTGCGGGACCTGCGGATATTGACCACTGACAATTCTGCAATTGTCCTAATACAAATAACCATAAAACACACTACCAGAGAAATTTGGATCTTGCCTGAAATAAGCTATTCCCATTTCTCAACATGATTCTTAGGCCAAGAAGTAGATGGAATTATCAAAATCAAATCAATCAGATTATTGTATGTGTCATAGTTTGATTCCCTCACAAAATAATCACTTTACAACTGTGTTAATATCACCAAAATTAATGCAAAACCAGGGACCCGGAAGAATCTTATTCAGGTTACACACTCAAAAATTCAGATCACATTGTGTGGTGCACAAAAGAATTAGGGGGAGTGGGGTGGTGGATGGTGGTGGTGGTTCAAGTCCAGTATAAGCACCAACAGAACCCTCTTGGAACATCATTTGAATTTCCTTTCCTTCTTTCACTACTTTCCCACCTTTATCTCAAGATTTCTCGCCCCATTTTCCACCTTTGGAATACCGAACCTTTACTTGTCTATATCTGGGCTGGCGATTTTCCCATTGCAAGCCATGGGTGCTGTAGGCACTGCTGGGCAGTGGGCCGCTTCTCAGGTGCAAAGTCAAGGAGTGGGACTAGGAATTCAGCAAACGGGCGGGCATCATCCTCAGTAAACTTGTACTTGTCCACAAGCAACTGGTCAAGCGGCCGAAACTTGAGCCTTCGGATCCTCTTCAGGTCTCCATACTTGTCAAAGAAGTCCTTTGATCGAGCACCCCCTGTGGCAATCTGCACACCATAATTATGGTGGACAATAAGAAATCAGATCGTGTAGATTTCTTTAACAAGAAAGATGAGAGTCTTTGCAGACCATGCTCTCATCTACTGTAATATTATTGGTTGTTATCCAGGAGTCAACAATATTTTCTAGTCTGTATACAGCACCATGAACCACAAAAAATATGAGCAGGTACGAATCTCTGCAGTCATAAGCTAACCTTTCTTGGGATCTTTCCAAGGAGCTCCATCATAAGGGCGAGATGATCCTGAAAGACCGACCAATTAGCATTTAGAACAATCTGACTCTTACTAGTTATTAAAAGGAACAAGGCCTTGCAACCAACAAATAAATTATAGCTATAGACAGCTGCCAAAATCTCATGTACATTAACATAAAATCAATATAAAGATAGCATTGCAGAATTCATGAGTTTTTGTAGGTGTAATGGTTATCGTATTATGTAAATTCTAGGAAATTGCAAAATTAAAACCCTTATATATAACATCCTATCTTTAGCTGTGTTATTAGGTTCATATTTCCTGGATATGGTTCATGATAAAAATGGGATGTCACTTCTAAATGCAGAAAACATATCATGAAAGAGATTTTGGATGCTTCAAGAGATCCAAAATGGTTGGTTAGTGAAGAATAGGTCTGATCTTCATGCAGCACAACAAGTCTATCTAGTAAAGAAAGAAAAGAAAAGAAAAAGGATCATATGATTGAGGACTCCCTCTTGTAAAATGATAATTTCTCCAACAGCCTTGCAGGAATATTACATGTCATCAAGAATTTAGAGAATGTCATACGAGGCAAAACAAAAATCTTACCTCATCCTCACTGAACCCTTGCCCTTCCTTGGGAGTGAGCATCATATCTCCTGTGGCAAGCTCAAAAGCAATGCAAGCGAATGACCATATATCCACAGAGGATGTATATCCAGATTGCAGAATTACCTCAGGAGCCCTATATTGCCTTGTTTGTATCTCCTCTGCAAATGGCTTATCTGCCCAGCATGCATTACCGAAATCAACAATCTTGCACTGCACATTTATACCCTCCATGCTCTTCCCTGGCTTTGGTATAGTCCCTCCCATTGGGGATCTGGTCTCTGATATCTTAGCGGCCGCTCTACGGGCCCTTCTCTTTAGCTTCTTCTCTATGATGCTCATTGTGACCCCAGTATAAGTGTTGCCTTCAGGTCTTTCCAGAATTGGAGGAGCCCCCGACCTTAATGGGTCCTTGGCAGGGTCAATAGTGGTAGCAAGAAGAATATTCTCAGGCTTCAGATCACTATGAATTATACCAAGTTCCCTGTGAAGGTAATCCAGTCCCATCAAAATGCATCTGCAGATTTCTCGTACTTTGCACAATTCTAGGCCCTTGTAGCGGTTGTATTTTATCAGCCGAAGTAAGCTATCCCCAAGAAATTCGAGAACCATGCATAGATGTTGTCCATTGGGGCCTGCGTGCTTAAAGTTGTCTATTAATCGCACAACACATCGAGAATCTGATGGGTCCCCATCAGAAATTGCTGATAGTACCTCAATCTCGTGAATGGCTGCCTGCGCAAATTGAGCCGCACTTTTTTGGATCTTAAGTGCCACATATTTCTGGAAAGGAAAGCAAGTCAAGAATGAGCAACAAAGTACAGTCAATAGAACATAAAAGAAGTATTCCCCAAAACCAGCTTTAAGACAAGAACAAGCACAAAAGTTCTCCATCCTTGTGAGGTACATTCGTCTCTCTACATCAAACAAAATAGATAGCTGTCCCACGAAATCAGTCTCTTGAACTTTAAACTAAACTTCACAACTTAAATGATAAAGAATTACTATTTGGGGCATTATTGCTTGAGAGACAATTGCACCTATGAAAAAAACCATACTTGAGAGAACACAATCCATATAAGCCATTTGTTGCTTCAAGATGTATTGTCAGAGACTTTCTACGAGATCCACCAATATAACAAAAGCCTCCTAAAGATACAAATCCATAACCATGTATCTTGATTAGGAAGGCAAGAAACTACACCAAAGCGGAAGAAGATATTTTCCCGACGTACACATTAGCCAGAAGCAATTAGCCCTTACCCAAATGAAGAATTCGCACTGGAGAGAAAATTTTCTAGGATGTAAACTAAACGCATCTCTCCGAATATCTTAGAAAGATACAACTAATCAGATTACCAAATTCATAAGAAGCCATTTTTACGAAGAACCGACGAGACAGTTCATAGAGACGATCCAAAATCTGACAGGAGTTAATGTGCAGATGTGAAGGTCGAGATCTTTAGCGGGAAAAATCACATGATCAAAGAGTAAATAACCGGAACCAACAAGTCCCAATTTACGAATACAAACCTAATACGAGAAAATGATAATAGCCGCCTAATGGTCGTAGCACGCACACATGATCCCCATCGGAAATGGTCATCAACAGCAAATTACCGGTCGTAAAATGAAGTACTCATGATCCAGCAGCTTCATCAGATAGATGCACGATGAATATCTAAGATCGATCGAGAGATAGGGAAGGAGGAAACAGGACATACAGAGGATTGAGTATCGAAAGCGAGCCAAACCGTGGAGAACTGACCCCAGCCCAGCTTCTTCTGGGCGATGTACCTGCCGCCGGCGAACGGATCCCCAATCCTGACCGCGTGGTACCCTCCCTTCCTGTAGGAGTCGATTCCTTCGTCGTCCTCAGACCCGGAAGATGACGAGCACGACATGGTTGCCTTGATCCGCGCCGCCCTGCTTCACCACTTCCCAATCAGGTTAACTTCTGAATCCGTACGTCCTCTTATTGATGGTGTGTTGATCGGAATATGATTGATGAAGAGGCGCGAGGGAGGAAGCTTCTTCTTTGGGTTTCCTTGCGTTTTGATCTTTATATGGAAAGGGAGCGTGAGACAGGAAGACAGAGATGAGGGAAGCGTCTTGTGGTTGATTTTTTTCTAAATTATTAAGTTTACTTAGATTAGGTAATTACCAATTAATTCTTCCATTTCCATTCACCCGCCAAGTCCAGGCAAACGTGTTTGATCCGCTGTCGTTTTTTCTTTGGATAGTATTAGCTAGAACACTCACTTCCCTTACTAAGTTTGATGGTTATAAAATTAAAAGTACCCGTGAAAATTAAAATTAATACATATATATATATATATTAGGAAAAAATATTTTGATAAAGTTATATCTAAGCAATGGTATCTTTAGATGCGTGAACTTAATTTATATATATAATTTTAACTATAATAAGTATATATAATTTAATAAGGTTTAACTACAATATGACCGAATTACTCTATTCATTATATTATATTATATTAAATAAAAGTATCAATGATGCTTGAAAAATTCCAATTTGGTTTGTTTTTAATGAGGTTGAGTAATAAAATAAATATTTTTGGTGGACAAAAAACCTTGGTAAAATTTAATAGGTGGATATTCAAATAATATTATATTAAATTATTTTTCTCCTAATATTATATAAGTGGGAAAATACACGGTCATTTAAATATAAATAAAATGTTTAATATCCACACATGCACTAAACATGAGCTGTAAATTTTAGATTTTATATATTATTTTCATTATTTTAAATTTTAAAATAGGTTATCATTATAGATTACTTTATAAGTAACATTAATGTAGTCCAAAAAATACACTAATAATTAAATAGCTCAAATCAAAATCAATTTAATGTTGGTAAATATCATGTTGAGCCTTTCTAGAATGGTTCTTAATTTTTAGCATAAATGTGGTTCTTCCATCATAAATTTTAGAATGGTCCTTTAAATTTTTTTGTACCAAATGTGTATTTTATTCATCAAGACAAGACAACCTGAGCAAAGACAAAACATATACTCTTAAAAAAAAATATAACACCATTTAAGTGCAGTTATTGCCGGAGAAGAAAGCAATATCCATATATCAACTTACTAAATAAATGGAGAATAAATAATATCCATATATCAATTTACTAAATAAATTGAGAATAAATAACAAAAGGCTTTTGGTCAAATTTGAAAAGATTAAATTTTATAAGACAAAAGATTAAATTATAAAAATAAATTAAAAAAATATTACATTTAATTCAGACTTACAATAATTCACTAAATAATATATTATTATGAAAACTTGTCCAAAATGAAAAATAAAAATTTAGGAAAAAATACTCACCTAAAAGGTGGGGGTAAATATGTAGTTGAAAGTAGAAAATTGAAATAATTTATACTAAAATTATTTACGTATAAATAGTAAAAGGTGGATAATAAAATTACTAGTTATTGAACATATAAACAATACACTTAAAACAAGGAACCATGTTTAGTAATAATATAATAGTTAACATGATAACTTTTATCGATATATAATTAGTTATATAATATGAAATAATATTTTATGAATGAGTATACAAACATTCAATAATATGAGAGAATAATCTTGGAATAACACAATCAAGATCACTGGATAAAAAGATAATCATTTTTTTAAAAAATAACTAGTTATAACCTTAATGAATATATATTATAACACTATTGAAAAAAGAGTAATAATTTTATAAAATTAAGAGTGGGATTAGAAACACAAAGTATTAAATAAGTACTACCCAAAATGTACTATCAATAAAAAAAAAGAGTAACATAAATGACTAATATTCTTTAAATAAGTTATTATGTTGACAAAAAAATTCACTATAGAAACATGGATAATGATCCGTTGCTTGTATATATGGCCAATGAGAAAGTAACCATAAATAAAAGATGGACCGGAGCTTATGAAAGGATGGGAAACCCATTTTACAAAATTTTTGAGAATAAAATTTCTAATAAGGTAATTGTAATACTATATTTTAGTAATCCGAAAATTTTGATTTAAATTTGAGGAAGTATACTTAATTTTTAAATTAGCTTGATTCAAGTGGAATTATATCTAAATTAGAACAATTCAATTTTAGTTATTGAATAAGATGGATAAGAATTAAGTCAACTAAATTAATATAAAAAGATCAGTATAAATTAGAAGATTAAATAATTTTTAAATATTGTCAATTTAAAATATATATATATAGACATATACATATAAAATAAAAATTTAGAGGAAAAACATGTTAAATTTTGACTCTGTCAAACATTACTCTTCCAGAATAATTACTGTCATAATATAAAAGTTATGGGCTAATTATAATATGACAGAAAGCCCAAATTGAAGGCTACCCGCATTGGACCCTAAAGAGACAACTCATCTCAAAACACAATATATAACCTAGCAAGTACAATAAAATCTCAATTAAAACAAGTCCACCGAAGTGGGTCACTCTATATGTCAAACACTTAACATGATGCCACTGCCTATAAACAGGACTAGAGGAAGACTTCCCCAAAGCACCAATGTGGACTGAAGCTTACATGTCTTGTGCCGGGAAACAACGAAACCAATGGATCATGCAATTATATATATATATATATATTAACTAGTAAGGATTCCCACATTTTAATAATTCAAAGATCAATTCTAAACTATTAATAAAAAAATTCATAGGAATAACTTGACTGCTTGGAAATGAAACAACAAGATATGTGATCTTGGAAAACATGAGGTAGGTTTCATGTAAATAATAATTACACTTGGGCTTAGTAATCTATACCTACACAAAAAATACAAAAAAACTAATTACTTAGCAAGGAAACGAGGGGCATTGATATACTAGAGAACTTGCATGTTTTCTTGAAATGAGTAGGAAGAAACAACTAACCTCGGTATTCAGGTAATAAGTGGCTCAATTCCTTAGTTAGCACTAAAAGATAGCTCCGAGAAGAGACCATCACATGTACCTACAAATAAGGAATGATATTACTATTTGAAACATTAGACTGAAATGAAAATTAGATTGGCGTTATACTAATCTACTAGACTGAACTTTTAGTTTCTAACCCAATACTAATGAACCTATGAAGATGCCAAGGGAAAACCACATTGCTCGTTCCACTCCCTGCATTAAGTCCAATGTGAGCTAGCTCCTTACCGACCAAAGTCCAAAATGCCATGAGTAATGCTTCCTGCCAAGGATAAGAGTCGGTTATAGGAAATATAAATCAATATATGCAATCAATAAAAAAGAATTAACTAGATTGAGTTAATGAAGGAATGGATGAAAAATTATTCTTATGGCCACCTAAACTCTAAGACTTGCGTATGTTACGATAGAATGTAGTTACTATAAAAGTGGGCACTAAGGACCCTACGGTATACACACAAACATTCATTTTCTGGATATAAAAGAAGTGTCAAAATTTGAAGGGGTACTTAAGCTACAAGTGATAGAAGAAGTTGCTTTCCAAATTGCTTATTTGAGCTAATTTGATGCATCCAAGACAATCACTTCTGAACTTGGCCAAGAGGTGACAATGACCAATCACTAAGTAATGTTCAAAGGGAGAGGATTGATCATCCAAAACAACACCATTCCCTACAACCAACAAGGCTAGACGAATGAACCTGCAATGATTAGACATATATGGGCAATTCAAAAACAAAAACCAAATAATCATCCGTCAGGTTAGACGTCCCTTGTCTCCTATAGTATCTATGGTTGCCTTGCCTAACACTGCCATCCCACCTATAACACCGGAAAATCCCAATTCAATAATCAAATTGAGTTGAACCAGGTAATGAGATCGAATCGGAAAGAAAAAACCTAAACTAGGAAACTAAATTAAACTAGAATGAGTAAAAAGATCGATGAAGAGGCTAATAGGGGTGAAAAGGGGTCATGAGGGACCCTAAGGAGTGTCTCGTTATGATGTTAAGGATTGGAAGAAGCCTAGGAAAGAACAAGCATGAGCTAGGTTTGGGCTGATGGGAGTGTGCCAAACTCCTTATTTTCCTTTAAAATATTTCATTTTCAAATCACGGTTTCCATAACCATTTCTCATCACAATGGTGTGTTATTCACTCAACACACGCACTTCGTCATAAAGGGAATACACATTCGCAAGGCAGCACGTCCACTGCACCCACTTGTGGCGTTGAAGCGATTTTTCTGACCACCTAGATAGAAGCACGTCCACTTCTACCCTAAGAATGAGTAGATGTATGCGACATACGATGCTCAATCCCATAAACAAAACTTCCTGTCTGGATGAGGACAGAGACCTCATCCCGTCCCCACCCCGGTCTCATGCACATGAAGCTATGTCGAGCTTCCAAGACTGTTGGCATGACTAACTGCCCTTATCTCCACCATGTCGTCCAATAGCCTTAGGACACATTACTATCCCTCTTGGGCGTCTTGAAGGCCCCATAACTCAGTGCATGCACAAAACAATAATTTTTCACATAAGCCATTTAATTTGTAGTGCCACTGGTCCAACGGCCCCGAACCTTAACTCAACCTGCAACTGTTTATCTCGACTAGTCCGTCGACCTGTCATGTCGCACTACCGCCAGTCCATCGAGTATGTCGGTCCTGTCTTGGCACCATGGCCAAACAAATCATTCATTTAAATTTTTCATGGCTTAACTCATGTTTGTTTACGAGCTCCTGCTCGTGCCAATCGACCTTGGGCCCATTGTATGAGATTTTCAAAATCGGGCATATTAGCCCCTAAGTTCCAAAATCGAGGACTCCGACCTATCTAAGCTATTTGAGCTCCCGTCAAGAAGGTCTCCCAAAAAGTTTAAGCAGTGACACATAGTGAGGGGAGATCACTTCTAACAAAATTAAACTTTTAGCCGTCCATCACACCAGCCGGGTATGAGGACATCTCCGCTTATAACCAATAAGTGGATTTTCTACTTCCTTCGAGGAAGTTCATCATACCAACCGAGTATGATATACTTACAATCGGTAAGTAGTTTTTTCACATAATTTCCACATCACTCCTTACAGGTGCGATGGTTAAAATACCAGTTAGTAGTGGGTTTTCATTCCTAAGGTGCTTATCATCCCAACCGGGTATGATATAAAAATCCCACTCAAATGTAAATGCAGTGATTTCCTCTTAACCGGTTTCCGTATCCTTGCGAGCTTTATCTTAGGTAGCATTTCCGGTACCTCGTGTTCTTATACGGTATGAACATCCTTGTTCATTATCTTTGGCTTGATAGCCTTAATTCATTAGAATGAATAAAAAAAAATCAAATTTTCAAATATTTACAATTTGGTCCCTAAAGTTCTTTTTCTTTTACTTTAGGCCCCAAATGCCGATTTTTTTCCAAATTGAGTCCCAAAACTTTTAAAATTCACTTTGGGTCCTCAATTTATTCAAAATCACATAAAGGGGTTCAAGTTTCCCAAATTCCCATTTTAGTCCCAAAATTTTCCTAAATTACCACTTTGCCCCTACTTTACAAAAATGGTAAGTTTTGCCCCAAAAATTTCAAAATTTGCCCAATTGGTCCTCCAACATCTTTATCATGCCCAATTGGCCCTCAATTTTATGAAATTGCATTTTAGTCCCTCAAAAATTTTGAAATCCCCAATTTTCCCCCAATTTCAACCTTCTATCTCAACCGAATTTGATTTCATCAAATTGACAGACCAATTGAGTTTAATTGTTGAAATTGAAGTTAGATTGGAGTTCCTACACCTTCATATAATTCAATTGCACTTTCAATCGCACAATTTGATGCTGGAATGAGCTCAAATGGAGATTCACTGAAAAACTAAACGTAGAGAGAGAAAGCTTCGAATGCTTACCGTCAGGGGCACGACGGTCCGAGTTTTCAATCTGGGCAGATAGCTCTCATCTTGAGGTTACTCCTAGGATCAAGAATTGTATCAATTGATGCCGAATTGAGGGAGAATTTAGTCAGTGAAAATCTACTAGTTCTCCCTCTAGCATCGATCAAAATTTACAAAGTGGGGCCAAATTGTCTTACCTTTCTGCACTAATTCAGCCGTAGGAGGGTTGAGAAGGTGTTAGGAGAGTTTGGTTTGGCCTGAGAATGGCTCGAATTGGCTAATTTCAACTCAACAGAAATAGGGCAGCATCAGTCTGCCGGAGCTACTTCACTGTTCAATCACACCGATGCTTCTCGAGCGACCCTCGGAGCAATCAAAGACTACCATCATGTAGTTGACTTCTCCCTGAGTCTAAGGAACCGACCATGCCTTCTTTGGCTCAGAAAGACCCTATATCAGAGCTCTGGTTTGAGATTTGCCGAAAAACTGAGTAGCTGATAGAGAGTGAGGTTTTTCAGGTGTGAATAGGATGAATGGAGATTGACTCTTTATATAGGGAGCTCGGGAACTCGCCGACCGTCTGTTTGGCACCTTTATGACAGTAATTGATTACCTGAAATGTACTCAATGAAAACATTTCCTCTTCGCCAGCGCTGGTTTGATTTTATAGCGAGTGAACAGTACACATCTAAAGGAAGAAAATGACACTGTTTCAGACTGGTCCGAACCGGGTTCAAAGCTTAAACCAGTCGGTTCAGGTCCGATTCGACCGATTTTTTCAAAATTAAAAAATTCTAAATTCACCTAAATTCATTCTCTAACAAGTGGTGGGCTCAATTCTCTAATTTGAATTTTCTAAGCCACCTAGAAAAATGAATTTAGCATCCAATTCAATAGTGGTTCAAAATAGTCCAAACCGGTTTGGATTTGGTTCACTTGAACCGGTTTGGTTTTTCATCTCCAATTCATCCTAAAGTCCTTTTTCATGAATTTTGTGACTATTCAAGTCACTCGAGATTCATAAATTTCCTAGTTTTCTCTTCTCTATTGGTTCCAATTCATAAACTGAGTTAATTCATAAATCAGTTCAATCCAGCTTAGATTCAGTTCACCTGAACTGGTCTAGTTTTTCTCCCAACTTGTCCTAAGGTCCTTTTCCAAAGTTTTTATGAACTCCTTTGGATCACTCGTGTCACGCCCCGAACCGGTTTGGTTAGATCCCCATGATCAACCCGCCACTCTCCGAGTTTATTAAAGGGTTTCCCCTTATTATAAATCATAAAGAGTAAGGCGTCATTTAGACATGCACCATTTCCTAGAATAGCATAATCAAAACTGCATGAAATTTTAAACTTTACATACTTGTCTTACAGGCATCTTAGTTGATGGTCTTTAAGGGTAGGCTTTCCGGGATTTCCTGAAAGGGATATAAGGGAGGGGGTGAGTACAACTACTCAGTGAATGGGTTTTCAAAGGTCTACTTTTAATTTTTAAGAAAAATATTTATATGGAGTGTGCTAAACTCCTTTCTTTTCAAAAATCTCTTCATTTAAAAATTTGGGTTTTTCCATCATTTCTTAGTTACCACGGTGTGTCATCACCCAACACAGATCCTTCATCATGAAGGTTACACACATTCGTAGGTCAATATAACTACTGAACCCACTAGTGGCTTCAGAGCGACTTTACCGGCCACCCGGATAGAAGCATGACCACTTCTACCTTGGGAATGAGTGGATGTATGCGACATCTGACCCTCAATCCTGAAATCACTTCTTCGTGTCCATATGAGGACAGAGACCTCATCCTGCCCCACCCTGGTCTCATGCGCTTGGTGCAACTCCAAATTTCATATAGACACCTGGAACGACAATCTACCCTTATACTCACCGGGTCGTCTAGGGCACTTAGGACACATCACTACCCCTCATGGGCATCTTGATGATCCTGTACTCATAGTGCATGCACAAACAAAGTTTTCTTAAATTACCATGTAATATGTGGTGCCATTTGTCCCAACGGTCCCGACCTTCAACTCAACTTATAATTGTTTGTCTTGACTGGTCCGGAGACCGGTCATATTGCACTGCTACTAGTTGATTGAGTATGTCGGACCTGACTTGGTACCATGACCAAACAATTCACTTATTAAGTTTTAATGGCGCGTGCACACACACACACACACACACATATATATATATATCATGTTCTTTTTACGAGCTCCTGCTCGTGTCCATTGGCCTATGACCCACTGTTCAAGTTTTTAAAAAATAGGGCATATTAGCCCTCAAGTTCCAAAACCAAGGCCCCCGACATATGAGAGCTATTCGAGCTCCCGTCAAGAAGGTATTCCAAATAGTTTAAGCATTGACACACAGTCAGGGGAGAACACTTCCGATAAAATAGGTTTTTATTGTCCATTATACCGACTGTTATAAGGACATCTCCGTTCATAACCGATGAACGGGTTTTCAACTTCCTTCGAGGAAGTCTCATCATACCAACTGGGTATGATCTACTTACAATTAGTAAGTAGTTTTTCTGCAAAAACGGTAAGTTTTGCCCTTCCTTTACAAAAATGGTAAGTTTTACCCCAAAAATTCTAAAATTCCTCAATTGGTCCTCCAACATTATTTTCATTCCCAATTGACCCTCAATTTCATAAAATTGCATTTTGGTCCTTTGAATTTCAAAAATCCCTAATTTCCCCCAATTTTCCCTCCAATTCCAACTCTTTAACATAGCCGAATTTGATTTCATCAAATTGACCGATCAAACCCCTCTAATTGTTGAAATTGAAGTTGAAATTGAGTTTCTCCATGTTCATACGATTCCAGAGAACTTTGAATCGTGAGTTTTAACGCTAGAACGAGCTCAAATGGAGTTTCGCCGGAAAATAGACTATAGAGAGGGAAAGATTTGATTACTCACTGACGAAGGCAAGATAGAATGAGCTTTCAATCTAGGTAGATAGCTCTCCATCCTAGAATCAAGAATCGCATCAATTGATGCCAAATTGGATTAGAATTTCATCATTGAAATTCGGTTGACTCTTTCTAACACCGATCGGAAATTGTAAATGGGAGCCAAATTGGCTTACCTTTCAGTCGTAATTTGGCCGTGGAAGGGTTGAGGAAGTGTTGGGAGGGCTTGATTTGGTCTGAGGAGGGCTCGAAATGGCCGATTTCAACTTGGCCGAAATAGGGTAGCTTCGGTCCGTGGGAGCTGTTTCACTGTTCCATCATACCGACACTTCTCCAGCAATTCTCAGATTGATTGGAGTTTGCTATCTGATAGCTGTCTTCTCCCCAGTTCTAAAGAGCCCGACCTCTCCTTCCAAGTTTAAGACAAATGTTCAAGTCAAAGCTTTGGTTCGAGCTTCACCGGGAAATGGAGCAGTAGAGAGAGAGAGAAGTGTTCAAATGTGAGGAGAATGAATGGGATGACCTATTTATATAGGTGTGAAATCGTGTATTAAATGAGAGTGATTTATTACTAGTATTAATATTGCCATAAATTATTGTTATTAATTCAAATAATTAAAGATATATTAATTTATGGCTATCTATGATAAGGCGTACTCTCGAGCAAGCACGCTTAACTTTAAAGTTTTTATGGATTCTCGTTCACCTGAACTAATTTGGTTTTTTTCTTCTAATTTGTCTTAAGTTTCTTTTCCAAGGTTTAATGAACCCTTTGGATCACCTTGTAAATTTCCAAATTGCTTGTTCCCAAATGATCGGGTTTGTAAACTGGCTCGGTTTTCTTACTCAGTTTGACCGATTCTTTTCCCGATTTTCCTGATCTCAAAAGTGTGGGGTTTACAACTTGGGAGTTGAAAGTTTTCCAAATTGCCCATTTTCTAATGATCGGGTTTGTGAATCAGTTCAGTTTTATCACTCGGTTTGACTGGTTCTTTTCCTAGTTTTCCTTAACTCTAAAGAGCGCGGTTTATACCACCACTTCGAAAAATTAATTCATTCACATATCCACATGCTATGTGTCACGCCCCGACTCGGTTTGGTCGGATCCCCATGAACAACCTGCCACTCTCCCGGTTTATTAAAGGGTTTCCCCTTATTATAATCCGTAAAGAGTAAGACGTCCTTTAAACCTGCACCATTTCCTGGAATAGCATAATTAAAACTGCATGAAATTTTAAACTTTTCATACTTGTCTTATAGGCATCTTAGTTGATTGTCTTTTAGGGTAGGCTTTATGGGATTTCCTGAAAGAGATATAAGGGAGGGAGTGAGTACGACTACTCAGTGAATGGGTTTTTAAAGGTCTACTTTTAACTTTTAAGAAAAACATTTATATGGAGTGTGCCATACACCTTTCTTTTCAAAAATCTCTTCATTTAAAAATTTGAGTTTTTCCATTATTTCTTAGTTACCGGTGTGTCATCACCCAACACACATCCTTTATCATGAAGGTTACACACATTTGTAAGTCAGTATCACTACTAAACCCGCTAGTGGCTTCAGAGCGACTTTTCTTACCACCCGGATAGAAGTACGACCACTTCTACCCTGGGAATGAGTGGATGTACGTGACATCCGACCCACAATCCCGAAATCACTTCTTCGTTTCCGTTTGAGGACAGAGACTTCATCCTGTCCCCACCCCGGTCTCATGTGCTTGGTGCTACTCCAAATTTCGCACAGACACCTGGAACGACGATCTGCCCTTATACTCACCGGGTCGTCCAAGGTCCTTAGGACACATCACTAGCCCTCATGGGCGTCTTGATGATTCTGTACTCATAGTGCATGCACAAAAAATATTTTATTATCAAGCCATGTAATATGTGGTGTGACTGGTCCAATGGCCTCGACTCTCAACTCAACCGGCAGTTGTTTGTCTTGACTGGTCCGTCGACCTGTCATGTCGCACTGCTGCTAGTTGATTGAGCATGTCGGTCCTATCTTGGTACCATGGCCAAAAAATTCACTTTATTAAGTTTTATGGCACATATATCATGTTCATTTACGAGCTCCTACTCGTACCAATTGGCCTTGGGCCCACTATACGAGATTTTAAAAAATCAGGGCATTCTAGCCCTCAAGTTCCAAAACCGAGGCCCCCGGCCTATAAGAGCTATTCGAGCTCCCATCAAAAAGGTCTCCCAAATAGTTTAAGCATTGACACACAGTCAGGGGAGAACACTTCCAACAAAATAGGTTTTTACTGTCCATTATACCGACTAACATAAGGACATCTCCGTTCATAACCGATGAACGGGTTTTCAACTTCCTTCGAGGAAGTCTCATCATACCAACTGAGTATGATCTACTTACAACCGGTAAATAGTTTTTTCGCATAATTTTTATATCACTTTCTCTAAGTGGTGATGATTAAAATACCACTAAACAGTGGGTTTTTATATCGAGTTACTTATCACCCCCTACCGGGTATGATATAAAATTTCCACCCACAACCGGTAAGTGGTTTTTATCTTGAATTTGTACTCATCATCCCAATCGGGTATGATGTTAGTAAACCCACTCACCTGTTAATGCCATGAATTCCAATAGACTGGTTCTTTGTATTAACGCGAGCCTGTCCTTGCTGGCGTTCCCGGAATTTTGCGTTCCTACACGATATGAACAACCTTGTTCATTATTACTCGACATAATAGCCTTCATTCATTTCCAATGAATGAGAAAACCTAAACTTTTAGTTATTTGCAATTAGGTCCCTAAAGTTATTTCTCTTTAACTTTAAGTTCCTAATGTCGATTTTTCCTCAAATTGAGTCCCGTAACTTTTAAAATTTATCCTGGGACCTTAATTTATTCAATTTCACCAAAAAAGGGTTTAATTTCCCAAATTTCCAATTTGTTTCCCAATTTTTTCAAAATTACCATTTTGCCCTTCTTTTACAAAAATGGTAAGTTTTGCCCCAAAAATTCCAAAATTCCTCAATTGGTCCTCCAACATTATTTTCATGCCCAATTGACCCTTAATTTCATAAAATTGTATTTTGGCCCTTTGAATTTCGAAAATCCCCAAAATTTCCCCCAATTTCAACTCTTTAACACTACCGAATTTGATTTTATCAAATTGACCGATCAAACACTTTGAATTATTGAAATTGGAGTTGAAATTGAGTTCCTGCATGTTCATATGATTCTAAGAAACTTTGAATCGCTGATTTTAACGCTGGAACGAGCTTAAACGGAGCTTCACCGGAAAACAGACTATAGAGAGAGAAAGCTTCAATTACTCATAGGTAAAGGCACGACGGTCCGAGCTTTCGATCTGGGCAGATAGGTCTCATCCTGAGGTTTATCCTAGAATCAAGAATTGCATCAATTGATACGGAATTGGACTAGAATTTTGTCATTGAAATTCGGTTGACTCTCTCTCTAGCACCGAGCGAAAATTGTAAAGGAGAGCCGAATTGGCTTACCTTTCGGTCCTAATTCGGCCGTGGAAAGGCTGAGGAAGTGTTGGGAGGGCTTGGTTTGGCCTAAGGAGGGCTTGAAATGGCCGATTTCAGCTTGACCGAAATAGGGCAGCTTCGGTCCGCCGGAGTTGCTTCACTATTCCATCATGTCGGCGCTTCTCCAACGATTCTCGGATTGACTGGAGTTTGCTTATGAATTCTAGTTCACTTGAACCAATTTGGTTTTTATTTTCTAAAGTTTCTTAAATTTCTTTTCCAAGGTTTAATAAACTTTTTAGATCACCCGAAAGTTGTAAATTTCCATATTGCGTGTTCTCAAATGTAAACCGGCTCGATTTTCTTGCTCGGTTTGACCGGTTCTTTTCCTGATTTTTCTTAACTCAAAAGTGTGGGGTTTACACTATGGAATGTGGAAATAAGGCTATGGATATGTAACCGCACAAGTTTAAAATACATCCATATAAATCTTGGATATCCCATTATCATAATTCACTGAGAATTCTCTTTGAAAGCCAGATAACTCCCAACTCTAGTGACTCGAATACCGGAGAATATGGCTCCTCTGTCCGACCATCTCCGATGACAATCTTTGTACCCTTGGAAAGATAAGGACGTCAACTTTTCAATGCCACCTCTTCCAACCCTCTACTTTCCCTTTAAATTTTTTGATGAGATCGTACAATACTTAATGTCACGCCTCGACCCGGTTTGGTCGGATCCTCATGAACAACCTGCCACTCTCCTGGTTCAAGAGGAGTTTCCCCCTTCTTTTACTCAAAAGGAGCCAGACTGTCACGCCCTGACCCGATTTGGTTAGATCCCTGTGAACAACCTACCGCTCTCTTGGTTTACTAAGGATTGCCCCATGTTTATAAACCATGAAGAGTAAGGCGTCCTTTAAATATGCACCTTTCCTGGAATAACATAAATAAAAATTGAATAAAATTTTAAATTGATCATTCCTGTCTTACAGGCGTATTAGGTGGTGGTCTTTGGGGTAAGCTTTCCTGGGTTACATGAAAGGGATACAAGGGAGTGGGTGAGTACAATGACTCAGTGAATGGATTTTCAAAATTTATCTTTTAGGAAAAATATTTGATTTGGAGTGTGCCAGACTCCTTATTCCCTTTTAAAAACCTTTTATTTCAAATTTTAGTTTTTATCACCATTTCTTATTAACCATGGTGTGTCATTACCCAACACACATCCTTCATCATGAAGGTAAAATACACAATTGCAGGCCAGCTCATCCACTAAACCCACTTGTGGCGTGGGAGAGACTTTACCGACTACCTAGATAAAAGCACATCCACTTCTACCCTGAGAATGAGTGGATGTTCGCAACATCTGACCCTCAATCCCATAACAAATCTCCATGTCCGTATGAGGAGAGAGACCTCATCTTGTCTCCACCTCGGTCTCATACGCTTGAAGCTACTCCAAGCTTTGTAAGACTTCTGGTACGACAAACTGCCCTTATATCCACCAGGTCGTCCAGAGCCCTGGGACGCATCACTACCCCTCTTGGGTGTCTTGAAGGCCCCGTAAACATAGTGCATGCACAATCAACAATTTTCACATGATGCCATATAATCTGTGGTGCCACTGGTCCAATGGCTCCGACCCTTAACTCGACCTGCAGCTGTTTGTCTTGATTAGTTCGGAGATCTGTCATGTCGCACTACCGCTAGTTGATTGAGTATGTCGGTCAAGTGTTGGTATAATGGCCATATAATTCATGTTTGTTTACATGCTCCTTGTAAACCCTACTCTTTTGTGTTAAGAAAAATTGAGAAAAGAACTGGTCAAACCGAGTGAGAAATACCAGACCAGTTCACAAACCTAACCATTTGAGGGTTCATAAAGCCTTGGAAAAGAACCTTAAGACAAATTAGAAGAGAAAAACTAGATTGGTTGAGATGAACTCGATCCCATCAGAACATCAAAGTTAAGCGTGCTTGCGTAAGAGTAATGCTAGGATGGGTGACCTATTTTTATGCGAATTTGGTTTAATTAGTATTAACCGTATGCCCTATCATAAATACCCATAATTTAATACCTAAATTAAATTATTAGAATTAATACTAATAAATACCCATCAATTTATGACAACATTACTACTAGTAATAAATCTAATAAATCTCCCCCATTTAATACATAATTTTACACCTATATAAAGAGCTCATCCTCATTAATCCTCCTCACACCTGAACACTTTTTTCTCTCTTTCTTCTGCTCCATTTCCCGTGAAGCTCGAACCAAAGCTTTGACTTGGGCATTTTTCTTAACCTCAGAAGCTACTCAGAAGGATGTGTGTTGGGTGATGACACACCATGACTAATAAGAAATGGTGATAAAATCTAAGATTTGAAATGAAAGCATTTTTGAAAGAAAATAAGGAGTTCAACACACTCCAATACAAATCTTTTTCCTAAAAATTAAAATTTGAAAACCCATTCACTGAGTAGTTGTACTCACCCCCTCCCTTATATCCCTTTCAGGAAATTCTAGAAAGCCTACCCTCAAGACCACTAACTAATACGCCTGTGAGATAGGTATGATAAATTTAAAATGTTATGCGGTTTTGATTTATGTTATTCCTGGAAAGGTGTAGGTTTAAAAGACGTCTTAAACTTTACGATTTGAAAGAGGGGAAACCATTAAATAAACTAGGAGAGTGGCAGGTTGTTCACGGGGATCCGACTAAATTGGGTCGGGGTGTGACACTCCTACTCCTGCCAACTGACGGAGGGCCCACTATTCGAGATTTTCAAAATTGGGCATAACAACCCCCAAGTTCGAAAACCGAGGCCTCTAACCTAACAGAGCTATTCGAGCTCCCGTCAAGAAGGTCTCCTAAAATGTTTAAGCAGTGGCACACAATTAGGGGAGAGCACTCCCGACAAAATACTTTTCAACTATCCATCATACCACTAATTACGTGGATATCTCCACTCATAACCGATGAATGGGTTTTCCACTTCCTTCGAGAAAGTTTCATCATACCAACCAAGTATGATCTACTTATACCGATAAGTAGTTTTTTTGCGTGATTTTCACATCACTCCTCTCACGTGTGATGTTTAAAATACCACTTAGCGGTGGGTTTTCATTTCCGAGGTGCTTACCATCCCAATCGGGTATGATATAATAATCCCACTCACCCATTAATGTAGTGAATTTCTCTCGACTGATTCTTTGTATTCACGCAAGCTTGGCCTTACTGGCGTTCCCAGTGGGCCCATTGGCTGAATGCCCGATTTTGAAAATCTCGTATAATGGGCCCAAGGCTAGTTGGCACAAGCAGGAGCTCGTAAATGAACATGATATATGTGCCATAAAACTTAATAAGTGAATTTTTTGGCCATGGTACCAAGATAGGACCGACATGCTCAGTCAACTAGCGGTAGTGCGACATGACAGGTCGACGGACTAGTTAAGACAAACAACTGCGGGTTGAGTTGAGAGTCGGGGCCGTTGGACTAGTGGCACCACAGATTACATGGAAATATAAGAAAATATTGTTTGTGCATGCACCATGAGTACGAGATCATCAAGACGCCCATGAGGGGTAGTGATGCGTCCTAAGGGCACTGGACGACCTGGTGGCTATAAGGGCAGTTCATCGTTCCAAGTGTCTGTGCAAAATCTGGAGTAGCACGAAGCGCATGAGACCGGGGTGGGGACAGGATGAGGTCTCTGTCCTCATACGGACATGAAGAAGTGATTTCGGGATTGTGGGTAGGATGTCACGTACATCCACTCATTCCCAGGGTAGAAGTGGTCGTACTTCTATCCAGGTGGCAGGAAAAGTCGCTCCGAAGCCACTAGCGGGTTCAGTAGTGATACTGACTTGCGAATGTGTGTAACCTTCATGATGAAGGATGTGTGTTGGGTGATGACACACCGTGGTAACTAAGAAATAATGGAAAAATCCAAATTTTTAAATAATGGGATTTTTGAAAACAAAGGAGTCTGACACACTCCATATAAATGTTTTTCTTAAATGTCAAAAGCTTTTAAAAACCCATTCACTGAGTAGTTGTACTCATCCCCTCCCTTATATCCCTTTCAGGAAATCCCGGAAAGCCTCCCCTTAAAGACTGTCAACTAAGATGCCTGTAAGACTGGTATGTAAAGTTTTAAATTTCATGAAGTTTTGATTATGCTATTCCAAGAAAAAGATGCAGGTTAAAGGACGCTTTACTCTTTACGGTTTACAATAAGGGGAAACCCTTTAATAAACCGGGAGAGTGGCGGGTTGATCACGGGGATCCGACCAAACCGGGTCAGGGCGTGACACCGCCTCTCTCCCGGTTTACTAAGGGTTGCCCCTTGTTTATAAATCGTGAAGAGTAAGGCATCCTTTAAACCTGCACCTTTCCTGGAATAACATAAATCAAAACTGAATAAAATTTTAAACTAATCATACCTGTCTTACAGGCATATTAGTGGTGGTCTTTGGGGTAGACTTTTCGGGGTTACTTGAAAGGGATATAAGGGAGGGGTGAGTACAACGACTCAATGAATGAGTTTTCAAAATTTATCTTTTAGGAAAAATGTTTGATTCGTAGTGTGCCAAACTCCTTATTCTCTTTTAAAAACCTTTAATATCAAATTTCAGTTTTTATCACCATTTCTTATTAACCACGTTGTATCATCACCCAACACACATCCTTCATCATGAAGGTAAAACACACATTCGCAGGCCAGCTCGTCCACTGAACCCACTTGTGGCATCGGAGCGACTTTACCGGCCACCTAGATAGAATCACGTCCACTTCTACCATGAGAATGGGTGGATGTTCACAACATCCGTCCCTCAATCCTGTAACAAATCTCCGTGTCCGTATGAGGATAGAGACCTCATCCTGTCCCCACCCTAGTCTCATGTGCTTGAAGCTACTCCGAGCTTCATAAGACTTCTAGTACAACAAACTAGCCTTATATCCACCAGGTCGTCCAAAGCCCTCAGATGCATCACTACCCCTCTTGGGCATCTTGAAGGTCCCATAAACATCGTGCATGCACAATCAACATTTTTCACATAATGCCATATAATCTGTGGTGCCACTAGTCCAACGGCCCCGACCCTCAACTCGACCTGCAACTATTTGTCTTGACTAGTCCGGAGACCTATCATGTCTCACTACTGCTAGTTGATTGAGTACGTCAGTCCTATCTTGGTACCATAGACAAACAATTCATTTACTTAAGTTTTCATGGTATATATGATGTGAATCCGACTAAAAAGACTACAAATTCACAAGTCCAATCAACCGAACCTACAATGGAGCTGAACAGTTTGTCATACAATTAGATTAATAATAATTTGAGACTGCAAGAGAGCCCAATCATAAGGTTAAGGGCTAAAATATTCAAAGAAGCTTTATATGGGATGATTAAAGAGATTGCAAAAAATTCAAATATAAGCCCAATAGAAGAGCCCAAGTTGATCCCAATAGAAGGTCTAGATTTAATTAATAAGGAGAGATTTATTAATATAATAAATCTTTTAGGATATTAAATGATAATATTAGATATTTAATTAGTTAAGTTTAGATTTTTAAATTAGTTATTAAAATATCCTAGATATGTAGATTAGATATGGATAGCATTTAACCATAATAGATTTTTTTCCTTATTTTTAGGCTATTCAGTTGTTATCTGTGCCTATAAAAGACATACTCCAGGAGGACACACTTTGGAATTTCAATTTTGTGAGTTTTGTCTTCTTTTTTTCTTGAAAGAAAATTTGAACTTATCAGGTATTTTACCTGTGGCGTTCAAGCAATCACCAGGGTTTTCTAAGAGTTCTTCTTAGAGAATTTGGGTGTGGCGTCTACATATCTCATACATTTTTTCTCACATAAACAAGGCATATTCCACCTTTTTGTACTTACGTCGTGAAATTCTTGGGGTCATTGCCATATTTGGTGTAGGGTGTCATTAGAATATTGACGAGATTCACATCAGTTGGTATCAGAGCACACGGTTGTACACGACAAGTTTCATCCTATCTTTTATATCTAGTTCTTTTTTTATCTTCTCCACTAATTGCTTTTCTCTATAAAAAAATAAAAAAGGTCTCATCTTCTTCTATTTATCTTCTTTTTAGTAAGGCTAAAAAAAAGCAAAAGAAAGAGAGCAAAAAAATTTTGTGCCAAAAAAAAGAAAAAAAGAGCAAAAAAGTAAAAAAAAAAAAGAGAGGCACACAAACCTATCTTAATTCTTATTAGAGTATATCTCTATCTGAGATCCTTCTTATTTATTACTTCATTCCATATAAGTTTCTTATTTTCTTATCTATTTAAATTTCATTCTTATTTCTTATCTGACTGAGTCTACTCATACCTCTCACTTAAATTATTTTGGAATTACTTTTTGAAAATCTTATTGATTTGTCTTGATTGTTTCTCAAGTTGAACTGCTTTGTAAAAATGATTTATTTTTAAGTTAAATTAAAATTGAAAGAAGACAAATGAGTGGGAAAAGGCAAGAGTGTTTTTAATCTATCGAGAAAAGCCATTTTAGTGTGAAACACAAGTGCGTGAGTGAAACATGTGAGGGGGAGTTGCGAGGTTCTTTTTTTTTCTACCAATTGGTAGGATCATAAGGCCTAACAATGAGGAAACACTATGAGAGAAGAAGGTTTCATACTTCCCATTCAAAACATACAGTGGAAAGTAATGAATAGTCAAATGAAACATATAGTGAAGTCTGAATTTGAGCCACTTCATACTCGAATAGATCACTTGGAAGAAGGTGTTAGACGATGCTCACATTAACATACTTCCATTGAATGACCATGGAGCATTCAATTTTGATGCTTCAATCCACAAGAACTGGGGGAGTTCAATGATCTCTAAGTTAATTGCAACAACCTCATGCTTAATTCCTTAAATCAACCTAATACTTAGGATAGACCATGGATTGATGATATCTTGGACAACCAACGTGAAAAGTTATTTCATACTCGTTGTTTTATGAAAAATAAGGTTTGTTTTATTATAATAGATGGGGAAAGCTGCACTAACTTTGCTAGCATCGAGCTTGTGAAGTGGCATTGCATACAATGAAGCATCCAAAGCCATATCAAATTTAAAGGCTGAATGATCAACCCAAACTCGAGGTAACCCAACAAGTGATAGTGTCCTTCTCTATTGGGAAATATCATGATGAAGTATTATGTGATATAGTACTAATGCATGTATGTCATATTCTATTGGGAGAACCTTGGAAGTTAGATTGTCAAGTTACATATGATAAATTAACAGATATGTACTCATTCGTGATGAATAATATATCAATATCTCTTGTACCTTTGACTTTACAACATGTTTTTAAGGATTAGTTGAAAAATAAATAGACAAATGAAATGAAAATAGCAGAAAAACAAGAAGAGAGAAAAACCAAAATTAAAGATGAAGAGAGAAAAGGCAACATTGAAAAAGAAGAGAGGATAATCAAAGTTGAAAAATAAGAGAGAAAAGCTAGAATTGAAAATGATGAGAGAAAAGGTAAGGTTGAAAAAGAAGAGAGAAAAGCCATAATACAAAGAAAAGAGAGTAAAAACAATTTTATGGAGATAAAAAGTGAGATAAAGAGAGATATAATTTCATATCTTCTCCTTACAGTACTTATGTACAAAGATTTATATTTTACTAACCATATTGTCAAATATTTGTCAAGCATTAGTATTTCTCTTATGCAGGAATTCTAGAATGTCATTTCTAAGAAGATAACTCCTGGTTTGCCACCTGTTCGAGAAATCAAGTATCAAATTCAACACCAAATCCTAAATTTGAAGAAGCTGCTATATGCATAGGATAACATGATTTCAGGTGTTATGCAAATGCCTAAGAAAGATAAAATTTGGTAAAATTGTGTTGATTTTCGAATCATCAACCGTATGAAGGTAATGTATCTTCACCCTATTCCTTGTTTGGATGACATGTTAGATGAGTTGCATGGATCTTGTTTATTTTCAAAAATAGATCATAAGAGTGGATATCATCAAATTCGAATGAAAGAAGGGGATGAATGGAAAACTGCATTTAAAACTAAACAAATATTATATGAATGGTTAGATATGCTCTTTGGATTAACTAATGAACCTAGCACTTTCATGAGATTAATGAATCATGTATTATGTGCTTTTATTGGGAAGTTTGTAGTTGTATATTTTGATGACATTCTAATCTACAACAAGACCATGGATGAACATGTAGCACATTTAAGAGTTGTGTTAGAAGTTTTAAGGAAACATAAGTTGTTTGCCAACTTGAATAAATGTATCTTTTGTTCGGATAAACTTGTGTTTCTTGGATATATTATAAGTTCAAAAAGGGATTGGAGTTAACTTGGAAAAAATTAAGGCAATCCGTGACTGGCCGACACCTAATTCGGTAAGTCAAGTAAGAAGTTTTCATGGATTAGCTAGTTTTTATAGACATTTTTTTCCTAATTTCAGTAGTATGTTGCACCTCTTACTACTGTTATAAAGAAAAATGTACCTTTTAAATGGGGTATTGAGCAACAAAATGCATTTCAATTGATAAAAGAAAAACTAACTACTGCCCCATTGCTTTCATTGCCTAATTTTTTAAAAACATTTGAAATTGAGTGTGATGCATGAGGAGTAGGTATTGGAGGTGTATTAATGCAGGAAGGAAGACCAATTGCATATTTCTGTGAAAATTTGAGTGGAGCAACCCTTAACTATCCTACCTATGATAAGGAGATGTATGACCTAGTTCGAACTCTTCAAATATGGCAGCACTATCTATGACTGAAAGAGTTTGTCATTCACCCAGATCATGAATCTCTTAAGCATATCAAAGGACAACACAAGTTGAACAAACATCATGCAAGGTGGGTGGAGTTCATTGAAACATTCCCATATGTGATCAAGTACAAACAAGGTAAGGAAAATATAGTTGCAGATGCTCTATCACGAAGGTACGCTATGCTTTCAATGCTTGATTCTAATTTGCTTGGTTTTTAGTATATCAAGGATTTGTATGCAAATGATCCTAATTTTTGTGAAGTGTTTAGAAGTTGTAGAAGTGGTAAGTTTGGGAAATTTTATTTACAAAATGGATTTTTTTTCCGGGAAAACAAATTATGCATCTCTCAGTCTTCTTTACGTGAGTTACTTGTTAAGGAAGCACATGCTGGATTACTTATGGGACATTTTGGGGGTAACTTAGACTATGGTGATAATGCATGAGCATTTTTGTGGCCACACATGAAAAAGGATGTTGAGAAAATTTGTTCTCAATGCATTACATGTAAGGAGTCTAAGTCTAGACAACAATCTCATGGCCTGTATACTCCTCTTCCGATTCCTAATGTACCTTGGATTAATATTTCCATGGATTTTATTTTAGGATTACCTTGAACTAAGAGGGGGAGGGATTCTGTGTTTGTGGTAGTTGATAGGTTTTCGAAGATGACACATTTCATTCCATGTCATAAAACTAATGATACATTGAATGTTGCTGATTTGTTCTTTAGAGAAGTTGTCAGATTGCAAGGTATGCCTAGAATTATTGTTTCTGATCGGGATTCTAAATTCTTGAGTTACTTTTGGAAAACCTTATGGGGTAAATTGGGAAGCAAATTGCTATTTTCAACAACATGTCACCCACAAACTGATGGTCAAACAAAAGTAGTAAATAGGATATTAGGTACTTTATTACGTTCTATAATAAAAAAGAATTTGAAATCATCGGTAGAGATTGCTTACCACATGTTGAATTTGCTTATAATCAGTATGTTCATTCTACAACTAAGTTTTCACCATTTGAGATTGTTTATGGTTTCAATCCATTAACCCCTCTAGATCTAACTCCACTTACTGTAGGTGTGTTGGTGAATTTTGATGGAAAGAGAAAAGTAGAGTTCATGAAAGAATTACACAAGAAGATAAAGATGCACATTGAACGGATAACTAATATTTATGAAAAACAAGCAAACAAGGGCCACAAAAGTGTCATTTTTAAACCCGATGATTGGGTTTGGCTTCATATGAGGAAAGAACGATTTCCGGAACAAAGGTGATCAAAACTTCTTCCTAGAGGAGATGGACCATTCCGAGTGTTGGAACGCATTAATAATAATGCTTACAAGCTAGAGTTACCTGGTGAGTATAGCGTTAATGAAAGTATCAATATTACTAATTTAATGCCCTTTGATGTAAGTTATGAAGAAACAGAATATTTGAGGACAAATAATTTTTAAGAGGGGGAAAATTATGTGAATCTGACTAAAAAAACTATGAATTCACAAGTCCAATCAAGCGAACCTGGAGCTGAACAGTTTGTCACCAAATGAGATGAATAATTATTTGAGACTACAAGAGGGGCTAATCACAAGGTTAAGGGCTAAAACATTCAAACAAGCTTTATATGGATTGATTAAAGATATTGCGGAAAATTCAAGTGCAAGCCAAGTAAAAGAGCCCAAGATGAGCCCAAGAGAAGGTTATTTAATTAATAAGGAGAGATAAATTCATACAAATTATTTTGTCCGGAGTAATCCCAAATATTTTTATATTTCTTTGTTATTTTAACTATTTCTTATTATTTTAGAATATTTTTTACATTTTAATTATTGTTTTACTATTTTTTGTGGTTTTAATTGATTATTAATATTTTGTATTAAAAGATCACAATGATTTTTAGCATTTCTTTGTAATTGACATTTATTTGTATTTTGCGTTGTTTCTTTTTATTTTGTTTGTCATTTATTTATTATTATTTGTGTTATTTCCATGCATTTTTAATTCAAATTACTAATTTTAATTATAATATTTATTTATTTTTTAATTTTTATTTTGCTTTGAGTGATTGATACTATTAGTGGTCATCTTGTATAATACTTAAAATTTTTTAATAATAAACTATCACTACAATTTTTTGTGTTTATTTGTGTTTTGTACTTTTTTTTTAAAAGTTTCTTGGTTTTTTATGTGTTTTTAAATGTTTGTGGTATTTTCTTTAAATGTATCCTACTATATGTGGTATTTCTTTGAATGTGTCTTACAATTATTTTTATTTATTTAGTTGTTTCTTAATATTTTCTTGTATTTTGATTGATTCTTACCATTTTTTATCTTTAACATTGAAAAATATTTTTGGAGTTTCGTTGGAATTTTTAGACTTTGTTATTAGTTTTTAGAAAGTTATTTCATTTTAAGTGTGTTTTGTTATTTGTAGTATTTTTTTTAATTCATTTATCATTATTTTGTAACCATTTTAGCATTTCTTACTATTTTTTATGTTTCCTTGCATGTTTAGTTTGACTTAGTATTTTTAGTCATTATTTTTTGTAGCTTTTAGGATATTAAATGATAATATTAGATATTCAATTAGTTTAGTTTAGATTTTTAAATTAGTTATTAAAATATCTTAGATATTTAAATTAGATATGGTTAGCATTTAACTATAATAGATTTTTTCCTTGTTTTTTAGGCTATTAAGTTGTTATATTTGCCTATAAAGGCATACTCCACATCATTGGAGGACACACTTTGAAATTTCAATTTTGTGTGTTTTTTCTTCTTTGTTTCTTGAAATAAAATTTGAACTTATCAGGTTTTTACATGTGGCGTTAAGGAATCAAGACTTATCACTAGGGTTTTCTAAGAGTTCTTCTTAGAGGATTTGGGTGTGGCGTCTACATATCTCATAACTTGTTTCTCATATAAACATGGTATATTCGACCTTTTGTACTTGCATCATGAAAGTTTTGGAGTCGTTGCCATATTTGGTGTAGGGTGTCGTTAGCATACTAGTGAGGTTCGCATCAATATAAATCATGTTTGTTTACGAGCTCCTGCTCGTGCCAACTGGCCTATGACCCACTGTTCGAGATTTTTAAAATTGTGCATATTAGGCCCCAAGTTCCAAAATCGAGGCCTCCTTCCTCACAGTGCTATTCGAGCTCCCGTCAAGAAGGTCTCCCAAAATGTTTAAGCAATGGCACACAGTCAAGGGAGAGCACTTCCGACAAAATACTTTTCAACTGTCCATCATACCATCTGAGTACGAGGACATCTCCACTCTAACCAATGAACGAGTTTTCCACTTCCTTCGATAAAGTTTCATCATACCAATCGGGTATGAACTACTTACACCGGTAAGTAGTTTTTCCGCATGATTTTCATATCACTCATCTTAGGTGTGATGTTTAAAATACCACTTAGCAATGTATTTTTATTTTCGAGGTACTTATCATCCCAACTGGGTATGATATAAAAATCTCACTCACCCATTAATGTAGTGAATTCCTCTCGACCAGTTCCTTGTATTCACACGAGCTTGTCCTTGCTGGCGTTTCTGGTACTTCGTGTTCCTACCCGATGTGAACATCCTTGTTCATTATCCCTTAGCTTAATAGCCATCATTCATTCCAAATGAATGAGAAAACCAAACTTTTTATTTATTTGCAATTAGGTCACTAAAGTTATTTTTCTTTAACTTTAAGTCCCTAATGCCGGTTTTTCCTCAAATTGAGTCCCGAAACTTTTAAAATTTACCTTGGGACCTCAATTTATTCAATTTCACAAAAAGGGGTTTAATTTCCTAAATTTCCAATTTGGTTCCCTAACTTTTCCAAAATTACCATTTTGCCCCTAATTTACAAAAATGGTAAGTTTTGCCCCAAAAATTCTAAAATTACCCAATTGGTCCTCCAACATCTTTATCATGTCCAATTGGTCCTCAATTTTATGAAATTGCACTTTAGTCCATCAAAATTTTGAAATTCCCAATTTCCCCCATTTTTTCACCCAATTTCAACCTTTTAACTCAACCAAATTTGATTTTATCAAATTGATTAATCAAATGAGTTTAATTGTTAAAATTGAAGTTAGATTAGAGTTCCTACACCTTCATACGATTCAATTGCACTTTGAATCGCACAATTTGGTGTTGAAATGAGCTCAAACAGAGTTTCACCGGACTTGGTTTGGTCGGATCCCCGTGAACAACCAGCAGCTCTCCTGGTTTAAGAGGACTTTCCCTATTCTTTTACTTAAGAGGAGCTAGGCGTACTTTCAACCTTGTTCCCTACAAAGAAATATATCAAATAAAATGCAAGCTTAAGAGAAATTAAGTATACTTGATAGAGGGTAAGGCTTGGTGTTATCCCTAGTCATTTTCTCTATTTTCTGAAAAGGGATAAAAAAATGGGTGATTTTCTACAACTCAGTGAATGGGTATTTTTAAAAATGAAATTTTTAAATAAAATAGTTTTCAAGTTGGAGTGTACGAGACTCCTTAATTCCTTTAGTTTTTTTTTCTCATTTTCAAATCTCGATTTTCAAAATCATTTCTCATCATAACACTATGTTCATCAACCAACACATGCCCTTCATCATGAAAGAACACACAATCATAGGCCAGTCTGTCCACTATACCCACTTGTGGTATCGGAGCGACTTTACTGGCCAACTAGATAGAAGCATGTCCACTTCTACCTTGAGAATGAGTGGATGTTCGTGACATCCGAACCTCAATCCCGTAAAAAATCTCCGTGTTCGTATGAGAACAAAGACCTCATCCTATCCCCACCTCGGTCTCATGCGCTTGAGGTCTCATCCTATCCCCAATTTTCTAAAATTACCATTTTGTCCTTCCTTTACAAAAATGGTAAGTTTTATCCAAAAAATTCTAAAATTTCCTCAATTGGTCCTCTAACACTCTTATCATGCCCAATTGGCCCTCAATTTTATAAAATTACATTTTAGTCCCTCGAATTTTTGAATCCCTAAAATTTTCCCTATTTTTACCCCAATTTCAACTTTCCAACACAGTCGAATTTGATTTCATCAAATTGACAATCAAACAAGTTTAATTGTTGAAATTAAAGGTAAATTAGAGTTCCTACATCTTTATACGATTCAATTGTACTTTGAATCATAAGTTTTGACACCCGAACGAGCTCAAATGGAGCTTCACTGCGAAACAGAACGTAGAGAGAGAAATCAATTGCTTGCTATCGGGGGCACGGCGGTCCGAGCTTTCAATCTCAGCAGATAGCTCTACTCCTGAGGTTCCTCCTAGGATCAAGAATTGTATCAATTGATGCCGAGAATTTTATCATTGAAATTCTACCGGTTCTCTCTCTATCCCCGGTCAAAAATTATAGAGGGAAGTCGAATTGGCTTACCTTTCAGTTCTAATTCAACTGTAGGAGGGCTGAGGAGGTGTTGGGAGAGCTTGGTTTGGCCTGAGTAGGGCTCGAATTGACTATTTTTAGCTTGACAGAAATAGGGCAGCTTTAGTCCGCTGGAGCTGCTTCACTGTTCGATCACGTCCGCGCTTCTCCGATGACCCTCAGAGCGAATAAAGACTACCACCGTGTAGCTGACATCTCTTCGGTTCTGAGGAACCCGACCACACCTTCTTTGGCTCAAAAAAGACCCTATATCGGAGCTCTAGTTTGAGCTTCACCAAAAAACTGAGTAGTTGAGATACAGTGAGGTTTTCAGGTGTGGAGAGGATGAATGGAGAGGGATTCTTTATGTAGAGAGCTCGGGGACTCGTCGGTCATTCGTTTGACACATTTATGACAGTCATTGAAGGCCTGAAACGTACTGAACATAAATGTTTCCTCTTCGCCGGTGCCACTTCGATTTTCCAACGAGTGAACAGTACTGTCATCTAAAGGAAGAAGACGACACCATTCCAAACCGGTCCGAACTGGGTTCAAAGCTTAAACCGACCCGTTTAGGCTCGATTCGACCGAGTTTTTCAAAATTAAAAATTTCTAAATTCATCTAAATTCATTATCTATCAAATGATGGCCTCAATTCTCAAATTAGAATTTTCTTAGCCCACCTAAAAAAATGAATTTAGCGTTTGGTTCAATTGTGGTTCAAACTAGTTCAATCTGGTTCGGATTCAGTTCACTTGATCCGGTTTGGTTTTCATTGCCCATTCATCCTAAAGTCCTATTTTTGTGACTTATGTGACTATTTAGGTCACTTGTGATCCATAAAGTTTTCGGTTTTCCCTCTCTCTATCAGTTCCGGTTCATAAAATAGATTCAATCCAGTTCGGATTCGGTTGGATTTGGTTCACCCGAACCGGTCTAGTTTTTCTCTCTCAATTTGCCCTAAGGTTCTTTTTCAAGGTTTATGAACCCTTGTTGGTCACTCGAGAGTTGTAAATTCTCCAATTTGCTTGTTCCCCGATAATCAAATTTGTGAACCGGTTCAGTTTTTCTCACTCGGTTTGACCAGTTCCTTTTCGGTTTTCCTTAACTCCAAAGAGCGAGGTTTACAACTCTTCCCTCCTTTTAGGAGTTTTATCCCCGAAACTTATTTCACTCTTTTTGCGTACTGGATCAAACTTTCATTGTTATATAAATTTTCTAGTTTATCGTCTTATAACCTTCTCGATTATTTTTGTTCATCCCTTACATCACATACCTAAGATTCTTGTCTCATTTTCATCTTTGCCTCATTCCATGGAACTTACTTTAGCTAAGCACATCTCCTTGGAAGAGTTAGAGTCATTTCCATTAGTTACATTCTTCCTTTCCCAAGGCACCATTTCTCCATTCCAAACTTCTTTACCTAAGATTTCAGGACTATGAGTCCTGGTTAATTTCTTCCATAGGTTTTTATGCTTATCACCTTTTCATCATGCATGGATCATTTCTTCATTCTTTGGTTATTAGCTTTACGCTTAACTTCGTCATGCCTTAATCATCGATCCTTCTTTACCTAAGTCATATTTTTCCCCGGGATAATTGGATTTACGTGCCCCTTGCCGCATGACATTCTTCGAAACTTGTCTTTGACTTCACATCACTATAGTCGTATTGATTTCCTTACTTACTCGACTTTTTTGACTTCTATATTTGGTCATTCAATCTTCAAGTCCTTGAGGTTTTGATAACTTATTTCATTCCTCATTTACACTGGTGTCCTTCCTTTTTAAGGTCTCTTCTTCTTTTAAATCCATTTTTAATCACATCATGATCATTTCATGATCCTTTATTTCGATCAGTCCCTTTCTTACTTGTATGACGTCTTTTGTTGTTGTCTTCTTATTTACACTTTACTTGGGTTTGACTTATCCCTTGGATCTTCACGATCTCTTTCCAATTTTATTGGTTCCAATTCCTGTTAACTGGTACTCAGGTATCCTTCCACGGTTTCCTTTTTTAGTAAATTTTACACTTCTTTTCTCTCGAAATTTCCTTCTAGCTTTTACCATTGCGAATATTTACTTTTAAATGTCCCTCCTAGCCATCATCTTCACCTGCTTACTTTTACTCTTTAGATCCTACGAATAATTTTTGTTTATCTTACCTCATTCTCATTTGCTCTCAGAACTTATTTATTCCTTTGAGGTGAACCTCTCATCCCTATTGTATCAAAATCTTTCATATCTTTGTGTCCTTGGTATTCCTTCCTTGTCTTGATTAGGGTGTATTCATTACTATTCTCCAGTTCTTATTAGAGTTTCGTTTACTCTTCTGGACGATTTGGTCAATAGGAGTTTATTCCCTTCAATTGGATCTATCTAAATTCCTATTTGGGTCTCCATGTCTTTCTACAAGTAGGTCGTACTTAACCTTCCTCAAACACTCACTTAATTATTTTTTCTTAACCTGGAGCTTCCTCCTTCCTCAATCCAACTTTGTATTCTCATCCTCCTTTTATTGTCTCCCGTTCTAGAGTTCTTTCGTTTGATCACTCTACCATTCTTTAGAAGTTCTCTCTTTTAATCTTCACTTAAACTTAATGATCTTGTATGGTTCATCCACTCCATCTTTTCTTCCTCCTTTGATCCCATACCTCCACTTTCCACAAGTCTCCCTATCTTATTGAGATTCGAAGAAACAATATTTTCTATTCTTTTCAAGTAGTTGCTATGCCTGAGCTTTCTTGTTATTCTTCTTTCTTCCCATACTTCCTTTTCTTCTTGATCAGCTTCCATTTTTTTGGTTCCCTTTGGAATATTCTACTCCTTGTTTTTTCTTACTCTTATTTTTTGAGACTATCCTTAACTCCTTGGACTTTCCATAAATATGTACTCTTTGATGTTCACTTCCCTTTGTTCCAACTTTTTCTTCCTTTTTTAGTTAAGATCTCCCTTAGCTGAATTCTTCCTTATTGCACTTATGAGGGCAAGTCTTAAGGGTTGAGGTTAACTATAAATAACCCATCTTTTCTTCCTTAGGTGATTTCCTACCTTTATTTTAATTTTTGTTATCATGCTCTTTTTGCTTTTATCAAGGAACTCAGAAATTTTAACAAAATTTCACTTTCATTTATTCAAGAAATATTTCCATGCCATACTTGGCTTATTACATGAATTTTCTACCCTCTAATCCCTTGGGGGTCACAAAACTAGAATTGACCCTAGAATGTTGTGGGACTCTTGATCAGAAGGCTTTGAGGAATTGGTTGGGGTCCATTCGTATTCCTTAATAGGATGAATTTCATGTATGGCCTCCATTCCGTACCGCTTTAGTACCTCAACCTCACACTCATAGGTCCACTTCATCGATTGGGAGGGATTGAAGCTAGGTTGAGTAGGTGGAGGTACTTGGTGGACCTTCATAAAGGTGGCATACACATCCCAGTAATTATCTCAGGCCTCCTTCATGGTTGGATTCCCTTATGGTTGTTGTGGGACTGGAGAAGAATGGGTTAGGCTTCTAGGAGGTGATACTAGTTCCCCTTGTTTAGGAGGAGGGTATATGATGTCTTGCAGTTCCAGTAAGGCTTCTACCATTTTCCGGTAGTCTTCCACCACGTCCTTGGGTAATCATTTCTCGCCCTTTACGAACCTTTGTACGGCTTACTCCCTTGGGTTGGGTGTCTTTTTCAGGCTTATGGGTGGAGGACAGGATTTCACCACGAATTTCTTAGGAACTCTCCTTCCTACACGATAGTTTAGAGTTAGGTTAATGTAAACTCCGCCCTTTTGAGCTAAGGAAAACCAGGAAGGGAACCAGCCAAAACCGAACCGGTTCACAAACCCGATCAATTGTGAATGGGCAATTTAGGAATTTACAACTCCTAGGTGATCCAAAGGGTTCAAAATACTATGGAAAAGAACCTTAGAATAAAGTGGGAGAGAAAAACCAGACCGGTTTGGGTGAACCGGACCCGAACCAAATTGATAGGTTTAAGGACCGAGTCAATTTATGAACCAGAATCGATAAAAAGATGGTAAACCAGGAATTTTATGGACCTTAAGTGACCCAAAGAGTCACAAAAGACATGGAAATGGACTTGTGAAGGAATTAGGAATGAAATCCAAACCGGTTCAGGTGAACCGGATCCAAACCAGTTCAGACCGGTTTGAAACACTATTGAACTGAATCCTAAATTCATTTTTCTAGGTGGCTTAAATAATTCAAGTTGGATATTTGAGGCCACCATTGGATAGAGAATGAATTTAGATGAATTTAGAAATTTTTAGATTTGAAAAACTCAGTCGAATGAGGGGTGAACCAGCCGGTTTAAGCTTTGAACCCGGTTCGAAACAATGTCATCTTCTTCCTCAGGATGACAGCACTGTTCACTCGCTGGGAAACTGAGGAAACACCGGCGAAGGAGAAACACCTCCATTTGGTACATTTCATGTCATCAATTCCTGTCATAACGGTGCCAAACGGATGGCCAACAGGTCCCCAAGCTCCCTATATAAAGAGCCCCTCTCCATTCATCCTCTCCACACTTGAAAAGCTCCCTCTCTCTGAGTTGCTTAGTTTTTCGGTGAAGCTCGTACCAGAGCTCTGATATAGGGTCAATTTTGAGACAAAGAAGGCAAGTTCAGGTTCATTAGAACTGGGAAGAAGTCAGCTACACGATGGTAGCATCCGTTCGTCCCGATAGTCATCACAGAAGCACCGGCATGATCAAACAGTGAAGCAGCTCCGACGGGCCGAAGCTGCCCTGTTTCAACCAAGTTGAAATCAGCCAATTAGAGCCCTCCTCAGGCCAAACCAAGCTCTCCTGACACCATCTCAACCCTTCCACGGCTGAATTAAGACCAAAAGGTAAGCAAATTCGGCTCCCCTTTACAAATTCAGAACGTTGTTAGAGAGAGAACCGGACAAATTTTGATGAAAAAATTCTAATCCAATTTGACATCAATTAATGTTATTCTTGATCCTAGGAAGAACCTCTGGAGGAGAACTACCTGCCCAGATAGAGAGCTCCGACCGTCGCGCCCTCACCGGTGAGAAATCGAAGCTTTCTCTCTCTATAGTCTGTTTTCTGACAAAACTCCGTTTGAGCTCGTTCTGGCGTTAAAATTTGTGATTCAAAGTTCCTTAGAATCGTATGAACATGTAGGAACTCAATTTCAACAATTAGAGGTGTTTGATTGGTCAATTTGATAAAATCAAATTCGGCAGTGTTGAAGAGTTAAAATTGAGGGAAAATATGGGGAAATTGGGGATTTTTGAAAATTCGAAGGACCAAAATGTAATTTTCTAAAATTGAGAGTCGATTGGTCATGATAAGAATATTAGAGGGCCAATTGAGAAATTTTGGAATTTTTGGGGCAAAATTTACCATTTTTCTAATGAAGGGGCAAATGGTAATTTTGGGAAAATTGAAGGACCAAATTGGAAATTTGGGAAATTTAACCCCTTTGTGTGAAACCAAATGATTTGACGTCCTAAGATAAATTTTAAAAGTTTTGGAACTCGAATTTAGGAAAAACCAAACAATAGGGACTTAAAGTTAAAGAAAAATAACTTTAGGAACCTAATTGTAAATATATGTAAAGTTGGATTTTCTCATTCATTTGGAACGAATGAGGGCTATTAGGCCAAAGAATAATTAACAATTATGTTCATTTCATGTAGGAGAATGAGACATCGGGAACGCTAGTCGAGGTCCAACTTGCTAAGGACGGAACCCGACTAAGTGGAATTTCATTGGATTATCGGGTGAGTGGGATTATGTATCATACCCAGTTGGGGATGATAAGTACCTAGGTATAAAAACCCACTGCTTAATGGTATTTTTAATCATCACTACTTAAAGAAAGTGATGTGAAAGTTCTGCGAAAAAACTACTTACGGGTTGTAAGTAGATCGTACCCGGTTGGTATGATGAGACTTCCTCGAAGGAAGTTGAAAATCAGGATTGTGGGTTGGATGTCACGTACATCCACTCATTTACAAGGTAGAAGTGGTCGTACTTCTATCCGGGTGGTAGGAAAAGTCGCTCCGAAGCCACTAGTGGGTTCAGTAGTGGTACTGACTTGCGAATGTGTGTAACCTTCATGATGAAGGATGTGTGTTGGGTGATGACACACTAGTAACAAAGAGTAATGGAAAAACCTAAATTTCTAAATGAAGGAATTTTTGAAAAGAAAGGAGTCTGGCACACTCCATATAAATCTTTTTTTCTTAAAAGTTAAAACTAGACCTTTGAAAACCCATTCACTAAGTTGTAGAAACTCACCCCTCTTTTCTACCCCTTTTCAGGAAAAGAGAAAATGACTAGAAGTAACACTGAGCCTTACCCTTTGTCGGGTATGCTTAAATTTGTCTTTAAGCTTGCATTTTATTTTATATATGTCTTCTAGGGAACAAGGATGAAATTTCGCCTGGCTCCTCTCGACTAAAAGAAGGGGGAAACTCCTCTTGAACCGAAAAAGAGCGGTGGGTTGATCACGGGGATCCAACCAAACTGGGTTGGGGCATGACAATTAATGTTAGGGCATAATATTGATAATGTTTCAAGGGAACTAGGCTCGTATACCACTCAAGTTATCACGCCCGACCCGGTTTGATCAGATCCCCATGAACAACCCGCCGCTCTCCTCGTTCAAGAGGAGTTTCCCCCTTCTTTTACTCAAGAGGAGCCAGGCGTACTTTCGACCTTGTTCCCTCGAAAGACATATATCAAATAAAATGCAAGCTTAAGAGAAATTAAGTATACCTGACACAGGGTAAGGCTTGGTGTTATCCCTAGTCATTTTCTCTATTTCCTAAAAAGGGATAAAGAGAGTGGTGAGTTTCTACAACTCATTGAATGAATATCTTCAAAAATGAATTTTTTGAATAAAATAGTTTTCAAGTTGGAGTGTGCCAGACTCCTTAATTCCTTTAGTTTTTTTTTCTCATTTTCAAATCTTGGTTTTCAAAATCATTTCTCATAAAAATAGTGTATTTATCAACCAACACGTGCCCTTCATCATGAAGGAACACACAATCGCATGCCAGTTCATCCATTGTACCCACTTGTGGCATCGGAGCGACTTTACCGGCCACATAGATAGAAGCACGTCCACTTCTACCCTGAGAATGAGTGGATGTTCGCGACATCTGAACCTCAATCCCGTAACAAATCTTCGTGTCCATATAAGGACAGAGACCTCATCTTGTCCCCACCCCAGTCTCACGTTGTAAACCCCGTCCTTTGATAATGAGAAAACCAGGGAAAGAACTAGATAGTATTGAATTTTAAACTGAATCGGTGTACAAGCTCAATTAATAGAAAATGGGAAAATTGAGAATTTATATCTTCCATGTGACTCAAAATGGTTCATAAATCTTGGAAGAGAACCTTAGGGCAAAATGGGAACCTATTTATGAACCGAGAACCAGATAGAACCTATTTATGAACCGAGTTTATTTATGAACCCAAAACCGAGAGAGAATGGGTCAACCAAGAAATTTATGGGCCCCTTGTAATCCAAAGAGATTTATAAACCTTGTAAAGGAACATTAGAACAAAGTGGGAGAGAAAAACTTGATCGGTTCGGGTGAACTGGACTCGAACCGGATTGAACCGGTTTAAAGACCAAGTTGGTTTATAAGTCAGAATCGATAGAGAAATGGTAAACTGGGGAATTTGTGGACCCTAAGTGACCTAAGGAGTTACAAAAGACATGGAAACGGACTTGTGAAGGAATTGGGGATGAAAACCAAACTGGTTTAGGTGAATTGGATTCGAACCGGTTTGGACCAGTTTGAACCACTATTGAACCGAATCCTAAATTCATTTTTCTAGGTGGCTTAAATAATTAAAATATGAGATTTGAGGCCACAATTGGATAGAAAATGAATTTAGAAATTTTTATATTTTAAACACTCTGTTGAATGAGGGGCGAACCGGCCGGTTTAAGCTTCGAACCCAGTTTGGACCAGTCCGGTCCGGTTCGGAAGAGTGTCGTCTTCTTCCTTCAGATGACAGCAATGTTCACTCGCCGTAAAATTGAAGCAGTGCCAGCGAAGAGGAAACATCTTCGTTCTATACGTTTTCGACCATCAATGCCTATCATAAAGGTGCCAATCGTACGGCCAATAATTCCCCAAGCTTCCTATATAAAAACCCCCTCCCCATTCATCTTCTCAACACTTGAAAGCTCACTCTCTCTCAGTTTCTTAGTTTTTCGATGAAGATCGAACCAGAGCTCCGATATAGGGTCATTTCTGAGCCAAAGAAGGTGAGGTTGGGTTCCTTAGAACCGGGGAGAAGTCAGCTACACGGTGGTGGCATCCATTCGTTCTGAGAGTCGTCGGAGAAGCGGCGGCGTGATCGAACAATGAAGCAGCTCTGGTGGACCGAAGCTGCCCTATTTTGGCCAAGTTGAAATCAGCCAATTAGAGCCCTCCTCAGGCCAAACCAAGCTCTCCCGACACTTTCTCAGCCCTTCCACGGCCGAATTAGGACTGAAAGATAAGCCACTTTGGCTACCCTCTACAATTTCCAATCGGTGTTAGACAAGAGTCAGTCGAATTTCAATGACAAAATTCTAATCCAATTCGACATTAATTGATGTCATTCATGATCCTAGGAAGAACCTCTAGAGGAGAGCTACCTGCCCAGATAGAAAGCTTAGATCGTCGCACCCTCACCGGTGTGCAATCAAAGCTTTTTCTCTCTATAGTCTATTTTCCGACGAAGCTTTGTTTGAGCTCGTTCCGGTGTTAAAACTCGCGATTCAAAGTTCTATGGAATCATATGAACATGGAGAAACTCAATTTCAACTTCAATTTCAACAATTAGAGGTGTTTGATTGGTCAATTTGATAAAATCAAATTCGGTTGTGTTAAATAGTTGAAATTGGGGGAAATTGGGGATTTTTGAAAAATTTGAGGGACCAAAATGAAATTTTCAAAAATTGAGGGTCAATTGGGCATGATAAGAATATTAGAGGGCCAATTGGGAAATTTTAGAATTTCCGAGGTAAAATCTACCATTTTTGTAAAAGAAGGGCAAAATGGTAATTTTGGAAAAGTTGAGGGACCATTTTGGAAAATTGGGAAATTAAACCCTCTGTGAATTTGAAAAAATTGAGGTCCTGAGATAAATTTTAAAAGTTTTGGAACTCAAATTGGAAGAAAAACCTGGCAATAGGGACTTAAAGAAAAATAACTTTAGGTACCGAATTGCAAATATATAGAAAGTTAGGTTTTCTCATTCATTTGAAACGAATGAGGGCTAATAGGCCAAAAAATAATGAACAACTATGTTCATTTCATGTAGGAGAATGAGACATCGGGAATGCCAGCCAAAGTCCAGCTTGTTAGGGATGGAAATCGACTAAGTGGAATTTCATTGCACGATCGAGTGAGTGGGATTTAATATCATACCTGGTTGGGGATGATAAGTACCTCGAAATGAAAACCCACTATCAAGTGGTATTTTAAACATCACAACTTAAAGGAGTGATGTGAAAATCATGCAGAAAAACTACTTACGGTTGCAAGTAGATCATACACGGTTCGTATGATGAAACTTCTTCAAGGGAAGTTGAAAACCCGTTCATCGGTTATGAGCGGAGATTTCCTTATACCCAGTCGGTATAATGGACAGTTGAAAATATATTTTGTTGAAAGTGCTCTCCCCTGACTGTGTGCCAATGCTTAAACTATTTGGGAGACCTTCTTGACGGGAGCTCGAATAGCTCTTATAGGTTGGGGGCCTCTATTTTGAAACTTGAGGGATATTATGCCCGGTTTTAAAAATCTCGAACAGTGGGCCATAAGCCAGTGGTCATGAGCAGGAGCTCATAAACAAATATGAGATATGTGCTATAAAACTTTAATAAATGAATTGTTTGGTCATGGTACCAATACAGGACCGACACACTCGGTCAACTAGCAACAGTGCGACATGACCAGTCTCTAGACCGATCAAGACAAATAGCTGCATGTTGAGCTGAAGGTCAGGGCTGTTGGACTAATGGCACCATAGATTACATGGCATGATAAGAAAGTATTGTTTGTGCATGCACTATGATTTCGGGATCATCAAGACACCCATGAGGTGTAGTGATGCATCTAAAGGGACCTGGACAACCCGGTAAGTATAAGAGCAGTTCGTCGTACTAGGTAACCGTGCGAAATTTGGAGTAGCACTAAGTGCATGAGACCGGGGTGGGGATGGGATGAGGTCTCTATCCTCATATGGACACGAAGAGTTAATTTCAGGATTGAGGGTCGGATGTCATGCACAATCACTCATTCTCAGGATAGAAATGGACGTACTTCTATCTAGGTGGTAGGTAAAGTCGCTTCGAAGCCATAAGTGGGTTCAGTGGTCATACTAGCCTGCGAACATATCTTAATCCTTCATGATGAAGGAAGTATGTTGGGTGATGACACACCGTGGTAATGATGGAAAAACCCGACATTTGAAATTTGAAAGGATTTTTTAAAGAAAGGAGTATGGCACACTCCAAATACAATTCTTTTTCCTAAAAGATATTTTCTTGAAAAACCCATTCACTAAGTAGTCGTACTCACCCCCCCCCCCCCCCCCCTTTTTATCCTTTTTTCAGGAAAAATGAAAAATGACTAAGAATAATACCAAGTCTTACCCTCTATCAGTTATGCTTATATTTCCTTAAGCTCGCATTTTACTAGATATATGTCTTCCACGGAACGAGGTTGAAATTACGCCTGGCTCATCTCGAGTCAAAGTTGGAGGAAACTCCTCTTGAACCGATAGAGCAGCGGGTTGTTCATAGGGATCCAACCAAACCGGGTTGGGGCGTGACACATGTGGTTGAAGCTACGTTGAGTGTAAACCCTGCACATTTGAGTTAAGGAAAATCGGGAAAAGAACCGGTCAAACCGAATAAGAAAAACCAAACCGGTTTACATTTGGAAATAAGCAATATGAAAATTTACAATTTTCGGTTGATCCAAAGATTTATTCAACATTGGAAAAGAAATTTAAGACAAAATAGAAAACAAAAACCAAATTGGTTCAGATGAACTAGATTACATAAAAACTTCAAAGTTAAGCGTGCTTACCATAGAGTAGTGTGAGAATGGGTGACCTCAATTTTTATACGAACGGCTTATCATAAATAGTGATCAATTAATATATATTTAATTATTGAAATTAATATCAATAATTTAATACCTAAATTAAATTATTGGAATTAATACAAATAATTTATTACTGAAATTAAATTATTGGAATTAATACCAATAATTTATGGCAATATTAATACTAGTAATAAATCTCGCTTATTTAATACACAGGTTTTACGACTATATAAATAGGTTATCCCCATTTCATTCTCCTCACACCTAAACACTTCTCTCTCTCTCTCTCTACTGCTCCATTTCCTAGTAAAGCTCAAACCAGAGCTTCGACTTGAACAAAAGTCGGGCTCTTTAGAACCGAGGAGAAGACGCTATCTGATAGCAAACTCCAGTCAATCCGAGAACCGTTGGAGAAGCGCCGACATGATGGAATAGTGAAGCAACTCCGGTGGACCGAAGCTGCCCTATTTCGGCCAAGCTGGAATCGGCCATTTCAAGCCCTCCTCAGGCTAAACAAAGCCCTCCCAACACTTCCTTAGCCTTTCCACGGCCGAATTAGGACCGAAAGGTAAGCCAATTCGGCTCCCCTTTATAATTTTCGATTGGTGCTAGAGAGAGAATTGACCGAATTTCAATCACGAAATTCTAATCCAATTCCGCATCAATTGATACAATACTTGATTTTAGAATGAACCTCAGGATGAGACCTATCTGCCCAGATCGAAAGCTCAGACTGTCGTGCCTTCACCGGAACGTTAAATACCAGGAACGCCAGCAAGGACAAGCTCGCGTGAATACAAAGAACCAGTATAGTGGAAATCACGGCATTAACGGGTGAGTGGGTTTACTAACATCATACCCGGTTAGGATGATGAGCACAACTTAAAATTTAAAAATCATTTACCGGTTGTGAGTGGGTTTACTAACATCATACCCGGTTGGGATGATGAGCACAACTCAAAGTTAAAAACCACTTACCGGTTGTAAGTGGGTTTACTAACATCATACCCGGTTGGGATGATGAGCACAACTTAAAGTTAAAAAACCACTTACCGGTTATGAGTGGGTTTACTAGCGTCATACCCGGTTGGGATGATAAGCACAAATTAAAGTTAAAAACCACTTACCAGTTGTGAGTGGATTTACTAACGTCATACCCGGTTGGGATGATGAGCACAAATTAAAGTTAAAAACCACTTATCGGTTGTGAGTGGGTTTACTAACGTTATACTCGATTGGGATGATGAGCACAAATTAAAGTTAAAAACCACTTACCGGTTGTGAGTGGGTTTACTAACATCATACCCGGTTGGGGATGATAAGTGCCTCGATATAAAAACCCACTATTTAGTGGTATTTTAATCATCACTACTTAGAGAAAGTGATGTGAAAGTTATGCGGAAAAACTACTTACAGGTTGTAAGTAGATCATACCCGGTTGGTATGATTAGACTTCCTCGAAAGAAGTTGAAAACCCGTTCATCGATTATGAACGGAGATGTCCTTATACCGGTCGGTATGATGGACAGTAAAAACCTATTTTTGTCGAAAGTTCTCTCCCCTGACTGTGTGTCAATGCTTAAACAATTTGGGAGACCTTCTCGACGGGAGCTCGAATAGCTCTAATAGGCCAGGGGCCTCGGTTTTGGAACTTGGGGGCTAAATGCCCGATTTTGAAAATCTCGTACAGTGGGCCCAAGGCCAGTTGGCATGAGCAGGAGCTCGTAAATGAATATGATATATGTGCCATAAAACTTAATAAGTGAATTGTTTGGCCATGGTACCAAGATAGGACCAACATGCTCAGTCAACTAGCGGTAGTGCGACATGATAGGTCGACGGACTAGTCAAGACAAACAGCTGCGGGTTGAGTTGATAGTCGGGGCCGTTGGACTAGTGGCACCACAGATTACATGGCAATATAAGAAAACATTGTTTGTGCATGCACTGTGAGTACGGGATCATCAAGATGCCATGAGGGGTAGTGATGCATCCTAAGGGCACTGGACGACCTGGTGGCTATAAGGGCAGTTCGTCGTTCCAGGTGTCTGTGCGAAATTTGGAGTAGCACGAAGCGCATGAGACCGGGGTGGGGACAGGATGAGGTCTCTGTCCTCATATGGACACGAAGAAGTGATTTCGGGATTGTGGGTCGGATGTCACGTACATCCACTCATTCCCAGGGTAAGAGTGGTCGTACTTCTATTCGGGTGGCAGGAAAAGTCGCTCCGAAGCCACTAGCGGGTTCAGTAGTGATACTGACTTACGAATGTGTGTAACCTTCATGATGAAGGATGTGTGTTGGGTGATGACACACCGTGTTAACTAAGAAATAATGGAAAAAACTCAAATTTTTAAATGAATGGATTTTTTAAAACAAAGGAGTCTGGCACACTCCATATAAATATTTTTCTTAAAAGTCAAAATTTTTTAAAAACCCATTCACTGAATAGTCGTACTCACCCCCTCCCTTATATCCCTTTCAGGAAATCTTGGAAAGCCTCCCCTTAAAGACTGTCAACTAAGATGCCTGTAAGACAGGTATGTATAGTTTTAAATTTCATGCAGTTTTGATTATGTTATTCCAGGAAAAAGGTGCAGGTTAAAGGATGCCTTACTCTTTACGGTTTATAATAAGGGGAAACCCTTTAATAAACCAGGAGAGTGGCGGGTTGATCACGGGGATCCGACCAAACCGGGTAGGGGCATGACATTGAGTTTCGCAAGACTTCTAGTATGACTAACTGCCCTTATGTCCATCAGGTCGTCCAGAGCCCTGGGATGCATCACTACCCCCATTGGGCATCTTGAAGGTCTCGTAACACAGTGCATGCACAATCAATAGTTTTTCACATTATTCCATATAATTTATGGTGCCACTAGTCCAAAGACTTGTCATGTTGCACTGCCCCAACCCATCATGGTAACAATCTCCTTCAAGAGATGTTAAAACCCAAAATTGTATTCTTACTTCAAAAAAATAAGATTTTAAGCTTCTGAAAATTTTTATGTTCCTTAATGATACGAAAGCATGTCTCGATTACCCGAGAAAGAATCACGGAAAGGAGATTAATGGTAGGACCTTAAGAAAGCCCAAAGATAATAGAATATAGATAAAGAGAATTTTTCCTTAAGGAGCACTACAAACCACCTAGGAGCAAAGAAGGAAACACCTCCTCCATAGAAGACAACCTGGACAATGATAGATAACTAGAAATCCTCGAGAAAGTAAGGTATGATCTACTTGGAAAAATAGAGAAGCCAAGAAGGGTTGTAGACTAACCTAGCGAGGAAGGGAGAAGTAGAAAGGCCAGAACAATGGAACAGAAGGATGAAGAAAACCCTTGAAGAAATAAATGGCCGAAAAGGAAATGAAGACTACACTCAAGCTTGAACTTTCCCAAGAAAGTTCTGTACAAAGAGGTCTTGGAGCAAATGAATGCTTGAACTTTCCCAAGAAAGGAGGCCCTAGGAAGGCATACATGTTCCAACTAAGAAATAATGGACCAAGTTGACAAAGGATGAGGAGATAAAGTGCATGCCGAGGTGAAGGAACCAAGTGAAACACAATAAGAGGACCCAAGGGGAAAGTCAACCGAATTTTTCAAATTTAAATATTTCTAAATTTATCTAAATTTATTATCTATCAAATGGTGACATCAATTCTCAAATTGGAATTTTCTAAGCCACCTAAAAAAATAAATTTAGCATCTGGTCCAATAGTGGTTCAAACTGGTTCAATCTGGTTCAGACTCGGTTCACTTAAACCGGTTTAGTTTTCATCCCCCATTCATCTTAAAGTCCTTTTTCATGACTTATGTGACTCTTTAGGTCACTTGGGATCCATAAATTTTCTGGTTTTCCCTCTCTCTATCAGTTCTTGTTCATAAACTGGCTCGGTTCATAAATCGGTTCAAATTCTCCAATTTACTCACTCAGTTTGACTGGTTCCTTTCTGGTTTTCCTTAACTCCAAAGAGCGGGGTTTACCCTTAATATCTGTTGACCGAAATAGAGCATCTATTATAGAGGTTAATTATGATATCCCATGAGGGTAGATAAAATTTTAGCATATCCTTCATACAACCAGCTTTTTCAAGCCTTTGGCCCTACTCAATTTGAGTAAGTTTCAAAGGTGGATTAAATTATTTAAGCTTCAGTTTTCGATAGAAATGGTCGATCCAACTAAAAAGGACATTGCATGAGATAAATACCACCAATCATTCCGATTAAAGTGGCCACAAACTTCTTGAGGAGCCACCTTTCAAACTGCACCAGCCTTGACGACTAAGGTGCTGTCTCCGGTGAGTTCCCAACCTTGACTCGACTATAGCTCGTATTTCTTTTAGTTCATGATCAAGCATGATCGACACTGTTTCAGATGACATAGAGTTTACGATGGCCTAGAGGGAGGCTAGGGGGACCTCCCACCTTAGTTTGAGAATTTTCTAGGAGGGTTAGTGGTGGGGCAATGGTTAGTGACCAAAATACAAATAAACGAAAGTTATGAAGGGGTCTTCTTAAGAGACTAAATGAAGTTCGAGGGCTAATTGGAAAGTTTAGTGAAATTCAGGGAATAGGTTGGAACACTTTGGAATGTCTAGGGACATATTTGTAATAAATGCAAACTTAAGGACTAAAGTGTAAATAAGAGTATTTATTTAACCAAAAGGTAACTTTTGGACAGTCCAAGGACCTAAACATAATTAAAGGAAGTTTAGGGGCCCAAATGAGAAAAATGAGGGATAAAGGAATCCTGAAACTTAAGTTATAAAAAAAGGGGCAAAATGGTAAATTTGCATAAACTTAGGGACCATTCGACAATTAGTAAGAAATAGAGCTTGAAATTGTTCCAAAGCCTATTTGGGACCAAAATGGGACTTAAGGAAATTTGAGAAACCCAATTGAAAGACTTGGAAAGTCGAAGGTCCAAAAAGAGAAGTTTTAAAGTATAATGGGCAAAATGGTAGTTTTGCCTAAGTTGAGGACCAACTGGTAATTTAGAAAAGTAGGACCACTAGGTGGTAAATAAATGAAAGATATGCACTTCAAAAAATTCTAAGTGAAAAGAAAATGACCTTAAGCCTGAGGGACTAGCCTTAGAGAAGGTTAGGGTATGGTACTAAACTTCTACTAAGTCTCATTTGGGTCCTCGTTTTCTAAAAAACTATTTTGACCCCTATACTTTTAAAAATATATATTTTAGTACCAAAACTTTCTCTTTCCTTAAACACCTCAATAAACTTTGTAAAAATCATTAATATGTCCCTTATAACATTGTTCAAGTCCCCACGATCACTTTTCAGCCAACGTCGGCAAGAACAATATTGTTTCAACCTTATTTGTTCCTTCGCTAGAAAACATACACAATTTGAAAAAAAATGATGGGATCTCATCGGAGATGACAATTCAGTTGTCATCATGAGTGGGATGAAAAGTTGACTCCCCTACACATTCATGATATCTTGAATCACCCCAAATAGTGATATGAGTTGCCTAAAAAACGTAATTTACAAAAAAAACGTTCAGAATTGTGGTATCACCGGAACTCCATGGAATTTTCATGGCCATGAGACTTAATTTCAGCTTGAATGGCTAATGGGTTGTGTCACGCCCCGACCCGGTTTGGTCGGTTCCCCGTGATCAACCCGCCACTCTCCCGATTTATTAAAAGATTTACCCTTATCGTAAACCGTAAAGAGTAAGGCGTCCTTTAACTTGCACCTTTTTCCTGGAATATCATAATCAAAACTCTATTAAATTTAAAACTTTACATACCTGTCTTACAAGTATCTTAGTTGACGGTCTTTAAGGGGAGGCTTTCCGGGATTTCCTAAAAGGGATATAAGGGAGGGGGTGAGTACGACTACTTAGTGAATGGGTTTTTAAAAGCTTTTGACTTTTAAGAAAAATATTTATATAGAGTGTGCCAGACTCCTTTGTTTTCAAAAATCCCATCATTTAAAAATTTGGATTATTCCATTATTTCTTAGTTACCACGGTGTGTCATCACCCAACACACATCCTTTATCATGAAGGTTACACACATTCGCAAGTCAGTATCACTACTGAACCCGCTAGTGGCTTCGGAGTGACTTTTCCTGCCACTCGGATAGAAGTACGACCACTTCTACCCTGGGAATGAGTGGATGTACGTGACATCCTACCCACAATCTCGAAATCACTTCTTCATGTCCGTATGAGGACAGAGACCTCATCATGTCCCCACCCCGATCTCATGCGCTTCGTGCTACTCCAAATTTCGCACAGACACCTGGAACGACGAACTGCCCTTATAGCCACCAGGTCGTCCAATGCCCTTAGGACGCATCACTACCCCTCATGGGCGTCTTGATGATCTTGTACTCACAGTGCATGCACAAACAATGTTTTCTTATATTGCCATGTAATCTGTGGTGCCACTAGTCCAACGGCCCCGACTCTCAACTCAACCCGCAGCTGTTTGTCTTGACTAGTCCGTCGACTTGTCATGTCCCACTGCCGCTAGTTGACTGAGCATGTCGGTCCTATCTTGGTACCATGGCCAAACAATTCACTTATTAAGTTTTATGGCACATATATCATGTTCATTTACGAGCTCCTGCTCGTGCCAACTGGCCTTGGGCCCACTGTACGAGATTTTCAAAATCGGGCATTCAGCCCCCAAGTTCCAAAATCGAGGCCCCCGGCCTATTAGAGCTATTCGAGCACCCATCGAGAAGGTCTCCCAAATTGTTTAAGCATTGGCACACAGTCAGTGGAGAGCACTTCCGACAAAAATAAGTTTTTGCTATCCATCATACCGACCGGTATAAGGACATCTCCGTTCATAACCGATAAACGGGTTTTCAACTTCCTTCGAGGAAGTCTTATCATACCAACCGGGTATGATCTACTTACAACCTGTAAGTAGTTTTTTCGCATAACTTTCACATCACTTTCTCTAAGTAGTGATGATTAAAATACCACTAAACAGTGGGTTTTTATATCGAGGCACTTATCATCCCCAACCGGGTATGATGTTAGTAAACCCACTCACAACCGGTAAGTGGTTTTTAACTTTAAACTGTGCTCATCATCCCAACCGGGTATGATGTGAATAAACCCACTCACCCGTTAATGCCGTGAATTCCACTAGACTGGTTATTTGTATTCACGCGAGCTTGTCCTTGCTGGCGTTCCCGGTATTTAACGTTCCTACATGATATGAACAACCTTGTTCATTATGACTCGGCATAATAGCCTTCATTCATTAATGAATGAGAAAACCCAAACTTTTAGTTATTTGCAATTAGGTCCCTAAAGTTATTTCTCTTTAACTTTAAGTCCCTAATGTCGATTTTTCCTCAAATTGAGTCCCGTAACTTTTAAAATTTATCATGGGACCTCAATTTATTCAATTTCACCAAAAAGGGGTTTAATTTTCCAAATTTCCAATTTGGTTCCCCAATTTTTCCAAAATTACCATTTTGCCCTTCTTTCACAAAAATGGTAAGTTTTTCCCAAAAATTTCCAAAATTTCCTCAATTGGTCCTCCAACATTATTTTCATGCCCAATTGACCCTCAATTTCATAAAATTGTATTTTGGCCCCTTTGAATTTCAAAAATTCCCAAAATTTCCCCCAATTTCAACTCTTCAACACTACCGAATTTTATTTCATCAAATTAACCGATCAAACACTTCTAATTATTGAAATTGGAGTTGAAATTGAGTTCCTATATGTTCATATGATTCTAAGAAACTTTGAATCGCAGATTTTAACGTCTGAATGAGTTCAAGCGGAGCTTTGCCGGAAAACAGACTTTAGAGAGAGAAAGCTTCGATTACTCACCGGTGAAGGCACGACAGTCCGAGCTTTCGATCTGGGCAGATAGGTCTCGTCCTGAGGTTCATCCTAAAATCAAGTATTGTATCAATTGATGCAGAATTGGATTAGAATTTTGTCATTGAAATTCGGTCGACTCTCTCTCTAGCACCAATCGAAAATTATAAAGGGGATCCAAATTGGCTTACCTTTCGGTCCTAATTCGGCGTGGAAAGGTTGAGGAAGTGTTGGGAGGGCTTGGTTTGGCCTGAGGAGGGCTTGAAATGGCCGATTTCAGCTTGGCCAAAATAGGGCAGCTTCGGTCCGTCGGAGTTGCTTCACTATTCCATCACATCGGCGCTTCTCCAACGATTCTCGGATTGACTGGAGTTTGCTATCAGATAGCTGTCTTCTCCCCATTTCTAAAGAGCCCAACCTTTGTTCAAGTCGAAGCTCTGGTTCGAGTTTTACCAGGAAATGGAGCAGTAGAGAGAGAGAGAAGTGTTCAGGTGTGAGGAGAATGAAATAGGGATGACCTCTTTATATAGTCGTAAAACCCGTGTATTAAATAGGCGAGATTTATTACTAGTATTAATATTGCCATAAATTATTGGTAAATTTAATTTTGGTATTAATTCCAATAATTTAATTTCGGTAATAAATTATTTCGGTATTAATTCCAATAATTTAATTTAGGTATTAAATTATTGGTATTAATTTCAATAATTAAATATATATTAATTGATGGCTATTTATGATAACCCGTACGATTCGCATAAAAATTTTTGGGTAAGCACGCTTAACTTTGAAGTTCTTATAGAATCTAGTTCACCTGAACCAATTTGGTTTTTGTTTTCTAGTTTGTCTTAAATTTCTTTTCCAATGTTTAATAAATCCTTTGGATCAACCGAAAGTTGTAAATTTTCATATTGTTTATTCCCAAATGTAAACCAGTTTGGTTTTTCTTATTCGGTTTGACCGGTTCTTTTCCCGGTTTTCCTTAACTCAAATGTGCGGGGTTTACAGGTTGGGTAGAGGAGACTCAAAGGAGTATCTGGAATTAATTTGAATCATGTTGACCCATCAGGGAGGTCGGGGTTGGCTCAGGAAGGAGATGCTCTGTTTTCGGTAGAGGAGTCAATTTTATTATTCCATGGTGTCGTCACTATAGAGGGCACATCAATGATAAAGAGAGATTAAAACTGACTTCTGTATGGTTCTAACACCACCAAAATTACTAAGTTTGGTTATTTGAATCAAACGTTATGCTCTCTGAAAGTCATGTCACCAAAAAATTGAGTATACTTGCTTTCAAAGAAAATTATGGTGGTCGGACGACAAGAGTGGGGTCGGGTCTTATATGGACAACTTGGGGGATAAACAATCTATCAACACATGTCTATAGATGGTCGGATTAGTCATTATATGTTCATTTCCATTTAATTTCTCTATGGGGCAGGATGTCAAAAATTGCACAATTTTTCTTTTGAAATCAGGTTTAAGGCAATATACTAGTCAGATCTCGAGCAAACAAGACAACATGCGTCGCACGCCCGACGTACCATCAATATGTTTGCACTATAGCAAACCGATTTCCAACGAATAAATCGATTGATTTAGTTTATTTTAGTTATTTTTTGGCTAGTTCACCTCTAATTCGACTGATTGTTTGCCCAATTTATTTTTCTGAATTTTTCTTGTCCAATTTCCTAATAATTGAGCCAAACATTTTATATTTTCTAATTTATATAGCCCATTCTAAAAATCGGAGATTGTATGTTTTAAGTCTGTTCAATCCTGATTCGAACAGATTTTTAATTGAACTTTTTTCAATTCTTGATTTCTAGCTACTTAATGTTCTTTGAGGGTAATTCATGTCACTTATCCATTGTTTAAAATTATAGTCTGATCCGACTTCCAATTCAGTTCTATTTTCAATCCTAATTTGGGTTTTCATTTTTGGTTCAACATCACTTTCAAGTTCAATTAAATTTAAATCTCAATTTTAGAAATTCTGGTGTTACAACTATTACTATCATTTTTAGAATACTTATCCTCAAAACTTTTATTTAGTAGAGAGGAGGACTTCCTCACATAGTGTCTTTCTCCATAAACTTCGACATTATTCTTTGATTGTCAATCATTCTCATCAGTTACTTATATGTTCCCTTACAGTACCGTAATTCAAATAAGCTTTTGGACTCTATTTCATCTTTCTGATTTTTGTTATAGTTTTTAAACACCTTCTTTCATAACATCTTCATTACAACAATACTTTTTTCCCCAACTAAAGGTGATCCTCCCTCTATTTCCCCAACTCTCAAGTCCCAATGTTTAATATGACATGAGTTCCCTTTCAAACATTTTCGATAATATTATTTGTCAATTTTCAATATCGAGAAATCTCCATATCCCTTGTTACTACTCCTTGGGCAATGTTTTTTAATACATCTATCATTCGGTAATATGTACTTTTCATAAACACAATTTAAAATTGAGATTACTTGTAGTATTTCTTGTTCTTATACCTTGTATATTCAAGTGTATAGTTCATTCTTGTTCTTTATTTATTGATTCTTATATCTTAACATTCGGTAATATGTACTTTTCATAAATACAATTTAAAATTGAGATTACTTGTAGTATTTCTTGTTCTGATACCTTGTATATCCAAGTGTATAGTTCATTCTTGTTCTTTATTTATTGATTCTTATATTTTAACATTCGGTAATATGTACTTTTTATAAACACAATTTAAAATTGAGATTACTTGTAGTATTTTTTGTTCTTATACCTTGTATATCCAAGTGTATAGTTCATTCTTATTCTTTATTTATTGATTCTTATATTTTAACATATTGATAATACTGATATATTTTCATCATCTTTCTTTCTTTTAATAATTAAGATATCACTCCCAATTATTATACCTAAAATTTTAGGTGTAATTTATTAATAGTAATCAATTTATAAAAGAATACTTCACATTTTTTGTCAACTCTTTACTATGACTTATCTTAGTTTTCATAATCCTATCTTATTCATTTTATACCTATAAAATACTTATTACTTCTTATCATTTAATTATTTGATGATACATGAATATTATTTTATTTATATTCATACTTAGACTCTTTTCGTTACCCTAACTCATATGCCTCTATCCCTTAAATTTTCTCACCCTATCTACTTAGCTCGTGGTAGTGGTACTTTAGTTACAACTCTTTGACCTTTTTTTTTTACCGGCCTTCGCTATTCGTGTAAGACCTTTTATTTTATCTACTTGATATCTTATTTTATGTTGAGTATGTGGACCGTACCTCTTCCCACGATTTTTTTACTAATTTTTATACAAATAAAGTTCTTCCTTCTTTTTTAACAATCTTTTGGACAAGTAAATTTCACCTCCTATTTTCAATATTCATATTTTGAGCATATTTTATTTTAAATTGTCATAAAAAATAAAATTTAGGTATAAAGGTTATTTCAAATTGGTCAATAAAAAAAATCAACTTAATACACGTGAAATCAATCACTGTAAAGTCATAAAAGAAAATCCTATATCCAAGTATTTTTGTGAAGTGATCTCAATTACAAATAATTTTGTTTAAATGGTATATCAATAATATTTTCTAAATGAAATTATGATATCAAATTCATTTAAAAGGTAATAAAGTGGTTCTATTCAAAATTAATGGATTGAAATCTTAAATTGGGTCTATTTTTCAATAAAATTTCATATAAGGTTTATTGAAAAAGGCTCTAACTTCTAGCAAAAACTCAAATCAGACTAATTCATGGGTCTTTGAATTTAGGTCACATTAGGTTAAGTGGAAGGGTCATAATTTCAGGAGGTTATTGGGTCCTTCTAATAATAATGACAATTGAAATGGCCACAAACATCGATGGGTTGAGCAAAAAAACACCTAGACTGCTTGCTATCTCCCGCCTCCTTAATTTCTGATGGGTCTATCAGGTTGGCCCATTGGATCATGTAGTTCCAAATGGCATTTGCTGGGCAGATTCAGATGCATACAGACCCATAATACATTTCGGATACTTCAAAGAAGAAGATGCTACGAAGAGGCAAGAGTATTGAACTGAGTATTTTCCGGCTTTGAATTATGCACCACGGCATTCACATCAGTTAATTGCTGGTCTGAGAGTAAGTGTAAGCAGAAGTATAGTGCCCAATCCAATCTTCTGGTAATGTGAAAGCTTTTGCCAAAATGACTTTATTTCATTCCATAGCACAAATGTGACTTTCATCATATAATAAAGCTGCAAATTAACAGCTTCTAAGAAGAATCAAGACAATAAAAGTTGCAAAACAGGTGCTACTTCCCCCTATAAAACTCGAAAAACAAAGATAAAATCGAATTGCCCATTACGCGTCCTTCCTTGAAATAGCCTTACATAAGCAATGACAGACACCCTTAAAGCATATCATAATTTATCATGGAGTAGCATCTAAAGAATATAGCAAGACCAATCAGCCCCCACAGGCCATGTTACGGAGTAGGAAACAGGGCAGTTGTCTTGATCCAAAGAATACTATGTACTGTACTGGTCTTTCATCTCCTTGTTCTCTAGGTTCAGTAACACATTATGACAAGCATTTTACTGAACAGATCCCTTCTAGGAAGATGCACCTTGAGATGAAGATTTTGCCAGTTTTTTGTGGTGGTTAGGACAGAATCCACACGTAGACAGTAGACCATACGGTGAGAGCTATGGCTGCAACCAAATATGTCCAGAAGAACAGGACAGAACACTCCTCTTGCCCGACATCAAATAGCTCTGACATTGTACCTGCATTTATTTTTCTCTGGTCAAAATTTGTGTGTCTTGGAAGTTTCAGGCTGAAGAAATAAATTGGGTTTTCATTCTTATCCATCATTAGCCCTTATTTCCAGAAAAAAAAAAAAAAAGGCAAGAAGATGCACTGCTTTGCTAACTGATTTCGTGATGCTTGGGAAGCAAGGAAAACAGCAAACCAAGTTACAGAATGACTTCTAAGCTATCTTTGATTTGGATGACTAGTGCTTACCGATATTCATAGCCGGTGGCAATGTGAACTGGACCAACAACACATATTGGAACAACTTATTGGATGGGAGGAACCCAAGAGTGGACGCTGCTTTCACGATCCCAATTCCAATCACAGGTTGTAACAAGTACCGGATGCAGATAACTCCAATGGTTACCAATGGTTGGATTTTGGAGGACCTTAGGCCTGTACAAAAGGCTCGAAATTTATTCACCTTACAATTCCTAACAGTGAATATGATTACATTCCAGCAATTGAAAATCTGTTTCTTACCCTGGGTGAGATTCCCTCCAAGAATGAGAGTGATACAAGGAATTGTTCCATCACTGCAGTGGGAAGCACCATCAGCTTATGTAATTAAAAAGGGGGAGATAAATGTAAGCAAAAGAGAAAAAAAAAAAAAAAAAAGCTTGCTTGCCCAAGCAACTTGATCGAGTCCTGTATCACCCGTAATGGCGCGGCATCTCCGATTATGAGGTTCTTCAGCCATGTGACCGCTCCGAAAATGAATCCCAGGATCTGATATGTCAGAAATGCATTGTCTTTCACATGATTTCTCTTTAGCCTAGTAGACTAATCGTTCAGTACTAATAACATTTCGGGCGTGTACTACTTACTGCAGCGATAGTGGGAGGGGCCAAAAGCTCCTGGAGAATCGTATGGAGAAATGCCTTCAGCCTACTCCAGAAAGTAGCATGCTTTTCTTTGTGGTTCATTGGTTCTACGGAAACAATCTGCAAAAGAGGCAGAGGATTGAGAACTCCAGCACGCCTTTACAAAATGGTGAAATTTCTGAAGGTTCTAATCTGAGGCTTACAGGTTGGTCTTCAAGTTCATCCATATTCATTGATGTTGAAACACTTATGGATTTCCCTTGACCTTCACCTTCAAGTAGGCGAGTCTGCACATCTGCATCAATGTCAATTTTGGGCGATTTCAAGACCTCCTCGTACTCTTCAGACATTTGAAGTGTTTTGTACTTCACGGATGAGCTTCGCATCAAATGATATGTGTAGGTCCAAATGTAGAACCCTCCAAGCTGTTCCAACCAGACCATGAAAAGTAAGTATTTGTGTAGGGTGAGAGGCTGAAACACAGAGAAACTTATCCATGACTTGTTTGAGTACTTAGAGATTATTGTCATACCGCCATGGACATTGAGGCATAAGAGAGCCCTGCAGTGCTGCAAACATCTCTATCCCCAAAGGGGCTGCCTTTCTCTTTACAAATTGCTGGAACAACTATCAGCATAAGATTCCCCAGATTCCCTATAAGACCAGCATCAACACAATTCAATTCCGAATCTTAAGGAAATAAGGATGGGTCCTTTATGAAAGGCAGGAGCAAAGTCGTGATGAAAATAGTACCAGCAGAACAAGTGGCTATGACAAGGCCTTCAAGATGCGGTTTCGGTTTCAGCAACTTCACCAGCAGCCACCCGAGAATCCCCCCGACCAAGAACGTGATCCCGATGTTTATGGGCATAAACCACCTGATTTCAGGATTAAGAAACAAGACCATGGCCTTGTGCTTCAGCCCAAGAGATCAAATTGAAGGATTCAATGGAGACAGGAAAGTTTTAGAGGGCAATACAAACCAAGAGATGATATCCTGAAGAGTAACAGTCTTGGCCAGGCTGGCAAATATCAGCGATGGAGTGAACACAATGAACACTATCTGCACTCAGGATTAAAGATTCCACATAAAAAATCCATACTGCAGAAAGCCAAACAGCAAGTTTCTTCTAGTTTCCTGAATCCCAATGAAGAATCAAACATTTACCTACTGGAATCATATTCAAATAAGATCATAGTACTTAATTTTCCACCTTCATTTTTGCAGATTAGATATGAACATATGTGATTACCTTATTCAAGGATCTGCGGGCATCAGTTGGGAGAAGGTTGCAGTAGCCAGTGGCCATGAACGCTCCCAGAAAGCTTATTAACAGGACCTGAAGGACAGGCATAGAAGCCACTTCCAACAGAGTCCAGAATCCCATTTTCCTCTTCTTCTTCTTCTGCAACTCCTCCTTGAAGAACTATCTTTATCAATATATCAAAATTATATCTTTCTTCTTCTTCCACCTCTTTCTTAAATGACAAGTGAAGTGAGAATATGAGAAGGAAGCGCTCTGAGATGCCCTTCTTATAGCTGCTTCTCATACACCGTAAAGAAGCTCCCGGTGAGATATTACAGCACAAAGACATTATTTGTGAAGAGTGACAATAAAAAAATCATCCTTCCCCAGAAATCTATAAATAAATCGAACCAAAAACAGAAATAACACATTGCCAATAATAATTATAACCATTAATTTAGCAGAAGACACCAGAGAATACACGAACCGAACGACTGCCGGTCACAAGTTAATAGTAAACTAGGGAAGGAAAGAGCCATGAAGGTGCTGACTGCCAACCCCTTTGTTGGGTTTCACATGATGGACTAAATAATTAGAGCCCATCATTGGATCTACAATTGGTAAAAACAAATATATCATAATTTTTTAATTTACTCAAATAATTCATGTATACCTTTATAAATCAAAACTTTATTTATTTTTCATTTTATTGTATGATCTAATCCATTCCATTATTATCTATAAACAAAATAAATATGGTTCCATGTATTTTCTTATCTTATTATGTATCTATGTACTATCTAAAGCGGGCCTATTTAAGCATCGACCAATATACTGATTATTGTTTTTGTAGAACATTCATCCACCATGAATAAAAATATAGAAGACAACCTAGTCTACAATGGTGCCTTAGGTCCCAGCATCCCCTAGAGACAAGAGGATCTAAAGTATGTGTGGCGAGGTGCTTTCTTTCACTCTATCAATAATGTATAAAAAAAACAATCATGTATCACAATGATTGATGTTCTATATGGTGTAAAGAGTGACAAGTCTGATGGCTAACTAGGTCACCTCTACTTTTCCACATAAGTTTTCCTGCATTATAAAATGTGATTCTTGTCTCTTAGGAGAAGCTTGTTTTGTTCCTTACCTCATTAACACTCATTAATGGGATCACTAGGGTTCTTCCAAATTGGTGGGCGGGTGAAGTCTGACCCCAATCCAGCATATCCGGATTGAATAAAGATAAAATAAAGCAAGTGGTTTCCAATTTGAAGATGCAAGTTGCCTTTTATCTAATACTTATATATATATATATATATATATATATTCGTGACAAATAAATTACTGAAATTTTCATCTCTGTTTTTCATAATTTGCAGCTAGGATTAAGAGGATAACAATGGCATTAGTTGGAGAAAATGATACTAGTTGGAATACCCAAAACAAAAAGACACACATCCCCATTAATGAAAAGAAGAAAAGATAATTCTTTATATGGACGAAGAGCAGTGCAAGGTAATTACTGGGAAAAATCAACAAAAGATGCGCAATTAAATAAATATGTACATACATTATTGTGAAGACGAGGTGGTTGTGGTCATGATCGGCAGCTTGTTCTTTTTTCTCTGGTGAAAGAGAAAGGCAATGGGAAGATGACGGGATAAGAAAACAAATGGAGAGAAGAGATGTCATTCAAAGCACCCCGACCGGTTTGGGATTTATTTTAATCAGAGCATCTGGTATCAATATCTAAAAATATGATATGGGCAGATTATTAGTCAAGGGAAGCCCCAATGTACTTACTCATTTTAGACATACCAGAGGAGTATATACTAACAACAGTATCTTTACAAGTGGTGAATATCTTTCACATTAACCCGTTTATTTTGGAGATATTTTGTTAATTGAGATATTCTTATACCTATATATCTTTAAAATATTAAATATCGTAATAGAAAATTTTTATATTTAAGATTATACATAGGATTTGAAGGTATATTGAGTATGTGTACTTAGTAGAGATTAGAAATGTCTCTCAAATCTGTCTGATAAAATTATCAAATAACAATGGCAGGAAAATTTAATACATAAGCTAGTTGTAATATGAGATGAAAATGATTGATATATCTCTCTAAGTTGAATTTTCATACTATACATGGAGTGGGAAGAGTTATATCACTTATATCTAGTGTTTGTCATCTTGATATGAGTTTTAACCCATCAAATAGTTACCTTTAAAGTGGAATGGAAAGATGTCAATGACAAATTTGAGGTGAAGAATTTTGATAGTAAGGATGACTTTCCCATTGTGAAGTATCACCAAAAAAAAACTTTCTTAGTACAACATGATCTTAAGTAAGTACAAGAAGAATATATTAGCATTAACCTTGTAGACATAGAAAAGATAATGCTTTGAGCTTTAAACAACTTAGAATGTAAAACAACGTCTTCATGAGGCATGCAATTATAATTTGACATTGAAGATGTGGAAAAAACTTGAATTGTTATATATAAGTAAGTCTCAAATCAATCAATTATACTTTAAATTACCTAATCTCTTTCATAGCCAAATGAGTCTATTTTATGTTGTTAGAGGGGGTTAGGTGTTCCTTTATACCTTCCTTGAAGTTCCATGATCATGTACTTAGAACATATTATGATGGTAGTTTGTCATATAAGGGGGTTTATGATATTTCCATTTATCCCCATACTGCCTCCTACCTACTATAAGGTTGATAGTATAAAAATAAGAGTATTAAGCTATTTTTTTATAATCATAAATGGGACTATAAGATTGCAAGTACGGGATAGTTATGGTTTTGAGCATTACTCATAAGTCAAATTAATACAAGTGAATCTATCAATGTCGAGCAATTTTAGAGTCATATGCGTATTAGATAGCGAAATACTTAATCGATAGGTAAGGGTTGGGCTATAGAGCTTATATAGATGGTATGATATGGATATAATGAATCAATAAAACAGATGATAAGGTTGTAGTCTTGAATTAAAATGGTCGGTAAACACTTTATACCATAAGTGATATAAATAAGACTTTTATTATATAACGTGTGATTTAGGATTTTTTAGGGGTAATTACTTCCATGATGTAAAGTGTGTGTTAAATTTTTATTTGTTTTTCCAATACAATCTTCCTAAAATGAAAATCTAATATTTTTACAAATTAACCATGTTAAAAATTATTAAATAATGGAAAGAAGGTGTTATTTGTTTATCTAATACAAACCTTATATATATATATAAACTATTTTTTTATGATTAAACCTTATATAATATTTCCTAAAATATCCTTGGAAAATTTTAATTAAAAAATTAGGTCAAATTAAATTATGAATTAAAATCTGAATTAAAAATTAAAATTTGTTGAGAATTTGATCTTAAATTAGATAAAATATATAATGATTGTAAATTTATAAAGTTGTAAACGTTTAAATACTACAAATTATAACTTTTAAGTATAAATGAGTATCATCTATTATCAATACACAATACCTTCCCATGTATTATTAAATTTCATTGGCTATTCTTAGTGTATTCAAGTGGTATGTGAACGTATTATTAAAGTCAATTGGCTCGCATTCGTAGTATATGCACGTGAAATCGGGTGTTGAAAATATAATTATAAATGAGTTTAAGTTTATAAGCATAAAAATATTACACTACTTACTATTAATAACTTTTAAATATAAATAAGTTTAACTTATTATTAATCCATAATACTTTCTTAATCGGGCTAAAAAAAAATTCGATAATAAGTAATATAATGATGAAATATGTAATGATAGAACTTAAAAAATATTTAAAGATATTAAGGATTGAGAAAAAATTTTAAAGATAACTTATATAAACTATTTTCGAATATAGTTATATTTCGAATTTTTAAGTACGCTAAATAAATTAAAATATAATAAATATTAAATCAATTCAATAGAAAATTTGTAAGTAATATTGCTGATGCTTCCTCGTCACCTCCTCCGCCTCCTTGTTCCCTCCACCCTACCGATAAACTCATATATTCTATTAGTTTTAGACAATGTTGAGATTTCATCAATTGTAGTTACAAAATCAAATACTAACTCTAAAGATTCCTCCACTGCCTCTTGTTCCCTCCACCCCACCAACAAACCCATATATTCTACTACTTATAATGTTGAGATTTGATCAATTGTAGTTACAAAATCAAATATTAACTCTCAAGATTCTTGTCTATCACCTCGCACGTGCACTATTGATCTTTTTATATTTATTATTTTCTCTTATCATAAACCCTACACATTTTTTATACCTCTGTTCACCCTTGTTGGGTCATCAATATTATTTATTTTGATTTCTACTTTTCTACAAAATTACACTGTTTATCAATCATCATATTTTCTAATTGAAATGATTTTATTCAATTAAAGAACATCTCCATTACTCTCCTTTACTCACTAGAATGCCCGTATTGATGCCAATAATTTTTTAGATATCTCATTTTGATTATAATTATAGTTTCACTATTTTCATTTATTTTTATTGAAAATTCGACATTAATAATAGATTTTTTATACGCATAATCATGATCATCTTGCTCTTATATTTTTTTTAAGTTACTATATCAACTTGACTAGTTGAGACAATTAACTGAATTGATTAAGTTTGGTGAGAAGTATAAGCGAGTTTTTTGCTCTATAAAAGTCCAAACAAAAATTAGATGAAACCACACATCTTAAATGTTAATATTGCTTTCGTCCGTTCCAAAATTCACATGTCCAAACATATTTTCCTTTTGGATGAGATCAAATCTGCAGTTTGATTCTATATTATTGAGAACTAGATCCATATCGCAGATAATGCCTTCCCCAAGTCATCCTTTGACAACCTGGTCTTGAATTTCAAATGCCTTCCCCAGGTCGTCCATTAGGAAAGCTGGATTTGAATTTCTTTATCCTTCACGTTATCTTATTTATGCCTAATTATGGCTTTTAGCCAACCCTTAATCTGTCAAACAATCTGGTTTAGATTTACAGAATAACGATAGCACTATCGATAAAACACCCATAACTTATTGTTTTCTTTGAAATCTTCAAGTTCACCAAAAGTATCTCATATATTACTTGAATACTATATTATTCAGATATTAATGATATAAAAAAATTTGCTTAAATTTTATTTATAGAAATAATATTGTGGACATTGAACCGCCATATCAACATATATCACAAAGACATTCCACGTATGGGATAGCATTGCCACATGGTGAGTGGTATTGTCATCAACATTATTGAAGAGCAAGGTCATGGACGTAAATCAATAATTAATGTACTAAAAAACAAAACCATTATTTATTATTAGACGCGATTGATACAACTCTTGCTCCATTTCATTGGGCAGATATGTTGGGGATATGAACTGACAAAACCACATGTAGTAAGGTAGTGGATGTTAAAGGAGGGATGGTAATGCATGCATGAGTACTTCTCAATCAAGTTAGTGCTTCACATGCACAGTGTGCCCACCCGATAAAATATCAAGTGAATATTTACACCCTCTATTACTAACCACCACCCAATATTCCAAATCAAGATGTTGTGATTGAAGGTGCGCCAGCTTTTGTGGGTGATGAATGATCGATCATAGACGAACGGACAACTATTTCAACTGGTGAGATATCGTAATTCATGACGACAAGCTTATTAGGCCTGCACGCCGAAATGGCCATATCCTTGGCAAGGGACCCGGCCATCAATCATTCATTCAGTCCACCAAACAAAATAATATAATGAATAATAATTCCTCTCCACAAAAATAAAATTGGTAGGTCCTTTGGGTTGCCATCAACTTGGGGGAATGTGGTCGAGCTTTATACTACCTCACCACTAGCTTGAGAAATCGATGGAGGGCTTAGTAGCAAGCTTGAGGCTGTGTGAGTAATTGGATTCTTGAACTGCCATTAAAGTTAAAGTACTACTACTAATATATATATATATATATATATATATTTTGTGTGGCTCCTTCTCTCTCTCAGTCATCAGCATGTCATTTTCGGTCACATCTATCACAAACCAATATATTTAATTAGTTAGTCTTTGGATCAGTTGTTTTTTTTTTTTCTCTCAACATTGGATCAGTTGTCTTCAAATGTATTAACAACTCTCATCGTTGTAATAACCCTTGGGTAGATCTTGGGGTCATCTATTTCGGTCTCCAACTCAGCACTCTATTGAACATAAGAATAAGACAACATACCTAATATAAACTAATACTTAAAATCCGTTCAATTATCTTATATTAGGTAATAAAAAGTCGAATTGTTTGTATCCATAGATAGATATATTAGTTGTTATCTTAATTAATTATCTTGTGTGAAATTTGATCAAAGGTTAGGATTTCGAAACAATTCCCATTGAATATTATATGAAAAAATATGCAAGAAAATGGATAAATAGATGTAGGAAAATGGGTAAATGTCTGGCTGCCCACACGCAACCGGTTAAACTAATTTTGAATTTTTTTTAATTGGTTTATCTTATTTCGACAATTTATTGTGCCAATTTACGTTTTAAAAATTATCTGAGATTATATAAATATATATCATATAGATAAAAAATAAATTTCCCTATTTTTAAGTTATTTTAAAAGAAATCGTAGTATTTATCCAATGTTTTATCGAATTTTCTGGATACTTTAATTTTAATTAAAAATGTTTAATTGAGATAAATATGAGCACTTGCCAGAACTACCGTTCCAATCGATTCTAATTTGGAGTTTTGCATTCCCAATTCTTTTTTCGTTTAATGAGTTTAATTTAAAAATTTTGGTATTACAAACTCTAATCGATTTTATAATATTTTCGATTAATTTAATTTTAAAATTGCTCAATTTGTTGAGATAAAAAGGAATAAGAGATAATATTAAAAATAATAATAGAAAATGAAAAAAATAATTATTATAATACATTAAATGAATAGAATATCTTTTATTTATCGTATTTAAACCTTTAAACTATAATTATTTTTTATTATATACATTTCTCTCTTAGTTATTTTAATCTGTACAATTAAAAATAGTTTTTGATTGTGATAAAATGTATTTTTAATTGATATAAATAAAAATTTAACAGTAGAAATTGAAATTGGAGTAGTGTAAATATTTGTTCTTTGCTATTCTTTTGAGGTCAACTTATACAAGATTATTTTGTAGTCACTTGATAGATATAAAATAACTTGTTCATATATTAAAATTTTCATTTGATATAATAGAACCTATTATTGTACTAGATCTCTTGATTTTCCCGTGCCATTTTACACATAAAAATATTAGTATTCTTATTTATTTAAACACATTTTGTTAATTGATATTTCAATTCATATAGGGTCGTAAGTAAAAAAAATCACACTACCTCGTTCCAGCAGAGAATCCCAGAAAGTTAATACGCTGTGAATGGCAATGTTAGGATCAAAATCCCTTGATGGGGCTCGAAGAAATGATGGGAGACGAAGAGGATCATCAAAATTAAAATCTAAGATGCTAACTGAGTTACAAATACATATACTTGACACCTCTTTCGTATATTTCTTGGATATAGGCTTTGAGCCTTTGGGGCTTTCTAATATTTAAGCTCTAATAGATAATTAGAATAGATGTTGAACTGATTCACTGTGGTAGCGTTCTTGTCGGGCCAACCCAATTCAATAAGAGGCTGGCCGTTAAAGGTCAGACCTAGCACCAATGAATAAGAATTCAGATTAGGTTATGTTGGGTTGGGTTTGATTGGCAAAGTGTAAACATGGCTCAAGTCTAAAATCACAAATTGTCGTTACAATTAATTATTTTAAATTGATATAATTATTTTTTTTATTCTCCATCAACACAAAAATTCCTAAAATTATAATTCCTTGGTAGAAATTATTACTTTTGATCAATTTAATTACAAAATTAATATATAAATTATTTAAAATATTCCAAATGAATATAAATACTTTTTTTATATAAAAAGTATTTAAATTACTAGTACAAATAGTTAATTTAAGGATAAAATATTATAAATTTTTAACCAAAAGTATAAAAATAGTATGTATACTAATTTAGAATATTCAATACAGTTTAGGTACTAATAATTAATTATATCAAAATAAAGAATTTGTACTATTTATGTATAATTTAAAAAGTTTTTTATACTAAATTTGTATATTTTAACTATTTTTTGTACTATTTAAGATAAATATGTCACGTACCATTGCATTCGTAGAGCTAATTGCCAATTAGACATGTGAGGCTAATATAATGGTATGGATATTGAATAAATAGTAGCGATGTGATATAATAGATAGGAAAACTCATATTTTGTAACGCACAACTCCTGGCAAAGGTATTGGTCATGTCCTCTATTTTTTTTTTTTACTTCCAATACTTTTTATATTTTATCAACACATGTTTAGGGCAGTGTTGAATTCCCATTAAATATGTGGTACGTTAACTTTGTAATACTAAATTACTTACCACCCAAATATTTTTTATAAACTAACTATCAATAAAATTTACTTTAATAATTAGTTTATTCGATCTTATAGTTTATTTTAGTCCATCTAGTATATATTCCCATATGTTCTCGTTCGACTTTAATTTATTAACACAAATCATAGTATATGGTCTTTCACAATAACACGTTTATACTCATATAACATTTTCGAGTTACATATAATTTATACCTATCCCGATAAATTAGGTAACAACACAAAAATAATGGGCAAATCATAGCCCTACACACATTTATATTTCCATATAAAATGGATCACCACTTGTTAATCTCGTATGGGAGCTCTTAATACTTCTCACATTTGACACTTCACATATGTTTTAGCACTCTCGGGGTTTTAGTAGCCTTCAAACTCTCTATCACGCAATTAGACCTACATAATAATTTGGGGTACTCACGCGCTCGTGATTCCAAATAAAACCTCCCCAAAATGCAACGAACTCTTAAACTAGCATCAAATAGGAAATGTAGTGTAATGATGGTTAACCTTCACCTCAATTGACATTCTCACTTGTCGGATCATAATCACATAACTAACCCTTACAAACTTATAACCCTACACATACAATTAATTCCACCATCTCCCTATTACAACTAATTTCACCATTTCCTTATTATAAATTTGTAATGGGAAGATACTCTTATATATTAAAACTAAGTAGATAATTTCAATCCTATTTCTCACATTAACTTTTGTATCCAAACAAATTTTATTTTTTATAAAGTTATTATCTTTTACTCGATTTCAAGTTGAGTGTACAACTATATATTAGCATTTAGGTTTTTATGATATTAAAGATGATCTTAAAATATATATATTTATATATATAATTCACCGGTAAATTTTTTTTAAACAATGATATGCTGCAACATGAACTAAATTGCAATTTAAAAGATGAAAAAGTAATATAACTTGTCCAACTATTCCTTTCAAATATCTCAATCATTTAAGAACTGAATTATAGTGGCATTCTTTTGGATTATACACAAATGGAGACCACCGATGAATTATATAAGACAAATGAGAACGAGTAATAGTAAGACACAATAATTTTCCTATATTTTTCTGTACTTCTGAGAATTATCAAAATAAATACTATTACCAAACTTCGAAAACTTTTTATTTGGATCCATTAATATACTTACAGTTTTACAACCCAAAAGTCCAAAATTGTTTGATGCAAATATATACCTAATGAATTTTTTATAAATTCAATTTATAAGAAAAACATTGGATATTCAAACACTTTCAAAGAAAATTTACATTATAAAATCTCACAAATTATAACCAACAAATCCATAATTGATCCAAATATCTCACTATCATACAATATATAACCCAATTGCAATACATGAAAAATCATACAGAATACCTTTAGTAAATAAAAATAATTTAGAATTTTTTTAAATTACAACCAACAAATCCATAATTGATCCAAATATCTCAATATCATACAATATATAACCCAATTGCAATACATGAAAAATTATACAATTCACCTTTAGTAAATAAAAATAATTTAGAATTTTTTTAATCCATTATCAAGTAATGTGATAGAAATTTCTCATTTAATTGTCTGGAAGCTTATTTTAAACCATATATTGATTTATTCAAACCACATACCGTTTTATTTGTATAGTACTGATGTTTATAATAGCATTTAGGAAACTCCATATATATATATATATATTCTTCTAGATCACCATTAAAAAATATTATATATATCTAACTGTATTATTTTCCAATCATACATAGCTATTAATGCAAATAACAATTTAACTGTAACATATTTTGCAAAAAAACGGTATTAATATTAATGGAAACACATTCTCAAAAAAAATACATTTCCTAATATTTGAATACTATATCTTCAAAATCCAAAACTTTACAACCTTCATACCCAAGTGGATATCCAAAAATAATATAAGTTTTAAGCATATTACCCATCAATGTAGACATATAATAAAGATATCCAAATGTAAGCCATGGATTAAAATGAATTCCAAAGGTATCATTTTTTCTAATATGAGTGAAGAAGTTCTATTAATAAAGTAAATGATTGTACTCACAATCATTTCAATACTAATAAGTTATTCAATACTTAAATATCAATATACAAACAATATTTAATATATGTTAGTGTTTTCTTTTAATAAACGAGTTTTGTACGGGTATTTTTACACACTAGTGATACACTTGTATAACCATTTTTCGGAAAAATTTATCTAATTTTAATTCTTGTTCATAGTCACATTCCAGTAAAAAATATTCTAGTTTGATATTGTGTATTAATGTATTTATATAATTTTTAAAATATGTCTTTTAACATCTCATCTTACCTTTAAAATATAAATTCACGTTGTCCTCTTATTATTATTTACTAAAGTAAGAAAATACATATATCTATCATGACTAATAATTATTATTGAATGAGGATTAGTGTGTCTCAATAAAAGCAAGCACACGAAATCATCCCCTTATCTTGTATAATATTTTTTTATTTAGTTTATTAGCCTAAACTGCAATCATACCTTAAATTTATCCATTGATCATCTCTTCAACATTCATACCTTGGGCAACAGCTGAATTGACCCTATAGTATCGTAGCATCCGTGTAGTACAAATGATGTGGCCTCAATTGGAAAAAAAAATCATTGATGGAAATGATACCCTCTACATCCGTATTCGATTTTGATATCACAGAGGAAAACCAAATATATTGTAGCATTGGTTGACCATGTGCCTAGTAAGATCGCAATGTCAGCAAGTGAAATAGACTCATCTCATATCATATAATGTAAAAAAATGATTGTATAGATGAATTTTGAAATTGTCTTATTCCAAAAACCATAGGTGTTAAAAGATTAGTAAAAGTAATAGTGGTTGAATTAAAATTACCAAAATTATAAAGGTTACTATTTTCTTCACCTTAAATAAATGGTAATTGGGAGAAATATTGAGAAGCGAATCCATAAGCAATATTTGAAAAACATAATAGTCGAAATTGGTTTGAAAAAGTTTTATCTTATTCTACAATGATTTTATCTTCGAAAAAATCATCATCCTATTATTACTCTAAAACCACCCCTTAAATTCAACACAAATCTTAAAAGCAATTTTGAATGAAAACATGCTGGTAGCAATATCTCTTTAATCTAAATAATCAATTAAAAAACAACAATTGAATTATTTTTTGACCATATGCTAAAAACCAGATTTGTAGGTCTCCAATCCTTTACTTCTCCACTAACAAATCCACATTTGTTTTTCTATGATTGTCATCTTTTCATGGCATAATTAATAATTGACACCATTACTTTGAAAATGAGACAATAATTTGCTAGAGGTGATGCATACTGTATCATTGAATAATTTTAATTTAAAAGTATAATGGAAGGAGTTATTTGAATTAATAGAACAATAATCTTTAACATTTGACTTATTTTTTTCCGTATTGTAGCTTGTTATAAAAACTCACTTTATATTTTCGACCTCAAACCTCATACTGTTTTAAAATATTGACTTTTTTTATTCTTATAATGCTATGATATCTTATTGCAAGATAAATCTAAACTTCATTTGTTCACTAGTTGATTCCATCTATTCCAATGAATTGACAAAATGAATAATTTTATATAGTGTAGGAAGTAAACAGGAAATTAGGACAATAGTGAAGAAAATTGTTATTTTTTTTACGAATTTTATTGAATGAATAAAATTTGATAAATTTTAGTCTATTAACATAATTTATATAAAAGTTCTTAATATAACTAAAAGTAATTGCTTTTAACTTATTCAATAGAAAATAAATTTGAAATTACAGAAGTTCTCAAACAATCACATTTCCTCCAAATATATCCAACGGCTTTTATTGTTCATTAAATGTAAATAAAAGTTCATAGCATGTATTGTTTGAACATTTAACCTACATTTTGACCATTTTATGAACGACATTAGATACCCATGTTACCCAATAGTCCTAATACAGGAGCGAGATTAGATAGTCGGGAAACACCTTTCCGATAAAGAAACATTTCAGCATAAAGAATGTAAGATTAGATAGTCACACATCACACCTTTTTCACACTTTTTGACAGCTCCATCCTTATCCCTTTTCCCCTCTATCACTTCATGTACAATTAGGGTATTTCCCATTTCATTTCCCTCTCCACCACCAACCCACTCGCTTTCTCACACTGCCCTCCCTCTTATGACTCGGCCACCGCCTACGGCCTTCTCAGCTGCTGCCTCAGCGGCGGCACCAACATATGCCGTCCACTCTTCCAACGTAGAGTCCGACTTTGTCATCATCCTCGCAGCACTCCTTTGTGCCCTAATCTGCTCCATAGGCCTCCTCGCGGTCATCCGCTGCACCTGCCTCCATCGAGCTGCTGATGCGTACCCTACAACATCCTCCTCAGCCATTTCCAACAAGGGTATCAAAAAGAAGGTCCTCGAGTCCCTCCCCAAGTTCACCTACTCATCATCCTCCCCGGCCACTTCCGACTGCAAGATAGCCGCCGAGTGCTCCATCTGCCTTGTGGAGTTCATGGACGGAAATGAGATCAGGGTGCTGCCGCAGTGCGGACATGGCTTCCATGCCCCCTGCATTGACGCGTGGCTGGTATCCCACTCGTCCTGCCCTTCCTGCCGGAAGGTCCTCGAGGTGGGCCTGTGCCGAAACTGCATAGATTTACCCGTAGCCGGAGGGGGTGGATCCGGACTTTGTCCACGGGAGTTGGATAGAGGGAACACGCAGACTTTCTTACCTTAAGAAGAAAGCTAGCCAGCTGCCTTTTCCATTTATCCTCTTAGTTTAGGTTCGAGGTATATCTATAGAATGATATTGCTTAAATATTAATCTAGTAAGGTTTTCAATTTTATATGCAATTATTAAGCACTTTCTTGGTCTTCCTTTATCCACCGGAGCCAAAGAGTATAAAAGGGGAGGAGATTGAAGATGATGGGGAACAAATTCCTCATAAAGTTGACCGAGAGAAAAAGAAGAGCATATTTCACACAACTTTATGCTTTTGCCCGACTTGCTCATGAAAGTAGTAGGTAGGTGATCACCTACTACCTTAAACAATAATAATAGACAATAATTAAATGTATTATTAATTAACGCTTTTCTATAATTATCACTAAATAATATAACATTTTTTTACATTTTAATGTCACTTTATTTTGTAATAAATTAACCTAAATTAAAACTAACAAATAATTTTTAATATGGCAAAGCCCATGGAACGTTGAGGTGGAACCAATAGCATATCCCACCTATATACTACTTTCCTCTTCTTTCTTTTTATAATGTGTCCGGGATGCATTAATAGATCCGCACACCATTTGTTTTGCAAAAAGTATGTGATATTGTTTTACTAAATAATAAGAGCTTTAGGTTGTGGGAAGTTGAGTTTGGCAATTATATTTTTTACTGTAATAAAACATTTTATTTAATGAATATGAATCTTATTCATTATAATATATACTCACCTACGGAGGATACGGTGAGAGAGCTTTTAAGTCAAATATATATAATCAACGAGGTATGTACATGATTTGGTTTATCCTCTCATCAAAATTCTATAATTTTCATCCAATTTTGTATTATTGGTTAGTAATGAGTTTAGTTATAGGTCTATCCTATTGGGTCATGACAATACCTTTTCCTATTTTCCACCTTATATAAAAACGTTGACCTTTCTTCATATCAAACTTCTGTACTGTACACATATTTCTTAAACAATGAACTTAGTACATTATAAAGAGGGTAAATCCTCACCCTTCTTTCATAATAGTCGAGTTTTAAATCGTATTTATTAGCCTTTACTTTATAAATAATCCCTATCTGACTTGTATTTCTCTGTAATTAAGCATTATCTTATTTTTTTTACAAATAATTGAGCTCTAACTCATTTTTATAAATAAATGAGCTTGATGTTCTCTTTCATGATTTAAGGTACTTTATCTCGTATTTTATAAATGATGGAACCTATATTTCATAAACAATTGATTTCTAACTTATATTTTATAAAATTTTAGATTTTAACATACTTTTTATATACAAGACTTATCTTATTATTATTTTAAATTTTAGACCTTATTAAGTTATTTCTTAAAAATTTGAGAGGTAGCTCATATTAACTATCTAGTTATAACTTATTTTTTATAAATTTTCGAGCTTAACTCTTCTTTTATAAGCAATTTAACCTTGCTCATTTTTCTTTAAATATTTGAAACCTTATTCTACTCCTAACACCAAAATTTTAGAAATAATGAATCATAAGACTTATATTAGAGTAAATTGTGATTTAATTATCGATCGCCCAAAAATAATAAAAAAATAATTTTAGAAAAAATATGTAAATAAATAAAATTTTAAATATATATATATATATAATTAAATCATTTTGTATCGTATTTATTAATTGATATAAGTCAACTCATTTTTTTTAAACCATCCAACCTATTTTTGAATTATAACAAGCTATTGTGAAAACGCTATAAAAATCCCCATTTTGGACTAAATTATTCCCCACAAAAAATTGATATTAGTTAAACTCTCCCTTACTGAGCTTCATTTAAAATGAATTAGATTATTTCCCGTTGCTCTTGATCGATTTTTATTCTAAAAAATATATTGCTGCACTTATCACTTTTCACTTACATTTATTTTAAATACCTCTTACACTAACTCGCAAATGGTAAGTGACAAATAATTTTAAATTTTAGATACTCTCACAAATAGTGAGTAGCAAATAGTTCTAGAATTCAAGTAGCTTGAAAATAGTTTATATTATCTATAACTTGTACTTGTCAGGAAAAAGTTGGTTAAAAAGTCATTTTCGATAAGCATGAGAAAACTCGAAATATCTACCACAAGCTACCACAAGCTTCTCTTTTAAGAGTAATTAGGTTATCTCTTCCATATTTGGATGGAATCAGTTTTAGAAGTGGAAGTTGATTTGGGAACTTGGTTTCCAACGACAGAGATTTAAACCAACAATTCTCACAATGACCCACTACTGACTCAATCTCTTCTATACCATGGTGGTCTTCATATGGTAAAACATTGTTTGTCAAACAAGCCCTCTAATGCACTTGTATTTTCCAAACATAAAATCAAGCTTCTTTCCTGTACAAGCTCAAAGGACCTCAACTATTTTTCCCTCATACCCATAGCTATCTCTCCCATAATTTATGATATGTTTTCCTCCCGACTTCTCTATTTTTACTATTCTGACATCTTTGAAAAATGACCAAAAACTGAACAAAAATACTTAGTTAAGATTATCAATCCATTCTAAGAGTCTTGAAAAGATGATTATAATGGCTTATGATAGTTTTGAGAGTCTAAGAGTTGGATTATATTGATTTTCAAAGAATAGGGAGTACAATGCAATATTTTGAAAGTTTTGGGCTAGTTTACAAAATGGTAAAACTAAGGGAAATATGTTTTTAAAAGAGAAACTTGATTACTAAAATGTGATGTTTAGAAATTTGGGGACGAATGGGTGATTATTGAAAGTTTGGAGTATAAAAATTTAATTTTTGGATATTGGGGACGAAGATGTGATTTTTGAAAAGTGTTGAAGGGGTGAGAAGAGGTAACTTTTGAAAACTCAGGGAAAGGATGAAATTTTTGAAAGTTTATGGGTAAATATGAAATTTTTGAAAGTTTAAGAACAAAATTATAATTTTTTTACGTTTTGAGACAATTATGTGAATTTTAAAAGTTGTGAGATAAAAATATAATTTTTTAAAAGAATGAAATCCAAGTTTAATTATAAGAAAAAATAGAATAATAGTATAAAGTTGAGAAATTTTGATCCTAAATTATGGAAACCACATTTATTAGAATGAAAAACCAAGGAAGCCAATACACTAAACATACACTCTATGGGGAGAACAAGACATGGGACTAAGGTCACATCCTAGATGGGTGAGATTATTGAGACCAGGTCCTATTGTAATGACTTACAACTTCAAAAATATGAAATATTGTGTTATTTATAAAATATTAAAAGAATACACGCATGGAGAATAGCTATTGGAATATTACTAAAATTGCTACTATAGTAAATGGTATAAAGGGGATTTTTACTCTAATTGGACAACGTATAATATTGGAATTTTTGAATGTGTGAATTTAACATAATTGAAATAGAAATCGAACCTGAATCAAATATAAAAACTCAAAACGGGGTTAGAAATTGATTAAAATTAAATATTGGTTTGATCTGTAATTTTAGATAACGAATAAGTTCATTAAATTACCATAAAATAAACTTATTTGATCAGAAATCAAGTATTGAAAAAAGTTCGATTGAAAACCAATTCAAATAAGAATCAATCTTGCTTAGAGTATAAATTCCTGATTTTTATAATAAGTTACATAAATTTAAAAATAAAAAATTTTTTAGCCCAATTTGTAGGAAGGAGAACAAAAAATATTTAGAAAACTAAATCGGACAAAAAACTTATCAAATTAGGGTAAAACGACAAAAATTGATTGAACCCACTTATAATAGTAAAACCCCTCAAATTTTAATAAGGATTGGATAAATCTAAAAATGCATGTTATTGATTCAAATTTGTAGTGAATTGAAAAAAAAATTTAGAAAAATAAATTCGATAAAAAATCGATCGAATTAGAGATTAATCGATTAATAAATAGCCAAAATTAGTTAAATCAAGCAATTTATTTGTCGAAAATCACATAGTATGTCAAGCACACAACACGAATCACACGTGCGAGGCTCGCATACTTGTCTTCTCCACCTGACTTAAAGATTTGAATTTGACATAGAACTTGAAAATCAATCTAATTTTGCACGATATCTAATATATTTCCCTTAAATAATTCATAATTCAAAACTTATACGCAATATCACATGATATATTTAGTTATATTTCCTTTTTAAATTTTCTCGAAACTTATTCCAACCGTTCATGGATTTTACATACCATTCGTCCATACTCGTATTTTGTCTATATTTTAATCAATAGTATTAGGTTAACTTATTTCGCATAAGTTGTGGGCCTTTGCCCAACCTCCTAAAGTTATTATCCAAAATTTTTTTTTTCATATTATCGAATTCTAATTTATGTACAATTTTGGATTTTAACCCATTTTTAATAGATAGTAGAGTATGTTATTTATAAACAATTAAGTTTTATACTCATTTAACTAGTTGTTATAAACTAATTTATGTTATTAGAATTTAACTCCATTCTAATTTATTTAGCTCTAAACCCTTTTTTATAAGTGTGTGACCTAAGTAAATTTGTACAAACACATGTTTGGTCTATTTTTTATTATTGTAATTTTATATAAAATATTTTATTTTAGCTTTTCTATGTTTTCGAAAAATATTTTTCAAACATTCACAATAATATTTTATCAAAATAATAGTTAAATTACTACTATCCTTTTATTCGAAACATTTATATTATTTTACTAATTTGATTAGATTTTCTATCTTATATTAATTCTAGTTCACTATAAAAAGTTAAATTACCTAAAAATTAAGCTCTACAAAGTTGAGTTAAATCTCTTTAAACCTTAATATAAAAATAGTTTAATCCTGGCTAAATTATATTATAATATTATTTATTTAATAAATTAATCTCACTGTAAAAATAAAATTATTTAAAATTTAATATTGAAAAATTATAAATAGTTATTTGCCTAATCTACCTTAAAAAATGGGATGGAATTGATACTCAGTATTTGATAATTCAGCCTTGATGTTGTTTAGTTGACATTCACACGTGGCCTTATTGATCAAGCAACTTACATTTGGCATGTATCATTTGGTACCGTGATTAGGGTTTTGATGAGTAGTTTTGGTATCCATTTGTGTGTCACGTGTTAGTGTTAGTCCTTGCCAATTTACAACGAAGTCCCTTCTTCATTTGTCCTTTATTCTGCAAAAAGCCCCCTCCACTCCACTACTCCACTGCCAAGAGGGTTCAGAACCGCTGTTAGCTTACAATAGAGTTGAGTTTCTGAAGTATTTACATTTAATAATTCTGACCCACAAGCTGTTCCGTTGTGTTAGGAGAGAAAATAGTGAAAACCTTTAAATCATATACATTTTCGCTCATTGAGTTGGATAAGCTTCAGACATCTCATCGGGTGCCTTGCTTTCACAGCATTACATAGCTACGAGTATATCTCTATCTGGTTATTTTCTGAAGTTGAAAGGAGTCCGAGAAGAAAATGGGTGAAATGGAGAGGCAAGATGAGGATTGAATTGAACAATTTTTAAAAGGGACCGATTATAAAATTTCAAAATATAAAAAGTAGAAGAACAAACTTTAAAATATGTACAGTAACCAATGAATTTCCAAAATAGAAGGTTCTACTACTAATTTACCATAAGAATTTTGGGCAAAAAAATTTACAATAAGAAAATTTTGAAGACCTATTTATAAAACTTTGAAAGATTGTTGAAGTGTGTGAATTATTACATTATATATTAAATATGCACATCTGAATTTTGGTGAACATATTACAATATTCATTTGGACGAGGACTAATTAAAAAATTAAATAAAATAATATGGGTTAGGTGGGAACAAAAATGATGAGGAGTTGGTCACCTTCCCACTAAGTGAATCTGGTAGGACTGAGGACAAGAGGACAAGTCAAACTGGATACATTTGACCAGGAGTTAGATAACTAGTCACATTACATGCTGATAATAGAAAATAGAAAAAATAATGTATTTTTGAAATGTATTAAAAGTAATCAGACGTATTAAATTTTGATAAACCAATTAGAAAAATGGAACACCTTTTCTAAATGATTGAAGATATATTTTTCTATATGTACTTACTATCTATATTTTAAAAATAAAACTATTTTAAGATAAAGTAGAAATTTATTTTGGAAAATTCTAGTCAACTAGAGTGGGTAAAAAGAAATAAAAAATAACCATATGGGTACAAACCATATAAATTTACGAGTGGTTAAATATGTAAGTGGCCAGTAATACTTGACTTATAAATATAAAATATAGTTGTAACTCTCTTTTTTTTTTCTCCCATAGAAGAGAGGGATGTGTTTAGTAATATTAAAACTTCTTATAAGTTTATAATTTTATTTTTATCAAATTAACGTGGACTAGTTAAGAATTTGATATACACTCACTCCACATCCTTCGTATATAACAATTATTGTTGTAGTTTATGTTTTTTCATAGATATAATAGATTTTAAGGATAATGGCGGAAAAAAAAGTATCAAATTTAAAGTAATTACCAATTTTTTTTACAAAATTTGATTTATATATCAATTTTAAACTTAAATATAAACAATATTAGAAAATAAATTTTAGAGCAAATTATCTTAAAAAACACTATATTTGTTCAATTTCTTCTTTTTAACAAAAAAAAGAAAATAGATAACTCTCTTCCCCTCCCTAAAGTTATCTAGTGTGAGCGCTTCTTCATTGAAGGAGACATACAGTCCTTACCTCATCTTAAAGAATGAGATTTTGTAACATTAGTATTGGGGCCAATCCGAATTTGACAAAAAATTTATAAATTTACCATGCAATCAACCGAAGTTAAATAGTTTAGTCCAATTAAAAAGTTAAAAGGAAAATCAGGAGAAGTTTTTTAGGGTTTTTTAGGGTTTTAATTAATGAGTATATATTTATTAATATAATAAATATTTTAGAATATTAAATGATAATATTAGATATTTAATTAGTTAAATTCAAAATTTTAAAATAGTTATTAAAATATCTTAAATATTTAGATTGAATATGATTAACATATAATAATAAGATATATTTTACTTATTTTTAGCTTATTTTCTGATCGATATTCACATCATTGAAAAATATTTTATAATTTTAATTTTGTGAGATTTTATCTTTTTTTATTTTTAAAAAGTTTTTTGAACTTATAAAATTTTTAACTGTAGCGTTCAAGTAATTAAAATATATAACACGAGGTTTTCTAATAATTATTTTTATAGGATTTGGGTGTGTTATCTACATATCTTATACTTTATATTTCATATAAATAAAATATATTCCATAATTACCAAATCTTATACTTTATTTCTCATATAAATAAAATATATTAAATTATTAACATATTTGGTGTAGAAGGTTGATTGCCATATTTGGTGTAACATATCGTTATTATATTGGCGAGTTCGCATTATAAATAGATAAAAATAAAGATAATATTATAAATTTGTAATAAATTATTCTTATATAAAATGGAACAATTTAATTTTAAGAAAAATTTCGATAACAATAATATAATTTGATAACTTACCCGTAAACTAATGTATTTATATGATAATTAGTTTTTATAAGTATGTAATTTATACTTAAAACTTTTTAATTATAAGTACTCTGAATTTTTTTAATATTATAATATTTTTTATTTTATTAAATTTGTTAATATATTCTCTAACAATATACTTACATACATTGTAATATACATATAATTTATTACAATTTTAAAATTGCAATTAATAAATATTTAAAAGTTAGATATGAGTTGTTACACTTCATTATGAACTTGAGTTAATTTACTCTAATATATTTATCTAATTTAACTGTAAATTTAATATTAAAGTATTTTAAATGTTTACCACTATAAAACTATTTTATAAATATGATTATTGTAAGATAATAGATATATTTATATTTGAAAAAAATATCTATTTTTTTATTCATCTATTTGGTAGTAAATTTGTGTAAAAAATTAGGTGTAATATTTTATTTTATTTCTAATTTGGTGTGAAATTTAAATTTTTATAAAAAATAAAATATGTTGTTTTTCTAATTTAAACATTACATGACATGAAATATTAGTATTTGATAATTAGCGACAAAATTTATAATTCAATTAATATATTTAGAAATTCTCAAATTGTATCATAAATTACACTAAGTAGAAGAGACAATAATGATACATAATACATATAATAATCAATTAAATAAATTAAATTGAGATTGATATCATAATCTAATCACAAATTACGTGCTATATCAAAGGGAACATAAAATCAAAAGTTTGGTGCTAAGTGTTAACCAAGTAAATTGAAAAAGATGGTACCAAAATAAAAATGAGCCGTGGGTATGATTTTTAAATAATAATAAGTATGGAGTCCGATAGAATATATCACTTCCCTTTTCATCCCGATCGTGTTGCCCTGCACTTATTTTTATTTTTTAGTCTTAAATTTTACAAAAATTATAGTTTTAAATTTTATTTTTGATATAAAATTCAAGTTTTTTTTACCAAGTATCAAAGCTCAAACCAAAATTGAGAACCTTAAAGGGTGGAAAAATATTAGTTAAACTGTTTTATCAAATTCTAATTGTACCTCCCATCGTCAAAATTCTTTATTATAAATCAATCTTTCAGTAAGGAAAAACATACTTAACCCTTTTTGCTCTCACATATGGCACGGTCACATGTTCCATTGGATCTCACTTGTTCCGTTCACTCCCCTCCTCGTTTCTTGTTGCATGAATATGGGAACAACAGTAACTCCTAAACTCATGGAGTCCTCAAAAATCGCGCGAGCCCACCCATCAAATCATAGTCGACACTCCATTTGACATTTGACGCCGAAGAATGATCTACGGCGGACCTGATCTCGCGCGAGATAGTGCGAATAAGTCGAAACATTGGATAGTTTTGGAAAAAATTGTAGGAGTGAATTTGTGGTAGATAGTGCGAGATAGTTTTAGGGTAGAAGAGAATTTGAGCTATTTTACGGAATCTAAGGACCCGGGAGGGGGCAGTTTTATGAAAAAGAGAATAGGGGAAACTTAAGAATACTCTACTGTGCAAATCGCACAAGAATTAGATTGGACATCAATTATCCTCGAGATGAACTATAAGGTCATATACCAGGTCTGGTCTCTGGTCTCTGGTCTCTGGTCTTAACGCGCAGAAGACACGTCCATGGCAAAATTTTCCACACCACAGGAGATCCACCTTATTTCAAAAGTCTCTTACTTTTGAGCAAGTTTTTCATACCATGGCAGACTCTCTGTTTATTGATTAATGATGTTGCTTAAGCGAAAAAAAATTAATTTTTGGATACTTTTTTAATAATTAATAATAAAAACTAAAGTATTCAATATAATAATATTAATAATTAAATATAAATTTGTTTGTGGGCATAAATCTAAGGGTATACATGGTGGGTGCATAAAATCCGATAGAAAAGGTGGATATTAACAAGAATTCGATTTGATAAAAAAAAAATGGAGCTATTTCAACTGAATAGGAGGGGCGTAGAATTATCTCTAAACCCTCAGATTGTTTATATTATTTATTTATTTATATATATTTTAAATAAATTTATATATTAATAATATTTTATATAAAATTATATAATATAAATATTATAAATAAAAATATTTACAATATAATTTAATTCAAATAGGTCGATTCAAACATATCTTAAGTGGTATTTTAATATGAACCTTTTTCATGTATCTATATAATAATATATAGGGAGAAATCAGTTCATACACGTGTCAAATTTTACTTTAAACCGGAACATGCCATATGCAGCCAGTCGGTATGAGCCAAAAACGACAGGAAAGGGATTCCTGTGAAGACTGCAATTAATCGTTTGGTGAAGAAATAGGAGAAAAGCAAAAGGGAGCAGGCAAGAGCTCATAAAGCATAAACACGTTATCATTTTTTATTTTTTCTATAGGGGAACTTGGCTGCTTTATCATGACTTTGATCAGTTATTGTATGAAACCTATTTATGGAAATAAGAGAGTTTTTGGCCTTTGAATTGCTCCAAATATTGCTTATCAAGGTTACACCTTCCACAGTTTGTGAATATCTGGTAGTGCAGAGCAGGACAAATTCAATGATGTAATTTGAGAGGAAGAGAAAAGAAAAGAAAAAGGCAATGAACAGTTAGCATTTTATTAGAGCCACGTGAAATTTCCAGATATCTAACTAACAAATTAGGCCCCGCTCATTTATGTATGCCACCTGAACAATTTGGATTGTTGCACTTGTGATCATAGCCTGAGCATGCAGCCTCAGTTCAACAATAGAAGAAATCAGTGGTGCCTCGCCTCCCTTTACAGATGATGCTCCATTGTATTAGCCTCATTAAATAGGGAAAACTTAAGGGTACCCATGCACTTCAACACCTTTTTAACTCCTGTGGAGTTTGAAATTTATGACTGAGGAGTGAGGAGAGGTCAATGGGTATGGATTGTTCTTGGAATGTTGGACATCAAGAATTCTACAACTCCTGTACTTTTGCCTGTCTCAGGATGGAATAATGTGGTCCAGGTAAAATAAATAGCTTCACAATTACAACCAAGAAAAACCCAGCTGCAGTTGGGAAGGCAGTAGCAGCCCTCCATTGAAGGATTTCTATTTGGTTCTTCAACTTCTTCCTTCAAATGCAGGACAGGACAATGCAAATAATGATCTTGAGCAGAATCACAAGGATTCATGGCTGCTCATTTATCACCAATACAGTTTGATGAACCCATGTCTACACTGTGGACTAGAATTTTCAGTTGAAACAGTACATATTAATTTATTGAACCCTATCCGGTCCCAGCATAACTGACGCTCCAGACAGCATCTATAGATATGGACCCAGTAAGCTTTGGTGAGTGAAACGTTTCAGGGGTTGAAGCTTTTAACATGTAGACAATAGATCAGTTCATCTCATCTCTGTACGCACCAAACTGTTCGGACTGCAATATTGTAACAGATGAAAAAAGTGTAAAAATAAAAATTCTGCTTGTGCAAGAGAAGAAAGGGGGGCAAAAAGATACACACTGGAAATTTCATATAACAATTGAGAAGAGGAGAGAACATGATCCAAGTGCTGATGATGGGGTCCATGTTTTTCTTGTGAGTTTTTTCTGCCGGTTAAATTGTACAGCTCAATTACAGTACAGAAACACAGGAGGATGCTGGATGAAATGAAATGAGGGAAAGGAAATAACCAATCTATAGAAAGAAGAGCAGAAAAAGTACCAATCTATAGAAAGAAGAGCAGAAAAAGTAGGCAAAGTACCGATAAATCTACATTTTCCAGAGCAAGAAGAGTTGCAGGTAGCCATTCTATATGGATCTGATCAGCACAGTTGGATCTCTCTCCTTGACATGGACCAGTCTGTCTGCTATTGAATAACCTGAGGTGAAAATGTCAATATCTCAGGAAAACCTATTTCTGCCTAAATATCAGCATATACTTTTTTTTTTCTTATTAGATATATATAACTTTTGCAAAGGCAGTCGATTGAATGAAGGTGGAACTGGTCATGGAAGGGTATCTAAAGTTAATTATCTCACCTCAATGCATTACCAAGACCTAGGCCTTCACATATTCCATACTTCTCCGACTTCGTTTATTAGACCTAGAGAAAAAACAAATCTGGGACCACCCTTTCTTCTGCTTCATTGGCTGTGGCTTATTCCTGCTCTCTACAAGCTCTGCCATATATTGGACAATGGCCTGAATGGAGGAAAAAGCAAAAGAATAGAGTTATACATTGAGTAAGAAATAACCAGTCAGTTTGCATGAAAATTGGGTATCATTGTGACCCATATAGCACATGCATACAGGGCAACTGTCTTAATTGAATGCAATGATTGAGTTGAACGGAAAAGGCTCCCGTATTTTGTTTTCTTGCATCAAGTGTAAGTTTCAGTCTTCCTAGTTTTCCAAGAAGAATCCCATCCCCTAAACTGAGATCTGACACTTGAACCTTTTGAAAAGAAATTATAGGGATGGCCTAAATTGGTTTCTGCACTCCAGAAAAACCTGCTTTTTAGAAATAGTTTCCCTGAACGGACTTTCAAGTTTAATGATTCATGAAAGCCTGAATGGCAAAATCACCTGTGCACCCTTGTCGGCGATGGCTCTTGGCGGAACCTCCAAGGGATTTTCCTCCACACGGAGGATGCGAAGTCTAATCAACATCCGGAACGAGTCTGGTAGGACTCTGATCTGGTTATTGCTAATGTCCAGTTCCTCGAGCATCTCAAGGTTACCAATTGATCTTGGGAGGTGCCGAAGATCTGCAAAGTTGTTACCTATGTTCATCCTCACAAGGGTAGTCGCAAAACATAAGCTCTCAGGCACAGACTCAAGCTCATTGAAGCTCATGTCAAGTTCTTTCAGATTCCCAAGAGAGGACATCGTAGTGGGCAATTGCCTTATATTGTTATAACGAACCGAAAGGACCTCCAAGGTTGTTATCTTGCCGACTGCCTCAGGAAGGGCTTTCAGTCTGTTATAATCTGCCCTGAGCTCTCTAAGCGAAGAGCACTGCCCAATAGTGTGAGGTAGTTCCTCCATATCATTCGTCTCTATATTCAAAATCTTCAAGCTCACCAGTGATCCAATCATATCAGGGAGGGAAACAAGCCGATTGGAGGACAAGTTAAGCTCCTCCAGACGAATTAGCCTCCCGAGGTTGCTGGGAAGAGTAGCTATCTGATTCCCACTGAGGTCTAGGAATACCAGGCTGAGGAGATCTCCAACAGTTTCAGGGAGTTCAGATAGCCGATTGCAATGCAAGTCCAGCTTTGTTAGAGACGAGAGTCCTCCAATTGAAGCAGGAAGAGCAAGCAATCGATTGTCCGATAGATCTAGTTGGAGTAAGCCCGATAACTTCCCAATCGAATCAGGAAGCCAATCGACCTGATCCATCAGCCTGTTCTGGAGATTAAGCTCTTCAGTGCCCTTCTTTGCAGAAACCTCAATCAGACTTGCGACCTTTATCAAACTCAATTTCTCGCCATCTTGACCTGCAATACACAGAAACCTTAATTCTTCTGAGCTGATACGAGGTCAACAAGAATTTCAACTAGCAGAGCAGACACATACTCTCCCAGAAAAGCATACCTAAAGAACTTCCAGATTTCAGAGTCGAATCCTGTATGTGAGGTACCAATGGGACACTGGGACCCAACCTGATGCCATCAACATAGAAGGATGACTTTGCCTTCTTCACGTAACTATCATCTCTAGTGACAAATTCACCGTTCTTCAAAGGCTCTCTCTCAGAGGAATACAATCCCGGAGAGAAGCCCTTCAACGGTTTAGCAGATGCACCAACAGAGACCCCAGACGACGAGGGGGAAAGCAAAGAAAAGGCCCTCGAAGGACTGCTGGAGGGCATGGAAGCAGAGCCATTGGAGTAGCCGCTTGTCTTCTTCTGGGAACTCGTACCTGAGGAGAGGCACTCAGAGGCCCGCTGAAGGTACTCGTCGAAAAGGGCATGAGCATACTCGAGATCGAGGAGCTTGGCAGCCTCCCGCTTCTGCTCCTTGCTCTGGAAATAGACGAAATTCCTCTGCATCTCCTGAAGTATCATGAACAGCTCCTCAGGCACATCGAGGCCCTTGGTCTGCCTGGAGATTGCATCAAGCCTAGACTGGTCCTCCTTCTTGATGCTCCGAATCAAATCCCTAGCAGCCTCGACCTCGTCTATTGATGGCCGAGTGGGAAGAGATCTGTGGATCCTCATTATCTCCTCCACAACCTCATCCACAGTTTGCAAATTCAATAAAACTTCCATCTCTTCTCCCCCTTCAAATCCTACAAACCATTCATCCAAATTCCCAAGATCCCCATCAGTAAAACCCAATAAGAAAGCTCAATAGAATCAAAGCCCAGTATAATCCCCCTTTCCTTCTCTTCCAGTTTCCAGACCCACTATGACAATCTCCAAAATTAAGTTACCCACCATGAGAGAAGGGAGAACCATAAACAAAAAAACAGAATGAAAAATCTCTCCGAGCCCATCACCACACATTATTGAAGGAAAGCGTAAGCGAATAAATCAACGGAAACCCATCAAAGAAAACCAACAATAAAAACACCCAAACACTGACAAAAACAGTCAACGGTGGGATCAATGCATTGTTACCAAAAAGCTCGAATCTCTCGGAGGGAGGACTGGGGATTTAGAGGAAGAGAAGGGGCGTGGGGTTCGAAATGGAGGCGAAACTTGGTCGGCGTCCGATGGCAGATTCTAACTGAATCTCAATAGCCGAAGAAACCCATGAATTTCCACTCAGGAGGATAGAAGTTCTTCCTCTCTTGTATTTGTCTGGCATCGCTGTATATAAATAGGGCATTAAATTATTTTCTTTAAATAGAGCTTGTGATTAATTTCAGATGAAAATTACATTATTGACACTCTTTTCTTTTGTGAAAATTTTGCACAATAATTAACGGTAACGGGTGAAACTTGATTGACACGGTCCACTCCAACATATTCCCTATGCTTTCAGTTAGTCAATATTGTGTAAGAAATGATCCTTAACAGGAAAAAATAACCCAAACTGAGTCGGTTATAGATAGGACCCTTTCTAACTGTATTTTAACGGTAAAAGAAAAGCAGAATTTTACTGAATATAAGATAATATTCTCTAGATTCGTATATAAGATTAGTGTAAAATCTTACACCTACAAGCTATTGCTAGAGAGCACCATCTCGGCATTTCAATTTATTCTCAAAATTATCTATATTTAGATAAATATATTTATTTAAATTACTTATTTATTCTATCAAATATAATATAATATTTACAAATTAATTATCTAATTACAATTTTTTTAATTCACACTTAATAAATATTTTTAAGTTGAATATTATTTTTTTCCATTTTAAGTCGAATTTTTGGCGTAGAATATTTTAAAAATAATTATTTATTAATAATTAATTCAATTAATTAAATATAAACTCAATTATTATATACTAATAATAATATAAAAAATAATAAGAATATTACTATTAATATATATTATAAATATATAAAATAATATTATAATAATATATTATAATGTATATAGAATGAGATTGTTAATTAACCCGATTTTAAGCCATCATATTTTAATCTAGCCACCTTTGAAGTAAATTCACACCAATAAATATACACGAACAAGACAATAATTTGAGCAAAAAAAACAAAATAATAAATTTCCAGAAGAGTTCAAATTACCACAAAACAACTTTATGGCCATGCCCCTACCATGCAAGAACCAATCCTTTTTTAGAGCTTGAGCACTTACATGTGGAGCCCGCTAATGGAGAAAAGAATAGGATACCTTAACCAAACTACACTTTTCTTCTCACCATACCAGCATATGGCCAAGAAGGATATCATGGGTACAGGGGAGACACAATGTTCTTTTGAGTGTAGCCATGCCAACTCAACACACATCATGGAAACATAGCTTGGGTTTTGTATAAAATAACTACAAGTAAATGGAAGGGTAAATACGTCATTTAAAAATCAAAGAAGCAATAGAGGGGAAAGTCTAATTTAATGATACCTAATAATACATTACATGTTGGCCCGGATAAATTAAATCTTGAGGGATATCATCTCAGGCTGGTCCCCACCTTCCCTCTCCTCATCGATCTTTGCCGGCTATCAGTATCTTCTCCCATGATCTGTCCGACCGGAGAGTCCGAATAAAGCCGAGGGTATGGGATGGTGAGGGATAGTGTTTAGCCACCGTCGTCGGATCAGACCCCTATCCACAACGATCAAAAGCTCCCTTAGTTGAACTATTATCATCCATGCATGCTAGCCACAGCGTCCCTGAGATCTGATCAAGAATCTCGATTCCTTGCCGATCGGCTAACTACTCGTCGACAGTTGAATCGTGTCGGTCGGTAAATATTGATTGGGCCCGGAAGGGGTATGTTATATAATATGTATGAGAGGCAGAGGAGGAGGAGGAGCCCGTGATTCGACCGGAGGTGTGGTGGGTGTGGTTCCTTCACAGGCCTCACGTGTGATGTTAGCCATCACACCCCCTAGCTTGTTTATATGTTCCCCTTCCCCTTTAAAAAACACAAAAAAAAAACAATTTTCTTTTTTCTGTAATTTCCTCATGCAGCACACGGCCACCTCATATTATATATATATATATATTAATACTAATAGCAATAATGCATAACTAATAAATAGACGTGTCGGAACGTGTAGTGTCGCATCTTGAGACGTTACCTGGGGGACCTGAGAAGGTCAGTGTGGAGAAATTTGCAAAATTTCTATATAAAATTTCATTATCATTTTCAACTTTGAGACTGGGTATTCAACAAAATGGAATGAATGTGCACCCAATAATGTACAGAAAATAAAAAAAAAAAAGTGTAATGATACTGTGCACAATGACAGGCTGATTGAGCCATCATCGCCAATATTGCATATAGATTCAAGTTGATGGGACATTTCTAGCTTCCGGACAAAGAAAGGTTGCTTATGTTCTATTAGAAAAACTGTCCTTCCAAATGTGATTACACTGTGATCTTATTATTTCCCTTACCTCATATTGTGTTTCATGGCACTGAATGTGAAATACAAAATTTCCAAATCAATATGATCTTGGGATTGATGGATTCAAATCAAGCATGAATGCATGGATACAAATTAGCCCATCCTAGTCAAAACCACAAACCCAGCTGTTGTATGAAATTAATGCAGCCAACTAATATAACATGTAATTCCAGTTCTTTGAAGAAAGATCCTTGAAGCTTCTCAACCAGGAAAAAGATTCCAAGTCCTCTAAAGTTTCAATATCCACCCAGGATTAAATGGTTGCAACAGATTCTAAGTTTTTTCCTCTGTCATTGACTCCCTTGATGCGTGGTTCTGAGGGAAACACAAAAATAGTTGAGGCAGCTACAGATGGCTGGAACCCTGCTGAGTATCTTGTTGAAGTAAAGGAATGCTTAGGCAGCTGCTGAGTTCCTGAGGAGAGAGGTATGACCTTGTAACTCATGATATGCTCAGACTTTGGGAGAACAAACACGGTTCCACTATGGGTTCCGGACATCAAAAAGCTCTGGGAATCAGATAGTGAGACCTTCAACTCCTGAAGGAGTGGTGTTTGATTCTGGATCTTGACAAAATACGTGAAGGGGTCTCCAAGAACCGCATAAGGAGGGCACACCAAGCTCACAATCAATGGGGGGACCTCCACATTTACATCAGGAAGCTTGTGTTTGGTTGTTACAATGGTGCGAGTGGAGGGATCGTGGGAACCAGGATCTCTCCTCCACCGTAGACAAACAATCCCCAGGCTGAGAGGTGTAGAGTCCACCTCGGCTTTCACAGTAAATATCTTCTTGAACTCCTCTTCTGCCACAAGAAGAGTAGAGCCTGGGGACCCAGGCCCGCTTCCTGGTTTTATGCAACATGAGGTGCTTGGAGAACTGGAATCTGTTTCAATGGATAGAGATTCAACCCGTATTGGAACTTCTGTGCAGTTCCTGGCACTCACTATTAGAACATTTGACTCTCCAAGAGGCAAAGAAACCAACTGATCAGCCTCAGGTGGTTTCACCATTGAAAGTAGCAAAGGGTCCCGTCTGAAAGGGAGCATAATTCTATGGTTAATCATGACGGCAATCTTCCCTTCAATCTGCAGGCTCTTGTGGATATTGATTTTCTGTGAAGTGGGGTCGCTTTCTTGAGAAAAGTATCCTAGAGATACAAACAACATGATCGGTTTCGGTCGATGCCACTTGATCTCTAACTCACATGACCATGTTTCTCCATTCTTCACGGTTGGGACAGAGATCAACCCAAAAGACTGCTGAATTCTATTGATATTGCTATCAGAGCCTTGAGACTTGTCTTCCCATTCTGCTCCAGCAATGCTGAGGAGCTCAACATGATGACCATCTAAGAAAGAAGCCTCGGTCTCTCTTGGACTAAACAGCCCACCTCCTCTCACATCAACCAAATTGATTTTCAACTCACCAGAATAGACATCATGGCCCTTTGCCATTACCGTCACAGGAACCATAAAGCTCTCTCCAACTAATGCAGGTCCTGTTGCACCTAAAGCAAGGTCCACAAGAGGTTCTGGTTCTTCAATTTGTGTGCCCTTTTGACCTGTCAATGCAAGGGCGGGATCTTTGGTAGGGAAAGTTTCAGCACGGTCTTCAAACTTCCAAAGTGGCAAATCAGCCATCGATGCGGGACTTTCAGCTCTGCAGATAATAGAAAAATGTGGTCCAAGTTTCACAATAATTAATACGCACTCCAGCTTCCCACTTTGTTCTGTACAAGTGAAGCAGTTCCACTTAGTACATACATTAAAAATTATAACAAAGACACATCTAAAAGTAGACTAAGAAATGACCATAATGTCCAAAAAGTGCTTAAACAACCATCATTAAAATAAAGGAATGCCTAGGCCTAGAGTTATGATATATCGGCCATAACTAGATCAGTTTAGAGTGATAGTAACACAATAGAAAAAGAGTGGTTCTGCACAGCTAATTAGAAAGAAGATATCGCTTAATAAAACACACTAACTGTAAACACTTAAAAGTCATCTAATATTTTAAATGTAGAAAAACAATTGAGAGATCAAGGGAAGAAAGTGGACAGGCATCTCAAGGAAAGTTCAGACCCTACTTAGAAAACCATTAAATTTGTGACATGGGTCTATCTGCATACTCCTCCCTTCTCCTACTTTTCATCTTCCTAACTTGTAAACATAGTCCATTTCAAGCTTTAAATGGCATCATACTGTTAGGAGTTAGTCGATTCAAGAATTGCCTAACACACAAGTTTATCCATAGAACTATACTGGAAACTGCACTACTCCATAAAACATAGTTGGAACATAAACAAGAAAAACGCAATAGAAGAGAAGAAAAGGATACCAGATTTGATCTCATATGTCAGACGGAGCCATCTGTTCGTTGTGAGAATTAAAGAAGAGGCAATCTCCATTCTTTGACTCTGTTCCACAGAGGAGAACATGGTAGTTGATGCATATTTTTCTTTGTTTGTAATGGAGAAGTTACAGTGTGATTGGTTGAACTGGAGATCTATCTGATCAATTTCGATACTGAGGGGCAACTGTGAGAGAAGTGATAATGTAATCAAGGTAGACACCCCAGGCTTTATCATCTGCTCATGAAAGGCAACGGAAGCAAGCAGCACTGTTCTAAGGGGACTGACAAAATCAATCTCCAGATTAAGTGGATTTTTTTCAGAAAGCCTAAGATCAGTGCTTTTCTCAACTGATAACCCATCTCCAGAGTCTTTTCCAATGAGCTCCATGACCTCCTTCTGAATATGCTCTCTCTGTTGTAGACTTGGTGGTCCAGTAGGCCCAGATTCCACAAATCCAAGAAATGTGATATTGGTATCTGGGTGAACTGGCAAAGCAGCCATTTCGAGGGAATACTCTATGAAGCTTTTCACTGCACCAAGCTTTCTTGAGCACTCTTTGAGGTATCCTAAAACCTCCCATATCAAAGCGACCCATCCCTCTTGTCTATATAGAGTGATGATACCATCACAAAGCTGCTTTGTATTGGCATAGTCATCAAGGCAGAAATATTCTTTTGCAATTTTCAACCCACAAGTAGAGCTCATTCTCTGTGCCTTGAGACTACTGTATGATTCATAAGCCTTCTTCAACAGGGCTATAATTTCATAGGAATCTTGGAATCTCTTCCTTTCCGCAAGAGTGTACTGGACATATTGTTCATCGGTGAGACTGCAAAGTTAAGCAATTATAGTGCATAAATGTAACCAATAAACTCTTATTATAAGCATGTGTAAAGGAAGCATGCAGGCAGATGGTAGAAGACTTACGGGTGCATAAATAATTCATCTCCTTGTCCAAGTGATCGTGCAAATTGCCCCACATAGATAGAGGGTACCACAGAATCAATGCTACTGTCAGCCTCGGAGGAATTGTCTATCATCGACAGTGAAATCTCCAGAGAAGACTGCTTCTTTTTCAAGTAATTTGCTGCCAACTACTTCAAGGGTAAACCACATTCATAAGAATAATGGGGCAAAAGTTGTGCAAGTATCCTATTATGGACATGCAATATCAATTGACAGTAAATGGGAAAAGCAGCAAATTAGCATCAATCTGATTGTGTTTAAGAATGAAAGCAAACTTTATCTTTCAAAAAAGGTATGACAGGAAACTAGCAGAGTGCAAAAGCAAGACCAACAAAACCATATAAGAAGCAGATTAACATTAATAAAATTGTGGTACAAGCTCATCTATCTTTAAAAAGGTAAATTTTACAAGACAAGTCAACAGGTTTATTAACATCAAGAAACCGGGAATACTTTATTGGTAAAAGGCTGCTGTCAGGGGGAGGAAAACTATAAAGTGCAGGTGGGATAATAAGGCAGAAAGATGGTCAAAAGCATGAAACATTAGCTAAGATCAAGAAACAATATTTTAATTCGAAAAGAAATCCAAGTCAGTTTTAAGCGGATACAAAGTCAAAACTTTTATTAAGCTAACCACGCTGGGACTTTCTTCTTTACTGTCAAGAGAGTTGTTACTATCATATAAAGAACACCTAACTGCTTTCCCTTTTAATTCTTGGCAAGCATATTTGTATCGAAAATTAAAAAGGGGGAACATGGAGAAAACAATGATTTATGTGAATCACAAACAAGCAAAATCGTTAACAGCTTCATGTGACAAAAAAGCAACAAATTAGAATAATTTTAGTCAAATTTTAAATTGTTTAAATGAAAAATAGAGCCAATTGAAGATGCTAGAATTGAAGAAGTCAACCTGATAATAATATGCAGGTCGAAATTCCCATTCGGTCAAAGTTCTGTCAGTGCCACCTACTATTAGGGATGAAATGCTCTGCATTGTGGCAGAACTAGTTTCCAGCAACTCAGCAAAAACTAAAAATTGTCTACTCATCCATTCCCAATGAAGATATGGAACTTCTGGTGCTCCGACAAGTCTTTTGTATGCAATATTATACTGGCAGAACCACTGAACGGCTTCCATGACCTTTCCACCATGTAGCAACAAAGTTGATATTTTGAACTGCAATTGTTCTGCAACACTTTTGATTTCAACTAAGCGCTGAATTGGGGGCAGTCTTGTTGAAGTCCCTACTATCTTCATGCATAAAATCATGAATCCGTAAATGAGTGTTATGGCATGTGCATCAAAGGTGACTGACAATATAGATATTGTCTACTATGCTAAATAAGAAAAAAGCCAGATCTCACTCTTCTCTATTTGTTTGCTATATGGATCGATGGGGAACAAATAAAGCTAAACTAGCACATCAACAAATAGAAAACTGCAACCCTATAAGCCAAGGTACACTCAGGAACTTGAGTTACCAAAATGTATTAAACAAGGCTTTGAGTAAAACTTGAGACACAAAAAAAATCTTAATCCAGATTCCAGTCCATCAGCATTCTAATACCTTCCAGTATTTCACTAAATAAGCATCTAATGCCTCAAGGTACCAACAGTCTAACAAATCAGATTATATACTGCTGTCCGCTCTCTGTAAAATGACTTATTTATTCACTGGGGATATTGGGTGTTGTTTACCTCTCGTAGAATTCGATAGGCCTCCTCATAAAACTTTAGTGCTTCATTCCAGTCTCTGCGAAACTCTGCATATATAGCAACCTATATATTGCCCAGTTAATAACACTTCAGTTAAGTTCAATAAGTCATAATTCTCAAATTTGAAAATGGAATCAATCAGAAATCAATCATTAAGTAACTGAATAGATGATAGCATCCATTTATATGCATGGAAGAGTTACATGAGTAAATTACATCTTAGGATGACATGAAATAACTTGACATTTCTCGTAAGATTTTAGTTATAGCAGTAACTGATTATCAAGAAAGAATATTTTTTTTGGATTGAAATCACATGGTAGCTGAAAGAAGATTTCTGTGTCCAATACATCTGATTGTAAGCAAAGATATATTGCTTGATATTCATAATAATTTAAAAGATCAAATGGTTAAGGATAGCTATAACAGAAGTAGCAATAATAAAACATTAGCACATTGCACATTTCCCATTTATTGTCCTTGAAATGAAAATTTTGAGGTTTTAGGACACTGAACCAAGATCACTATCATCTAGTAATATTTGCAAAGTTGAAGAGATGATGTCCAAAAAAATCAGTTCCTTCAGCAAGCATTACCATATTTTTTTAATCTAAGAAGATATTACATGTTGAGAAAATGATCAAAGTAATAGTCTTACTTTGAAGCAATAGCGCATGTGCAACTCTGGAAAGTTATAACCCCTTTTCTCCACCTTTGTTCTAATTCTACGTCCTTCTTCCCTGTAATGTACACTTGCCAGTTCAGAAAAAGCATTCCCCAGCCTGGCCAAAAAAAGTGCCTCTTCATATCAGACCATTATCCTGTATAAATGTACAAGTAAAGGGAGTTCTTACAATAATACAGGAAAACTGTACATGCCTGTTGAGAGATAGTTTCAGTTCTGAAACATCATTAGGGGTATACATAAGAAGGTACTTTGAGTCTACCTCAGCACGCTTCTTCAGAGCAATCATCCGATCTTCATTAATATCATCTGCATGAAGTTATAAAAGAAATAAGATTTTTAAAGGCAAAAAGAATGTTCATGTATCATAAATAGACTTGCCGAGACTGGTATAAGAACAAATATACTAGATAATCATACTCATGCTGCAGCACCGGGAAAATAAGACATTCCTTGAAAATAAAGTGGACAACAGATCGACATTGAAATACTTTGATGTAAATTGATTATGTTAAGACTTATGAAAGGAAAAAAAACAACCGCATAGGCTTGAAATGATTTGAATATCACGTACAATCACGACAAGGAAGAAACATACCAGAGAATAATACTCACCAATAAAAGAAGATACTCCTTGCAAAAACGAAGTGGACAACAAAGAGTAGATTGTGTCATTTATTCTAATGATCTTGAACTTGCAACTGATTGAGATTGAAGTACTTTGATGCATAAATGATAACGTTACGACTTATGAAGAGAAAAACAACCAAATAGGATTGAAATTATTTAAATATTACATGCAATAAGGACAAGAACACCTAAAATATAGGTAAAGGAACAGAAGGAAGTTACCAAACAAACCATAAATTGCAAAGAAAGTAAAAGAACCATCCATTTTATGTAAAAAAAAAAAGAAAAAAATGTTTGCATTTAACTCTAGGTCAATAGGCTTGATGGTTTTTGTATCTGCTGTAACAGCTCTGGGAACCTAAACTGCATACACTTTCTAGAATATTAAGATTATTTCTTGATTGATTCAAGAAGACATTTGCCAATAAGAACGTACCAGCAGAAGTCGATTGCAAGACCACCACTAACACCAACTTGACATTCCTTGGACGAATTGCAGCTCTACGAGAAAAAACACAATCTTCAGTTAGAATCCAGGCTTGGTTAATAAACAAGCTGCCTAAAAATAGATTATTTCCAAAGCAGGATTCAGTGTTGCGAGTTGTAAACAGTGCAACCAACCACCGAGAACTGAAAGCACGTAATGACTGGATTCAATGGGAGAAAACAGTGCAAGGAGACTACAGGAGGACCATACTTGAGGTTTTCGAGGTCGCTGCAGACCTGGAGCCACTGCGTGGGATCTCCGGAGATGTCAAGAGAACTGAAAAGCGCCGCCACTAAAGCTGGAACCTTAGTACGGTGCTTGAGCAACCAGTCCCGCTTGAGTATACCACTGGGAGGATCCCCGCTGCCCGAGTCCTTCACTTTCTTGGACAGAACAACCGGAACCTTAGAGAAGTCTGGCAGTGCGAGGATGTTGATTGGAGGCTGCTGAGAGTGGAGGTAGCGGGAGATCGCCTGGTGGTGCTCCGGGCATCCGACTAATGAAACCAGCGCCACCGGCGGAGTCCGCAGCTCTTCCGGGTACTCTTCCATTCTCCGGATCTCCAATGGACGGAGCTGACTATTCCGATCAAATCTGGCTGCCACCCTATAGTTTGCAGAGGGTGGGCAATTGAATGGCCCCAATGGGATCTTGTTTGCGAAGTCGTTGTTGCCCTCTTGTCACTGTTCCGTCGGTCGATCTACCGCGGATCCATTGGCTTACAAGTTCCTTTTAATTTCCATTTTCTCAGTCTTTTCTTTCTTTGAAAAAAATACATTGTTTTATATTTATATTTTATTTGACATGTATACTAATATTTTATCGAGCATCAATCACTAGCGTATAAGCTCTTAAGGCGGGTTCAAGTTTGTATTCCCCTAATTAGTTTGAATTTATCTTGAATCTCATCGTATCAAATTTATTTAATTGTTCATGAATTTGGATTCAATTTTACATTATTTAAGTTGGATCAAATAATTATATATATCGAATTGTAATTTAAATTCGATATTACTCGAAAATATAAATCAAATGTAGTATAATGGTATCAAATTTAAATATTAAAAAAGTTAAAGCAAACGATAGAAATAAATATAAATATAGATCGAACTAATTAAATTTTATATATATTGGTTCGGATACTACGTATTTGAAAACTCTTTATTATTGTTTTTAATATAATTAATTTTTTTTATATTATCTAAATTTAAATTTTAAATTGTAGTAGTGTTATCCAAAATTTAATATAGGTGGTTTTACATTTAAATTAGATTATTTGGGTATATAAATTTAAATTTAAAATTATTTTTTATTTAAATTTTTATAATTTATACTATACATTTTTACAAAATTTCACATTAACTCTTTAAATCTATAATTCTAGTTTTACCTATATATTTTCATGTTCAATTTTAGTCTAGCTGTTCAATTTTAATAAATAAATTAAATTACTTTTCTCAACATGGTTAAAAAAATAACAATAAATAATATACCCTCAAATATTTAAAATTATAACACAAATATCACAAAATCACAATATATTAATTATAATATTTCCACCTAAAATATTATGTTGGATGTTAATATACCATCACCTAAAATATAAAAAATAAAGTTCAATTAAATAAAATAACTATTAATTTTTTTATAAATAAAATAAATATATTTATAGATAGCATTAGAAAAAAAGTTAATATCTTTAATATTAAGATAAAAATATTCAATACACACTTGTTTATTATCATATACATCAAACTTTAATATATGTATATATCAAATTTGAATTTATCGTTATAAAATTTTACAAAATTTTATATTTTGAAGCATTAGTATAATTTATTATTTGATATAACTAAAAATTTTTAACTAAAAAATAATTTATCAAATAAATTTGCTTTTATCATTTATATGTCCATATATGAGTTTCAACCGTGTCAGATTTAAGGATCATCCACTTATCCTAAAAGATGATTGAAATGCAATTGTACTAATTAATATATCTAATATATCTTTTGTTATTTTGGTTATCAAAATATGATATTTTTCTAAATTCGCCTTACGAAACATATACACCAATTTTGTACATTAAATCAGTTTTCATATTGTATACTGCTCGAGAAAATTAGTTCAATTCAGGATTTAATCAGCTTGAGAAAAATTTATGATTTTTAGAAAGGGTTATACAAATTGGAAAATAATAATTTTGTGATAGGGTTGTTATGTTAAAGGGAGACAAGGTTAATATTCCCGATCCTTAGACATATTACGAGTCATTATAATCCATGGGGTGTATAAGATAGTAAATAAAAATACGATAAGTATGAATTGTGAGTGCAACAAATGAAAAAAATTAAGTTAATAAAAAAGATAGTCTTAGGAAACACCAATTGTCACTACTTTATTAGTGTTATGTGAAGCCAACATAACCAGATAGGATTTGATAGAGGAGTGGGTATTGTATGGTCGATACCACTGTGTAGACTAAAATAAAACAGTAGCAGATGGAGTTATATCATCAGGCGCATAATCTCAATACAAACACTTTTGGAACAACTGTTGTAAACCCCGTCCTTTAGTAATGAGAAAAAAATCGGGAAAGAACCGGTTAATGTAATTTTTAAACCGAATTGGTCTGTAAACTCAACTAATTAGGGACGAGTGAATTCGAAAATTTCTAACTCCCATGTGACTAAAAAATAATTATAAACTTGTAAAAAGAACCCTAGGATGATATAAGGAAGAAAGGCCAAAGTAGTTTAAGAGAACCGGGTCTGAACTAGATAGAACCAGTTTATGAACCAAGTTGGTTCATGAACCGGAACCGATAGAGAACAGGAAAAATAGAGAAATTCAACTCCCTTGTGCCCCAAAGAAATTTATAAACCTTGGAACCAAGTGGGAGAGAAAAACCAGATCGTTTCGGGTGAACTAGACCCGAACCGAATCAAACTGATTTAAGGACCAAGCTGGGTTATAAACCAGATTTGAACTGGTTCGGATCCAGTTCGAACCACTAATGAACCGAACCCTAAATTCATTTTTCTAGGAGGCTTAAATAATTCATATAGGAGATTTGAGGCCACCATTGGATAGAGAATGAATTTAGATAAATTTAAAAATTTTTAGATTTGAAAAACTCGGTCGAATGAGGGGTGAACTGACCGGTTTAAGCTTAGAACCCGGTTCAGACCGGTCCGGTTCGGTTTAGAATAGTGTCATCTTCTTCCTCAGGATGATAGCATTGTTCACTCGTCGGAAAACTGAAGAAACGCCGGCGAAGAAAGAAACGCCTCCGTTTGGTACATTTCAGGTCATTAATTCCTGTCATAATGGTGCCAAACGGACAGCCAACGGGTCCCCAAGCTTCCTATATAAAGAGCCCCTCTACATTCGTCCTCTCCACACCAGAAAAGCTCTCTCTCTCTCTCAGTTGCTTAGTTTTCTAGCGAAGCTCGAACCAAAGCTCCGATATAGGGTCAATTTTGAGCCAAAGAAGGTGAGGACGGGTTTATTAGAATCGGGGAGAAGTCAGCTACACGGTGGTAGCATTTGTTTGTCCTGAGAGTCGCCAGAGAAGCGCCAGCATGATCAAATAATGAAGCAGCTCCGGCGGACCGAAGCTGCCCTGTTTTGGCCGAGTTAAAATTGGCCAATTCGAGCCCTCCTTAGACCAAACCAAGCTCTCCTGACACCACCTCAGCCCTTCCACGGCCAAATTAGGACCGAAAGGTAAGCCAATTCGGCTCCCCTTTACCATTTCTGATCATTGTTAGAGAGAGAGTTGGCTGAATTTTGATGGAGAAATTATAATCCAATTCTGCATCAATTGATGTCATTCTTGATCCTAGGAAGAACCTCTGGAGGAGAGCTACCTGCCCAGATAGAGAGCTCTGACTGCCGCGCCATCACCGGTGAGAAATCGAAACTTTCTCTCTCTACAGTCTATTTTCCGGCGAAGCTCCGTTTGAGCTCGTTCCGGTGTTAAAATTTGTAATTCAAAGTTCCTTAGAATCGTATGAACATGTAGGAACCCAATTCCAACTCCAATTTCAACAATTAGAGGTGTTTGATTGGTCAATTTGATGAAATCAAATTTGGCAGTGTTGAATAGTTGAAATTGGGGGAAAAATTGGGGAAATTTGGGGATTTTCAAAAATTCAAAGGACCAAAATGCAAGTTTCTAAAATTGAGGGTCAATTGGTCATGATAAGAATATTAGAGGGCCAATTGAGAAATTTTAGAATTTTGGGGGCAAAATTTACCATTTTTCTAAAGAAAGGGTAAAATGGTAATTTTGGGAAAATTGAAGAACCAAATTGAAAATTTGGGAAATTACACCCCTTTGTGTGAAATCAAATGATTTGAGGTGCTAAGATAAATTTTAAAAGTTTTGGGACTCGAATTTGGAAAAACCCGGCAATAGGGACTTAAAGTTAAAGAAAAATAACTTTAGGGACCTTATTGCAAATATATGTAAAGTTGGGTTTTCTCGTTCATTTGGAACGAATGAGAGCTATTATGCCAAAGAATAATGAACAATTATGTTCATTTCATGTAGGAGAACGAGACATCGGGAACGCCAGTCGAGGTCCAGCTTGCTAAGGACGGAGCCCGACTAAGTGGAATTTCACTGCACTATCGGGTAAGTGGGATTATGTATCATACCCGGTTGGGGATGATAAGTACTTCGGTATAAAAACCCACCGCTTAGTGATATTTTTAATCATCACTACTTAGAGAAAGTGATGTGAAAGTTATGCGGAAAAACTACTTACAGGTTGTAAGTAGATTACACCCGATTGGTATGATGAGACTTCCTCAAAGGAAGTTGAAAACCGATTTATCGGTTTTGAACGGAGAGGTCCTTATACCAGTCTGGGATTGTGGGTTGAATGTCACGTACATCCACTCATTGCCAAGGTAGAAGTAATCATACTTCTATCCGGGTGGCAGGAAAAGTCGCTCCGAAGCCACTAGCGGGTTCAGTAGTGATACTAACTTGTGAATGTGTGTAATCTTCATGATAAAGGATGTGTGTTGGGTGATGACACACCGGTAACTAAGAAATAATAGAAAAATCCAAATTTTTTTAAATGAATGGATTTTTTAAAAGAAAGGAGTCTGACATACTCAATATAAATGTTTTTCTTGAAAGTAAAAAGATTTGAATCCCATTTACTGAGTAGTTGTACTCACTCCCTCTCTTATACCCCTTTTAGGAAGTCCCAGGAAGCCGAACCTTAAAAGACAAGCACAATTAAACGCCTGCAAGATAGGTACGATTAAATTAAATTACTATACAGTTTTGATTTATGATATTACTGGAAAAAGGTGCAGGTCTAAAGAACGCCTTACTCTTTATGGTTTATAATATAAGGGGAAACCCTTTTGTAAATCGAGAGAGTGGCAGGGGTTGATCACGGGGATCCGACCAAATAGGGTTGGGGCATGACAACTAGTGTGGTATCAGAGCATATTTCCTCGAATACATGGCTAAGACTAGAAAATATAGTAACTAATAGGATTATTTTAAAATTTGACATAATGGCTCCAAAGAAAGGAACCAAGAGAACTAGGGCTGCCGCCTCCAACATTGCCCAGCCACCCTACCAGTAGAAACTCCCAGAGTAGCCCAAACAACTCCTCATGGACTTAGTAGGGAGCATCAAAGATTGTACAAAGAGTTCACCCGTGTATTTGGCCAACCTAACCTTACTCCTGAGGCAGGCACCAACTCACTCTCTAACAACTAGGGCTGAGCCCGAGGAAGTACAATCCCACCCTCCCCCTGCTAATCCAACCACTCTAACAGACATACCTAGGAATCTCAAAACTCTCCGACAACTAGGATATAAACCTTTCCTTGGAGAAAAGGATGCTGGGACTGCCATGGACTAGCTGACCAATATCAAGAAGTTGATGGGAATTGTCCGGATACTACCAGAGGATAGGGTGATCCTGATGGAATTCTTTCTGGAAGGGAGCGCTAGACGATGGTGGGACAACGTCCGAAACCTACATGCCACCGCTCCCACTTGGGAGCAATTTGAGGAAAGATATTCGGAGGAGTACCTGGCATCCCACCTAATAAATGAGAAGAAACAAGAGTTCATACGACTTCGACAAGGGATTAATTCCATAGCAGAGTATGAAACAAAATTCAACGAGTTAAGACCCTTTGCTCTTGACCTAGCTGGACCAGCTGACATATGCTAGAGGTTTATGGATGGTCTCAACTAGGATATTCGAGACTGTATGGGAGTACTGGGATGCCGCACAGACCTGGTAGCTGTAATTAGTATGGCTCATGAATGCGAGCGACTGGTACAGACCCGACGTCGTTGAATGGAGCAAACGACTAGAAAGGGGGATAAAGGTTCAAACCATCAAAGAGTACGAAGAGAATATACCGGCCCAAGAGGAGGAAACAAAAAGGTATTGCAACAGAGAAGGAACATGCCTCCACCCCTTCCCAAAGTGGTCCCTACCTTACCCCAAGGGAACCCTCGCTGTCTGAAGTGTCGAAGGAATCATGAGGGAGCATGCCATGCCTGTTTCGCCTGTGGACAAGCGGGACACTTTGTGAAGGATTGTCCTATTCTTAGGGAGAACAGACAGAAAAATACTCTTGGACCACCTCAAGGGAACTCCAGGAACCTCAGACCAGAAGCTACAATAAGAGTACTGGCTAGAGTATACAACCTCACCCAGGAAGAGGCTAGAGGAGACCCTAGCACTATAGCGGGTATATCCCAAAACCCTATGAACTAGTCCAAAGGAGTCATGTAAACTGAACGTATTTTGAATTAATAAAGAGAATTCCTTCTAAAATATACGTTTCTTAAATCAGGGTATATACAGCTGTGGGGACAACCAGTTTATGCTCTTTTTGACTCTAGAGTAGAACGATCATTCATCAAGGAAGAATTGGTTTCTAAGACACCCGTGGAGCTCACTCCTCTTGTACAAAGCCTTAACGTCCTTACACCCTTAGGAGAAGGTCTGAACAGAAATAAACAACTAAAGGGGTGTGAGATAGTAATTGGAGGAATCAAACTTGAAGTTGACTTAATTTTGTTACCTCTAAGAGAAGTGGAAGTAATCTTGGGGATGGACTGGCTGAGTAATCATCATCAGGCAAGAATGGATTGTAGAAGGAAGACAGTAACTTTCCATACCTCTAAGACTAAGGGACTAAAGTTCCAGGGAAATAAAAGAAAAAGTGAAGTAAAATTTGTGTCCCACCTGAAGGTTCAAAAGATGATTTAGAAAGAATGTACAGTTGTGCTGACCATGGTGGTGAATGAAGATTTTGAAGAAAAGAAAATAGAAGACATTCCGATAGTGAGGCATTTTCCAGAAGAGCTACCTAGACTACCTCCAAGTCGCCAAGTGGAGTTTACTATAGAAATAACCCTAGGAACTAACCCCCTATCCCAAGCCCCATACCGCATGGCTCCAACAAAATTGAAAGAACTAAATGAACAATTGGACGAATTATTGGAAAAGGATTTCATACGTCCAAGTCAGTCCCCATGGGGTGCTTCTATTTTGTTCATGAAGAAAAATGATGGGAGTATGAGACTATGTATTGACTATAGGAAGCTGAATTAGGTCACCATCAAGAATCGATACCCACTCCCAAGGATAGATGATCTATTTGATCAGCTAAAAGGAGCTACATATTTCTGAAAAATAGATCTTCGATTAGGCTACCACCAACTAAGGATTAGAGAGGAGGACATCCCTAAGATGGCGTTTCAATCCAGATATGGACACTATGAATTTCGAGTGATGCCGTTCGGATTGACAAATGCCCTTGATGCTTTCATGGACCTAATGAACCGTGTGTTCCAACCTCATCTGGACAAATTTGTGATAGTATTCATAGACGATATCCTCATATACTCACGAACCAGGTCGGAAACAAAGAGCATCTAGCAATTACATTAGAAATCATGAAGAAAAACCAATTATATGCAAAGTTTTCCAAGTGTGAATTCTGGTTGCAAGAAGTAGGATTCTTAGGCACATCGTATCTAAGGACGGAGTTAAGGTGGATCCAGCCAAGGTGGAAGCTATATCAGAATGGAAAGCTCCAAGGAATTCTATAGAAATTAGAAGTTTCTTAGGATTGGCAGGATACTATAGGCAGCTTGTGCAAGACTTTTCTAAAATAGCAACTCTTTTAACTCGACTCACTAGGAAGGGAGTTGAGTATAAATGGGATGAGGATTGTGAAAAGTTTTTTTAGGAATTAAAGACTCGACTGACAACCACACCAGTACTCTTCCTACCCGATCCTACTACAGGAGAGTACACAGTCTATAGTGATGTCTCGGGACAAGGACTGGGATGTGTTTTAATGCAACAAGGGAAGGTTATCATGTACGCCTCACGACAATTGAAGATTCATGAGAGAAATTACCCGACTCACGACTTGGAATTAGATACAATAGTGTTTGCCTTGAAGATATGGCGACACTACCTTTACGGGGTTAAGTGCGGGATATACACAAATCACAAGAGCCTTAAGTACTTGCTAACTTAGAAGGAGTTAAATCTTCGTCAGAGGAGATGGATTGAATTGGTGAAGGACTATGATCTTGTAATAGAATACCACCCCGGAAAGGCAAATGTGGTAGCAGATGCCTTAAGTCGCAAGTATCAAACTGAGGCGACACAAGTCAAGACAAGCTACTTACCTTTGTTGCAATAATTGGGAAGAATGGAAGTGAGTCTGAAGATGGACCGACAGGAAAAATGCTTGGTGGCGAATGTAGCGGTAAGGCCCAGTCTAACCGAGAATATAAAGGCCCAACAAAAGATTGATAAAGAACTTCAGTCCTACTTGGATTCAACTAACAGAGAAAGAAAACTGGATTACGATGTGTGAGGTGATGGAGTACTGACTTATAAAGGTAGGGTATGTGTGCCTCAAGACAAGGAGTTACGGAGATTAATATTGGAATAGGCACACGATTCTGTGTATGCTATGCATCCGGGCAGTACTAAAATGTACCGCACCCTCAAACAAGGATACTGGTGGAAGGGTATGAAGAGTGACATTGTGAAATATGTAGCTTGATGCTTGTCCTGTCAACAGATAAAAGTAGAACATCAGAAGCCGTCAGGGCTATTACAACCCTTACCAATTCTGAGTGGAAATGGGAACACATCACCATGGATTTTGTTACAGGCTTGCCAGTGACCAGAAAATGTCGAGATGCAATTTGGGTAATTGTGGATAGATTGACCAAATCAGCTCATTTCCTTCCTATAAGAGTAACGGACACGGTAGAACAGCTGGCCATCCTATACATGAAGGAAATAATAAAACTCTACGGTGTCCCGGTGAGTATAGTATCGGATAGAGATCCGAGATTTACTTCCAGGTTTTGGCCGAGTCTACAAAATGCCATGGGAACTAAACTCCACATGAGTACGACATTTCACCCTTAGACAGATGGTCAGTCTGAACGAACCATTCAAACTTTGGAAGACATGCTAAGGGCATGTGTACTCACCATGAATAAAAGCTGGGAGGAATACTTATGTCTAATGGAATACTTAGGGATCTAATTACAAATAAATGAAAAGTTTGATTTTCTCATTCATTTGGAATGAATGAAGGCTATTAGGCCGAGGAATAATGAACAAGGATGTTCATATCCTGTAAGAACATGAAGTACAAGGAACGCCAGCAAGGACAAGCTCGCGTGAATACAAAGAACTAGTTGAGAGGAATTCATGGCATTAACGAGTGAGTGAGAATTTAATATCATACCTAGTTGGGATGATAAGCACCTCAAAAATGAAAACCCACTACTAAGTGGTATTTTAATCATTACACCAAAGAGGAGTGATGTGGAAATCAAATGGAAAAACTACTTACCGGTTGTAAGTAGATCATACCCGGTTGGTATGATGAAACATCCTCGAAGGAAGTGGAAAACCCGTTCATTGGTTATGAGCGGAGATATCCTCATACTCGGTTGGTATGATGGATAGTTGAAAAGTATATTTTGTTAGAAGTGCTCTCCCCTGAATGTGTGCCACTACTTAAACATTTTGGAAGACCTTCTTGACGGGAGCTCGAATAGCTTTGTTAGGCTGTAGGCCTCGATTTTGGAACTTGGGGGCTAATATTCCCGATTTTGAAAATCTCAACTGTGGGCCCTAGGCTAGTTGGCATGAACAGGAGCTCGTAAACAAGCATGATTAATATGCCATGAAAACTTAAGTAATGAGTTGTTTGGTCATGGTACCAAGATAGGACTGACATACTCAGTCAACTAGCGGCAATGCAATATGATAGGTCTCCGGACTAGTAAAGACAAACAATTGCAGATTGAGTTGAGGGTCGGAGCTGTTTGACCAGTAGCACCACATATTATATGGTATTATGTGAAAAAGTTGATTGTGCATGCACTGTGTTTACGGGACCTTCAGGATGCCCAAAATGGGTAGTGATGCGTCCTAGGGCTCTAAACAACTTGGTGGATATTAGGGCAGTTAGTTGTACCAGAAGTCTTGCGAAGCTAGGAGTAGCTTCAAGTGCATGAGACCAAGGTAGGGAACAGGATGAGGTCTCTGTCCTCATACGGACATGGAGTTTTGTTACGAGATTGAGGGTCAGATGTTGTGAACATCCACTCATTCTTAAGGTAGAAGTGGACGTATTTCTATCTAGGTGGTCGGTAAAGTCCCTTCGACGCCACAAGTGGGTTTAGTGGATGGATTGGCTTGCGATTGTGTGTTTTACCTTCATGATGAAGGATGTGTGTTGGGTGATGACACACCATGGTAATAAGAAATGGTTATAAAAACCGAAATTGAGAATGAAATATTTTTAAAAGAAAATGAGGAGTCTGACACACTTTGATTCAAACATTTTTCCTAAAAGTTAAATTTAAAAAACCCATTCACTAAGTCGTTGTACTCACCCCCTCTCTTATATCCCTTTCAGGTAACCCCAGAAAGTTTACCCAAACGCCACCAGCTAACACACCTGTAAGGCAGGTATGAAAAGTTTAAAATTTTATGCAGTTTTGATTTATGTTATTCCAAGAAAGGTGCAAGTTTAAAGGATGCCTTACTCCTCACGATTTAAAAAGAAGAGGCAACCCTTAGTAAGCCAGGAGAGTGGCGGGTTGATCATGGGGATCCGACCAAATAGGGTCAGAGCGTGACAGACCAGTAGATAGTTGGACCCCAAGAAAATTAGAGTCATATGTACTTTGAATGATCTCGCGAAATGGTATATATACCTTGATTATAATTTTGTGAATCTAATGGGCTCCAAGTGTACTCAAGTGCATGGATGGCGGGGAATGATTGAACCCACTTGTGGCTTCGTAGCGACTTTACTGGCCACTCGGATAGAAGTACGTCCACTTCTACCTGGAGAATGAGTGGATGTTCGCGACATCCGACCCTCATTACCAGAATAAATTCTTCGTGTCCGTTATGAAGACAGAGACCTCATCCTGTCCCCACCCCGGTCTCAAGCGCTTGGTGCTACTCCAAATTTTTCACAGACACCTGGAACGACGATCTGCCCTTATACTCATCGTGTCCTCTAGGGCCCTTAGGACACATCACTACCCCTCATGGGCGTCTTGATGATCCCATACTCATAGTGCATGCACAAACAATGTTTTCTCATTATGCAATATAATCTGTGGTGCCACTGGTCCAACGGCCTCGACTCTTAAATCAACTCACAGTTGTTTGTCTTAACTAGTCCGTCGACCTGTCATATCGCACTGTCGCTAGTTGACTGAGCATGTTGGTCCTATTTTGGTACCATGGCCAAACAATTCACTTAATAAGTTTTATAGCACATATATCATGTTCGTTTACGAGCTCCTGCTCGTGCTAGCTGGCCTTGGGCCCACTGTACGAGATTTTCAAAATCGGGCATTTAGACCCCAAGTTTCAAAACCGAGGCCACCGGCCTATCAGAGCTATTTGAGATCCCATCAAGAAGGTCTCCTTTAAATTTCGAAAATCTCCAATTTTCCTCAATTTCCCCCCCAATTTCAACTCCTTATCACAACCGAATTTGATTTCATCAAATTAACCGATAAAACACCTCTAATTGTTGAAATTGAAGATAAAATTGAGTTCCCCCATCTTCTTACGTTTCAATGGCATTTTGAATAGCAAGTTTTGACGCCGAAACGAGCTCAAATGGAGCTTCGCTAGAAAATGGATTGTAAAGAGAGAAAGCTTCGATTACTCACCTGTGAGGGCACGGCGGTCCGAGCTTTCAATCTGGGCAGATAACTCTCATCCTGAGGTTCATCCTAGAATTAAGAATCGCATCAATTGATATCGAATTGAGTTAGAATTTTATCATTGAAATTCTGTCAGTTCTCTCTCTAGTACTGGCCTGAAATTGTAGAGGGGAACCGAATTAGCTTACCTTTCAATCCTAATTCGGCCGTGGGAGGGCTCAGGAAGTGTTGGGAAGGCTTGGTTTGGCTTGAGGAGGGCTCAAAATGTTCAATTTCAACTGGGCCAAAATAGGGTAGCTTCGGTCCGCCGGAGGTGCTTCACTGTTTCATCACGCCGGCAACCCTCAGAGTGAACGGAGACTACATATGTGTAGCTGACTTTTCCCCGGTTCTAAAGAACCCGACCTCGCCTTGTTTGGCTTAGAAAAGACCCCATGTTGAAGCTCTAGTTCGAGCTTCACCGGAAAATGGAGTAGTTGAGAGAGAATGGAGTTTTTAGGTGTGGAGAGGATAAATGGGGAGGGGCTTTTTATATAGGGAGCTCGGGGACCCGTTGGCCGTCCGTTTGGCACCATTATGACTGACATTGAAGACTTGAAACACCCCGAACAAAAGCATTTCTTCTTCACCGGTGTTTCTTCAGTTTCCCGGCGAGTGAACAGTGGTGTCATCCTGATGAAGAAGATGACCCTGTTCCGAACCGGACCGGACCGGTCCAAACTAGGTTCAAAGCTTAAACTGGTCGGTTCACCCCCCCATTCAATCGAGTTTTTCGAATCTAAAAATTTCTAAATTCATCTAATTCATTCTCTATCCAATGGTTGCCTCAAATCTCCAATTTGAGTTATTTCAGCCATCTAGAAAAATGAATTTAGGATTTGGTTCAATAGTGGTTCAAACCAATCAGAACCGGTTTGGATCTGGTTCACCTGAACCGATTTGATTTTCATCCCCAATTCCTTCACAAGTCCATTTCCATGTCTTTTGTGACTCCTTGGGTCACTTAGAGTCCATAAAATTCCCGGTTTGCCATCTCTTTATCGATTTCGGTTCATAAATTGACTCGGTCCTTAAATCGGTTCAATCCAGTTTGGGTCCAGTTCACCCGAACCGATCTGGTTTTTCTCTCCCACTTTGTTCTAAGTTTCCTTCCCATGGTTTATAAATCTCTTCAGGTCACAAGGGATCCATAAATCTCTTGTTTACTTTTTCTCTATCAGTTATGGTTCATGAACCGACTCAGTTCATAAACCGGTTCAATCCTGTTGGACCAGGTTCATCCAAACCGGTCTAGTTTTCCTCTTTCAGTTCGTTCTTAGGTTCTTTTCCATAGTATTATGAACCCTTTGGATCACCTGGGAGTTGTAAATTCTTAAATTGCCCATTCACAATTGATCGGGTTTGTGGACCGATTCAGTTTTCTCACTCGCTTTGACCGGTTCCCTTCCTGGTTTTTCCTTAGCTCAAAAGGGCGGGGTTTACAACTCTCTCCTCCTTTTAGCAGTTTTTTGCCCAAAACTTAATTAGCAATCTTGAATGAGGAATCATTTCTTTTGATGACCCTTTGGTGTTTGCTTAACATGCAAACTCTTCTCTCATTCTTTCAATTAGACCTTTTCACAACCTTTACTTAAGGAATTCCTTTTTCCTTTGTATTATTTACTTCCTCCACTGAGTTTGTCATAACTAGACATACCTTACTTCAGGGTATGTTCTTAGATTTTATCTCTTTCTTTCCCTAAAGCAACATTCTTCCCCTTGAGGTTCTGTACTCAAGATTGGAAATTCCAAGATAACTAACCATTTATATGTCTAGTTAACCAATTAGTCATTGAAACCCTTAGCTCGACATCCTTCAAAGCATTACGTACCTATTTTCACGGATTTCTTTATCATCACCTTTTCGTCCCATTTTGACTCTTTCTTCATTTGTTTCTCATTATGAATCAATCCAAATTATGTTTGACTTTGTCATGCTTATGAACCGACTCTTCCTTATTCTGAGTCTTGTTTTCATTGGGCTTGTTGGGGTTTTTTTGTCCCTTACAGCATGACGTTTTCTAGATCTTGCCTCTATATCCATTAGATCTCCAAAACACCTCTTTTAGGGTTATTCCTTATTTTTCAACCCCTCAGGAATTGTATAACTTCATCCCTCTTTTCTTCTGGTAGTATTCCTTGACTACCTTTACCGTTATTAACTCAATTTACACAACTGTGTCGGTTCTCCTTACCCACTCGTCCTTTTTTTACTTCCTTATAGTATTTCGGTTCCAATTATTGGATTTCTAAATGTTTTACTAACATGCTGGTATTTGTCCTTTCTTAGGTCCATCATCATTCCCAATAACATCCTTTATTCAAGGATTTTACTTTGGCCTTAATCCACTCTTACCTGTTCATAATCGTCTCACCGTTCTTTATATCGAGTCAATTCCTTTCGATCTACATGTTGTTTTGCTTGGTTTGGGGAGTTTCCCATTTTTTTTATGGTTTTATTCTCTACTATTTCCTTCAATATTGAGACTTTCATCTTAGGAGATACATGTTCAACCTTCTTACCATTTCTTGAAGGTTTCCTTTCTTCATCTCCTTACACCCTTTCCATATTGGGGCATTTGCCCGCTTTTAGTCCTCCATTGTCTTAAATTTTTCCCATTCCATCCCTTATTCCTTATTTGAGTAGTTTATAAATCTTATTTCGGGTACTTCATATTATACCTAGTCGTCCACTCTTTAGGCTTTATTATACGCGTGTGGACTACGGCCGGTCTTACCAATCGCGGTTATTCCTACATATCCTCATCTTATTTGGAGGGCTTACTTTCCCAATGTTTCTCATACGTTCTTTCCTTCCTTACCTTATTATGGATAGTCCACTAATTCTTACTTGCCACAACATCTCTTAATATGCTTCCTTGGGTTTTTTTCACTTTAGCATGCACTTTTATTTGTGGATTTGTCTCCTCACCAGGTTCCATTTATTCTTTATTACATCATGTATCATTTCTTAAAATTTCCTTATTTGGGAGGATTCTTACCCTTTTCTCCTAAAATTTCTTTTTCATACATCCTTGAAGACACCTTACTCTAGATGACGTCCCACGATGCTATTCTTTCATGTTTACCTTTACTCTTGAGATCCTACGGGTACGTCTTTCATACTCCATCCTCATTATCACTCGCACCTCAACACATGTATAGAGCTCGCATCCACCAAGTTTCAAAATCCCTTGATTACCCTTCAAGAGGTTCATTTAACTGTCTCAAGGCTTTATAGTTCCAATTCTGGCCATTGATTTCTTTTAAGGATTTTCTTTCGTTCTTCTTTTAAAATGATTTTCCCTTTTTACTTCTTCCTTCTTTATCGTGGTTTAAATTCCTGGTTCTCTCGAAGGCTAGTTCTTTAACTACCTCCTTCACACTATTTTTCTGATCCAATAATCTGGGTAGTTATATCACTCTTCCTTCATGCCTATCCTTTTGTACTTCATAAAATGTAGTCTTTACTACATCTCAGCCTTTCTTAGGATTCTGTTCATTCTTTTTTGGTTGCCCTCTACTACTAGTTTCTTCTTTCTACTTGGTTCTCCTGCTCTCACCAAACAAGTCACCCTAAGCCACCACGAATCTTCCTTCCTTTGAAACATTTCCTAACTAAGGGTTGTTTCCTTGTACTCCACATTATGTACATCCGCCCATCCATAATTTCTTCAAGGGTAGTTAGTCGTATGCATTCCTCCAAAGTTTACTTTCATAATGTATTTCCTTATGGAGCGGTCAAATCTTCTTTGTTGCAAGATTTCTTGACAATTGTGTGAGAGGCTTGTTTATTCTTTTCTTGGCTTGAGTTTAGTCGTTAATTTGGCCCTATTAAGGAATTCTTTCATCCTTCTTTTCCTGAGTATTTGACCTTTCCGCCCCTCTCTTCATTGCTAGAACTCAAATTATGGCTTTCCCGTGTATTAGTTTGTTAGCTGCCTCGTCTCCACCATTTCTTTGGTCTAAGTTTCTTAGGGCAGTTGTTTCTTTAGTCCTCCTTTCCTTAATGTCTATCTCACTGACATTTTAGGTTGTAGTCCTTTCTACCTCTTGGTCTTCCTTAGGGTATCATATATTTCCTCTAACTATCTTGTTTTTATGGTTTGCTTACTTCTGTAATGTTGGTCAGAGACTCCGATTTTTTTTTTACTTATTTGCTTTTTCCCAAAAGAGGTTGTACTTTAAAATTATATCACTTTTTCAAAGCAGGTTAGTTTTAGCCTCCAATACTTCCTTCCTTCAAGTAGTTTCTAATGAGGGGTTGGCTCCTTGCACTTCACGTTATGTCCATCTGCCAACCAATGATTCCTTCAAGGCACTTGGTTGTATGCATCCCTCCAGAGTTCCCTTTCACAATGTATTCCTTCTCTTCTTCACTCTCACTATGTCATTCCTTAGAGTTTCAGGGGAAGTTTTTTTGTGTTTGCCCCTTATGAAAGGGTTCTTAAGTATACTTCCCATGTACCTTATCCCTATTCTTAAGGTATCCTTCTCGATTTGACCTTCTTAAGAAGTTTTTGCATTCACCTCGTCATTTCTTGACCTCTTTGTGAACTATTTACGTAACTTGCTCCATGGTATCGGTCTCCAGTCCTTCATGTCTTTTTGTGACCTTTGAGGAGGTATTGTCCTGAATCTATGAGGTGTGGAACACCCCTTCTTTCCTTACACCTATAATGTTTCATCTTGATACTTGTCCTTTAGTAGGGTTGGGCTTCTCTTCAGAAATGTCCCATCGTTATTCCCTTACATGGATTGTTGTGGTTCCTTCTTTCCTTCGAGTGGGGCTTTTCCAGGGTTACTAGCGATTTGGTGCTTTACCGTTCTTGAGTCTGATCACTTTGACAGTTTTTTTGCTGAATCTCCTTTGCTAAAGGGTCCTGGTAAGAGTCCTCCTAAGTTTCTTAATTCCCTAATTCATCTTCCATAACCGAGATGTGACTTTTCCTTAGTTTCCAGGATAGTGTGGGTTTGTTTTATTTTCCTTATGCCATATTCCCAACAAGATCGCATCATTAGGAGATAGAGTTTTGAGAATTTGAGTATTTTATTAACAGGGGGATACAGAAGATTAGGCTTTCAGCCCTATCACAGGAAATGGTCACAAAATAACTAAGAAGCTATGGAATTTTTTATAAATATCCTCCTTCATACTTAGGGTTGTGCCATCGATAGGTCCTAGCACCATTCTCCAGGATAATTCCCCATTTGGTCTTTCAAGATTCCTACCAGGTCTCAGGCATTTGGGAAGCTTCTAGGGTTATCTTTCTATGAAGATAGGGTGTTGAGTAAAGTAATTCCAAGTTTTCTTGGTTCCTCTCCTGGGAGCTATCTAAAAATTTTAGGATAAATCCTATTAGTTACTATATTTTCTAGTATTGATTATATATTCAAGGAAACAGGCTATGATACCACTCTAGTTGTCACACCTCAACCCGGTTTGATCGGATCCCCGTGATCAACTCGTCACTCTCCCGGTTTATTAAAGGGTTTCCCTTTATTATATACCGTAAAGAGTAAGGCGTCCTTTAAACCCGCACCTTTTCCAAGAATAACATAAACAAAACTACATAACAATTTAGATTTAACATACCTGTATCACAGGCGTCTTAGTTGATTGTCTTTAAGGGTAGGATTTCTGAAATCTCCTGAAATGGATATAAGGGAGGGGCTGAGTACGACTACTCAGTGAATGAGTTTTCAAAAGTTTAGACTTTTAAGAAAACATTTATTTTTGGAGTGTGCCAGACTCCTTTCTTTCAAAACCATTTCATTTGAAATCTTGGGTTTATCACCATTTCTTTTTAACCATGGTGTGTCATCACCCAACACGCATCCTTCATCATGAAGGTTACACACATTCGCAGGTCAGCACGACCATTAAACCCACTTGTGGCTTCGGAGCAACTTTACCGGCCACCCGGATAGAAATATGTCCACTTCTACCCTAAGAATGAGTGGATGTTCGCGACATCTGACCCTCATTCCCGGAATAAATTCTTCATGTCCGTTATGAGGATAGAGACCTCATCATGTCTCCACCCCGGTCTCAAGCGCTTGGTGCTACTCCAAATTTTGCACAGACACTTGGAACGACGATCTACCCTTATACTCATCGAGTCGTCCAAGGCCCTTAGGACACATCACTACCCCTCATGGGCGTCTTGATGATCTCGTACTCATAGTGCATGCACAAACAATATTTTCTCATTATGCCATATAATCTGTGGTGTCACTAATCTAACGGCCTCGACTCTTAACTCAACTCACAGTTGTTTGTCTTGACTAATCCGTCGACCTGTCATGTCGCACTGCCGCTAGTTAACTAAGCATGTCGGTCCTATCTTGGTACCATGGCCAAACAATTCATTTATTTAGTTTTATAGCACATATCTCATGTTTATTTACGAGCTTCTGCTCATGCCCACTAGCCTATGGCCCACTTGTTCGAGATTTTCAAAATCGGGCATAATAGCCCCCAAGTTCCAAAACCGAGGCCCCCAACCTATCAAAGCTATTCGAGCTCCCGTCAAGAAGGTCTCCCAAATTGTTTAAGCATTGGAACATAGTCAGGTGAGAGCACTTTCGAAAAAATATATTTTCAACTATCCATTATACCGATCGGGTATAAGGACATCTCCGTTCATAACCGATGAACGGGCTTTCAACTTCCTTCGAGGAAGTTTAATTATACCAATGGGATATGATCTACTTACAACCGGTAAGTAGTTTTTTATGCATGATTTTCACATCACTTCCTCTAAGTTGTGATATTTAAAATACCACTTAATAGTGGGATTTCATACCGAGGTACTTATCATCCCCAACCGGGTATGATATAAAATCCCACTCACCCGTAAATACAGTGAATTCCACTAAACCGGTTCCTTGTATTCACGTGACTTGTCCTTGCTGGCGTTCCCGGTACTTCGTGTTCCTACACGATATAAACATCTCGGTTCATTATCACTTGGCCTAATAGCATTCATTCATTCTAAATAAATGAGAAAAACTAAACTTTTATTTATTTGTAATTAGGTCCCTAAAGTTATTTTTCTTTAAGTCTCAAATGCTGATTTTTCACCAAATTGAGTCTCAAAACTTTAAAAATTCCCCTTGTGACCTCAATTTATTCAATTTCACAAAAAGGGGTTTAAATTTCCCAAATTTCCAATTTGATCCCCAAACTTTTCCAAAATTACCATTTTGCCCTTCCTTTACAAAAATGGTAAATTTTACCCCCAAAATTCTAAAATTCCTCAATTGGCCCTCTAACATTTTTATCATCCCCTCAATTTTAGGAAATTGCATTTCGGTTCTTCAAATTTTTGAAAATCCCCAATTTTCCCCCAATTCCAACTTCTTAACCCAATCGAATTTGATTTCATCAAATTAACCGATCAAACGTTTTCCATTGTTGAAATTGAAGTTAAAATTGAGTTTCTACATATTCATACGATTCTTTAGCAATTTGAATTGCAAGTTTTAACGCCGGGACGAGATCAAATGGAGCTTCGCCGAAAAATGAACTATAGAGAGAGAAAGCTTCGATTACTCACCGGTGAGGACGCGGTGGACCAAGATTTCTATCTGAGCAGGTAGTTCTCCTCCTGAGGTTCTTCCTAGGATCAAGAATGACATCAATTGATGTTGAATTGGATTAGAATTTCGGCATTCAAATTCGGTCGACTCTCTCTCTAATATTGATCGGAAATTGCAGAGGGGATCTGAATTGGCTTACATTTCCGTCCTAATTTCACTTGGTTTGGCCTGAGTAGGGCTCAAATTGGCTAATTTCAACTCGGCCAAAACAAGACAGCTTCAGTCCGCCAGAGCTACTTCACTGTTCGATCATGCCGACACTTCTTTGGCGACTCTCGGAATGAACAGATGTCACTACCGTGTAGCTGACTTCTCCCAGGTTCTAAAGAACCTGACATCGCCTTCTTTCGCTAAAAAATAACCCTATATCGGAGCTCTGGTTCGAGCTTCACTGGAAAACTAAGAGAGAGTGAGCTTTTCAGGCGTGGAGAGGATGAATAGAGAGGGGCTCTTTATAAAGGGAGCTCAGGGACTCATCGACCGTCCGTTTGGCATCTTTATGACAGGCATTGATGGCTAGAAAAATATTGAACGAAAATGTTTCTTTTTTGCCAGCACTACTTCGATTTTCCGGTGAGTGAACAGTGCTGTCATCTGAAGGAAGAAGACGACACTATTATGAACCGGACCGGACCGATCCAAACCGGGTTTAAAGCTTAAACCGGCCGGTTCACCCCTCATTCGACCGAGTTTTTCTAATCTAAAAATTTTTAAATTCATCTAAATTTATTTTCTATCCAATGGTGGCCTCAAATCTCAAATTTGAATTATTTAAGCCACCTAGAAAAATGAATTTAGGATCTGGTTCAATAGTGGTTCAAATCGGTCCAATCCGGTTCGAATTTGATTCACCTGAACCGGTTTGGTTTTCATCTTCAATTCACCCTAAAGTCCTTTTTTCATGACTTTTATGACTCCTTAGGTCACTTAGGGTCCATAAATTTCCCGTCTTACCATCTCTCTATCGGTTCTAGTTCATAAACCAGCTCGGTTCTTAAACCAGTTTAATTCGGTTCGGGTCCGGTTCACCCGAACCAGTCTAGTTTTTCTCTCCCACTTTGTTCTAAGGTTCCTTCCCAAGGTTCATAAATCTCTTTGGGTCGCAAGCAATCCATGAATTTCTCGGTTTTCCCTTTCTCTATCGGTTCTAGTTCATGAACCGACTCGGTTCATAAGTCGGTTCAATCCAGTTGGATCCGGTTCATCTAAACCGGTCGGGTTTTTCTCTTCCAATTTATCATAAGGTTCTTTTCCAAGGTTTTATGAACCCTTTGCATCACTCGAAAGTTGTAAATTTCCAAATTTCCCATTTAATTTCCCATTTCTTGATAATCGGGTTTGTGAACCGGTTCAATTTTCTTAATCGGTTTCACCGGTTCTTTTCCCGCTTTTCCTTAACTTAAAAGGGCAAGGTTTACACGTATACTTGTGGCGGGAATTGTCAGTGTATACATATATCTTTGCATGGATGGTGGGGAATGCAATGTAAGGTATCTATTGTATGGATGGCAGGGAATGCAATATATATAATGATACTTGTGACGCGAATGGCAGGGTATGTAAAAGTATACATATACTATTACATGAATGACAGGGAATGCTAGTATGCGGATGATCGAGATCAAAATCTCGACATCCATATGAGTGCACAGGATTTTATAGTATCGGGTGAGTGCGGGTACGCGACTCACATGTACTCATATATCCAACTATAAGTGAGTAGCTTTTGGGGCATGGCGTGGCCATGTTGTTTTGTGGTATATGAATACTTTTAATTTGTTGATAATGTGATTTGGGGAACGATATCTCTGCCTAACATATTTATAAATACAAATGCAAGGAGCACAAGGGTGAGTCCTAAGGGTCAGGTAAAAATTATGAAACCAATTAAATATGTGAAATCATGAACTATAATCTCCATGTGTAGATTTTATATAAAGTTTGAAGTTGTAAGTCATGTAGTGGATTGATACGAGTACCTCATTCACTGATTTGTGAGCTCACCCCTCCCAAAACAATTACAGGTTAAAGTCGAGGTTACGTGCGAAAAAAGTTGGGGTATCACCTATAGAATGAGTGTGACTTGAGGAGATCTCGAATCTCGTGTATGGAGGGTTTAATTTATATATTTATTAGTTGTTATATTCCTAGGTTATTGTATTAAGATTTTGGTTCACTATTTATGAAAGAAAATTTTAAGTTTTCACTGAAATTTGAGGTATTCTTTTTATTGAGTATTGGGCCCTCTAATTTTATCTTGGTGAAGGTACCAACCATCGTAATATCAAGAAAATGTGGTGGTTACACAAGACTGACAGACGTGAATCGGGTCGGGCATGACATGTGACCTCTATCTAGGATCAAGTATGGCGAAGTAACCAGGAAAGCATCAGACTGAATTAGAATTCAACCGGCTTCGGTAGGAAACTTTACAATTTTTCCAAGGGGTCTCAAAAATGGAAAATTTTACTCCAAATTATAGGGAATTGATCAAAGAAATTTTAGAAAAATGAATTGGACCAATAACCGATCAATTTATTCATTGGAAACCATTTTGCTACAGAGCGACCTACGACCCAAGTACGACTCGATATTGTTCGCCCTTCCACCCACTTTTTCACATATTTTTCTTTTATAACACACGAAAAATAATTAATCAGAAAACTCATTTTTTTTATCAAATCCAATTCAAAAAAATATCATTGATATGAAAACTCATCCATCTACCTCCCCATATGGCAATTCAATTTTCATTGCCTCTTGAATTTTTCTCTCAAAGTTGAGAGAGAAAGTTTTGGCACTCTCCCGACCACTGAGCACTTTCAAGGGGCAATACACTTCTCTCCTACGACCAAAATTTGTGATTTTAGTGTAATTGTGTACGCACAAAGGTTGGTTTCCTTTTTCATCTCCGCCCAACACTGACAACTCCTCTACGACACCAAAATTACCATAAACGAGAGTTTACAATCGGATAAAAAATTGAGAATGAATAGGGAATGAAAACTCGAGTTGGGACAGGGAATTGATTCTGATCACCATTTAAAAATTAGGACAAATAAACATAAAAATAAAATAAATTTAGTAAAGAGGGTGGAAACCACCTGAGAGGTGGCCTCTATCTCGGATCAAGTATTAGGAAGTAACCGGGAAAGAGCCAGAGTGAATCAAGATTGAACCAGCTTGGTTCGAAAATTTTATGAATTTTCTAATGGATCTCAAAAATGGAAATTTTGAAATTTTTTACTCCAAATGGTATGGCATTGATCAAAGTAATTTTAGAAAAATAATTGGGCAAAAAATCAATCAAAATTGAGGTGAACCGACCAAATTATTGCTAAAATTTCCTGAAACGAATAATTTATTCGCTAGAAATCAGTTCATTATAGTGTGATCCGACCGCGCATCGTCTTCCTTGCTCGATCGGGTGACCCGCATCCCGTGTTCGACTCAACACTATTCGCCCCTCCACCCACTTTCTGACAGATTTTTATGTAGCACGCGAAAAAGAATTGCTCAAAAAACTCATTTTTTTTATCAAATATAATGCAAAAAAAATTCCATTGATATGACAATTCATCAATCTACCTCCCCATATGTGCAATTCAATTTGCATTGCCTCAGCAATTTAAATTTTGCTCTGAAAGTCGATAGAGAAAGTTCTAGCAATCTCTCAACCACCCAGTGCTTTCAATGAGCAATACTCTTCCCTCTAACCGCCAAAATTTGTGATTTTAGTGTTATTGTGCACATATGGATGTTGGCTTCCTTTCCCAACCTCTACCCGACACTAGCAACTACTCTATTGGTGTCGGTGAGCCCGCATAATAATTGACCTCAAAATGCTAAGAAGAGGTCGAGTCATTTTAGGGCAAAATTTGTCATCATCCAATGCCCTAAAATTCCCATAGACTCCTCATGGCTGAGGCAAGCGAACTTTATCGCCTTCCAAGTCAAAAAAGGTAAGTCTCGTGGTCGTATTTTTCCGTGAAAACTTTAACAATGCTCTATTTTTTTTACTAAGCTTTGTAAATCAAGTATTGTAGGCAAATATGACCACCATTTTGGGTGATCAAGGTGGAAAATGATTTGTGAGAAGTTACCTTTCCAACTATACTTGTGTCGACCACCGTCGCCTTCTCTTAGATGAGCTACAGTCTAAAACAGAACTTTGTGTCATTTTCTAGCGATGGGCCAAACGCGACCAAAACAACGTTGTTCTAGTTGTGTCCAACCAGGGCAGGACTTTAGGAACATGGAGAACATATTTGAGATCATGTTAAGAGTTTTTATTGAATTTATTAAAGTATTTTTTTGAAAGGGAAAGTTAGGGGTCTAAAATATAATTTTTAGAAAGTGTGAGGGTCAAAATGAAATTTCAGAAAAATGGGGACATGAAGGAAACTCAATAGAAGTATAAGGACCTGAAATGAAGTGTTAGAAAGCTCAGGGACCCGAATTGGTGGCTTAGGAAATGTTAGGGACCTAAATTAAGATTTAAAAAAGTTTGGGAGCAAAATGGTGTAAAGTTTAGGGGTAAAATGTAATTTTTAGAAAGTATGAGGGTCAAAATGAAATTTCAGGAAAATGAGGTCACGAAGAAAACTCAGGAGTATAGGGACCTGAAATAAAGTGTTAGAAAGTTTAGGGACCCAAATTGGTGGCTTATGAATGTTAGGGACCTAAATTAAGATTTGAAAAGGTGTAGGAATAAAATTGTGTAAAGTTTAGGGGCAAAATTTTAATTTCTAAGACTTTGGGACCCAAATAAGACCAATGCATATTATAGGGACTAAAATGAGGAGTTTTAAAAGTTAAGCTATCAAGTGGAGGAATTTGAAAGAAAAAAAGGGTATTTTAGTAATTTATGAAAAAGTTAAGGATTAAAATGTAATTTTAAAAAAATTGAATATATATAAGTTAAAAGTTTAGAAATTTAGAGGTATTTGAGTAAATAAAAACTAAATAAAAAAACTTAAATTTATGATTAATTATAGATTTGGTAGTACGAACAATTTACTTCAAATTGAGCAAACCAGTTGACAAAACTATAATTTTTTAAAAAATTATAGAAAAGTACAAAAATACAAATTGAACAAATATAACCATTATTATGTAATTTTAATTAATTAAAGTGAACAATCATGCTCATATACTATTATTATACTTCTTAAAAAATTTGTAAATAAATACGAATTAGTATTAGATACAACACTTAGTGTGTTTATTAATTAAAATAGGACCGACCACTATTTTATAAATTTTATAAGAAATCTATAAATATATATATTTAAAAAATTATTGTGAAAAAGTTGTAAAATTAAACAAAATAGAGATATACTTTATAGTTGAAAATGAACTAATATAGAATTTTACGAGGATTATGAACTAAACCTCACATATAATGTTAAATATATACCAAGATATCATATTGAAAGGAAGGGGTACAATTATCTCGATTGAAGTAATGGTGGAGTAGGTACCATATCAGTTACAAATAACTGGTAAATTAATTAAAAATAGGAAGTGGAATCAACAAAGTTAAATGGAATCTCAAGAAAATCAAGAATTATTATACTTTGTAGAACGAAGTATTATTGCATGTTTTATTGTATGTGTTATAATATGTGATAGGTTATTGAGATAACCCTTATCTAGAGGTTGTATCCAAGTTAGAGCTGCAAGTGATAAATGAGGGGATTGATGGGTTAGCTTCCATGTGACGGGATATACTTGTAGAGTTCAAGTATACTTTTAGTGCGTGGAGACGGGATAAATGAGGGGATTGATGGGTTAGCTTCCATGTTGATCACTAAATACTTATAAATAAAGTAATGGGATGTTGATTCATCATTTATTTCTCTAATGTGTTTCTAGGTATCATTTATTTCATCAACTTTGAAGATGAAGATTAAGCATACAGAACATAAGGAGATGGAGTGGGTTCCAAGAACTGCCGGCCAATCACTAACATTTTTGTTGTTTTTGAAGAAAAATAATGACTATGGAAAGGAGACTTTTCATGTTTAAAGATGAAAATGTAGATGGTGGAGATGAATGAACTGGAGAGAGGTGAAGATTAGGGCAAAAATCAGTGTAAGGTGGTGAAGTCATTTGGTTTAGAACTTAAGTCATCAATTCAGTTTTCAGCTAAAACCAATAGCAACTCGGCCAACAGTAAAAGCAAAGAAATTTAAACACTTTCCACATATGCAATTGAAATATTATCCATAAGGGCAATGGAGTCTTGGGAGAGACAGAGTCTCACATGAAAAAGTCTACATAAACTGGACACGCTATTATGGAAACTGGAAAATTGAAAAGGAAAATGGGAACATGAAATGTAATAGCCTAGTAGGTCCAATTCAGCATAAATTTGGGTTCTTGGGTTAAAACCAAGAATAGCTAAGATGAAGAAGAAGAGGTCAAAGTAAAAATTCCAGAGATACACCTATTTTAGATAGTTTACCAGTGACATGGAGGTACTGCAAAAACAGAACTTAAGACGGCAGATTAGCATGATGCAGAGTGAGGAGACACAAACAACTGATGGAACTACCAGTGGAACCTGAAATAGAAACCAAACCTGGACCTATTTCCAGGGTTAGGTTGTGATGATGCGGCAGAATCATATGTTGATTCTTTCAAGACACGACAAGAATGGTCTTTTTTTACATGCTTTTTGGCTGCGAGGGAAAACCGCATCCCTGAGCAGCCAGCATGGTGAGAAAGGCCGAGAACGCATTCTCGGAGTGCTGATGGAAGAACGGTCCCAACACGCTCTTCTCACATCCCCAGAGACTCTGGGGTGGGGTGGGGTTCAGCATAGTGACTCAACATGTTACAGCTGATTTCAATATTTGATTGTCACAACAAAAGATGACCTGCATTTGGAAAACAGAGTGCATAAGATGAAAATACTGCATAATACTCTCAGGTTCCAGAAAGGAACTCCATTGTCACCAGAAAAACTGTTTTATCTCTATTTTTCTGATCTTGACAGCTGATTACACTTTTGGAAGACAAATCATAATACAAATCTTCAAAATAGAAAACCGGCATTGTTTTCTCTAATTCTCATGAGAAAAACTTGAAACATAGCGAAAAGCATTTTCCTTGCACTCTTTTACATGGCCATGAAAATTGATAATCATGATTAATCAGTATATTAGAAATCATTTTAGGATGGTATAGATCTGGATTATATTGTCAGAAAATCAGTGGGCCATTATATTACCTCTTGCCAAGATGAAAACTTGCAAGGCTAAGATTCAAAGCCTGCTGCTGAAATAGCAGAATTGTGGCTCTAAGTCCTGCTGCAATCTAAGGATTACCTGGAGAGAACTTGAATAATAAAAAAATCACAAACAAAAAATATCTAAAACAAGGAAAATATGATTGTGAAACAGAAAATTTGCCTGATGATGTGACTTTCTGATTGAATACTCAACCAGCTGTTTGATCGGAACCAATAGTAAATTGTGGAGAGTGAGCAGCCACAACTATCTGCGGCTGTCCAGGAACTGATCCAGCCACACCTATAGAAGCCAAACACAAATAATAAGATTAAGCAGGTTTCCATAATGAGAAAGCCCTCGAAGGCCTTAGAAAAAGGAAATCTGACTGATAAGCAACTGAAGTATAAACATGGACAAAAATCAATCCAGGCATTTATACCTGGAACTAGTAAATATAGACATTAAAAATGCTTAGTGGTGATGGTGATAATCAGAAACATAAAAGGTATCATGGCATTGGTTTATGGGTTTCATTGTCCCAAACATTCTAGTGTACGACCAGTCATAAAACAGATGAAAATCCTAAATAAAATAACAAACTAATCTTGACCAGCTTTCTGCCCCCAATCAAATGAGCGAGTCTAACCTGGTTGTCATAACAGAGTTGTTCATCCATTTAGTAAAAGGATTTTTACTATTTTTTCACTTACCTGTAGGATAAGGGGCTTGAATTGTTGGAATTGCAGGAGATGTGGTTACCCCATTAAGTGTGGGAATGCCAAACTGTGCAAGATGCCTACCAGGTGCAGCATAGTTCTGGAGAGATGTGTACCCATGATTTCCTGAAGAAGGGTGTGCCAATTGTCCATATGAATAAGATCCTGTGCTAGCTACACCGTGCAATCCATACACATGAAGGTATTGTTGTGGCGCATAAGGGTTATAACCACCCTGTGATGACAAAAAAGAGGGGAGAAGGGAGGAAGGAAAAAAATAAGCTAGATTTATAAGAGTTGGAAAGTATGATGTCATGTTGTATATATTTTGTTCAACTAAAATGTCCAAACTATGTGAATTTGAAGTTACCTGTGAATAGACATAGTCAGGAGCATATGTGGTGTACCTACAGATAAAAGAAGCAAATGTGATATCTCAAAGAGAGATGACAGAGCTTGGCCAAAAAAAAGAGAGCTGGTGGAGACAAGAACAATGAAGACAGTCAAACAGGGCATTGTTCATATTCATATCCTGGAATTCTACTTATTTATTATTTATAATTCATATTTTTTGGCAAATCTAGCCATGTAACATAATAAACCTTGAGATCATACTTTTTTCCCAATTTCCTTCTCCAACACTAAACTAAGTATTCTGATGGCTATTGATCATGGCATAAATAGTTGATGTGCCTCTAAGAGTACAAAACTAACCTTCTATCTTTAGTTAATCAATTCTGCAATTTTCTGCTGTTGATGTAGAAAAAAAAGCATGTTATTTCAGACAATTAATTTGGATTACCCATGTAGGTTTCTTTTACCATAGTGCCTCAATAACCCCCTTGCAGTACAGAAGCTTCTACACAATCCCAGACCCATTTACAGTCTCAGCTTAACATCATCCTAGTAACTCATCATTATATAGCAAGTCAAGTGGATATCAATGAAATTTCATGTAATTAGGATTTTCTAACAGATCTTAGTGTCCCAAATAATTGGAAACCATTATATACGAAGTCAAATCACTATAAATTAGGCTAAGTTGTTTGGAAATGTCAATCTTCACAGAAGAAGTACTTAATGTCCCAAACATTTTTAAGACTTAAACTTACCCATAGGGAGGATAGATGAGTCCTGGCTGATAACCATAAGAACCACTGAGAGAATGATATAATGGGTTACTGACATAAGTGTTTCTTGGAGTCTGCATGCTCCCAATGAAAGGTACTACAGATTTTGCCCGCCCTATAGAAAACCAAGTATTCTATCAACATCTTCTTTTGAACATTGGAAAAATCCAATTGCAGAGCAACAAAAATACTACTTTTTTTGAAAGGTAACCAGTAGTTATGTCATTTGAGCATAACTTTATGACATGTAAAAATACATCATGTTACCCGTTCTATGACAAGTTTCAACATCTTATGGTCTTGCAACTTTAGTACCCTATCATTCAAGCAAACCTCAATGTGATTCTATGGCTCCCTTAGTGGAGTAAAAGAAAGAAAAAAAAACAACCTTTTAATCTTTTAGGTCACAAAAACATCCTATAGATTTCTCACATACATACTCAGTATATTTTTTTGTATAGTGTGGTACAGGTAAATGAGCAGACCTTATATTCAGATAGTTCTGCATCATGCAGGATAATGCAAACATACAAGATAGAGATGCAAGTGATACAACATAATTGGTATTATAAGGAAGCTCCAACTTTGCATGTATGATCCAGTTAGACAACTATTATAGACAATCAACCCAAACTATCATCAATGAAAAGCAGAAAATAGAAAGGCCATTTGGATTGTAGAATGCTCCAGTCTTTATGTGACAGTGTAGAACTGATTATTTCTTGCATAACAAACTTTCTTATTAAGATACCAAAGTGTGAAGAGAAATCAGAAAAGAACATATAATAGATGTAAATGCAAGAAAGAGATGAGCTGAGGATGAAACAAGCACATAAATTAATTGATGTCATATTTGATTCATCACAAAGGTCCAAGAGAAACATATACCAAAAGAAAAGTGGGGTCGAAGGCGCCCTAAAGCAGCTAAATTACAGTTTGCCCTTCTACCATCAATAACTGGGCTTGGGTTCTCACATGCCTTCCTTGCAGCTTCTGGATCATGGAAAGTCACCTGACCACCATATAAATATAATACGAGTATAACCACATCATAGCATAATCACTGACAGTAAAATATCAAGAAAGGGAGAAAATAGTTAATAGGAGATAGGAAAGGAAACTTAATATATCTAATCATTTAACAAACATATCACGAATGAAATATGGATGAGAGAAAGAGGTCGCAAAAATGCAGATGGAAACAAATGTCAACACTAAAGCTCAATTGTTGTTGATCATGGAGAAATGATCCCTATGATCGGGTCCTTGGAAGGAGAAAACATGCCAAAAATTCGTTTCAACTGAAAATATTACGGCTCCAGGCAGATTGTAGGCACATTGAATATAGTATCCAGCTATTTAGCCAACAGGTGCCTAACAGTTTACTCCTACAAGTAAAACTAACTTTAGGGATATATCCTTATAATCGAAACAAAATCCAATAAATGAAGTAAATGTCCTATCAGCATCTGGACCACAGAGAAAATTTCTATCAATAGAAACTACTATTCCTAGAGCAAAAGCTGACAACTTACAAAGCCATAACCCTTGGATCGGCCAGTGTTTTTGTCGGAGATCACTGCGGCCTCCTGTATGTCTCCAAACTGCTCAAAGAAGCGGCGGAGAGAATCACTCTGAGTCTCCCAAGCAAGCCCTCCCACGAATATCTTCGTGTAGGTTGTGTCCCTAACAGCAGTTAGTGGCGACCCAGGAACCGTTTGCTGATACGCCATCTAAACCATTGAAGATCAATAGAGCAGCCCATCAAGGGAGAGGAAGAAGAGATCACTAAAGCTGATACTAAGTAAAGCCCACCATGTGAGCAACTCGAGTGCGATCCACCACCAGGGCCGGTTGGGGACATCAAAGAAATGAAATTCAAAACCAGAGCAAAAATCAAATAATCAAGGATAAAAATGGAAGCTTTGGGGGGTCATCTCCATAAAAAATGTCACCTTTTTGCAGGTGGGGGGCGAGGCTCGGATGCAGAGACTGAGCTGAGCAGGGAAGCCCGCCGCCGGCGCCCCGGAGAAGACTGGATGTGCAATGTAGTGAACGCACAAAGCCGACTCAGCGGAGCAGAATGGCTCAGAGGCGCCTGAGCCACAGGTGGTCAGAGACTCGGAGGGCCCGGAAGCTGCAGCGGCGGAGCTTGGTCCCTGCTGGCGCGAGTTAAAGAAGTCGAGGAACTGGAGACGGAAACCCTACCTTGAAATTTGGAACGACAAATAGGAACTAGGACAGCTTCAAATTGAAATCAAAAGAGCCACGAACTTGGAAAATATAGCTAAGACACTTTTTCTCCTTACACTTGATAGGTAAGATCAATGATGTGATCGTCACAGCACAGCTTGACATGACACTTATTTGGCAGTAAACTAAATGAATTTTGTTATATTAACTTCAAATTAACAAGAATGCTTGTACTATAATGAGTAAGAGGTTGGTCGTCGACAAAGTTGGTCGGTGGTAATAATTGGTCACCTGTTGGAATAAGGGAACTAGCACATGCATGCATTGCACTCAGCTGTAGTAGGCAAGGCTTGTGATCGCTGGTAAGATTTTTTTTTCTTTTGAAAGCTTGTAGCTTTATACTATCATTTCCTTTTTTTTTATCACTTCAATTATATTGCTTTTTTTTTTGTTTGAGAGTGGTGGATAAAATCATGAAGATGTCCACTCCAAACCAAAGGAAGCACTGAAGCAGCAGCTTTTCCCCTTTTTCAGCATTGCTAAAGCATTCATCCAGTCCTGAATAATAAATTCCGCAAAAAGGAAAAGGGGCCGAGGCAAAGCCACTAATTATCTATTTGCATTGAATAATTTTTTTAGCTAGATTAGTGTACTAACAATTTAATCTTTTAATGAGTAATTTATTTCCTAAATATTACTTTCTAATAATTTAATTCTTAAATATTTGATTTGTTTAATAATTTAATTTGTACATTAACTATGAAAATTAGACAAGGTAATATTATTTATTACTGTTGTTTTTATAATGTATACTTTTGAAATTTTAAATAGAATAGGACTCATCTGTTATCATTTAAGAATTAATATTATTTTACATTATCTAATATATATCTTCAAAAGAATATATATATTTATATTAAAATAGATTGAGTTGTTGGAAAAATATGAATTGGATAATAAAATTGCTATAACTACAATTGAATTACTAAATTATTTACTTATTACTAAGATTTAGTTGTGCAAAATGAAAATGATAAAATTTTATGGAGGCCGTGTATTGTATTATTAGATAATGTTGGCAGATAATAATATATTAAATTTATATTTATTTAAAATTTATTATTTTTAAATAGTAAAAATAATAATATACCGTAGGCATATCAATAAGATCCGACCCGAGTGAACCCCCTGAATCTGCTCAAGTCCGCCTTCGGATTCATAGATTGAACCCGAGACCTAAGCCTCGAGTCCCACTAACTAGACCCGAGCTTTGGTTTAAGCGGGCTCAGATCTAGCTGGCCGGACCCGAGGCTGAGTACAAATGGACCTGAAGGGTGGTATAACACTCCATTTAAATTTTTTTTCACTCCTTTTAATGAAACGATATTATTTCGGCCCAGGCAAGAAAAAAAAGATCATGAGGCAAGAAAATAAAACGACCCCGTTTCGGATACGTCGAAAGGCGTCATTTCATTCGCAGAAGTGAAAAAAATTAAAAACTGTGTGATCGAGGTTACCTTCAACCTCTACTTGAATCTACATATAACAATCTACATACTCATATTCAAATGGCAGCCCCGCATTGCAGGTAGCCCTAGTAGAGACCGAACCAGCTTTGGTCGCCGCTCCAGTTGTCCCGGCGCCCGAGTTGCCGCCGCTGCCCCAGCTGCCGTAGTCGTCCCATCTGCCGCCGCGAGCTGCTATTGCCTGTCGCCACCGAGCTTCCGGACGAACTATTTATTGGTGCTTCAAGAGAAGTGGAGATGGTGAGCATGGAAAATCTTGTGATGAAATCTTGTCATGAAGCATGAGAATAGTGAACAGTTGGTGATTTTAAAAGTTATGTGTGATTTGTAATATGCCATAAAGGTTCAGCTGAGATAAAGGTCGTATACTTATTCAATTACTCGGGCGAGTAAATATGCATTCGTTTTGATCAGCATCCACATAAAAGGTCGTATACTTAATCAATTACTCAGCATCTGGTGGCTCCACCGCACCGCAGCTGCTTTCTTGAAGTATTACTCAGCTCTGTCAATCAATTTAAAACACGTTTGTTCACAAGGTACATCCCCATTATTCAGGCAAGAGTTGAGTATAAAATAAATTAAAAGTGATTAAAATACGTATATTGAATATATCAATTACTATCTGATCAGATACATTTCACTATATTATATTATTGCTGTAAAATTTTATTTTATTTTATAAATGATTGATTATATATTATTATTATATCTATGATTTTAATTAATACTAATATATATATAAAAGGTATTTTTGAAAATTTTATTTATATTAGAACAAAATTTTCTCTAATATTTACATTTATTTTTTACTTTTGTAACTGAATTTTATTTATACAATATAATTTTTTGGTTAAATATATAAAAAAATAATATAACAAAATATATATTACTATAATAATTTGAAATTTTTTATTATTGATAAAAATATATATTAAAAAAATAAATAAATCCAAAAAACCAAATATCAAATTAGTTCTTACCAACCAAATAAACCCAAAACACAATTTAATTCCAAAGCTGTCAACTGAAATAAGAGTCTAACTTGGTCAAATTTTGCCAAGACGTGAGCCATTGAGATCATGTAGTGTTATTTGCTGCTCCAAATCAGTTTTATACGTCCAACTTCCTTCTTAGGATCATTAGTCAAAAGTTCTCTCTTTTATTAATATACTAAATATTTTTAGTTTTATAAATAAAAGTTTATCAATATTATTATTAGTTGTCTACTTTTTATATTATTTTAAAAAATATTATTTTTAAAATTTTTACTCTAATAACACTCAAATTATGATATACCTAGTAATTGTATACCGTACAACCTTCAATAGTAGAATTATAATAATAGAAAATATATACTACTATTTTCTATAAAAATTTGAACATTCATAACAAGATATATATATTTTCTAAAACTCATTAAAAATATTAGGAATAACTTAATAATTGATGATAATTCACTTCATAGGATTTTTTCTTGAGGTTGATGCATTCACTAGAAATGGAGTTGTGAGAGAATGAGCTTAAAATAATCTGCTATTATACTACTAACTTTATTTGTTATTATAGTATTAATCTCTCCCGCTCTAAGTGATAATGGTATCACTTCATTTATTATGTCAAACATTAATAAAATATTATATAAATACAAAATTAGTGTCCACTTCAATATGATTGAAAGTAAATCATTTTTTACTTAACAAGTCCAAGCTATGCACATATAACATGTAGACGCAGCAAATTTGAACATTGTCCACGTCACAAAAATAAAATTATCTATGTATATGAGGTTTGCACACATCATATTTAAAAATCCATTAATACTTCTTAAAATAGTTGAATAATGGTTCTTTAAAAAGAATTACACCGAGCTCTACTTTTTTTTCTGTTGAGTTAGTATGTTAATTCATTCTTTAAAAAATACATATGTCCTTTTATAACCTCGTACCTTCTTTTTTCCAAAAACATGAATTATAAACATATTGGATTCCTTCCATTCATAGGTAGTTAATTAGTCTATTTTTTCATAAATACCAGGATATAAATTTGGACATTAATCCTTTTTGGAGATTCATTTTTTTCAAAAAGGATGTTGCTTTCTAAAAGTATTTTTGAATAATAAATATCTTTTAAAATTGATTTAAATCTCCATCCAATTTTCAAAATTTCATCGGCATGTTTTTCAGATATAATATTTGTGGCGGGTTCCTATGCTTTCATATTATTTTTTAAAATAATATAATGTGTCAAATTTTTTAAAACTATAAAAAATATTCAATCGATTTCAATGTTAATAAACCCAATTATCTTCATCTATAAACTTAATTATCTGATCTTGTTCCTTTTAATAAGTAATGGGTCTGGAGACTCGTACCTATATCTCCCGTCCATTTTTTCCTAGAATATTCAAGCGTCTCATTAAAAATTATAAGCCCAAATTTTATATAAATTCACTCCTATCTCATTTAAAACACCTAAACTCAATCTCATGTAAATATAACCCATTTCAAACATTTAAACCCATCTCTTTGAAAAATACTAAATTTCATCTCTTTTGAATATACAAGCCCATCTCTTAAAATATACAAAGTACTATCTTTTAAATATACTCAAACTCATCTTATTTAGTTAATCATGTTTAATTCATCACCTTTAACTTATTTATTTTAATATATCCTTATTCATTTTATTTAGTTTATTTTTTTAACATATCTAAATTTATCTAATCTAAATATCTAAGTCCATCTCTCCAAATATTCAAACTTATTTTTTTAGCATGTAAAATTCTTCACTTTCAACTTATCCAATTTAATCTCTTTTAACGAATCCCAATTTAGCTCATTTAAATAATTCAGCTCATTTCTTTGAAATATACACATAATATCCAAATTTATTGAACTTATGGAATCAAGTATACATACCAGTATATTAGAGGGTCCCCTTAGCAGCTTTTATCGCAAGATGACACCAAATGAATTCATGCTAGCTAGATTGTATAATATTTTGTTGTAGATTTGTCCTATTATAATTTGTCTCTACATTATAACAAATCTGTATAAATGTACACCAATTCAATTAATGGAGGAGAGTGATTCAAATATCAAAATATCTTTTCTGAACTTTTTCTTGCTCTTGCATTCATTCTGCATTCTTATCATGGTATTAGAGCATTAACGCTTCCAAGCATTGCTCAAATTCAAGATCTCTAGGTATTCTCTTCTCCAATGCATTGCTGCATTTCTACCATCTATAAGAAAACTCAATGAGCTCCAGCAACTTCACAGTTTCTCTTCCAGCATCACTACCTACCCTCCCATCAAACTGGATTGTTCAAACTACTAACTATGGAAGAACAACATGAGTCATCTTCTCAAAACTTATAAACTTCTTAGCTATGCTGATGGATCCACACCTTCTCCAGCTCTATTTATTTTTCACAAATTTGTATATGGAAACGAGCTACAATACCCCAATCCTGAATATGAATCATGGGTTATCCATGATCATTTTTGTCTTACTACCATTCTTGCATCTCTCACCACTGAAGTTAATTTGCAAGTCATTTCAACAACCACTGTTGCTGAAGCATGACAATAGCTTGACACTCTTTTCAGTTCATAGGTTCAAACACAGTTGGACATTCTCGACCAACAATGGAGGGATCTCAAGAAACTCGAACACCCCATGTCCACCTATTTGTCCTCCATTAGCTCTCTCGCCACTAGTCTTGCCCATATTGGACAACCCAAAACACCCAAGGAAATCAAGAATCCCATCCTAGCTGGTTTGAGTTATGAATGGGAATCTCTAACCTTGGGGTTATCGGCTACCTTGGACTCCATGAGCATCGATGCAGTCAAATCTCTCCTTCTCGCCCATGAAGCCTGTCGGACCTTCTTATACAACTTGACTACGCATGGCGCTCCTCTGTCTGGTCTTCTCGAGGGCACCTACAACTTCCATCCTCCTGCTATGACCGTCACCGTTCATCCCAAGGGTTTGCTCCCAACTCCTCTGCCGAGTCGCCTATCTTCCTCCAATGGATTCCAAAGATGGAGCCATCGTCATCAGAAAATCGCCCCCAGGTTCGCTAAGCATCGGGGGCGCCCCTCTCCATCTGCATAGGGAAAAACTAGCCAAACGATGCGTTTCACATCTTCGGATGGCCTTTATACCGGACGCACGGGGCCTCATCTACCCACTCTGTGGGTTGCGTCCATGGGCATGTCCCGTGGATTTCTGCACAACTCAGTAATATTGGGCCCTCTGTTGGGTCCATGCCCAAGCCCAATCTGCACAACTCATTTGGGCTGCTCTTGTCTTCACTATCCAGCCCAGCCTGTCAACTTTGTGGACACACCGATCATATTGCACCAACATGTCCCAAATTGTCTAGCTATCAACTCCCCCATGCCTACACCATATCCAGGGATAACACTGCTCATCAACTCAACTGGTATATCGACTCTGGTGCAACTAATCATATTACTAATGATTTATTTCAGTTATCTGTTTAGGATTCGCAAATATTTCCGGAGCATATGCTGATTGGAGATGGAACAGGTTTACCCATTCTCGGTTTTGGATCTACCTATCTCACTAACTCTCTTCATCACTTTATTCTAAAAAATGTCTATTATGTTCCCACTATATCTCTAAACCTTTTATCAGTCTCTCAATTTACTACTGATAATTCCTGCTATTTTGAGTTTCACCCTTCTTATTTTCTTATTAAGGATCAACAGACACATCGGGAGCTACTTCGCGGGAGTCATAAAGGTGGTATGTACTACTTGCATTTGGGATCTTTATCTAGTTTACCTCAAGCTTATGTTAGTCATCCTATTAGTAGCACGGTGTGGCACCAACGTCTTGGGCACCCGTCTTTCCTATCTTACATCATGTTTTATCTAAATTATTATCAATGAAACATGTTTCTTCCTTTTCTCTATGCGAAGCTTGCTCCTATGGAAAAATTACACAAAGCCATTTTCCTTCAACTAATCATCTCAGCATTCAACCCCTCGAGCTGATTCATGCTGATATTTGGAGTCCTCCTCCTATTACCTCATACACAGGTCACACCTACTACATACATTTCTTGAATGATTTTAACAAATATTCTTGGTTTTTTGTTCTCAAGCATCGATCTGATGTTTTATTAGTATTTCGTGCCTTTCGTCTTCAAGTTGAAAACTTATTCAATTGTAAAATTAAGGCGCTTCAACTGATGGTGCCAAAGAATTTCTATCCACATCCTTTCAAATTGAGCTTCAAACCAATGGAATTCTTCACCGGATTTCTTGCCTTCATATTCATCAACAGAATGGCTCAGCAGAACGTAAACATCGTCACATCGTAGATGTGGGACTCACTCTCCTTGCCCAATCTCATCTCCCACCTAAGTTCTAGGTTTTTGCATTTGAAATAGCCGTTTTTTAGCAATTGTCTTGTCACGCCCCGACCCGGTTGGTCAAATCCCCGTGAACAACCAGCCACTCTCCCGGTTTATAAAAGGGTTTTCCCTTATTATAAACCGTAAAGAGTAAGGCGTCCTTTAAACCTGCACAATTTCCTAGAATAGCATAATCAAAACTACATTTAATTTTAAATTTTACGTACCTATCTTACAGGCATCTTAGTTGATGGTCTTTCAGGGTAGGCTTTCCGGGATTTCCTAAAAGGGATATAAGGGAGGGGGGTGAGTACAACTACTTAGTGAATGGGTTTTCAAAGGTATACTTTTAACTTTAAGAAAAACATTTATTATTGGACTGTGCCAGATTCCTTTTGTCACGCCCCGACTCGGTTTGGTCGGATCCCCGTGATCAACCCGCCACTCTCCCAGTTTATTAAAGGGTTTCCCCTTATCATAAACTCTAAAGCGTAAGGCATCCTTTAACTTGCACCTTTTTCCTGGAATAGCATAATCAAAACTGTATGAAATTTAAAACTTTACATACCTGTCTTACAAACATCTTAGTTGACAGTATTTAAGGGGAGGCTTTCCGGGATTTCCTGAAAGGGATATAAGGGAGGGGGTGAGTACGACTACTCAGTGAATGGGTTTTTAAAAGCTTTTGACTTTTAAGAAAAACATTTATATGGAGTGTGCCAGACTCCTTTGTTTTCAAAAATCCCATCATTTAAAAATTTAGATTTTTCCATTATTTCTTAGTTACCACGGTGTGTCATCACCCAACACACATCCTTTATCATGAAGGTTACACATGTTCGCAAGTTAGTATCACTACTGAACCCGCTAGTGGCTTCGGAGTGACTTTTCTTGCCACCCGGATAGAAGTACGACCACTTCTACCCTGGGAATGAGTGGATGTACGTGACATCCTACCCACAATCCCGAAATCACTTCTTCATGTCCGTATGAGGACAGAGACCTCATCATGTCCCCACCCCGGTCTCATGCGCTTTGTGCTACTCCAGATTTCGCACAGACACCTGGAACGACGAACTGCCCTTATAGCCACCAGGTCGTCCAGTGCCCTTAGGACGCATCACTACCCCTCATGGGCGTCTTGATGATCCCGTACTCACAGTGCATGCACAAACAATGTTTTCTTATATTGCCATATAATTTGTGGTGCCACTAGTCCAACGGCCCCGACTCTCAACTCAACCCGTAGCTGTTTGTCTTGACTAGTCCGTCGACCTGTCATGTTGCACTGCCGCTAGTTGACTGAGCATGTCGGTCCTATCTTGGTACCATGGCCAAACAATTCACTTATTAAGTTTTATGGCACATATATCATGTTCATTTACGAGCTCCTGCTCGTGCCAACTGGCCTTGGGCCCACTGTATGAGATTTTCAAAATCGGGCATTTAGCCCCCAAGTTCCAAAACCGAGGCCCTTGGCCTATCAGAGCTATTCGAGCTCCCGTCGAGAAGGTCTCCCAAATTGTTTAAGTATTGGCACACAATCAGGGGAGAGAACTTTCGACAAAAATAGGTTTTTACTGTCCATCATACCGACTGGTATAAGGACATCTCCGTTCATAATCGATGAACAGGTTTTCAACTTCCTTCGAGGAAGTCTCATCATACCAACCGGGTATGATCTACTTACAACCCATAAGTAGTTTTTCCGCATAACTTTCACATCACTTTCTCTAAGTAGTGATGATTAAAATACCACTAAATAGTTGGTTTTTATATCGAGGCACTTATCATCCCCAACCGGGTATGATGTTAGTAAACCCACTCACAACTGGTAAGTGGTTTTTAACTTTAAACTGTGCTTATCATCCCAACCGGGTATGATGTGAATAACCCAACTCACCCGTTAATGCCGTGAATTCCACTAGATTAGTTCTTTGTATTCACGTGAGCTTGTCCTTGCTGGCGTTCCCAATATTTAACGTTCCGATGAAGGCACGACAGTCCGAGCTTTCAATATGGGCAGATAGGTCTCGTCCTGAGGTTCATCCTAAAATCAAGTATTGTATCAATTGATGCGGAATTGGATTAGAATTTCGTCATTGAAATTCGGTCGACTCTCTCTCTAGCACCGATCGAAAATTATAAAGGGGAGCCAAATTGGCTTACCTTTCGGTCCTAATTCGGTCGTGGAAAGGCTAAGGAAGTGTTGGGAGGGTTTGGTTTGGCCTGAGGAGGGCTTGAAATGGTCGGTTTCAGCTTGGCCGAAATAGGGTAGCTCCAGTCCGCCGGAGTTGCTTCACTATTCCATCATGTCAGCGCTTTTGCAACGATTCTCAGATTGATTGGAGTTTGCTATCAGATAGTTGTCTTCTCCCTGGTTCTAAAGAGCCCGACCTTTGTTCAAGTCAAAGCTCTGGTTCAAGCTTTACCGGGAAATGGAGTAGTAGAGAGAGAGAGAGAGAAGTGTTCAGGTGTGAGGAGAATGAAATGGGGATGACCTCTTTATATAGTCGTAAAACCCGTGTATTAAATGGGCGAGATTTATTACTAGTATTTATATTAATTGATAGCTATTTATGATAAGCCGTACGTTCGCATAAAATTTTTTTACTGAAATTTCGGGTTACAAAAAATCATTCTTCCTAAGAGGTCACCTATCCTCACACTACTCTCAAGTAAGCACGCTTAACTTTGAAGTTCCTATGGAATCTAGTTCATTTGAACCAATTTGGTTATTGTTTTCTAGTTTGTTTTAAGTTTCTTTTCCAATGTTTAATAAATCCTTTGGATCAACCGAAAGTTGTAAATTTTCATATTGCTTATTCTCAAATGTAAACCGGTTTGGTTTTCTTATTCGGTTTGACCGGTTCTTTTCCCGATTTTCCTTAACTCAAATGTGTGGGGTTTAAACCTTTTTTTTTTAAATCACTTCATTTAAAATATCGGGTTTTTCCATTATTTCATAGTTACCAGTGTGTCTCACCCAACACACATCCTTCATCATAAAGGTCACACATGTTCGCAAATCAGTATCACTACTGAACCTGCTAGTGGCTTCAGAGCGACTTTTCCTGCCACCCGGATAGAATCACGACCACTTCTACCCTGGAAATGAGTAGATGTATGCGACATCTGACCCACAATCCCGAAATCACTTTTTCGTGTCTGTATGAGGACAGAGACCTCATCCTGTCCTCACCCCGGTCTCATGCGCTTGGTGCTACTCTAAATTTCGCATAGACAGCTGGAACGATAAACTGCCCTTATAGCCACCAGGTCGTCCAGTGCCCTTAGGACACATCACTACCCCTAATGGGCGTCTTGATGATCTCGTACTCATAGTGCATGCACAAGCAAAGTTTTCTTAAATTTGCCATATAATATGTGGTGCCATTTGTCCCAACGGTCCCGACCTTCAAGTCAACATGTAGCTGTTTGTCTCGACTGGTTCGGAGACCTGTCATGTCGCACTGCTACTAGTTAACTGATTATGTCGGACCTGCCTTGGTACCATGACCAAACAATTCACTTATTAAGTTTTAATGGCACACACACACACACACACACATATATATATATATATATATATATATCTTGTTCTTTTACAAGCTCCTGCTCGTGTCCATTGGCCTATGGCCCACTGTTCAAGTTTTTCAAAAATTGGCATTTTACCCCTCAAGTTCCAAAACCGAGGCCCCCGGCCTATAAGAGTTATTCGAGCTCCAGTCAAGAAGGTCACCCAAATAGTTTAAGCATTGGCACACAGTTAGGGGAGAACACTTCTGACAAAATTAGTTTTTACTGTCCATTATACCGACCGGTATAAGGACATCTCCGTTCATAACTGATGAATGGGTTTTCAACTTCCATCGAGGAAGTCTCATCATATCAACTGGGTATGATCTACTTACAACCCATAAGTAGTTTTTCCGCATAACTTTCACATCACTTTCCCTAAGTAGTGTTGATTAAAAATACCACTAAGCTGTGGGTTTTTATACTGAGGTACTTATCATCCCCAATCGGGTATGATACATAATTTCACTCACAACCAGTAAGTGATTTTTAAATTTTAAGTTGTGCTCATCATCCCAACGGGGTATGATGTTAGTAAACCCACTCACCCGTGAATTCCACTAGACCGATTCTTTATATTCACGTGAGCTTGTCCTTGCTGGCATTCCTGGTACTTCGTGTTCCTACACGATATGAACATCTCGGTTCATTATCCTTCGATCTAATCGCCTTCATTCATTCCAAATGAATGAGAAAGTCAAACTTTCATTTATTTGCAATTAGGTCCCTAAAGTTATTTCTCTTTAACTTTAAGTCCCAAATGCTGGTTTTTTCCTCAAATTGAGTCCCGAAACTTCTAAAATTTATCATAGGACCTCAATTTATTCCATTTCACAAGAAGGGGGTTAATTTCCCAAATTTCCAATTTGGTCCTCCAACTTTTCCAAAATTACCATTTTGCCATTCCTTTACAAAAATGGCAAGTTTTGTCCTAAAACTTCCAAAATTCCTCAATTGGTCCTCCAACATTATTTTCATGGCCAATTGACCCTCAATTTTATAAAATTGCATTTTGGTCCTTTGAATTTCGAAAATCCCCAAATTTTCCCCCAATTTCAACTTTGCAACACTGCCGAATTTGATTTCATCAAATTGACTGATCAAACACTTCTAATTGTTGAAATTGAGTTCCTACATGTTCATACAATTCTAAGGAACTTTGAATCACAGATTTTAACGCCAGAACGAGCTCAAACGGAGCTTCGCCAAAAAATAGACTGTAGAGAGAGAAAGCTTCGATTTCTTACCGGTGAGGGCATGACGGTCCGGGTTAATTTCCCAAATTTCCAATTTGGTCCTCCAACTTTTCCAAAATTACCATTTTGCCCTTCCTTTACAAAAATGGCAAGTTTTGTCCTAAAACTTCCAAAATTCCTCAATTGGTCCTCCAACATTATTTTCATGGCCAATTGACCCTCAATTTCATAAAATTGTATTTTGGTCCTTTGAATTTCGAAAATCCCCAAATTACCCCCAAATTTTCCCCCAATTTCAACTTTGCAACACTGCCGAATTTGATTTCATCAAATTGACTGATCAAACACTTCTAATTGTTGAAATTGAGTTCCTACATGTTCATACATGTTCATACAAAGCTTAAACCAGTTGGTTCACCCCCCATTCGATCTAGTTTTTCAAATCTAAAAATTTCTAAATTCATTCTCTATCCCTAGAAAAATAAATTTAGGATTCGGTTCAATAGTGGTTCAAACCGGTCCGAACCGGTTCGGATCCGGTTCACTTGAACTAGTTTGGTTTTCATCCCCAATTCCTTCACAAGTCCATTTCCATGTCTTTTGTGACTCCTTGGGTCACTTAGGGTCCATAAAATTCTCGGTTTACCATCTCTTTATCGATTTCAGTTCATAAATCGGCTTGGTCCTTAAAGCGGTTCAATTCGGTTCGGGTCCGGTTCACCCGAACCAGTCTAGTTTTTCTCTCCCACTTTGTTCTAAGGTTCCTTCCCAAGTTTTATGAATTTCTTTGGAGTATAATGGAGTTGAATTCCTTTATTTTGCCAATCTCTATCGGTTCTGGTTAATGAACTGACTCGGTTCATAAACCGGTTCAATCCTGTTGGACCCAGTTCATCCAAATCGATCTAATTTTCCTCTTCCAATTTGTTCTAAGGTTCTTTTCCATAGTATTTTGAATCCTTTGGATCACCTGAAAGTTGTAAATTCCTAAATTTCCCATTTAAAATTTATCAGGTTTGTGAATTGGTTCAGTTTTCTTACTTGGTTTAACCGGTTCTCTTCTCAGTTTTCCTTAGCTAAAAAGGGTGGGGTTTACATGTCTCCCTCTTGCACTCGTCTCTCTCCTTATCACTTACTTTTCCACCAACCTCCCGATTACACCACTCTCCGTGTTTTTGGGTGCCTTTGCTTTCCTTACCTCCGTCCATACCAACTTCACAAACTTCAACTCTGATCCCGATCGTGTATTTTTCTCCGATATCCCTTAGGTTATATTGGTTATCGTTGTCTTGATCACTCAACGGGTCGGATTTTTCTCTATCCTACTATTCATTCTCATGAATCCATCTTCCCTTACGCAAGTCATCTCGCCTTCTCTCTTGCTAAGAGCTCCCTACCCCCTTACCCTTCACTCCCTTTACCTGTTCCTCTCCCCCCGACTGCTACTCTAGGTATGCATTCCTCTACAGATACTGTTGATTCTTCATTATCTCCCATACTTGGAGACTCTTTATCAGACAGGTCTTCCTCGCCTGTTTCATTAGACCCCGACCCTTCTCTAGATACTCCACCACCGAGATCGTCTTGCATGGTTACTCGCTCTCAGGATGGTACTCTTCCTCCTAGAAGATTTACTATTAATTCATATGCATTTCTTACTCTTACAGAACCACAAAAATTGGCCCAAGCTCGCCACTTCCCTTGTTGGCTTGCTGCAATGATTGAGGAATTTTCTGCCCTCTATGAGAATCATACTTGGGATCTGGTTCCACCTTCACTTGGTAAAAATATCGTGGGCTGCAAATGGATTTTAAAGATCAAACAACACTATAATTATTCTATTACTCAATATAAAGCTCGTCTCGTGGCCAAGGGGTTTTCTCAACAACCTGGTCTGGACTATATTGACACCTTTAGTCCTATTATCAAGCCTGTGACCATTAGGGATGTCAATAGCTCGGGTCGGGGTGGGTTTTAGCAAACCCGCGCCCGAGTGAACCCGAGCTCGGGTCTACTTGGTCGGGCCCAGACCTAACCCGACTGGACCTGAGCCTCGGGTCCAGAAGTTGGATCTGAACCCACTGCTCGAGTCTATCTTATATTTTTTTACTAAAAATAAAAAAAATTTAAATTATTGTAATATATAAATTTTTTAATATTTTTTTAAAAATTTAATATTTTAAATGTTTATTAGATTTACTTTACCTAATAAATTACTATTATAATTTTAAATTTAATTTGTAAATAATGAAAAAACGATCTAGCGATATTAGAAAATTATAATATTAGAACGAATTAAATATTGATATTTATTTATATACATAAAAATAAAAAGGATAATATTGTGGATTATATGCGTATAAATGTATGTGGGTGGTTCCATATTAACACTTTTTATTCATTTAACATTTTTTTATATAACTATTGATATATACAATTTTATTTATATAATTTAAATTCAATTTTTTATTTAAAAATAAATTATAAATCTTTTAATTATCTTAAAATTTTGAATATAAGTTACATATTATTAAATAATACAGTTAATTAGAAATATAACTTAATATAATATAAAATTTTCTATTGTAATTATTTGAAATATTTATAAATTTATTAAGATTTAAGAAAGTAAAGAAATTTCGCACGGTCACCTGGTACAACAAACTGCACTTATACTCATCGGGTCGTCCAGGGCCCTTAGGATGCATCACTACCCCTCATGGACATCTTGATGATCCTGTACTCATAGTGCATGTACAAATAGTATTTTATTATCATGCCATATAATTTGTGGTGCCACTAGTCCAATGGCCCTAACCCTCAACTCAACCTGCAGCTGTTTGTCTTGACTGGTCCAAAGACCTATCATATCGCATTGCCACTAGTTAACTGAATATGTCGGTCATGTCTTGGTACCATGGCCAAACAATCCATTTATTATAGTTTTATGACACATATCTCATGTTTGTTTACAAGCTCCTGCTCATGCCCATTGGCATATGGCCTACTTGTTCGAGATTTTCAAAATCGGGCAAAATAGCCCCCAAGTTCCAAAATTGAGGCTCTTGGCCTATAAGAGCTATTTGAGCTCCCGTCAAGAAGGTCTCCCAAATAGTTTAAGCATTGGCACATAATTAGGGGAGAGCACTTCTGACAAAATTATATTTTCAACTATCCATTATACCGACCGGGTATAAGGACATCTCAACTTATAACCGATGAACAGGTTTTCAACTTCCTTCGAAGAAGTTTTACCATACCAACCGGGTATGATCTACTTACAACCGGTAAGTAGTTTTTCTACATGATTTTCACATTACTCCTCTAAGTTGTGATGTTTAGAATACCACTTGATAGTGGGTTTTCATTTCGAGGTACTTATCATCCCTAACCTAGTATGATATAAAATCTCACTCACAACTGGTAAGTGGTTTTTAACTTTAAGTTGTGCTCATCATCTCAACCGGGTATGACTTTAGTAAACCCACTCACCCGTTAATGTAGTGAATTCCACTAGACTGGTTCTTTTGTATTCACGCGAGCTTGTCCTTGCTGGCATTCCCGGTATCTTGTGCGAGGTGACGGAGTACTGAATTATAAAGGTAGGGTATGTGTGCCTCAAGACAAGGAGTTACGGAGATTAATATTGGAAGTGGCACACGATTCTGTGTATGCTATGCATCTGGGCAGTACTAAAATGTACCGCATCCTCAAACAAGGATACTAGTGGAAGGGTATGAAGAGGGACATTGTGGAATATGTAGCCCGATGCTTGTACTGTCAACAGATTAAAGCAGAACATCAGAAGCCGTCAAGGCTACTACAACCCCTACCAATTCCAGAATGGAAATTAGAACACATCACCATGGATTTCACTATGGGGAGAAGTCAGCTACACGATGGTAGCATCCGTTCGTCCCGAGAGTCAATGAAGAAGCGCCTGCGTAATCAAACAGTGAAGCAGCTCCGACGGACCAAAGTTGCCCTGTTTCGGTCGAGTTAAAATCGGCCAATTCGAGCCCTCCTCAGGCCAAACCAAGCTCTCCCAACACTATCTCAACCCTTCCACGGTCAAATTAGGACCGAAAGGTAAGCCAATTCAGCTCCCCTTTACAATTTCAGATCGTAGTTAGAGAGAGAGTCAGCCAAATTTCGATGAAGTAGTTCTAATCCAATTTGACATCAATTGATGTAATTCTTGGTCCTAGGAAGAACCTCTGGAGGAGAGGTACCTGCCCAGATAGAGAGCTTTGACCGTCGCACCCTCACCGGTGAGAAATCGAAGCTTTCACTCTCTATAGTCTGTTTTACGGTGAAGCTCCGTTTGAGCTCGTTCCAGCAATAAAATCTGTGATTCAAAGTTTCTTAGAATTGTATAAACATTTAGGAACTCAATTACAACTCCAATTTCAACAATTAGATGTGTTTGATTGGTCAATTAGACAAAATCAAATTCGGCAGTGTTGAAAAGTTGAAATTGGGGAAAATTAAGGATTTTTGAAAATTTGAAGGACCAAAATGCAATTTTCTAAAATTGATGGTCAATTGGTCATGATAAGAATATTAGAGGGCTAATTGAGATATTTTGGAATTTTTGGGACAAAATTTACCATTTTTCTAAAAAAGGGGCAAAATGGTAATTTTGGAAAAATTGAACGACCAAATTGGAAATTTGGGAAATTAAACCCCTTTATGTGAAATCAAATGATTTGAGCTCCTAAGATAAATTTAAAAAATTTCGGGACTCGAATTTAGGAAAAACCCGACAGTAGGGACTTAAAGTTAAAGAAAAAAACTTTAGGGACCTAATTGCAAATATATGTAAAGTTGGGTTTTCTCATTCATTTGGAACGAATGAGGGCTATTATGCCAAAGAATAATGAACAATTATGTTTATTTCATGTTGGAGAACGAGACATCAGGAACGCTAGTCGAGGTCCAACTTGTTAAGGACGGAACCCAACTAAGTGGAATTTCACTGCACTATCGGGTGAGTGGGGTTATATATCATACCCGGTTGGGATTGATAAGTACCTCGGTATAAAAACCCACTGCTTAGTGGTATTTTTAATCATCCCTACTTAGAGAAAGTGATGTGAAGGTTATGCGGAAAAATTACTTACGAGTTGTAAGTAGATCATACCATGTTGGTATGATGAGACTTCCTCGATGGAAGTTGAAAACCCGTTCATTGGTTATGAAAGGAGATGTCCTTATACTGGTCGGTATAATGGACAGTAAAAACCTATTTTGTCAGAAGTGTTCTCCCCTGACTGTGTGCCAATGCTTAAACTATTTGGAAGATCTTCTTAACGGGAGCTCGAATAGCTTTTATAGGTCGGGGGCCTCGGTTTTGGAACTTGAGGGCTAAAATGCTAGTTTTTGAAAAACTCAAACAGTGGGCCATAGTCCAATGGACACGAGCAGGAGCTCGTAAAAGAACATGATAGATATATATGTGCCATTAAAACTTAATAAGTGAATTGTTTGGTCATGGTACCAAGAGAGGTCCAACATAATGAGTCAACTAGTAGCAGTGCGACATGACAGGTCTCCGGACCAGTCAAGACAAACAGTTACATGTTGACTTGAAAGTCAGGACTGTTGGGACAAATGGCACCACATATTATATGGAAAATTTATGAAAACTTTGCTTGTGCATGCACCCTAAGTACAGGATCATCAAGACGCCCATGACGGGTAGTGATGTGTCCTAAGCGCCCTGGACGACCTGGTGAGTATAAGGGCAGATTGTCGTTCCAAGTGTCTGTGCGAAATTTGGAGTAGCACCAAGCGCATGAGACTGGGGTGAGGACAGGATGAGGTCTCTGTCCTCATACGGATACAAAGAAGTGATTTCGAGATTGTGGGTCAGATGTCGCGTACATCCACTCATTCCCAGGGTAGAAGTGGTCGTACTTCTATATGGGTGGAAGGAAATGTCGCTCTGAAGCCACTAACAGGTTCAGTAGTGATACTGATTTGTGAATGTGTGTAACCTTCATGTTGAAGGATGTGTGTTGGGTGATAACACACCGGTAACTAAGAAATAATAGAAAAACTCAAATTTTTAAATGAAGAGATTTTTGAAAAGAAAGGAGTCTGGCACACTCCATATAAATATTTTTCTTGAAAGTCAAAAGATTTGAATCCCATTCACTGAGTAGTTATAATCAGCCCCTCCCTTATACCCCTTTCAGGAAGTCCCGGGAAGTCGAACCTTAAAAGACAAGGACAATTAAACACCTGCAAGACGGGTACGATTAAATTAAATTACTATACAGTTTTGATTTATGATATTCCTAGAAAAAAGTGCAGGTATAAAGAACGCCTTACTCTTTATGTTTTATAATATAAAGGGAAACCCTTTTGTAAATCGGGAGAGTGGCGGGTTGATCACAGGGATCCGACCAAACCGGTTCGAGGCGTGACAACTAGAGTGGTATCAGAGCCTATATCCTCGAATATATAGTCAAGACTAGAAAATATAGTAACTAATAGGATTATTTTAAAATTTGACAGAATGGCTCTAAAGAAAGGAACCAAGAGAACTAGGGTTGCCGCCTCCAACACCGTCCAGCCACCCCTAGCTGTAGAAACTCCCAGAGTAGCCCAAACAACTCCTCCATGACTCAGTAGAGAGCATCAAAATTGTACGTGGAGTTCACCCGTGTATTTGGCCAACCTAACCTTACTCCTGAGGCAGACACCAACTCATAGACTGAGCCCGAGGAAGTGCAATCCCACCCTCCCCCTACTAATCCAACCACTCCAACAGACATACCTAGGAATCTCAAAACTCTCCGACAACTAGGATGTAAACCTTTCCTTGGAGAAAAGGATGTTGGGACCCCCATGGACTAGTTGGCCAATATCAAGAAGTTGATGGGAATTGTCCGGATACTACCAGAGGATAAGGTGATCCTGATGGAATTCTTTCTGGAAGGGAGCGCTTGACGATGGTGGGACAACATTCGAAACCTACATGCCACCGCTCCCACTTGGGAGCAATTTGAGGAAAGATATTCGAAGGAGTACCTAGCACCCCCACCTAATAAATGAGAAGAAACAAGAGTTCATATGACTTCAGCAAGGGATTAGTTCCATAGCAAAGTATGAAACAAAATTTAACGAGTTAAGACCCTTTGCTCCTGACCTAACTGGACCAGCTGACATATGTCAGAGGTTTGTGGACGGTCTCAACTTGGATATTCGAGACCGTATGGGAGTACTAGAACGCCCCACAGACCTAGCAGTTGTAATTAGTATGGCTCATGAATGCGAGCGACTGGTACAGACCCGACGTCATCGAATGGAGTAGACGACTAGAAAGGGGGATAAAGATTCAAACCATCAAAGAGTATGGAGAGAATATACTGGCCTAAGGGGAGGAAACAAAAAGGTATTGCAACAGAGAAGGAACATGCCTCCACCCCTTCCTAGAGTGATCCCTACCTTACCCCAAGGGAACCCTCGCTGTCTGAAGTATCAAAGGAATCATGAGGGAGCTTGCCATGCCTATTTCGCCTGTGGACAAGCGGGACACTTTGTGAAGGATTGTCCTACTCTTAGGGAGAACATATAGAAAAATACTCTTGGACCACCTCAAGGGAACTCTAGGAACCCTAGACCGGATGCTACGGCAAGAGTACTGGCTAAAGTATACAACCTCAGTCAGGAGGAGGCTAGAGGAGACCCTAGCACTATAGCGGGTAAATCCCAAAACCCTACCAACTAGTCCTAAGGAGTCATGTAAACTAAATGTCTTTTGAATTAATAAAGAGAATTCCTTCTAAAATATATGTTTGTTAAATCTATATACAACTGTGGGGACAACCAGTTTATACTCTTTTTGACTCTAGAGTAGAACGATCATTCATCAAGGAAGAATTGATTTCTAAGACACCTGTGGAGCTCACTCCTCTTGTACAAAGCCTTAATGTCCTTACACCCTTAGGAGAAGGTCCGAACAGAAATAAACAACTAAAGGGGTGTGAGATAGTAATTAGAGGAATCAAACTTGAAGCTAACTTAATTTCGTTACCTCTAAGAGAAGTGGAAGTAATCCTGGGGATGAACTGGCTGAGTAATCATCAGGTAAGGATGGATTGTACAAGGAAGACAAAAACTTTCCATACCTCCAAGACTAAGGGACTAAAGTTCCAGGGAGATAAAAGAAAAAGTGAAGTAAAATTTGTGTCCCACCTGAAGGTTCAAAAGATGATTCAGAAAGAATGTACAGTTGTGCTGGCCATGATAGTGAATGAAGATTTTGAAGAAAAGAAAATAGAAGACATTCCGATAGTCAGGAATTTTACAGAAGTTTTTCCAGAAGAGCTACCTAGACTACCTCCAAGTCGCCAAGTGGAGTTTACTATAGAAATAACCCCAAGAACCAACCTCATATCCCAAGCTCCATATCTGTAAACCCCGCACATTTGAATTAAGGAAAACCGGGAAAAGAATCGGTCAAACCGAATAAGAAAAACCAAACCGGTTTACATTTGGAAATAAACAATATGAAAATTTACAATTTTCGGTTGATCCAAAGAATTTATTCAACATTGGAAAAGAATTTTAACACAAAATATAAAACAAAAATCAAATTGGTTCAGGTGAACTAGATTACATAAGAACTTCAAAGTTAAGCATGCTTATTTGAGAGTAGTGTGACGATGGGTGACCTCCTGGGAAGTAATTTCGGTAAAAAAATTTTATGCGAAGTACGGCTTATCATAAATAGCCATCAATTAATATATATTTAATTATTGAAATTAATACCAATAATTTAGTACCTAAATTAAATTATTGGAATTTAATACAAATTATGGCAATATTAATACTAGTAATAAATCTCGCCTATATAATACACGGGTATTACGACTATATAAAGAGGTTATCCCCATTTCATTGTCCTCACACCTGAACACTTCTCTCTCTCTCTCTACTGCTCCATTTCCTAGTAAAGCTCGAACCAGAACTTCGACTTGAACAAAAGTTGGGCTCTTTAGAACCGGGGAGAAGACGCTATCTGATAGCAAACTCCAGTCAATCCGAGAACCGTTGGAGAAGCGCCGACATGATGGAATAGTGAAGCAACTCCGGTGGACCGAAGTTGCCCTATTTCAGCCAAGCTGGAATCGGCCATTTCAAGCCCTCCCAACATTTCCTCAGCCTTTCCACGACCGAATTAGGACCGGAAGGTAAGCCAATTCGGCTCCCCTTTATAATTTTCGATCGGTGCTAGAGAGAGAATCAACCGAATTTCAATCACGAAATTCTAATCCAATTCTGCATCAATTGATACAATACTTGATTTTAGGATGAACCTCAGGATGAGACCTATCTTCCTAGATCGAAAGCTCGGATTGTCGTGCCTTCACCGGAACGTTAAATACCAGGAACGCCAGCAAGGACAAGCTCGCGTGAATACAAAGAACTAGTCTAGTGGAAATCACGGCATTAACGGGTGAGTGGGATTATATATCATACCCAGTTGGGGATGATAAGTGCCTCGATATAAAAATCCACTATTTAGTGGTATTTTAATCATCACTACTTAGAGAAAGTGATGTGAAAGTTATGCGGAAAAACTACTTACTAGTTGTAAGTAGATCATACCCGGTTGGTATGATGAGACTTCCTCGAAGGAAGTTGAAAACCCGTTCATCGGTTATGAACGGAGATGTCCTTATACCGGTTGGTATGACGGACAGTAAAAACCTATTTTTGTCGGAAGATCTCTCCCCTAACTGTGTGCCAATGCTTAAACAATTTGGGAGAACTTCTCGACGGGAGCTCGAATAGCTCTGATAGGTCAGGGACCTCAGTTTTGGAACTTGGGGGATAAATGCCCGATTTTGAAAATCTCGTACAGTGGGCCCAAGGCTAGTTGGCACGAGCAGGAGCTCGTAAACGAACATGATATATGTGCCATAAAACTTAATAAGTGAATTATTTGGTCATGGTACCAAGATAGGACCGACATGCTCAGTTAACTAGCGGTAGTGCGACATGACAAGTCGACGAACTAGTCAAGACAAACAGCTGCGGGTTGAGTTGAGAGTCGGGGCCGTTGGACTAATGGCACCACAGATTACATGGCAATATAAGAAAACATTGTTTGTGCATGCACTGTGAGTACGGGATCATCAAGATGCCCATGAGGGGTAGTGATGCGTCTTAAGGGCACTGGACGACCTGGTGGTTATAAGGGCAGTTCGTCGTTCCAGGTGTCTGTGCAAAATTTGGAGTAGCACGAAGCGCATGAGACCGGGGTGGGGACAGGATGAGGTCTCTGTCCTCATACGGACACGAAGAAGTGATTTCGGGATTGTGGGTCGGATGTCGCGTACATCCACTCATTCCTAGGGTAGAAGTGGTCGTACTTCTATCCGGGTGGCAGGAAAAGTCGCTCCGAAGCCACTAGCGGGTTTAGTAGTGATACTGACTTGCGAATGTGTGTAACCTTCATGATGAAGGATGTGTGTTGGGTGATGACACACCGTGGTAACTAAGAAATAATGGAAAAACTCAAATTTTTAAATGAAGGGATTTTTGAAAACAAAGGAGTCTGGCACACTCCATATAAATATTTTTCTTAAAAGTCAAAAGTTTTTTTTAAAAACCCATTCATTGAGTAGTCATACTCACCCCCTCCCTTATATCCCTTTCAGGAAATCTTGGAAAGCCTCCCCTTAAGGACCGTCAACTAAGATGCCTGTAAGACAGGTATGTACAGTTTTAAATTTCATGCAGTTTTGATTATGTTATTCCAGGAAAAAGGTGCAGGTTAAAGGACGCCTTACTCTTTACGGTTTATAATAAGGGGAAACCCTTTAATAAACCGGGAGAGTGGCGGGTTGATCACGGGGATCCGACCAAACCGGGTCGGGGCGTGACAATATCGCATGGCTCCAACAGAACTGAAAGCACTAAAGAAACAACTGGACGAATTATTGGAAAAGGATTTCATACGTTCAAGTCAGTCCCCATGGGGTGCTCCTATTTTGTTCGTGAAGAAAAAGGATGGGAGTATGAGACTATGTATTGACTACAGGAAGCTAAATCAGGTAACCATCAAGAATCGATACCCACTCCCAAGGATAGATGATTTGTTTGATCAGTTAAAAGGAGCAGCATACTTCTCAAAAATAGATCTTTGATTAGGCTACCACCAACTAAGGATTAGAGAGGAGGATATCCCTAAGACGACGTTTCGATCCAGATATGGACATTATGAATTTTGAGTGATGCTGTTAGGATTGACAAATGCCCTTACTACTTTCATGGACCTAATGAACCGTGTGTTCCAACCTCATCTAGATAAATTCGTGATAGTAGTGATCCGATTGGATTCTTAGGCAAAAAAACAAGGTTTTGGGGGAAGCTGGCTTTCGCTTGAACATGGCCAAAATTTCGAATTTAATTACCGAAAGGACCCCAAAAGGGAAAATGGTAATTTAAATATAAAAAATAAAAAGAAAAAGAAGGGAGGTCAAGTTGGTGAGGACTGAGTCAGGTCGACCCAACTTACCTGACTCACCTGCGAGCCACCGCCCATCGATAGACAACATTTTTGTTGCATTACTTCAAATATCGCTCTAATTGATTCAATTTTTTTTTATCAAATTGAGTGTTACAAATTGTAGATATCAAATAGGAACTAAGTTGTTCATATCCTTATGGAGATAGTTGCATTAACTCCTCATAGATAGCTCAAATTTTAGTTTCAATGTAGAAAATCACAATCTGAGAGAGCTAACTCACCTCCCAATGCTTGAACAAAAAATTCTCTCTCATATGATCACCAAATGGGTTGATCTTGTTATCAAAATGACGTTATTAGATTCCTCTTGAGTTCTATGGTCGGATCCCGACCTACTAGTGGCTGAAAAATGTCGCGCAAGGGTTGTTTTGACCGACCTAGTTTCATGGTCGAAGTTTTGTCTACGACTGATGGTCTTTTGGGGCCAAATTCAGCACATTTAACCACCACTTCGTTGGCCACCAGTGCCAAAGTGACCGCATGCCTCTCATCTACCCCTCCATGGCAAGGGCTAACTTCCAACAAGGGAGAAATCGGTCGGCACAATTGATTTAAATCGATGGGTCTATCATATTAATCTTGATCGCGACAAGTCTATGGCCAAATTCACCCAACTTGGGCGACTTCTTGTTCAGCTGCCATCACAAAAAGCTTCACTTGTATCTTGGCTACAAAATGCCTAAGCTATAGTCACCTCTAGTGAGAATTTCCGACAAACCACTCAGTTGCTCTATTTTGACCAGTTTTGGGAAATGGCTATATTCGATCATGGTTGAACACGGTAAGTCCTCTCATTCCTTACATGAGTCATTAGAGGTATGCTAAGATCAATTTGGGGTAAATTGTGAATTAAAAAGTTCATTTGATTTAAGTTCTAAAGTTTAGGGACTAAAATAAAATTATGAAGACTTTGGGGATCGAATTGTAAATATGAAAAATTATAAAAAAATATCAAAATGGTCTAAGATGCTTAGAAGTGATTTTAAGTCATGTAGGATGTGTAAAATCATTTTTGGGAGTTTAAGGGTAAAATCATAAATTTCATATAAAGGAATAGTAAAATGGTCAATTATATCCAAAGTGATGTCAAATAGTTCATTTCGAACTATGTAGAACAAAATGGTAATTTTTCCAAAGTAAATATGTAAAAATAGATTTTTTTATAATTGAGGGGCAAAATGGTAATTTTTCCCATTTTATGGACCAAAGTTAAATATATTTTTTGAACTCAAATATGTTAAATAAGTTGTGAGGACCCAAATGAGAGATTTGATAGGTCTATGATAAAAAATGGGGAACTTTGATGGGTAGAGGTAAAATGGTAATTTTACCCAAAATAAGAAACCAAAATGTAAATTTTAGAAAAGTTGGGTTATCTTAGTAAGTAACTTAAAAAATTTTACGTATTCTGATAAATAAGAACTAATGTGGGTTTAAACTTGATTTTGAAGGAAATTATAAGTGGGGATAATGATTTTAAAGGTTCATCCACATGTTAAGTGAACCAAGCCCAAGGGGCAAAATCGTAATTTTTAGAAAATTATGAGATATTATTTATAAGTGTTTAGTAGGTATCTAAACTAACATGGTTATGTATTTAATTAATGTAGAATGAATATTGCAACAGTTCACACGAGGATCGCACAATGATAAAAGCACTGAGTGAGTAATGACGGCAAGTTCGATTGAACCGACCAAAATATTTTACAGTTTTTTAGCGTTGTTCTGAAATAAATGGTAAGTTAGATTTTGAAATTCGTATAACAAGTGTAAAACATCATAAATGCATGTACACTAAACAAATACCTTTTAAAGGTTAAGCAACGGGTAAACGTCTTAAAGACAGGGATAAATGAATCATAGTGGTATGCTAGGATCATGGAATTTGGGTATTTGTGCCTCTCATTTCTATTAAAGGGAGTGGGTCAATAAATTGACCAAACTCCCCATGTGCAATCAGTTGCCTTGTATTTTGCTAAGAGGAGTTGGTCGGGTAATGGACCAAACTCTCAATATGCATTGAGTTACATTTTTATTTTTAAGGGAAGTTAGTCAAGTGATAAACCAAACTCCCGACATATATTTAACTGCATTATAATTGTTAAGGGGATTTGGTCGAAAGATGGAACAAACTCCAGGTATGAATTGAGTTTGCATTATATCTTATGAATTATGCTTGTACTTAAATAGAGATGGTCGGAATAAGGGTAATACTCGAGAAAATATGATTTTCCTAAATATAGTGTGTGAATATGTTTAAATTTCCTATTATGAATATGATATACTGGTATGAAGTGTGGAGACATTAACATAATACCTTTTGATATAGTATCGATGTTAAGGGAAATTGGAAAGTAAGGATAATAGGAGAATAAAAGTACTTCCATATTTCTGGGGACAACCTATTGATGTACGGGTACCGTCCCAGTTATTCCACTACGATGAAGAGGTGGGATTAAGTCGCATGTGTAATGGGACATGTGCAGGGTTGTCTGTGGGTAAGTTGGTTATGATCCCCGGATGCAAAGGCATCCTAGTGAGAGACGAGCCCGAGGGGTATCAATTGTGGAAGAGAATATGTGGCTCTCACACTCTCAATAGCACCCTATTGGTATTATGATATACCCTCCAAGTAGGAATCACCCTATGGGTATTATGACAAACCCTCCAGGCACAAATGAAAATAAATGAAAGAAAAAAGGGGGCCACGAGTTACCCATGTGTGCGGGCTATGAGTGTTCGAGTTATGCTACATTATACATATTATACATTGTGATAAAATGTTTGGGGGAAATGATAGTGAACCCGACCGTAAGGTAAAACCATGACTATAGGCGACCCGAGACCAATATCACGAATGGCTGAATGAAACTATGAAAAAAGAAAGTTTTTGTAAATCTATAATAAATAGCCCCATACATGAGTTTTAAGAGATTTAATAAAATATTATTAGATAATCAGTTTTATAAACCAATAACAAATCACCTGTAATAGGAGTATCGAGTAGCTAAACCAAAGAAATGTGAATTTAGAGTTCTGCAAATAATAATAAGTATCAATGCTACCAAGTTTTATAAGATTAATGAAATAATAAGTTATAAAGTGACCTGATGTTAGTAACTCATTAACTAAGTTATAAACTTATATCCTCCAAAACTATTGCATTTAAAAGGCAAGAAAATTCGAAACAAGAATGGGGAAAATCTCTACACAAACCCAACTCGAATTATATCTTGCATACAAATATTATATTAACTATTTATCAATAGTTACATTTATGTGTTAAGATAAAATTATTTTTTATCACTCTATAATTTTAAAAGAAAATTTTTAAATTTCGTTCAAAAACTAAAAAGGATATTATATTTTTAATATTAATACTTTCAATTTTATTTGGATGAACACTATCCGACAAATGCTAAAACATTACAAACATTATATTATTCAATGAAGAAGAAAATGAATTTCTTAATGAATTTGAGGTAATTTGGATGGAGCCCTTTCCTTCCTATTTGTTGATTTCTTTTAAGTAAATAGTCAAAACTCTTTTTTTATGTACTCTCTCCATTTTAGTTCATTATGCTCATTATTCCTTAGGTACTCTTTCTAGGACAAATTTCTCTTAATAGTAAAAATCTTATAAAATAACATATATTTTTTAAACCCATTATTTTCATACCTTCAATATATAATTAATATTTTGTGCTCATTTATTTATTTTTCCATATGCAATAATGAAATGGGTTCCCTTACTGTGCAAAAAAAAAAGAAATGGGTTCCTGTCATTATTAAGTGATTTGATCCATTTGAAAAAAAAATACCTTTTTTAAATTAGTCTGATTTTTTCTCTATTTTCAATGGAATTAATCCTATCTTTATAATCACAAGTGGCATGGCTCGCTTCTTCGGTAGGAGTCCTAGACATCACATTTTTGCCAAGCTTTTTATCTCCTCTTCTACACCGGAGTCGGACCCCAAAAACTGATGGATCAGTTTTAAATTTTTTTAACTTTATACAAAAACAATACTTTTACATTTTACTTAATATTTAATTTCAATTATTAAAATTTACAATTATCACGATTTTAAAATCGTTATTAGCAATTATTTACATGTAAAAATGGAATATATTTATTTTGAGTACAGTGGAAATTAACAAACTTAGATATTTTTTTCTTAATAATTTAATAAATAATAATTTGTTTAATCGATATTAAATAGTATTAGGCATAAATAAGTACTTATGCTTCTATTAACTTAAAATTTATAAATTATAATTAATAACACTGTGCCCTAACGGGATTGGCGGAAGACATGTCACATGCTACATATAATAATCAATTGGTTGAGTGGGCGGTTCGGGTTCTCTAAATCGAACCACACTCGAATCACGGAATAGTGGGCGGTTCTGGCCCGATTCGGCATTATAGGGGCAAGGACCGGTGGGTCCGCAATTGGTATCTCAAAGACAGACCAGACCACCTTAGCATTGAAGCAGACAAAGTCATAATCAATCGGTTGAACCACACTGAATTATGCCAATAAATTAAAAGACAAATTGATGGACATTGTAATTATATATACACACACCATCTCCATCCTCAAAGTCTCCTCCTCGCCTCCTCATCACCCCTTGAGACAAAAGCTAACTTGATTCTTTCTATACATACGGTTTGATCAAATAGAAGACGGCTATCAGTATGGGGGGCGACCTCGGCTACGCTCAGTGTTGGAACAAGAGAGGCTTCCAGCTGCATCAAGGCAAGAGGCTATCGGTTAAGACTTTCCGGCGGCTTGTAAGGCTTTCATGTTTAGTCCAGCTCCTTAGCCGGTGGAGGCGAGCCCTCCGGTGGGGTATTTGCCTTGAAAACGACTCATCCTCAGCCCCTAGGAGGTGCAAGTGGGAAAGCCGGTTCATGATCAAGGGCAGCAGTAGGAACCCGGCGGTGGCGGTGGCGGTGGCGGTGGAGAGGAGTTATATGATATCGAATTCTTTCTATTCGGAGGCAATTGAAGAATGCTTGGAGTTCATAAGGAGGAACTCCGTTTCAGCGCAGGACCAGGACCAGGACCAGGAGAGACAGATCCTTAACTTGGGGGACTAGGAGGGTGGGATCTCATCCAACACAACGATGCTCTTGGTGATTAACTAGAGATTAAAAAGAAAAGACTCATCGTGATATGATCTTCCATATGCTCAATCTCTTCTCTTGTCTCTGAATAGTCTATTCTGAACTGATCAGAGAATGATCACAGAATGCAGAAGAAATACACTTCTGGTGAAATGAGCCAGATTTCGATCTAAATTACACTTTTTTAATGTAATTTATGAATTGTAATGGGCATTTCCTGACCAAAACAGGATCAAAGTCAATTAGGGAGAATCACCTTACGGCCAGCCAGTAAGGGAGGGAGAATAGAAAAGAGAGAAAAAGAAAAAGGAAAAGGGTGAGTGGATTCTATTTTATTAATGAATAAATTAAATTGATAAAACAAAACATTTGTATGTATAAAAGTTACCTGTATTAAATCCTTTTTTAACTTTTTAATATTAAATATTTAATAAAATAAATTAATAAGCAACATGCATTACATATTTTTAATAAACTTCATTAATGTTAAATATTTGATAAAATAGATGTTTTTAATGTTAAAAACATATTTTATAAAATCACTAATATTTAATATCATTACTATAATTTAACATTTTATGAATGCATATTTTCATGAATTTATTGAATATATTAATATCAAATCACATCAAATTTTCAACTTTTAAGGTATTACAGAAAACCAAACGCCCCCTTAGGATCTGTCATCTGCATAGTCATCATTTTATCATTAAGAAAATTAAAAAAGTTGGTTACTCAAAGGCATGTGTTCCTAAAAGCACCCACAAACCAAAAGGTCACGCAGAAAAATCGGTGAATAAACAGATTCGTATCGCATGGCTATCTCACTTCCTCAATCTCTTAGTAAAGCACGAATCTGCCCACTTTCTAGTCAATGATACGCTTCCTCGGACTTTCAAAATAAAGAAGAATTCCACAAGCCATCCTCTATATATGCATGTATGTATGTTAACCAGAACAAGTGCTTCAGATGGAATAAAGTCTAATTGAGTTTACAAGATGTGCGGGTTGAACAAGCCTACCACTGATATGGACTGATAAGATCCTAAAATGACATAATTGGGAAGAAAGAGGTCATGGCTACTGAACACCACTAACAGTAAAGAGCTCTCGCATTGCTTCGGCTAGTTAACAGAGTTTTCGGGGCATGAGACCGAATCTAAACCTAAAATCTGCGGCTGATTCCAAGGAAGCGTGACCGAATATCTACTCTGCCTGCTCAAAGGGGACACGAACAAACAGCTGCCCGTGTAATGTGACGACCGCTGACGTCTGATGAGGATCAATCCTCGAGGGTAAGTTCACAACCTAGGCACAACATAACAAACTGCGTCAATTGAGGCAAGAAAAAGGTAACAAACATTAAGCCCAACTTAATTGTCCTGCCATTGTCTTTTCCAAGGAAGAAGACAAAAGGCATGGCTTGTCAAAGGTTAAAGAAACACAAGTGAGCCAAAACCAGCGCTGATCACAATCATCAATATATGGAACTACAATAAGAGGTCCAACATTATAAATATGGGACTAGGCAATGTCACCAGCACGTTCAGATTGAATTAGGCATTCATAAGGTCATGAAGGTGTGAAATTCTAATTTCTATTATAATAGTGTCTCATCACATCCATGTCTGTGTCACGGTGTTCTATAGCTCAAGATTAGGCTGAAGGCAGAAAATGTACTTTAATTGTACAAGTATACAGGACTAACCTTCTTGAAAGGTGTCACGCCCCAGGGATTTTCGGGATGTTCAGGCTCACCACTGATGACAAGCCGTCCAGCTGGATCTGACTGAACCCGCACCTAGATAGATTTCATGGACAATGCAATGATATTTTATAAGGAGGAATAGTACATCTAATAAATTTAAAAAATAACACGAGCAGAAATGTTGAGAAAATGTTCGAAGAAGAGGCACGCACCTCCTCCCTCAGCAGTCCAGGGACTAAAGCATACACTTCAAAGCAATCCTTCTGCAGAAAATACAAAAAAATTCAAAGAACATTAAATATAAAACATCAATAGTTCGTATATCTTGAAAACTGTGCAATTAATCAGAGTTCTTACAGTTCTTTGAACATTGATCTTCACCCAATCTGCAGGGGGTCCCGCATCAACTACCACTACATCCAATCTGGTAAGCATTGTCCAAACCATGCCAATTAGATTAAAATTCTCAGTGAACAAAATAACTGCATTTTGACCAAACTAATAAGCAATAAGGTAGAATCAAGACAATTAGAAGGTAGATTTTGCAGAAAAATGCACAGAAATTAAAACACAAGACAATCTTAACTTCAACTCAGAAGATCTGTTGTGAGCAGTTTTGGCAGGATTTTCCATGTAAGGCGATTTCTTTCTTTTTAGTGAACCTGCAATTCAATGAATTCTCTTGATTGAAAAATAATCCGCCCGTGTGATATTTTGGAGGGAAAAGGAACACCGCACAGTTATTTTCTGGTATAGAAAATAATAGAAAATTAGAATTCACGTAATTATGTCAGGAGCTCACCACCGCTTTTAAGCTGTTTTTCATGCTTCTGCAAAGACTTGGCACTTTTGTCCTGCAAACAAAGATTAAAAAAATGGGGAAGAAAAGTTATGGAAAGCAAGAGCTTCAAGCTCATGCATGAAATGGAAAATTAACATAGTATGATGGACAACTGCCAAGTACCTTTATGATAGGATCACTAACTTCACCATTAGTAAATAGACGCTGGGAGTACCAACCCTGCATAGCACGTGCTGCAGCATCCCTCCGTGCTCGGTTGGATCCAGATGCCTAATAAGAAAAACCAAAACAACATTCTTCAGCAGACAAGATTAAATATACTAAAGTTGTATGTCTGGAGTCATCCACATCATATACTGAAAAGGCAAACATATAGCAAAGATAGGGACTATTACTTGCAAACAATAATCAATTTGAATGACTTCAAGGAAAAATATCCAAATTCTTTATTGATCTCATGTTTGACAAGCATTTCTGCCAATTTATACAGGCTACTTCAACCAACACCCCCGAAGGAAAAAAAGTTGATCAGATCCCCACCTTTCTTGTTTGGAACTTGGGATATTGCAAAAAAAAGATAGAATTTTCATAAATATGTGCACTCAATTAGCTAAGATAAGAATGAGCAAGCAGTTCCCCGGGAAACAGTGCAATACCTTCTAGCACATTCAGGGCTTTAATTGTATAGAGTTGGGATATTGCAAAAAAAAGATAGCACATTCGGAACTTGGGATATTGCAAAAAAAGATAGAATTTTCATAAATATGTGCACTCAATTAGCTAAGATAAGAATGTGCAAGCAGTTTCCCGGGAAACAGTGCAATACCTTCTAGCACATTCGGGGCTTTAATTGTATAGAAGTGCTTTCACACATGCAACTTCAAAAATTAGTCGCTATTAGATCTTTAGTCTCAGCATGATGTGATTTCCCAGTTTTGGTAGCAGATTACTGGCTAAAAACTTGTGTTCCAGAACTGTCCATATTTTTCCTCTGAACAATGCTCTTCAGCTAGATTTTGCAGTTGCTCTAGGATCTCAAAAGCCTTTTTACGCTTCAAATACAATTTTACTTGAGAGCATTTTTTTAATATTTACTTTTGAGCACATTGAACTGCAAGTTCATCAGGATGCCATAATTCAATCAGAACAGAAAGAACACAATGTAGATTACATCAATAACACAATATATGTCTTCACTGCCATAAATATTGGGTAGGGGGCAGGAATCCCCTTTTGAGGAATTTTTGTCCCTTTTACAAATTCTAAAATTCCAGCAGCACTCTTCATAACCAAGAATGTTTCAGGTGTAAGATAGATACTGATAGGATTTGAATATGTTTATCATTATATATTTATCACAAAATTTTCCAATACAATCAGGTCTACATCTATGGGCACCTTCATGAAAGAAAGACCATGATTATGTTACAGATATGACTTCACCATAAAATGCTCTGGAATAAAACAATCAACCCATAATCCAGAGCATACCTGATTATCAGCGCTCATAGGCTCTGTGGGGGAAGCAATAGATCCGATATCACCACCGTGAATTTTGTCCCTCTCATAATCAAGAAGTGCCTGCAAAAATAATTCAGTTTCAGCATCAAAATATATAGCATGAAGTTAGTCAGTAAAGTGTTTGGACTGACATACAAAACAAAGTCAAATATAAGGCAAAAGAAGACCACTATCACAAACAGGTTACCAAATGTTTCAAAAACTCGCATTACATAAAAGGTATAATAAGATAGAGATTATGTAGAGGTTTGTGCAAGGGAATATGCAAAAATGAATTGAAGCACGTAAAAGTTATAATATTGAGAACTTTAAAAAAAGTTAGATTATTGAGCAACAGGTAGACATTTACTAGCTGGATACAGTAGCGTAGAAACTGAAGAGTCACTTCCTTCAGAGGTCACATTGCACAAAATAGAGCAACTTTAGACATTCTAGAACGAGTTAGTTCAGAGCAATTACAGAAAACTACCCATCTCTGCTCTTCAGTTTTAGGCAATAACTTGAAAAGTGGACTCTACTTCACAATCCAAACATGATAAATTCTTATGATAGAAAAGCATGATAATTTCTGTAAGTAATAAGGGCCGGCCATGCAGACATTCCAATATGGGAATGTGAGCTGATATATTATAATAAAGGTGGTAATCTATAAAAAAATACACAATGGAAAACTGAAAATCACCTTCTCATAGAAACCACGGAATGTCCAAGAAACTGTTGTGCATGTTCTGCATCAAAATAGCATGTGAGATGAGATTTTACCTAAATCAAGTGAACAGAAATATGAAGTTAATGAACACAGAAGAGTTGAAAAATAGGGAGGCAAACTATAGCAAATAATCCTTTTCCTATGCCTCAAATTGGAACTTTGAATCATTTGAGACCATATAAACATCAATTCATCGACAGACAAACTGATGGAATTATAAATTCATGAAGAATAGCATATCGGACTCAATTGCAGATGAAGTAGCCAATCCTCACTTGGGTGGTTTGAAGGCCTCTCCAACTTGTCGCCACAACTTGCATGATGTAACCTGCAAGAAAATAAAAAGGCAATCTGTTAATTTGCAAGGAATGAGAAAACTACAAGAGCAAATATGGCTTTCGAGCCTCTGCCTGATCACAAAGGGGTTTGCTTTCTTTAAAATGTGACAAATTATTGGCATTTGAGTCAAAACACCAGCCAATTAGAAACTGGAGGAAATACATTATGCTGCCCATGTCAACAAAATTACAATGTAGTTACACACATCAGAATGGTCCACACACCTTATCATAGCCTCCCAATCGAATCACAGCACGCCATAACCTTTCACCAACCGAATTAGATTCCCGATAGATCAGAAAAATATAAATTTTTTGTATCAAAATTCAAAGTCATCTAATTAAAATGGAAAATCATATATTGAAGACGAGATACTTACTTGAGGCAATTTAGCCCCTCTCCGTAAAACTTGGGAGGCTTAAATTCCATGCTCTTTTCTTTGAAGAAATTCTCCAGCTCCTTCATAAAGGCTGATTGCTCTTCTTCAGTGCCAGATTCACTGCCCTCGCCATTTTCATCCAAAAGAAATATATCCTTCAAACTTAGAGTCTGTTTATCCTTCGGTAGCGGAGTCACTATTTCCTGGTCCTTGATCTCCATTTGTTCGCCATCAATATTTCCCCCTTTCACATCAGCACTTACCACACCAAACATATTGGTAGTCTCATGATCAACAGGGTTAGCACCACTGAGGCCTTCCACAGTTTTACTTTCAGTTTTTTTAGCGTCCTCAATTGTATTATCAATGGTCTTTGCAGTTCCAGGTTTGGTTAAAGAGATGTTAGAATCTCCTCCCTCATTGATCTCCTGTGTAGGCATTGCATTGGTCACAGCCTTCCCGTCCAGAACTACAGCAGATTGAACATGTTGATTCAAATCCATGTCTAGATCTTCTCCATGTTCAGATGAAACCAACGCAGCAGCTTCCTGAGGCAGAGGCTTAACATTACAGGATACAATTTCATTTTGCTTACCATCAGCACCTGTCCCTACTACAGGAGTGCAGCCGTTTTGTAGCAAATTTGTATTTTCTTCTTTGGTCCTTGCCTTAGAAGATTCCTCCTTGAATGCTTCAACATGGCCTCCTCCTGGTTCCGCTACTTCTACTGGAGTTTGTTCAGGAGCCAAATTTAGCCCCGCTTCTTTTTTCTCCTGTGCATCACTCATTTCTTGTTTCTAAACAAACATTGAACGCAAGAAAATATTTTATTTTTGAATTCATGAATGCCCTAATAACAAAATCGCCTCCTTGTTACCAGAAACAAGCATATTGTCCACATTTCACATATAACCGACTTGTTTATCGATTATTTAAATTAAATTAAAAAAAAACTAATCAAGTTAAGGCCCTGGCAACCATAAATTCTCGACATTAAGAAAGAGAGACGCCTACAGCAGAAAAGATGCAGCCTCACTACAACTATAAATTCATGTTGTTTGTATGCATTTACCCTGAAAGGTAGCAGCGGCCATAAATCATCCCTCAGAGTACAAAATAAATCGAAAGAAAATAAGCATATTTAAGAACGAACGGTTAGAACTACGACATACAGATCTGCAACACTCTCTCAGCTGAAAAATCCACGCAAATTTCCCATTCCTCAAGCAGAAATGAGAACAATGTCCAAGAGCCCTAGGAATTCGAAGCACATACCTGAAAACGAATTTTCACACGCAGAGAGAGCGAGAGAGAAGTCACCGCGCTCCTGAAAGAAGATGTTGCAAAGACGGAGTGGAGAACTTTTTACAGGAACTCAACAGGCCGGATCAAAACCCTAACCACCCTAGCAGAGAAATGACCTTGGACTTCTTTTGTCCTTCTGTTTCCATTGCTTCGATGTTGCAGACTGCAGTACACAGAGGAGGTGAGGGAAATGAATCGCTCCTTTTTTTACCAGATAGTAATTATTTGGACTAGCCATATGAAGGCTCAAATATGGTATCCACGATTCAAATCCTGGGTTTCCATCAACCCGGTGCACACAGTTGCCCTCTTTGGAAAGACAATTCATTCTTGGGGACAGTTTGAACGACGTCGTATTCTCGGCTTTTTTAGCGTCTTTTATGATAAATGGACCGAAAATCGATCGAAATCATGCTAATTTATTTAATTTATAATTATTGTGTAAAAAAATTAATGTATAATATATTAATTATAATTATACTTAATATTAGTTTATATTTATTTTCATATTTATAATTTTAATATTTTTATTAATTAATTAAAAAATATTGTTTGGTCTTCTAGCACTTCTTCCCGCCTCACTTGCACCAAAAACGCTTTCAAGCCATGCCTCCTACTTAATTTTACACCTCACTTGCTTCCAACCCATGCCTCTTCAATAAGCAATACGGTGAATGACAGTAGCCACTTACATGCACTGGTCCGAACATAATTTTACGTCTCACTCACTTGCTTCAGTAGCCACTTACATGCACTGGGCCGTCAACCTTGATATTGTCGCCTTATCCGGTGTAAATTCCCAATAATGGAAAATTATTTTTTAAATTAAATTAAAAATTATTAGTCCATAAAAATTAAATGTATATTTTTAAAGGTTATTATTTAAGTGATTAAATAATTTTAATTTTATATATTATAATTTTTTTTCATTTTATTTAATATAAAATTTATTTTCACCATACACTCATTTTTATATAATTGCAACATTAATTTTTTAATTTACTATTAATAAGTTGAATAATTTTTACTTACTAATATATTAAATATGATAATATATTAAATAATATCGTTAAATATAATAAATTAAACTAATATCAGTAATTTGTAAGAAATAAATCCAAACATTTTTATCACACTTATTTATTTTATTAAATACAAAATTCATACTCAACCATCTATAAAATTAGACTTATATTTATATATAAATTGCCATCAATAAAAATAAATTTAATATATTAATAAAATTAAATAAAATATTTATACCATGAGTATTTTATTAAAGTAAGGGTGCAACTAATAATCCAAAATTTATGCATAGGAGATGTGACAAATAATATAAGTTATTTAACAAAATATTTGACTATAGTAGACGAATAATAAGGGAACGTAACCATTTTAGTGAACAATATATAAATGTTAATTATGAAGAGTAGAGTTGGGAGAAAAATGTAAGTAAATTTATTTTTGTTATTATTTATCTTTAATTTTCGTATGTCATGAGTATTATTTGAATACGGTAGAATATCAAATATTTAAAAATTTTATTGAAATATTAAAGTAAAAAGTTAATAATGTGAAGTATTGTTTAAAACAATAAAAAAATATTGTTTGAAATAATATTTGTATGATAAATGTATTTGAAACTTAGTAGAATTGGCATTAAGCGAGGTGAACTCTAAAAGTTTTAAAACTTCAAAACAAATGATAAATGTTAATTATCGGTCATTAAATTAATAATAATTAGATATTATAAAATGAAATTACACTGTATGAATATAATTTTTAAATTATTATAAATAACTAAATATATAAACTAATAATTATTATTTTTATTTATACATTATTTTTGTGTAAATTTCAGATACTAGTCAACTTATTTGTAAATTTCTAACCATAATTCTTATTGTTTAGAATATAAATTTCAAATTATAATTATTTAATAAATAATTTTATAATATATATAATTTTAAATAATGTTTAAACAAATTCTCTCGAATAAATATATTTTAAATACATTTAACTGTAAATACTATTATATATAGTATTGAGTGTGTAATATCATATTTTTATAATTTGAAAATTTAGATCTAAAATTTAAAATAAAAATAAAAGTGAATAAAAAATATTAGAGAATGAATTTAAAATGAGCCTCTAATTATTTAAGATCGGATTTTATTTATAGATTATGTTGAATAATATCTAATTTGATTGAATTAACTAAACTTAAGATAATAAATTTAAGTTGGAGAAGCTGATGAATTGCCCATTCCTTATATTCTGAAGCTTATATTCATCATATTCCATTATTCTTTATATTGACCGCCACCGCCCACATGATGCCCATAAAAGTTGGAGAAGGACATGATGGGTGATGGAAAATGGGACAAGCACATATCAGGCTGCACACATTGCTTTTTATCATTTCTGCGAATATATAATCATAATTCAAAGTCTGAATCTTAAAAGCCATGTGAGGGAGAAGTCCACGATCTTACTTAGCTCTGGAAAGGAGTGAATTCTAGAGAGAATTCTTTCAAAATGAGACTATGGAAGGCGCGAAGATGGAAACCTCCTGCCACGTGGGTCGGTGATTATTAAGAGGGATGGTGATTGATGGGGTGAGGGATGGAGACTCTGTTAGAGACTAGAGAGTCGTGATAGGGATGGAGCCTTTAATAGACCCGGATCCCATAAGTGGACCCGTACCCATTGGGTCCGAAGTTCGAGCACCGGGTCCATTATTAGACCCATCCGTCCATTCTCGGCTCGGGTCCACTTAGATTAGGTGCGTATCTCGGGTCCCAATAACACACAAGGTAACTAATACAAGAACTTAATCTAAGGGTTAAATTAAATAAATAAAAATATTGAAATACCAAAAGTTATAATGCTTATGGTATTATCTATATTTATGGAGAGAAGTTGTTGATAAAAATTAATAAATCTTACCAAAGTGAGAAATGGTAAATATATACTAGGAAAAGGAAGTCTAAAATATGAATCATCAAAATATTATTATGAGAATGAATGAATGAAATAGTAGGTTTATTATTAAAACATTTTATCTACAATTTATTACTGTATTTAATCCAATTTAATAACAATATATATTTCAATTATGAGAAAATGAATCAATAATAATTGCTATCGGCAAAGTGCCAAGGTAGGAAGTGAATGAATATCAAAAATGAAAAAAATATATATATAAATTACTCTTGTGATTAAGGTGACATGAGTGAAAATGGTAAATGGTGAGATTGTTCCTACTCATAAGTATGAATGCAAGCAAACATAAAATTCTATTAAATTACAACTCTCACACAGAACATTAAAGAGAATAAATAAAATTACTTTATAGGATTGAACAACCTTGCTCTTATATAAGAACATTGGGCATACATGCAAAAGACACTATTATAGACCAAAGGGAATGCATACGGAGAAATGAGAGACTCACATCCAAGGAAAATTGAAATTTAAAATCAAATATGATATCACCATAACATAAGTAATACCCAGCAAGTAAGTGAGGGTACTCTCACTACAATCACTCCATATTGGTATTCTCTAATTTAAACTCCAATTATAAAAAAAAATTATAATCAACATAAGAAATACTCGAACTAGAGAAAATGAGGGATGTAGAGAGCAAAAGAGTAATAAGAAGTAAAAGAGTTCACAAGTGGGAAAACACCAAGCGAATGGCCTATCCTGATCGATTTAGTAGCACGGTAAACCCTTGCTATTCCCAATTCAGAATTAACGTCTATCATTTCTCACTGTACCTTCCCAATGTGTAATTTCATACAATTCCGCAAGCATACCTAAATTCCAAAGAAACTTCATAATTTCGGTGAGGCATAAAGGTCTAGAAAGCATGTTCTCGACAAGGATTATCAGAGCCGCAAGCTGCCAGCGAAGCTAGGATTACCAGTAATGAACAAAAGGAACATAAACCCCAAGGTCGACACAACTTACATTCGATTGCCACTAATCGAACATCATAGAAAGCTCGGGTTAGGAAAGGTAGGGCTAAGGGAACTAAAGGCACCAGGGAATGCAGGCATGTACGAGTTGAAAGAAGAGCTCGGCTTCGGTCTATCCAGGGAAGCTCCGTCGAGCAAACATCCATATGATCGTATCGAACAAACTTGAGGAATTGACACTCGCCTGGGCATGAACTAATGAATGACGGAGTGAGTGGCAGCCGAAGTAAGGGAGCCTCCGGGGGAAGACGGGAACAATGCCGCCTAGACAATCACCGACAAATGACACCGACGAGTGATCGCTTCAAGAGGACGCCAAGGAATTTCAGATAGACGTCGAATGAGAGAATGGGGGTGAACAAGTGACAATCGCACCCCGAAAATGAAAGGCATGAGCTGGGGACAGATATGGCAAATTAGGATACTGCCCCAGAATACTTCAACCGCAGGTCTAAGGGAGATAAAAGGACTAAAATGCCCCCGACCTGTGGGCAAAATTACAAGAAAAAACATAAGGCCCCATAGGTGGGAGAGTAATTGCGAGTTAAAGGCACTTTTGTTTTCGGTGAATTTAGCATGCTAAAATAATTAAATATGTGGTTATGGGTGAAATGGGTTATGCCCAATAAATATTATAGAGTTGAAGGTGAGTGAAATACAACGGTATTAAATTAAAACATATGTATGTGTGTGTTTAGAAAGTGAGTTAAAGATAAAAAAAATATTTTTTTATTAATTTATTAAGTTTGAACATTATAGCAAGAATACAATGAGATCAAAGTTAGGTTATGTAAAGATATAATACAACATACCAAATAATTCAATATATTATAATAGTATAAAATTAATTATGTATTATATCCTATATTATCATGAAATACTAAAAATATATGGAATATTTCAATTACTACAATAGTTTTAAAATTAACTTTCAGTATTATTGCAAGTATTATTAGTACATCCCGTAATAAATTTGTTAATAATGTTGTTGAGAACTTTATATAAAAATTGTTTTAATTGAATTTATCTTATAAGTTATTTTTAGTGTTATAAGCATTTATATAATTTGTTATATTATACTAATTCATTTTAAATGATAATTTTTGTAGAGAATTTTAATATTAATTAGTTAACTTGTACAATGTTAATTATTAAGGTGGAACCAACAATTTATTAATGTTTACCATCAATTGTCATTGGAGAATTCATGTGTTCTTTCATTTTTTGTACACATTATTGAATTTTATAATAATTTAAATTTTATAAGTTATCGAATTAATTTCACTAGTTATATTTTAATAAATTTATTTTAAGAAAATAGGTAATGTAAATCTAATATAAAGGCCAATCATATGTTAAAAAAATTTTAAAATATAATTTATTAAAATTAAAATCTAAAAATAAATAAAGTTGAATTTGTACCAATCCATTCAATATATAGTCAAATTTAATCAATATTATCAAGTTTGAATTATTTGGATCGAATTTGAACGATTGGACCAATAAGGTCGAGTTTGTGACAATAATATCAAGATATGGTCAATTAGGGCGAAATTGTACCCAATCGGATCGTGTTTGAATTAGTTAGACCGTGCCCCCTTTTGGGTTTGACAGGAAGGACCTGATTTGGGACCTGCTCCAAATATCCCAATCTTGTTCAAATCTTGTAATGAAGCCCCGAATCGGGTTCGGGCCCGTATCAAGGCTGAACTCAAATTCGGGTTCGGGTCCACGATCTCATACTTGACCTTTGGATCCATTGGACCCGATCCTGGATAATGACAAGCCTAATATAAAGAATAGCAAAAGAAAGAGCACGAAGTCAATGAATAAAGCATAGAAAATTAGGATAGTTTAAACGGACTTCATAAAAGATAGAGAGTTGCCCTAAAAAATTATTACAGTGTTTCTATATCCACGGGTTTCGAGTCCGATCACACGAGACAATCCGATGATTGAGTACATGTGTTAGGATGATATGAATGGATCTCAAAATTTTTGGTGGAGTCGAATCTAACTAACCTTTGGACCTGACAGTCGTAGACTAGAACTTCTATGTAATATATATGCTCCCAAGCATTCCCAGCGGGTAGACAAGGAAAGTGGGTCTTTTTAATCATGAAGACCCTTCTAGCTTCCATTGAAGCTTCATATCTCTCATCACCTTTCCTAGAGAAAAAGCTTCATCTTCTAATATTAAATTCTTCCGATTGATTAGCCGAGGCTCTCAGTTTTCAAAGAAGAAGCCCGGGAGTATGGGACTTGGGGATCTGCTCCTTGTGGCTCTAGTCCCAGTGCTGAAGGTGCTGATCATCACCGCGGTCGGGCTGTTCCTCGCCTTGGACCGTATAGATCTCTTGGGTTCAACTGCAAGGCACCACCTTAACAATGTAAGCATGGGTTAAATCATTATGTCTGGAAATGAAATGATTGTCATCTGGTCTCAAAGCCAGTCCAAGCAATGTCTCTACAGCGTTTGTTTCTGTTTTTTCTTCTTCTTCTTTATTTTTTTTATTTTCAATTGGCAGATCGTATATTACGTGTTTAATCCCGCTCTTGTGGCAAGCTACTTAGCTGAAACGATCACACTCGAAAGGTTGTTGCAGCTGTAAGTCAAAACTCTTCCCGACTGTTGAATGTATCGGAGATATCTTTCACTGAATGATCACTCATAACCCCTCCATTCTTCTCCTTATCATTGCCCAGATGGTTTATGCCCGTGAACATCCTGCTCACGTTTGTAATCGGCTCCATGCTGGCATGGTTACTGAACAAAATTGTAAGAACTCCTCAACATTTAAGGGGACTCGTTGTCGGATGCTGTTCTGCAGGTGACAGAAAATGCCATTTTTGATATTCATAGCATCGTTTTTATGCTTAAGTTTCAAAAAATCAGCTAAAAGGGGCATCTTTTTTTTATGCAGGAAACTTGGGGAACCTGCTTCTGATCATCATCCCCGCAGTCTGCAACGAGTCTAATAGCCCATTCGGAGATCCGTCTCTCTGCACGTCATTGGGAAATGCTTATGTTTCGCTTTCCATGTCGGTGAGTTAAGACTTAAAAGACTCGGGATGAAGTTCATCCTTAGATCCCATTGGATAACCCAAGTCTATCACCCTTTTTCTTTGCCAGATAGGTGCCATATATATCTGGACTTATGTGTACATTATAATGAGAGTATCCATGAGTAATGGTGTCAAGTCATCTCCCGGAGAAAATTCCGGAAACACCATGGAGAGTTCAACAGAGCCCCTTCTTTGTTCTGCTGATGCTCAAATGCCACTGGAAGATCCCCTGCAGAAGGTAGTGATGATTCATATTGGCAATTACTTAAGGATGCGATCTTAATTGAGATAGCCAAAATGCCATTGACAGGTCCATGTCCCCGTTGGAAGGATGATTGCATTTGTGCAGCAAATAAAGGTACTGCTCACAGGAGAAACCAACCTGAAGGTGCTGTTTGCTCCGACAACTATTGCAGCGGTAACAAATTCTTTATTTTCATGTCCCTTATAGGAAATCTTTCTGCAGACATCACTACTGCAACTAAAACAGAAACTTACTGTTGTCCTCCTTGGCAGGCGATCGGTTTTACCATCGGCATGGTCCCATTGCTGCGACATGCACTTATTGGCGATAGTGCCCCTCTTGAAGTGATCGAAAGCTCCATATATCTTGTCGGGTATGGAGAAGTTGCACCCATAAATTTTTTTTTTAAGTTCCAACTGATATTCAACGCTAGCTTAGATTTTCTCACGTTCTTCTATTGACTTCTAGTGCAGAGAGGCTTGTATCCCTGCCATGACGTTGATCGTCGGAGCAAATCTCCTGAGAGGTAAATGGTCTTTCTCTCGTATACGGGCCGTTCTGACCCGGTAAACCTGTGGACCGGCCTGAATCCGTGAAGTGTTTTTGGAATCGTTGACAGAACTTGAACCATTGACCGACAATCCGATAAACATCAACGGTGGTTGAAATATAATAATTAACCAGCCCCTAAACCACATGAACCAGTCCATCTAACGCCACTGACTTACTCTGAAACTCGCATCAGGATTAAGAAGCTCGGGGGTTGGTGCCCTGACGGTGCTGGGGATAATAGTCGTCCGCTACATAGCATTGCCACTGATCGGCATTGGCATCGTCAAAGCCGCCCACATGCTCGGGTTAGTGGGATCGGACCCTCTGTACCAGTTCATCCTCATGCTCCAGTTCGCCCTTCCGCCCGCCATGAGCATCGGTAATTCTCTAATCACTACTTATTTATTCATATGCACACATATATATATATATATATATATGGTCGAGATAAGCTCTATGGATTACTGTTTTTGTTCTTTAAAGTGTGAAATCATCGAGCAGGTACCATATGTCAGCTGTTCGAGGCAGGGGAGAGCGAGTGCTCGATCATCTTGATGTGGAGTTACGCCATGGCCGCCTTTTCGCTCACACTTTGGTCCACATTCTTCATGTGGATGGTGGCGTGAATATATATATATATATATATATAGAAATATGAGATTAAAAAAATATATTATCATATAATAATCCTATCCCATCGCATGTTGTCTCCTTCCAAAATGGATGACATGGAGGTGATTGTTCATTTGACAATCATCCACTTTTAGTCACTCATCAAACAGTGAATATGTGCAATCCTCCACGACCCAAGGATTATCCATCAATTTGTTAGTTGAGAGAGTATATATTAATTATGTTTTTACTTGAATGGTAAAAAGCTATTGTTTAATAATAAATATTCGAATAACTGGTAAATAATACAATATTTTATAAACTTGATAATATTTTAACATTCAAATTAAATTCGGTAAATGTATACCATCCAACTCGTTAAATGTATAAAATCCGTATATTATTTTTTTTAACTCATACAAATTACTTCAATTTAAATATTTTTACTTTATAATTATATATACTACTTTTGAATTAGAATTTGATAGGAAGAAAATGTATTATACGCTGATAAGTGTCGATGTATACTTAAAAATAATATAATATTTACAAACTTATAAACTTAAAATATTATTATATTTAATTTAATTTATTATAATATTCTAAATATCAATCAACCACATTTCTACCTATAAATTATGTTATTATACAATTTCATTTCAATTATTTCTACATTTATTGTGTCTCTTTAAAAATTAATTAGCATGTGAGTGCAAAATAATACAATAATTATCCTTAATAACAAACAATACTAATATCATTTTTATATTTATTGCTTGCAAGACTTAACTTTATTTTTTACACTTTATTTTCACTTATTTTTTAACAAACCAACTTTATTAGAAATACTATTGCTATAAAACATTTTAGGAAAATAATGATTTGGTGAATAATCTTTAAAAAATTACTTTATCAAATAAAGTACTTGAAAAATATTACATTTCTTTACAAATTATAAAATTTATCCTAACCATGTAAATTGTTTATAATGTGACATGCTCATATAACTTTTAAATATATTTTTTAAAAAGTATGAGAATTCATGTTTATAATTTATTTTAGTATTATCCATCAAATTTTTGAGTTTATAATCTATATAGTTTGAGAATATTAAAATAAATCATTAAAATCATTGATATTGATATTGATATTCTATCTCAACCCACTTATCTAACAGATTTATTTATATCAAATCCATCTAAACAAAATATAACTTAATTGATATAATAAATATTTGATAAATTTCTATGTAAATAAATATTTATAAGTTTATATAAAAGAATTAATAAATTAGTATACTTATTAAAATAAATAAAATTATTAATAATCAAAATATTACTTAATTATGGTATATATTAATATGTATTTATCACACCATTTAATATAGTAATTTATTACCGCACGTATTAACTATTGTGTAACTGTTTATTATTGAGTTGTATATAAATAGCATATTATAGTACCGTAAATAATATATATTTCAGCTCACGTCAGACGGATGCTGTAAACCCCGCACATTTGAGTTAAGAAAAACCAGGAAAAAAATCAGTTAAACTGAATAAAAAAAACCAAACCGGTTTACATTTGGGAATGATTTATTAAACATTGGAAAAGAAACTTAAAACAAACTAGAAAACAAAAACCAAATTGGTTTAGGTGAACTAGATTTTATAAAATCTTCAAAGTTAAGCGTTCTTACCTGAGAGTAGTGTGAGAATGGGTGACCTCTTGGGAAGTATGATTTTTTGTAACCCGAAATTTCGGTCAAAAATTTTTATGCTACGGCTTATCATTAATAGCCATCAATTAATATATATTTAATTATTGAAATTAATACCAATAATTTAATACCTAAATTAAATTATTGAAATTAATACCAATAATTTAATACCTAAATTAAATTATTGGAATTAATACAAATAATTTATTACCGAAATTAAATTATTGGAATTAATACCAATAATTTATGGCAATATTAATAGTAGTAATAAATCTCGCTCATTTAATACACGGGTTTTACAACTATATAAAGAGGTCATCCCCATTTCATTCTCCTCACACCTGAACACTTCTCTCTCTCTCTACTACTCCATTTCCCGGTAAATCTCGAACCAGAGCTTCGACTTGAACAAAGGTTGGGCTCTTTAGAACCGAGGTGAAGACAACTATCTGATAGCAAACTCCAGTCAATCTAAGAATCGTTGGAGAAGCGCCGACATGATGGAATAGTGAAGCAACTCCGGCAGACCAAAGCTGCCCTATTTCGGCCAAGCTGAAATCGGCCATTTCAAGCCCTTCTCAGGCCAAACCAAGCCCTCCCAACACTTCCTCAGCTTTCCACGGCTGAATTAGGACCGAAAGGATGAACCTCAGGACGAGACCTATCTGCCCAGATCGAAAGCTCGGACTGTCGTGCCTTCACCGGAACGTTAAATACCGGGAATGCCAGCAAGGACAAGCTCACGTGAATACAAAGAACCAATCTAGTGGAATTCACGGTATTAACGGGTGAGTGGGTTTACTAACATCATACCCAGTTGGGGATGATAAGTGCCTCGATATAAAAACCCACTATTTAGTGGTATTTTAATCATCACTACTTAGAGAAAGTGATGCGGAAAAACTACTTACGGGTTGTAAGTAGATCATACCCGGTTGGTATGATGAGACTTCCTCGAAGGAAGTTGAAAACCCGTTCATCGGTTATGAACGGAGATGTCCTTATATCGGTCGGTATGATGGACAGTAAAAACCTATTTTTATCGGAAGTGCTCTCCCCTGACTGTGTGCTAATGCTTAAACAATTTGGGAGACCTTCTCGATGGGAGCTCGAGTAGCTCTGATAGGCCAGGGGCCTCGGTTTTGGAACTTGGAGGCTAAATGCCCGATTTTGAAAATCTCGTACAGTGGGCCTAAGGCCAGTTGGCACGAGTAGGAGCTCATAAACGAACATGATATATGTGCCATAAAACTTAATAAGTGAATTGTTTGGCCATGGTACCAAGATAGGACCGACACGCTTGGTCAACTAGCGGCAGTGCGATATGACAGGTCGACGGACTAGTTAAGATAAATAGTTGCGGGTTGAGTTGAGAGTCGGGACCGTTGGACTAATGGCTCCACAGATTACATGGCAATATAAGAAAATATTGTTTGTGCATGCACTGTGAGTACGAGATCATCAAGACGCCCATGAGGGGTAGTGATGCGTCCTAAGGGCACTGGACGACCTGGTGGCTATAAGGGTAGTTCGTCGTTCCAGGTGTCTGTGCGAAATCTGGAGTAGCACGAAGCGCATGAGACTGGGGTGGGGACAGGATGAGGTCTCTGTCCTCATACGGACATGAAGAAGTGATTTCGGGATTGTGGGTAGGATGTCACATACATCCACTCATTCCCAGGGTAGAAGTGGTCGTATTTCTATCCGGGTGGCAGGAAAAGTCGCTCCGAAGCCACTAGCGGGTTCAGTAGTGATACTGACTTGCGAATGTGTGTAACCTTCATGATGAAGGATGTGTGTTGGGTGATGACACACTGTGGTAACTAAGAACAAATGGAAGGATCCAAATTTTTAAATGATGGGATTTTTGAAAATAAAGGAGTCTGGCACACTCCATATAAATGTTTTTTTAAAAAGTCAAAAGCTTTTAAAAACCCATTCACTGAGTAGTCGTACTCACCCCCTCCCCTATATCCCTTTCAGGAAATCCCGGAAAGCCTCCCCTTAAAGACCATCAACTAAGATGCCTGTAAGACAGGTATGTAAAGTTTTAAATTTCATACAGTTTTGATTATGTTATTCTAGGAAAAAGGTGCAAGTTAAAGGATGCCTTACTCTTTATGGTTTATGATAAGGGGAAACCCTTTAATAAACCGGGAGAGTGGTGGGTTGATCACGGGGATCCGACCAAACCAGGTCGGGGCGTGACAGATGCCCAACCCATCACACATTTTACAATTCGACCCACTTCTCCTAAGCCCACCTCTTCCTATAGTGTGATATGCCAATTATGTGGGCTCATTGGCCACTCAGCCCATCACTGTCCATCATTCGAATTAAAGCCCACATCCTCTACTGCTTAGGCTCATTCTTCCTATGGACATAAACCCAGTCCACATCATCTAGACCGGTATGTTGATTCAGGTGCTACGAGTCATATTACTAATGATCTGTCACACTTGTCTATTTAGGACGATTCGACACTCCCTGAGCACCTCACAATCGGAGACGGGACAAATTTACCTATTATCTCTTCTGGATCTACCTATTTAACCTCACATTTCCGACGTTTCTCACTTACTAATATTTATTATGTTCCCAAAAATTTTCTCAACTTATTATATGTGTCTCGTTTCACTCAAGACAATTCCTGCTATTTTGAATTCTATTCCACTCATTTTCTTATCAAAGATCTCTTTTCTTATTAGGAGCTGCTCCGCGGGAGTCGTAGGAACGATCTCTACTATTTGCGCACTCATTATAATATTTCTTCTATTTCTTGTATTAGTCGCATAGAGTCTGTTCCTAGGTGGCATCAACGTTTGGGTCACCCTTCTTTTCAAATTATGAGTCGTGTGCTTTCAGATCATTTATCAATGAGTAATATTTCTCCCTTACCCTTTTGTGACTCATGCTCTTGTGGTAAAATTACTCAACAACCATTTCCAGTCACTCACCATAAGAGTACCCATCCTCTCAAATTAATTCACACAGATATTTGGGGACCATCCCCCATTATTTCCTCTACATGTCATCGCTATTATGTTTATTTTTTGGATGATTATAGCAAATTTTCATGGTATTTTGTTATGAAACAACGATCTGATATTCTCTCTATTTTTCGCACCTTCCATTTACAAGTTGAAAATTTACTTGGTCAACGGATTAAATCTCTCCAATATGATGGTGCTAAAGAATTTCTTTCTAGTGCTTTCCAATCTGAGTTACAATCCACAGGTATTCTCCAACGAATCTACTGTCCACACACACCTCAACAAAATGGATCTGCTAAACGTAAGCATCGTCACATTATCGATATGGGTCTTACTCTTCTTATTCACTCTCATGTTCCCACCAAATATTGGTCGTTTGCCTTTGAGACCGCTGTCTTCCTTATCAATCGTCTTCCCACAAGGTCTCTCCACTTTCGATCCCCCTATGAGGTACTTCACCATTCTACTCCTAATTATAAGTTACTTCGAGTTTTTGGTTGTCGTTGCTTTCCTTATCTCCGCCCTTATCTTGCTTACAAACTTCAACCTCGTTCAACTCCTTGTGTGTTTCTTGGATATCCCTCCAATTATCTCATATATCGTTATCTTGATACTCAAGCAGGACGCATATTTCTATGTCGCATAGTCCATTTTGGTGAATCTGTTTTTCCATTTGCCTCCTCGAGTTCCACATGTATGCCTTCCCCTCCTCCTGTCGTGCACCCTCCTATAGTGAATCTCCCCACACCCGTCCCATCTCCACCTCCGGACTCAGGTATGTTGCCCCAATCTCCTATACAAACACAAGTTGACTCGCCTATTATTTTTGTTGAGGATGATCATGCTGCACCATCTTCCTCTCCTACATTGGATCATGCTCCTGTTCCACCTCCAATTTCACATATGGTGACTCGCTCTCAAGATGACAGTCTACCTCAACGGCGCTTCACTATTGTTCATTGCCTCTATGGAACCCCGTACTTATTCCCAAGCTTCTCGTCACTCCTTTTGGTTTAAGGCTATGCATATTGAGTTTGCCGCTCTTCTTCACAACCAGACTTGGGATCTCGTGCCCACTCCACCTGGTCGGCCTATTGTAGGGTGCAAATGGGTTTACAAAATCAAGCATCATTCTGACGGCTCAGTGGCTTGATATAAGGCTCGTCTTGTCGCTAAGGGCTACTCACAGCGTCCTGGTCTTGATTATGATGATACCTTCAGCCCCGTTATTAAACATGTTACTATACGGGTAATTCTTTCCCTTATTGTATCTTTCAATTGGACCATTTGTCAGCTTGATGTGGATAATGCTTTTCTTCATGGTTATCTCAATGAGGAAGTTTATATGGATCAACCCCCTGTATTTGTTGATCCTTGCTTTCCTAGCCATGTTTGTTGCCTACGTAAATCTCTCTATGGCCTCAAACAACCTCTTCGTGCTTGGTTCTTCTGCCTGAGTTCCTATCTTCATCAACTTGGTTTTTGTAGCTTTGTTGCTGATAGCTCTCTATTTATCTACTGCACGAATGAGTTTGTTATTTTTCTACTTATCTATGTTTATGATATCATTCTGTTCTTATGCTGCACTCATTGGGAACATCCTTCATGCCCTTCATAGAGAATTCTCTATTAAGGATCTTGGTCCACTTCATCATTTTTTAGGCATTGAAGTTATTGCTCACTCTTATGGTTTATATCTCACACAGTAGAAATATATTCGTGATCTTCTCTCCTGGGCTGCCATGAGTACTTGTAAGCCCATTTCCATGCCAGTTGCCTCTGGTCCCCGACTTTCACAATATGATCTTCCTGATCCTACTAAATATCGTCAACTTGTGGGCTCTCTACAGTATTTCACTCTCACTCGACCTGATATCGCATATGCGATTATTCAGTTTTGTCAATTTATGCATCGTCCCACCACTACTCATTGGACTGCTGTTAAGCGCATTCTTCGCTATATTCAAGAGACACTTCATCATGGTTTTACTCTCTGGCGACATCCTCTTTCTGGTCTTCACTATTTTTCTGACGCTAACTGGGCCGAAAATCCGGATGATCAACGTTCTGTTAGTGGTTTTACAATTTTTCTTGGCTACAATCTTATCTTATGGAGTTCTAAGAAACAACGAACAATCGCTTGATATAGCACAAAGGCCGAGTTCAAAAGTTTTACCTATGCAACCGCTGAACTAATCTGGTTTCAGTCTCTTATTAAAGAACTCGGCATCTCTTACATTCATTCTCCAATTTTGTGGTGCGATAATATTTCAGCCATTTATCTCACTGCCAACCTCGTTTTCCATGCTCACAAAACATATTAAAATTAATTTTCATTTTGTTAGTGAACAAGTGCGTCAAAGTTTACTCAATATTCATTTTATAGGAACTATTGCTCAATTGGCGGATTTACTCACGAAAGGTCTCACTTCTAACCGTCTCTCTTTTTTAAAAAACAAACTCAAAATCCGTAAATTCCCATTTAGCTTAAGTGTAGTAATAACCAAAATATTACTTAATTATTATATATATTAATATGCATTTATCACACTAATTAATATAATAATTTATTACAACCCTTAATTTATTAAATTATTTTATAATATTATTTATTATTAAGTTGTATATAAATAGGATATTATAGTATAATAAATAATATAATACAATATTATCTATGAGTTTACTCTTTCTCTATTATATTTTTTCTAAATTTCTTTATTTCTTTTGATTATAAAAAAATATTACAAACTTCATACTCATATCAAAATTAATAAATTTAACGCATAATCATTTTTACATATAATTATTTTAACTTTATATAAAATAAATTATGAATTCATGTAAATAAATAATTTTATATATAATAAATAATAAAATTTTATACTTACAAAATTTATAAATTTATATAAACTAATTTATAAGTATATATATATAAATGTACACAAAATAATTAATAAAGTTTATGTATGTAAAAACTTTATCTATACTACAAAACGATGTATTAAAAAAATAAATTAATATATAAAATATAATAGAAATAATATATATGACTTTATTTTATGTACACACCAATATTTATAAACTCGTATAAAATAATACAAATATATATACCTACCAAACTTTCTAATATTACACAAATAATATAATAACATAATCCATAGTTAAATCCACTTGAAACGAAAACTGTTTAATGGCAAACTAATACCAAATACAACATGCTCAAAGTAAACAGATTTAAACTAAAAAAATATGAGTAAATAGATAAATCCACTGTAATACTCTTAAAATACCTCTAAAAATTATTATCCACCGGCGGAAAAAAATAGGACGAAAATAGGCCTCAATTAGGATAAATTAATTTAAGAGATAAAATACCTGATTTTAAGAATATTTAAACCATTTATAAAATGGAAGATTTTAGTTCCAATTAATAGAAAATAGTAGTTTTAAAAAAATAAATTGGGTATTAATTTTAAATTTATTTTCTATTTTGTTAGAAATTTAATTTATTTATTTATAATTTTTATTTCATCCAAGAAATAAAATTTTAAACTAATTATTCTTAATTAAGTTCACTCTACATCTTCTGATTCATATTTTTAATTTGTAATATAATTTTGAATTTCAACTATTGATTGAAATTATTTTAAATTATATTTTGAAATTCGTTCATAATTTAATTTTACTTTAAAATACAGTTTTATTTTGTAATATAATTTTGAACTTCAACTATTAATTGGGATTATTTTAAATTATATTTTTTATTTCCGTTCACAATTTAGTTTTACTTTTAAATACAGTTTTATTTTCGAAAATTTTCAATTCTATATTTTAATTTTCTTATTTTAGAAAAATAAGATTTACAGGGGAACTCAGGTGGCGCCACTGGTTAGTTGGTGGTAAAAAAGTTTTGTCCAACTATAATGTAAAGGTTACTGGAATGATTAAGTGAATAATAAAAGGAGTATTTTGAAAAAAAAATATATAATATATAATCATTTTGAAAAATAAAGTATAGGTAATACTAAAAGAAAAAAATATGATATATAAATATATTGTAACCATTTTTTTAGTATATACGACATTGAGATATGTAACTTGATTATTCACCAATACATTTTTTTAGGTGTGAGACAAATAAGAATAGTAAAATCTTGTAAATAAGAAAATTATTCCGATAGAGCTATGGGTATTAATTTGGTAAAATTACTTTGATAGTACAAGAAGGTGTAGCACTTGGCAGTAGAGGGCAAATTAATCGGGTCAAATATTTACAAATAATTTATAAATTTTTGTAAATACATGTAAATTTATATAAACTAATTTATATCTAAACAATTCATAAATTTTGATATTTACATATATTTATTAACTATTTTATTCAAATTTATAATTTTTTCATATAATAGAAATTACAAATTATTTTTTTTGTATATAAGAATTTATGAAAATTATATATATATATTAATTTTATATGTGCAAAATCTTATTAATTATATTTTATTAATTACAAAATTCTATATGTACAATAATTTAGGAATTATATGTTTATATAAAACCATAATTTTTGTTACTATATAAAAATATTAATTATTTTTAAGCAAATTGAAAATTTTTTGTACTTACAAACATAAAATAAAATTCATACATACAACATACAATAAAGTTTATAAATACATTTTGTGTTTATAACACATGATTTCTAAATACACTTCAATTATTGATATAAATTATTTCTGCATGTACTAGAATCTATTAATTATTCATATAATTTTTTTTCATATATAAAAATATTTATTAATTTATTTATATAAAATTTTAATATATTTATTTGTAAATGAATTTATGTATTATTTTATATAATTTTTTTAAAATTAAAAAACATATCAGATTTTGTTAATTAATGATAAAATTCTTATACATGAAAAGTCTTTTTTAATGAATCCATGCCAATTTGTTGACATTTCATATTTTTAGTGATGACTAATGGTCAAAAGTCTTTGGAATATTCTATAATTTTATCATGTCACCCATCAATTTGCAACTTCAATTATTTGTCCAAACAGTGTGAATTATTGATTGTTGAATGACATTTAATTTGGCCTACCATATACTATAGAAAAATAATCAATTAAGAAACTCATGTCAAAATCCAAAGAAGCAGGTTTACCTTTACTTTACCTTACCAAAGAGAGGGTCTCTCTTTGACCTATCAAAATCAATCAATTTTGTGGCAAAAACACATGGAATTACCATACATAGGAGAGTTCGATTTGAGGCAATATTGAGACACATGATATGATAGGGAAATGCATGTATCACACATCCAAGAATATGGAGGAAATCATATGCGACCAACTTCCATTTTTTCCCATCACAAAAGTGCATGATCATCAATTTCCACATAGGAGGGTATGAACTTATTGTCTCCTTGATTCATCCATACCATTTATATTGTCTTCTTCCTTCCACTCCCCTCCCTTCCCCTCTCCACAAAGCACCCTTTTGCTAGCCCTCTATCTTCCTCCTCCTCCTCCTTTTATCTTCTTCATCTGCAGCTGCTGTGTACACGTAACCTAAACAGACCTTACCTTTATACATGGAGCTGTTGCTTACGAGTTGCAGAAGATCGAGTAAGGTAGCTGGGAAATTGTCGAGCAAGATCACGGGCCGTAGGCAGCGTCGTCGTGGGGGGCTCCAACACGTAGCAATAAGATAATCCCCTGAGGTGAGGGACTGAGGCGAGAGCTACTCTTCTCGAGGACCCGCGGATTCCATATCCCAATTGAGGTTGAAAAGTTCACGTTTTACAAGTTCTCTCCAAGATCTATGGCCCATGAACTTTATTATATAGTTGGTGAGAATTCATGTCATATATATATATATATATATATAGTCGGTCCACATATATATTTGTATATTTAGCGATTATCGTTGATCTGGTATTTTATGGCTTACTTCTGTAATGCATTTGCAAGAGCATCTAATTACCCAATTAACCGTTGTGCTGGCATTAATATGGCTCGAGTCCTGTCTCATGACTCATCCGAGCCTTGTGAATTTCCAAGGGCCGAATAGGTAGTGATTGTTTGGGCTGATTTAAATTATTTGGATAACTTTAAGGACGCCAAATTTGAAAAACGAAACCCTCAAGGATTACAACTGGTATTTTTTTAGATCTTTGAGATAAATAATACAATTTTCTGAAGTCATCTTCCAAGCTAATCCCGACTGAGAAAATACCTTCAGCTCTGTTCCCATCTCCTCTCACCTACTCGACACAACCGAGTCCGGGTCGGACGGGGTTAATCTTCCACCCTTACCATCACCAACCCATCACCTTGTGGACCAATTTACTGGAAAGTGGGAGGAAGTTGAGCACTAGAAAAGAACAAAAAAGGCCATTGCATTATCTATCCAAAATGGCATTACCATAAATTTCACAGGAAGAAGTGGACGGTACCGATGATTAAAATAAACTTCCCCTAAGCCGCCCTTTAGGAAAATGTAGCCATGGGGCCCATCCGTGATAGGAACCTAACTGTGCATTGCAAGAATTAATCCAAAATTGAGTATATTTTAATTTGAAATTTCCAAGTAGAAGCCTACCGTTTATTTTCTTAATTTTAATAGATTATGATTTTCTGTGAGTGAAAAGTATTTTTTAAATATAAATATTTAACTATAATTTTTTTGGGGAATGGGAGAGTCAAACCCTGAGAACAAGGTGGGTCATTAGCTTCATCTTCATCAGCCTCCATCTTTCCAAGAACATGACTGATCTAGGAAGAAGCAGAAGCAACTCCTTCCTCATTCTCGCCATATACGTTGTGTTCTTGATATGTAGTGCAGAGAGCCTGAAGACGATCGATCACCAGTTCGGCCCGTTCAACTCTTCTTACTATAGTATCTTCATCGTGAATCCTCCGGCGACGATCAGTAACGAGGCCCTCCAGATAACGCCGGACTCCGCTGGAAACTACACGTTGACGAACAAGTCTGGCAGGGTCCTCTTCAACCGTAAGTTCAGACTCTGGGACGATGTCAGAGTGGGGTCGTTTAACACTTCCTTCCTCATCAACTTGTTCAGGGTTAACAGCTCACTCACCCCCGGCGAAGGGCTGGCCTTCGTGATCGTGCCGGACCTTGAGGTTCCAACGGGGAGCTCCGGCCAGTACCTGGGGCTGACCAACTCCACTACCGACGGCAGCAGGGACAACCACCTGATCGCCGTCGAGTTCGACACGTTAAAGCAGGACGACCTTGACCCGGACTCCAACCACATTGGCCTCGACATCAACAGCGTAAAGTCCAACCAGACGGTCTCCTTGTCAGAGCTGGGATTCCAGCTGGCTCCTAATGGCACCAAGTTCTTCCACGTGTGGATCCACTACGACGGCGCGGCCAAGCGCCTCGATGTCTACATGACCGATGAGGATTCACGCGCCATAACCAAGCCCATGCCGGAAAAGCCGGTGATGATTTCCGAAAAATTCGACATAAGCCAGATCATAAACAGGGACTCCTACTTTGGTTTTTCGGCCTCCACGGGGACCAATATCGAGCTCAACTGCGTGCTGGAGTGGAACCTCACGGTGGAGGATCTTGGCAAGAAAGATAACAAAGGGCAGACGCTGCCGTTGGCGCTGGGTCTCGGGCTATCGGCTGCCGTGATCACGGTGGCCGGAGCTGGCGTGCTGGCGTGGCTCCTTCTGCGGAGGCGGAAATCCGCCAACGGCACGAACATACTGGGCGCCCTCAAGAGCCTCCCAGGGACCCCTAGAGAGTTCAGCTTCAAGGAGTTGAAGAAGGCGACCAATAACTTCCATGAGGGCAACAAGCTTGGAGAAGGAGGGTTTGGGGTGGTCTATAAAGGGGTGTTGCCGCCAAAGGACGGCAGCTTGGAGATTGCAGTGAAGAAGTTCAGCAGGGACGAGATCAAGAGCAAGGACGACTTCTTGGCCGAGCTAACCATCATCAACCGGCTCCGGCATAAGCATCTCGTTCGGTTGGTCGGTGAGTTACTTGTCTTTTTTTTGGATCCCATATAACCATCAAGATAAATTTATAGGGTGAGGTTAAAGCTTGAAAGGAATGGCTAGAAAAATTAGGACTTATACCCAATGGGGTATATACTTATCATGAGCATGAGCAGAGGATAGACATGCACATAATCATCCACAAAAGACAAATAAAATTCGAAGAAAATATTGGCATGGGAAACACGGCCACTTGCATGATGACATTATATCACAAAAAAGATATATCCAATAGGTTTCTTGGTGCTTGATTAAACCATTTGGTATTAATATATGATGTTCCTTGACCAGGATGGTGCCACAAGAATGGGATGCTGTTTCTGGTATACGGCTACATGCCTAATGGAAGCCTGGAGGATCACATCTTCTGCCCGCCCGAGAAATTGGCCCTAGGCTGGAGCCTCCGCTACAAGGTTTTGTCGGGTGTGGCCTCGGCCCTCCACTATCTCCACGATGAGTACGACCAGAAGGTCCTCCACCGTGACCTCAAGGCCAGCAACATCATGCTTGACGTGAATTTCAATGCCCGGCTCGGAGATTTTGGCCTGGCACGGGCCATCGACGAGGAGAAGACATCCTATGCCGAGCTTGACGGTGTCGCCGGCACGTTCGGGTACATCGCCCCTGAGTGCCTCCACACCAGGAAGGCATCTAGTGAATCAGACGTCTATGGCTTCGGTGCTGTGATTCTTGAGGTAGATAGTTCATTTAACTATTCATAAAATAAAATGGTTAGATTGGATAATATATATATATATATATATATTTTTTATTTTAACTAAGATTTTAGTTCAACTATTATGAATTTTAAATAAATATATTATTAGAAATATTCATAACTTAAATTTATATTAATTAGATAATAACTAAATTTATTATTATCAAATTATTTGACCTAAAAATTTCTATTAAATTATTATTTGTTATTTATTTTTGTGCATGCTTGTTTTGACCTATTATTAGTTGGTAAACTTAGAAATTCTAATTATTGGAAAAAACCTAGAGATTCCAATTTAAATTGGATAATTTTTATCAGAAAAAAATCAACTGGGCTATTGAGTTTTGACTTTTTGTGCAAGGTCGTCTGTGGCCAAAAGCCTTGGACGAAGATAGGCGATTTCCAGCTCCTGGTCGACTGGGTCTGGTACCTCCACCGCAACGGGCGGCTGCTGGAGGCGGTGGACAGTCGGCTAGGCGGCGAGTACGAGGCAGAGGAGGCGGAGAGGCTTCTTCTCCTGGCCCTGGCCTGCTCCCACCCGATGGCTAGTGAGAGGCCCAAGACTAAGTCGATCTTTCAGATCCTATCAGGCTCGATACCGCCGCCGATCGTCCCAACGTTCAAGCCTCCGTTCGTGTGGCCGTCGACGGGCCCAATGAACATCGAAGGGGACATCGCGGACACGACCCCGATAACTTCTTCGCAGTTGGGGTCGAGTTGGACACACAGAGAGAGCTTCGCTGGCTACTGCACGAGGAAAGTCAGAGATCCAGTCTTCTTCTCCAAATCGAAAAATTCCAAACGTAAATGAAATTAGATTCCCATTTTCTGTTTTCTTTCAGCTTTTTGTTTTCCCATCTGAACTGGCAAGAACTCAAGCAGACAACCAATAAGTTACTTCTAATACATAGAGCTTTACAAGTACATATACATATCAACGGTTGGAATATGTACATCTAAATGTCAAATTGGTTAGTTATAATAACAATGCTTGCATTTTGGAGTTTCCTATTAGGATATTGATAAGTTTCATTATGATAAGGATGATTGCTTTTGAATGTTGATTATAAATGTGGAAGAAGTTGTACATGAATGTTTATCATCAAATGGTGATGGGCGAATGAATACATTGTATTTTTCTGTGTTTTTTAATATTTTGTACAACTTAATTAAATTTATAAATTATTTAGTTAATTTTATTAGTTATATTTAAAAATGTAAGGTAAATACAATGTAAAGGTGAATTAAAATATTTTTAAAAATACAACTTTTTAAAATTAAACCCAATAATGTAGTATGTACCAAATTACTCTTTCGAACAATGGGAATTACTCTTCCGAAAAGGAACGGAAATGTTAAGTCAAATCAAAGAGGAGGTGGGGGTGATGAAAATCTATGAATCTATCCGGTAGCACAAGCGTCATAATCCTAAGTAAGTTTGATTAAAGCAATATCTGTGGGACTGTCACATTCCGCATATCAATAAAAGGTAAATAATGTAGCAAATTGAAACTTGTGATATCAAAATATATAAATTAGCATGGAAGAATAAGATTATAGTATGTATATTCCTTTTTAGTACCTAAATATTATAAAAATATAATAGAGAGATTATGATCAAATTTTGCATGATATGTTTGAAAATAAAAAAAAAAATAGTGCTCATGCATGTAAGGCCTACCATTATCAAATATAGAATAAAATATGTAATTTATTAAAATTATATTATAAAAAGGATGTGAGACATGTATATAAATCATTATTATTTATGTCACCTCGAGGATCTGTAGATTATTTAGGCTTTTCATTTTGTTAAGGTCTATATAAGTACATGATTATCATTTAAAAATTATTTAAATTTATTTGAAAAGTATTTTGGTGCATTACCGATACTAAATGTGTGGCCTGATCAAAAGAGAGAAATGGAGAAAAATGAAAGGGAGGAAAACAAAGGGAAATTTAATTTTTTATCCTGTATGTATTACTTGGTATTTGTGATAATTTATTAAGTATTGTTAGTGGTTCGAAATTATTTATAAGTTATTATTTATAAATATTAAAATATTTTCAACCTTATAAAAATATAATTTTAAATTTAATAAAATAAAGAAATATTATATGATAATTATAAATAATTATTTTTAAGTATATATAAAATTGAGCACCACAATATGTTTTCAAATAATATTAGATATATTTGATTCACATTACGTACCTAATTCTTAAATAAATAAAAAATACTCAACTCAAATTTATTTTTTTCTATTACTGTCCGAAATTAAAATAATTATACCTAATATACAATATCAAACTGGTTACTTATAGGTATATAATATATTATCACAAAATCAATTCTCACTTAAAATTTTAAATAAACTTTATTTATACCAAATATGGTTCCTTCTCCCACTTAAATTAAGGACATATATTTACACGGTTGCATAGTAAATTAATTGAATATTACTGTTTATATAAAACAAAATATATACTTAAACTCAATTCCATACATTATTGTATTTTTACTTTTATTATTCCAATAGCTTGGCATTAAATATCATATTGCAAATTTGAAGTCATTACATTCTTAAATTAACCGTGATAAAATCTCAAATAAGATATAAATGTTTATGCCATTATTTAATATTATTTTTTTTCTTTTCTAGTCTCTCACTTATGGATTAAAGATCACCTATGGACAATTATTTATACGTATTACGCCTCAATCTCACCCAAAAAAAATATATGACAATCATTTTATAAATAATTCAATTAAAAATATCTAATTTTAAATTAAATAACTAATAAAATATGTATATTTAAATTGAGAAGTCAATAAATGTTATATATGCTAATTGAGTTATATATTTGTACGAAATTAATTTGTGAGTAAAAAATGTTTGCACCTTTTTGGGGATTTGAGCTGATTAGAGATGGTCAGCATGCACATGCCATATTAAACGGAGACAAAATGGTGGTGAAGATATATATATATATATACATACATACATGAGCCTTTATTATTAAAGATATTCATTATGCATAGTGAATATTACATTATATTTATTCTTCATACATATGTGTATCTTCTCCAGTAGCCTTCATTGATCACACACAGCAAGCGCTCAAAAATGTCGGAAGAAAAATGCTCCCTACAGGATGAATAAGCTGAAAGCTGTGTATCACACACAGACTCTCCCTCAAATGCCCCCAAAAAAGAAAACCCTAATCATTCTTCTCAATTAGGGCAAAAATCAACGTGCAAAAGGATCCAATTTTGAGAGAATCTAATCAACAGCCAAACCCCAGCTTAGGCCTCCATGTACTAAGATTATCAGCAGATGAAAAAATATTCTTCTGCCGTACCTGAACCAACAATCATTTTGAGCAGTTTAACCGACAATGGTCGATTATGAAGGACTCGTATCATGGATATTCCCCAATCACACATGAACATATAGGTAAAGCATCCAATCTCCAATAACGGGCTATTAAACGAAGGAACGCTGAGCTTCAATTTATTATTTATTCATCGCCCTGGATGTACCAGCAAAGGAGCATGGTCGCACATCGCCGGAGGATATAAATACGAGCGCGCTGCTGCTGAACCAAAGAAACGCATTTACGGGTGAGCCCGTTACCTTTCCGTTTCGAGCATGTCTGCTCGCCCTCAACGTACTTGCAGTTCACATGCTGATCTCCGGCCATGGCCATGGCTGTAAAGATTAATAGTTATTCTTATATTATATTTGAATGCGATGGAGCAAAAGTGAAATTCACTTTGAAGGGGGAGAGTTTGCACTTATGAAAGGCTCTATAAGGAAAAAAAGCTCGAAGCTTGAATATAAGAGGAGGGGGGTGGACGTGGAGAGGTATTTATAAGCAGGGTGAGAGAAATGCAGAAAGAAATGAAGTTGACTTGGTTTTGAAGGAAGGGAGTGAACTTGGTCAATTAGGGCACGGGAACAGATAGATTTAATATAATTTAACAATATGATTTAATTAAATTTGCATGGAAAGCTGTACAGAACTCCGGGCATGTTTTTCTATGCAGGGGGAGTGAATGTGGTCTTCTAGGCTTTAGCTTTTAATATTATTCTTATTGAATTGTTGTATCCAAAATTTTAAATTAAATAAAAAAAATACTTGGGTGAGAAAAAAAAAACAAAGTCACATGGTAATGGAGTGGTAAAATGCACTAATGCTCCACATTATTATTTTGATATTATAAATATTAACGAGTTGTAATAATATTAGTAAATTAATGATAGCTAAAGATAATAAAAAATGCTGGTGATACATCACGTGTGGGAGATGGCTACGAAGAACCCTTTTATTTATTTTAATTTTAATAAAACATAAAGTAAAACTAAAAATATATATTATCATTGTTGTTTATTACTATAGCACCTCTATATTATATATTAACTTTTCAATAAATAGTAATATTCTTAATAATAAACAAAGATATAAATTAAAAGCGTTTTTTTCCTTAATCCTGTACTTTCCCCTCACTATTTTATTTTGTAAGGATTACTTTACTTTGTAATCTATAATATTTATTTTTTCGAAAAAAAAATCATAAAATTTACAGCTCTTTGTATTTTTTATGTTAATCCTACTTGTTATACAAAAGATCAACAAATCATCACATATTATGATTTAAGTGGGATCAACAAATCTCACTTTAAGATAGATTTTTTTTATTACCAAAATAGATTATTAAATTAACCATGTGAAATAAATGTTATTTTTTCATACTTTTTAACTTTTCTATTAACTTTTAAATGATTTTGGGTTGCACACGCATAATTTTGAAATGAATATTAGATGGTTAGGAGATAATTATAGTCTCGTATCTATATGTTTGTAATACCTTTATTTTGTTTATATTTGTTAATAATATGATTTTATATTTACTAAAATAGACAAATATTTTATATATAAAATTTAAAGTTTAATTACTTATAAATTATAATTTTATACTATTTTATATAATATTAGAGGAAGTGAACGAGTATTGTATGATAAAATCTTACAGTTAATAATAATTATACCAAACTTCTAAATAATTATTTATAATAAGTTTAAAATTAAATTTAATAAATATATTAATATTTAAGTACACGAATATAACGTACTCTATGATAAAATGGATAAGTGGTCTATATATAAATTTAAAAATTTATACTAATAATAAATTAATTTAATAAGGTATTTTCCTATAATACTCTCATGTGAAATTTCATAGAGATAAGAGTGGACTTGGGGAACTGTGGAGTATTGTCTCACAACATAGCAACTGATGTTAGACAAAGTAGACACTGTCCAAATGTCACCTCTCTTGCTGGTGTTTTTGTTTGGCTGGATTTAATAATGAATACCCTAAATGGCCGATTTATCGTGTATTAAATATAATTGGAGCTCTTGTTATGAACTGATCATGGCTGTGGAGACTATACATATGCGTACAACAAGAGTACAAACCTTTATAATGGTCAAATCTTAATAATAATTTTTAAAATTTAAAAAACTGCTTTATAGAACTTTTTTCAGTAACATTTAGCCTTTTTTTTTTTGTAGGGCTACATTGTCATGCATATAGTTTATGCTCGAAGTTAATCCGAATTCATAAATAAATGTTTATTAATAGTTTTCCTACATAATTTTTTTTAAATTTTTATCAATTCAAACTTGAGTTTTATTTGAAAATAATATATGAGTTATCCATTATATTTAACTTAGGTTAGTGGTTTAGTATTTAAAGTTTTAAATAGTGTGTAATTTAATTATAAATTTTTTGGACAAATCAGTTATAAAAATGATTTCATTTAATTAAAAGATTAAAAAAGTAGTTCAATTGTAATTTTATGGCTTAAACGTTGAACAAAATGAATTATTTTTAAAAATTATTAAAACTAATTCACTACCTTCAAACTTTTATAATTCCTTATTAAAATCTAACACACCTAATTTTCAAAGTAAATAATCATGATAAATTATCAAAATAAATAATTAGTATGTGAATTACACCAATATATTGGTAGTATTCTAAAACATTTACTACACAAATAAAAATGATAAAAGATAATCTTGATTGGGAATAAATAGATATAAGGTAGAGATTGTAATTTTTTTAAAAAGAACTTTTAGATAATAAATTTGATTAATTCTATGATAATTAAAAAGTTAATAAGTTCAAACACATATATTTCTTTATAAAAAATAATATTTTTAAAAAACTTTATAATAAATATTTTGTAGGAATATATGACTACTAATTTTGTATTAATAATAATAAATAATACTAATATTTTATATTCTTGATAAATCTTTCCATTAAATTTAGAGTTGAAAGATCACTTGCATTCATATCATTACTAGTTTCTTTGAATAAATTTGTTTTTACATATTTTATTTTTTATCAGATTTTTTTATACTTTATCATATATAAAAATATTAAAATGAACACCAAGCAACTTGCAGTGTATGTAACTTGTATGTCTTGGTCTTTGTGCGTATGAGATGAACCATCCCTATAAATCTCATATTCATTTAACCATAAATAGTTTTTTAGTTTTTGTAACTTTATCTGGTAATTACTTATTACTTATCCACTATAATATATTTGCTACATTCAACTTTTTCACTAAAATATATTATTAATTTTCCATATATTATAACTTTAAAATCACCCCATATTCTCAAATTTATATCCTTTTTCTTGCATGCAATCATTAAATTAGATATAATACTATATTCTTTAATATAATAATTATCAACTACTCCACAATATTAATGCTAGGTTGTTTGTTTTTTTTTTTCAGATTTAAACAATAATCACTCATCTTTCAACATTTGATTCTCCTTCTACAACATATGCTTCATTATGAGCATCCTCAGGTGATATTTTATAAGCATCCTAAAAAAATGAAAGTTATAAACTTAATAGTTAAATTTAAAATAATAATAATATTTTATAATTTTTTTTCTTATTATTTTGATTCAATTTCTTTGTACTTAAACTCACACATATTTCATATATTTAAAGGAAGAATATCAATTCTCATTTAAAATAAAATTAACTTCTTTATATATTGTCACAAAAAAGTAAATTAAAAAAATTATATATTTATCATCTAACTACCTAAAAAAATTTAAGGACCTTAAACTGTGTAGGAAAACAAATATATAACTTCAAACATACTAATACGATAAGCAAAGACTAAATTCATATAATATAACAAAAATAAGAAAACTCAACTTATACTCTTTTAAACTAATTTTTAATTTCCAATTAATTACAATAATACATTATTTTTAATAATAATGAAAATTAAATTCATTTATCAATTTTACAAGTTCAACTTAAAAAAATTGAGTTAATATTCAATATTACGCCATATTTCTAAATTTTTCTATTAGTATGTAATTATAATATAATAATTGCAAAAAATATCTTATATTTATTTTCATAAATTTTATGTTCTATATGTATAAATTGAGAGATAAAATATGATTATTAGAGAGATGAATCATATTATTCTATAATTCTCATTTAAAAAATTCGAAAAACTTGTATTCCTTCAATTAAAATTCAAAAGTTCATTTTTATCATTATTATAAAACATACTCATTTTTTTCATTACATAAAAACCTTAACTTCTATACTAATGTCTAGTATTTTTTTATTAATATTATATACATTGTTATTGATACTTTATGCATATATACACCAATAATTAGTAAACTTAAAAATCAATCGAATATCATATCTATTAGTAGATTAAAAAACCAATTCTAAAGATAATGGTAATAGTCAAATATTTTTCATCACAATCAAAAATTTCAATAGAATCCGAAACCGCAGTTTTGAATACCTACCCGATCTAATTGTACCAAAAGAAAATCAATTTTGTTTAATTTCAGATTCATATATTAACTCGAGATCGTCCCTCGTTTTCGTTACTTGGACCCGAATATATGCTCACATTCGTTTTAAATTTTTTTCTTTTTTAATACAACCACATTTTTTTTATTAAATATAATAAAAAATATTAAAAAATTCTAATAAATTTAAAAATTATTTTATTTTTTCTATCACATAATATTGGTTCATTATATTATATTATATTTTTATTTTCTTAAACTTTAATTAATTTTTTTTCTTTCTTATACCCTAATAAATTTATAAATATATTCTAATTATATTATATTATTTTTTATTTATAAATATATTCTATTCTATTCTATTATATTATTTTTTTCTTTTAATAGCATAATAGATTTATAAATATATTATCAAACATGCTATATTAATTCTTTTTCCTTTTTTATAACTTAATATCTTATTTTTTTTCTTTTTTATATCATAATAAATTTATAAATACGGGTAATAATTACATTATAAAATTTATATTATATTAAATTAATATAACACTGTAGTTTATTATTTAATATAAAATTATAACACATATTCAAAAATTTGACATTAAATAGATTTATAATTTATTTTTAATTAAAAAAATTAAATTTATATTATATAAATAAAATTTTATATATTAATAATTATACATAAAAAAATATCAAATAAATCAACAATTTTAATACAGTAACCTCCCATTCATACCATTATCATTTTTGTGTATAAATAAATATAAATATTGACAAGTAAAAAAAATGATATAAAAATAAAAGAGTAACGTAGATAAAGATGTTTGTAAAAATATTGTTGGGGTTGCTTCCTTACTTTTCATAATTTGTTAATTAATTCTACTAATTAATTAATTATACTATTTATGGATGGTTTCTTATTATTTATAAGTTAAAATTAATAAAAAAAAATTATGTAGTAAATTATTAGGTAAATTAAAGATAATAAATATTTAAAAAATTGAATTATTAAATAAATATTTAAAAAATTATATATTATAATAATTTAAAATTTTTTATATTTAGTAAAAATATATATATTAAAAAAAATAAAATACACCCGAGTATAAACGGATCTCGAATTTAGTAGAACAAAAATCGGGTCGAATTTGGACCCAACAAATGGTCCTGAGGCTCGGTTCTACTCGGGCGCTGATCTTATGGACCCAAGCTCGGTCTGACACGTCTCCGCTAAAACCCGCCCCCTAGGGAACGCAGCTATTGACTTCCATGCCTAAGCTCATTCATTGCTCCATCTCTCCATTCATTAAATATACTTGTATTCAATAATTAATTTTGTGGACCCCTCATTTTCTTTACTACCGTTTTAATACATTTTTCTTTTGAATATTTATTTGTTTTTTAAGCACCTAATTCTTTAACTTCAACTTCCTCATGTTTTGGAGTATTTAATTTCTTTTCCTACTTTTTCTTCAAAGATTTCATCTCGTAACATTGTCAAATTTTTTTTCTTATTTTGTCATAACTAAAAACCCTCCTTTTCAAGTCTCCCAATTCTTTTTCCGTCTAAGAAAAACTCTCATTGGATATTATTTTTTATTCTTTCATGTGTAGTACTTTATACCATGATCATCTACTATGTTTTCAAATTATTGAAGTAATCTACATCCAAGTAGACCTTTTCTAAAAATTTTAGTGAACAACACAATAACATAGTTTGATTTAGTGGCTAAGTAAGTTAGCTTATTTTTGTGAAAATTTTACTTCCTAATATTCTCGTTAATTTTTTATATTTCCTTTAGTTGTTCACCCTTCTACATGTTTATCTTTATTGCAAGTTTTGCCACTTTAACTAGATTTAATAATTGAGCAAAAAAAACTAGCTTTAATACAATTATTTTTACCATCATGTGAATTATATCAATATATGAACTAATTATATCAACTCCTACACCAAATAAAAAATAGATTCAATGACGGAAGTAAAAAAAATAGTATAATTTAACATTGTTTGATGAGGGGCAAGACATAGATAGAGATAGAAGTCAAACTAAAATTATTTAAAAATAACTCTTATAAAATTATGATGATAAGTATAATTGATTCAAACTATAAAAATTAAATAATTTCAAAAGTTCTATAAATAAGAGATAAATCTTACAAATATATTGAATTAAAGGTTTTTCTATATGAATTTTACATTGAGTTTATATTCAAAATTTTCTCATATTTTTAAATTCACCTATTATTATATAATTAGAACATAATAAGTGTAAAAAATATCTCATATTTATTATCATGAATTTTATGTCCTATGTGCATAAATTGAAAGATAAAATATGATTATTAGCTAAATTTGAGATATAAAATATTATTATTAGCTGAAATTAAAAGATTAATGACATAATTTAATTATTCTAATTAATAAAATTATTATTTAAAAAATTGGAAAAACTTATATTCCTACACCTTAAATTCAAAAGTTCTCTTTTATCATTAGTATAAAACATACTCATTTTTTTGTTACACAGAAAACCTCCAACTTATAACTTTAATTGCTAATATTTTTTATTAATAATATATAAATTCTTATTAGTACTTTAGTAATTTACAACAAGATCAATTCTCAAGGTGGGTGATGGTAATAGTTAAATACTTTTCATCCTAACATGCCTAATCTATTACTTATTCATTGCTCTACAACTAAGAGTAACTATAAAACACTTCATATCCTCCCTTTTATTTAACAATTATGCCTCAATCTTCTCCATTCATTAAATATACGTGTATTCAATCTTCCACCTTTTAATCAATTTTGTGAACCCCTCATTTTCTTTACTAGGGTTTGATATATTTTTCTTTTAAACATTTAGTTGTTTTTTAAGCACCTAATTCTTTATCTTCAACTTCCTCTAGGGCATTCAATTTCTTTTGCTACTTTTTGTTCAAAATTTTCATCTTGCAACTTTGTCACATTTATTTTTTCTTTCGTTATCACCAAAAACCTTCCTTCTCAAGTCTTCCAATTCTCTTTCCATCTAAGAAAAACTCCTATTGGATATCATTTTTTTTTCTTCCAGTTGTGTACCACATATATCATCAATATGTTTTCAAATCATTGAAGTAATCTACATCCAAGTAGACATTTTCTAAAAATTCTAGTGAACAACGTAATAACATAATTTGCTTTAGTATCTTAGTAAGTTAGCTTATTTTTGTGAAAATTTTAGTAAACGAACATTCTCGTTACTTTTTTATATTTTCTTTGGTTGTTCAATCATTTTCAATGTTTATCTTTGTTGAAAGTTTTGCCATTTTAACTTGCTTTAATACAATTATTTTCACCATCTTATGAATTATATCAATATATTGAAGACCTAGTACCAAATAAAAAAGTGTATGTAATATTGTTTGATGAGTGACAAGGGGTAGATGAAGATAGAGATAGAGGTTACACTAAATTTCTTTAAGATTAACTCTTATAAAATTAGAATGATAAATATAATTGATTGAACGATAAAAATTCAATAACTTCAAATGTTTTATTAATAGAGAAATAAATCTTACAAATATATTGAATTAAAGGTATGAGATGTGCATTTTACATAGCATATAATCACTAATAATATTTCAAGAAAATAAATAATAGATTATGATGATAGATTAATCTATTGCTACTCTACTCTAAATAAAATATATATGTGATATTTGTTATATATTTTAACAAATATTCTAATTTTTTTTTTTGTATATTTTCTTATTTATATAACATACTCTTCAATAATAATTTAAAATTAATTTCTTATATTGGACTTTCACTTCAGTATTTTTTTGTATCTATCCAATCAGCCTATGTAATATTTTTTTGAATATTTTGACATCTAACCTTATGATTGATTGAATATTTATAAGTTCAAAATTTTTTTCAACTTATTTCATAACAGAACATTCTTTTAAATTATAGTTATTGTAAATTTGTATATGGTCAATTAAATTTACTCCACAACATAAAAATTATGTTTATCCAAACTATTAAGTTCATGATCATGGAATGGTAAATTTTACACATACATTACTTAAAAATAGTAATTAGATCATTCTCTTGAAATTGTTAAATGCTTGTAAGCTTATTCTTGAAGACATATACTTAATAAACTTTAGTAACTATATACTTTATGCCATTAATATGCAACTTAATATTTTCTCTTCTAATAACTAATATTTTTAGTTCTCTCCAAGTTTCACTTATTATTTAAAAGTTTTATCATACTAAAACATCAATATTTGCTTTCACATATGTGGTTATTGTAAATTGAGTAAATGAATAATAACTTTTCTGTTGTTGGATGATTAAACTCTTCAAGAGATGTCAATAATATTTCTTTTTCTTTCTCCTCAAACTTTGCAAAATTTTCTCTTTTTCTCGTGAAGCACATTTATATTAAAAGGGTACAAACTTATATGACATTTATATTATATGAATAATTTGTCTACGATGCTCATCCAAAAACTTTAGATGTTGTCTTTCTTATAACTCTACAATTTGCTATAATTCCTTCCTTCCCTATATGCAAACATATAGGCTTCCCTTTCCCCAAGTCTCCTCTCATTTTGATTTATATGCAAGACATGTTCTTTTCTCTTTAATCTTGCACCACGGAACTATATAATTGTGTTGTTAGACTTCTTAACAATCCAATATTGTTCAATACTTTCAAGATTTCAACTGGCTTACTCACTATAGTTAATGTCCTTACAACATATATATCAACATTTTTCTCCGTCTTTTATGGAGAAAACTTCAAGCTCCTTTTGAAGTGACATAATTCACTTTGTAGAAATTTCACATTTTTGTTTCATCAAATTTCAAATAAATTTAGAGATGTCTACTCAAAAATAATTTCATTAATAGTTATATCTATAATTGTTTCAACATAGATATATGTATTTTATTTTCTATCAAATATCACAACTTTCTCACCCTTCCATTTTTTTTATGACTACTATCCAATTACCATTATCAAACATCATAATTATTCAAAGTGATTTTCTTCAGTTAAATATCTTATTCTTTCATTGGCCCCTATCACATTCCCTTCCAACATATAAGATGATTTATTTTCTTCTTCTATCCTCCACTTACTTTTTTCTAAGAAATTGAGTTTTCTTTATTTTGTGCCTCTAATACCACTTCTTATAACTTAAACTCAAGCACAATTTAAAAATTAAAGAAAGAATATCATCTATCATTCAAAGTAAAATCAACTTTAAATGATAGATTCAATATACTATATTTAAATTCACATAAAATTTAAAGTTTTAGGTAATAATATCAACTCTCATTTAAGGTAAAATAGACTTCTATATATAAGTAATCACCTACCATTAAATAAAAAATAATATATATATATATATATATATTTATCATTCTACTACAGCCTAAACAGGTTAACTACCTTAACAAAAAAAATCATCACCAAATGTCCTTCCAAACTCCCACCATAATACAACATCAAAACCTATGAGAGTGCTTGATGAATTTCTATACATCTTCTTGCATCATTAAAATAATTAAAAAAAGAAGAAAAAAAACACAGCCATAAGAAAAATGACAAGGAATGTGGCTGCCTCAAATTCCTTGGAAAAGTCAACACGAAAGAAATTGGTGAACGCTAATAAATATATTTTTTCTTTAAATACAAGGTTTGAATATTATAAATAGATATTGAAATTATTTTACATTTAAATAAATGGAAACACCTCGAATTTCAATTAATCGTGATCAAATAAATATTTACATAAATTTAATAATTTTTGGCTATTATATAATTTAGATTAAAAATTGTGTATCACATTCAATTTGCCATTATTACCTATTATTTGGTGACGCCTTAAATAAAGTCAATACGAATTATACAGATAATATTTACTACAAAAAAAATTAAATGAGAATTGAACCTTCTGAATCAAACCTTGTTTAAAATTAGTTATGAATCTAATTGAACGGTATACATGAATAAATAAATATGCAATTACTTCACAATTTACCAAATAATTTAAGGGATTGAATACCCTATGAATCTATCTCTTCCCATTCTCTCCAAATGTCTTTTAATAACAGATATGGATTGTTTATCTCGATTCAAAGATCTGGAACTTGAATGAAATATGCCCAGAAAAAATGAAAAAGAAAATTAGAAGAAACCCAAAATTAAATAATCTGAGTTTATCTAGAATCTCTGACTTGACTTTTATTTCTGGCAGCAGTCAAAATGGGAAGCCGACGGGAAGAGAGCTCCAGTGTATGGATGAAACCTGGCGACCAAGAATGATCAAACCTTAAACTAATTCTGACGCTGGCATTAGTCCCACGCGAGCGTGGTCGTCTACTCGTCTTCATCCTTCGCCTTCAACCTAACAAAAAGAGAGTCCAACCTTTGAAGTCTAGTTTGGCGGGAACTGGTCTGCCATGCAAGTATGCATCAAATGGACGTAAAAAGATGGAAATCGTAATAGTTTTATTTATGATCAATTAAAATACATATTAGGCACTTTTAAACTTAAAGATGTAATTAAACGAAGAATTTATTATATTAAATAATATTAAAATATATAAACAAAATTCGAATAGAATAATATGTAATTATAATATCAAATAGCCTTATTATAATATATGATATTATTATTAAATATAATATTTACTAATATATGATTATTATCTCCAAAGGATTATGGCAAGTTTCCTTGGGTGTCATCTTCCCTTTCAATTTTCTTTCTTATCCAAAGACAAGTCCAACTTCCTCTCATTCAGATCCTGCACAGTGTTCTCTTATATATTGAACCTCTAAAAGGAAAATCAAATAAAATCCCTCTTCTAATTTCTTCAACTTCCTTCTCTCAACTGTGACAATTTCTTTATTCTTTTTTCCAAAAAAATCTTTGCTGGGTAACCAAAATCTTGCAGCTTTCGTCAAGTTTAAAGAGAGTTGAGTTCTGGTTCTACTCAATTTCTGGGAATTTCTAGAAATTCGCAACGGGGGATCGATAAAATTCTACTTTTTGTCAAGCCAGTTGATACTGGAGGCAATTGATAGCTGGGTCTCGCTCGATTTCTTGATCTGTGCAAGTTTTGATCTTTTATTGCTTGATTGAGAGAGAACACATTAGATTCTTCAATGGGAGACTCAGGCTATGGGGGATTAGAGGATAATGCAGCAGTTGCTCTAATGGGGAAGATAATGGTCATTGCAATAATAGCTTTCTTTATAGTTGTCGTATTCGTCCTTTTCCTCCATCTGTACGCCAGGTGGTTCTGGTGGCACGTGGAGGAGCCGTCCGAGACAACCCACCAACGACAGAGGCGGCGCCGCCGTTTCGTCTTCACCCCGGGTCAGGAGCCTACCATAGTGGTGACCCGCCGGGGGCTCGAGCCCTCCGTCCTGCGATCCCTGCCTGTGGTCATCTTCCGGCCGGAAGAGTTCAAAGAAGGTTTGGAGTGCGCCGTTTGCCTGAGCGAGCTCGTGGAGGGGGAGAAGGTTCGCGTGCTGCCCAAGTGCAGCCATGGCTTTCACCTCCATTGTATCGACACGTGGTTCCACTCCAACACAACCTGCCCACTCTGCCGGAACCGGGTCGCAGAACCCGAGGTAGGTCCCCGCACCGGCGACACCGACGGCACGGCCGAGATCCCCAGTAGCATGGACGAGAGTTTGAGATTCCAGACGATGAACTACCCAACTAATGTCCTGTTTTGGGGCAACGAGACTGAGGTGAACTGGAGGAGCGCCTGTTTGGGGGAGGCGATTCCTTCTTCTTCTGGTTCAACTCCAGAAGGGATTCTGGTGATTGATATTCTGGCGGCCGGAGCCGAACGTCCGGCCTCCAGCTTGTTATCTCCGTCTGCTGGCGGGTGTGGACAGGAAGAGGTGAGGTCGCCTGTTATGACAAGGCTAAGGTCATTGAAGCGGCTTCTGAGCCGGGATCAGAAGATCGTCGGGTCGACCTCCTCGGGAGATGTCGAAGAAGGAGGTCAAAGCCTTTCTTGTTGACCTGACCGAACATGATCATGGACATATCCATGACTGATTCATCGACGGATGGACTGACTGAATGGTACAAAGGTGGGAACATTTTTTGCTCAAGCACAGAGGTGGGAACTTGATCGGGATCTATGATGATCGAGAACACAACCACTTGGATTTGGTCTTCAGCAGCTTGAAGGGGTGGATGCTTGTAGGATTAATATGAAATTTGGCTTCTCTGTTTAGGAAGATGGGGAGTATATCCATCCATCCCATCATCATCTTCTAGGCAGATGGTGTAGTAGTCGTGTACAGCAACAGCGTAGATTCATTCTTGATTCATCATTATCTCAAACTGTTTTTTTGTCATCATCATAATGGATGTTGGGCCTAAGAACAGAACAGTATCAAGTTCATTAATATTAGGGCTTTTCTACCGGATAATAGAAGATGGTTAGAAACTAGATGGATACTTAATTTGATACATTCAAGATTATTGGAAGCAGATAGAAACTTGATGACAAGTTACATGTTGATCAACCTCGCTACAACATGCCATAGCCGTTGGAGAAACACCCTCCTTGATTAAACAGTCGATGGATACTTCAAATGGCTTCTAAATTTCAATCTTTTAGAGGCCCAGAGAGAATGGGAACCCAGTTGAACCGAGCCAGTTGCTTCCAGCGATGAACCTCCCTGCAGTGAACCCTTGAGCCTCCGTGGCAGAAGTTATGACCTTAAACCCTTTCCATTTGACCCTGTTAGATGTGCCGGCTCCGGCCCCAGAGTTGAGATACTCGCCGTAGTACAATGTGTTAAGGGCGAAGTTCCCGTTCCACTCGTACCATCCGGCTGGATGGATCACGTCGCTGATTGACGACTGCATGATCACCGTCCTCGAGTACTCTTTCCAGGGCCTGCCTAGGTAGGTTGGGAAGCTGCTCTTGACCGCCTGGAGGTCAGAGGTTGCCCCGATCCGGCACTTCTGGATCACGATCCCCGTCACCTGGTTCGGGTCCATTCGGCCCTGGGCCGTGACCATGTTCTTCTGGCCGGACCCAGGGCGGCGGGCGTGGATGTCACAATCCTGGAAAACCACAGCCGAGTTGCCGAAGATGAAGTCGACCGTTCCAGCGATCAGGCACTTGACGAAGAACTGGCGGTTGGAGTGGACATAGAGGGTGTCCTGGTACGCGAGGAAGTCGCACTGGTAGAAGGCCGCCAGGTCAGCCCCGACACGGAGGGCTACTGCCTGGTGCATAGCCGCACCGGCCGTGTTCTGGAAGGTTATGTCCCTAGCAAGGAACCGCTCACCCACCACAGCTGTATGTATGTAAATAAATAAACAATGATAGATACTAATGTGATAAATACACCAACCCATTTCAAATAATCACATGTCTAAACAAAGGATAAAATATTCTGATCAAGTTTACTCTTGCAACAAGTAAACAGCCAGAAAAAGGGAAACAGCCTGGAAAGACAAAGTCCAATTTTCTTTTCCCATTGACAAGATTTTGAAATATCTGTCAGAAATATCTGTCATTTTCTCTTTGGCCAGTACTGAAGATATATATAGCTTTGTCAGTCTCTCTTTCTTCCATGTTTTCCCAAAAAAATCCGGATATAATAGAGAGACCGACAAAACAAAAACAAAATATGAGAGACAGTTTGAAAATCAAAAGACAAGGCAATGGATGCTGTTTTGATGCAGCAGAGCCCACACTCAATATGGACTTCATACAGAAAACTTAGGCACATGGATATCCAGAAAACTATTTCTAAGAGATAGAGATTCCAGTTGATAAATGTACAGAGTTCTATAAAGTAAAAGGGGTGGGTGAGGGTGATGCACTAAATATCTTTGAAAATTCAAAAGAAAGGGACAATAAATGGTTATGATTGAGCAAATTGCATGTGGTCATAAATGTCTACGTTGGCCCACCGCCATTCTGCATAAATGTAGCTGCATATGCCCATGCTTTTTTTTGGCTGTATTCCGATCTTTTTTAGAGGCGTCATGTGATATTCTACTCAAGATATTACTTCAATTAATTCACCACAAATCCACTTTTATTAGAAGAAGAGCAGTAATCTTTTTTCATTATTAGAAAGCGGTTGTGGGCTCACCGACAGTGGCAGAGTTGAAGGTGGTGCTGCCGCCAACGACGCTACGGCTGCCGGTGATGATGGTGTTGGTCCTCCCGTCCCCGATGAACATGATGTTCTTCTTTTTCTTCGACACGTCCACATTCTCCCTGTACACCCCGGCCTTTATCTTAATCACGTACCTCTTGCTGCTCTGTTCGGGAGCAGCTGCCACCGCCGCCGACACGGTCTTGTAGTTCCCGCTCCCATCAGCCGCCACCACCACGTCGGGAGTCACGGTGGAGGACTGCAGAAGCCGTCTGTCCCCAGCCGACAGCCACTCTGGCCATCCGGCCTCGGACGCCGGGCGCTCTTCCTCCTCCTCCGTGAGCTTGCGGCTGCTCATCGCCCGCCGCTCTATCTCCATGTCCGTATCCGTTAGGTTCTTGATCATAGCCAGTGCGTTGCTGCACATCTTCTCCACGTGGACCTGTCCAATTTGGAAAACACGAATCTAAATTAAAGATGTTCGGTATTATGTCATCATGATGTGTCAGACATTTAATCCATTTGCAGCGGACCGTAATTCCCTTTTATGTTCTATACTTCACCATATATTTTCTACCATATTCAAACAAAAAAAATCTATATACCTGTCCAGCAAGCAGAGCCTTGCGGACTTTCTTATCGGCACTGTCGTGAGAGAAGCCGTCGAGGCAGGTCTCCTGGTTGGTGATGGCGGAGCTCAGTAGGGTTTTGAGGTCGTCTGCGTGCTGCTGCAGTGACTTCTTCTTGGGGTACAGGTGGAGGTCCTCTACGGCCTCGTGGAGCTCGTCGAGCGTCTCATCGATGGTTTCCAAGCAGTCGTGGAGGGCCGTCTTCTCCCTCTTCGTGAAGGAGCCGCCCTGGTCGGCGATCAGCTTCTTCACGGCGAAGAAGTTGTGCTGCACGGCTGCGATGGTCAGGTTCAGGGACGCCTCGATCACGTCCTTGTTGGAGGAAATCCGGCCGGCCGCCTCCGTGGAGAAGGCCACCGCCGAGAAGCAGAGATCGGGATAGAAAGTAGAGCTACAGGCGCTCTGGATGGTGGCGTGGGACTGCAGTAGTCTACGGACGGTGATGGGGTTCTCGTGGGAGCTGCGGACAGAGGCGGCAATGCCTATGACGGCGACTGCAATGAAGAGGGTGCTGAAGAGGGCCACAAGGAGGAGTTTCCTCTTCCTCTTAGTAGCGCAGTCCGCAGAATCTCCGGCGTAGAGCCGTTTAATGCGATCCATTTTGGGGCTTTAACTGGAGTAAGAAAAGGTTGAGCAGAAGATAGACGTTTGATGGAAGAGAGTGCAGAGAGTGAGAGAGTAGCGTGAGGTCTATAATATAGAGTATCTAGTTGGGTCTTTTGGTCATCAATGTTTTAATGTTTTTATCATAAAATCTTTTTACTTCAAATTTGTCCAATGTTCATCATTGGATACAAAAGTTGACCGTGATTGAGGATGACAAAGTTGGATAATATTGATGCATGCATAAGGTAGTGTAGTAGAAAAAGAAACATTAATGTAACTGGTTTATCAAATATCATGCCAGTGCTAATTATGATCAAGTAAATAGCATTGATGGTGTTTTGGCTTGGTGGGTATAATGACATGACATGGACCATAATTTAAATAAATTATAAAAAAATAAGAAATTAAAGAGTAAAAAAATTATAATATATTATTGGCTACAATAAAAATGTTATTTTAATGTTAGTTGTACGGATGTAAAATTGAGGATAGACGGTAGGTAACATATGGGTAGAAATAAATTGTGTATTATTACTCAACTTTCAAAATTTGCACGTGAATGGTCCCGTATTATCCTCTCTTCCTTTTTTTTAATTTAATTTTATTAATTTCTTTTTTGTTACACAGTAACAATTATGTCTGTTTCCATACTAATTTCTATTAAAAAGTCGAATTAGTGAAAAACTTACCCAAATTAGAAAGCTTTTGGGGGTAATGGTAACAAATTTGGTCATTTTCTTTTATTCATAATTAATTTTTGTGCTATGATATGACCACCCTTATTTGTAATACTAGGGAGAAAATATTATTTATAAGTAATAAAAATAATATTGAATACACTCATAACAAATTAATAGATAACAGATAAAATATAGAAAATTAAATATATGTTGAATATATAATAATTATGTCATATTAAATATATGTTGAATATATAATAATTATGTCATGTTATTAGAGTTTTTTTTTGAGAAAATTATAAAAGTCAAATCCCACACCAATATTTTCTTAGATTAATTTGTCCATTTCTGTGCTATACACTATTTTAATATTTTTTTTATCGATTTGCTATATTTTGCACCCGATTCTAGTGTAATATCTTATTTACTCTATTTGTAATATTATAAATCATTTTAAATCAAAATTATATGTAATGAATTTATACTATTTTATAAAGTTGGTGTTGTTGTTATTAACTATATTTTTAATTTTATTTAAAATTATAATTATAATTCCCTTAATAATTTTATCGTTTTCTCTCGTTCCTACCTGTTTAGTAGTTCTCCTACTACTTACTAAAATTTTTCATTCTTATTTTAACTGCATTATATTAATTTAGTATTTAATATTTAGTTACCATTATAGTTTTCCTCTACTATCCTCTATCCATTATAAAATCTTGGATTTACTATCAATTTTATCTTTTTAAAATTTAATTTTCTTACTCAATAATATTTTATCTCATACAATTAAAAGTTATTATTTTTTTAAATTAATATAATGTTTAGATCTAAATTTTCTGATAATAACTTTTTTCTCACCATTTCTATTATTTGTGTATTTCATTACCAATGTTTCATTTATATAATTGAATCATTTTAATTTTATATACATTCAAGATAATAATATATAAATATAAAATTAAATACAAATACATTAATAATATTGTAATCATCTCATTTTTTTCCTTTTAAACAATTATCTATTAATTTATTATCATTATTTTCAATATTATCTTTAATATTCTCAAGAATTAGTAAAATTATTTATCAAATTTTTCTTGATTAAATTAAAATTTCTTTTATCCAAGTTTATTTTCCCTTTTCTACCGTTTATGCCATTCGCATCAAAGTGAACTGGTTGAAGTTTATTATATTAAATTATAATATATATATATATATATATTTTACTTAATTTAAGATTATTATCTCAATAATAATTTGCTTTGAATATTGCACTATTCCTAAAAGATTACTTCTTTCAATGCAAATTCTTAATTTTACTAGGTTACTTTCATCATTTTTATTAATGAGCGTTCATAATATAATGTTATATTGATAAAAATAGTAATGTTATAATTTTATAAAATATTTAATATAATTATATATAAACTCAAACTTTTAAGTAAAAGTAAGTTCAACTGTTGCAATTATAATAATCAATTTCCCTACCCAGGCAGCGAGTGACTTTCAAATTCAGATGCATTTTACAAGTATAATAATCACACCGACATAGCTGCAGATGTATTATTGACTATAAAGTGGCAAATGGCATCATGCTGTCTTTTTGACAGTTTCTCACAATGTCTGTGTTTTTTTGGATCAATAATGTTGATGTCTTTTTTTTATCCTGAACTTTTTTATAAGAATGAAAGAATTAGTAGTTTCACTTACTGCACCATTTTCTCTCATGGCAGAAACCTCGGCAGGATGTTTGAGGAGCGCGGTGGTGGTGGTGGTTTGAATCATCTTTTGTTTTGTTTGTTGATATAATTTGGAGTATCCATTGCCGGATATGTATGGGCACTGGTTTATAGGTTATTAATAATACTGTCGTCTTTCTACCAAGAAAAAGAGTGATCCTCCGTGCACCTCTAGAGTAGACCCGCCCATGCATCCGGGCGAGTTCCTCATGCTATGATATGAATAAAAGTCAACAAACCATTTTCCATTGAATAGAAAGGAGGAACCAGGGTTCATGGATCAAATCTCGTGAATTCCTATATATGGCTGGCAAAGAATGGCTAGATTTCAAAGATAACAACAATCCCTGTTGGAAAATGGGGCCTCGTGATTGTTTTCCCTACCTACCCATCTAATATGACAACTTCATAATTTTTGACACAAATGTCCTAAAAAAACTCCTCTTCTTCAAGTAATTTTTCAACAGTGGAAGAAGAAGAAAAAAAATGATGATAATAATTAGTAATGGAACCATGTATTTCATGCAAGAAAAAGAAAAAAAATATCCACCATGGGATTGAAAAAGTGCTTGCCCATTTGGAATGATCCACCAAACCCATTTGAGAATACTCTAGGTTCAAGTTTAAAGGTGTAAAATGAGGCAATTTACTAAAATATAATTTTTTTCTCGAATCTATTGGGTTGCTCCAAGTCCCTTGGATCCATGCCTACTTAGTACTCGAACATTAGGCGTTTCACGTTTGAGGTGACGTAGGCCTAGTAGCTTCAACAAAAATGCTTAGTTTGTTGAATAAATATCATATATGCACATAATGGATAAGCACTGGCAGTTAGAAAGTAGTTGAAGTTAGGCATGATAATTTTTATGTAACCATGGTAATAAAACTTAACCTAAGACTCCAAGAAGTAAACACATAATGATGAACGTGGAAATAAGATGAAGGTTTTAGAGCTTTTTTTTTTTTCAAAATAATCCGGGTATGACTCGTTTTCAAATAGTGTAGGTTATGTGTGCTATTTTGTAAATATTATTTCACAATATTATGTAAAAATCGAATTGATTTTTAGATTTTAGTCGAATACGGGTTAAATTTCGAGCAAAAAAAAATACGAAACGCACATTTACTTAAATGCTCCACGTGCCCCAACTCTGCAACACATGTCGTGTGCCCAATATAAATTCTGATTGATTAGTATTATATTTAACTGATTTTTTATAAATAAATTGGTTGTTTCTATATTTATATAATTTTTCTTTTTATGTTTTTTCACTCAATTTATTTTTCAAAATATTATTTATTCAATTTCATACAAATTAAATGTAAAAAATAATTTTCTATAAATTAGACTAAAAAATATAAAAATTTTAATTTATTCATCAAAATTTAACTAATTTAAATAATTCACCCCTAATTTAACTGATTTTTATTCTAATTATAACCCGTAATAAAAATTGGAGTATTTTTTTATCTTTCAACCCCAATTTTAATAAATTTTAAATTTAATTTTTCTATTTATTGAAGTGGGAGTTATTTGAAATTAATTTAAGTATTTATTTATTATCTAAATTTATAGTTCAAACTAATTTTTAATTTAGTTTAAATTTTACCTATTATTTTATAGAGTCACATGTAGTTTAATTAATAATTAATAAATATATTTTCAAGTGAAAAAAATATAGTGATTCCTTGTTTATATAAAATACGGGTAGCATGTAAACTTAAATAAGAAAGTATTGGTATTCATGTGGGTGGGCATTCTTAGGCTCCTCTTCCTTAGCTCATCTTTTTCATGGGCCGCAATTGACCCGGTCCGATTTGGGTCTATATGGAACCATGATATCTACCTTTCCTCGTTTCTCAAAGCCACTCCAGCTTAAAGCACTCTCTATCCTCCTTCCAAGCCGCGTTTGAAGCTGATGGCCTGACTTAGGGCAGAATCCAATTGAATCCCCTTTCATCTACTCCCATTATGCAGGCCATCAAATCATAACTTTATGATAAGAACAAGTAAAAACCATAGTCTGAACAAGGTCCATTGGAACTGTCTCCCTCCCATTATGGACTGTATCAAAAAATATAAAGCTATATTTCTCCTTCCCGTTATGGACTGCATCAGAAAATATAAAGCTATATTTCTCCCTCGGATTGTATCAGAAAATATAAAGCTATATTCCTCCCTCCCACTACAGAATTATCAGAAAATATAAAGGTAGATTCCTCCCTCCTATTATAGAATGTATCAGAAAATATAAAGATAGATTCCTCTATTCGATAACATGACTAGCTCTCGACCACGTTGGCATATGTTCCAGAATCTTTAAAATCCATCAGGAAGCTTCTGCACTAACGCAGATCTTTTGGAAGAGCAGCTCCCTGGCCTTATTCACAGTAGTGAAGAAGAGGCAGGTGTCCACCATGAGATGATCGAGCTACAAGAAGTCGTCCAGGCTCTTCTTCAGATGCTTCAGCACCTCCAGGATGGAGCCAGATCAGCCCATGTACATGACCTCAAGAATTTCAACAGCCAATTTAGAAGAAAGAATACTTAGGAAGGTGAAGCTACTGATTTGACAAGCCCACTGAATAATGACTTCACCAGACCACTGGAACACATGTTCCAGTTCACTTTCCCTTTCCCATTCCCATTGTATTATATTTAATAAATTTATAATGTTTTCCTTATATAAAAATAAAATAATATATAAAAAGTTAATTACAATTCTTAATATATAATAATTAATAAATAATCAATCAAATGAGAGGTTTGAAAACATTAATATTAGAATAAAGTATTGTATTATATTTAATAAATTTATAATGTTTTCCTTATATAAAAATAAAATAATATATAAAAAGTTAATTACAATTCTTAATATATAATAATTAATAAATAATCAATAAAATGAGAGGTTTGAAAACATTAATATTAGAATAAAGTATTGAGAAACGATAAAAAAAATAACCAATTAGTGAATATATCTATAATTTGAACTTAAGTGTCAATAAAGCAAATTACAAGTTATTTAACAGTGACTCTTTCTCGAACAAAGTAATGATATATCTCAATTTGCTCGGTATGAGCATAAAAAATATGATTATCACACAAATAAATGATAGATAGATTATCAAACCATAAAATAAGAAAATATAAACGCGAGAAACCAAGTTTATGAAAAGAATATTGAATCTACATTAGTTCATTTGTAGTTTTCTAAACTTTTATATTTAGTTTTAGTGCTAGATCGGCAATGTTTAGTACTCCATAAAATTAAATTCCTGGCAAGAAAAATTGAGAAATCACTGATAGAACGTCGATCATTAGGATTACCAGCTCAATTAGTATTGGAGAAACAATGGAGTTGAAACTGAGAATTGTTCCAAAAGTAAACACTATGACTTGATGTGCCTATGAGAGTTAGAAATCTTGATGTGCTGTTAGAAAACTGGATTAGGGAAAGAGAAAACGAATATATTGATAGATAGGCCATGGGGATGATAAATTGAAATCTCCATATTTTCTCTAAACCCTAACTCAATTATATACATATCTATTTATTAACTACCTTAAATAGAATATATGATATAATCTTAATTACCAAGATTATATCGTAATTACCTTAAATATCTTATACTATTTCAACATGTGCTTATAAGTGTAGTCTATGAGTGCTTCCATTTTTTAAACAACAAAAATAGAGGAAATAAAGAATGGTGTGTAGTGAAACTAGATATGCTAAGCGTATGACCGAGTTGAGTGGCCCTTCTTATAAAGATTTTTAATTAAATTGGGTTTTTATATTATATTTGTTTCATGGATTATGCAGTGTGTATCTTCAGTAATGTACATTGTGATTTTGAATGGGCAAAAGACAGATCCCATCCAACCCACTAGGGGTATCATACATGGAGATCCTTCCTCTCCATATTTCTTTATTTTAATAGTAGATGTCCTTTCTAGAAATATTACTAAAACTGTTGCTAGGAATGAGTTGACATGTCTTAAGATTGGCACGCATTGTGCAAATATGTCACATTTATTTTTTTACTGACAATTCACTATTTTTCCTTGAGACATCTCAGATAGTGCATCATGTCCAATGCGCTTATTGTGTGAATATTGTATGGCCTCAGGTCAAAAGATCAGTTTAACCAATTTTTTTTTTATATTTCAGTGTAAACACAAGGCTATCAACCCAATCAATAATTAGCAATAGCTTGGGCATAGGCACTGGTGAAGTCAATGATACATACCTTGGCCTTCCTATCTTCTGGGGACGCAATAAATGAGAAACCCTCCATTTCTTGAGGGAAAAAATAACACGAAAACTCCAATGCTGGAAATCAACATACTTGTTGTCACGCCCCAACCCAGTTTGGTTGGATTCTCATGATCAACCCGCCGCTTCCTTAGTTTAAGAGGGGTTTCCCCCTTTCTTTAATTAAGAGGAGCCAATTGTAATTTAACATTGTTACCTGGAATAACATAAATCATTAACAATGCAAGGTTAAAAATAACTTTTAAGCATACCTAATAAAAGGTAGGTCCTAGTGTTTTCCTTAATCATTTCCCCTACTCTTGAAAAGGGATATAAAAAAGGGGTGAGTTTCTACAACTCAGTGAATGGGTGTTGGGAATGAGTTTTCTTAAAAATAGTTTTTAATTGGAGTGTATCATACTTTTTATTTCCTTTAAGATCATTTCTTCCTCAAATTTCAGTTTTCAAAATTTCTTTCCTCATTATCCATAATAGGTGTGTTTAACAATCAACACACGCCTTTCATCATAAAGGGATCACACATTCGCAGGGCAGCTCGTCCACTGCACCCACTTGTGGCATCGGAGCGACTTTACCGACCACTTAGATAGAAGCCCGTTCACTTCTACCCTGGGTATGAGTGGATGTTCACGACATCCAACCCTCAAACCCAAAATCAACTCCGTGTTTGTATGAGGACAGAGACATCATCTTGACCCCACCCCAACCTCATGCGCATGAAGCTACGTCGAGCTTCACTGATTGCTAGCACAACAAACTGCCCTTATCTCCACCATGTCATCTAATAGCCCCTATGATGCATCACTACCCCTCTTGGGTGTCTTGATGGTCCCGAACCTCATGTGCATGCACAAACAAAAGTTTTCCACAAATCCATTTATCTTTGGTGCCATTGGTTCAACAACCCCGACCCTTAACTTGACTTGCAACTATTTGTCTAGACCAGTCCATTGATGTGGTCTTGTCACACTGCCGCTGGTCCATCGAGTATGTTAGTTCTGTCTTGGTACCATGGTGAAATCACATAATTCATTAATTAAGAATTTTCATAGCTTAAACATCATTTTTGTTTACGACTCCTCCTCGTGCCAACTGGTCTTGGGCCCATTGTATGTGATTTTCCAAAACTGGGCATTTAGCACCACAAGTTCTAAAATTGAGGCCTCTGGCCTATCTGAGCTATTTTAGCTCTTGTAAAGAAGGTCTACCAAAAATTTTAAGTATTGGAACACAGTTAGGGGAGAACACTTCTTACAAAATAATCTTTCCATTCATCACACCAACTAGGTGTGATGACATCTTCACTTACAAAGCGGGTTTTCTCCTTCCTTTCAGGAAGTCTATCATACCAACCAGGTATGATCTCTCTACTTACAATCGGTTAGTATTTTTTCCGATTAGTTCTCACATCACTCCAAATAGGTGTGATGTTAAAATCCCACATAGAAGTGGTTTTTCGTTTACGAAGTGCTTATCATCCCAACTGAGTATGATGTGAATAAACCCACTCACCCAATAATTGTAGTGTCCTTCTTAGTCAATTTTTGTATCCACGCTAGCTTATCCTTACTAACGTCCCTGGTCCTTCGTGTTCCTACACGATGTGGATATTCTTATCTATTAATATTTGGCATAACAACCTTTGTTTCTCATGAATGAACGTCTAAACTCGAAGTTTTTAGTTAATTGCATTTAGGTCCCTAAAGTTATTTTTCCTTGACTTTAGGTCTCTAGTGAACCGGACCTGAACCAAATTGAATCGGATAGAACCGTAAAGAACCGGTTCAAAGATTAATTTTTCTAGGTGAATTAAAAACAACAAAATGGAAAATACAAGCCTCCACTAGATAGAGAATAAATTTAGAAAATTTTAATTTCACGAAAACCGGTCTAATCTGGCATGAACCATCCGATTTTCGAATTCGGGTCACCAAATCTGATCGAACTAGACTCATCAACGGTCCAGCTGGTCAACAAATTGCTGTCAGGTTAGTGCCCAGTTAGTAGGCATGAACAATCCACGAGAGACGCATGGTGAAGCACACCCCGTCAATGCTGAGTCAGCGTTGACCAATCAAAGTGTGACACGTGTCCTTGGTCAATGGTTAAAGGAGGAAATCCACCTCACCAATGACCGTCCAATAGGAGAGAGACACATGTCCTTGGACATTGGTCAATGTCAGATAATCCTAGACAATTGGACTGACCAATGGGAAGCAGACACATGGTAGAGGTGCCATGGCATGCCTCGACCCAATTTGGTTGGATCCTTGTGATCAACCTGCGGCTCCCTTGGTTCAAAAGGGGTTTTCCCCTTTCTTTAATCAAGAGAAGTGAGATGTAATTGTAATCTTATTCCCTAGAATAACATAAATCAATAAAATGCAAGCTTAAAAATAAATTTTAAGCATACCTGACAAAAGATAAGTGTTGGTGTTTTCCTTAGTCATTTTACCAACTCCTGAAAAGGGATAGAAAAGAGGGGTGAGTTTCTACAACTCATGTGTTAGAAATGAGTTTTCATAAAAATAGTTTTTAATTGGAGTATGCTAGACTTCTTATTTTCTTTAAGATCATTTCTTCCTCAAATTTAGGTTTTCAAACATTTTTCCTCATTATCCACCATAGGTGTGTTTAAGAGACAACACACGCCCTTCATCATGAAGGGAATCACACATTCATAGGGCAGCCCATCCATTGCACCCACTTGTGAAGTTGGAGCGACTTTACCGGCCACCTAGATAGAAGCCTATCCACTTATACTCTCAGAATGAGTGGATGTTCGCAAGATTCGACCCTTAAACCCGAAATCAACTCCGTGTCCGTATGAGGATAGAGACCTCATCCCGACCCACTTCGGTCTCATGCGCATGAAACTACGACGAGCTTTCCTGACTACTGGCACGATAAACTGCCTTATCTCCACCATGCCGTCCGTATCCCCTAGGACACATCACTAACACTCTTGGGTATCTTGATGGTCCAGAACATCAAGTGCATGCATAAACAAAAGTTTTCCACAAAGCCATTTATCTTTGGTGCCATTGGTCCAACGATGCCGACCATCAACTCAACCTGCAGCTATTTGTCTAGATTGTTCCGTTGACCTGGTCATGTCGCACTGCCACTAGTCCATCGAGTATGTTGGTTCTATCTTGGTACCATGGAGAAATCACATAATTCATTCATTAAGAATTTTCATGGATTAAACATCATGTTTGTTTACAAGATTCTGCTCGTGCCAATTGGCCTTGGGCCCATTGTACGTGATTTTCCAAAACCAGAAATTTTAGCCCCAAAGTTGCAAAACCGAGGCCTCTGGCCTATTTGAGCTGTTCTGTCTGTCATGAAAAAGGTTTTCCAAAATGTTTAAGCATTGGCACACAGTCAGGGGAGAACGCTTCTAAAAAAATAATTTTCCATTCATCACACCAACTGGATGTGATGACATCTTCGCTTACAACCGGTAAGCGGGTTTTTAACTTCCTTCTTGGAAGTCCATCATACCAACCGGGTATGATCTTCTTACAATCGAAAAATAGTTTTCCGTGTAGTTCTCACATCATCCCAACCAAGTGTGATGTTAAAATTCCATATAAAAGTTGATTTTCATTTCTAAAGTACTCATCATCCCAATCGGGTATGATGTGAATAATCCCACTCACTCGATATTCTTAGTGTATTCCTTCTTAGTTAGCTTTTTGCTTGCACACGAGCTTATCCTTGCTAGCGTTTTGGTCCTTCGTGTTTCTACACGATTTGGACAACTTTATCTATTTATTTGGCATGACAACCTTCATTCCTCACGTAAAAATGACAAAGCCCAAAATTTTTAGTTAATTGCATTTAGTTCCCTAAACTTCCTTTTCCTTGACTTTAGATCCCTAATGGAAACTTTTCCCCAAATTGAGTCCCGAAACCTCCAAAAATTCACTTTGGGTCCTTAATTTATTCAATATCATTTAAGGGGTTCAAGTTTTCCAAATTTCCAATTTGGTCCCCAACTTTTCAAAAATTACCATTTTTCCCCTACTTTACAAAAATGCAATTTGACCATAGTTATTTTAAAAAATCAACCAATTGGTCCCCCAACATCCTTTTTCATGGCCAATTGGCCATCAATTTTGGGAAATTGCAATTTGGTCCCTCAATTTTATGAAATCCATAATTTCCCCCATAATTTTCCCTCAATTTCCAACTTTCAAATGGCCTAATTTGATTTTATCAAGTTGACCATTCAATTAAGGTTAATGGTTAAAATTGAAAGTATAATTGAGTTTCTACACATTCATACAATTCAATTGAGCTTTGAATTGCATGAATTGATGCCGAAACAAGCTCAAACAGAGCGTCACCGAAAAATTATGCGTAGAGAGAGAAAGCTTCGAAAACTTCGAAAGCTTACAGTCGGAGGTGCGGTGGTCTGAGCTTTTGTTCGGGGCAGATAGCTCTCATCTTGATGTTACTCATAGGATCAAGAATTATAATAATTCATGTCGAATTGAGTGAGAATTTGGTCAGTGAAGTTTCACCATTTCTCTCTCTAACACTGATTGAAAATTACAGAGTGTAGCCAAATTGGCTTACCTTTCCACTCTAATTTATTCATATGAGGGCTGTAGGAGTGTTGGGAGAGCTTGGTTTGGGGTTAAGGAGGGCTCGATTTGGCCGTTTTTAACTCGGCTGAAATAGGGCAGCTTCAGTCTGTCGGAACTACTTCACTATTTTATTACGCCGGTGCTTCTTCGGTGGTCCTCAGATCGAATGGAGACTACCGTCGAGAAGTTGACTTCTCCCTGAATCTAAGGGACCCAATCTCACCTTCATTGGCTCAGAAAAACCCCTATGTCGGAGCTCTAGTTCGAGCTTAGTTAGAAAACTGAGTAGTTGAGAGAGAGTGGAGTTGTTAGGTGTGAGGATGATGAATGGAGAGGAGCTCTTTTGATAGGGAGCTCGCAGACTCTTTGGCCATCTGTTTGGCACCTTAATTGCACTTATTGATGGCTTGAAATGTTCTGAATGAAAATGTTTCCCTTTCACCAGCAATGTTCATCTTTTTGGCGAGTGAACATTGCTGTTGTTTGAAGGAAGAAGATGACACTGTTTCGAACCGGACCATACCGATCCGAACCAGGTTTAATGCTTAAACCGACCCGTTTAGGCCCGTTTGGACAGAGTTTTTCAATATTAAAATTTTTTAAATTATTCTAAATTAATCTAAATTCATTCTTTATCCAATGGTGGCTTCAATTCTAAATTTGAATATTTTAAGCCAACTAGAAAAATAAATTTAGCATCACGTTCAATGATGGTTCAAATCGGCCCAAACTGGTTCAATCCGGTTCACTTGAACTAGTCTGGTTTTCTCTCCCAAATTGTTGTAAAGTCCCTTTCCATGGTTTTTACGACTCTTTGGGTCACTCGGGATGTGTAAATTTTCCAATTTGCCCTTTCTGTAACGGTTGGGGTTTGTGAACCAGTTCGATTTTCTCACTTGGGTTAATAGGTTCTGTCCTGATTTTCCTTAACTTCAAGGGACGTGGTTTACAACTCTCCACTCCTTTTAGGACTTTTTCCCCCAAAACTTATTCCACATCCTTTGCACATAAAATAATTCCCCTTGATGTCAATTTAAATTTTGTTGACATACAAACATCTCAATTATTTTCACTTGGCTCCTTTATAAAATGCACTTTAAGAAATTTCTTTTCCCTTGAGTTTTTGTACTCAAGATTTGGAGTTCCATGATGCCCAATCATTCCTATGTGTAGTCACTTCTTTTATCGTTAAAACCCTTAGCTCGGAGTCCTCTCGAGCGCTACCTACTCACTTTCATAGGTTTTGATGTTAACTTCTTTTATCAAGTTTTGACCCTTCTTATGTCCTTTCTCATTTTCACTAGCGTCCTTTTCTCAATGACTTCCCTTTCTCTTAATCCACTCTAACTCTCTCGTGATCACTTCACGATCTTTTATTCTAGGTTAATCTCCTTCGGTCTAAGTGTCGATTACTTATTTGGGAAAGCTCCCTTATTATAGTTTTGTTTTCCACTATGTCCCTCACAATAGAGACTTTCACCTTAAGAACTACATACTCAACCTTCTTATCATTCCTTAAAGGTTTCTTTCCTTCCTTTCTTCATACTCGTTTCTATATTAGGGTATTTGCCCGTTTGAATCCTTCTTTAATTGAAATTTTAGTTTCATCCTTTATTCTTTACTTGAGACATTTCCGATTCTAGGTCTTATTTCGTGAAGTCCACACTACGTCTAGTCGTACTCTCTTTAGGTTCCATCAATTGAACATTGACCACCACCAGTCCTGATGTTAGTGATCATTTACTTTAATCACTTTTTAACTGGAGGGTTTACCTTTCCATGAGTTCTTAGGTATGCTTTCCTCTATTTCTTCCTTTATGGGTAGTCCACTCCCTTCTTACTCGTACGACATCCTTTGATGTGTTTTCCTACTTACACATTACTTGGACTTAACTTACTCCTTGGGTACTTTTGAATCCCATTCCTTTGTACTTGATCTTCCCATCTCAACTAGAATATCTTGGATGAGTTTATCTTGTCTCCACTTCTGATGGTCTCACCACCTCTTAATTAGAACACTTATGTCCTTCCAAGGTTTCCTTCCTTGGTAGTTTATACTCTTTTCTCTCAGGGTTTTCTTCCCGTTTTGCCATTTAGAGCGTCTAGCCTTAAATGTATTCTCTAATGCCATCCTCTCCTTCTTACATTACTCTTGAGAACTTACATGTACTTCTTTTATACCTCATCTTCATTTTCCTTTCTTTCCCGTATCCATCTATTTCTTTTAGATGGGTTCACATCTTCCTTATTTCAAGATCTCATGATCATCATGCGAGAGGCTTACTTAACCTCCTCATGGCTTGAGTTTGGTCGTTGATCTTTTTAAGGATTTTCTTCATCCTTATTTACCAAATGTTTGACCATTCCATCTCCCCCTTCTTTACTAGAGTTTAAATTTATGATCTTCCTGATGGTCAGTTCGTTAACTAATTTGATCCTATTATTCTTCCAGTCAAGTGATCTTGAGGTCGTCGACTCTTAAGTTTTCTTGTCCTAAATGTCCATCTCATTTCCCTTTTTAAGGCATAGTCCTAACTACTTCTCATTCGATCTCAGGGCATCATTTATTCTTCCCGATTATTCTATTGTTATTATTTATTTCGTTGAGCTAGGTTCGTCTGAAATCCTTATTTAGCTCCTCTGCTCTTCGAGAGCAGGTCACACCTGGCCATCCAAGTACATCCTTAACCACCTATGTCTTTTAATAAGGTTCTTATTTCAACTCTAGTTTATGATGGTTCATTTGTTAGTTACCTTAGCTTGGATCTTTCTTCTTTCATGGTCCCACTTCCTATCCTTATCCTTCTTCTAGGGACTTCCATCCTGTGTGTTTCATGTTCGACCTCCCTAATGCTTCTTGAAAGTTTTTCCTTTATTCTTTTCTTACACTTTTCTAACCTTAGTATGGTTATTCACTTTGGATTCTTCCCTATCTCCTATTCCTTTTTATTCCATATTCTTCCTTTAAAAAGTCTCCTTATTATTGTTGAGTTCCTAATAATTTGTGTCCTAACTCTTTCCAGGTACTTGTATTATTCCCATGGTTTTCTTCCTACCATATTTCTTTCCTCCCTCCTTTCTCCTTGTCTTATCTCGAATTGACTTAACATCTTCTGCGTTCCCATATCTTTGTTACTTTCTTCCTAGTCAGCTTCCATTCCATTGGTTTCCCTTAAAATAGTCCAATCCTTCTTGTTTTCCTTACTTTTATCCATAGAGTTTTTCCTTAACTCCTTAGACTTCCACTAGTCCCGTACCCTTTGATGCTTACTTCCCTTGCACTAGACTTCTTCTTCCTTCCCTTAGTCAGGATATGTCTTCCTTGGTGAACTCTAGGTATACTCTTCTATAATTTCTTTCCAATTATTATTGTCTTGTTTCCCATTCTGTGGATAGGGAAGCTTACTTGGCTACCTTAAAGGTTTGGGTTAACTAGTAGTGACCTGTGGTTTTCCTTCCTTAGGTGATCTCTTCTCTATCCGTTACTCCGATCCTTATTGGCATACTCCTATTTTTGTTAGTTGTATTTATCAAAGAGACTAAAATTTTAATCAAGGAAAAATCGGATTTTCATTCATTTAAGTAATAGTTTCTCGCCATACTTAGCTTATTATAGAGATTTTCTACTCCCTAGTCCCTTGGGGTCATAGGCCGGGAGTTAACCTTGGAACGATTGCGGGATTCATGGTCTGATGGCTCTAAGTAACTGGTTGAAGTCTATCCATATTCCCTTATGGGACAAACTTCATGTATGGCCTCTAGTCTGAACTGTCTTAACACCTTTGCCTCGCACTCATATGTCCACTTCATCCATCGAGAAGGATTGAAGCTAGATTGAGCAGGTTGAGGTACTTGATGGACTTTCATGAAGGTGGCATAAGTATCCTAATAGTCGTCCCAAACCTCCATCTTAGTGAGATTTCTCTCTGATTATTTTGGGGCTGGAGGAGGTGTTGGGCTCCTTGAGGAAGGAACATGTTCCTCTTGTCTTGGAGGAGAATATGTAATGCCCTCTGGTTCTAGTAGGGCTCCCACGAGTTTTCGATAATCCTCAATCATATCCTTGGGCACTCTCTTCTCGCCATTTTAAAATCATTGAATAGCTGCCTGCCTAGGGGTAGGTGTCTTTTTCAAGGTCAAGTGTGGGGGATTGGATTTCACAACGAACTTTCTAAGGATTCTCCTAACTACACGATAATTAGTTTTCATTAGTGTCAGGGCATAGTATTGATAATGCTTCAAGGGAACTTAGCTCTGATACCGCTCAAGTAGTTACGCCCCGACCCGGCTTGGTCGGATCCCTGTGATCAACTCGCCACTTCCTTGGTTCAAAAGGGGTTTCCCCCTTTCTTTAATCAAGAGGAGCCAAGCATAATTATAATCTTGTTCCCTAAAATAACATAAATCAATAAAATGCAAGTATAAAAATAACTTTTAAGAATACCTAACAAAAGATAAGTCCTAGTGTTTTCCTTGGTCATTTTACCAACTCTTGAAAAGGGATAGAAAAGAGGGGTGAGTTTTTACAACTTAGTGAATGGGTGTTGGAAATGTGTTTTCATAAAAATAGTTTTTAATTGGAGTGTGCCATACTCTTTATTTCCTTTAATATCATTTCTTCCTCAAATTTTGGTTTTCAAACACTTTTCCTCATTATCCACCATAGGTGTGTTTAACAGATAACATATACCCTTCATCATGAAGGGAATCACACATTTGCAGGGCAACCTATCCATTACACCCACTTGTGGCGTTGGAGCGACTTTACCGACCACCTAGATAGAAGCCCGTCCACTTCTACTTTGGGAATGAGTGGACGTTCACGAAATCTGACCCTCAAACCCAAAATCAACTCCATGTCCGTATGAGGACAGAGACCTCATCCCGACCCTACCCCAGCTTCATGCGCATGAAGCTACGTCGAGCTTCCCTGAATGCTGGCACGACAAACTACCCATATCTCCACCATGTTGTCCAGTATCCCCTAGCATGCATCACTACCCCTCTTATTCATCTTGATGGTCCCAAACCTCAAGTGCATTCACAAACAAAAGTTTTCCACAAAGCCATTTATCTTTGGTGCCACTGGTCCAACGACCCCGACCCTCAACTCGACCTGCATCTGTTTGTCTAGACCGGTCTGTCAACTTGGTCCTGTCGCACTGCCACCAGTCCATCGAGTATGTCAGTCCTATTTCGGTACCATAGTGAAATCACATAATTCATTCATTAAGGATTTTAATGGCTTAAACATCATGTTCGTTTACGAGCTCCTGCACGTGCCAACTGGCCTTCGGCCCACTGTACATGATTTTCCAAAACCGGGCATTTTAGCCCCCAACTTCCAAAATCAAGGCCTTTGACCTATCTGAGCTGTTCTAGCTCTCGTCAAGAAGGTCTCCCAAAATATTTAAGAATTAGCACATAATCAGGGGAGAGCACTTTTAACATCTCCGCTTACAACCGGTAAGCGGGTTTTCTACTTCCTTCCAAGAAAGAAGTCCATCATACCAACTGAGTATGGTCTACTTACAACCGTAAGTAGTTTTTCCGCATAGTTCTCACTTCACCCCAATGAGGTCTGATGTTAAAATTCCACACAGAAGTGGTTTTTCATTCTCGAAGTACACACAATCCAAATCGGGCATGATGTGAATAATCCCACTCACCTGATATTTGTAGTGTATTCCTTCTTATTTGGTGTTTTTCCTCCACGCGAGCTTATCCTTATTGGCGTTCTGGTCCTTCGTGTTCCTACACGATTTGGACACACTTATTTATTAATATTTGCCATGACAACCTTCATTTCTCACGTAAGAACGACAATGCCCAAAATTTTTAGTTAATTACATTTAGGTACCTAAAGTTCTTTTTTCTTGACTTTAGGTGTAAACCTCGCACTTTTGACTTAAGGAAAATTGTGAAAAGAATAAGTCAAACCGAGTAAGAAAACCGAGACGATTTACAAACCTGATCATTTGGGAATAAGCAATTTGGAAATTTACAACTTCTGAGTGATCCAAAGGGTTTATTAAACCTTGAAAAAGAAACTTAACACAAATTAGAACAGAAAAACCAAATTGGTTCAGTTGAATGAGAATCCATGAGAATTCTCAAGTTAAGAATGCTTGCTCGAGAGTAGTGTGAGGATGGGTGACCTCCTGGGAAGTATGATTTTTAAGCCAATTCGACACCACTTTACAATTTTCGATCAATGCTAGAGGGTGACCTCCTGGGAAATATGATTTTAAGCCAATTCGACTCCACTTTACAATTTTCGATCGGTGCTAGAGAGAGAGTTGACCGAATTTCAATGACGAAATTCTAATCCAATTCTGCATCAATTGATGTGATTCTTGATTCTAGGATGAACCTCAGGATGAGACCTATCTGCCTAGATCGAAAGCTCGGAACGCCGTGCCTTCATCGGTGAGTAATTGAAGCATTCTCTCTCTATAGTTCATTTTCCGGTGAAGTTCCATTTGAGCTCGTCCTGACGTTAAAACTTGTGATTCACATTTCTAAAGAATCGTATGAACATGTAGAAACTCAATTTTAACTTCAATTTCAATAGTTGGAAACGTTTGATGGGTCAGTTTGATGAAATCAAATTCGACTGTGTTAATAAGTTAGAATTGGGAGAAAATTGAGGATTTTCAAAATTCGAAGGAATAAAATTAAATTTTATGAAATTGAGGGCCAATTGGGCATGAAAATAATGTTGGAGGATGAATTGTGAAATTTTAGAATTTTTGGGGCAAAACTTACCATTTTTGTAAAGGAAGGGCAAAATGGTAATTTTGGAAAAGTTGGAGGACCAAATTGGAAATTTGAGAAATTAATCCCCTTTTTGTGAAATGGAATAAATTGAGGTCCTATGAAAAATTTTAGAAGTTTCGAGACTTAATTTGAGGAAAAAAATTGGCATTTGGGACTTAAAGTTAAAGAGAAATAACTTTAGGGACCTAATTGCGAATAAATGAAAGTTTGACTTTCTCATTCATTTGGAATGAATGAAGGCAATTAGGCCAAAGGATAATGAACCAACATGTTCATATCATGTAGGAACACGAAGTACCAGGAATGCCAGCAAGGACAAGCTCGCGTGAATACCCAGAACTAGTCTAGTGGAATTCACGGCATTAACGGGTGAGTGGGTTTACTAACATCATACCCGGTTGGGATGATGAGCACAACTTAAAATGAAAAACCACTTACCGGTTGTGAGTGGAAATTTTATATCATACCTGGTTGGGAATTATAAGTACCTCAGTATGAAAACCCACTATTAAGTGGTATTTGAAACATCACTACTTAGAGGAAGTGATGTGAAAATCATGCGAAAAAATGACTTACCGATTGTAAGTAGATCATACCCGGTTGGTATGATGAGACTTCCTTGAAGGAAGTTGAAAACCCTTTCATCGGTTATGAACGGAGGTGTCCTTATATCCGGGTGGTATAATGAATGGATAGTGAAAACATATGTTTTGTCGAAAGTGCTCTCCCGTGACTGTGTGCCAATTCTTAAACAATTTGGGAGACCTTCTCGATGGGAGCTTGAATAGCTCTGATAGGCTGGGGGCCTTGATTTTGGAACTTTGGGGCTAAATGCCCGATTTTGAAATCTCGTACAGTGGGCCCAAGGCCAGTTGGCACGAGCAGGAGCTTGTAAACGAACATGATATATGTGCCATAAAACTTAATAAGTGAATTGTTTGGCCATGGTACCAAGATAGGACCGACATGCTCAGTCAACTAGTGGCAGTGCGACATGATAGGTCGACGGACCAGTCAAGACAAACAACTGTGGGTTGAGTTGAGAGTCGGGGCCGTTGGACTAGTGGCACCACATATTACATGGCAATATGAGAAAACATTGTTTGTGCATGCACTGTGAGTACGAGATCATCAAGACGCCCATAAGGGGTAGTGATGCATCCTAAGGGCACTGCACGACCTAGTGTCTATAAGGGCAGTTCGTCGTTCCAAGTGTCTGTGCAAAATTTGGAGTAGCACCAAGCGCATGAGACCGGGGTGGGGATAGGATGAGGTCTCTGTCCTCATACGAACATGAAGAAGTGATTTTGGGATTGTGGGTCGGATGTCGCGTACATCCACTCATTCCCAAGGTAGAAGTGGTTGTACTTCTATCCGGGTGGTAGGAAAAGCCGCTCTGAAGCCACTAGCGAGTTCAGTAGTGATACTGACTTGCGAATGTGTGTAACCTTCATTATGAAGGATGTGTGTTGGGTGATGACACATCGGTAATTAAGAAAGAATGGAAAAACCTGAATTTTTTTAATGAAGGGATTTTTGAAAAGAAAGGAGTCTTGCACACTCCATATAAATGTTGTTTTTGAAATTCAAAAGATTTGAATCCCATTCATTGAGTAGTTGTACTCACCCCCTCCCTTATACCCCTTTCAGGAAGTCCTGGAAAGTTGAACATTAAAAGACTTGTGCAATTAAACGCCTGTAAGACAGGTATGATTAATTTAAATTAATATGCAGTTTTGATTTATAATATTCCTGGAAAAAGGTGTAGGTCTAAAGAATACCTTACTCTTTACAGTTTATAATATAAGGGAAACCCTTTAATAAATCGGGAGAGTGGCGTGTTGATCATGGGGATTCGACCAAATCGGGTTGGGGCGTGACATTAGGTCCCTAATGGTAACTTTTCCCCAAATTAAGTCATGAAACTTCAAAAAAGCCACTTTGGGTCCTCAATTTATTCAAAATCGTTTAAGGGGTTCAAGTTTTCCAAATTTCCAATTTGGTCCCCAACTTTTCAAAAATTACCATTCTGCCCCTACTTTACAAAAATGGTAATTTGACCCCAATTATTTTAATAAATCAACCAATTGGTCCTCCACATCCTTTTTATGGCCAATTGGCCCTCAATTTTTGGAAATTACAATTTGGTCCCTCAATTTTACAAAATCCCCAAATTTCCCCAAAAATTTACTCCAATTTCCCCCTTTCAAATTAGCCAAATTTGATTTCATCAAATTGACCATTTAATCGTGGTTAATTGTTAGAATTGAAGGTATAATTGAGTTGTCACACCCCAACCCAATTTGGTCGGATCCCCATGAGCAACCTGCCACTCTTCCCGGTTTACTAAGGGTTTCCCCTCTTTTAAACCTTGGAGGAGTAAGACGTCCTTTAAACCTACAACTTTCCTGGAATAACATTATACAAAACTAAAAAATAGACATACCTAATTTTATAGTTCCTATACAGTGAAGTCTTTAAGATTGGTATTCCCTTGGTTTCCTGAAAGGGATATAAGGGAGGGGGTGAGCTCTACAACTCAGTGAGCGAGGGTTGGGAGTGAGTTTTCATAAACAAAACAACTTTAATCAGAGTGTTCCAAACTCCTTATTTCCTTTAAGAATATTCTTTTCTCAAATATTGGATTTTAAAACCTTTACCCTACCAAGGGTGACATATTTAAGTTGGAGTGTGCTATACTCCTTAATTTTCTTTAGATTTTCTCCACTTTAAAAATCTCAGTTTTTCACTATTTTTTATTAATCATGGTGTGTTATCACCCAACACACATTTTTCATCATGAAGGTCAAAACACACAATCGAAGGCCAGTCCATCCACTGAACCCACTTGTGGCATCAGAGCAACTTTATCGACCACCTAGATAGAAGCATGTACACTTCTACCGTGAAAATGAGTGGATGTACGCAACACCCGACCCTCAATCCCAAAATCAATTCTTCATATCCATATGATGATAGAGACCTCATCCCATCCCCACCCCGATCTCATGTGCTTGGTGCTACAACAAATTTCACACGGTCACTTGGTATGACGAACTGCCCTTATACTCACCAAGTTGAGGGCCCTTAGGATGCATCACTACCCCTCTTGGGCATCTTGATGGTCCTGTAATCACAATGCATGCACAATCAATATTTTATTATCATGCCATATAATCTGTGGTGCCCTTAGTCCAACGGCCCCGACCTTTAATTCAACCTCCAGCTGTTTGTCTTGACTGGCCCGAAGACCTATCATGTCGCACTGCAACTAGTTGACTGAATATGTTGGTCCTGTCTTGATACCATAGCCAAACAATTCATTTATTAAAGTTTTATGGCACATATCTCATATTTTTTTACGAGCTCCTACTCGTGTCCACTGGCATATGGCCCATAGTTCGAGATTTTCAAAACCGGGCATAATAGCCCCCAAGTTCTAAAACCGAGGCCCTCGCCCTATAAGAGCTATTCGAGCTCCCATCAAGAAGGTCTCCCAAATTGTTTTAGCATTGGCACACAATTAGAGGAGAGCACTTCTGACAAAATATATTTTCAACTATCCATCATACCAACCAAGTACGAGGACATCTCTGCTCATAACCGATGAACGAGTTTTCCACTTCCTTCGAGTAAGTTTCATCATACCAATCGGGTATGATCTACTTACAATCGGTAAGTAGTTTTTTCGCGTGATTTTCACATCACTTCTCTAAGTTGTGATGTTTAAAATACCACTAAATAGTGGGTTTTTCATTTCGAGGTATTTATCATCCCCAACCAGGTATGATATAAAATTCCACTCACAACTGGTAAGTGATTTTTAACTTTAATCTATGCTCATCATCCCAACCGGGTATGACGTTAGTAAGCCCACTCACCCGTTAACCGTGGCGTGTTCGTCCACGGTTGGTTTTCCAAGTTGATGCGAGCTTTCTCTTGTTGGCATTTCGATCACGCTCTTCTCGTCAGAGGTGTGACAGTCCGAGCTTTCTATCGAGAAAGGTAGCCCTCTTCCTAAAGTACCTTCTAGGATCAAGTATTCCTACTATTGACCTTTCAGCATCAATGAGGTCGTATGAGGGTTATGGGGATGTCGGGAGAGCTTGGTTTGGTTAGAAGAGGGCTGAATTCGACTAATTTTAACTAGGCCGAAATAGGGCAGCTTCGGTCTACTAGAGCTGTTTCACTGTTTGATTATGTTGGTGCTTCTTCGGTGATACTCGGATCGAATGGAGGTTGCTATCAGATAGTTGACTTCCCCCGAAATCTAAAGAGCCTGACCTCTCCTTTTGAGGTTAAGAAAAATGCCTAAGTTGAAGCTCTGGTTCGAGCTTCAACTGAAAATGGAGTATTAGAAAGAGAAAGGAGTTTTCAGATGTGAGGAGAATGAATGGGGATGAGCTCTTTATATAGGAGTAGAATTGCGTATTAAATGGGGAGGATTTATTACTCTTACCCATCCTAGCACTACTCTCACACAAGCACACTTAACTTCAATGTTTTTATAGGATCTGGTGCATTAGTGCTAGTATGTTATTACATTTTGGGTTACTAAAAAATATGGTTTGACAACTATTGAGGGGATGCAACATGAATACTTCCCAATAAGTCACCCATGCTGGCACTACTCTCACCAAGCACGCTTAACTTCGAAGTTCTAAAGGGATCTTGCATTAGTGCTGGTATATTTTTAATTTTGGATTACTAAAAAAATATGATTTGTCAACTATTGAAAGAGTGCAACCCTACATGAATACTTCCTAGTAGATCACCCATCCTTGCACTTCTCTCGCCTAAGCACGCTTCACTTTGGAGTTCTAATCGGATCTTTGTGCATTGGTGTTAGTATGTTATTTAATTTTGGGTTACTAAAAAATATGGTTTGACAACTATTGAGAGAATGCAAAATGAATACTTCCCAAGGTCACCCATCCTAATAATACTCCCGTTCAAGCACACTTAACCTTGGAGTTTTGATAGGATCAGATGCATTAGTGCTTGTATATTATTTAATTTTGGGTTACTAAAACAATATGGGTTGACAACTATTGAGAGAATGCAAAATGAATACTTCCCGGGAGGTCACCCATCATAGCACTATTTTCATGTAAGCACACTTAACTTCGGTATTCTAATGGGATCAAATTCATCTAAACCAATTTGGTTTTTCTGTTCTAAATTTTTTTTTCTGGTTATTAAAAACACGGTGTTACAATTACTCCCCACCTTTTTTGGAGTTTTGTCCCCAAAACTCATGCAATATTAGTTTATACTTCTTACCCTTTTTTGTGCACTTATGTGTTTTTATTTCCAATAACTTTCTACTACACTTTAGGCATTGGAGAACTTTTAGGGAGGTCTTCCTACAAGAATAGATTGTTGGGTAATGTTGGCGACATAAGTCCTAGTTTTCTTGGTTTCTCTCTTGGGAGCCATTTGAAAATTTTAAAACTTTCTCCTAGTTACTATGTTATATAGTCTTGATAATGTATTCGAGGAAATAGGCTCTGATACCATTCTAGTTGTCATGCCCCGACTCGGTTTGGTTGGATCCCCGTGAGCAACCTGCCACTCTTCCTGATTTACTAAGGGTTTTCCCCTCTTTTAAACTTGGGAGGAGTAAGGCGTCTTTTAAACCTACACCATTCCTGGAATAACATTTTACAAAACTAAAAAATAGACATACCTGATTTTATAGTTTCTATACAGTGAAGTCTTTAAGATTAGTTTTCCCTTGGTTTCCTAAAAGGGATATAAGGGAGGGGGTGAGTTTTACAACTTAGTGAGCGGGGGTTGGGAGTGAGTTTTCATAAAAAAACAACTTTAATCGGAGTGTGCCAAACTCCTTATTTCCTTTAAGAATATTCTTTTCTCAAATACTGGATTTTAAAACCTTTACCCTAACAAGGGTGACATTTTTAAGTTGGAGTGTGCTAGACTCCTTAACTCATCTGGTCGTCCTACTCAAATGGAGACTATAGATGTATAGTTGACTTCTCCCCGAATCCAAAGAACTCGACCATGCCTTGTTTGGCTTAGAAGAAAGCCCAAGTTGGAGCTATGGTTCAAGCTTCAGCAGAAAATGGAGCAGTAGGGAGAGAGTGGAGTTTTCAGGTGTGAGGAGGATAAATGAGGAGGGGCTCTTTATATAGGAAGCTTGGGGACTTCTTGGTTGTACGATTGGTACCTTAATGGTGGTCATTCATTACCTAAAACTCCCTGGCCAGAGTCTTCTCATCTTCGTCGACGTTGCTTAATTTTCCAGTGAGTGAACAGTGATGTCATCTCAAGGAAGAAGACGACACTGTTTCGAACCGGACCGGACCAGTCCAAACTGGATTCAAAGCTTAAATAAGCTGATTCAGGACCGATTTGACCGAATTTTTTAAAATTAAAAATTTCTAAATTCATTCTCTATCCAATGATGGCCTCAATCTTAAATTAGAATTTTCAAAGCCACCTAGAAAAATGAATATAGCATCTGGTTCAATAGTGGTTCAAATTAGTACAAACCGATTCAATCTACTTTGGATTCGATTCACCTAAACCAGTTTGGTTATCATCTCCCATTCATCCTAAATTCCTTTTTCATGACTTTTGTCACTCTTTAGGTCACTTGGGATCATTAAATTTTCCGCTTTACCCTTTCTCTATCGGTTGGGGTTCACAAACCGATTTAGTTTTCTCACCTAGTTTGATCGGTTCTTTCCTTTGTTTTCTCATCTTAAAGGAGCAAGGTTTAAAAAACTTCTCTCATCGAATTCCCTATTCTCAGGTGACCAATTGACCCATACTCTAATCCTAGGAGGACCCTAGGAAGAGCACTAGCCACCCCTATCCAGAGCTTCGACTGACACCCCTTGTCACGCCTCGACCCTATTTGGTCGGATCCCCGTGATCAACCCATCACTCTCCCGGTTTATTAAAGGATTTCCCCTTATTATAAACCATAAAGAGTAAGGCGTCCATTAAACCTGCACCTTTTCCTAGAATAGCATAATCAAAACTACATAACATTTTAATTTCACCATACTTATCTCACAGGCGTCTTAATTGATGGTCTTTAAGGGTAGGCTTTCCGAGATTTCCTGAAAAGGGACATAAGGGAGGAGGTGAGTACGACTACTCAGTGAATGGGTTCTCAAAACTTTTATATTTTAGGAAAATAATTGTATTGGAGGTGAGTACGACTACTCAATGAATGGGTTCAAAAATAATTTCATTCAAAATCTCGGGATTTATCACCATTTCCTTATTTAATCACGGTGTGTCATCACCCATCACACATCCTTCATCATGAAGGTTAAACACACATTCACAAGTCAGTACGTCCACTGAACCCGCTTGTGGCTTCGAAGCGACTTTACCGGCCACCTAGATAGAAGTACGTCCACTTCTACCCTGAGAATGAGTGGATGTATGTGACATCCGACCCTCAATCCTAAAATAGATTCTTCATATCCGTATGAGGACAGAGACCTCATTTCGTCCCTACCCCGGTTTCATACACTTGGTGCTACTCCAAATTTCGCATGGTCACCTGGAATGACAAAGTGCCCTTATACTCACCGAGTCGTCCAGGGCCCTTAGCACGCATCACTACCCCTCTTGGGCATCTTGATGGTCCTGTACTCATAGTGCATGCACAATCAATGTTTTCTTATAATGCCATATAATCTATGGTGCCACTGGTCCAACGGCCCCGACCCTTAACTCAACCCGCAGTTGTTTGTCTTGACTAGTTCATCGACCTGTCATGTCGCACTGCCACTAGTTGACTAAGTATGTCGATCCTATCTTGGTTCCATGGCCAAATAATTCCTTTATTTAAAGTTTTATGGCATATAACTCATGGTTGATTACGAGCTCCTACTCATGCCAACTGGCCTTGGGTCCATTGTACGAGATTTTGAAAATCGGGCATATTAGCCCCCAAGTTCCAAAACCTAGGCCCCCGACCTATAAGAGCTATTCGAGCTCCCGTCAAGAAGATCTCCCAAATAGTTTAAGAATTGGCACACGGTCAGGGGAGAGCACTTCCGACAAAATATATTTTCAACTGTCTATTATACCGACCGGGTATAAGGAAATCTCCGCTCATAACCGATGAATGGGTTTTTAACTTCCTTCGAGTAAGTTTTATCATACCAACCGGGTATGATCTACTTAAGACCAGTAAGTAGTTTTTCCGTATGGTTTTCATATCACCCTTCTAATTTGTGATGTTTAAAATACCACATAGTAGTAGGTTTTCATTCTGAAATACTTATCATTCCCAACCAGGTATGATATAAAATCCCACACACAACTGATAAGTGGTTTTTAACTTTAAGTTATGCTCATCATCCCAACCGGGTATGACATTAGTAAACCCACTCACCCATTAATGAAGTGAATTCCACTAGACCAGTTCTTTGTATTCAAGCGAGCATGTCTTTGATGGCATTCCCAGTACTTCATATTCCTACATGATATGAACATCTCGATTCATTATCTTTTGGCCTAATAGCCTTCATTCATTCCAAATGAATGAGAAAGTCAATCTTTTATTTATTTGTAATTAGGTCCCTAAAGTTATTTCTCTTTAACTTTAAGTCCCTAATGCCGGTTTTTCCTCAAATTAAGTCCCGAAACTTTTAAAATTTATCATGGGACCTCAATTTATTCAGTTTCACAAAAAGGGGATTAATTTCTAAAATTTCTAATTTGGTCCCCCAACTTTTCCAAAATTACCATTTTGCCGTTCCTTTACAAAAATGGTAAGTTTCACCCCAAAAATTCTAAAACTCCTCAATTGGTCCTCTAACATTTTTATCATGCCCAATTGACCCTCAATTTTAGGAAATTGCATTTCGGTCCTTCGAATTTTAAAAAATCCCCAATTTTCCCCCAATTCCAACTTTTTAACATTGCCGAATTTGATTTTATCAAATTGACCAATCAAACACTTCCAATTGTTGAAATTGAAGTTGAAATTGAGTTTCTACATGTTCATACAATTCTCTAGCAATTTGAATCGCAAGTTTTAATGTCGGAACGAGCTCAAATGGAGCTTCGCCGGAAAATGAACTGTACATAGAGAAAGCATCGATTACTCACTGGTGAGGGTACGGTGGTCCGAGCTTTCGATGTGAGCAGATAGCTCTCATCCTGAGGTTTATCCTAGAATCAAGAATCGCATCAATTGATGCTGAATTGAGTTAGAATTTCATCATCGCAATTCTACTGGTTCTCTCTCTAGCACCGGCCTGAAATTGTAGAGGGGAGCCGAATTGGCTTACCTTTCAGTCCTAATTCAACCGTGGGAGGGCTGAGGAAGTGTTGGGAGGGCTTGGTTTTGCTTGAGGAGGGGTGGAAAAGGCTGATTTCAACTCAGCCGAAATAGGGCAGCTTCGGTTCGCCAGAGCTGCTTCACTATTTCATCACGACGGCGTTTCTCCAGCGACCCTCGGAGCAAACGGAGATTACGGGCGTGTAGCTGACTTCCCCCCAGGTCTAAAGAACCCGACCTCACCTTGTTTGGCTCATAAAAGTGCCCATGTCGAAGCTCTGGTTTGAGCTTCACTGAAAAATGGAGTAGTTGAGAGAGAATGGAGTGTTCAAGTGTGGAGAGGATGAATAGGGAGGGGCTCTTTATATAGGGAGTTCGGAGACACGTTGGTTGTTCGTTTGGCACCTTTATAACAAACATTGATGGCTTGAAATGTACCGAATGAAAATGTTTCTTCTTCGTTGGCGCTGCTTCAATTTTCCGGTAAGTGAACAATGTTGTCATCTTAAGGAAGAAGATGACACTGTTCTGAATCGGACCGGACCAGTCCGAACCGGGTTCAAAGCTTAAACTGGTCAGTTCACCCCCATTCGACCGAGTTTTTCAAATCTAAAAATTTATAAATTCATTATCTATCCAATGGTGGTCTCAAATCTCAATTTTGAAATTTTTATGCTACCTAGAAAAATGAATTTAGCATCCAATTCAATAGTGATTCAAACCGGTCCAAATCGATTCGGATCCGGTTCACCTGAACTGGTTTGGTTTTCATCTTCAATTCCTTCACAAGTCCATTCCCAGGACTTTTGTGACTCCTTAGGTCACTTAGGGTCCATAAAATTCCTGGATTACCATCTCTTTATCGATTTCGGTTCATAAACCGGTTTAATCATGTTCGAGTCCGATTCACCCGAATCGGTCTGGTGTTTCTCTTCCAATTTGTTTTAAGGTTCCTTCCCAAGGTTTATGAATTTCTTTGGAGCACAAGGGAGTTGAATTTCTCAAATTTGCATGATCTCTATCAATTCCAATTCATGAACCGATTCGATTCATAAACCGGTTCAATCCAGTTAGATCCGGTTCATCCAAACTGGTCTGGTTTTTTTTCTTCCAATTCATCCTAAGGTTCTTTTCCATAGTATTATAAACCCTTTGGATCACCTGGGAGTTGTAAATTCCCAAATTGCTCATTCACAAATGATCGGGTTTGTGAATAGGTTTGGTTTTCTCACTCGGTTTGACTGGTTCTTTTCCTGGTTTTTCCTTAGTTCAAAAGGGTGGGGTTTACAACTCTCCCCTCCTTTTAGAAGTTTTTTCCCCAAAACTTAATTTTTATCATTGTATGAGGAATCATTTCCTTTGATGCCCCTTTGGTGTTTGCTTAACATGCAAACTCTTCTCTTGTCCTTCCAATTAGCCCTTTTTACAACCTTCACTTAAGGAATTTCTTTTTCCTTTATATTGTTTACTCCCTCCATGGAGTTTATCATAACTAGACATACCTTACTTCGGGGTATATTATTAGATTTTATCTCTTTCTTTGTTTAGAGCAACATTCTTCCCTTTGAGGTTCCGTACTCAAGATTGGAAATTACAAGATAACTAACCATTTACCTGCCTAGTTAACTGCTTGGTTATTGAAACCCTTAGCTCAATGTCTTTTAGAGCGTTACGTACCTGTTTTCACGGGTTTCTTTATCATCACTTTTTCATCCCATTTCGACTCTTTCTTCATCCGTTTCTCATTACAAATCAGTCCAAATTTTATGTTTGACTTTGTCATGCTTACTAACCGACTCTTACTTATTTTGAGTCATGTTTTCATCGGCATTATTGGGTTTTCTTGTCCCTTACATCATGACATTTTCTAGATCTTGTCTCTATATCCATTAGATCTCCAAAATACCTCATTTGGGTTTATTCCTTATTTTTCAACCTCTCAAGAATTGTATAACTTCATCCCTCTTTTCTTCTGGTAGTATTCCTCGACTACCTTCACCATTATTAACTCAATTTACACCACTGTGTCGGTTCTCCTTACCCACTCGTCCACTCTTTAGGCTCTATTATGCGAGTGTGGACCACAATCTATCTTTATATTAGTGGTTGTTCCCCCTTAACCACTTCCTATTTAGCCTTCATTCATTCCAAATGAATGAGAAAGTCAAACTTTCATTTATTTGCTATTAGGTCCCTAAAGTTATTTCTCTTTAACTTTAAGTCCCTAATGCCGATTTTTCCTCAAATTGAGTCCCAAAACTTTTAAAATTTATCATGGGACCTCAATTTATTCCATTTCACAAAAAGGGGATTAATTTCCCAAATTTCCAATTTGGTCCCCTAACTTTTCAAAAATTACCATTTTGTCGTTCCTTTACAAAAATGGTAAGTTTCACCGCAAAAATTCTAAAATTCCTCAATTGGCCCTCTAACATTTTTATCATGCCCAATTGACCCTCAATTTTAGGAAATTGCATTTCGATCCTTTGAATTTTTGAAAATCCCCAATTTTCCCCAATTCCAACTTCTTAAAACATCTGAATTTGATTTCATCAAATTGACCGATCAAACACTTCAAATTGTTGAAATTGAAGTTGAAATTGAGTTTCTACATGTTCATATGATTCTCCAACAATTTCAATTGCAAGTTTTAACGTCGAAACGAGCTCAAATGGAGCTTCACCGGAAAATGAACTCTACAGAGAGAAGGCTTCGATTACTCACCAGTGAGGGCACGGTGGTCCGAGCTTTCGATCTGGGTAGATAGCTCTCGTCTTGAGATTCATCCTAGAGTCAAGAATCGCATCAATTGATGCAGAATTGAGATAGAATTTCATCATCGAAATTCTGTCGGTTCTCTCTCTAACACTAGCCAGAAATTGCCGAATTGGCTTAACTTTTAGTCCTAATTCGGTTGTCAGAGGGTTGAGGAAGTGTTGGGAGGGCTTGGTTTGGCCTGAGGAGGGCTCAAAATGGCTAATTTCAACTCGGCCGAAACAGGACAGCTTCGGTCCACCGGAGCTGCTTCACTGTTTTATCACGCCGACATTTCTCCGGCGACCCTTGAAGCAAACGGAAACTACAGGCATGTAGCTGACTTCTCCCTAGTTCTAAAGAACCCAACCCCACCTTGTTTGGCTCAGAAAAGTGCCCATGTCGGAGTTCTAGTTTGAGCTTCACCGGAAAATTGAGTAGTTGAGAGAGAATAGAGTTTTCAGTTGTAGAGAGGATGAATTGGGAAGGGCTCTATATATAGGGAGCTCAAGGACTCGTTGGCTATTCGTTTGACACCTTTATGACAGACATTGATGGCTTGAAACCTACCAAACGGAAATGTTTCTTCTTCGCCAGCGCTGCTTCAATTTTTCGACGAGTGAACAGTATTGTCATCTTAAGGAAGAAGATGACATTGTTCTGAATCGGAACGGACTAGTTCGAACCATGTTCTAAAGTTAAATCAGATGGTTCACCGCCCATTCGACCAAGTTTTTCAAATATAAAAATTTCTAAATTAATCTAAATTCATTTTCTATACGATGGTGGTCTCAAATCTCAAATTTGAAATTTTTAAACCACCTAGAAAAATGAATTTAGCATCTGGTTCAATAGTGATTCAAACCGGTCCAAACTGGTTTGATTCTGGTTTACCTGAACCTGTTTGGTTTTCATCTCCAATTTCTTCACAAGTCCATTTCCATGACTTTTGTGACTCCTTAGGTCACTTAGGGTCGATAAAATTCCTATTTTACCATCTATTTATTGATTTTGGTTCATAAACCGGCTTGGTTCGTAAACCGGTTTAATCCAGTTCGGGTCCGGTTCATCCGAACTGGTCTGGTTTTTCTCCCCCACTTTGTTTTAAGGTTCCTTCCCAAGGTTTATGAATTTCTTTGGAGCACAAGGGAGTTGAATTTCTATGATTGTCCCGATCTCTATCGATTCTAGTTCATGAACCAATTCGGTTCATAAACCGGTCTAGTTTTTCTCTTCCAATTCATCCTAAGATTCTTTTCCATAGTATTATAAACCCTTTGGATCACTTGGGATTTGTAAATTCCCAAATTGCCTGTTCACAAATGATCGGGTTTGTGAACTAGTTCGGTCAAAAGGGTGTGGTTTACACCCCTTCACCAGTAAGAAAACTGAGCTTTCTCTCTTTGGAGAATTTTTGCAATGAAGCTCGGTTTGAGCTCGAATTAGGGTCAAATCATGAAATTCAAAGTTCAGGATGATCATAGGGAGTTGGGGAAATTGATTAGCAACATGATAGGGGGAGATTAACAAAGTTTAGGCAGTCAATTTGAGGATGTAAGAATTTTTGGACCAAATTGCAAATTTTTGGGAGATTTGGGGCAAATTGGGGTTTCTAAAAAATTGGGGGTCGAATTGTAATTAAAAGAAAACTTAGGACTATTGTGGAAATAAGAGAACCCAAGGGACTTACTCGAAGATAAAGTGGTATTGGAAGCCAAAATGTAAAGGTATGAACCTTAGGACCAAATTGCAATTAAGGCGTAATTAAAAGGCCTAGGTGCAAAAATGAGGTCTTTCATGCCAAATTCCCTCATATGATTACTCAAATTCTATAGAAACTTAGTGTCTAAATACTTGTGCGGAGGAGCACATCGCGAATTAGAATCTAGTCGGGTTGAATGCTTCACGGTTACCTGGTGAGTGGGACCTTCCAACATAGGTCTCGATCGGGATGGTGGTCATGCTTTTAAATTTGAAAACCCATTTTCCCAAAATTAGGCTCCCCTAATTACGTGAACATGCTTAAACAATTTGGGAGCTATTTTCGGGGTGAGCTAGAGTTGCTCCAGTGGGCCTAAGGCCAATGGGCACAGATTTAGGCCCATTGAAAATTGTTGAGTAATGAGCCTACAAATTTTTTTATTATGAACAAGTTGTGTGCTATAGCTACCGAGCCAAGGCCGGGTTGTTGAGCTTGTTGGGCTAGCAGCTACCACGTTGAAGCCTGGTCGTTAAACCCATTGGGCTGGTGGACTTGGGGTCAAAGTCGGGCTAATAGACTGTGGGGCTAGTAGCCCAAAAATAAAGGTCTTAATTAAAATATTTATGGTTATGCATGCTGACATACGGAACCATCGAGGCACCTGGTATGGGGTAGTGGTGGTTCCAAGGGCTACTCGACGACCCATGGAGTATAAGAGAAGCCTGTCGTCGAGGGAGTCAAGAAGCTCAAGGAGCTTCATGCGCTTTGAGACCGAGGTTGGAGGGGGAGAGGTCGAGTCCCATATTTTGCGGACACGAAGTATAATGTAGGTCTGAGGGTCGGGTAGTTGATGCCAACTCAAACTCTTGGTAGGAGTCATGGGCTTCTACTAGGGTGGTCAATAAAGGCACTCTTAACCACAAGTGGAGTAGTCGGACACTGCTCTTCAACCAAGTGAACCCTTTTATGAACAAAGGGCGAATGTTGAATGAAAAATAACATGGGTCATGATTGTGAACCAATAAAAATGCTTGACTAAAAATATGTTGTAGAAATTCCTCTCACTAAGTCATGAGCTCATTCCCCTCCCTTAACCTCCTTTCAAGAAGGGTCATGTTGAGTAGAGTTGAAGCCTAAGGAAAGAATCGAACCTCCAAGGTATATCCAGTTTTATGTCATCTTGTAAAATTTGTTATGGAAAACTTATTTACCAATACGCCTTTACCTTTATCGAACCATCTTGGTAGGGATATCATTGTGGCTTAGGGAGGGGTGGTGGGTTGATCACAAGACTCCGACTAAATTAGGTTGGGGTGTGACACGAATCATGTAGCAACTGGGTGTTCGAGTACTTGTACAGATGAGCACATCGTAGATCAAAATCTTGCCCAGATGAACGTATCACGATTACCAAGTGAGTGGATTTTTTGGCATCAGACCCATTTGGGGTGATGAGCACATTTTTTAATTAAAAATCATTTTCCAGAGATAGTCTCCTCTAACTGTGTGAATCTACTTAAACTTTTTGGAAGTTATTTATGAGTAAAGCTAGTGTTTCTCTAGTGGGCCCAAGGCCAATGGGTACAAGTTTAAGCCCATTGATGATTAGATGAGTAATAAGCCTATGAAAGATTTACATAAATGGTAAATTGTGTGATATAGCTATCGAACCATGACCAGGGTTGTGAAACTCGTTGGGCTAGTTGCACTGAGCCGAAGCCGAGTCAACAAGCTTGTGGGGGTTAGTAGCACCAAAAATAAATGGTCTTAAATAAAAAGACTTATGTTATGCATGCATGAGATACATAATCATTAAGGCGTCCGGTATGGGGTAGTGCTGGTTCCAAGGACTATTGGACGACCAAGGGAGCATAAGGGAAGTATGTCATCCAGTGAGTTAGGAAGCTCAGGGAGCTTCATGTGCATTGATATTGAGTAAGAAGGAGGAGAGGTCTTGTCCCACTATAGCGGACATGAAGAATATTGAGGTATGAGGGATGGGCAGTAAGGCTCACTCAGACTTGTGGTAGAGACCTTCTACCAAGGGTGGTCGGTAAAGGCACTCTAGGCCACAAGTAGAGTAGTCAGGAACTACTCTACAAATGTGTGAATCCTTTTATGATGAAAGGGCGGATGTTGGGTGAGAAACGACATGGTTGTGTGTGAAAAATGAAACTACACAAAAATGTTTCCTAAAGAATGTCATAGAAATTACCCCTCACTGAGTTTTGGAACTCATCCCCTCCCTTAAATTTCTTTCAAGGAATTTTCGCACTAAGTAGAGTTGAAGCTCGAGGGACAAAAGAGAATCCTCCATTCTAAGGTAACTATATATAAGTTATTTTGTAAATTTGTTATGGTAAACATATGTATTGGTTAGCCTTTACCTTTCTTAGGCTGTCGTGGTAGAGATACCATTTTGGCACAGGAAAGGGTGGCGGGTTGTTCACAAGACTCTGACCAAACCGGGTTAGGTCATGACAACTTGAGTGGTATCAGAGCACAATTTTCCAAACAAAAATTTTAAACCTTGGACCTTAACAAACCATAACCCCCTTCAAAGAAATATGAACGAAAACATGATTGAAGAGTACATCCCCTGGAAGAACGCTAACAACCGGAGGGGAGATGCGAGTGAGAAGTATATCCCTTGGAGGAACTCTAGGAGAAGAACCCCCCAACGTTTGGTGGAAGATGAGACCCCTCCACCTGGAAACCCATGACTAACCCATGCTCAAGAAGAGGCCAAGAAGGGCTTCTGGGAAGCCTACGCCAATTACGTGAGGATTTTCCATAAACTACCCCTAATTCGAAGTGACCCATTCCTCATGAATCAAATGCAACGAGCTTATAAGTATGAGGCCATAGTCCTAGAAAATTTTGGGGTCACCATCACTCACGAAGTTAGATTAAGGGGAGCACAAAGTGACTCATCTTCATCGGAATATGAAGAGCCAAGTATGAACACATGCGCTAAGTGTGGGAGGTACCACAGAGGCACTTGCCCACCTAGGAGATTGGCCAAGTGCCCCAGATCTTCGGATGAAAAGTCCTGCAACCCACCACTACTGAACTCTAGGTTAGTCAATATGGGGGATTATAGTTAATGGGTAGTATGCTTTGCTTGATCTATGTAATAAGCCATAGTTGTGGCAAATGCAATTGATGAATAAACTCTCTCTTTTTCCTAAAGGTTATGACCTCATACTAAAGAAGAATTGAGTAAAGGAAAGAAAACCCTTTAAGGAAGAGGGGTGAGAAAGCCAAAGAATGACAAAGGGAAGAATTAAGAAGATCCTTATTCTTAATAAAGTCATAGGAAGGGATGGATAAGAAAGAAGTTAATTACCGCAAAAGAGTAATACTAAGTTTTGGAAATTGGAGACTCCCTAAAGCAAAGGTCAAAACTTGGCCTATAAGTTATTCCTTGACAAGGAAGATGAGAATTCTCAGATTTTTGGAGGGGAATGCCGGTGGAAATAAGGATCAATTACTGAGGTATACTCATGGCATTCAAAGAATGATTATTCCAAGGAAATGGATAATCCAAAAGGTGGCATCAAAGGATGCCATAATATCTTTGGATGGGTCGAATACCCATAAGAATGGATTTAAGGAAAATACTTCTAAAAGAGCGAAATAAGGAGCACTAGGGAAGACAGATAAGTAAATACTTGGAAATAAGAGGTCTTTTATGCAAGACCATCCTTATGTGAATACTCAAACCATCTAGGAATTGGTTGTATGATAACTTGTGTAGAGGAGCACACTTACGATCAGAATCCAACTAAGATGAACACATCACAATTCTCGGTGAGTGGGTGTCACGCCCTGACCTAGTTTGGTTGGAACCCCGTGAGCAACCCGCCACTCCCTTTGTCTAAGAAGGATTTACCATTCTTTTGACTATGAGGAGTCAGGCGTCCTTTTGACTTGGTTTCCTAGAATAGCATTATACATGACTTGAGAAAATTAATAAGTATTTTTAGGCATACCTGACTTAGGGTTCAGCTTCGAGGAATTCTCTAAGGGTTTGTCTCCTTTCCTGAAAAGGGGTTAAAGGGAGGGGGTGAGTTTCTACAACTCAGTGAGCGGGTGTTAGGAGTGAGTTTTTCAAAATAGTTTATCAAAAACCATCATTTAACACATCCTTTTTCAAAGCCTTTCATCAATTCTCAATTATTATGTGTGTTTAGCTCTTTTAGCACTTCCCCTTGCTCGGGAAGTGTTTAGCAAACATACACATGCCCTTTCTCATAAAGGGCACACACGTTCGAAGGACAATCCTAGACTGCACCCACTTGGGGATCTGCACGACTTTGTCTCCCACTCTGATAGAAGTCCGACCACTTCTACCCTAAGTTTGAGTGACGCCTCAAGCGCCAGACCCTCAGACCCAAAAATCATTTCGTGTTTGTATGAATACAGAGACCTCATCCTATCCCCACCCTGGTCTCATGCGCAAGAAGCTCTGACCAGCTTCATGACTAACTGGCACGTCAAACCTGCCCTTATCACCACCAGGTCATCCAATAGTCCTTGGAACCTATCACTACCCCTCATGGGCATCTCAATGGTCCCGAATTAGAGTGCATGCACAAGCAATAATTTTCACATATTAGCCATCATCTTTGTGTTGACAGTCCAACGGCCCCAACGCTCGACTTGGCTTGTAGTTATTTGCCTAACTAGTTCGTCGACCTAGTCTTGGCGCACTGCCACTAGCCCATCGAGCCTTCTCAGTACTAACTTGGTACCATGGCACATCACACAAAATTTTCTAGTTTTAATGAAAGTTTTCATGGCTCTTTTCTCATGTTTGTCTATAGGCTCCAACCCATGCCCATTGGCCTTGAGCCCACTTCACGCTTTTTTCAAAACTGGGCCTTGAGCCCTATAAGTTCAAAAAACGAGGCCTCCAATCTGTTGGAGCTATCTCAGCTCACATTAGAAGTGTTCAGCATGAAAGCCTACTTGTTCTCAAACATTGGTAACTAGGCCCAAATCTTTGGTTTAATTACACTTAGGTCCCTAAAGTTCGTACTCTTGACTTTAGGTCCCAAATGTTATTGTTTCTTCAATTAAGTCCCTAGGATTTTCAATATCCTCCTTTGGTCCTTAATTTCCTCACAATTGTACTCGGGGCTCCATCTTTTCCAAAATATCCAATAAGTCCTCAATTTTTAGAAATTACCGATTTTCCCCTAACTTTTAAAAAATAGCCAAATTGGTGCCAATTCTTTCAAAAGTGACCAATTGGTCCTCCAATACCTTCATCTTTTCCAATTGACCCTCAATCTTGGAAAAATTGCACTAAGGTCCTTTAATTTTTTGAAATCCCTAATTTCACCCTTTTCATTGTCTCGAATCTTATCACATCAAATTGACCATTCAATTCATGTTAATTCTCCCATGTGCTAATCGATTTCCTCACCTTACTATGATCAAACCAAGCTTTGAATCACCATTTTTGGGTCCGAAACGAGCTCAAACGGAGCTTCGTCAAAAAACTAAGTGTAGAGAGAGAGCTTCGAGAACACACTGTCAGAGGTGCGACATCTTTTCCTTAGGGTCATTCTAGGATCAACAATTATTACAATTGATGTTAGGATCATTAGGAATTTGGTCAATGAAATCCAACACTTTCTCTCTCTAGAACCGATCTGCTCCGACGAAGAAGAGTCGAATTGGCTTACCTTTTCCCTCGGGGAAGGTCGTGTGATGGTTGTGGGGGCTAAGGATGGGCTCAATTCGACCACAAGAGGTTTGAATTGGCCAAATTCAAATCGGGTAGAACAAGGCAACTTCGGAACCAGCAGAGCTGCTTCACTATTTGATCTCGCTGGCATTTCTCTGGCGATCCTCGGGTTGGGCGGATGTCGTCGTCAAGTAGCTGACTTCCCTAGAGTCTATAGGACCCAAATTCATCTTCTAAGGCCAAGAAAAGTGCCCAAGTCAGAGCTCTGAATTAAGCTTCACCGGAAAACTGAGCACTTCTACTTAGGAGGAGGTTTGACGTGTCTAGAGGAGGAATGGGGAGGAGCTATTTATATAGGGAGCTCGGGTACCTTTTGCTCTACCAGTTTTCATATTGGTTGAGCTTATCATCATTAGAAAATGCTTGAATCAGATGGAATATTCCCTCGTTGGAAAAAGAAAGTTTCTTCCTCAATGAACAGTGATGTCATTATAATGAAGATGATAACACTGTTCATTTGACCAATCGGACAATTGACCAATCTGGTCCGACCGAGTTCAGTGACGAAAATCGGCTAGATCAGGCCCGATTCAACCGATTTTCTAAAAAATAAAGTTTTCTAAAATAATCTAAATTCATTTTCTATCTAGTGGCAGCCTCAATTCTCTAAATTGACATTTTTAAGCCACCTAAAAAAATTAATTATCAAATTCGGTTCACTACGGCTCACTACGATTCAATACAGTTCAAGTCTAGTTCATCCTAAACCAATCTGGTTTTCTCATCCAATTTTCTTCATGGTTATTACTCATGACTTTTGTGACTTCTTGGTTACGTGGTACTCTCAAATTTCTCATTTTGACCCTTATTTATCATTTTTGGTTCATTAAATGGTTCGATTTTCTCATTAAAATGACTAGTTCATTCCCGATTTTTTTCATCCTTGAAACACAAGGTTTGCAGTGGGAATTTCCAACATCATACCTGGTTAGGGTAATGAGCACTATTTTCAATTTTGAAAACCATTTTCCAGGAATGGTCTCCCCTAACTACGTGAAATTGCTTAAATGTTTTGGGAGATGTTTCTAAGAGCTGGAATTACTCTATTAGGCATGAGGCATCGGTTTTGAAAATAATAGTTCCCAAGGCCTAGTTTTGAAAATAAAACTCATGAAGTGGGCCCAAGGCTAATGGGCACGAGCTAAATCCCGTAGACAAGTAAGCTTATGAGCTATGAAAACCTTTTATAACTAGTTAATTGTGTGAACCGCCACCGTGACAAAGTCGGGCCTTCAAACTCGATGGGTTAGTAGTTATTGAGCTGAAGCTTGGTCATCAAACCTGTTAGGCCAGTAGTTATGGAGCTGAAACCAAATTGTCAGGCTCATTGCACCGGTAGCACCAAAGATGATGGATATAATTCCTAAAACTATTGTTTGTGCATTCTATGAGTTCGGAACCATCGATGCACCCAGTATGAGATAGTGTTGGTTCTAAGGGTAGTTGGATGACCCAGGGAGTGTAAGGGAAGCCTATCATCTAGCATGTCAAGAAGCTCAAGGAGCTTCATGCGCACTGAGGCCGAGGTCGGCAGGGGAGATGTCCCACATTGCGGACATGAAGAATCTTTGGGTCTAAGGGTCGGACAATTGATGTCCACTCAAATTCAGGGTAAAAGTCACGGACTTCTATCAAGGTGGATGATAAAGACGCTCAGGTACACAATTGGATGCAATCGATATACTCCATCTGCGAATGTATGAATCCTTTATGTTAAAGGGCGTGTGATTGAATGCTAAACAAATCTTGAGCAAGGGGAAGAATTGAAATATATTTTAATAGGAAGTTAAACTCACAAACCTGTGAATAAGAAAGATGCTATGAATTCTTATGAAAACTCACCCCAATACCTTCTCACTGAATTCTAAAAAATCACCCCCTCCCTTTAAACCTTTTTCAGGAAAGAAGACGACCCTTTAGGGAATCCTTACGCCAAGTCTATAAATCCAGGTAATTTATTGTTGTTTTTAGTTGTGTATAATGTTATTCTAGGGAACAATGACAAAAGGTACCCCTGACTCCTCACAGTTTTGGAAGTGGTTACTCTTCTAAGACCAAAGGGAGTGGCGAGTTGCTCATAGGGTTCCGACCAAACTAGGCCGGGATGTGATAGATACACCTTAGGGGTATGGTATAGTCCAACCGTCGATGCAGAATATGGGTAAGGCCCTTGATCGACAATGGTGGGCTAGATCTAGTCTAGTGCAAAGTGAGCCCAAAGCCACATTTTTTAAAAATGAAGTGAGCACAAGGCCAAGTTTTGAAAACTTGTACGAGTGAGCCTAAAGCCAATGGGAACGAGCTTAAACACATAGAAAAATTAAGATTTATGAGCTTGTGGAAAACTTTCATTAATGGTTAATTTGTGTGATTTAGCTACCAAGCCGAGGTCGGGTCGTCGAACTCATTGGGCTGGTAGCACCAAAGATAAAGGTCTTAATTAAAAAGATTTTTTATTGTGCATGCTGAGATACGAAACCAAGAAACATCTAGTACAAGGTAGTGTTAGTTCTAAGGGTTGCTGGACAGCAAGGTTGGCACAAGGATAGAAACGTTGTTCGAGTATGTCTGAAGCTCTAGGAGCTTCATGCGCATTGAGATCGAGGGGATAGAAGAGTGAGGTCTCACCCCTACAATTGGGGCTTCGGAGTATCAATAAGTCTGGGAGGTTGGGCATTGGTGCTCACTGAGATAATTGGTCGAGGTTTTTACCTCACTCCAACGTGGTAGTGGTGTTAGCCTCTCACCAAAGTGGACGGTAAAGTCACTTCGGGCCACAAGTGGAACAGATCAAGGTGTGGCCTTCTGATGGACTGTTCTACAACTATTTGATCCCTTTATAGATAAAGGGTGTTTGCGTTATTATGTGAAACAAACCTTGGTAGATGAAATCCCTCCAACTAGTTTCCAGTACAACAAACTGCCCTTATACCAACCAGGTCATCTGGGGCCCTAGGACACATCACTACCCCTCTTGGGCGTCTTGAAGGTCCCGTAAACACAATTCATACACAATCAATATTTTCACAACATGCCATATAATTTGTGGTGCCACTGGTCCAACGGCCCCGAGCATCAACTCAACCTGCAGTTTTTTGTCTTGACTAGTTCGGAGACCTGTCATGTAACACTGCCGCTAGTTGACTAAGTATGTCGGTACTATCTTGGTACCATGGCCAAACAATTCAATTATTTAAGTTTTCTTGGCATATAATTCATGTTTTTTATGAGCTCCTGCTCGTGCCATCTGGCCTATGGCCCACTGTTCGAGATTTTCAAAAATTGGGCATAATAGCCCACAAGTTCCAAACCCAAGGCCTCCGGCCTAACAAATCTATTCGAGCTCCTGTTAAGAAGGTCTCCCAAATCGTTTAAGTAGTGGCACACAATCAGGGGAGAGCACTTCTGAAAAAACATATTTTCAACTATCAATCATACCAACCGAGTATGACGATATCTGCGTTCATAACCGATGAATGGGTTTTTCACTTCCTCCAAGGAAGTTTCCATCATACCAACCGTGTATGATCTAATTACAACTAGTAAGTTATTTTTTTTATTCATTTTCACATCACTCCTCTAAGTTGTGATGTTTAAAAATACCATTTAGTAGTGGGTTTTCATTTCCGAGGTACTTATCATCCCAACAGGGTATGATATAAAAATCCCACTCACCCGTTAATGCAATGAATTCCCCTCGACCGGTTCTATGTATTCACACGACCTTGTCCTTGCTGGCGTTCCCAGTACTTCGTGTTCCTATATGATATGAACATCCATGTTCATTTTCTATCGGCCTAATAGCCTTCATTCATTCCAAATGAATGAGAAAACTAAACCTTTTATTTATTTGCAATTAGGTCACTAAAGTTATTTTTCTTTAACTTTAAGTCCCTAATGTTGGTTTTTCCTCAAATTGAGTCCTGAAACTTTTAAAATTCACCTTGGAACCTCAATTTATTCAATTTCACAAAAAGGGGTTTAATTTCCCATATTTCTAATTTGATCTCCCGACTTTTCCAAAATTACCATTTTGCCCCTACTTTACAAAAATGGTAAGTTTTGCCCCAAAAATTCTAAAAATTACCCAATTGGTCCTCCAACATCTTTATCATGCCCAATTGGTCCTCAATTTTATGAAATTACACTTTAGTCCCTCTAATTTTTCAAATTCCCAAATTTCCCCCAATTTTACCCCTAATTTTAACATTCTAACTTTGCCGAATTTGATTTCATCAAATTGACCAATCAAATGAGTTTAATTGTTGTAATTGAAGTTACATTGGAGTTCCTATACCTTCATACGTTTCAATTGCACTTTGAATCACATGATTTGGTGCTAGAATGAGCTCAAATGGAGCTCCGCCGGGAAATTGAACTTACAGAGAAAAAGCTTCGAAAGCTTACCGTCAGGGGCACGACGGTCTGAGCTTTCATTTTGGGTAGATAGCTCTTGTCCTGAGGTTTATCCTAGAATTAAGAATTGCATCAATTGATGCCGAATTGAATGAGGATTTTATCATCAAATTTATGTCGGTTATCTCTCTAGCACTAGTCAGAAATTGTAGAGGGGAGCCGAATCCGCTTACATTTCAGCTCTAATTCAGCTGTAGGAGGGCTATGGAGGTGTTGGGAGGGCTTGGCTTGGCATGAGAAGGGCTCAAATTGGTCAATTTCAGTTCCACTAAAATAGGGCAGCTTCAGTCTGCCAAAGGTGCTTCACTATTCGATCACGTCAGCGCTTCTCTAGTGACCCTCGAAGCAAATGGAGACTACAGGCGTGTAGCAGACTTCCACTTGATTCTAAAGAACCTGACCTCACCATGTTTGGCTAAAAAAAATGCCCAAGTCAGAGATCTGGTTCGAGCTTCATCGAAAAATGGAGCAGTAGAGAGAGAGATAAGAGTTTTCTGGTGAGGAGAGGATGAATGAGGAGGGGCTCTTTATATAAGAAGCTTGGGGACTTCTTGGTCATCCGATTGGTGCTTTAATGGTGGTCATTCATTGCTTGAAACTCCCTGGTTAGAGACTTTTCAGCTTCACTAGTGCTATGCGATTTTCCGGTGAGTGAACAATGTTATCATCTGAAGGAAGAAGACGACACTGTTCCGAACCGGGTTCAAAGCTTAAACTAGCCGGTTCACCCCCCATTTGATCGAATTTTTCAAATCTAAAAATTACTAAATTCATCTAAATTCATTTTCTATCTAATGATGGCCTCAAATCTCAAATTTGAATTTTTTAAGCCACCTAGAAAAATGAATCTAGAATATGGTTCAATAGTGGTTCAAATCGGTCCAAGCCGGTTCAATCCAGTTCGGGTCTGGTTCACCTGAACCTGATTGGTTTTCATTTCCAATTCATTCTCAAGTCCATTTCCATGACTTTTGGGACTCTTTGGGTCACTCGGGATCCATAAATTTCTTGGTTTGCCCATTCTCTATCGATTCCGGTTCATAAATCGATTCAATCCTGTTGGATACAGTTCATCTGAACTGGTCTGGTTTTTCTCTTCCAATTTGTTCTAAAGTTATTTTCCAATATTTTATGAATCCTTTCGGTCATTTGGAAGTCAAAATTTTCCCAAATTGCATGTTCTCTAATGATTAGTTTGTGAACCGGTTTGGTTTTCTCACTCGATTTGACCGGTTCTTTTCCCGCCTTTCCTTAACTCCAAAGGGTGTGGTTTACAACTCTCCCCTCCTTTTAGGAGTTTTGTCCCCAAAACTTAATTAGCAACCTTTGCATCAGGAATAGATTCATTTGGTGTTAACTTGGTGTTTGCTTGACATGATAACTCTTTGGTTGTCCTTTTAGTTGGCCCTTTTTATATTGTTCACTTAAGGAATTTCATTTTTTTTCTTTTCCATGGTTCACTCACTCCATGGAGTTTATCATAATTAAGCATGTCTTAACCATTATTCCATTGTGCATCCTTAAGTTCACTTCCTCCTCTACTTAGGATAGGATTCTTTCTCTTGAGGGTTCTTGCTTAGAATTTTAGGATTGGAAATTCCAAGATGCCCAACTTCATCTAGTTATTCTCTTCACTGTTGAAACCCTTAGCTTGGTGTTCTTTCGAGCATTACATACAGGTTTCGGTGCTATCACCTATTTGTCTTATTTCGACCCTTCTTCCATCTGTTGTTTATAATAACATCAGTCCAACTTTTATGTTTTACTTTGTCATGCTTATTAGCTGACTCTTCCTTACCTTGAGTCATATTTTCCTTGGGACTGTAGGGCTTATATGCCCCTTACAACATGACATTTTCTAGAACTTGTCTCTATTCATTAGATTGCTAAAACACTTCTTTGAGGGTCATTCTCAACTTTCCAACCCTTAGGGATAGTATAATTTTATCCCTCTTTTAGTTTGGTAGTATTTCTTGACTACCTTTACCGTTATCCACTCATTCATCTTGCCTTTGACGTCATGTCTCATATAACCGTACCGATTTCTCTTACCTACTCGTCTTTTCCAAACTTCTTTATTGGGTCTTCCCAATTTTAAGCATTGGGTTTCTTGATGACTTACTAACATGTGAGGATTCTTCCTTTCTTATGTCCTTTCTCTTCTTTGGTAGTGTTCTTTATTCAAGGACTTTCCTTTTCTTTAATCCACTCTTACTCACTCGTGACCATTCCATGATTCATTATATTCGAGTTGATCCCTTTTTGCTCTATGTGTCATTTGCTTCATTTAGGGAGTTTCCTTCTTACGGTTTCATTCTCTACTATGTCCCTCAAAGTAGAGACTTTTGTCTTAGGAGCTACATGCTCAACCTTCTTACCATTCTTTGAAGGTTTCTTCCTTCACTTCCTTACACCTCCTTCTATGTTGAGGCATTTGTCCTCATGGAATCCTTCTTTATCTTAAATTCCATTTCATTCCTTATCTGAGGAATTTCTGATTATTGGTCTTATTTCGTATACTCCACCCTATGCCCATCCGTCCATCCTTTAGGTCCCATTAAGTGAGTGTGGAGCATGACCCGTCCTGATGTCAGTGGTCGTTTCCCTAATTTATGTCTTAATTGAGGGCTTACTTCTCCAACATTCCTTATGCATTCCTTCTTTTATTCTCTTATTATTGTAGTCCACTCGTTTCTACTTGTTACAACATCTTTTGATGCTACCATCCTATTTACCCATTCCTTGGGTTTAATTTACTTCTTAGGCCCTCATGAGTACTTTTCCTTGGTACTTGCTCTTTCCGTCTCAACCAGCATTTCATTTGGGAGCTTATCTTTCTTTCCATTTCAGTTGGTTCCATTTCTTCTTAATTAGGATATTTATGCCTTCCCGGGTCTTCATTGCTTGGTAGGATTCCTTCCTTTTCTCCAGAAAATCCTTCTTTATTCATTCTTTGGGAATATCTAATCATTAAATGACATCCTTTCCATGCACCCTTCCTGGAAAATCTAGCGGTGCGTCCTTGTACCATTTTCCTTAATTCTACTTGTATCATGCACAAGTTTTCTTACTTGGGAAAAGTTTAGACATAATTTGTTTCAAGACTTCATGTCTGGAGACCTGTCATGTCGCACTGCCGCTAGTTGACTGAGTATGTCGGTCCTGTCTTGGTACCATGGCTAAATAATTCAATTATTCAAGTTTTCGTGGCATATAATTCATGTTTGTTTACGAACTCCTGCTCGTGCCAACTGGCCTATGGCCCAATGTTCAAGACTTTCAAAAATTGGGCATAATAGCCCCTAAGTTCCAAAACCGAGGCCTCCGGCCTAACAGAGCTATTCGAGCTCCTGTTAAAAAGGTCTCCCAAATTGTTTAAGCAATGGCACACAGTCAGAGGAGAGCACTTTCGATAAAAATATATTTTCAACTATCCATCATACCAACCGAGTATGAGAATATCTCCCTTCATAACCAATTAAAGGGTTTTCCACTTCTTCCGAGGAAGTTTCCATCATACCAACCGAGTATGATCTACTTACAATGGGTAAGTAGCTTTTCTGCATCATTTTCACATCACTTCTCTAAGTTGTGATGTTTAAAAATACCACTTAGTAGTGAGTTTTTATTTCCAAGATACTTATCATCCCAATCGGATATGATATAAAAATTCCACTCACACGTTAATATTGTGAATTCCTCTCGACCGTTTCTTTGTATTCACACGAGCTTGTCCTTGTTGGCATTCCCGGTACTTCGTGTTCCTACATGATATGAACATTCATGTTCATTTTCTCTCGGCCTAATAGACTTCATTCATTCCAAATGAAAGAGAAAACCAAACTTTTTATTTATTTGCAATTAGGTCCCTAAAGTTATTTTTCTTTAACTTTAAGTCCCTAATGCCGATTTTTTCTCAAATTGAGTCCCAAAACTTTTAAAATTCACCTTGGGACCTCAATTTATTTAATTTCACAAAAAGGGGTTTAATTTCCAAAATTTCCAATTTGGTCCCCCAACTTTTCCAAAATTACCATTTTGCCCCTACTTTACAAAAATGAAGTTTTGCCCCAAAAATTCCAAAAATTACCCAATTGGCCCTCCAACATCTTTATCATGCCCAATTGGTCCTCAATTTTATGAAATTACACTTTAGTCCCTCTAATTTTCGAAATTCCCAAATTTCCCCCATTTTTACCCCAATTTCAACATTCAAACTCCGCCGAATTTGATTTTATCAAATTAACTGATCAAATGAGTTTAATTGTTGTAATTGAAGTTACATTGGAGTTCCTACACCTTCATACGATTCAATTGCAGTTTGAATCGCATGATTTGGTGCTAGAAAGAGCTCAAACGGAGTTCTGCCAGAAAACTGAACTAAGAGAGAGAAAGCTTTGAAAGCTTACCGTCAGGGGCACGGCGGTCCAAGCTTTCGATTTGTGCAAATAGCTCTCATCGTGAGGTTTATCCTAAAATCAAGAATTGCATTAATTGATTCTAAATTGAATGAGAATTTTATCATCAAATTTCTATGGGTTCTCTCTCTAGCACCGGTCGAAAATTGTAGAGAAGGGCCAAATTGACTTACCTTTCAGCTCTAGGAGGGATGTGGAGGTGTTGAGAGGGCTTGATTTGGCCTGAGAATGGCTCAAATTGGCCGATTTCAACTCGGTCGAAACAGGGCAGCTTCATTGTTCGATCACGTCGACTTTTCTTCGGCGACCCTCCGAGCAAATGGACACTACAAGCATGTAGCTGATTTCCCTCCAGTTCTAAAGAACTTAGCCTCACCTTGTTTAGCTCAGAAAAAAGCCCAAGTCAGAGTTCTGGTTCGAGCTTCATCGAAAAATGGAGCAGTAGAGAGAGAGAGAAGAGTTTTCAAGTGTAGAGAGGATGAATGAGGAGGAACTCTTTATATAGGAAGCTCGAGGACTTTCTCGTCATCCGATTGGTGCCTTCATTGCCTGAAACTCCCTGTCCGGAGACTTTTTCAGCTTTTTCAGTGCTTTGCATTTTTATAGCGAGTGAACTGTGGTGTCATTTGAAGGAAGAAGACGACACAGTTACGAACCACACCGAACTGGTCCGAACCAGGTTCAAAGATTAAAATAGCTTGTTCACCCCTCATTTGACCAAAATTTTCAAATCTAAAAATTTCTAAATTTATCTAAATTCATTATCTATCAAATGGTATCCTCAATTCTCAATTTGGAATTTTCTAAGCCACCTAGAAAAATAAATTTAAAATTTGGTTCAATAGTGGTTCAAATCGGTTCAATATGGTTCGGATCCGGTACCTGAACCGGTTTGATTTTCATACCCCATTCATCCTAAAGTTCTTTTTCATGAATTATGTGACCCTTTAGATCACTTTGGATCCATAAATTTCTCAGTTTGCCCTCTCTCTTTCGGTTTCGGTTCATAAACTGGTTCGGTTCATAAATAGGTTCAATCCGGTTCAAATCTGGTTCACCGGAACCGGTCTAGTTTTTCTCTCCCAATTTGTCCCAAGGTTCTTTTCCAAGGTTTATGAACCCTTGTTGGTCACTCAAGAGTTGTAAATTCTCCAATTTGCTCATTCCCTGATAATGGGATTTGTGAATCGATTCGATTTTCTCACTCGGTTTGACTGGTTCTTTTCCGATTTTCCTTAACTCCAAAGAGCGGGGTTTGCAAAAAGTTTGTGTGAGCACTATTGCCCAACCCCCAAACTTGATTTGAAACTTCATGTCCGCTATTGTGGGACAAGACCTCTCCCCCTTCAATGCACATGAAGCTCCCAAAGCTTCTTTACTTATTGGACAACAAAGCTTTCCTTAAAGCCCATTCCCATTGGCCTTGGGTCCACTTCACAAGTTTTTCCAAAAACATGGTCTTAGGCTCACTTTAGTTCAAAAACTGAGGCATTGGACCCATTGGAGCAATTCTAGCTCTATGCAATACATGCTTCATGCTTTCAACAGAAATAGCTCACAAAAGTTTTGAGTAATTTCACATAATTGGGGGAGACTTGTTCTGGAAAACAGTTTTTACCTTTTTATAATATGAAAGTACATTCATCACCCTAAATGGGCATGATGCCGAAAATCCCATTCACCCGTGTTCCGAGACTTGGTCATCCCGAGGAATTCCAAACTTGACGTGCATTTCCTTTGCACAAACTTGTAGGTGATCCGTTCTTGTGAGAGTCCGGTGATCGGAGCTTTTGCTTCCAATGTGTTGTTCTATTCTTGGGGATCCTTCCTAGATCAAGTCGTGCCTCAATTGGTGACCACTACAATTCAGGAAAGGTTAGGAGGGCTTGGTTTGGCCGGGGTTGGCCCGAGGATGGCTCGAATTGAGCTCAACCAACTATGTTCGTAGACTACTGAGGGAGTGAAGGTATTATGCAAGCTCGTCGGTGCTTCTCTGGCAACCTTCGAGCTAAATGAGGTATGCAGGAAAGTAGAGTACTCTCTCAGGATTTCAGGGAACCCAAATTCACTTTTGGAGGTGGAGAAAAGTGTACAAGTTGGAGCTATGGCTAGTGCTTCGTCAAGAAAATGAGTACTCTTTTTCTCTAAGTATTTAAGGGATGATGAGGATGAATGGAGAGTAGCTCTTTATATAGAGAGCTTGGTGACTGACAAATATATCATTTCATCAATTACTCGACTGTGATCTCTCCCACTTATGGCCATGTCAAGAGGATTTTTCGGCTACCGGAGTAATGGCAGCCAGCCCGAGATCCTTATCTGCCAACTTCAGAGGTTGAAGATAACATTGTGCACGCGTGTGCGAGCTACCACGTGGCACATTATGATTGGTTGGCTTCACTAACGCGGCTTCCCACTCAGTGTATGAGTCGTCCGTTGACTTGTTGACCGGCCATGTGGTGACCTCCCATTGGTTGTGCATTCTAACGTGGCCACTGACCACATTGACTATCCGCTTGATCGTGATACGTGGCATTCTCTGATTAGTCAATTTAAATTTGGCATTTTCCCCACCTAATGCACTGTGCCAATGCCACATATCCATCTTTGATTGGCTGTGGCCATCCTATATGGCTCTACCACGTGTTGACCTTTGATTGGTCAATCGTTTTCCGACATCATAGTCGGTCGTTGACGTGGCACCTTTGCCACATGTCAACACCTCATTGGTCAGCTGTGCTGACAAGGCTTATCCTCATTTGACTGAGGATATGTGTCACTCTCCCATTGGTCGATCGTTGGTGATGTGGTTTTTCTTAATTTGACTATTGACTAGGAACACATGTCACACTCTAATTGGTCAACGTTAACCGAGCGACTGACTGAGCACGATTTGCCATATGTCGTATGCTAATTGGTTGTACGTGTTGACTAGACGCTGATCTAGCAGGCAGTCCATTGACCCGAAATCGAAAATCGGTCGGTTTAAGTCCGATTCGACCGATTTTCTAAAAATTAAAATTTTCTAAGTTTGTTTAAATTTATTTTGTATTTTGTTGAATTCAATTTCACAATTTGATATTTTTGAATTAACTATAAAAATAATTTATTATTTTGTTGTAGATGCTGAGTTAAAAAATTATTAATAAAAAATAGAAAAATAAATTTATTATTTTAATTAAATTAATTAATATATTACATATAATATATAATTATATTAAATATATTATATAATAAAATAATTAATTTATTATAATAATATAAAATTAATTATATAATAATTCATATATATTTTATTATAATAATATATAATAAATTATATTATACATTATCCATGTTCTTTTTATATATAATATATAAATTTATTTAAAATAAATAAGAAAAATAAAAAAATAATAATATAATTATATAAAAGTAAGGTATTAAAATAATTTAAATAATAAATTATATAACCCATTTAAAATTACAACAATTTAATATTTATCTTTTTTTTTTATAAATATAGAGGATTGGAGATAAATGAGTACACATTTTTTTTTCATTTTATTTTAACAAACAAGCACCACCCATCAAAATAACTCAATCCAAACAATATTTTACAAATTATTTTATAAAAATAATTAAGGTTTAGATTGTAAAAAATAAAAATCATCAATTGAATTTATAAAATAAGGATTTTCGGAAGAAAATATGAAAATAGGAATTTGAGGCAATGGTAAATTAAAAGAATTTTAATAACCTAAATAAAATAATTTAAAATATAAGAGTTTAAATACAAATACTAATAATAATAATAATAACCATTTTTTAATTAATACAATAAGCTAAAGGACTAAAATTCCAAATAGTTAAAGTAAATAAAAATATTACCTATAGTAAGAAATAGATTTAATTTGGAACACACAAAAGATAATGAATATTAGTATAAAATATTAAAATAAGTTAGATATGTCTTTTATAATGTGTTAAGATTAAATTTAGAGACCGTGGATCTTATACATAAACGGATATATAAATTAGGCTCTCCACAAACATGATATAGTGTAATTTTAAATCCGATATTAACCCAACTAAAATATCTAATATAATTTGTAATAAGACAATGTGTGTACATTTTTATGTTATTTTTTATTTATGGTATAGTTAAATTAAGAGTAATTAACTATTGGATATTATGATACGCAAATTAATCATAGATATTAAATTTTTAGTCTTGGTAAATAAATAGTGGGACTAATTCTAACAAGAAAAGCAAACTTTGGGACTAATTCTAATAATTGCAAAAAGATTATACAAAAAAAAGAATAATTGCAAAAAGAAAACCTTGAAATAAATGGAAATAAATTTCTAAGGCAGCTTCTTATTCTCTGTTTGGTCTCTGACTTCTGCTTTTTTTACTTCATTCGTGTTGAGCATTTCTCCCATCGTCAGTTCAGATTTAGATGGTCGTCATCAACCCACTACCGCTTCTCCTCTTCTCAGATAATATTCACCTCGTTCTCTCTCTCACACACACACTCTCTCTCTCTACAGTCCTGCCATTCTCCAACCCTCCAATTTCAATCATTGGCAGCCCTTATCTCTCTCCCTCTGCCATCCATCCTAGACAGCCATGCAGTGTCTTCATGGCATTGTGTTCGCACTCCCTTCGTTGAACAATTAAATGCCAGCGCGTCGAAATTTTTTGTGACTTGCAGCAGAAAGGGGTTTGATATGACGAAAAGTCAAGGAGTGAGGGTGAGGAGGGAAGTTATTGCCGCCTGCATAACCTGCCCTCTTTGCAATAAGCTCATCCGTAATGCCACCACCATATCAGAGTGCCTTCATACCTGTAAGCCTCTCCGTTCCTTCCCTGGTTGCTTTTTGCTGGTCTTGTTTTATATCCATGTACTTGTATTTTCTTCTTGTTTAATTTGGGCGGAGGGGGTCTACTGCTCCAAAATTCTGATTTTTTTTCCTCTGGTGCTTGTATGGCTTGCTTCTAATTTCACTGTATGGGTTTGGTGAATTTCTCTTGTTACTGTGGTGGGTTGATTGCTATCTGATTTTGGCATGCTCATGTTATTGGCGTGAATTTTGTAAAAATACAAATAACCTTTGAATGTACCGTTTGTACTTGGCACTGTGTGATTCGATCCTTCCCTGTTCACCGCATTTCCACCCATCGTGTCACGGCTTCCCGGAAATGGCTTCTTACAACGATCCTCCTTTCTATTGTCACTCTCAGATGTTACAGTCTTAGAAAATCTAACAAGGCATGTTGATTTTCAAAGCCAAGTCATCGTGACTTCTTATTGTGATTATTTTTCTTATCTGGAAAACTGTTGTAGTGACCCACCTTGAAACTTTTCTTTTTTTTTCTCTGGGTAGGTCTGCATTCTGGTTTGTGCATGACAACCTGAAGATAATTCATCTTTCTGAAGTAACTAGAGAACTCACATTATAAACAATCTTTTGTCATTATAATGCCATTTTGTGATGATTGAACTGAATTCTTTCTCCAGCTTGGAACCGCTTAGTATTCTCTAATTTACTCCCATTCTACTTTCTCTCAGTCTGCAGAAAATGCATACACAACAAAATCACAGATGAGGAATTGGAATGCTGTCCTATATGCCATATCGATCTGGGCTGTGTACCATTGGACAAATTGAGGTATAACTGCAATTTTGACGTGCTGTTTCTCTCTCATAGATGATCCTCTGGGTGTTTTTGTCTCCCACTTATAGCAATCATTATTACACCTAATATGTTCATGGTCAGTTGGTGATTCTATTATCATGATTGCTGTATTTCTATAAATTGAATATACTAAAAAACCCAATTGCTTTTCTGGTTTACTTTTACATTACACACAATATCTGCTTTTCTTATGCAAAGGTGATATGATGTTCTGGTACCTTTTTAAAGTTTGATTATCTTCCATAGTTGAATTCACTTAGAAAAGGAACTGACATGATTGCTTGGACCGAGATTTTTGCTCTTTGGGTTGTTCTCATATATATCTTTTACATCACGTGGAAGACTGGCAGAATTTGGCTTTTAAAATGTTCTTCTTTTCACTAGCTTTGCTTTCTTAACAGTTCTACTGCATCACTATCCTGAACTGTAGCAATATCCATGCTTAACATTTAATTTTTAATCAGTTGAACCTGAAAATAATACTCTTGCGATAGTTCTTGGCTGGTTAATGATTTACGCTATAAAGTATCTCTTCACAAAACAATTGTCGTGCATTGTTTCTTGGTCACACACAAAGTTATTGCCTATTTTTGTACCCTTTTCTTGTGTTACTGTGTTCTGCTACTGATGGAACACTTTATATTGTTAATCAGGCCAGACCATAACCTTCAAGATTTAAGGGCCAAGATATTTCCTTTAAAAGGGAGAAAAGCTAATGCAACTCTTCAGCCCATAACAAACTTACTAGCAAGAAGGAAAGAAAGGTCTCTCTCATCTTTGGTAGTCAATGTTCCAAAAGCTTTGTCCCAATCTGCTATCAGTTGCAAAAGAACCAAGTATGGTACTAGAAAAGCTGTTGCTTCACGAGGATCTAGTTTCATCAAGAAACATGCTAATGAAAAGGAGTCCACAGAGGGATGCTGTGGAAGCTCAAGCTCTCTTGAGACCGTGGAGAAGTTTACTCGGAATATTCAACAGGTATTTAATAAGGCAGTTTAAATTCAACTTATGAAATATTTTCTGATGGCACCTTTGGCACCATAGGAAAGAATACAAATGGAATTAATATGTTATTGTGTTGCATGATATAGTAGATCTATTATAGCATGAAATAGTCATGAAAGATTAAAGTTCTCAACAAATCATACATTCAGACCGTGCTTGACATACACTGATATTACATTTTCCCGCTAGAAGATATCTTTAAATAATTTGCCAATATTGTGTCACAGTGGACATGCTGTTTCTATTTCTACATAATCCTCCGATCTTGTTTATTAATGCATCTTCTTCTTCCTGTCCTATGTTAATCAAATCATGCTTGATATTTTGTTAAGGTTTTATAGCCCATTTTATGTGATAGAATGGAAAGAGAAGGCAGTTTCATGCATTAGAATTTCTCTATTATCCCCTGTCATTCCATCTCTTTCCATTTTATAAAACTCTTGTCACAAGGTTGCATGTTTATCTAAATAAGTAAATATGTATTTTTTCAATTAGTTAGTCAAACAAATAAACAGTTTTCAGGGTTAATTCTGTATGTATATAGATTAGCTGGACAATATAAAATGTGAAAATGTGTTGTTCTAAATTCTGTTCCATTCTACATTCATAAGGCAAATAAATAATAAGAATTGCTTGCTTCTAGGAAACAGAATGCATTTTTACTTTGACATTTCATGTTACATGAGTAGGGTCCTTTTGGGGAGCTTAGTCAGGCCAACAGTGACCAAATTGGAGAAACCACCAATGGTACCTGGGAAAAAAAGGCAGATCTCTGGAAACCTTTGCATGATTTGGTGGAAGCTGCGAATCAAACAAAATCCTTCAAGTCTAGATCAAAAGGATTTGATGACCAAGGAAATCATCACCCTCTCAGAAATAAAATGAAGGGAAGCAAATTTAAAACAAAAGTTGATGATGATAAGAGTAAATTTGACCCTGCACCGTCACAAGTATTAAAACCCAAAAGGCTGTGGAGAGCTCGTCCCAAGAGGGAGTCTTCCTCTAGAGAATCACTCATTTCACCACAGGCAGTTCTCAATGCTACTGGTGCAATACGTGATCTTAGAACTGGCCCAATATGGTTCTCTCTAGTAGCTTCAGATGAGCAGTAAGAGACAACTATATCCTGAAACTTTAGTAGATAGGGAAGATGGGCTATATTAGTTAAATATTTTATTAACACATTCCCTTTGCATAATGTTGTTGCTACCAGGGAAGGACACGAACCCCTACCACAAGTTTCTGCAGGCTTCCTGAGAATAAGGTGAGCCCATCTGACTATTTAATGGCATACCTTTTATGTGTATCATTTCAATTTACTCATTCTTAACGTGTACCTGAGGGATAGTCTGCTTTGATTTTCCTTTTGTTATTGCTCTTGTGCAGGATGTTTCCTCTTGCTCTTGTCAGCGTCAAATTAATTTAAATATTTGTAAAAAAGTAGATATAATTATCATGTCCTGATTCAGAGCTAAATTTCAGATAAATCGCCTAGAAAATCATAGTGAATTCTGTAATTCTCTACATTTGTCACACAGTTGGCCAGTCACCTAAAATAGCATGATATGAAATTTTTTGTTAATGTTTTCCCTCATATTGTAACAAAACTTAAAACGGTTACAAAATCTTCATTTAATGCTCTCTTTACATGCTTATGTACCAGTTTTTCCCCTACTTGGACCAATTGGGAGGGAAATAGCTTAATTAATACTATATGAAACTTTCCCTAGTTTTGATGGGATCTGTTGTAATGGCTCTTCTAGTTAAAAATAAAAAATAAAAAACAAAAAGTTTTCCAAGATTTTTCCTACTAGGGTGGAGTAAATTTAAAAAAATCCAGGTTCTTTTAATTTTGCAACTCCTATTTTAATTAGTCCTCTTCAGCAAAAATATGCCACATTAACATGCACTATCAGCATCTGAGCATTGTTAACGGAATTAAACTTCTAGGCATTATGAGGAAAAATCGTATAACATATTTTTTTGTGTAATTAATAAACCATGTAAGTATTTGACATGATTTTTAGGTGATTTATCCCTTAGTTTATTGACTGTCATATTGTTAATAAGCTGCTTGTTAAACTTTATATAAACTCCTATAAGATCTATTACAACTAAAGCAAAGCAGTGGAGGAAGTGAGGTAAGTCAATCGTCTAAATATAACATATCTCAAAAGTTTAATAGGGCGCCATTTCAGTTAGCTGCAAATATCTATTAATATCTGAAGGCTTTTCCTTGTTGGTATTATAGCTTTCCTCGTTCAAGTAGGTTGTGGTGGAGTAGTTGCATATATTACTTTAGAGAGCTCTCTTTTTAAAGGACTGTGATATCTCCTTTGATCATTAAATGTCAGTATTGAGAGGACGATTCTTTGATCATTAATCTGACAATTATCAAGAATTTCCATTTTATGAATTAGATTGATGGTTACAGAAAGGAAGGCTATGGAGGGATTTGGATTGGTAAAAAAAATTAATGGATAAGTTACTCCCCAAAAGCAGTATATTTCTAAACTCTCCAATTTAGGGGAATTATTGGGTGGGATTAGAAGCAGTAATTTATGGATTTACAATAAAATCCTTCCACAAATAGTTAGAAAGGATTACAAGTGAATAAATGGTCAATTTAACCTCTTTATCCCTCACTATTTCCCTCCATACTACTATCCAAATATAAAGGATTACAGAGAAATTTCTGATTCCTCCATGACCATCCATACCTCTCCCCTTCAAAACCCCTCAGTCCAAATAGATGTTTAACTCCATTGAGTAATGTTGTTGTCTGAAAATACTGACCTTGTTTCAATGTTTATCCATTGTTTAGGCTTCCAAGAGCTGTTTTTCCCTTCATGATGTGCTCTATTGAAGTAACCTAATTCTAAATATTTGTGATTGCAGGGATGGAAGTTTACCTGTTTCTTATATTCAAAAGTACCTTATGCAGAAATTACACCTCAACAGTGAGACTGAGGTAGGAAAATTTCATATTCATCCCTTCTCTTAAATTCAGCCCAGATAATTCTTTTATGTGATATGCCCTTCTCTCAGAATGATCCTATAAAATGTTCCTATTAAGGTTCATAATATAGAAAATCCAAACTTTTGGTCATTTTCTAAAATTTGTATCAACCTTTTAACTTTCCCATAGAAAGACACAAACTTTAACATTTTTGCCCATTTTAGCCAGTCAAATAAAAAGCAACGTGTGATAGGTAAAGGGGGAACATGGCGTGTAATCAGAGGAGCCTAGTCAACCTTCAAATAAAGTCAGATCAAAATTGACACTTTGGGTCTTTCTATGCAAAGTTTAAAAGGTTGGGATAAATTTAAGAAGGCAACCAAATGTTTGGACGACTTAGTTCTTATGTTGTTAGCCATTCCTATTATTAAGATATCAGTTGGTTTGCTAGAATTAAAAACTGAAGGCTGCACGGTTAAATCAGCAGCATCAGTTAAAGGAATATCTTTTTACGTATTATAGCAAAATTTACTGTCTTGGTGAAAATTCCTTGTCGCTGGATTAGATCCAAAAGGTGCATGCTGGTCTGAGTAATTGCTAGTTAGGATAGGATTGTCATACAAATGAGATGCCAACTCCTCCAAAAAAGTGACATTCCAGTGTATAGTTTTAGCTGGCCCAAAATCACTTACAGTCAATCTTAAAAAAACCACTGCATGTTTCTGTGTATCAGAAATTATATTGATTGATTATAATCTGAATTTGGCCATTTCCATCATGGTTTTTTTATTTCTCTTAGTAATACACACTTTTACAGACCACCAGCATCAACTTCAGTAGGTAAAATAATAAAGAAAACATGATTCTTGCTAAATAAAATGCGTAGTTCACTTGATATTGGCAAGTGGGCAATTCATCATTTGATATTCATTAAGTATGGACATCAGTTCCATTATGCAAGTTAACTGTTTCCCGTGAAAATTTTTTGCAGGTGGAGATAAAATGTTTGGGACAGACAGTGCTCCCTACTTTGCTATTGTACAATTTAGTCGACCTGTGGCTGCAGACCACATCAACATCACAGAGAGTACAAGCAATGACTGGTTCATCGGCAAAAGACTTTGTCATGGTCCTCGCTTATTCCCGAAAGGTCCCTGAGGCATAGACATTCTTGCTCAGTCCTTTTCCTCTTCTGCTATTCAGTAGTATTCAATCTTCTGCTGAATTACTCCAAATTCAGAGGGTTCCACTCTGCGACAAGGCCCACAGTCACACATCTACTGGTATGAGATTGAATCACTCCAAATTCATTTCTGCAGTGAATGCAATAATGAGATTCTTGTGGTGTAATCTTCTTGGTTTGTGAGAGAGGTGCTAATTAGAGACGGAGCTGTTCCATCTCTTTGGACTTGTTTAGTAGGTGTAACAGTAGAAATTACAATTTTATTGTTTCAGGTCTTACCCGTTGACATTTTTTTAACATCGAACAATTGGTTCACTTCATTGTTCAATAAAATCTCTAACTCATGATTTCATAATAACAGTGGACTTGGTGAAGCCTTTGAGGTTCAGCATCACAAAGAAAATGATAATTCTGTTATCATATGTTATGTCAAAACATGCATTTATAATTTTTTTTGCCATAAAATCAAATTAAATTCACCAACTAATTTTAGCCATATACAAATCATTTCATGATTCTCATACCACTAAAAATGAAGGGTTCAGACTTCAGCTATATTCGTTGTAGAACCCTCCTTGGATGCATGACCATTGATTTGAGCAAAATCATAAGTAAGACAAATTCCACCTCTTGTTTTAGATGGAGTGATTTAGAGGAATTTAATGAGGAATTTAAATTTGAAGTGGTTATAAAAATTATAAGTAAATGAAAATTTTAAAATAATAATATGTTATTTTCTAATTAATTTAAATTATTTATTATATAATTACATATTAATTTATATATATTTAATTAAATTAAATTGTATTATATAATTGAGACGTTACTATAATTGGAAAAATAATTTAATGTTACCGGAATAATAATGTTTATATATAAATATTGTATAATATTGATAATGCATATTAAATTATATTATATATGAAGAACATATATTTTTATCTATTATATAATTGAAATAAATTAGTGTTATATAAATATTAATTATATAAAAATATTTATAATAACAGCGAAAAAAATATGTGCATATAAAATATATAAATTAAATATATTTTTTATCATATAATAATATTAGAGAGTATTTTAAATCGATATTTATTTAAATGGTACAATTAATGAAAATATTATAAAATTATAAACTGAAAACAATTTTTTATTTTATAAAATGTAACATTGTATTTTATTTCTAATTGTTAGATATATTTAGAATATTATTTTAAGTAGTTATTATATTATTTTGAGATAGTTAAAATATTTATTATAATTTTAATTAGTTAAAATTATATTATTATATTATCATATGTTTATATATTATTATTATTTAGTATATAAATTAATGCGTCTTTGTACAAAAAAAAGTGCATTTCTTATCTAATTAATTTATCTACTTATCAATAAAGTGGGGTTGTCACTATCACACCTTCACCTCTATCTCTCACATTTCTTAGGTTTATCTAAGTGATAGTTTAAATTTTACAATTAAAATCATAAAATATATTAATATTAATGGTATATATAATATAATATATATATATATGATCAAATATATTTTATATGTAGGATATATATTTTTATGTATATTTTTTATTATATAATTTTATAAAATATTTTTAATAGATAAATTTATTTAAAAATAAAAAAATAAAAAAACATTAAAATAATAAATCAAATAAAAATAAATAAGTAATAATATAAATATATAAAATAATATTATAGTTTCTTTTGTGAAAGAGAAATATATCCATTAATATCTTAACTCAAACGTATCTCTAGAACCAACGAGTACAAAGTAATTCTTGATCATATACATCAAAACATTTAACTTTTAATCTATATCAAATAATTGGTTAAACTGAATAGATATATAATATGAAAACACCTATTTTAATATTGATAATCTCTTTACATAGAGTTTTCGTATGAACACATGATTTTGCTAGTAAATTGTTTAACTTAATTTTACTGTTAGAAGCTTTCAAATATATTATATTAATTTTTGTAGGGACGAAAACAACCTTGAGTATTATACCAGAATGAAGTCTTCCCTTTTATTTGTTTCCCATTGATGATTATGTTATCAACTAGTATAATAGATATAGTCACCCAAAAATAATAAGCTGGATGTTGAATTTCTTCACTAGGCGAATAGATTTGGAGGCGTACATTGTATTATCCATTGGGCAAAGTGTGTGATTTAAAGAATTGAATTAAGATATGGGCACCTCCTCCCATTAATCCATATATCAAAGTATAGTGTAAGGGTATTCTTATGTACCAATAAAAATAAATGATTAAAAAAAATAATTGTGCATATATGGATATGTAAAGTATGGGTAGCTTTTGTTGTAATTACTACTGAATGACCCATTAATTATAAGGGAACTTTATCATTTAGTAAGTTAGAAATCTCAGTAAGCTTTATTCGCATTAAAACTGAGTAAACGAGTGAGAGTTCTCGTCCCACCGTAGCGTATACATAGAATATTGAGGTATAAGTGATGGGCAGTAAGGCTCACTAAGAAATTGTGATAGAAGGTAATACATTCTACCAAGTGTGGACGGTAAAAACGCTACTTACTACAAGTGGAGTAGTAAGAGACTGTTCTGCGACTGTTTCAACCCTTTTATAATAAAATGGTTAATATTGAGTGACAAACATAGTTATTTGTGAAAAATAAAACTACTCAAAATATTTTCCTAAAATATGTTATAAAGTTACCATTCACTAAATTATGAAACTCATCCACTCCCTTAAAATTTCTTTTAGGGAAAATTCTCGCCAAGTAGTGAAAGCTCGAAAAACAAAACTAAACCTCCAAAATAATTATATTAAAAATATTTTATAAATTTGTCATGGGAAGCATATATATTGAGAACCCTTTACCTTTCTTGAACCATATTGATAGAAATACTATTGTAGCCTAGGGAAGGGTGGCAGGTTGATAACGGGGATCTAACAAATCGGGTTGGGGCGTGACAACTTGAGTGGTATTAGAGCACATTTTTTCAAACAAATTTTTACCTTGGACCCTAACAAACCCTAATCCCTTTCAGAGAAATATGAACAGAAACATGAGTGAAAAGTACACCCCCTAGAATAATGCTAACAACCAGGAGGAAGATACGAGTGAGAAGTACATCACTTGGAGGAACTCCATGAGAAGAAGCCCCAACATTCAGTAGAAGATGGGACCCCTCCACCTCGAAACTTGAGACTAACTATCACACCCCAACCCATTTTGGCTGGATCCTCATGAACAACCCGTCACTCTCCCGCTTTATTAAGGGTTTCCCCGTTCTCTAAAATGTGAGAAGTAAGACGTCCTTTTTACTTGTACCTTTCATGAAACAACATTAATAAAAACTGAATATATTGACCTTATATACATGTCTCGCAGATTCAGCTATCAGAAGGTTTTTAGGTAGGTTTTTCCTTCGTTACCTGAAAAGGGGTAAAGGGAGGGAGTGAGTTCAATTACTCAGTGATTGGGTGTTAGGAGAGAGTATTCAAACCATATTTCGTTGGAGTGTAAGCATTGGCACACATAGTTAGGGTAGAACACTTCTAACAAAATAACTTTTTCAAATTGTCCATCATACCAATTGGGTGTGATGACATCTCCGCTTACAACCGGTAAGCGGGTTTTCTACTTCCTTCAAGTAAGTTCATCATACCAACCAGTTATTATCTATTTACAACCGCTAATTAGTTTTTTCGTGTAGTTCTCACATCACTCCAAGTAGGTGTGATGTTAAAATTTCACATATAAGTGAATTTTCATTTCCAAAATACTTATCATCCTAATCGGGTATGATGTGAATAATCCCACTACTCGATATTCGCAGTGTATTTCTTCTTAATTAGCTTTTTGCCTCAACGCGAGCTTGTCCTTGGTGGTGTTCTAGTCTTTCGTGTCCTTACACGATTTGGACATCCTTTTTTATTAACATTTGACATAATAGCCTTCATTCCTCACGTATGAACAAAATGCCCAAACTTTTTAATTATTTGCATTTAGGTCCCTAAAGTTATGTTTCCTTTATTTTAGTTCCCTAATGCAAACTTTTCCCCAAATTGAGTCTCGAAACCACCAAAATTCACTTTAAGTCCTCAATTTACCCAAAATCATTTAAGGGGTTCAAGTTTCCCAAATTTTCAATTTGGTCCCAACTTTTCAAAAATTACCATTTTACCCCTACTTTACAATGACCCTAATTATTTTAAAAAATCGACCAATTGGTCCTCCAACATCCTTTTCATGGCCAATTGACCCTCAATTTTGGGAAATTACACTTTGGTCCCTCAATTTTACGAAATCCCCAATTTCCCTAAAAATTTCTCCCAATTTCCCCCCTTTCAAATTGAACGAATTTGATTTCATCAAATTGACAATTCAATTGGGGTTAATTAATCCAATTGAAGGTATGGATCAGTTCCTACACTTCCATTGAGCTCAAACAAAGCTTCGTCGGAAAACTGAACTTAGAGAGAGAAAGCTTCGAAAACTTACCGTTGGAGGTGCGGTGGTCCGAGCTTTCAATCGGGATAGATAGCTCTCATCTTGAGGATCCTCCTAGGATCAAGAATTGCAACAATTCATGTCGAATTGAATGAGAATTTGGTCAGTGAAGTTTTGCCATTTCTCTCTCTAACATTGATAAGAATTTACAGAGGGGGGCCAAATTGGCTTATCTTTCAGCTCTAATTCGGTTGTATGAGGGCTCTGAAAGTGTTGGGAGAGCTTGGTTTGTCCTGGGGAGGGCTCAATTTGGTCGTTTTCAACTTGGCCAAAATAAGGCAGCTTCGGTTCGCCGGAGCTGCTTCACTATTTGATTACGCTGGCGCTTCTTCGGCGATCCTCGGATCGAATGGTGACCACCATTAGGTAGCAAACTTCTCCCCAAGTCTAAGGAACTCGACCTCACCTTCTTTGGCTCAGAAAAACCCCAATGACGGAGCTCTGGTTCGAGCTTCACCAGAAATTGGAGCAGTAGAGAGAGAGAGGAGTTTTCAGGTGTAAGGAGGAGCTCTTTATATAGGGAGCTCAGAGACTCCTTGGCCATCCAATTGGCACCTTTATGGTGATCATCCAAGGCTTGAAACACCATGAATAGAGACTTTTCATATTCTTTGGTGTTGTTCACTTTTCCGACGAGTGAACAGTGCTGTCATCTGATGGAAGAAGATGACACTGTTCCGAACCGAGTTCAATGCTTAAATCGACCGATTCAGACCCGATTCAACCAAGTTTTTCAAAATTAAAAATTTCTAAATTCATCTAAATTCATTCCCTATCCAATGATGGCTTCAATTCTCCAATTTGAATATTTTAAGCCACCTAGAAAAATGAATTTAGAAATTGGTTCAATAGTGGTTCAAATTGGTTCAATCCGGTTCATGTCCTGTTTACCTGAACCAGTTTGGTTTTCTCTTCCAATTCATCCCAAAATCCTTTTCCAAGACTTTTTGACTCTTTAGGTCACTCAAGATTTGTTAATTTTCTGATTTACCCTTTCTCTATCAGTTACGGTTTATGAACCGACTTGTTTTTCTATTTGGAAATAACCAGTTCTTTTCCCAATTTTTCTTATTATCAAAGGACGGGGTTTACAACTTTCCCCTTCTTTTAGGGGTTTTGTCCCCAAAATAGTTACATGTCGAATAATTGAAGGTACCCATCCCTTTTCCAAGACTTTTGTGACTCTTTAGGTCACTCAAGATTTGTTAATTTTCTAATTTACCCTTTCTCTATTAGTTACGGTTTATGAACCGACTTGTTTTTCTATTTGGAAATAACCAGTTCTTTTCCCAATTTTTCTTATTATCAAAGGACGGGGTTTACAACTTTCCCCTTCTTTTAGGGGTTTTGTCCCCAAAATAGTTACATGTCGAATAATTGAAGGTACCCATCCCTTTTCCAAGACTTTTGTGACTCTTTAGGTCACTCAAGATTTGTTAATTTTCTAATTTACCCTTTCTCTATTAGTTACGGTTTATGAACCGACTTGTTTTTCTATTTGGAAATAACCAGTTCTTTTCCCAATTTTTCTTATTATCAAAGGACGGGGTTTACAACTCTCCCCTTCTTTTAGGGGTTTTGTCCCCAAAATAGTTACATGTCGAATAATTGAAGGTACCCATCCCTTATCACGCTCTCGGTCTCCCATGTCTCTTCTTGCACGGGTCTATTTTGCCAAAGAACCTTGACCATAGGAATCCTCTTATTCCTTAAGTTCTTATCACTCTAGTCGATGATTCATACTGGTTCTGCCTGATAGGTCAAGTTCTCTTCGAGTTCTGGTGGATGTCAGTCCAACACATGGCTAGGATCAGGCTAGTACTTCTGATGTACTGAGATATAGAATACAACATGTATTCTCTATAAGTCTGAAGGTAGTTCTAATTTGTAGGCCACTAGTCCTATCCTTTGGATGATGGGATAATGACCGATATACCTTGGTTTCAACTTTCCCTGTTATTTAATCCTAAGTATTCCCCTCCATGGGGATACCTCTAGAAACACTTGGCCTTCCACATCAAACTCTAGATCTCTTCTCCGATGATCCGCATAACTCTTTTGCATGTCCTGAGCAGCCTTAAGGTGGCTCCTAATTAACTTGATCTTCTTTGTGGCATCCTTGATTAGTTCGACCCTTTCCAACTTTCTTTCCCCCACTTCTTCCCAAAATAAAGGGATACGATATGGTCGTCCATAAAGGGTTTCATAAGGAGACATTTGAATACTGGCTTGATAACTATTATTGTATGCAAATTCCATTAGGCACAAGTATTCCTCCCAACCCTTATCCACGGTGAGTATGCATGCCCTCAGCATGTCGTCCAAAGTTTGGATCATTCACTCAAACTATTCATCGGTCTAAGGATGAAATGTCATACTCATATGGAGTTTGGTTCACAAGGCACTTTGTAAACTTGTCCAGAACCTTGAAGTAAATTTAGGGTCTCTATCTGATACTATGCTCACTAGGATGCCATGGAGTCTTACTATCTCCCTCATGTATATGACGGCCAACTGTTCTACTAAATCTATCACTCTTATTGGTAGGAAATGGGTGAACTTGGTTAATCTGTTCACTATGACCCAAATTGCATCTCGTCCCTTCCTTGTCACAGATAATCCCGTGACAAAGTCCATAGTGATGTGCTCCCATTTTCATTCTGGGATTGGCAAGGGTTGTAGTAGTCTTGATGGTTTCTGATGCTCAACTTTAATTTGATGATAGGACAAGCATCGAGCTACATATTCTGCAATATCCCTCTTCATTCCTTTCCACCAATATCCCTGTTTGAGGGTGTGGTACATCTTAGTATTGCCCGGATGCATCGCATACACAAAATCGTGTGCCACTTCCAGAATTAACCTCTTCAGTTCCTTATCTTGAGGCACACACACTCTACCCTTATAGATTAGCACCTCGTCGCCTCGCAAGTCATAGTTCAATTTTGTTCCTCTATTAACCGAGTCCAAATAGGATTGAAGTTCCTTATCAGCCTTTTGCTAGGCCTTAATTTGCTCTGTTAGATTAGGTCTCACCATCACATCAGCCAACAAGCATTTCTCCCTCTTGTCCATCTTCATGTCCACCTCCATTCTCCCCAATTGTTGTAACAAGGGTAATTAACTTGTCTTTATTTGCGCTGCCTCGGTTTGGTATTAGTGACTTAGGGCATCTGCCATCACATTTACCTTTCTGGGGTGATACTCTATCACAAGGTCATAGATGCGTTTTTCTCTGCCTCCTTTTTATAGGTAATCCACCTCTTTTTTTATTTGTACGGTATCTTTTGATGCTATCTCCCTACTTACCCATTACTTAGATTTAACTTACTCCTTGGGCCCTCATGAGTACTCTTCCCTTGTACTTGATCTTTCCATCTCAACCAGCAGATCATTTATGATCTTATCTTCTTTTATACTTCTGTTGTTTTCATTACTTCTTGGTTGGGACCCGTATGTCCTTCCATGGCTTCCTTCCTTGGTAGAATTTATACTCCTTTCTCCCGTAATTCTCTTCTAGTTTTTCCAATGAAAACATCTACTTTAAATGACATTCTTTGATGCCATCCTCTTCTGCTTACATTTACTCTTGAAACCTTATGTGTACTTGTGTATCTCATCTTCATTCTCACTTGTTCCTAGTACCCATCTATTTTTTTGAAGTGGAGTTCACATCCTCTTTATCTCTAGATCTCTTGATCGTCCTGCAGAAAGCTTGTTTAGCCTTCTCAAAGCTTTTGGTCATTACTCCTATCTTAGCCATTGATCTCTTTAAGGCTTTCCTTCATCCCTATTTCCCAAAGGTTTTAGCCTTTCCACCTCTCCCTTCTTTACTAAAGTTTTGACCATCACGAGGGCCAATTCGTTAACTGCCACACTCGTATTATCCTCCTAGTTTAATTATTTTAAGATAGTTATCTCTCGAGTCTTCTTGTCCTTAGTATCCATCCCATTGCCCTACTTAGGGTGTAGTCCTTACTACTTCGTGATCCTTCTTAAGGTGTCGTTTATTCTTTTTGACTATCTTGTTGTTATTAGTTATTCTTTTAGCTAGGCTCGACTGAAATCCTCACTTGGCTTCTCTGCTCTTCCATAGCCGGTCACACCTGACCATCCATGCATGTTTCTTAACCACATATGTCCTTTAATGTGGTTCCTTATTTTGGTTCTAGCTTCTTATGGTCCATATGTCGGTTACTTAGCTTGGAACTTTCTCCTTCCAGGGTACTTGTCTATTCCTCTGGGTTCTCTTCCTATCATACCTCTTTTCCTCTTCCCTCTTATCCTAAAATGGCTTAGCACCTTCCGTGCTCATACTTCTTCTTTACTTTCCTCTTGGCCAGCTTCCATTCCACTAGTTTTCCTTGGGCAGCCTAATTCTTCTTGGTTTTCTAACTTTTATTTATAGGGGCTTTTCCTTAACTCCTTATAGTACTTAGGCTTTTACTACTCCTGTACCCTTTGATGCTTACTTCCTTTGTACCAGAGTTCACACTCTTCTTCTTCCTTCCCTTAGTTAGGGTATGTACTTCTTGGTAAATTCTAGGCAGACTCCGCTATAATTTCTTTTCAAGTCTCGTTGTCTTGTTTGTCCATTCTCCAGGTAGGGAAAACTTATTTGGCTATCCTAAAGGTTTGGGTTAACTAGAGGTGACTCATAGTTTTCTTCTTTGGATAATCTTTTCCCTATCTACTACTTGATCATTATTGGTATACTTTCCTTATAAATTGTACTTGTCACTATCAAGGAGACTAAATTTTAATCAAGAAACCCTGAACTTTCATTCATTCAGGAGATAGTTTCTCGCCATACTCGTCTTATTACAAATATTTTCTACTTCCTAGTCCCTTGGGGTCATAGGCCGGGAGTTAGCCTCTGAACGTTTATGGGATTCACGATCTGAAGGCTCTGAGGAACTGGTTGAAGTCCATCCATATCCCCTTTGGATTTCCCTTATGGAACAAACTTCATGTATGGCCTCAAGTCCGTACCTTCTTAACACCTCTGCCTCACACTCATATGTCCACTTCATCCATTGAGAAGGATTGAAGCTGGATTGTGCAGGTGCGGGTACTTGGTGGACTTTCATGAAGGTGGCATAGGCATCCCAATAGTTGTCCCAAGCCTCTTTCTTATTGGAAGTCCTCTCTGATTGTTGTGGGGCTAGAGGAGGTGTTGGGCACCTTGGAGGAGGAAGATGTTCTTCCTGTCTTGGAGGAGGATATGTAATGCATTCTGGCTCTAGTAGGGCCCCTACGAGTTTCCTAAAATCCTCAACCATATCGTTAGGTACTTTTTTCTTGCCCTCCAAGAATCATTGAACAACCGCCTCTCTAGGGGTAGGTGTCTTTTTCATGATCATGTGTGGGGGATTGGATTTCACAGCGAATGTTCTAGGAACTCTACTTCCTACATGGTCATTAAGTTTTCATTAGTGTAAGGGCATAGTATTGATAATGCTTCAAGGGAACTAGGCTATGATACACTCAAGTTGTCACGCCCTGACTCGGTTTGGTTAGATCCCCATAATAAACTCACCGCCCCTTTAATTTAAGAGGGGTTTCCCCCTTTCAAACTCAAGAGTAGCCAGACATAATTTAACCTTGTTCCCTAGAATAACATAAATTAATAAAAATGCAAGCTTAAAATAACTTAGGCATACCTAACAGAGGGTAGATCCGAGTATTATCCTTAGTCATTTATTCTACTCCTTAAAATGGATATGAAAGAGGGGTGAGTTTCTACAACTCAGTGAATGGGTGTTGGGAGTGAGTTTTATAAACATAACAATTTTAATCGGAGTGTGTCATACTCCTTATTTCCTTTAAGAATCAAATTTCGATTTTCAAAACACTTTTCCTCATTTTCCACATCAGGTGTGTTTAACAGTCAACACACGCCCTTCATCGGGAAGGGAATCACACATTCGCAGGGCAGCCTGTCCACTTCACCCACTTGTGGCATCGGAGCGACTTTACCTACCACCTAGATAGAAGCCCATCCACTTCTACCTTGGGTTTGAGTGGATGTTCATGACATCCGACCCTCAAACCCGAAATTAACTCCGTGTTTGTATGAGGATAGAGACCTCATCCCGACCCCACCCTGGCCTCATGCGCATGAACCTACGTTGAGCTTTAATGACTGCTAGCACAACAATCTGCTCTTATCCTCACCATGTCGTCCAGTAGCCCTTATGACTCATCACTACCCCTCTTGGGTGTCTTGATGGTCCCGGACCTCAAGTGCATGCACAAACAAGTATTTTCCATAAAGCCATTTATCTTTGGTGCCACTAGTCCAACGACCCTGACTCTCAACTTGACCTATAGCTATTTGTCTAGACCGGTCCATTGACCTGGCCCTGACGCACTGCCACCACAGTCTATTGATTATGTCAGTCCTGTTTTGGTACCATGGCGAAATCACATAATCCATTCATTAAGAATTTTCATGGCTTATACATCATGTTTGTTTACGAGCTTCTGCTCGTGTCAACTGGCCTTGGGCCCACTATAGGTGATTTTCCAAAATCGTGTATTTAGCCTTACAAGTTCCAAAACTAAGGCCTCTAGCTTATATGAGCTGTTCTAGCTCTTGACAATAAGGTCTCCCAAAAATTTTAAGCATTGGCACATAGTCAAGGGAGAACACTTCTAACAAAATCATATTTCAATTCATCACACCAACCAGGTGTGATAATACCTCCGCTTACAACTGGCAAGCGGGTTTTCTCCTTCCTTCAAGGAAGTCCTTCGTACCAACCAGATATGATTTTCTCTACTTACAATTGGTAAGTAGGTTCCGCTTAGTTCTCACATCACTCCAACTAGGTGTGACATTAAAATCCCACATATAAGTGGTTTTGCATTTTCCAAGTGCTCATCATCCCAACCGGGTATGATGTGAATAAACCCACTCACCCAATAACTGAAGTGTACTCTTCTCTAGTTGGTTTCCACTTCCACGATAGCTTGTCCTTGTTGGCGTTCCAGTCCCTCATGTCCCTACACAATTTGGACATCCTTATCTATTAATATTTGGCATAACAACCTTCATTTTCTCATGTATGAATGACTAGGCTCAAAATTTCCACTTAATTGCACTTAGGTCCCTAAAGTTCATTTTCCTTGACTTTAGGTCCCTAATGATAAATTTTCCTAAATTCAGTCCCGAAACTTCCAAAAATTCACTTTAGGTCCTCGATTTACTCAAAATTGTTTAAGGGGCTAAAGTTTTCCAAATTTCTAATTTGGTCCCCTATTACGCCCTGACCTAGTTTGGTCGGATCCTCGTGAGTAACCCGCCACTCTCCCGATTTATTAAAGAGTTTCCCTTATTATAAACCGTAAAGAGTAAGACGTCCTTTAAACCTGCACCTTTTCCTAGAATAAAATAAATAAAAATTGCATAATAATTTAGATTTATCATACCTGTCTCACATGCGTCATAGTTGATGGTCTTTAAGGGTAAGCTTTCTAGAATTTTTTGAAAGGGTATAAGGGAGGGGGTGAGTATGACTACTCAGTGAATGGGTTTTTAAGGCTTTTAACTTTTAGGAAAAAGATTTGTATTAGAGTGTGCCTGGCAACTTTCTTTCAAAAGTCCTTTCATTTCAAATCTCGATTTTTTTACCACCATTTCTTATTAACCACAGTGTGTCATCACCCAACACACATCCTTCATCATGAAGGTCAAACACACATTCGCAGACCAGCATGTACACTGAACCCACTTGTGGCATCGGAGCGACTTTACCGGCCACCTAAAAAGAAGCACGTCCACTTCTACCCTGATAATGAGTGGATGTACGTGACATCCGACCCTCAATCCCGAAATCAATTCTCCATTTCCATATGAGGACAGAGACCTCATCCTATCCCCACCCCGGTCTCATGCGCTTGGTGCTACTCCAAATTTCACACGATCACCTAGTACGACGAACTGCCCTTATACCCACCAGGTCGTCCAGTGCCCTTAGGATGCATCACTACCCCTCTTGGGAGTCTTGATGGTCTTGTAATCACAATGTATGCACAATCAGTATTTTATTATTATGCCCTATAATCTGTGGTGCCACTGGTCCAACGGCCTCGACCCTCAACTCAACCCACAATTGTTTGTCTTGACTGGTCCATCGACCTATCATGTCGCACTACCGCTAGCTGACTGAGTATGTTGGTCCTATCTTAGTACCATGGCCAAACAATTCCTTTATTTAAAGTTTTATGGCATATAACTCATGTTTGTTTATGAGCTCCTGCTCGTGCCAACTAGCCTTGGGCCCACTGTACGAGATTTTCAAAATCGGGCATATTAGCCCCCAAGTTCCAAAACCGAGCCCCCGACCTATAAGAGTTATTTGAGCTCCCGTCAAGAAGGTCTTCCAAATCGTTTATGCATTGGCACATAGTTAGGGGTGAGCACTTCCGATAAAATATCTTTTCAACTGTCCATCATACCGACTAGGTATAAGGACATCTCCGCTCATAACCGATGAACGAGTTTTCAACTTCCTTTGAGGAAGTTTCATCATACCAATCGGGTATGATCTACTTACAACCGGTAAGTAGATTTTCTGCATGATTTTCACATCACTCCTCTAAGTTGTGATGTTTAAAATACCACTTGGTAGTGGGTTTTCATTTCGAGGTACTTATCATCCCCAACCGGGTATGATATAAAATCCAACTCACCCGTTAATATAGTGAATTCCACTAGACCGGTTCTTTGTATTCACGCGAGCTTGTCCTTGCTAGCATTCCCGATACTTCGTGTTCCTACATGATATGAACATCTCTGTTCATCGCCCTAAAATGGCCTAAACAGAGATGTTGTCTCTTTGTAGGTGCTGTCTGTTTCTCTACTAAATGAATAGTGTCATCATCTTAAGGAAGAAGACAACACTGTTTCGAACCGGACCGGACTAGTCCGACCAAGTTCAATGCTTAAACTGGCCAGTTCAGGCCCTATTCGACCAATTTTCTCAAAATTAAAAATTTCTAAATTCATTCTCTATCCAACGGTGACTTCAATTCCCCAATTTGAATATTTTAAGCCACCTAGAAAAATGAATTTAGCAATCGGTTCAATGATGGTTCAAACAGGTTCATGTCTGGTTCACCTGAACCGGTTTGGTTTTCTCTTCCAATTTGTCCCAAGGTCCTTTTACATGATTTTTATGACTCTTTGAGTCATTCGAGATTTGTCAATTTCCCGTTTTTACCCTTTCTTATTGGTTATGGTTTGTGAACCAAATCGGTTTTCTCTCTTGAGTTGACCAGTTCTTTCCACGATTTTCTTATCTTTAAGGGACAGGGTTTACATGAAGAGTCCCGCAACCCACCAGTATTAAACTCTAGGTCAGTCAATATGGGGGATTACAGAAGTAGTTCATGGGTAGGATACTTTGCTTGATCTATTTAATAAGCCAAAATTGCTTCCACTGAATTTCTCTTTTCCTAGGTATCCTTTTTGGATCAAACCACACCTCAATTGGTTATTTGAGCAATGCAAATTTCTTAACTTAGTTTTTAGGCAAAATACACTATGAACAGTCATTTCCCGTGAAGGGTAGGGAGGGGACTTACCACTACGGTTCAGGGAATGTCTAGAGTGCTCTAGGGAAGGTCTGGAGGGCTTGGTTTGGCTAGGGTTGGCCTGATGGTGGCTCGGATTGAGCTCAACCAACTTCATTTGTGACTTGCCAAGGGAGTTAAGGTATTGTGCAAGCTCTTTGACGCTTCTCCACGATCCTCGAGTTGAATGGAGTAAGCAGTCATGTAGCTGACTTCCTTAGGATTCCACGGAACCTGAATTCGCCTTTGTAGGTGGAGAAAAGTGCCCAAGTCGAAGTTCTGGTTCGTGCATGTGTGTGCGAGCTGCCATATTGGGGAGGAGCTCTTTATATTGGGAACTCAGGGAGTGATAGGTCTATCCATTCATCAATCACTCATCCTCAATCTCTCTCATTTACAGCCATATTGGTAGGATTTTTTGGTCATCGGAGTAATGGTAGCCAGTCAGTCATCCTTATCTGTCAGCTTTTAGAGGTTGAATATGACATTGTGCATGCATGTGTGAGCTGCCATGTGGTACACTGTGATTGGTTGGCTTCACTGATGTGGCTTCCCACTCAATGTTTGAGTCGGTCGTTGACTAGCCACATGGCAACCTCCCATTGGTTGCTTGCTCCAACTTGTCTGCTGACCACATTTGACGATTCGTTAATCATGGCACTTGGCATTCTCTGATTGGCCAATTTAAATTTTGCATTTTCCAACCTGACACACTGTGTCAATGCTATGTGTCAACCTCTGATTGGCTAGGGCCATCCGTGGCTCTACCATGTGTCAACGTTTGATTGGTCGATTGTTTCTCTGACATCTTAGTTGGTCGCTAATGTGACACCTTTGCCACATGTTAGCTCCTCATTGTTCAGGGAAGGTCTGGAGTGCTCTAGGGAAGGTCTGGAGGGCTTAGTTTGGCTAGGGTTGGCCCGGTGGTGGCTCGAATTGAGCTCAACCAACTTTAGTCGTGACCTGTCGAGGAAGTGAAGGTATTGTGCAAGCTCGTCGATGCTTCTCCGACGATCCTCGAGCTGAATGGAGTATGCAGACATGTAGCTGACTTCCTCAGTATTCCACAAAACCCGAGTTCCCCTATGTAGGTGGAGAAAAGTGCCCAAGTCGAAGTTCTCGTTCGTGCTTCACCGGAAAAAGTAGCTTTTCTTCTTCTTCAATCATTTGAGGGATGAGAAGAATGAATGGGGAGGAGCTCTTTATATTGGAAACTCAAGGAGTGACAGGTCTATCCATTCGTCAATCACTCATCCTCAATCTCTCTCATTTACAGCCTTATTCGTAGGATCTTTTGGTCGTCGGAGTAATGACAGCCAGTCGGTCATCCTTATCTGCCAACTTTTAGAGGTTGAACACGACATTGTGCATGCGTGTGCGAGTTGCCATGTGGTGCACTATGATTGGTTAGCTTCCCACTCAGTGTCTGAGTCGGCCGTTGACTCATTGACTGACCACGTGATGACCTATTGGTTGCTCTTTCTAATGTGTCCGCTGACCACATTTGACCATTTGTTGATCGTGGCACATGGCATTCTCTTATTGGTCTATCATTTCTTCGACATCCTAGTTGGTCGCTAATATGGCACCTTTGCCACGTGTTAGCTCCTCATTGTTCAGCCCTACTAACGAGCCTTATCCTCAATTGACCTTTGACGGAGGACATGTGTCGCTCTCCCATTGGTCGGTCGTTAGTGACGTTGCTTTTCTTTCGTCTCACCATTCACCGAGGGCAGTGCCATGCTCTGACTGGTCAGTGCTAACAAAGCAACTGATTAGGCATGCTTCGCTACGTGTCGTGCGCTAATTGGGCACTAACTTGATAGGCGGTCACTTGACCTGTATACCCCACTCTTTAGAGTTAAGGAAAAATTAGAAAAGAACCGATCAAATCGAGTGAGAAAATCTAACCGATTCACAAACCCGATTATCAGGGAATGGACAAATTGGAGAATTAACATCTCCCAAGTGACCAAAAAGGGTTCATAAACCATGGGAAAGAACCTTAGGATTAATTGGGAGCGAGAAACCAGACCGGTTCGAGTGATCAGATCCGAACCGGTTTATGAATTGAGTTGGTTTATGGTCCAGAACCAATAGAGAGAGGGAAACCGGAAAATTTATGGATCCCAAGTGACCTAGAAAATCACATAAGTCCTGGAAATGGACTTTAGGATGAATAGGGGATGAAAACCAAACTAGTTCAGGTGAACCAGATCCAAACCAAATTAAACCGATTTGAACCGGTTTAAACCACTATTGAAACGAATCATAAATTCATTTTTCTAGGGGATTAGAAAATTATAATTTTGAGAATTGAGGCCACCATTTGATAGATAATGAATATAGATGAACTTAGAAATTTTTAATTTTGAAAAACTTGGTCGAATCGAGCCTAGACCGGTTGGTTTAAGCTTTGAACCTGGTTCGGACCAGTCTAGTCCGACTTGGAACAGTGTCGACTTCTTCTTTCAGATGACAGCATTGATCACTCGTTGGAAAATTGAAGTAGCACCAGCAAAGAGGAAACGTTTCCATTCATTACATTTCAGGACATCAATTACTGTCATAAAGGTGCCAAACGGACGGCCGACGAGTCCCCGAGCTCCCTATATAAAGAGTCTCTCTCCATTCATCCTCTCCAGACCTGAAATCCCCACTCTCTCTCAGCTACTCAGTTTTCTGATATAGGGTCTTTTCTGAGCCAAATAAGGAGTGGTCAAGTTCCTTAGAACCGGAGAGAAGTCAGCTACATGGTGGTAGTCTTCATTTGCTCTAAGGGTCATTGGAGAAGTACCGACGTGATCGAATAGTGAAGTAACTCCTGTGAACCGAAGCTGCCCTCTTTTGGTCGAGCGAAAATCAGCCAATTTGAGCCCTACTCAGGCCAAACTAAGCTCTCCCAACACCCTTCAGCCCTCTTATGGCGGAATTAGAACTGAAAGGTAAGTCAATTCGGCTCCCCTCTGTAATTTCTGATCGATGCTAGAGAGAGAAGCGACAGAATTTTGATGATAAAATTCTCACCCAATTCGGCATCAATTGATGTAATTCTTGATCTTAGGAGGAACCTTAGGAGGAGATCTATCTACGAAGATTGAGAGCTCAGACAGTCGCGCCCCCAAAGGTAAGCAACTGAAGCTTTCTCTCTCTACTTTCTATTTTTCGGCAAAGCTCCATTTGAGCTCATTTTGGTGTCAAAACTTGCAATTCAAAGTGCAATTGAATCGTATGAAGATGTAGGAACTCCAATTAAACTTCAATTTCAACAATTAAACTTGTTTTATCAGCCAATTTGATAAAATCAAATTCAGCTATGTTGGAAAGTTGAAATTGGGGGAAATATTGAGGATTTTAAAAATTCGTGGGACTAAAATGCAATTTTATAAAATTGAGGGTCAATTGGGCATGATAAGAGTGTTAGAAGACCAATTGAGTAAATTTTAGAATTGTCGGGGTAAAACTTACCATTTTTGTAAAGAAAGCGAAAAATGGTAATTTTTGAAAATTTGGAGGCCAAAATGGGATTGTGGGAAACTTGAACCCCTTTTTATGAAATTGAATAAATTGAGGTCCCAAGGGGAATTTTAAAAATTTTGGGACTCAATTTGAGGAAAATTTGGTAATTGGGGCCTAAAGTAAAAGAAAAATAACATTAGGGACCAAATTGCAAATATTTGAAAAGTTAGATATTTTGGTAATTCATAATGAATGAAGGTTATCAAGACAAATGATAATGAACAAAAATGTTCATTTCATGTAGAAAAATGAGATATCAGGAATGCCAGCTAAGATTAAGCTCGTAAGGGACGAAAGTCGACTTAGAGGAAATACACTGCATGATCGGGTTTGTGGGATATTTAATATTATATACAGTTGAGATGATAAGCACCTTGAAAATAAAAACCCACTACTAAGTGATATTTTAATCATCACATCTGAGAAGAGTGATATGGAAATCTCATGGAAAAACTATTTACCGATTGTAAGTAGATCATACCTGGTTGGTATGATGAAACTTCCTAGAAAGAAGTGGAAAACCCGTTAGTCGGTTATAAGCAGAGATGTCCTTATGCCCAGTTGGTATGATGGACAATTGAAAAGCTTATTTTGTTAGAAATGCTCTACCCTGACTGTGTGCCACGGCTTAAAATTTTTGGGAGACTTTTTTTATGGGAGCTCGAATAGCTCATATAGGCCGAAGGCCTCGGTTTTGGAACTTGGAGGCTAATATGCTCGATTTTGAAAATCTCGACCAGTGGACCCTAGACCTATTGGCAGAGTAGCAGCTCATAAATAAACATGATTAATATGCCATGAAAATTTAAGTAAATGAGTTGTTTGGCCATGGTACCGAGACAGGACCGATATACTCGATGGACTAGTGGTAGTGTGACATGACCGGTCTTCGAACTAGTCAAGACAAATAGTGGTAGGTCGAGTTGAGGGTTGGCGCCGTCAAACCAGTGGCAACTTTGATTATATGGCATTAAGTGAAAAACTATTGATTGTGCATGCATTGTGTTACAGGACCTTCAAGACGCTCAAGAGGGGTAGTGATGCGTCCTAGGGCTCTAGACGACCTGGTGGATATAAAGGCAGTTAGTTGTACCAGAAGTCTTGCAAAGCTTGCCATAACTTCAAGCACAAGAGACTAGGGTGGGGATAGGATGAGGTCCCTGTCCTCATACAGATATGGGGATTTGTTACGGGATTGAGGGTCGGAGTCACGAATGTCCACTCATTCTTAGGGTAGACATGGACGTGCTTCTATTTAGGTGGCCGGTAAAGTCGCTCTGACGCCACAAGTGGGTTTAGTGGACGGGTTGGCCTAAGATTGTGTGTTCCTTCATGATGAAGTGCGTGTGTTGGTTGATAACACACCGCTGTGATGATAAATGATTTTAAAAACAGAAATTTGAAGATGGGAAAATTTAAAGGAATTTAGGAGTCTGGCACACTCCAATTTGGAAAATATTTTTCATCGAAACTGCAATTTTTTTTTAAATACCCCATTCACTGAGTTATAAAAACTCGCCCCTCTTTTTATCCCTTTTTAGGAAATAGAGAAAATGACTAGGGATAACACCAAGTCTTACCCTCTGTCAGGTATGCTTAAATTCTCTTAAACTTGCATTTTATTTGATATATGTCTTTCCAAGGAACAAGGTTGAAAGTACGTGTGGCTCCTCTTGAGTTAAAGAAGGGGGAAACTCCTCTTGAACTAGGAGAGTGGTGGGTTGTTCATGGGGATCTGACCAAACCCAGTCAAGGCGTGACAACTTGAGTAGTATCAGAGCCTACTTCCCTTGAAACATTATCAATATTATGATCTAACATTAATCCAACTCTAAACTATCGTGTAGGAAGGAGAGTTCCTAGAAAATTTGCGATGAAATCTAGTCCTCCAACCATAACCCTGACAAAGACACTCAACCTAAGGGAGGATGTCATACAATGGTTCCTAAAGGGTGAGAAACGAGTACTCAAGGACATGGTGGAAGACTACCAGAAACTGGTAGGAGCCTTACTGGAACCGAAAGACATCATCTACCCTCCTTCCAGACAAGAAAAACCAGTATCAACTCCTAGAAGCCCAATCCCTCCTCCTCTAGTCCCACAACAATCAGAGGGAAATCCAACCAAGAAGGAGGCATGGGATAATTACTAGGGTGCGTTTGCCACCTTCATAAAGGTCCATCAAGTACCTCCACCAACTCAACCTTGCTTCAATCCCTCCCAATGGGTGAAGTGGACCTATGAGTGTGAGGTTAAGGTACTAAAGCGGTACAGATTGGAGACCATACATGAAATTCGTCCTATTAGGGAATACGATGGACCCCAACCAATTCCTTAGAGCCTACTGATTAAGAGTCCCATAACCGTTCTAGGGTTAATTCTAGTCCTATGACCCCAAGGGATTAGGAGGTAGAAATTTCCTACAATAAGCCAAGTATGGAAAGAAAATAATTATTGAATGAATGAAAGTGATATTTCTATTAAAACTCCTAAGTTTCTTGATATGTTCAAAACAAAAAGAGTATGATAATAAAGATTAAAGTAAAAGGTAGGAAATCACCTAAGGAAGAAGAGACGGGTTATTTATAGTTAACCTCAACCCTTAATACTTACCCTCAGAAGTACGATAAGGAAGAATCTATCAAAGGGAGATCTTAAGAAAAGTTAAAAGAAGTTGGAACAAAGGGAAGCAATCATCAAAGAGTACAGATTCATGGAGAGTCCAAGGAGTTAAAAGATATGCTCAAAGAAAGAAGAGTAAGGAAAAACAAGGAGGAGTAGAACATTCAAAAGGGAACCAAAAACAATGGAAGATGATCTAGAAGAAAAGGAATTAAGTATGGGAGAATACCAAGGATATGAAGACTACCAAGGAAAGATGGGAAGATAGTAGAATAACAAGAAGGCCTAGGTATAACAACTACTTGTAAAGAACTAAGATACAGTTCTTTAGGAACTCCATAAAGATAGGGAGACTTGTAGAAAGCGGAGGTATGGACCAAAAGAGGAAGAAAAGTCGGAGTGGATGAATCATACAAGATCCTTAAGTATAAGTGGAGATTTAAAAGGGAGAACTTTTAAAGAATGGTAGGGTGGTCAAACAAAATAATCACAGAACGGAAGACAATGGAAGGAGGATGAGAGTAGGGAGTTGGATTGAGGAAGGAGAAAGCTCTAGGTTAAGAAAAAAACTGAAGAAATGTCGCAAAAGATCGAATCGAATAAGACCTCAGTAAAATATACAAGTAACTAAGTGATTGTTTGAGAAGGTTAAGTACGACCTACTTGAAGGAAGACATGAAAAGTCAAATTAGAATTTTAGACAGATCCAAGTGAAGGAAATAAACTCCTATTGACCAAATCATTTGGAAGAGTAAATGTAAACCCCGCCCTTTTGAGCTAAGGAAAATCGAGAAGGGAACCGGTCAAACCGAGTGAGAAAGCTGAACCGGTTCACAAACCCGATCAATTGTGAATGGGCAATTTAGGAATTTACAACTCCTAGGTGATCCAAAGGGTTCATTAAACCTTGGAAAAGAAACTTAAGACAAATTAGAAAAAAAAAACCAAATTGGTTCAGGTGAATGATATTGTATAAGAACTTTAAAGTTAAGCATGAGTTTTTTTTGTAACTTGAAATTTTTGTCAAAAATTAATATATATTTAATTATAGTAATTAATACCAATGATTTAATACATAAATTTAATTATTAGAATTAATAAAAATAATTTAATACCGAAATTAAATTATTGGAATTAATACCAATAATTTATGGTAATATTAATACTAGTAATAAATCTCTCCCATTTAAGAGGTCATCCCCATTCATTCTCGTCACACCCGAACACCTCTCTCTCTCTCTCTTACTGCTCCATTTCGATGGTCTAAGCTTTTTATCTAGGTAGGTAGCTCTCCTTCAGAGGTTCTTCCTAGGATCAAGAATGACATCAATTGATGTCGAATTGGATTAGAATTTCATCATTAAAATTTGGCCGACTCTCTCTCTAACATTGATCAGAAATTGTAGAGGGGAGCAGAATTGGCTTACCTTTCCGTCCTAATTCGGCTGTGGGAGGGCTTGGTTTGGTCTGAGGAGGGCTCAAATTAGCTGATTTCAACTCGGCCGAAATAGGGTAGCTTTGGTCCGTCAAAGCTGCTTCACTGTTTGATCACGCCGGCACTTCTTTGACGACTCTCGGAACAAACGGAGACTATAGGCGTGTAGCTGACTTCTCCCATGTTCTAAAGAACCCGACCTCGACTGCTTTGGCTCAGAAATGACCCTATATCGGAGCTCTGGTTTGAGTTTCGCTGAAAAACTAAGCAACTAAGAGAGAGTAAGCTTTTCAGGTGTGGAGAGGATGAATGGGGAGGGGGTCATATCGGAAGCTCAGGGACTTCTTGGCCATTCGATCGGCACCTTTATGACAGGCATTGATGGCCGGAAATGTATTGAACGAAGACGTTTCCTCTTTGTCGGTGCTGCTTCAATTTTCCGACGAGTGAACAGAGTTGTCATCTAAAGGAAGAAGATGACATTGTTCCGAACCGGACCGTACCTGTCCGAACCGGGCTCGAAGCTTAAACTGTCTAGTTCACACCTCATTCGACCGAGTTTTTCAAATCTAAAATTTTTTAAATTTGTATACATTCATTTTCTATCTAATCGTGGCCTCAAATCTCAAATTTGAATTATTTAAACCACCTAGAAAAATAAATTTAGGATCCAGTTCAATAGTGGTTTAAACTAGTCCAAACCAATTGGGATCCAATTCACCTGAACCGGTTTGGTTTTCATCCCCAATTCCTTTACAAGTCCATTTCCATGACTTTTGTGACTTCTTAGGTTACTTAAAGTCCATAGCATTCCCTGTTTACCATCTCTTTATCAATTCTGGTTCATAAATTGACTTAGTCTTTAAACCAATTCTATCCAGTTTGGACTCGGTTCACTTGAATCGATCCGGTTTTCTTTCCCCATTTTGTCCTAAGGTTCTTCCCCAAGATTTATGAACCATTTTGAGTCATATGGAAGGTGTAAATTCTCAATTTGCCCGTTTTCTATTAATCGAGCTTATAGACCAATTCGGATTAAAATTCAAATCTAACCGATTCTTTCCCAGTTTTCTCATTATCAAAGGACAAGCTTTACAAAAGCCGACTTAGAGGAAATACATTGCACGATGGGTGAGTAGGATATTTAATATCTTACCCGGTTGGGATGATAAATACCTCGAAAATAAAACCCCACTACTAAGTGGTATTTTAATCATCACATCTGAGAAGAGTGATGTGGAAATCTCATGAAAAAACTACTTACCAGTTGTAAGTAGATTATACCCGGTTGGTACGATGAAACTTCCTTGAAGGAAGTGGAAAACCCACTTGTCTGTTATAAGCGAAGATGTGCTCATGCCTAGTTGGTATGATGGAAAATTGAAAAGCTTATTTTGTCGGAAATGTTCTCCCCTGACTGTGTGCCATTGCTTAAAATTTTTGGGAGACTTTCTTTACAGGAGCTCAAATAGCTCATATTGGTCGAAGGCCTCGATTTTGGAACTTGGGGGCTAATATGCCCAATTTTGAAAATCTCGGCCAGTGGGCCCTAGGCTAGTTGGCACGAGCAGGAGCTCATAAACAAACATGATTAATATACCATGAAAACTTAAGTAAATGAGTTGTTTGGTCATGGTACAGAGACAAGACCAACGTACTCAATGGACTAGTGGTAGTGCGACATGACAGGTATTCGGACTAGTTAAGACAAACAGCTACAGGTCAAGTTGAGGATCGGGGCTGTCGAACTAGTGGCACAACAGATTATATGGCATTAAGTGAAAAATGGTTGATTGTGCATGCACTGTGTTACGGGACCTTCAAGACGCCCAAGAGGGGCAGTTATGCGTCCTAGGGCTTTGGACGACCTGGTGGATATAAAAGCAGTTAGTCATACCAGAAGTCTTGCGAAATTCGACGTAGCTTCAAGTACAAGAGACCAGGGTGGGAACAGGATGATGTCTCTGTCCTCATAATGACACGGGGATTTGTTACAGGATTGAGGGTCGAATGTCGCGAACGTCCACTCATTCTCAGGGTAGAAGTAGACGTGCTTCTATCTAGGTGGTCGGTAAAGTCGCTCTGACGCCACAAGTGGGTCCAGTGGACGGATTGGCCTACGATTGTGTGTTCCTTCATGATGAAGTGCGTGTGTTGGTTGATAACACATTGCTATGATGAGAAATGATTTTGAAAACTGAAATTTGAAGATGGGAAAATTTAAAGGAATTTAGGAGTCTGGCACACTCCAATTTGAAAATTATTTTTCATTGAAACTTCAAAAAAAAATTTTAAATACCCATTCATTGGGTTGTAGAAACTCGCCCCTCTTTTTATCACTTTTTCAAGAAATAGAAAAAATGATTAGGTATAACACCAAGCCTTACCCTCGGTCAGGTATGCTTAAATTCTCTTAAGCTTGCATTTTATTTAATATATGTCTTTCCAAGGAATAAGGTTGAAAGTATGTGTGGCTCCTCTTGAGTTAAAGAAGGGGGAAACTCTTCTTGAACCAGGAGAGCAGTGGGTTGTTCATGGGAATCCGACCAAACAGGGTCGGGGCGTGACAACTTGAGTGGTATTAGAGCCTAGTTCCCTTGAAACATTATTAATATTATGATCTAACATTAATCCAACTCTAAACAATCATGTAGGAAGGAAAGTTCCTGGGAAATTCACAGTGAAATCCAGTCCTCCACCCATAACCCTAAAAAAGACATGCAACCCAAGGGAGGATGTCATACAAAGGTTCCTAAAGGGCAAGAAATGAGTACCCAAGGACATGGTGGAAGACTATTGAAAACTGGTAGGAGCCTTACTGGAACTGGAAGGCATCATATACCCTCCTCCCAGACAAGAGAAACTAGTATCACCTCCTAGAAGCCCAACCCCTCCTCCTCCAGTCCCACAACAATCGGTGGGAAATCCAACTTAGAAGGAGGCATGGAATAATTACCAGGGTGTGTATGCCACCTTCATAAAGGTCCATCAAGTACCTCCACCTACTCAACCTTGCTTCAATCCCTCCCGATGGGTGAAGTGAACCTATGAGTGTGAGGTTGAGGTACTAAAGCGGTACAGATTGGAGGCCATACATGAAATTCGTCCTATTAAGGAATACATATGGACCCCAACCAATTCTTCAGAGCCTACTGATCAAGAGTTCCACAACCGTTCTAGGGTTAATTCTAGTCCTATGACCCTAAGGGATTAGGGGATAGAAATTTCCTACAATAAGCCAAGTATAGAAAGAAAATATTTATTGAATGAATGAAAGTGAAATTTCTGTTAAAACTCCTAAGTTTCTTGATATATTCAAAACAAAAAGAGTATGATAATAAAGATTAAAGTAAAAGGTAGGAAATCACCTAAGGAAGAAGAGACGGGTTATTTATAGTTAACCTCAACCCTTAAGACTTACCCTCAGAAGTATGATAAGGAAGAATCAATCAAAGGGAGATCTTAAGAAAAAGGTAAAAGAAGTTGGAACAAAGGGAAGCAATCATCAAAGAGTACATATTCATGGAGAGTCCAAGGAGTTAAAAGATATGCTTAAGGAAAGAAGAGTAAGGAAAAACAAGGAGGAGTAGAACATTCAGAAGGGAACCAAAAGAATGGAAGATGATCGAGAAGAAAAGGAATTAAGTATGGGAGAATACCAAGGATATCAAGACTACCAAGGAAAGATGGGAAGATAGTAGAATAACAAGAAGGCCTAGGTATATCAATTACTTGTAAAGAACTAAGATACAGTTTTTTAGGAACTCCATAAAGATAGGGAGACTTGTGGAAAGCGGAGGTATGGACCAAAAGAGGAAGAAAAGTCAGAGTGGATGAACCATACAAGATCCTTATGTATAAGTGAAGATTTAAAAGAGAGAACTTTTAAAGAATGGTAGGGTGGTCAAACAAAAGAATCATAGAACAAAATACACTAGAAGGAGGATGAGAGTAGGAAGTTGGATTGAGGAAGGAGAAAGCTCCAAGTTAAGAAAAAACTGAAGAAGTGTCGCAAAAGATCGAACCGAATAAAACCTTAGTAAAATATACAAATAACTAAGTGAGTGTTTGGGAAGGTTAAGTATGACTTACTTGTAGGAAGACATGAAAACTCAAATCAGAATTTTAGACAAATTCAAGTGAAGGAAATAAACTCCTATTGACCAAATCGTCCAAAAGAGTAAATGAGCTCTAATAAGAACTGGGGAGTATTAAGGAATAAAACCCTAATCAAGACAGGGAAGGAATACCGGGGACATAAAGATGTGAAAGATTGGATATAAGAAGGATGAGAGGTCCACCTCAAAGGAATAAACCAGTTAAACGAAAAGTACTCATAGGATCTCATGAGTAAAGGTAAGCATGTGAAGATAGCGGCTAGGAAGGACATTTAAGAGTAAATATTTGTAATGACAGAGGTGAAATTCTGGGAGAAAAGAAGTGTAAAACTTACCTAGAAAGGAAGCCGTGGAAGGACATATGAGTACCATTTGAGAGGAAATAGAACCAACAAAATTGAGAAGAGAAACTCCTCAAAGACAAGCTGCAAGAATGAAAGGATCAAGTGCAAAGGGAAGGAAATCGTGAAGATCAAAGAGATAAGTCAAACCCAAGTAACGCATAAGTAGGGAGATGACATCAAAGGATGTTATACAAGTAAGAAAGGGACTGATCAAAATAAAGGATCGTGAAATGATCATGATGTAATTAAAAATGGATTTAAAAGGAGAAGAGACCTTAAAAAGGAAGGAAGCCAGTAGAAATGAGGAATGAAATAAGAGCTTTAGCATGCCAATAAGTTATCGAAAGGTCAAGAGCTCAAAGTTTGAACAACCAAATATAGAAGTCGGAAAAGACGAGTAAGTAAGGAAATCGATACAGCTATAGTGAGGTGAAGTCAAAGACAAGTTCTGAAGAATGTCATGCGGTAAGGGGCATGTAAACCCAAGTATCCCAGAAAAATTATGACTTAGGCAAGGAAGGATCTCTGATAAGGCATAATGAAGTCAAGCATAAAGGTGATAACCAAAGAATGAGGAAGGGATCCATGCAGGATGAAAAGGTGATAAATGCCAAAACCTATGGAAGAAAATGACCGGAACTCATAGTCCTTAAATCTTAGGTAAAGGAGTTTGGAATGGAGAAATGGTGCCTTGGGAAAGGAAGGATGTAACTAAAGGAAAGTATTCTAAGTCTTTCAGGGAGATAGGCTTAGCTAAAATAAGTTACATGGAATGGGAAAAGGATGAGAATGAGACATGTGATGTAAGGGATGAACGAAAACAACCAAGAAGGTTGTAAGATGATAAACTAGAAAATTTATATGTCAATGAAAAGTTTATTCTAGTACGCAAAAAGTGTGAAATAAGTTTTGGGGACGAAACTCCTAAAAGGAGGGGAGAGTTGTAAACCCCGCTCTTTGGAGTTAAGGAAAAACCAGAAACGAACCGGTCAAACTGAGTGAGAAAACAAAACCAGTTCACAAACCTAAATATCTAGGAATGAGAAAAGTGGAGAATTTACAACTTTTGAGTGACCAAAAAGGGTTCATAAACCTTGGGAAAGAACCTTAGGTCTAACTGGGAGAGAAAAACCAAACCGGTTTGGGTGAATCGAATCCGAACCGGTTTATGAACCGAGCCGTTTTATGAACTGGAACCGATAGAGAGAGGACAAACCAAAAATTTTATGGATCCCAAGCGACATAAAGAGTCACATAAGTCATGAAAAAGGACTTTAGGATAAATGGGGGATGAAAACCAAACCGGTTCAGGTAAATTGGATCCGAACCGGATTGAACCAGTTTGAACCACTATTGAACATGATGTTAAATTCATTTTTCTAGGTGGCTTAGAAAATTCTAATTTGAAAATTGAGATTACCATTTGATAGATAATGAATTTAGATGAATTTAGAAATTTTTAATTTTGAAAAACTCGGTCAAATCGAGCCTGAACCAGTCAGTTTAAGCTTTGAACCCAATTCGTATCGGTCCGGTCTGATTTGGAATAGTGTCGTCTTCTTTCTTCAGATGACAACACTTTTCACTCACCGAAAAATCAAAGAAGCGCCGGTGAAGAGAAAACATTTCCGTTCAGTATGTTTTAGGCCAGCAATGACTGTCATAAAGATGCCAAACAGACGGTCGACGAGTCCCCAAGCTCCCTATATAAAGAGCTCCTCTCCATTCATCCTCTCTACACCTTAAAACTCCACTCTCTCTCAGCTACTCAGTTTTTCAGTGAAGCTCAAACCAAAGCTCTGATATAGGGTCTTTTATGAGCCAAATAAGGTGTGGTCAGGTTCCTTAGAACTGGGGAGAAGTCAACTACATGGTGGTAGTCTTCATTCGCTCTAAGGGTCACCAGAGAAGCGTCGGTGTGATTGAATAGTGAAGAAGCTCTAGCAAACCAAAGCTGCCCTATTTCGGTCGAGCTAAAATCAGCCTATTCAAGCCCTCCTCAGGCCAAACCAAGCACCTCTTCAGCCCTCCTATGGACGAATTAGAACTGAAAGGTAAGCTAATTCAACTCCCCTCTGTAATTTTCAATTGGTGCTAGAGAGAGAACCAACAGAATTTCAATGATAAAATTCTCACCCAATTCTGCATCAATTGATGCAATTCTTGATCCTAGGAGGAACCTCAGGAGAAGAGCTATCTGCCCAGATTGAGAGCTTAGACCATCGCACCCCCGACGGTGAGCAATTGAAGCTTTCTCTCTCTACGTTCTATTTTTTGGCGAAGCTCCATTTGAGCTCGTTCTGGTGTCAAAACTTGCGATTCAAAGTGCAATTGAATCATATGAAGATGTTGGAACTCCAATTTAACTTCAATTTCAACAATTAAACATGTTTGATTTCTCAATTTGATGAAATCAAATTTGGTTGTATTGGAAAGTTGAAATTGGGAGAAATTTTGGGGATTTCAAAAATTTGATGGACAAAAATGCAATTTTATAAAATTGAGGGCCAATTGGGAATGATAAGAGTGTTAGAGGACCAATTGAGCAAATTTTAGAATTGTTGGGGTAAAACTTACCATTTTTGTAAAGGATGGGCAAAATGATAATTTTGGAAAAATTGTTGACCAAATTGGGAATTTGGGAAACTTGAACCCCTTTTTGTGAAATTGAATAAATTGAGGTCCCAAGGGGAATTTTAAAAGTTTCGGGACTCAATTTGGGAAAAAATCGGCAATTGGGGCCTAAAGTAAAAGAAAAAGAACTTTAGGGACCGAATTGTAAATATTTGAAAAGTTGGATATTTTAGTCATTAATAATGATTGAAGGTTATCGAGCCAAATGATAATGAACAAAAATGTTCATTTCGTGTAGGAACACGAGATATTGGGAACACTAATTGAGATTAAGCTCACAAGGGACGAAAGCTAACTTAGAGGAAATACACTGCACGATCGGGTGAGTAGGATATTTAATATCATACCCAGTTGGGATGATAAACACCTCGGAAATAAAAACCATTGCTAAGTGGTATTTTAATCATCATATCTGAGAAGAGTGATGTGGAAATCTCACGAAAAAACTACTTATCGGTTGTAAGTAGATCATACCCGGTTGGTATGATAAAACTTCCTCAAAGGAAGTGGAAAACCCACTTATCGGTTATAAGTGGTGATGTCCTCATGCCCGGTTAGTATGATGGACAATTGAAAAGCTTATTTTGTTGGAAATGCTCTCCCCTGACTGTGTGCCACTACTTAAAATTTTTGGGAGACTTTCTTGATGGGAGCTCGAATAGCTCATATAGGCTGGAGGCCTCGGTTTTGGAACTTGGGGGCTAATATGCCCGATTTTGAAAATCTCGACCAGTGGGCCCTAGGCCAGTTGGCACGAGCAGGAGCTCATAAACAAACATGATTAATATTTCATGAAAACTTAAGTAAATAAGTTGGTTGGTCATGGTACTGAGACAGGACCAACATATTCGATGGACTAGTGGTAGTGTGACATGATAGGTCTTCGGACTAGTCAAGACAAACAGCTGCAGGTCAAGTTGAGGGTCGAGGCCATTGGACCAATGGCACCACAAATTATGTGGCATTAAGTGAAAAACTATTGATTGTGCATGCACTATGTTACGGGACCTTCAAGACGCCCAAGAGGGGTAGTGATGCATCCTAGGGCTCTGGACGACCTGGTGGATATAAGGGTAGTTAGTCGTACCAGAAGTCTTGTGAAGCTCGACATAGCTTCTAGCGCATGAGACTAGGGTGGGGATAGGATGAGGTCTCTGTCCTCATACGGACATGGAGATTTGTTATAGGATTAAGGGTCCGATGTCGCGAACGTCCACTCATTCTCAGGGTAGAAGTGGACGTGCTTCTATCTAGGTGGTCGGTAAAGTCGCTTCGACGCCACAAATGGGTTAAGTGGACAGGTTGGCTTGCAATTGTGTGTTCCTTCGTGATGAAAGGTGTGTGTTGGTTGATAACACACCGTTGTAATGAGAAATGATTTTGAAAACCAAAATTTGAAGATGGGAAAATTTAAAGGAATTAAGGAGTCTGGCACACTCCAATTTAAAAACTATTTTTCATCGAAACTTCAAATTTTTTTTTAAATACTCATTCACTGAGTTGTAGAAACTCACCACTCTTTTTATCCATTTTCAGTAAATAGATAAAATCACTGGGGATAACACCAAGCCTTACCCTCTTTTAGGTATGCTTAAATTCTCTTATGCTTGCATTTTATTTGATATATGTCGTTCCTAGGAACAAAGTTGAAAGTACACATGGCTACTCTTAAGTTTAAGAAGGGGGAAACTCCTCTTGAACCAAGAGAGCGGCGACGGTGATTCGACCAAACCGGGTCGGGGCGTGACGTGACCAACTGGACCGTTGACCGGTTCGGTTGGACTAGGTTCGGTGACCCGAAATAAAAAATCGATTGATTTAGGTCTGATTTGACCAATTTTCTAAAATTTAAAATTTCCAAATTTGTTTAAATTCATTTTCTATCCAATAGTGACTTTAATTTCCCAATTTGATTTCTCAGTTCCGGCTTCTTATTGATCACTTGTTATCACTTAAATTATCATTTTGATTTCTCTAAATTAGTTCGGTCAGTTCATGCTAAATTCAACTAGTTTTCTAAAAATAAAAAATTTTTAAATTTGTCTAAATTCATTTTCTACATAGTGGTGGCTTCAATTTCCCAAATTGATATTTTTAGGTCAAATCTAAAAATAAATCTTTGAACCAATTCAACTCTGATTCACCTTGAACGGGTATACTTCTTACATCCAATTTGCAATATGATCATTTTCCTTAATTTTTAGATTTTTATTAATCACTTGGGATCACTTAAATTCTCATTTTGATTTATGCACACCAATTCCGGTTCACTTTTAACCTTATTTTTCTTTCGAAATTTTCTGGTTCTCTATTTTGACTTTTCTTGTTTTGAGAAACAGGGTTTACAACTAGCCTCCAATTATGATTAAGTAGAGTAAATGGCATTTGTGAGCTAATAAAACCTTTGTTCGAAATGATTCAAGTGTTCACAAACTTTCTAAAAGTCACCTTTTCAATTGCACCAGTGTCATTGGCATCACCAACCTTCACCCGATTTTTGCACTATTTCGACAGTCTTTAGAGAACAGCCATGGAAGGTACTGTTCTGGCCAGATCCATTCATGCAAGGACCGTGCCAACCTGGAGGGATCATATAGAAACCTCATATTTGAGTCTTAGAATTTTTAAAATATATTTTGTTTATGAACCAATTTCAGGGACTAAAATTTAATTTTGGTAAAGTTATAGAACCTATTCGGGAATGAGATTTCTTAGGGGACGCTATTAGGGTCTGAAGAAGGTCTAAGAACCAATGGAAAGAATGGAAAAGTTTTGATATTCCAATGATGAGTTTTTAAACCTTAAAGACTTAAATGAGAACTTAAAAAATTTAGGGACCAAAGTGTAAATTATTAAGATTTGGTGACCCATAAGTGATTCTTGAGTACGTGGGAACCAAATGAGACTAAAGGAAGTTTAAGAACTTAAGAATAGGAATTTGGAAGTATAGGGTCCAAAAATGAAGAGTTTTGGGGTATAAGAGTAAAATGATAATTTTGCTAATTTTAAGTACCAAAATCCAAGTTGAAAAAAGTAAGGATATAAGTGGGAAACTTAGAAATTTTTAGATATTTTAGTAAATATGACTAAATGTGGGTGTAACCTTAGATTTGTGCAAAGATATAATAGAAGCAGGTTAGTCCAAAATGAGTTCATCGATGCGCAAGTGACTGAACCGAGTTTGAGGAAAAAAATCATAATTTTTGGAAAATTACGGTACGATAACAAAGTACTCAATGAAAACTAAATCTAACCTCGTATTATATTAATTGATTCATGTATATTAATCTAACATACTATAATATGGAGACCATGCATCCCAAGAAAAGTGAAAATTAATCGAGACGAACAAGTCCCGATTATAATAGTAAGTATAATTTATTAACAACGAGTATGATTGGATCGAGTGCTGCACTTTACAATACTTTATAAAATCATAAATATGTATGAGTGTTTTGAAAAGTGTTATGAAAAGTATAGGAATACTAGATTGATGGATGCACACATGTATAAATGAATATATGATATTATGGCTTAAATAATTCATAATAATGATGTTTATAATACAATGTCAAATAAGGGTATAAAACCCTAAGTAACATTAGTGGAATTGATCGATAGAGAATCGAACTTTGAGAAATAGATATTTGATTTGCTTGAGCATAATATGTGATTATTTTATATATATATATATTATTATAAATATGGGCAATCAACATCATACCTTCAAGAATTAAGTTATGCTTCCATGTAACTGAGGAAATGGTGTGACATAATATCTGTATATTTAAATGTATGGTAGAAAAGAACATAGTGTGGGATATATGTATAATTATGTGTAGCTGTATATTTAAATGTATGGTAGAAAAGAACATAGTGTGGGATATATGTATAATTATGTGTAGTAGGAGGGGACAAAGAGTATACACATTCTCGATGTCATATGAGTAATTTATTTTTTATTGGAATATAATAGAGTCATGTTTATTCCGATGATAACATATATTTGATTAATTATTGTTAATTGGTGAGCAAGAGTTTTACTAGAATACAATTGTAGAACACTAAGGTTGAGTAATAATGGTTAGTAGATTATGAAAATAACATAATATAAAAATTATAAAAAAAATTTACATGTATACACGAGTAAAGTATGTGATTGATACCATAAAGTGACTTGAAATTAATAACTTATGGTGAAAGTAGAAATTCGTGGAAATCGACTTAGCGGGACATCACCTACATAATTCGTAGAATTTGAAATATAAATTTTAAAAAATGCATATTAATACTTAATTATATTCTTGAACGTTATTGTATTTTGAAAATTTTTGTTTAAGTTTTTTATTTATACTTCGTGTGAAAGAAAGTTTAAATTTTTCTTTAAAAATTGATTTATATTTTATTATAATTATTAATTATCTCGATAATAAAACAGTGAATGTACATACTATATCGTGAAAAGTTGTTATCATTTTATCTAAAATCGAATTAGAAAATAGCAAAATATCTTAAATAAGTATTTGATATGACAATTTTTATATTATATATTTAAGTGATAATTTAATATTTAATTATTAAATTAATTATATTGATATCTATTATTATTTTGTTAAAAATAAGTTAGTGAACCTTACTTTTTATTAGTATATAATTTAAAATTTTTTTACTTATTCACTAAAAAAATTTCATCTAATCATTTTAGGAGAGGTTGCTTCAATTTCAATATTCCATATATCTCATTATAATTAAACGAGAAGTAATAAGTTTGTCTTTTAATGAAAAAGTTTTATTATCTCCTATTTCTTGAATTCTTGTAAGATGAAGTATAAATTTATCTTTTGTGTAGTTAAAGTTACCATATATTTTATAGGTCATATAATGTAAAATGTTGAGTTTCAATACAAGATTATACATATTATTTTTATATTTATTTATGTTAGAGAAACCTAAAATTGGGTAAAAATGTTTTCCTCGTCAATGTTCCGCATGGCATACATTTCTCTAATGGAAGGTTGATCACTAGGTTACCTAGGTATCTATCTTTGTGTCTGAATAACAAATCAAATTGAGATAATCTTTGTGGTACCACCCAATATCAATTGATTCATACATGAGTTGAGTTGGATTAAAGGAGAAAATGTCCCTAAAATAAAATCTGAACGGGAAGTGAGTCCACAAATATTACTAAAATATGACACCGGATCTAAATAAGAATAAAGTGAATCGCCTGAATTAATTCAAACAAATGAAGACACCCGATATCACGTGCAAAATGGCACGCATTCATACATTTTATTTTAGAGTAAGCAAAGCTCTCTCTTACATGTAGGGTCGCCACCAACGGATCTTGTCAATGTACCATCAATCACAGAAAATACAATACTTTAAGGAAATAAATTATAATATCCACTGCATCTAAATTATATTTACTGTGTAAAATATTTTAATAATATTAATTTTTAGTGTAATTTTTATAAAATATTTTTTATCATATATATAAACTGTTATATTTTCACTAACAATATTATTCTTCATCGTAGAGATATGTTAATATGATACTTAAAAAATAATATTAGTCATCTCATGTTATGTTGATCAAAACTGAATTATTTTGTATCTAACTCAAGTATTTTTTTCAAAAAATTGTACTATAATGAACTTTTTGAATATTTTGTTTCAATGAATAAACTTAAAAATAAAATAATTTACCTTAATTATTTTAATTTTGTTTTTCATACTAGATTGAATAGAGATATATAATTTCTCATATACAGGAATAGTTTTTCATACTAGAAATACAATTTGAATTTTGTAAAAAAGCCTCCAAAAATCCACTCTCATCCCTGCTGCCGACACAGAACAACGAAAAAGACACAGCTGCCCCCAGGCAATATCTACAAGAAATTAATATTAAACATCAATTATTATAATATAGAAGAATATTCTCATCAAATAAAATGTTTATGTGATATTGGATTTTCCTATTTAACAAAATTTCATTAGTTTTATCTAAATGCATGATTATGAAGAAATACATATTTATTTATAATGGAAAACGATTTATGTTTTTGAAAATTTGTAAAATAATGTTAAATTATTTCCATTCACGGCCAGCTTCCAACTTAATAGAGCAGGATTGGTAGAGCAGAGGTAGGGTAGGCCAAACATTGTCCTCCATCGCCATCTCTCTCCTCTAATCGTCAGTCAGACTCACTGACCCACACTAACTCCCTTTCCACTGTCATCCACCCACAATGGCTTGCTGGCCTAGAACCTCCTTCATCCTCTTCCTCTTCCTCCCCTCTCTCTCTCTCCTGTCCCATTACTCGTAAAGAATCGCTACACTGACTCTCTTTCATCGCATGCTGCGATTATGGCCCTCTTCTTTTTATTCTTCTTCTTCGTCGTCTCTACTACGATCTGCCTCCCATCTGTTTCTCCTTCTCCCTTGTACCCTACAGTTAAGACCTTCATCGTGCAAGTCCACCACGACGCCATCAAGCCTTCCGTATTCCCCACCAATGCCCACTGGTACGCCTCTTCCCTCTCCTCATCTGCAGCTGCCGCTGGCACTGACCGCATCCTCCACACCTACTCCACCGTCTTCCACGGCTTCTCCGCCCGCCTCTCACCTTCCGAGGCCGACTCCCTCCGTGTCCTCCCCCATGTCGCCGCCCTGATCCCCGAACAGATCCGGCATATCCATACCACTCGCTCTCCCGAGTTCCTCGGCCTCCGGAGCTCCGACCGTGCCGGCCTCCTAAAGGAGTCGGATTTCGGCTCGGATCTCGTCATCGGAGTGATCGACACTGGGATCTGGCCGGAGCACCAGAGCTTCAATGACCGCGAGCTCGGCCCAGTCCCCTCCAAATGGAAGGGCGAATGTGTGGCAGGGGATAACTTCCCATCCACCTCATGCAACCGGAAACTCATCGGCGCTCGCTTCTTCTGCGCTGGCTACGAGGCCACCAATGGTAGGATGAACCAGTCCACCGAGTTCCGCTCCCCGAGGGACTCCGACGGCCACGGAACCCACACGGCCTCGATCGCCGCCGGCCGCTACGTCTTCCCTGCCTCCACCCTCGGCTACGCCCACGGGGTTGCTGCTGGTATGGCCCCGAAGGCCCGACTCGCCGCCTACAAGGTCTGCTGGAACTCTGGCTGCTACGACTCCGACATCCTCGCTGCCTTCGACTCCGCCGTGGCCGATGGCGTGGACGTGATCTCCCTGTCTGTCGGCGGCGTCGTCGTCCCTTACTACCTAGATTCAATAGCAATCGGAGCCTTCGGGGCCATGCAATCCGGTGTCTTCGTCTCAGCCTCCGCCGGAAATGGCGGTCCCGGCGGCCCCACCGTCACCAACGTGGCCCCCTGGGTGACCACCGTCGGCGCCGGCACCATCGACCGGGACTTCCCCGCCGATGTGATGCTTGGAAACGGGAAGAACATATCGGGAGTGAGCATCTACGGCGGACCCGGCCTCATCCCAGGCCGCATGTACCCCTTAGTCTACGCAGGGAGCCAAGGCGGCGATGGCTACTCTGCCACCCTCTGCTTGGACGCCTCGCTCGATCCCACCCTCGTGAAGGGCAAGATCGTCCTTTGCGACCGTGGTATCAACTCCCGGGTCGCCAAGGGAGAGGTTGTCAAGAAGGCCGGAGGGGTCGGAATGATCTTAGCCAACGGAGTCTTCGATGGGGAGGGCCTGGTGGCGGACTGCCACGTGCTCCCAGCTGCCTCCATTGGGGCCATCGCCGGAGACGAGATCCGCCGCTACATCGAGGCCACGGCGGCCGCCACCCGAAAGTCCAAGTCGTCACTGCGGACCCCCACCGCCACGATCGTCTTTAAGGGTACCCACGTCGGGATCCGTCCGGCCCCTGTGGTGGCCTCGTTCTCCGCCCGGGGGCCCAATCCGGTGTCGCCGGAAATCCTCAAGCCGGACCTGATCGCCCCAGGGGTGAACATCCTCGCGGCTTGGCCGGACAATGTGGGGCCCTCTGGCATCCCCTCCGACAGGAGGAAGACAGAGTTCAACATCCTATCAGGGACTTCAATGGCCTGCCCCCACGTCTCAGGCCTGGCTGCCCTCCTCAAGGCGGCCCACCCCGAGTGGAGCCCTGCCGCCATAAGGTCTGCCCTGATGACCACCGCCTACAGCATTGACAACCGTGGCGAGACCATGCTCGATGAATCATCCGGCAATACCTCCACCGTGATGGACTACGGCGCCGGCCATGTCCACCCCCAGCTGGCCATGGACCCCGGCCTGGTCTACGACCTGACAACCTACGACTATGTAGACTTCCTCTGCAACTCCAACTATACGGCCAGTAACATCCGCGTAGTAGCCAGGAAGAACGCGGACTGCCGAGGAGCCAGGCCGGCCGGCCACTCCGGCAACCTCAACTACCCCTCCCTGGCCGTCACTTTTCAGCAGTACGGCGGCGGCATGGGGAAGCTCTCGGCCCACTTCATCCGGACCGTGACCAACGTCGGGGAGGCCGAGGCGGTCTACAGAGTCTCGATGCGGCCGCCGCCCGGGGTGGAGGTCGCAGTGGAGCCGGAAAGTCTCGCGTTTCGGAGGGTGGGGCAGAGACTGAGCTTCCTGGTGAGAGTGCAGTCTCACGAGGCGAAGCTCTCGCCGGGGAGCTCCGCCGTGAGAAGCGGGTGGGTGACTTGGTCTGATGGAAAGCACGCCGTGACAAGTCCCCTCGTGGTGACTTTGCAGCAGCCTCTGTAAAAAATAATTTAGAAGGAAAAAAAGTGAAAGGGAAAAGAAATGGACTACTGTTTTTTGGGCTGTAGGGAAAAGCGGCAGAGTGGGGGAGGGTGATTTTGTGATGCAAATCAAAGTTTGAGGGGGTGGTGTATGTATGTTTCTTCACTCTAAGATGATGAAAACGCCAAAACAATTATGGTACGTTTGCCGTCTGCTCTGCCAAATGAATAGCTGATTCATGTTCAAGATCCAAATGCAGGTTCCAGTCCAGTTGGAGAAGAGAAGATGTGGTGGAACGTCTCTGTGGACGACAAGATCAGCACGTCGGATCGTAAATTTTAGTGGTCAAAAGGACAAGGTAGGCTCAAGAGTCACGGGACGATTACACATCCCCCAGGATCCACATATTTTGTCCACTTCCGGCATTGATTATTAGATCCAAGTTCCTCAAAAGACATGCAAAGGTGTAGATTAGACATAATATTTCATTAGATGGTAATATAAGGTTTATTGTGAATTGTGATGATGTTATTTTGATATGATAGTGTATTAGATAGCACGGGAATAGTCCGTCCTAAAGAGGAAGTTGCAAGGTTGGAAGGAAGAAGGAAGACAAATAAATGGAAGGTCAGGAGGGTCCCGAATGTCGCTTCACTATCAATATATGTGGGGGTGTGCTTGTGCAATGATGTCTCTCCCTTTGGATGGCCCACAATCCCGATCCCAATGAGGATGGATGGATGCTTTTGATGATGGTGTGGCTTGCTCTTATTATGCCACCATTCCCTTTGGTGGGATTTATATATCTCAGTATGCTAGTTCAAACGTAATCTACACTTGTCACTTACTATTTATACCCGCTCAGCAATTTTGAACACTTATCTAAACTCATTGGACAAGAGTAATGACTGACCAGACAATAATAAAGAGGGCGGATCAGTAATTGCTCTCATATGATGTGAATTTGCACACAACCTATGAGACTTGATTAGATGCTTGTATTTGGAAAATTTTCACATAAATTCATTCACCATTCACCACCACATGTACATTTAACAAATATTTACAATGGAAGATGTACTAAATGGCAAAAATATATTTTATATACTTAAGAAATAGTTATAATTGTACTATGAGGTGTTGGATTCTTTTCTAGTTTTGGTGGGAGCCCAAGATGATGTGATTATTGGATCATGTAACTCAAGGATAAACGGGTACGTCCTATGTTATAATACACTCTCCCAAGTTAAACTTGGATCCTAAAATAGAAAAATAAATGGAATAGATTCTTTTTATTAATAGATAAGCTAATTATATAGCGATGTTAATAAAGTGAACATGAATCATTACATGACTAAAACCTTTACAAATAAACTTATAATCAATCTCATTAATTACTTGTGAATAGCAGTTGTCTGCACCAAAAGGTTATTGATCGACTGAGCAAGATAATAAGCTCACAAAAAAGGAATTAGATCCAAATAAAATTCGTAATAGTATTAATCTGATTTTTGTATTTGATATTAGTGTTTGTTCTGATGATATTACACTATTTTTTAAAATTTTAAAAAATAAGTTTGGGAAATAAGAAGATAACAAAGCCACTAATGTAATGTGGTTGCTAGTCAAATGGACTTTAGAGAAGTACTGAAGGGTGGAGGGAGAATTATGTCAAATGAAGGGTAACCTAAAATTATGTTTGATTGTAGTACAATAAATAAAAGTGAGTTAATACATAAATTAACAGACCCCATATACAATATATGCAATATCAAAGCGTATGTGTAAGATACTATAGCGAGTTAATAATCTAGTGGCAATGAGTTGGATCTTAGAGAGGTATCCCATCATTGAGAGAAAGACGGGATCGGCATGGGAAGCAACCAAAGTGGATAGAGTGCAACATGTATTCATAGCGATTTTAAAGAGAATATCATAAATATACTTCTTATAAGTGAGATAAAAACCTTGAAAATGTTAATGAACTTTAAGGATGAGAAAGTGATGTACATGCCCCCAAATCTTTTAAAGAGAACTCCTCGAAAAAGGTTGTGAGGACCAAGGCAAGAGAGGCATCAATGAATGCAATGATATTATCATCTGACTTGGGCACTTTTCTTAGCCAAATAAGGCGAAGTTAGATTCTTTAGAACCGAGGAGAAGTCAGCTACACGCCTGTAGTCTCCATTTGCTCCGAGGGTCACTACAGAAGCGTCGGTGTGATAGATCAGTGAAGTAGCTCCAGCGGATCGAAGCTGCCTTGTTTCGGTCGAGTTGAAATTGGCCAATTTGAGCCATTCTCAGGCCATACCAAGCCCTCCCAACACCTACATCATCCTCCTAAAGCTAAATTAGAGTTGAAAGGTAAACAAATTTGGCTCCCCTCTACAATTTTTTACTGATGCTAGAGAGAGAACCGATAGAAATTTGATGATCAAATTCTCACTCGATTCGGCATCAATTGATGCAATTCTTGATCCTAGGAGGAACCTCAGGACAAGAGCTATCTTTTCAGATTGAAAGCTCGAAATGCCACACCCCTGACGGTAAGCTTTCTCTCTCTAAGTCTAGTTTTTTGGCGAAACTCCGTTTGAGCTCATTCCGGTACCAAATCATGTGATTCAAAGTGCAATTGAATCATATGAAGGTGTAGGAACTCTAATCTAGCTTCAATTTCAACAATTAAACTCATTTGATTGGTCAATTTAATGAAATCAAATTTGGTAGAGTTAGAAGGTTGAAATTGGGGAATTTCAAAAATTCGAGAGACTAAAGTGCAATTTCATAAAATTGAGGACTAATTGGGCATAATAAAGATGTTGGAGGACCAATTGAGCATAATAAAAGATGTTGAAGGACCAATTGGGAAATTTTGGTATTTTTGGGGCAAAACTTACCATTTTTATTAAGTAGGGGCGAAATGGTAATTTTGGAAAAGTTGGGGGACCAAATTGGAAATTTGTGAAATTAAACCCTTTTTTGTGAAATTGAATAAATTGAGGTCCCAAGGTGAATTTTAAAAGTTTCGGGACTCAATTTGAGGAAAAACTAGCATTAGGGACTTAAAGTTAAAGAAAAATAACTTTATGTATCTAATTGGAAATAAATGAAAAGTTTGGTTTTCTCATTCATTTGGAATGAATGAAGGCTATTAGGCCGGTGGATAATGAACAAGGATCTTCATATCGTATAGGAACACGAATACAAGCTCGTGTGAATACAAAGAATTGGTAGAGAGGAATTTACTATATTAATGGGTGAGTGGGATTATTAACGTCATATCCGATTGGGATGATGAGCACAATTTAAAGTTAAAAATCACTTATCGGTTGTGAATGAGATTTTTATATCAGTAAATTGATGAGTACAAAAGTGATGTGGAAATCACGCGAAAAAAAATACTTACTAGTGTAAGTAGATCATACCCGATTGGTATGATAAAACATCCTCGAAGAAAGTGGAAAACCTATTCATCGGTTATGAGCGGAGATGTCCTAATACTCGGTTGGTATGATGGATAGTTGAAAAGTTTATTTTGTCAAAAGTGCTCTCCCCTAACTGTGTGCCACTACTTAAACATTTTGGGATACATTCTTGACAGGAGATCGAATAGCTTTGTTAGGTTGGAGGCCTCAATTTTGGAACTTGGGGACTAATATGCTCAATTTTAAAAATCTCAAAAAGTGGGCCCTAGGCCAGTTGGCACGAGTAGGAGCTCGTAAACAAACATTATTCTAAGCTATGAAAACTTAAGTAAATGAATTGTTTGGCTATGGTACTGAGACAGTACCGTCATACTCGATAGACTAGCAGCAGTGTGACATGACAAGTCAACGGACCAGTCGAGACAAACTGCTATAGGTCGAGTTGAGGGTCAGGGCTATTGGACCAGTTGCACCAAAGATTAAATGGATGTTAAGGAAAACTTTGTTTGTGCATGCAATTTAGGTTCGAGACCATTTAAACGCCCAAGAGGGGTAGTGATGTGTCCTAAGAGCTGCTGGATGACATGGTGGAGATAAGGGAAAAAGAGAAGCTATTGGGTTTGTGTTTCTCATCATACCTGTTAGTCATGGTGTTCTGTGTTTGTACTCTATGGAGTTTCTATATTTGAACTCCGCGAAGCTGCTGTGTTTGGGACTTCATGAAGCTTCTGTGTTTGAGTTTCTTGTGCACGAGACTGAGATATGCTCTATGTCCTCATACGGACACAGAGTGTTAATCATGTATGTTCCCTTCTTGATGAATGGCATGTGTTAGTTGATAAACACACCGGTTGTCACGCCCCGACCTAGTTTGGTCGGATCCCCGTGATCAACCCGCCACTCTCCCGGTTTATTAAAGGGTTTCCCCTTATTGTAAACCATAACGAGTAAGGCGTCCTTTAACTTGCACCTTTTTCCTGGAATAGCATAATCAAAACTGTATGAAATTTAAAACTTTACATACGTATCTTATAGGCATCTTAGTTGACAGTCTTTAAGGGGAGGCTTTCCAGGATTTCCTGAAGGGGATATAAGGGAGGGGGTGAGTATGACTACTCAGTGAATGGGTTTTTAAAAACTTTTGACTTTTAAGAAAAAACATTTATATGGAGTGTGCCAGACTCCTTTGTTTTCAAAAATCCCATCATTTAAAAATTTGGATTTTTCCATTATTTCTTAGTTACCATGGTGTGTCATCACCCAACACACATCCTTCATCAGGAAGGTTACACACATTCGCAAGTTAGTATCACTATTGAACCCGCTAGTGGCTTCAGAGCGACTTTTCCTGCCACCCTGATAGAAGTACGACCACTTCTACCCTGGGAATGAGTGGATGTACATGACATCCGACCCACAATCTCGAAATCACTTCTTCATGTTTGTATGAGGACAGAGACCTCATCCTGTCCCCACCCCAGTCTCATGCGCTTCGTGCTACTCCAGATTTGGCACAAACACCTGGAACGACAAACTGCCCTTATAACCACCAAGTCGTCCAGTGCCCTTAGGACGCATCACTACCCCTCATGGGCGTTTTGATGATCTCGTAATCACAGTGCATGCACAAATAATGTTTTCTTATATTGCCATGTAATATGTGGTGCCACTAGTCCAACGGCCCCAACTCTCAACTCAACCCGCAGCTATTTGTCTTGACTAGTCCGTCGACTTATCATGTCGCACTGCCGCTACTTGATTGAGCATGTCGGTTCTATCTTGGTACCATGGCCAAACAATTCACTTATTAAGTTTTATGGCACATATATCATGTTCATTTACGAGCTCCTACTCATGCCAACTGGCCTTGGGCCCACTGTATGAGATTTTCAAAATCGGGCATTTAGCCCCCAAGCTCCAAAATCGAGGCCCCCGACCTATTAGAGCTATTCGAGCTCCCGTCGAGAAGGTCTCACAAATTGTTTAAGCATTGGCACACAGTTAGGGGAGAGCACTTCCAACAAAAATAGGTTTTTACTATCCATCATACTGACCGGTATAAGGACATCTCCGTTCACAACTGATGAACGGGTTTTCAACTTCCTTCGAGGAAGTCTCATCATACCAACCGGGTATGATCTACTTACAACCCGTAAGTAGTTTTTCCGCATAACTTTCACATCACTTTCTTTAAGTAGTGATGATTAAAATACCACTAAACAGTGGGTTTTTATATCGAGATACTTATCATCCCCAACCGGGTATGATGTTAGTAAACCCACTCACCCATTAATGCTGTGAATTCCACTAGACTAGTTCTTTGTATTCACATGAGCTTGTCCTTGCTGGCATTCCCAGTATTTAACGTTCCTACACGATATAAACAACCTTGTTCATTATTACTCGGCATAACAACCTTCATTCATTAATGAATGAGAAAACCCAAACTTTTAGTTATTTGAAATTAGGTCCCTAAAGTTATTTCTCTTTAACTTTAAGTCCATAATTTCGATTTTTCCTCAAATTGAGTCCCGTAACTTTTAAAATTTATTGTGGGACCTCAATTTATTCAATTTCACCAAAAAGGGGTTTAATTTTCCAAATTTCCAATTTGGTTCCCCAATTTTTCCAAAATTACCATTTTTCCCTTCTTTCACAAAAATGGTAAGTTTTCCCCAAAATTTCCAAAATTCCTCAATTGGTCCTCCAACATTATTTTCATGCCCAATTTACCCTCAATTTCATAAAATTGTATTTTGGCCCCTTTGAATTTCAAAAATCCCCAAATTTTCCCCCAATTTCAACTCTTCAACACTACCAAATTTGATTTTATCAAATTAATTGATCAAACACTTCTAATTATTGAAATTGGAGTTGAAATTGAGTTCCTGTATGTTCATACGATTCTAAGAAACTTTGAATCGCAGATTTTAATGTCGGAACGAGCTCAAACGGAGCTTTGCCAGAAAACAAACTGTAGAGAGAGAAAGCTTCGATTACTCACCGGTGAAGGCACGACAGTCCGAGCTTTCGATCTAGATAGATAGGTCTCGTCTTGAGGTTCATCCTAAAATCAAGTATTGTATCAATTGATGTGGAATTGGATTAGAATTTTGTCATTGAAATTCGGTCTACTCTCTCTCTAGCACTGATCGAAAATTATAAAGGGGAGTCGAATTGGCTTACCTTTCGGTCCTAATTCGGCCGTGGAAAGGCTGAGAAAGTGTTGGGAGGGCTTGGTTTGGCCTGAGGAGGGCTTGGTTTGGCCTGAGGAGGGCTTGAAATGGCCGATTTCAGCTTGGCCGAAATAGGGCAGCTTCGGTCTACCGGAGTTGCTTCACTATTCCATCATGTCGGTGCTTCTCCAACGATTCTTGGATTGACTATAGTTTGCTATTAGATAGCTGTCTTCTCCCCGGTTCTAAAGAGCCCGACCTTTGTTCAAGTCGAAGATCTGGTTCGAGCTTTACCGGGAAATGGAGTAGTAGAGAGAGAGAGAGAAGTGTACAGGTGTGAGGAGAATGAAATGGGGATGACCTCTTTATATAGTTGTAAAACCCGTGTATTAAATGGGCGAGATTTATTACTAGTATTAATATTACCATAAATTATTGGAATTAATACTAATAATTTAATTTCGGTATTAATTCCAATAATTTAATTTTGGTATTTAATTATTTATATTAATTCCAATAATTTAATATATATTAATTGATGGCTATTTATGAACCCGCTTATCATAAATAGCCATCAATTAATATATATTAAATTATTGGAATTAATATAAATAATTAAATACCAAAATTAAATTATTGGAATTAATACCGAAATTAAATTATTGGTATTAATTCCAATAATTTATGGTAATATTAATACTAGTAATAAATCTCGCCCATTTAATACACGGGTTTTACAACTATATAAAGAGGTCATCTCCATTTCATTCTCCTCACACCTTAACACTTCTCTCTCTCTCACTATTGCTCAATTTCCCGGTAAAGCTCGAACCAGAGCTTTGACTTGAACAAAGGTCGGGCTATTTAGAATCGGGGAGAAAACAGCTATCTGATAGGAAACTACAATCAATACGAGAATCATTGCAGAAGCGCCGGCGTGATAGAATAGTGAAGCAGCTCCGGCGGACCGAAGCTGCCCTATTTCGGCCAAGCTGAAATTAGCCATTTCAAGCCCTACTCAGGCCAATCCAAGCCCTCCCAACACTTCCTCAGCCTTTCCATGACCGAATTAGGACCGAAAGGTAAGCCAATTTTGCTCCCCTTTATAATTTTCGATTGGTGCTAGAGAGAGAGTCAACTGAATTTCAATGACAAAATTATAATCCAATTCCACATCAATTGATGCAATTCTTGATTATAGGATGAACCTTAGGATGAGAGCTATTTGTCCAGATCGAAAGCTCAAACCGTCGTGCCTTCACCGGTGAGTAATCAAAGCTTTCTCTCTCTATAGTTCATTTTCCGACGAAGCTCCGTTCGAGCTTGTCCCGACATTAAAACTTGTGATTCACATTTCTGAAGAATCGTATGAACATGTAAAAACTCAATTTCAACAATTAGAAACGTTTGATGGGTCAATTTGATAAAATAAAATTCGGCTGTTTTAAGAAGTTGGAATTGGGGGAAAATTGGGGATTTTCAAAATTTAAAGGACCAAAATAAAATTTTATGAAATTGAGGGTCAATTGGGCATGAAAATAATGTTAGAGGACCAATTGAGGAATTTTGAAATTTTTGGGGCAAAATTTACCATTTTTGTAAAGGAAGGGCAAAATGGTAATTTTGGAAAAGTTGGAGGACCAAATTGGAAATTTGGGAAATTAAACCCCTTTTTGTGAAATGGAATAAATTGAGATCCTATGATAAATTTTAGAAGTTTCGGGACTCAATTTGAGGAAAAAACGGTATTTGAGACTTAAAGTTAAAGAGAAATAACTTTAGGGACCTAATTGCAAATAAATGAAAGTTTGACTTTCTCATTCATTGAAGGCGATTAGGCTGAAGGATAATGAACCAAGATGTTCATATCATGTAGGAACGTGAAATACCGGGAATGCCAGCAAGGACAAGCTCGCGTGAATACAAAGAACCAGTCTAGTGGAATTCACGGCATTAACGGGTGAGTGGGTTTACTAACATCATACCCGATTGGGATAATGAGCACAACTTAAAGAAAAAAACCACTTAACGGTTGTGAGTGGAAATTTTATATCATACCCGGTAGGTGATAAGTACCTCGGTATAAAAATCCACTATTTAGTGGTATTTTAATCATCACCAATTAGAGAAAGTGATGTGAAAATTATGCGAAAAAAAAATTACTTACCGGTTGTAAGTAGATCATACCCGGTTGGTATGATGAGACTTTCTCGAAGGAAGTTGAAAACCCGTTCATCGGTTATGAACGGAGATGTCCTTATACCGGTTGGTATAATGGATAGTGAAAACCTATTTTGTCGGAAGTGTTCTCCCCTGACTGTGTGCCAATGCTTAAACTATTTGGGAGACCTTCTCGACGGGAGCTCGAATAAGCTCTAATAGGCCAGGGGCCTCGGTTTTGGAACTTGGGGGCTAAATGCCTGATTTTGAAAATCTCGTACAGTGGGCCTAAGGCTAGTTGGCACGAGCAGGAGCTCGTAAACGAACATGATATATGTGCCATAAAACTTAATAAGTGAATTGTTTGGCCATGGTACGAAGATAGGACCGACATGCTTAGTCAACTAGTGGCAGTGCGACATGACAGGTCGACGGACTAGTCAAGACAAACAGTTGCGGGTTAAGTTGAGAGTCGGGGCCGTTGGACTAGTGGCACCACAGATTACATGGAAATATAAGAAATCATTGTTTGTGTATGCACTGTGAGTACGGGATCATCAAGACGCCCATGAGGGGTAGTGATGCGTCCTAAGAGCACTGGACGACCTGGTGGCTATAAGGGCAATTCGTCGTTCTAGGTGTCTGTGCAAAATCTGGAGTAGCACCAAGCGCATGAGACCGGGGTGGGGACAAGATGAGGTCTCTGTCCTCATACGGACTCGAAGAAGTGATTTCGGGATTGTGGGTTGGATGTCACGTACATCCACTCATTCCCAAGGTAGAAGTAGTTGTACTTCTATCCGGGTGGCAGGAAAAGTCGCTCCGAAGCCACTAGTGGGTTCAGTAGTGATACTGACTTGCGAATGTGTGTAACCTTCATGATGAAGTATGTGTGTTGGGTGATGACACACCGTGGTAACTAAGAAATAATGGAAAAAAACACAAATTTTTAAATGATGAGACTTTTGAAAACAAAGGAGTCTGGCACACTCCATATAAATGTTTTTCTTAAAAGTCAAAAGCTTTTAAAAACCCATTCACCAAGTAGTCGTACTCACCCCTCCCTTATATCCCTTTCAGGAAATCTTGGAAAGCCTACCTTGAAAGACCATCAACTAAGATGCCTGTAAGACAGGTATGTAAAGTTTAAAATTTCATGCAGTTTTGATTATGCTATTCTAGGAAATGGTGCAGGTTTAAAGGACGCCTTACTCTTTACAAATTATAATAAGGGGAAACCCTTTAATAAACCATGAGAGTGGCGGGTTGTTTATGGGGATCCGACCAAACTGGGTCGGGGCGTGACAATATAGCCTGGCCAATTTGTGAAGAACTGCCCAACCCTTCAAGGAAATACACAACGAAATACCCACCTACCACTTCAAGGAAACCCAAGGGCACTAGATAGAGGGCAAGACATCGCTACTACATCGAGGGTCCCAACCAAAATATACAACCTCACCCAAGAAGAAACGCAGTAAGACCCTAGTACCGTAGTTAGTACTTACCAAAATTCCCTTAAATAAATCTATGAAAAAAATAGTAATTTGTTATTATCATAATGAAAGTTATATTTTTTACAAAGATAAGATTGTAATACAAGTAGGAGAAAATACAAAGGACATACCCACAAAATTTTAAGGAGGAAACAGGAAAGGATGGCATCTAAGTATGTCACCTTTAGGATAGATACACTCAAGGACACTTAGAATTTCATAAGAAAAGGGGGAAGAATACTACAAAGGAAGGAAACCCTAGGGAATCATACATATCCTAACTAGGAGTAATGGAACCAAGTGACGAGGGATAAGGAGATGAGTTTACAAAGGAAGTGCATGCTGAGGTAAAAGAATTATAGAAAGCATGCTAGGATGATCCAAGGAAGTAAGTTAAACCCAAGGGAACGATTGGATAAATCTTGAAATTTTGAGCAAGAACCCTCAAGAAGAAGAATCCTGCCCTAAGAAGAGGAAGAAGTGAACCTAAGGATATCCATTTGGACTTAAGGGTAAGACATGCCTAGTTATGATAAACTCCAACAAGTAAGTAAACAACAGAAAGGAAAAGATATTCCTTAAGTGCGTGATTCAAAAGGGCTTAGTGAAAGAACAAACAAATGGTTGGCATGTCAAGCAAATCCTGAGTTAACATTAAGGGAAATTATTTATGATGCAAAGGAGGTTAATTAAGTTTTGGTGCTAGAGAGAGAACCGACAGAACTTTGATGATAAAATTCTCACTTAATTTGGCATCAATTGCCGCAATTCTTGATCCTACGAGGAACCACAAGACAAGAGCTACATGCCCAAATCGAAAGCTCAGACTGTCGTGCCCCCGACGGTAAGCTTTCTCTCCTTAAGTTCAATTTTCTGGCGAAGCTCCGTTTGAGCTCATTCCGAAACCAAATTGTGCAATTTGAAGTGCAATTGAATTGTATGAAGGTGTAGGAACTTTAATCTAGCTTCAATTTCAACAATTAAACTCATTTGATCAGTCAATTTGATGAAATCAAATTCGGCAGAGTTAGAATGTTGAAATTGGGGGAAATTGGGGAATTTCAAAATTTTGAGAGACTAAAGTGCAATTTCATAAACTTGAGGACCAATTGGGCATAATAATGATATTGGATGACCAATTGGGAAATTTTTTGAATTTTTGGGGCAAAACTTACCATTTTTATAAAGTAGGGACAAATGGTAATTTCGGAAAAGTTGGGGGACCAAATTGGAAATTTCGGAAATTGAACCCCTTTTTGTGAAATTAAATAGATTGATGTCCCAAGGTGAATTTTGAAAGTTTTGGGACTCAATTTGAGGAAAAACCGACATTAGAGACTTAAGGTTAAAGAAAAATAACTTTATGTACCTAATTGCAAATAAATGAAAAGTTTGGTTTTATCATTCATTTGGAATGAATAAAGGCTATTAGGTCGAGGGATAATGAACAAGGATGTTCATATTGTCACGCCTCAACCCAGTTTGGTCGGATCCCCATGATCAACCCGCCACTCTCCCGTTTTATTAAAGGGTTTCCCCTTATTATAAACCGTAAAGAGTAAGGCGTCCTTTAAACATGCACCATTTCTTGAAATAGCATAATCAAAACTGGGTGAAATTTAAAACTTTACATACCTGTCGTACAGGCATCTTAGTTGACGGTCTTTAAGGGTAGGCTTTTTGGGATTTCCTTAAAGGAATATAAGGGAGGAGGTGAGTATGACTACTCAGTGAATGGGTTTTCAAAGGTCTACTTTTAACTTTTAAGAAAAAAATATTTATATGGAGTGTGCCAAACTCCTTTCTTTTAAAAAATCCCTTCATTTAAAAATTCAGGTTTTTCCATTATTTCTTAGTTATCGGTGGGTCATCACGCAACACACATCCTTCATCATGAAGGTTACACATATTCGCAAGTTAGTATCACTACTGAACCCACTAGTGGCTTTGGAGCGACTTTTCCTATCACCCGGATAGAAGCACGACCACTTCTACCCTAGGAATGAGTGGATGTACGTGACATCCAACCCACAATCCCGAAAATCACTTCTTCGTGTCCATATGAGGACAGAGACCTCATCTTGTCCCCACCCCGATCTCATGCGCTTGGTGCTACTCCAAATTTCGCATAGACACCTGGAACGACGAACTGCCCTTATAGCCACCAGGTCGTCTAGTGCCCTTAGGACGCATCACTACCCCTCATGGGCATCTTGATGGTCCCATACTCACAGTGCATGCACAAAAAATATTTTCTCATATTACCATGTAATCTATGGTGCCACTGGTCCAATGGCCCGACTCTCAACCCAACTCGCAGTTGTTTGTCTTGACTGGTCCTTCGACCTGTCATGTCGCACTGCCGCTAGTTGACTGAGCATGTTGACCCTATCTTGGTACCATGGCCAAAGAATTCACTTATTAAGTTTTATGGCACATATATCATGTTTGTTTACGAGCTCTTGCTTGTGCCAACTGGCCTTGGGCCCACTGTATGAGATTTTCAAAATTGGGCATTTAGCCCCCAAGTTCCAAAATAGAGCCCTCCAGCCTATTGAGCTATTCAAGCTCCCGTCAAGAAGGTCTCCCAAATAGTTTAAGCATTGGCACAAAGTCAGGGGAGAGCACTTCTGACAAAATTATATTTTCAACTGTCCATTATAATGATCGGGTATAAGGACATCTCAGCTCATAACCGATGAACGGGTTTTCAACTTCCTTCAAGGAAGTTTCATCATACCAATCGGGTATGATCTACTTACAACCGGTAAGTAGTTTTTCCATATGGTTTTCACATCACTCTTCTGAGTTGTTATATTTAAAATACCACATAGTAGTGGGTTTTCATTTCGATGTGCTTATCATCCCCAACCGGGTATGACGCTAGTAAACCCACTCACCCGTTAATGCCGTGAATTCCACTAGACCGGTTCTTTGTATTCACGTGAGCTTGTCCTTGCTGGCATTCCTGGTACTTCATGTTCCTACATGATATGAACATCTTGGTTCATTATCCTTCAGCCTAATAGTCTTCATTCATTCCAAATGAATGAGAAAGTCAAACTTCCATTTATTTACAATTAAGTCCCTAAAGTTATTTCTCTTTAACTTTTAAGTACCTAATGCCGGTTTTTCCTCAAATTGAGTCCCAAAACTTCTAAAATTTATCATAGGACCTCAATTTATTCCATTTCACAAAAAGGGGATTAATTTCCCAAATTTCCAATTTGGTCCTTCAATTTTTTTTCCAAAATTACCATTTTGCCCTTCCTTTACAAAAATGGTAAGTTTTCCCCCAAAAATTCCAAATTCCTCAATTGGTCCTCCCACATGATTTTCATGCCCAATTGACCCTTAATTTCATAAAATTGCATTTTGGTCCTTTGAATTTCGAAAATGCCCATTTTTCCCCAATTTTCACCCAATTTCAACTCTTCAAGACTATCGAATTTGGTTTTGTCAAATTGATCGATCAAACACCTCTAATTGTTGAAATTGGAGTTGAAATTGAGTTCTTACATGTTCATACGATACTAAGGAACTTTGAATCCCGAATTTTAACGTTGGAACAAGCTTAAATGGAGTTTCGCTAGAAAACAGACTGTAGAGAGAGAAAGCTTCGATTTCTCACAGGTGAGGGCTCTGCGGTCCGAGCTTTCGATCTGGGTAGATAGCTCTCATCTTGAGGTTCATCCTAGAATTAAGAATCGCATCAATTGATGTCGAATTGAGTTAGAATTTCATCATTGAAATTCTGCCGGTTCTCTCTCTAGTACCGACTGGAAATTGCAGAGGGGAGCCGAATTGGCTTACCTTTAAATCCTAATTCGGCCATGGGAGGGCTGAGGAAGTGTTGGGAAGGCTTGGTTTGGCCTGAGAAGGGCTTGAAATGGCCGATTTCAACTCGGCCAAAACAGGGTAGCTTCGGTCCGCCGGAGCTACTTTACTGTTTCATCACGCTGGTGTCTCGCCGACGACCCTCAGAGTGAACGGAGACTACAGACGTGTAGCTGATTTTTCCCCGGTTCTAAAGAACCTGACCTCACCTTGTTTGCCTCAAAAAAGACCCTATGTTGGAGCTTTGGTTCGAGCTTCACCGGAAAATGGAGCAGTTGAGAGAGAATGGGGTTTTCAGGTGTGGAGAGGATGAATGGGGAGGGGCTCTTTATATAGGGAGCTTGGAGTCTCGTTGGCCATCCGTTTGGCACTGTTATTGCTGACATTGAAGACCTGAAATGCCCCGAACAGAAGCGTTTCTTCTACGTCGGCGTTTCTTTAGTTTCTTGGCGAGTGAACAATGGTGTCATCTTGAGAAAGAAGAAGACACTGTTCCGAACCGGACCGGACCGGTCCGAACCGAGTTCAAAGCTTAAATTGGCCAGTTCACCCCCCATTCGATCGAGTTTTTCAAATCTAAAAATTTATAAATTCATTCTCTATCCAATGGTGGCCTCAAATCTCCAATTTGTTTATTTAAGCCATCTAGAAAAATGAATTTAGGATTTGGTTCAATAGTGGTTAAAACCGGTCCGAATAAGTTCGGATTCGGTTCACGTGAACCAGTTTGGTTTTCATTCCCAATTCCTTCACAAGTCCATTTCCATGTCTTTTGTGATTCCTTGGGTCAGTTAAGGTCCATAAAATTCTCGGTCTACCATCTCTTTATCGATTCCGGTTCATAAACTAGCTTGGTTCTTAAACCGGTTCAATCGGGTTCGGGTCCGGTTCACCCGAACCGATCTGGTTTTTCTCTCCCACTTTGTTCTAAGGTTTCTTCCCAAGGTTTAGGAATTTCCTTGGAGTACAATAGAGTTGAATTCCTTTGTTTTTCCCGATCTCTATCGGTTCAGGTTCATGAACCGACTCGGTTCATAAACAGGTTCAATCCCATTGGAACCGATTCATCCAAACCGGTCAAATTTTCCTCTTCTAATTCGTCCTAAGGTTCTTTTTCATAGTATTTTGAACCCTTTGGATCACCTGGGAGTTGTAAATTCCTAAAATTCCCATTCACAATTATCGGGTTTGTGAACCGATTCATTTTTCTCACTTGGTTTAACTGGTTCTCTTCTCGGTTTTCCTTAGCTCAAAAGGGTGGGGTTTACACATATCGTGTAGGAACACAAAGTACCGGGAACGCCAGCAAGGACAAGCTTGCGTGAATACAAAAAACTGGTCGAGAGGAATTTACTACATTAACGGGTGAGTGGGCTTACTAACGTCATACCCAGTTGGGATGATGAGCATAGTTTAAAGTTAAAAACCACTTACCGGTTGTGAGTGGAATTTTTATATCATACCCGGTTGGGATGATAAGCACCTCGGAAATGAAAAGTCATTGCTAAGCAGTATTTTAAATATCACACTTGAGAGGAGTGATGTGAAAATCATGCAGAAAAACTACTTACTGGTGTAAGTATATCATACTCGATTGGTATGATGAAACTTACTCGAAGGAAGTGGAAAACCCGTTCATCGATTATGAGCGGAGATGCCCTCATACTGGGTTGGTATGATGGATAGTTGAAAAGTTTATTTTGTCGGAAGTGCTCTCCCTTGACTGTGTGCCACTGCTTCAACATTTTGTGAGATCTTCTTAAAAGGAGCTCGAATAGCTTTGTTAGGCTGGAGGCCTCAGTTTTGGAACATGGGGGCTAATATGCCCAATTTTGAAAATCTCGAACAGTGGGCCCTAGGCCAGTTGGCACGAGCAGGAGCTTGTAAACAAACATGATTCTAATCCATGAAAACTTAAGTAAATGAATTGTTTGGTCATGGTACCGGGACAGGACTGCCATACTCGATAGACTAGCAGTAGTGCGACATTAGAGGTCGATGGACTTGTCAAGACAAATAGCTGCAGGTCAAGTTGAGGGTCGGGGCCATTGGACCAGTGGCACCAAAGATTAAATGGCTTTTGAGGAAAACTTTGTTTGTTATGCACTTGAGGTTCGGGACCATTTAGTCGTCCAAGAGGGGTAGTGATGTGTCCTAAGAGTTGTCAAATGACATGGTGGCGATATGGGAAAAAGAGAAGCTACTGAGTTTGTGTTTCTCATCATACCTATTAGTCATGGAGTTTTGTGTTTGTACTCCATAGAGTTTCTATGTTTGGACTCTACGAAGCTGTTGTGTTTGGGACTTCCTGAAGCTTCTATGTTTGAGTTCCATGTGCACGAGACCGAGATATAGTCTCTGTCCTCATACGAACATAAAGTTTTAATCATGTGTGTTCCCTTCATGATGAAGGGCGTGTGTTAGTTGATAAACACACCAGTTATGGTTGAGGAGTGAGTAATGATGATGAAACTAAGATTTTGAAAATGAGATATTTTAAAATAAGGAGTCTGGCACACTCCAATTAAAATATTTTCCCTAAAAGACAAACTTTAAACACCCATTCACTGAGTTATTGAACTCACCCCCTCCCTTATATCCCTTTTTAGATAACCAAGGGAAACCTACCCAAAGACCTCCTATTAGTCAAACCTGCAAGACAGATATGTAAGTTAAAATTTTTATGTAGTTTTGATTTTTGTATTCCAGTTAAAGGTACAGGTTTAAAGGACGCCTTACGCCTCTCGGGTTTAAAATAGGGGAAAATCCTTAGAAAACTGGGAAGAGTGGTGGGTTTCTCACGGGGATCCGACCAAACTGGGTCGGGGCATGACAGGATCCCCGTGAATAACCCGCCACTCTCTCGATTTATTAAGGGTTTTCCCCTTCTCTAAGCTGTGGGGAGTAAGGCGTCATTTTTCACCTGTACCTTTCCTAGAATAACATTAGTCAAAACTAAATATATTAACATTACATACATGTCTTGCAGGTTCAACTTTAAGTGGGTTTTCCCTTGGTTACTTGAAATAGGGGGTAAAGCGAGGGGTTGAGTTCGAAAACTCAGTGAATAGGTATTGGGGTGAGAGTTTTCACAAAAATAATTTTAATCGGAGTTTCCAGACTCCTTATTTCATTTAAAAATGCTTTTCTTCACATTCTGATTTTTAAAAACCTTTTTCCAAGGTTTACCAATTAATTTCCAAGGATTCTCAATCCTTTCTAAGGTTTTCATAACCTCTTTCCCATTTCCATATTTGGTGTGTTACACAAACAACACATGCCCTTCATCAGGAAGGGTACACACACATATTTGCGAGATGCAGTTACGTCGACTGCACCACTTGTTGATCGGAGCATCTTTACCGTTCACCCTGATAGAAGTCCCTGACTTCTACCTAGAGTCTGACTGAACATCTCCAATGTTCAACCCTTAAACCCAAAATACTTTGTGTCCATATGAGGATAGAGACCTCATCCTGACCCCACCCTAGTCTCATGCGCATGAAGTTACGTCAAGCTTCCCTGACTGCTGGCACGACAAACTGCCCTTATCTCCACCATGTCATCCAGTAGCCCCTAGGACGCATCACTACCCCTCTTGGGGGTCTTGATGGTCCCGAACCTCAAGTGCATGCACAAACAAAGTTTTCGATAAAGCCATTTATCTTTGGTGCCACTGGTCCAACGGCTCTGACCCTCAACTCGACCTGTAGTTGTTTATCTAGACTGATCTGTCGACCTGGTCTTGTCGCACTACCACTAGTCCATCGAGTATGTCGGTCCTATTTTGGTACCATGACCAAATCATATAAATCATTCAATAAGAATTTTCATGACTTATCATCATGTTTGTTTATGAGCTTCTGCTCGTGCCAATTGGCCTTGGGCCCACTGTACGTGATTTTCAAAACCAGACATTTTAGCCGCCAAGTTCTAAAACCGAGGCCTCTGGCCTATCTGAGCTATTACATCTATTGTCAAGAAGGTTTCCCAAAAGTTTTAAGCATTGGCACATAGTTAGGGGAGAACACTTTTGACAAAATAACTTTTCAACTCGTCCATCACACCAACCGGGTGTGATGACATCTCCACTTACAACCGGTAAGCGGGTTTTCTACTTCCTTCAAGAAAGTTCATCATACCAATCAGGTATGATCTACTTACAGTCGTTAAGTAGTTTTTTCGCATAGTTCTCATGTCACTCCAACCATGTTTGATGTTAAAATTCCACATATAAGTGGTTTCTCATTTCCAAAGTACTCATCATCCCAACCGGATGTGATGTGAATAATCCCACTCATCTGATATTCGCATTGTATTCCTCCTTAATCGGCTTTTTACTTCCACGTGAGCTTATTCTTCCTGGCATTTCAGTTCTCACATATTAATGAAAATGCCCAAACTTTTCAGTTAATTGCATTTAGGTCCCTAAAGTCCTTTTTCTTTGACTTTAGGTCCCTAATGCTAACGTTTCCCCAAGATGAGTCTTGAAACTTCTAAAACTCACTTTGGATCCTCAATTTATTCAAAATCACTTAAGGGGTTCATGTTTCCCAAATTTCCAATTTGGTCCCCAACTTTTCAAAAATCACCATTTTTGCCCTTACTTTAGAAAAATGGCAATTTGAATCCAATAAATTAAAAAAATCTACCAATTGGTCCTCCAAATCCTTTTTATGGCCAATTGGCCCTCAATTTTGGGAAATTTCACTTTGGTCCCTCAATTTTATGAAATCCCCAATTTTCATCCTTTTAAACTGGCCGAATTTGATTTTATCAAATTGACTATTCAACCGAGGTTAATTGATACAATTGAAAGTATGGATCAGTTCCTACACTTCTACATGATTCAATGGAGCTTTGAATCGTGTCATTTTGATCTGATTAAGCTCAAACGGAGCTTTGTCAGAAAACTGAACTTAGATAGAGAAAGTTTCGAAAGCTTACCATCGGAGGTGCGGCGGTCCGAGCTTTCAATTGGAGCAGGTAGCTCTCATCGTGAGGATTCTCCTAGGATCAAGAATTGCAAAGTTCATGTCGAATTGAGTGAGAATTTGTTCAGTGAAGTTTTTTTGTTTCTCTCTCTAACGCTAATCAGAATTTACAAAGGGGAGCCGAATTGGCTTATCTTTTAGCTCTAAGTCGGTCGTATGAGGGCTATGAGAATATTGGGAGAGCTGGGTTTAGCATGAGAAGGGCTCAATTTGGCCATTTTTAGCTCGTCCGAAATAAGGCAGCTTCGGTCTGTTAGAGTTGCTTCACTGTTTGATCATGTCGGTGCTTCTCCGATGATCCTCGAAGCAAATGAAGACTACTATCGGGTAGCTGAATTCTCCTCGAATCTAAGGAACCCGAACTCGCCTTATTTGGCTTAGAAAAATGCCTAAGTCGAAGCTTTGGTTCAAGCTTCACCAAAAATTGGAGCAGTAGAGAGAGAGAGAGAGGAGTTTTCAGGTGTGAGGAGGAGGAATGGAGAGAAGCTCTTTATATAGGGAGCTTAGGGACTCGTTGGTCATCTGATTGGTGCCTTTATGGTGATCATTTATGGCCTGAAATGGCATGAACGGAGACTTTTCATATTCATTGGCATTGCTCTCTTTTCTCACAAGTGAAGAGTGTTGTCATATGAAGGAAGAAGACAACACTATTCCGAACCAAATCGGACCAGTCTGAAATGGGTTCAATGCTTAAACCGGTCAGATTAGGCCCAATTCGACCAGGTTTTTCAAAATTAAAATTTTCTAAATTCAATCTCTATCAAATGGTGGCTTCAATTCTCCAATTTAAATATTTTAATCCACCAAGAAAAATGAATTTAGAAATCGGTTCAAACCGGTTCAATCTGATTCAGGTCCGATTCACCTGAACCAGTCTGGTTTTCTTGTCCAATTCATTCCAAAGTCCTTTTCCATGACTTTTATAACTCTTTAGATCAGTTGGGAGTTGTAAATTTTCCTTTTTACCCTTTCCTTATCGGTTGTGGTTTGTGAACCAACTCAGTTTTCTCACCCGGGTTGTCATGCCCCAACCCGGTTTGGTCGAATCCCCATGATCAACCTGCCACTCTCCCGGTTTATTAAAGGGTTTCCCCTTATTATAAACCATCAAGGGTAAGGCGTCCTTTAAACCTGCAACTTTTCCTGGAATAACATAAATAAAAATTGTATAATATTTTAAATTTATCATACATGTCTTACAGGTATCTTAATTGATGGTATTTAAGGGTCGGCTTTCCGGAATTTCCTGAAAGGGATATAAGGAAGGGGGTGAGTACGACTACTCAGTGAATGAGTTTTCTAAATTTAAATTTTAGGAAAAAGATTTGTATTGAAGTGTGTCAAACTCCTTATCTTCTTTCAAAAATACTTTCATTTCAAAATTTCGGTTTTTTTTACCATTTCTAATAAATCACTGTGTGTCATCACCCAACATACATCCTTCATTATGAAGGTCAATCACACACATATTCGCGAGATGCAGTTATGCCGACTGCACCCACTTGTGGGTCGAAGAGTCTTTACCATCCACATTGATAGAAGTCTCTGATTTCTACACGAAGTCAGACCAAAAATACTCATTGTCCGTATGAGGACAGAGATCTCATCCCATCTCCACCCCGGTCTCTTGCGCTTGATGCTACTCCAAATTTTGCATGGTCACCTAGTATGATGAACTGCCTTTATACCCACCAAGTTGTCCAGGGCCCTTAGGACACATCACTACCGCTCTTGGGCATCTTGAAGGTACCATAATAACAGTGCATGCACAATCAATATTTTCATATCATGCCATATAATTTGTGGTGCCACTGGTCCCACGACCCCAACTCTCAACTCAACCTGCAGCTATTTGTCTTGACTGGTTCATCGACCTGTCATGTCACACTGTCACTAGTTGACTAAGTATGTCGGTCCTAACTTGGTACCATGGCCAAACAATTCATTTATTTAAAGTTTTATGGCATATATCTCATGTTTGTTTATGAGCCTCTACTCGTGCCCATTAGCATATGACCCACTATTCGAGATTTTCAAAATTGGGCGTAATAGCCTTTAAGTTCCAAAACCGAGGCCTCTAGCCTAACAGAGCTATCCAGGCTCCCATCAAAAAGGTCTCCCAAATCGTTTAAGCAGTGGCACAAAGTTAGTGGAGTGCACTTCCGACAAAAATAAATTTTCAACTATCCCTCATACCAACAAAGTATGAGGATATCTCCACTCATAACCGATGAACGGGTTTTTCCACTTCCTCCGAGGAAGTTTCATCATATCAACCGAGTATGATCTACTTATAACCTATAAGTAGATTTTCCGCGTCATTTTCACATCACTTTTCTAAGTTGTGATGTTTAAAATACCACTAAGTAGTGGGTTTTCATTTCGAGGTACTTATCATCCCCAACCGGGTATGACATAAAATCCCACTCACGGTGACTTCCAATTTAGAAAAGGTGCTCATCATCCCAACTGGGTATGAAGTGTAAATTAGCCCACTCACAACTAGTAAGGGGTTTTTAACTTTAAATTGTGATCATCATCCCAACTGGGTACAACGTTAGTAAGCTCACTCACAACCGGTAAGTGGTTTTTAACTTTAAACTATGCTCATCATCCCAACCGAGTATAATATTAGTAAGCCCACTCACCCGTTATTGTAGTGAATTTCACTAGATTGGTTTTTTGTATTCACTTGAGCTTGTCCTTGCTAGCGTTCCCGGTACTTCGTGTTCCTACATGATATAAACATCCTCGTTCATTATCCCTCGGCCTAATAGCCTTCATTCTTCCAAATAAATGAGAAAATCAAACTTTTTATTTATTTGCAATTAGATCCCTAAAGTTATTTTTCTTTAACTTTAAGTCCCAAATTCTAGTTTTCCTCAAATTGAGTCTCAAAACTTTTAAAATTCACCTTGGGACCTCAATTTATTAAATTTCACAAAAAAGGGGTTTAATTTAAAAATTTTCCAATTTGGTCCCCCAACTTTTCCAAAATTATCATTTTGCCCTTCCTTTACAAAATGGTAAGTTTTCCCCAAAAATTCTAAAATTCCTCAATTGGCCTTCTAACATTATTATCATGTCTAATTGACCCTCAAATTTATAAAATTGCATGTTGGTCTTTCAAATTTTTGAAAATCCTCAATTTTCCCCCAATTTCAACTTCCTAACATAGCTGAATTTGATTTCATCAAATTGACCAATTAAATAATTCTAATTGTTGAAATTGAAGTTAAAATTGAGTTCTTACATCATAAATGATTCAATAGCACTTTGAATCGTAAGTTTTGATGCCGGAACGAGCTAAAGCGGAGCTTCACCGAAAAACAAACTGTAGAGAGAGGAAGCTTCGAAAGTTTTTCGTTGCAGGCACGACGGTCCGAGCTTTCGATCTGGGCAAATAGCTCTTGTCCTCAAATTCATCCTAGAATCAAGAATTCCATCAATTGATGCCGGATTGAGTTAGAATTTCATCATCAAAATTCTGTCGGTTCTCTCTCTAACACCGATCGAAAATTGTAGAGGGGAGCCGAATTAGCTTTCCTTTCCATTCTAATTCGGTTGTGGAAGGGCTAAGGAGGTGTTGACAGAGCTTGGTTTGGCATGAGAAGGGCTCGAAATGGCCAATTTCAGCTTGGCCGAAATAGGGCAGCTTCGGTTTGTCGGAGCTGCTTCATTGTTCCATCATGTCGGCTCTTCTCCGGTGACCCTCGGAGCAAACGGAGACTACAGGTGTGTAGCTGACTTCTCCCCAGTTCTAAGGAACCCGACCTTGCCTTGTTTGGTCAAAAAAGTGCCCAAGTTGGAGCTATGGTTCGAGCTTCACCGAAAAATGGAGCAATTGAGAGAGAAATGACTTTTCAAGTGTGAAGAGGATGAATAGGGAGGGGATCTTTATATAGGAAGCTCGGGGACTTCTTGGCCATCTGATTGGAGCCTTAATGGTGATCATTCATTGCCTAAAACTCCCTGGCTGGAGACTTTTCTACTTCCCCGGTGCTGCATGATTTTTCAGCGAATGAACAGTGATGTCATCTGAAAAAAGAAGATAACACTGTTCCGAACCGAGTTCAAAGATTAAACCGGCCGATTCACCCCCCATTCGACCAAATTTTTCAAATCTAAAAATTTCTAAATATATCTAAATTTATTTTCTATCCAATGGTGGCCTAAAATCTCAAATTTAAAATTTTTAATCTATCTAGAAAAATTAATTTAAAATCTAGTTCAATAGTGGTTCAAATTGGTTCAATCCGATTCGGATTTGGTTCACCTGAACCGCTGTGATTTTTATCTCCAATTCATTTTCAAGTCCATTTCATGACTTTGGAACTCTTTGGGTCACTCGAGATCCATAAATTTCCTCGTTTTCCGTTTCTCTATCGGTTCTGGTTCATGTACTAACTAGGTCCATAAATCAGTTGAATCCAGTTGGATCCGGTTCATCTAAACCAGTCTGGTTTTTCTCTTCCAATTTGTCCTAAAGTTCTTTTCCAAGGTTTTATGAACCCTTTGGATCACCCAAGAGTTGTAAATTTCCAAATTGCCTGTTCCCAAATGATCAGGTTTGTGAACCGGTTCGGTTTTCTCACTCGGTTTGACCGGCTCTTTTCCCGATTTTCCTAAACTCAAAAGAGCGGGGTTTACAACTCTCCCCTCCTTTTAGGAGTTTTGTCCCCAAAACTTAATTAGCAACCTTGCATGAGGAATCATTTCCTTTGATGTAGATTTGGTGTTTGCTCAACATGCAAACTCTTCTCTTGTTCCTTCAACTATCCCTTTACATCATTCACTTAAGGAATTTCTTTTCCTTTGTATTATTTACTCCCTCCATGGAGTTTATCATAACTAGACATACCTTACTCAAGGGTATATCCTTAGATTCACATCTTGCTTTGTTTAGAGCAACATTTTTCTCTTTGAGGTCCTATACTCAAGATTGGGAGTTCCAAGATACCTAACCATTCCCGTGTCTAGTTAACCTCTTGGTTGTTGAAATTTTATCCAAGGATTTTTCCTTAATCCACTTTTACTTACTCGTAATCATTTCATGATTCTTCATTCTAAAATAATCACTTTTGATCTATGTGTCAATTCCTTTGCTTGGGAAGGTTCCCTTCTTCCAGTTTCGTTCTCTACTATGTCCCTCACAATAGAGACTTCCCTCTTAGGGCTACTTGCTCAACCATCTTATTTTTCCTTGTAGGGTTCTTTCTTCTTTTCTTCACACCCCTATATATGTTAGGGCATTTGCCCGTATTAGATCCTTCTTTATCCACAACTTCTATTTTATCCCTTATTCCTTACTGGAGATACTTTCAATTTTCGGTATTATTCCGTACACTTCAAACTATGCTCAGTCGTCCACTCTTTAAGCTACGTATGCGTGTGTGGACTATGACCTGCCTTTCTAATTATGGTTATTCCTCCTTAACCACATCTTATTTGTAGGGTTTACTTTCCCAACGTTTCTCGGGCATTTTTTCCTTCATTACCTTATTATGGATAGTCCATTCATTCTTACTTGTCACAACATCTCTTGATGCTAACTTCTAACTTACCTTTTTCTTGAGTTTAACTTACTCTTTAGATTCTCTTAATATGCTTCCCTGGGTTTCTTTCACCTTAGAATGCATTTTATTTGCAAAAATCGTCCCCCACCTCTCATCACCTAGTTCCATTTATTCTTTATTAGGTCATGTATCCTTTCTCAGGATTTCCTTATTTGGGAGGATTCTTACCCTTTTCTCCCATAATTTCTTTTTCATTCATCTTGAAGGCACCTAACTTTAAATGATGTCCCTTGATGCCATTCTTTCATGCTTAATTTTACTCTTGAGATCCTACGAGTATGTCCTTCGTACTCCATCCTCATTCTCACTTGTACCCCACTACATGTCTATTTCTTTCTAGGGAGAGCTCACATCCACCTAGTTTCAAAATCCCTTGATCATCCTTCAAGAGGCTCACTTAACCATCTCATGGCTTTTTTATCGTAAATCCGGTCTTGGTCATTGATTTCTTTAAAGATTTCTTTCTCCATCTTTTTCAACATTTTATCCTTTTCACTTCTCCCTTCCTTGTCATGGTTTAAATCCATGGTTCTCTCGAAGGTCAGCATCAATAGATGTCGTGCGAATAAGAAAGGGGTGGACTGCCCATAAAAGAGGAAAGCACGCCTAAGAACCCTTGGAAAAGTAAACCCTCCAGTTATGAAGTGATTAAAGTAAATGATCATTGACATAAAGACTGGTGGTGGTCAATGCTCAATTGACGGGGCCAAAGAGATGACGACTAGACATAGTGTGGAGTAAACGGAATAAGATCGAGAATAGAAAGTGTCTCAAGTAAAGAATAAGGGATGAAACTGAAATTTTAGTTAAAGAAGGATTCAAATGGGCAAAAACCATAATCTAGAAAGGAGTATGAAGGAAGGAAGGAAAGAAACCTTCAAAGAATGATAAGAAGGTTCAGTATGTAATTCATAAGAGGAAAGTCTCTATTGTGAGGAACATAGTAGAGAACAAAACTGTGATAAGGAAACTTTCCCAAACAAGTAATCGACACTTATACTGAAGGAGAATAACTCGGAATAAAGAATTGTGAAGTAATCACGAGCGAGTAAGAGTAGATTAAGACAAAGGAAAGTCTTTGAGGAAAGGACGCCACTGAAAATGGGGAAGGACATAAGAAGGGTCAAAACTGGATAAAAGGAGCTAATACCGAAACCTATGAAAGTAAGTAGGTAGCGCTCGAGAGGACACTGAGCTAAGGGTTTCAATGATAAAGAGAATGACTAGACATAAGAATGATTGGGCATCTTGGAACTCCCAAACCTGAAATACTGAGTAAGAACCTCAAGGGGAAGAATCTTGCCCTAAGCAAAGGTAGATGTAAACCTAAGAATGTACCTTGAACTAGCAGGTAACACCTGCTTAGCTAGGATAAACTCCATGAAATGAGTAAATAATGGAAAGGAAAGGAAATTCCTTAAGTACGTGTTATAAAGGGGCTAAACGAAAATAACTAAACTGTGAGCATGTCAAACAAACTCTAATATGACATCAAGGGAAGTTATTTCCTATGTAAAGGATGCAAAACCCCTAAAAGGAGGGGGAGAATTGTAAACCCCGTCCCTTAAAGATAAGGAAATCGAAGAAAGAACCGGTCAACCCAAGTGAGAAAACCGAACCGGTTCACGAACCCCAACTATTAGAGAAAAGGAAAATTGGGAAATTTACATATCTCGAGTGACCCAAAGAGTAAAAAAAAAACCATGGAAAGGGACTTTGAGAAAAATTGGAAGAGAAAACCACACTGGTTCAGGTGAACCGAATCTAAACAAGATTGAACTAGTTTGGACCGGATTGAACAATCATTGAACCGATTGCTAAATTCATTTTTCTAGGTGGCTTAAAATATTCAAATTGGGGAATTGAAGCCACCATTGGATAGAGAATAAATTTAGATAAATTTAGAAATTTTTAATTTTGAAAAACTCATTTGAATCAGGCCTGAACCGGCCAGTTTAAGCATTGAAAAATGAACCGGTCCGGTTTGGAATGGTGTCGTCTTCTTCCTTTAGATGACAACACTGTTCACTCGCCCGAAAAATGAATAGCACCGGAGAAAATGAAATGTTTCCATTCAGGGCATTTCAGACCATGAATGAGCGTCATTAAGGTGCCAAATGGTTGGCTAGAGTGTAAACCCTGCTCTTTTGAGTTAAGGAAAACCGAGAAAAGAACCGGTCAAACCGAGTGAGAAACACCAAACCAGTTCACAAACCCGATCATTAGAGAATGGGCAATTTGGAAATTTACAACTCCTAGGTGATCCAAAGAGTACATAAAATCTTGGAAAAAAACCTTAGGACAAATTAGAAGAGAAAAACCGGACCAGTTCAAATGAACCGGATCCAACTATATCGAATCGGTTTATGAACCGAGTCGGTTCATGAACCCGAACCAATAGAGAAAGGGCAAACCGGGAAATTTAAGGATCCCGAGTGACCCAAAGAGTCCCAAAAGTCATGGAAATGGACTTGAGAATGAATTGGAGATGAAAACCAAACCGGTTCAGGTGAAATTGATCCAAACCAGATTGAACCGATTTGGACCGGTTTGAACCACTATTGAACTAGATGCTAAATTCATTTTTCTAGGTAGATTAAAATTTTTAATTTTCAGATTTGAGGCCACCATTGGATAGAAAATGAATTTAGATAAATTTAGAAATTTTTATATTTGAAAATTTTGGTCGAATTGGGGGTGAATTGGCCGGTTTAAGCTTTGAACTTGGTTTGGGCCGGTCCGGTCCAGTTCGAAACAGTGTCATCTTCTTCCTTCAAATGATAGCCCTTTTCACTCGCCCGAAAATTGTGCAGCATCGACGAAGCTGAAAAGTCTTTGGCCAGGGAGTTTCAGGCAATGAATGGCCGCCATTAAGACACCAATCATACGACCAAGAAGTCCCCGAGCTTCCTATATAAAAAACCAATTCCCATTCATCCTCTCCACACCTAAAAACTCCATTCTCTCTCAACTGTTCCATTTTCTGGTGAAGCCCGAACCAGAGCTCCAACTTGGCCACTTTTTTTAGCCAAATAAGGCGAGGTCATGTTCCTTAGAACCAGGGAGAAGTCAACTACATGCCTGTAGTCTACATTTGCTTCTAGGGTCGTCGGAGAAGTGCTCAAGTGATGGAACATTGAAGCAGCTCTGGCGGACCGAAGCTGCCCTATTTTGACCGAGTTTGGAGCCCTCCTCAGGCTAAACCAAGCCTTCCTAACACTTCCACAGCCCTCCTACAGCTAAATTAGAGCTGAAAGGTAAGCAGTTTTGGCTCACCTCTACAATTTATGACCTAGAGAGAGAACTAGAAGAACTTTGATGATAACATTTTAACTCAATTCGGCATCAATTGATGTAATTCTTGATCCTAGGATGAACATCAAAATGAGAGTTATCTGCCTAGATCGAAAGCTCAAACCACCCCGCCCCCAACAGTAAGTTTTCGAAGCTTTCTCTCTCTAAGTCTAATTTTTTGGTGGAACTCCATTTGAGCTTATTCTGGCACCAAATTGCGTGATTCAAAGTGCAGTTGAATCATATAAAGGTGTTGGAACTCTAATCTAACTTCAATTTCAACAATTAGAAGTGTTTGATTGGTCAATTTGATAAAATCAAATTTAGTTGTGTTAGTAAGTTGAAATTAGGGGAAATTTTGGGGAAAATTGTGGATTTTCAAAAATTCGAAGGACCAAAATGCAATTTTATAAAATTGAGGGTCAATTAGGCATGATAAGAATGTTAGAGGGCCAATTGAGAAATTTTAGAATTTTTGGTGGTAAAACTTGCCATTTTTGTAAAGGGCAAAATGGTAATTTTGGAAAAGTTGGGAGACCAAATTGGAAATTTGGGAAATTAAATCCCTTTTTGTGAATTTGAATAAATTGAGGTCCTAAGATAAATTTTAAAAGTTACGAGACTCAATTTGAGGAAAAATCGGCATTAGGGACTTAAAGTTAAAAAAAATAACTTTCGGGAACTAATTGCAATTAAAGGAAAAAGTTGGTTTTCTCATTCATTTGGGACGAATGAGAGCCATTAGGCCAAAAAATAATGAACAAGAATGTTTGTAGGAACACAAAGTACCGAGAACGCCAACTAAGATGAGTTCTAATAAGGACAACAAGCTGGATAAGAGAAATTTAACTACACGATCGGGTGAGTGGGATTTTTATATCATGCCCGGTTGGGATGATAAATACCTCATTAATGAAAACCCACTATTTAGTGGTATTTTAAACGCAACAACTTAGAGGGGTGATGTGAAAATGACGCGTAAAAACTACTTACAGGTTGTAAGTAGATTATACCCGGTTGGTATGATAAAACTTACTCGGAGGAAGTGGAAAACCCGTTCATCGGTTATGAGTGGAGATATCCTCATACTCGGTTGGTATGACAGATAGTTGAAAATATATTTTTGTCGAAAGTGCTCTCCCCTGACAATGTGCCACTTCTTAAACAATTTGGGAGACCTTCTTGATGGGAGCTCGAATAGCTCTATTAGGTCGGAGGCCTCGATTTTAGAATTTGGGGGCTAATATGCCCAATTTTAAAAATCTCGAATAGTGGGCCATAGGCCAGTTGGCACGAGCAGAAGCTCGTAAACAAACATGAGTTATATTCCATAAAACTTTAAATAAATGAATTGTTTAGCCATGGTACCAATACAAGACTGACATATTCAGTCAACTAGTGGCAGTGCGACATGACAAATCTCCGGACTAGTCAACACAAACTCCTGTAGGTTGAGTTGAAAGTTAGGGCCGTTGGACCAGTGGATCCACAAATTATATGGCACGATGTGAAAATATTGATTGTCCATGCACTATGTTTATGGGACCTTCAAAACGCCCAATAGGAGTAGTGATGTGTCCTAGGGCCCTGGACGACCTGGTGGGTATAAGGGCAGTTCGTCGGACCAGGTGACCTTGCGAAGCTCGACATAGCTTCAAGCACACGAGACCGGGGTAGGGTCAGAATGACGTCTCTGTCCTCATACTGACATGGAGAATTGTTATGGGATTGAGGGTCGGATGTCAGGAACATCCACTCATTCTCAGGGTAGAAGTGGACGTGCTTCTATCTAGGTGGCCGGTAAAGTTGCTCCGATGCCACAAGTGGGTTCAATGGACGTACTGTCCTGCAATTGTGTGATTGACCTTCATGATGAAGGATGATATAAATTGAGGATTTGAAAAATAAAGCTTTTGAAAAGAATAAGGAGTCTAGCACACTCCAAATCAAACATTTTTCCAAATAAGATAAATTTTGCAAACTCATTCACTGAGTCATCATACTCACCTCCTCCCTTACATCCCTTTCAGGTAACCCTGGAAAGCCTATCCCAAGACTAACCGCTAATTCTCCTGTAAGGACATGTATGATCAGTTTAAAATTATATGCAGTTTTGATTTATAATATTCCAGGAAACGTATAAGTTTAAGAGACGCCTTACTCTTCACGGTTAATAAATGAGGGGCAACCTATAATAAACCAGGGGAGTGGCGGGTTGTTCACATGGATTCAACTAAACCAGGTTGGGGCATGACACAAAGAGCCCCTAAGCTCCTCTCCATTCATTCTCCTCACACCTAAAAACTTCACTCTCTCCCAACTCAGTTTTCCGACGAAGCTCGAACAAAGCTCTGACATAGGGGTTGTCTGAGCATTAGAAGGTGAGGTCGAGTTCCTTAGATTCTAGGAGAAGTCAGCTACCTAATGGTAGCCTCCATTTTATTCGAGGACCATCGGAGAAGCGGCAGCGTAATCAAACAGTGAAGCAGCTCCGTTCCACCGGAGCTGCCCTATTTCGACTAAGCTGAAATTGCCTGAATTTAGCCATCCTCACCAAACCAATCTCTCCCAACATCTCCACAGCCCTCACACGACCAAATTATAGCTGAAAGGTAAGCCAATTCGGCCACCTCTCCCACTGTATGTGATTTTCCAAAACCGAGCATTTAGCCCCCATAAGTTCCAAAACTAAGCCCTCTAGCCCATCTAAATTGTTCTCGCTCACATCAAGAATGTCTCCCAAATATTTTATGCATTGGCACATAATCAGGAGAGAACACTTCTGAAAAAATAATCTTTCCACTCAACATATGAACCGGGTGTGATGACATCTCCGCCCACAACTGGCAAGCAGATTTTCTCCTTCCTTCTAGGAAGTCCATCATACCAACCGGGTATGATCTACTTACAACCGGTAACTAGTTTTTCCACCTAGTTCTCACATCACTCCAACTGGGTGTGAAGTTAAAACCCCACATATAAGTGGTTTTTCATTTACGAGGTGCTCATCATCCATATCGGGTATGATGTGAATAAACCCACTCACCGGATAATCGCAGTGTATTCATTCTTAGTCAGTTTTTGCCTCCACGCTAGCTTATCCTTGCTAGCGTTTCAGTCCTTCATGTTCCTACATGATGTAGGCATCCTTATCTATTAATATTTGGCGTAACATCCTTTGTTTCTGACGAATGAATAACTAAACTCAATATTTACAGTTAATTGCAATTAGGTCCCTAAAGATCTTTTTCCAAGACTTTAGGTCCCTAATGCTAACTTTTCCCAAATTGAGTCATGAAACTTCCAAAAATTCACTTTGGGTCCTCAATTTACTCAAAATTGTTTAAGGGGCTCAAGTTTCCCAAATTTCCAATTTGGTACCCAACATTTCAAAAAATTACCATTTTGCCCCTACTTTACAAAAAAGGCAATTTGACCCCAATTATTTTCAAAAATCGACCAATTGGTCTTCCAGCATTTTTTCCATGGCCAATTGCCCTCAATTTTATGAAATCCCCAAATTGCACCAAAAATTTCCCCTAATTTTCCCTTTTCAAACTGGTCGAATTTGATTTCATCAAATTAACCATTCAATCAGGGTTAATTGCTTCAATTGAAGGTATGGATAAGTTCTTACACTTCCATATATTTCAATTAAGCTTTGAACCATGTCATTTGGGTCCGAATTGAGATCAAATGGAGTTTCGCTGGAAAATTAAACGTAGAGAGAGAAAGTTTCGAAAGCTTACTATCGGAGGTGCGGCAGTTGGATCTCTCTAACATGGAAGATAGCTCTCTTCCTAAGGTATCTTCTAAGATCAAGAATTCCTACAATTGACCTTAAATTGAGGGAGAATTTTGTTAGTGAAATTCTATAGTTTCTCTCTCTAACTCTAACTTGCAATGACTGAGAAGGGCCGAATTTGCTTATTTTTCAGCTCAATTGTGGTCTTTTAACAGCTGTGAGGATGTTGGGAGAGCTTGGTTTAGCCTGAGGAGGGCTGAATTTGGTCGATTTCATCTCGGCCGAAATAGGGCAGCTTCGGTCTATCAAAGCTGTTTCACTATTTGATTATGCTGGAGCTTCTACGGTGATCCTCAGATCGAATGGAGGTTATTGTCAGATAGCTAACTTCTCCTGGAACCTAAGCAACCCAGCCTCGCCTTCTAAGGTTGAGAAAACTGCACAAGTTGGAGCTCTGGTTCAAGCTTCACAAAAAAATGGAGTAGTAGTGAAAGAATGGAGTTTTCAAGTGTTAGGAGGATGAATGGAGAGGGTCCCTTTATATATAGGTAGCTCGGGGTGTCACACCTCGACCCGGTTTGGTCAGATCCCTGTGAACAACCCGCTGCTTTCTTGGTTCAAGAGGGGTTTCCCCCTTCTCTAATTCAAGAGAAGCCAAGCGTAATCTCAACCTTGTTCCTTAGAATAACATATATCAAATAAAATGCAAGCTTAAGAAAATTAAGCATACCTGACAGAGGGTAAGTCTTGGTGTTATCTCTAGTCATCTTTCTACCTCCTGAAAATGGATAAAAAGGGTGGGTGAGTTTCTACAACTTAGTGAATGGGTATTTTAAAAAATGAAGTTTCCATAAAATAGTTTTTATATTGGAGTGTGCTAGACTCCTTAATTTTTTTAAAATATCTCATTCTTGAAATCTCGGTTTTCATAGCCATTTCTCAATCCTCAATCAATACTGGTGTGTTTATCAACCAACACACACCCTTCATCATGAAGGAAATACACATTTGCAGGTCAGCACGTCTATTGTACCCACTTGTAGTGTCAGAGCGACTTTACCGGCCACCTAGATAGAAGCACGTCCACTTCTACCCTAAGAATGAGTGGATGTGCACGATATCCAACCCTCAATCCTGTAACAAAACTTTGTGTTCGTATGTGAACATAGACCTCATCTTGACTCCACCACAGTCTCTTGCGCATGAAGCTACATCGAGCTTCCAAGACTACTGGCACGACTAACTGCCCATATCTCCACCATGTCGTCTAGAGCCCTAGGACGGATCACTACCCCTCTTGGGCGTCTTGAAGGTCCCGTAACATCAGTGCATGCACAAATCAATAATTTTCCACATAATTCATATATTATGTGGTGCCACTATTCTAATAGCCCTGACTGTCAACTCGACCTGCAGTTGTTTGTCTCGACTGGTCCGTACACCTGTCATGTCGCACTACCACCAGTCCGTCGAGTATGTCGGTCTTGTCTTGGTACCATGGCCAATCAATTCATTCATTTAAATTTTATTGGCTTAAAATCATGTTTGGTTAAGAGCTCCTACTCGTGCCAACTAGCTTAGGGCCCACTATATGAGATTTTCAAAATTGGGCATATTAGCCCCCAAGTTCCAAAATTGAGGCCTCTGGCCTATTTAAGCTATTCAAGCTCCCATTAAGAAGGTCTCCCAAAATTTTTAAGTAGTGGAACACAGTCAGGGGAGAGCACTTCCGACAAAATAAACTTTTATCTATCCATCACACCAACTGGGTATAAGGACATTTCTACTTATAACCGATAAGCGGGTTTTCTACTTCCTTCCAGTAAGTTCATTATACCAACCAGGTATGATCTACTTACAACCGATAAGTAGTTTTTCGCATAATTTTCACATCACTCCTCTCAGGTGTTATGGTTAAAATACCACTAAATAGTGGGTTTTCATTTTCGAGGTGCTTATCATTCCAACCAGGTATGATATTAAATCCCACTCACCCGATTAGGTAGTGATCACTTCTTAACCGGTTTTAGTCTCCTTGCGAGCTTTGTTTTAGTTGGCGTTCCAGATATCTCGTGCTCCTATACGGTATGAACATCCTTGTTTATTATCATTTGGCTTGATAGCCTTCATTAATCATGAATGACTAAAAATAACTAACTTTTCAAATATTTGCAATTTGGTCTCTAAAGTTATTTTTCATTTACTTTAGGCCACAAATGCTAGTTTTTCCCCAAATTGAGTCCCGAAACTTTTAAAATTCACCTTGGGACCTCAATTTATTCAATTTCACAAAAAGGGGTTCAAGTTTCCCAAATTCGCAATTTGGTCCTCAATTTTTACAAAATTACCATTTTACCCATCCTTTACAAAAATGGTAAGTTTTACCCCAAAATTTTCAAAATTTGCTAAATTGGTACTCCAACACCCTTATCATGCCCAATTGGCCGTTAATTTTATGAAATTGTATTTTAGTCCCTCAAATTTTTGAAATCCCCAATTTTTTCACCAATTTCAACTTTTTAACACAGTCGAATTTGATTTCATCAAATTGATCGATCAAACGAGTTTATTTGTTGAAATTTAAGTTAAATTGGAGTTCCTAAATCTTCATACGATTTAATTGTACTTTGAATCGCACAATTTGATGTCGGAACGCGCCCAAACGGAGCTTCGCTGGAAAATTGAATGTAGAGAGAGAAACATTCGAATGCTTACCGTCGGGGGCATAGCGGTCCGAGCTTTTGATTTGGGCAGATGGCTCTTGTCCTTAGGTTACTCCTAGGATCAAGAATTGCATCAATTAATGCCGAATTGAGTGAGAATTTAGTCATTTAAAATTTGTCGGTTCTCTCTCTAACACTGATTGGAATTTATAGAGGGAAGCCAAATTGGCCTACCATTTTGTTCTAATTCGGCCGTAGGAGGGCTGAGGAGGTGTTGGGAGGGCTTGGTTTGTCCTGAGAATGGCTTGAATTGGCTGATTTCAGCCCGACAAAAATAGGTCAGCTTCGGTCCGCTAGAATTGCTTCAATCAGGCAAGCACTTCTTCGGCAATCCTCGGAGCAATTGGAGACTACCACCGTGTAGCTGACTTCTCCCCAAGTCTAGTTTGAGCCTCACCGGAAAACTGAGTAGCTGAGAGAGAGTGAGGTTTTCAAGTGTCAAGAGTATGAATGGAGAGGGGCTCTTTATATAGGAAGCTTGGGGACTCGTCGGTCATCTGTTTGGAACCTTTATGACATTCGTTGATGGCCTGAAATGTACCAAACGAAAATGTTTCCTTTTCACCGGCACTGGTTCGATTTTCCAGCAAGTGAACAGTGTTGTCATCTAAAGGAAGAAGATTACATTGTTCTGAATTGGACCGGACCGGCCTAAACTAGGTTCAAAGCTTAAACTGGTCGGTTCATACCCGATTCGATCGAGTTTTTTAAAATTAAAAATTTTTAAATTCATCTAAATTCATTCTCTATCAAATGGTGGCCTCAATTCTCCCATTTGAATTTTCTAAGCCACCTAGAAAAATGAATTTAGCATCTAGTTCAATAGTGGTTTAAACCAATCCAAATCGGTTCAATCCGGTTCAGATCCGGTTCACCTAGACCGATATCATTTTCATCCCCCATTCATCCTAAATCCTTTTCCATGACTTTTGTGACTCTTTAGGTCACTCAAGGCCCATAAATTTCCCGGTTTGCCCTCTTTCTTTCGGTCTCGATTCATAAACAAGTTCAATCCGGCTTGGATCCAGTTCGTCTGAACTTGTTTGGTTTTTCTCTTCCAATTTGTCCTAAGGTTCCTTTCCAAGGTTTTATGAACCCTTTGGGTCAGCTGGGAGTTGTAAATTTCTCAAATTTCCTGTTTCTATTATGATCGGATTTGTGAACCGATTCGATTTTCTCACTTGGCTTGATCGGTTCTTTTTCTAGTTTTCCTTAACTCCAAAGAGTGGGGTTTACACGGGGACTCCGTGACCGTCCGTTTGGCACTTTTATGGCGCTCATTTATGGCCTGAAATGCCCTGAATGGAGGCGATTGAATTTCACTGGCATTGTCTGTTCTTCTAGCGAGTGAGCAGTGGTATCATCTGAAGGAAGAAGACAACAATGTTCCGAACCGGAACAGTCCGAACTGGGTTCAATGCTTGAACCGTCCAGTTCAGGCTCGATTCGACCAAGTTTTTCAAAATTAAAAATTTCTAAATTCATTCTCTATCCAATGGTGGCTTCAATTGGCCAATTTTAATATTTTAAGACACCTAGAAAAATGAATTTAGCAACCGGTTCATTGATGGTTCAAACTGATCCAAACTAGTTCAATCTAGTTCAGATACAGTTCACCTGAACCAGTCTGGTTTTCTCTTCCAATTCATCACAAAGTCCTTTTCCATGGTTTTTATGACTCTTTAGGTCACTCGGGATTTGTAAATTTCCCAATTTCTCTTTCTCTAAGGGTTGGGGTTCGTGAATCAACTCAATTTGTTGTTGGAAACGGCCGATTCTTTTCCCTAGTTTTCTTATTATAAAAGGACGGGGTTTACAACTATCCCCTTGTTTTACGAGTTTTGCACCCAAAAATTATTACACATCAAATAACCGAGGGTACCCATCCCTCATGATGCTCTCGATTTCCCATGTCTCTTCTTACACGGTCCATTCTGCCATAGAACCTTAACCATATGAATTCTCTTGTTCCTCATGTTTTTGTCCCTTTAGTCGATGATTCATACCGGTTCTACTTGATAGGTCAAGTTCTCTTTTAACTCTAGTGGAGGTCGATCCAACACATGGCTAGGATTAGGCTGGTACTTCCGAAGTACCGAGATATGGAATACATCATGTATTCTTTGTAAGTCTGGAGGTAGTTCTAGTTTATATGCCACCGTTTCTATCCTTTGGACTATTGTGTAATGACCGATGTACCTTGGTTTCAACTTTCCTCATTATTGGAACCTCAGTATTCCCCTCCATGGAGATACATTTAGGAACACTTGGTCCTCCACATTAAACTCTAGATCTCTCCTCCGATGATCGGCATAGCTCTTTTGCCTGTCCTGAGTAGCTTTAAGTCGACTCCCTATTATCTTTATCTTTTCAGTGGCATCATCTATTAGTTCAACCCTTTTCCAACTTCCTTTCCCCCACTTCTTCCCAAAATAAAGGAGTACGACATGGTCATCCATAAAGGACCCCATAAGGAGTCATTTGAATACTAGCTTGATAACTATTGTTGTACGCAAACTCTATTAGGCACAAGTATTCCTCCCAACCCATATCCATGGTGAGTACGCATGCTCTCAGCATGTCTTCCAAGGTTTGGATCATTCACTCAGACTGCCATCAATCTGAGGATAAAATGTCATACTCATGTGGAGTTTGGTTCCCAAGGCAATTTGCAAACTCGGCCAAAACCTTGAGGTAAATCTAGGGTCTCGATCTGATACTATGCTCACCAGGACACCATGGAGTCTTACTATCTCCGTCATGTATAAGACGGCCAATTATTCCATTGAATCCATCACTCTTATAGGTAGGAAATGGGAAAACTTGGTTAATATGTCCACAATGACCCAAATTGTGTCTCGTCCTTTCTTGGTCACAGGTAGTCCCGTGACAAAGTCCATGGTGATGTGCTCCCATTTCCACTCTGGGATTGGCAAGGGTTGTAGTAGTCTTGATGGTTTCTGATGCTCAACTTTAATTTGTTGACAGAATAAGCATCGGGCTACATATTCTGCAATATTCTTCTTCATACCTTTCCACTAATATCCTTGTTTGAGAGTGCGGTTCATCTTAGTATTACTCGGATGCATCGCAAAAACAAAGTCGTGTGCCACTTCCAGAATTAACCTCTTCAGTTCCTTATTTCGAGGCACACACACTCTACCCTTGTAGGTTAGTACTCCGTCACCTTGAAGGTGATAGTCTGGTTTCGTCTCTCCGTTATACGGATCCAAGTAGAGTTGGAGCTCCTTATCCACTTTTTGCTAGACCTTAATTTACTTTGTTAGGCTGGGTCTAACCACCACGTTAGCCAGCAAACATTTCTCCCTTCTGTCCATCTTAAGGTCCATTTCCATTCTTCCTAATTGTTGCAACAAGGGTAAGTAGCTTGTCTTTATTTGTGCCGCCTCGGTTTGCTATTTCCAACTCAGGGCATCTACCACCACATTGGCCTTCCTAGGGTGATACTCTATTACAAGGTCATAGTCCTTAACTAATTCCAGTCATCTCCTCTGGCGTAAGTTCAACTCCTTCTGAGTTAGGAAGTATTTAAGACTCTTGTGATCAGTATATATCCTACACTTAACCCCGTATAGGTAGTTTCACCAAATCTTTAAGGTGAACACTATTGTAGCTAATTCCAAGTCATGTGTAGGGTAATTCTGCTCATGTACCTTAAGTTGTCGCGAGGTGTAGGCGATAACCTTTCTTTGTTGCATCAGTACACATCCGAGCCCTTGTTCGGATGTGATACTATAGACGGTGTACTCCCTTACACTTGGGTCAAGCATAGAGTGTCACGCCCTGGCCCGGTTTGGTCGGATCCCCGTGATCAACTCGCCACTCTCCCAGTTTACTAAGAGTTGCCCCTAATTTATAAATCATGAGGAGTAAGGCGTTCTTTAGACATGCACCTTTCCTGGAATAACATAAATCAAAACTGCAAAAAATTTTAAACTTTTCATACCTACCTTACATGTTAGTTGGTGGTCTTTGGGGTAAGCTTTATGGGGTTATCTGAAAGGGATATAAGGGAGGGGTGCGTACAACGACTCAGTGAATGGTTTTTCAAAATTTAACTTTGTAGGAAAAATGTTAGATTAAGAGTGTGTTAGACTCCTTATTTTCTTTTTAAAAACCTTTCATTCTCAATTTTGGTTTTTATAACCATTTATTATTACCACAGTATGTAATCACCCAACACACAATCGTAAGCCAGCCCATCCATTGAACTAACTTGTGGCATCGGAGTGACTTTACTGGCCACCTAGATAAAAGCATGTCCACTTCTACCTTGAGAATGAGTGGATGTTCATGACATCCGACCCTCAATCCCATAACAAATCTTTGTGTCTGTATGATGACAGAGACCTCATCTTGTCCCCACTTTGTTCTCATGCACTTCAAGATACGCCGAGCTTCGCAAGACTCTGGTATGACTAACTGCCCGTGTACCCACCAAATCGTCAAGAGCCCTTGGACGCATCACTGCCCCTCTAGGTTGTCTTGAAGGTCCCGTAACATAGTGCATGCACAATCAACAGTTTTTCACATGATGCCATATAATCTATGGTGCCACTAGTCCAACGACCCCAACCCTCAACTCGACCTGCAATTGTTTGTCTTGACTAGTCTGAAGACCTATCATGTTACACTACGCTAGTTGACTAAGTGTGTTGGCCATGTCTCGGTACCATGGCCAAACAACTCATTTACTTAAGTTTTCATGGCATATTAATCATGTTTGTCTACTAGCTCCTACTCGTGCCAACTGGCATAGGGCCCACTGTTCAAGATTTTCAAAATCGGGCATATTAGCCCCCAAGTTCCAAAACCGAGGCCTCTAGCCAATATGAGTTATTCGAGCTCCTGTCAAGAAAGTCTCCCAAAAGTTTTAAGCAAAGGCACACAGTCAGGGAGAGTATTTCCGACAAAATAAGCTTTCCAATTGTCCATCATACCAAACGGGCATGAGGACATCTACACTTATAACCGACAAGCGAGTTTTACACTTCCTTCTAGAAAGTTTCATCATACCAACCAGGTATGATCTACTTACAACCGGTAAGTAGTTTTTCCATGAGATTTTTAAATCACTCTTCTCAAATGTGATGATTAAAATACCACTTAGTAGTGAGTTTTTATTTTCAAGGTGCTTATCATCCCAACCAGGTATGAAATTAAATATCCAACTCACCCGATAGTGTAGTGAATATCCTCTTAGCCAACTTGTTGTCCTTACTCTAACTTGTCTTAGCTGGCGTTCTTGTTACTTCATGTTCCTACACAATATGAACACTCTTGTTCATTATCGTTTGGCCTAATAGGCCTCATTCATCCCAAATGAATGAGAAAGTTAAACTTTTCCTTTATTTGCAATTAGCTCCTTAAAATTATTTTGTTTCTTTAACTTTAATTCCCTAACGCCGGTTTTTCCTCAAATTGAGTCCTGAAACTTTTAAAATTCACCTTGGCACCTCAATTATTCAAATTCACAAAAAGGGGTTTAATTTCCCAAATTTCCAATTTGGTCCCCAACTTTTCCAAAATTACCATTTTGCCCATACTTTACAAAATTGGTAAGTTTAGCCCTAAAAATTCCAAAAATTGCCCAATTGGTCCTTCAACATCTTTATCAGGCCCAATTGGGACTCAATTTTATGAAATTGCACTTTAGTCCCTCAAATTTTTGAAATACCCAAATTTCCCCCAATATGTTCCCCAATTTCAACATTCTAACTCAGCCGAATTTGTAAACCCCACACTTTTGAGTTAAGGAAAACCGGGAAAAGAACCGGTCAAACCGAATAAGAAAACCGAGTTGGTTTACATTTGGGAACAAGCAATATGGAAATTTACAACTTTTGGGTGATCCAAAGGGTTTATTAAACTTTGAAAAAAAACTAAAAAATAAAAACCAAATTGGTTAAGGTGAACAAGATTCCATAAGAACTTTGAAGTTAAGCGTGCTTGCCTGAGAGTAGTGTGAGAATGGGTGACCTCCTAGGAAGTATGATTTTTTTGTAACCCGAAATTTCAGTTAAAAATTTTTATGCAAACGTATAGCTTATCATAAATAGCTATAAATTTATATATATATTTAATTATTGTAATTAATACCAATAATTTAATACACAAATTAAATTATTGAAATTAATAACAATAATTTATGACAATATTAATACTGGTCATCCCCATTCATTCTCCTCACACCTGAACACTTCTCTCTCTCTCTACTACTCCTTTTCTCGATGAAGCTCAAACCAGAGTTTCGACGTAAATATTTTTCTTAACATCGAAAGGAGAGGTCGAGTTCTTTAGAACCAGGGAGGAGACAACTATTTGATAGCAAACTTAAGTCAATCCGAGAATCGTTGGAGAAGCGCCGGCATGATGGAATAGTGAAGCAGCTCCGGCAGACCGAAGCTACCCTATTTCGGCCAAGCTGAAACAGACCATTTAAAGCCCTCCTCAGGCCAAACCAAGCCCTCCCAACACTTCCTTAGCCTTTCCACGACCGAATTAGGACTGAAAGGTAAGCCAATTCGGCTCCCCTTTGCAATTTTCGATCGATGCTAGAGAGAAGGTCGACCGAATATCAATAACGAAATTATAATCCAATTCTGCATCAATTGATGTGATTCTTGATTCTAGGATGAACCTCAAGACGAGAGCTATCTGCCTAGATCGAAAGCTCAGACTACCATGCCCTCACCGGTGAGAAATCAAAGCTTTCTCTCTCTACAGTCTATTTTCCGGCGAAGCTCCGTTTGAGCTCGTTCCGACATTAAAATCTCCGATTCAAAGTTTCTTAGAATCATATGAACAAGCAGGAACTCAATTTCAACTCCAATTTAAACAATTAGAAGTGTTTAATAGGTCAATTTGATGAAATCAAATTCGGTAGTGTTGAAGAGTTGAAATTGGGGAAAAATTGGGAATTTTCGAAATTCAAATGGCCAAAATGCAATTTTATGAAATTGAGGGTCAATGGGGCATGAAAATAATGTTGGAGGAACAATTGAGGAATTTTGGAATTTTTGGGGCAAAACTTGGGAAATGGTAATTTTGGAAAAATTGGGGGACCAAATTGGAAATTTGGGAAATTAAACCCATTTTTGGTGAAATTGAATAAATTGAAGTCCCAAGATAAATTTTAAAAGTTATGGGACTCAATTTGAGGAAAAACCGAGATTTGGGACTTAAAGTTAAAGAGAAATAACTTTAGGGACCTAATTGTAAATAACTAAAAGTTTGGGTTTTCTCATTCATTGGAAATGAATGAAGGCTATTATGCCGAGTAATAATGAACAAGGTTGTTAATATCATGTAGGAACGAGAAATACCGGGAATCCCAGCAAGGACAAGTTCGTGTGAATACAAAGAACTGGTCTAGTGGAATTCACGGCATTGACGGGTGAGTGGGTTTACTAACATCATACTCGATTGGGATGATGAGCACAACTTAAAATTTAAAAAACACTTACCAGTTGTGAATGGATTTACTAACATCATACCCGGTTGGGATGATGAGCACAACTTAAAATTTAAAAAACACTTGTCAGTTGTGAATGGGTTACTAACATCATACCCGGTTGGGATGATGAGCACAACTTAAAATTTAAAAACCACTTACCAGTTGTGAGTGGGATTATATATATCATACCCGGTTGGGGATGATAAGTACCTCAGTATAAAAACTCACTGTTTAGTGGTATTTTAATCATCACCACTTAGAGAAAGTGATGTGAAAATATTGCGGAAAAACTACCTAACGGTTGTAAGTTGATAATAACCGGTTGGTATGTTAAGACTTCCTCGAAGGAAGTTGAAAACCCGTTCATCGGTTATGAACGGAGATGTCCTTATACCGGCCGGTATAATGGACAGTGAAAACCTATTTTGTCGAAAGTGCTCTCCTCTAACTATGTGCCAATGCTTAAACAATTTGGGAGACTTTCTCGATGGGAACTCGAATAGCTCTGATAGGCCAGGGGCCTCAGTTTTGGAACTTGGGGGCTAAATGCCCAATTTTGAAAATCTCATATAGTGGGCCCAAGGCCAGTTGGCACGAGCAAGAGCTCATAAATGAACATGATATATGTGCCATAAAACTTAATATGTGAATTGTTTGGCCATGGTACCAAGATAGGACCGACATGCTCAGTCAACTAACAGCAGTGCAACATGACAGGTTGACGGACCAGTCTAGACAAACAACTGCGAGTTGAGTTGAGAGTTGGGGCCGTTGGACCAGTGGCACCACATATTACATGGCAATATGAGAAAACATTGTTTGTGCATGCACCGTGAGTATGGGATCATCAAGACGCCCATGAGGGGTAGTGATGCGTCCAAAGGGAACCGGACGACCTGGTGGCTATAAGGGCAGTTCGTCGTTCCAAGTGTTTGTGCGAAATCTAAAGTAGCACCAAGCGCATGAGACCGGGGTGGGGACAGGATGAGGTCTCTGTCCTCATACGGACACAAAGAAGTGATTTCAGGATTGTGGGTCGGATGTCGCGTACATCCACTCATTCCCAGGGTAGAAGTGGTCGTGCTTCTATCCGGGTGGCAGGAAAAGTCACTCCGAAGCCACTAGCAGGTTCAGTGGTGACATTGACTTACGAATGTGTGTAAGCTTCATGATGAAGGATGTATGTTGGGTGATGACACACTGTTGTAATTAAGAAATAATGGAAAAAACCAAATTTTGAAATCAAGGGATTTTTGAAAAGAAAGGAGTCTGGAACACTCCATATAAATGTTTTTTTAGTCAAAAGATTTGAATCTCATTCACTAAGTAGTCGTACTCACCCCATCCCTTATATCCCTTTCAAAAAATTCCAGAAAGCCTACCCTTAAAGAACGTCAACTAAGATGCCTGTAAGACAAGTATGTAAAGTTTTAAATTTCATACATTTTTTATTATGCTATTCTAGGAAAAGGTGCAGGTTAAAGGACGCTTTACACTTTACGGTTTACAATAAGGGGAAACTCTTTAATAAACTGGGAGAGTGGCGGGTTGATCACGGGGATCTGACCAAACCGGGTCGGGATGTGACAGAATTTGATTTCATCAAATTGACCAATCAAATGAATTTAATTATTGAAATTGAAGTTAGATTGGAGTTCCTACACCTTCACATGATTCAATTGCACTTTGAATCGTGCGATTTGATGTCAGAATGAGCTCAAACGGAGCTTCGCCAGAAAACTGGACTTAGAGAGAGAAATCTTCGAAAGCTTACCGTCGAGGGCGTGACAGTCCGAGTTTTTGATCTGGACAGATACCTCTTATCCTAAGGTTCCTACTAGAATAAAAAATTGCATCAATTGAGTGAGAATTTTATCATCAAAGTTCTGTCAGTTCTCTCTCTAGCACTGGTCGAAAATTACAAAGGGGAGCCAAATTGGCTTACCTTTCAACTCTAATTCAAATGTAGGAGGACTATAGAGGTGTTGGGAGGGCTTGGTTTGGCATGAGAAGGGCTCAAATTGGCCGGTTTCAGCTCAATCAAAATAGGGCAGCTTTGGTCTGCCGGAGCTGATTCACTGTTCGCTCATGCCGGCTCTTCTCTAGCGACCCTCGGAGCAAATGGAGACTACAAGCGTGTAGCTGACTTCTCCCTAAATCCATAGAACCCAACCTCACCTTGTTTGGCTTAGAAAAATGCCCAAGTGGGAGCTCTGCTTCGAGCTTCGCCAAAAATTAGAGCAGTCAAGAGAGAATGGAGTTTTCAGTTGTGAAGAAGATGAATGAGGGGCTCTTTAGATAGGAAGCTTGGGGACTTCTTAGTCGTCCGATTGGTGCCTTAATGGTGCTCATTCATTGCCTAAAACTCCCTGCCCAGACACTTTTCAGCTTCGTCAGTGTCTGCTCGATTTTTCGACGAGTGAACAGTGTTGTCATCTGAAGGAATAAGATGAAACTATTCCACACCGGACTGGATTGGTCTGAACCGGGTTCAAAGCTTAAACCGGCTGATTCAGGCCCGATTCGACCAAATTTTTCAAAATTAAAAATTTCTAAATTCATTCTCTATCAAATGGTGGCCTCAATTCTCCAATTTAAATTTTCTAAGCCACCTAGAAAAATGAATTTAGCATTTGGTTCAAACCGGTCCAAACTGGTTCAATCCAATTCAGATCCGATTCACCTGAATTGGTTTGGTTTTAATCTTAAATTCACCCTAAAGTCCTTTTTCATGACTTTTGTAACTCCTTAGGTCACTCAGAATCCATAAATTTCCCAGTTTTCCCATTCTATATCGGCTTCGGATCCTGAACTGACTCAGTTCAAAAACCGGTTCAATCCAATTCGGATCTGGTTCACCTGAACTGGTCTAGTTTTCTATCGCAATCTGTCCTAAGATCCTTTTCCAAGGTTTTATGAACTTACTTAGGAGTTGTAAATTTTTCAAATTGTCCATTCTCTAATGATCGGGTTTGTGAACTGATTTAGTTTTCTCACTTCGATTAACTAGTTCTTTTCCCAGTTTTCTTAACTTCAAAAGGATGGGGTTTACAACTCTCCCCTCCTTTTAGAAGTTTTGTCCCCAAAACTTAATTCAATGTTCTTTGCATTGGAAAGTACTTCCCTTCGATATCAGCTTGTAGTTTATCAATATACAACTTTCTTGATTATTTCCATTTATCCCTTATATCACATACACTTAAGGTTTTCCTATCATTCCCATCACTTTCTCATTCCATGGAGCTTACTTTAGCTAAGCATATCTCACTGTAGTGTTTAAGGTCATATCCTTAAATTCACATCCTTCTTTCCTTAAAGTATAATTTCTTCATCCCGAGATTCTTTACTTAAGATTTCAAAATCAGGAGTTCCAAAATACCCAATTTTTCCCATGTCTAGTTATTCTCTTGGTTGTTGAGACCCTTAGCTCGATGTTCTTTCGAGCATTACATACTTGTGTTCACGGGTTTCTATGTTATCACCTTTTTGTCATATTTAAACCCTTCCTTCATTCATTATTTATTACATCTTTGGTCAAATTATGATATTGACCTTATTATACTAAACTAACTGACTCTTCCTTATTTGAGTCATATCCTTCCTTGGACTGTTGGTCTTGCGTGTCCCTTACAGCACAACAATGCTCTAGAACTTGTCTTTGACCATTAAAATTTAGAACACTTCCTTACTGGGTGTTCCCAACCTTCGAGGGGTTTTATAATTTCGTCTGGTAGTACATTCCTTACTACCTTTACCGTTTATTCACTCATCCATCTTGACTTTGAGGTCATATCTTACATAACCGTGTTGAATTTTCCTTACCTGCTCGACCTTCCCCAACTTCTTTATTTCTAGTGGAGTCCTTTCCTTTTTCCTTAATCCATTCTTACTCGTTCGTGATCATTTTCATGATTCTTCATTCCAAGTTATTCTCTTTCCGTCTATGTGTCAAATACTCTATTTGGAAATTTTTCCTTCTCATAGATTTTGTTCTTTATTACATCCCTCATAGTGGAGGCTTCCACTCTGGGAGTTACTTGCTCCACCTTCTTACCATTCCTTGAAAGTTTCTTTCTTCCTTTTCTCACACTCTTTTCTACATCGGTTATTTGCTCGCCTTTAATCCTCCATTGTATTAAGATTCTCATTCCTTTCCTCATTCCTTATCTGAGAGACTTCTAGTTATTGGTCTTATTTAATGTATTCTACCTTACGCTTAGCCATACTCTTTTTAGGCTACATCAAGTGAGCGTAGACCACAACTAGTATTGATGTAGAAAATTGTTTACTTTAGTCACTTCCTAAATGGAGGACTTACCCCTCCAAGATTTCTTAGATATACTTTATACTATTCCCTTTTCATGGCCAGTATGCCCCTTCTTTTTACTTGTACAGCATCTTTTGATGATATCTTTTGACTCACCCGTACCTTGCGTTTAACTTACTTCTTGGATCTCTCCTATTATGCTTCTCTGGATTCCCTTCATCTTTACATGCATTTTATTTACAAATTCATTCCCAAATCCCTCGTCATCAGGTTTTATTTCCTTTTAAGGAAAGTTCACATCCTCTTGGTTTCAAAATCTCTTGGTCATCATTCGTGAGGCTCACTTAACTATCTCAAGACTTTTAATTGTAAATTTGGTCTTGGACATTGATTTCTTTAAGGATTTTACTTCATCCTTCTTTTCCAATGTTTTGGCCTTTTCACTTCTCGCTTTTTTGTCGTGGTTTAAATCCATGGTTCTCCCAAAGGCCAGTTTGTTAACTACCCCCTTTCTACTAGGTTCTTTTGGAGTCGTTATTTGGCTCTTCTATTTTTCTCCAAGCAGGTCACGCTGGGTCATCCTGATGCATCCTTCCTTGGAAAATTTCTTAATTAAGGGTGGGTTCCTTGCACTTCACGTCATGACCATCTGCCCATTAATGATCCCTTCAAGGGTACTCAGTCGTATGCATCCTTCCAAAGTTTCTCTTTCTTAGCATATTTCTTCTCTTCTTCACTATGTCCTACCTTAGAGTTTATGAAGGACATTTGTTGTGTTTGTCCCTCATGAGGGGGTTCTAGGTGTACTTTCAATGTACCTTACCTCTATTCTTGTGATATCCCTCTTTGTCTGATCTTCTTAAGAAAGAGTTTAAATTTCACTTTACCTCGCCATTTCTTGACCTCTTTGTGACCCGTTAACCTGCTTCATGGTTTTAGTTACCAATCCTTCCTATCTTTCATGACTTTTTAGAAGGTATTGTCCTAAATCTATGAGGTTTGGGACAGTTCTTCTTTACTTGTCCTATTTCCCTTGCACCTATAACAGATTATCTTAGTGCTTATCCTTAGTAGGGTTGGGCAATTCCTCACATAGTGTCCCCATCTTTCACATATGTAACGGTTATTCCCATGCATGAATTGTTGTGGTTCCTCCTTTACTTCGAGCATCGTGAGGCCTTTCTAGGGTTGTTGGTGATTTAGTGCTTCACCGTCCTTGAGTCTGAACACATTGATGGTTTTTCTTGTTGAGTCTCCTTTGCTAAGGGTCATTCTAAGAGTCCTTTTAGGTTTCTTAATTTCCTGATTCAATTTCCTCAACTGAAATGGAAATTTTCCCTAGTTTCTATGGTAGTGTGAATTTGTTTGGTTACTTTCCTTGGGTTATCTTCCTAGTAAGATCACATCATTGAGAGATATGAATTTAAGAATTTTGAGTACTTCATTAATAGAGGAATACAAAATGTTAGGATTTTAGCCCTATTACAACTAGTAGTCACAAAATAGATAGGAAGCTACGGTTCTCTTGGTATGTATCCTCCTTGGTAAGATTATACATCTGTACTAGCATTCTTGACTTTAGGCTTAGCTCCCTTTGTACACAGGACTGTGACCCTAATATGTCCTGGCACCATACTCCTTGATGATATTGGTCCTTTGGGGCTTCCACAATGTCTTGGGCATTCGAAAGCTTCTAGGGTTGTCCTCCTACGAGGACAATGTGTTAGGTAGAGTCATTCCTAGTTTTCTTGGTTTCTCTCCAAGGAGCCATCTGAAAATTTTAAGATCAATCCTATTAGTTACTATATTTTATATTCTTGATTATGTATTCAAGGAAATAGGCTCTGATACCACTCAAGTTGTTACGCCCCGGCCAGGTTTGGTTGGATTCCCGTGATCAACCTGCCACTCTCCCGGTTTACTAAGGGTTGGCCCCTGTTTATAAACCGTGAGGAGTAAGGTGTCCTTTAGACATGCACCTTTCCTGGAATATCATAAATCAAAACTGCACAAAATTTTAAACTTTTCATACCTGCCTTACAGGTGTGTTGGCTACTGGTCTTTGGGGTAAACTTTTCGGGGTTACCTGAAAGTGATATAAGGGAGAGGTGAGTACAACGATTCTGAGAATGGTTTTTCAAAATTTAACTTTTTAGGAAAAATGTTTGATTCGGAGTGTGTCAGACTCCATATTTTCTTTTTAAAAACCTTTCACTCTCAATTTCAGTTTTTATAACCATTTCTTAATACCACAGTGTGTTAGCACCCAACACACATCCTTCATCATGAATGTAAAACACACAATCGCAGGACAGCCCGTCCACTGAACCCACTTGTGGTGTTAGAGCGACTTTACCGACGACCTATATAGAAGCACATTAACTTCTACCTAGAAAATGAGTGGATGTTCGCGACATCCAACCCCCAATCCCATAACAAATCTTTGTGTCCGTATGAGGACAAAAACCTCATCCTGTCCCCACCCCGGTCTCATGCGCATGAAGCAATGTCGATTTTCGCAAGACTTCTGGTACGACTAACTGCCCTTATACCCACCGGGTCGTCCAGTGCCCCAAGACGCATCATTACCCCTCTTGGGAGTCTTGAAGGTCCCATAACACAGTGCATGCACAATCAATAGTTTTTTACATAATGCCATATAATTTGTAGTGCCACTGGTCCAACGGCCCCGACCCTCAACTCGACCTACAACTATTTGTCTTGACTAGTCTGAATACCTATCGTGTGGCACTATTGCTAGTTGACTAAGTATGTCGGTCCTGTGGCAGTACCATGGCCAAACAACTCATTTACTTAAGTTTTCATGGCATATTAATCATGTTTGTTTATGAGCTCCTACTCATGCCAACCGGCCTAGGGCCCATTATTCGAGATTTTCAAAATCGGGCATATTAGACCCCAAGTTCCAAAACCGAGGCCTCTAGCCAATATGAGTTATTCAAGCTCCTGTCAAGAAAGTCTCCCAAAAGTTTTAAGCAAAGGCACACAGTCAGGGAGAGTATTTCTGACAAAATAAGCTTTCCAATTGTCCATAATACTAACCGGGCATGAGGACATCTTCACTTATAACCGACAAGCGAGTTTTCCACTTCCTTCGAGGAAATTTCATCATACCAATCAGGTATGATCTACTTACAACTGGTAAGTAGTTTTTTCATGATATTTCCACATCACTCTTCTCAGATGTGATGATTAAAGTACCACTTAGCAATGGGTTTTTATTTTCGATGTACTTATCATACCAATCGGGTATAATATTAAATATCCCACTCATCCGATAGTGTAGTGAATATCCTCTAAGTTGGCTTGTTGTCCTTACTCGAACTTGTCTGGCATTCTCTGTACTTCATGTTCCTACACGATATGAACACTCTTGTTCATTATCCTTTTACCTAATAACCCTCCTTCATCCCAAATGAATGAGAAAGTCAAACTTTTCCTTTATTTGCAATTAGGCCCCCAATTTTATTTTCTTTCTTTAACTTTAATTCCCTAATGCCAGTTTTTCCTCAAATTAAGTTCTGAAACTTTTAAAATTCACCTTGTGACCTCAATTATTAAAATTCACAAAAAGGGGTTTAATTTCTCAAATTTCCAATTTGGTCCCCAATTTTTCTAAAATCACCATTTTGCCCCTACTTTACAAAAATGGAAAGTTTTACCCCAAAAATTTTCCAATTGGTCCTCCAACATCTTTATCATGCCCAATTGGCCCTCAATTTTATGAAATTGTACTTTAGTCCCTCAAATTTTTGAAATTCCCAAATTTCCCCCAATTTCAATCTTCAAACTTAGTCGAATTTAATTTCATCAAATTGATCTATCAAATGATTTTAATTTTGAAATTGAAGTTAGATTGGAGTTCCTACACCTTCATATGATTCAATTGCACTTTGAATTGCACGATTTGATGCCAAAATGAGCTCAAATCGAGCTTCACGGAAAACTGGACTTAGAGAGAGAAAGCTTCAAAAGCTTCGAAAGCTTACCATCGGAAGCGCGACGTTCCAAAATTTCGATCTGGGCAGATAGCTCTCATCCCAAGGTTCCTCCTAGGATCAAAAATTGCATCAATTGATGCCCAATTGAGTGATAATTTTATCATCAATTTCTATTGGTTCTCTCTCTAGCACCAGTAAAAAATTACAGAGGGGAGCCAAATTGGCTTACCTTTCAGCTCTAATTAAACTGTAGGAGAACTGTGGAGGTGTTGGGAGGGCTTGGTTTAGCTTGAGAATAGCTCGAATTGGTCAATTTTAGCTTGGTTGAAACAGGGCAGCTTCGGTCCGCCAGAGCTGTTTCACTGTTCAATCACGCTGGTGCTTCTCCAATGACCCTTGGAGCAAATGGAGACTATAGGCGTGTAGCTAACTTCTCTCCGAATCTATAGAACCCAACCTCACCTTATTTGGCTCAGAAAAGTGCCCAAGTCGAAGCTCTGGTTCGAGCTTTGCCAAAAATTGGAGCAGTTGAGAGATAATGAAGTTTTCAGGTGTAGAGAGGATGAATGATGAGGGGTTCTTTATATAGGAAGCTCGGGGTCTTCTTAGTCGTCTCATTGGCACATTAATGGCGTATCATTCATTGCCTAAAACACCCTAGCCGGAGACTTTTCAGTTTCTTTGGCGTCTGCTCAAACTTCCAATGAGTGAATAGTGTTGTCATTTCAAGGAAGAAGACGACACTATTCCGAACCGGACCGGACCGGTCCGAACTGGGTTCAAAGCTTCAACCGGTCGGTTCTGGCCCGATTTGACCAAATTTTTCAAAATTAAAATTTCTAAATTCATTCTCTATCCAATGGTATCCTCAAATCTCAAATTTAAATTTTCTAAGCCACCTAGAAAAATAAATTTAGCATCTGATTCAATAGTGGTTCAAACCGGTTCAATCCGGTTCGGATCTGGTTCACCTGAACCGGTTTGGTTTTCATCTCCAATTCACCCTAAAGTCCTTTTTCATTACATTTGTGACTCCTTAGATCACTCGGGATCCATAAATTTCCCAGTTTTCCCTTTCACTATCAGTTCCGGTTCATGAACCGACTCGGTTCAAAAACTGGTTCAATCTAGCTCGGATCCGGTTCACTTGAACCGGTCTGGTTTTCTCTCCCAAATTGTCCTAAGATCCTTTTCCAAGGTTTCATGAAATATTTGGGTCACTTGGGAGTTGTAAATTTCCCAAATTGTGCATTCTCTAATGATCGGGTTTGTGAACTGATTTGATTTTCTCACTCAGTTTGACCGGTTCTTTTCCCAGTCTCCTTAACTTCAAAAGGGCGGGGTTTACATAAAGAGTACATGTGTGATTGTCAGACGGGTCTTCAACTCCAAGAAATATTTCTCACGACTTTCATCCCATTTTTACTATACTCCCTTCCTAGTGAGGCGAGTCAAAGGAGTAGTTATCTTAGAGAAATCCTGCACAAACTGTTTGTAGTATCCCATCAAGCCTTAGAAACTTCGTATTTTCGAGGGATTCCTAGATTCCTTCCAATTGGATATGGCCTCCACTTTCCCTGGGTCTACCTTGACTACATCTTTGGACAATATGTGTCCTAAGAACCCTACATCATACAACCAGAATTCACACTTAGAGAATTTTGCATATAAGCGGTTTTCCCATAGCATCTCCAAGGTGATCGCCAGATGTTCTTCGTGCTCTATCCAAGTTCATGAGTATATAAGAATGTTATCTATAAATACTATCATGAACCTGTCCAAGTGTGGTGGGAACACTCAGTTCATTAAATCCATAAAGGTTGCAGGGGCATTTGTAAAACCAAAAGGCATCACCCTAAACTCATAATGTCCGTATCGAGACTGAAATGCAGTCTTAGGAATATCTTCCTCTCGGATTCTGAGTTGGTGATATCCTGACCAAAGGTCTATCTTGGAGAAGTAAGCTGCTCTTTTTTGTTGGTCAAACAGGACATCAATCCGTGGAAGTGGATACTTGTTCCTTATGGTGACCTGGTTCAACTTCCTGTAATCTATGCACAGTCTCATGCTCTCGTCCTTTTTCTTTATGAATAGGATTGGTGCACCCTATGGAGACAGACTACGATGTATGAAGTCCTTCTCCAACAGCTCGTTCAGTTGTTCCTTCAATTCCTTTAATTCCACGGGAGCCATGCGATAAGGGGCTTGGGATATAGGATGTGTTCCTAGGATAACTTCTATGGTGAACTCCAATTGTCAGCTTGGGGTAATCTAGTTAATTCTTTCGAGAATACTTATGGATAGTGTTTAACTATTGGAATGTCTTCAAGTCCTTTCTCCTCAGATTTCTCATTGATTATTATTGTCAGAAAAGCCTTACACTGTCCTTATCTCCACCATGTCGTCTAGTAGCCCCTATGTAAATCCCATCCCTTGAAGAAAGAACTGGTCAACTCGAGTGAGAAAATCAAACTGGTTCACAGACGCCAACCGTTAGAGAATGGGTAAAATTGGAAATTTACAACTTCCAAGTGACACAAACAGTCATAAAAACCTTGGAAAATGACCTTGCGACAATTTGGGAGAGAAAACCGGACCGATTCAAGTGAACTGGATTGAACCAGTTTGGACTGGTTGAACCATCATTGAACCGGATACTAAATACATTTGTTTAGGTGGCTTAAAATATTCAAATTGGAGAATTGAAGCCACCATTGGATAGAGAATAAATTTAGATGAATTAAGATATTTTAATTTTTGAAAAACTCAGTCAAATCGAGTATGAACTGGCCGGTTTAAGCATTGAAATCGGTTCGAACTGGTCCGGTCCGGTTCGGAACAGTGTTGTCTTCTTCCTTCAGATGACAGCACTGTTCATTCTCTAGGAAAATGAACAAAACCGGCAGAAAGGAAACGTTTCCGTTTAGGATGTTTCAAGCCATCAATGAGCACCATTAAGGTGCCAAACGGACAGTTGGAGAGTCCCCGAGCTCCCTATATAAAGAGCCCCTCTCCGTTCATCCTTCACACACCTAAAAACTTCACTCTCTCTTAGCTACTTAGTTTTTCAACAAAGTTCCAAACAAAACTCTGACATAGTGGTTTTTCTGAGCCAAAGAAGGCGAGGTCGGGCTCCATAGACTTGGGGAGAAGTCAACTACCCGACGGTGGTCACCATTCGATCCGAGGATCGCTGGAGAAGCGTCGGGGTAATCAAATAGTGAAGTAGCTCCGACAGACCGAAGCTGCCCTATTTCGGCCAAGTTGAAAATGGTTAAATCGGGCCCTCCTTAGGCCTAAACCAAGCTCTCCCAACACTTTCACAACATTCATACGACCTAATTAGAGAGGAAAAGTAAGCCAATTTGGCTACACTCTGTAATTTTCGATTAATGTTATAGAGAGAAACAGTGAAACTTCACTGACCAAATTCTCACTCAATTCGACATGAATTGTTGCAATTCTTGATCCTATGAGTAACCTCAGGATGAGAGCTATCTGCCCCGATCGAAAGCTCGGACCGCCGCACCCCCGACGATAAGCTTTTGAAGCTTTCTCCCTATAAGTTCAGTTTTCTAGCGAAGCACTGTTTAAGCTCGTTCCGGCATCAATTCATGCGATTCAAAGCTCAATTGAATCGTATGGATGTGTAGGAACTCAATTTTACCTTCAATTTCAACAATTAACCTCGATTGAATGATCAATTTGATGAAATCAAATTCAGACAGTTTGAAAGGGGGAAATTGGGGATTTCATAAAATTAAGGGACCAAAGTGCAATTTCCCAAAATTGAGGACCAATTGGTCATGAAAAGGATATTGGGGGACCAATTTGTCAATTTTTGAAATTTATTGGGGTTAAATTACCATTTTTGTAAAGTTGGGGCACAATGGTAATTTTTGAAAAGTTGGAGTACCAAATTAAAAATTTGGGAAACTTGAACCCTTAAGTGATTTTGAGTAAATTGAGGATCCAAAGTGAATTTTTGAAGTTTCAGGACTCAATTTGGGAAAAATTAACATTAGGGGCCTAAATTTAAGGAAGAAGAACTTTAGGGACCTAAATTTAAGGAAGAAGAACTATAGGGACCTAAATGCAATTAACCGAAAACTTTTGGTCATTTCATTCATACATGAAGAATGAAGGCTATTATGACAGATATTAATAGAAGAGGATGCCCAAATTGTGTAGGAACACGAAGGATCGGAACGCCATCAAGGATATGCTCGTGTGGAGGAAAAAAGCTGACTAAGAAGGAATACATTGTACTTATTGGGTGAGTGAGATTATTCACATTATACTCGGTTTGGACGATGAGTACGTCAAAAATGAAAAAATTACTATTATGTCAAATTTTAACATCACACCTGGGGTGATGTGAAAACTACGCGGAAAAACTACTTAACGGTTATAAGTAGATCATACTCGGTTGGTATGATGAACTTCTTGGAAGGAAGTGGAAAACTGCTTACCAGTTGTAAGCGGAGATGTCATCACACCTGGTTGGTGTGATGGACGAATTGAAAATTTTATTTTGTCAAAAGTGTTCTCCCCTGACTATGTGCCAATGCATAAAAATTTTGGGAAACCTTCTTGATGAGAGCTGGAATAGCTCAGATAGGCTAGAGGCCTCAGTTTTGGAACTTGGGGGCTAAAATGCCCGGTTTTGAAAATCACATGCAGTGGGCCCAAGGCCAGTTAGCACGAGCAGGAGCTCATAAACAAACATGATGATAAGCCTTGAAAATTCTTAATGAATGAGTTATGTGATTTGGCCTTGGTACCAAGACAGGACTGACATACTCGATGGACTAGCGGCAGTGCGATAGGACTAGGTCGACGGACCGGTTTAGACAAACAGCTATAGGTCGAGTTGAGGGTCGGGGCCGTTGGACTAGTGGCACCAAAGATAAATGGCTTTATGGAAAACTTTGTGTGTGTGCATTCATTTGAGGTTCAGGACCATCAAGACACCCAAGAAGGGTAGTGATGCATCCTATAGGCTACTGGACGACATGGTGGAGATAAGGGTAGTTTGTCATGCCAACAGTCAGGGAAGCTCGACGTAGCTTCATGTGCATGAGACCGGGGTGGGGTCGGGATGAGGTCTTAGTTCTCATGTGGACACGAAGATGATTTCATGTTTGAGGGTCAAATGTTGCAAACATCGACTCATTCCCAAGGTAGAAGTGGATGGGTTTCTATCTATGTGGCCGATAAAGTCGCTCTAATGCCACAAGTGGGTGCAGTGGACAAGTTTCCCTACGAATGTGTGATCCCTTCATGATGAAGGGCATGTGTTGTTTGTTAAACACACCGATTGTGGATAATGAGGAAAAATGGTTTGAAAAATAAAAAATTAAGGAAGAAATTATCTTAAAGGAAATAAGGAGTTTGGCACACTCCAATTAAAAGTTATGTTATAGAAACTCATTTTTTAAACATCCATTCATTGAGTTGTAGAAACTCACCCCTCTCTTTCTATCACTTTTCAGGAGTAGAGAAAATGACTAGAGATAACATCAAGATCTACCCTCTGTCAGGTATGCTTAAAAGTATTTTCTTTTTTAGCTTGCATTTTTATTGATATATGTTATCCTAGGGAACAAGGTTGAGATTAACCAAGGGAGCAGCGGGTTGCTTACGGGGATTCGACTAAACTAGGTCGAGGCGTGACACCCTATGACGCATCACTACCCCTCTTGGGCATCTTGATGGTCCCAAACCTCAACTGCATGCACAAATAAAAGTTTTCCACAAAGCCATTTATCTTTGGTGCCATTGGTCCAATGGCCTCGACCCTCAACTCGACCTGCAGCTGTTTGTCTAGACCAGTCCATTGACCTGGCCCTATCGCCAATCCATCGAGTATGTCGGTCCTGTCTTGGTAACATGGCAAAAACAGATAATTCATTCATTAAGAATTTTCATGGTTTAAACATCATGTTTGTTTATGAGCTCCTGCCTGTGCCAACTGGCTTTAGGCCTAGTATACGTGATTTTCCAAAACCGGACATTTGACCCCCCACAAGTTCCAAAATCAAGGCATTTGGCCTATCTAAGTTGTTCTAGCTCTCGTCAATAAGGTCTCCCAAAAATTTTAAGCATTGGCATACAATCAGGGGAGAACACTTCTGACAAAATAATCTTTACACTCATCACACCAATCGGGTGTGATGACATCTCCGCTTACAATAGGCAAGCGGGTTTTCTCGTTCCTTCTAGGAAGTCCATCATACCAATCGGGTATAATATACTTACAACTAGTAAGTAGTATTTCTGCCTAGTTCTCATATCACTCCAACCGGGTGTGATGTTAAAAATCTCACATATAATGGTTTTTCATTTACGAGGTACCCATCATTCCAACCGGGTATGATGTGAATAAACTCATTCACCTGATAATTGCAGTGTATTCCTTCTTAGTTGATTTTTGCCTCCACACTAACTACATGATGTGGGCATCCTTATCTATTAATATTTGGCGTAACAACCTTTGTTTCTCACGAATGAACGACTAAACTCAAAATTTTCAGTTAATTTCATTTAGATCCGTAAGTTCTTTTTCCTTGAAGGTCCCTAATGCTAACTTTTCCCAAATTGAGTCTCGAAACTTCCAAAAATTCACTTTGGGTCCTCAATTTACTCAAAAGTGTTTAAGGGGCTCAAGTTTCCCAAATTTCCAATTTGGTCCCCAACTTTTCAAAAATTACCATTTTGCCCCTACTTTACAAAAATGGCAATTTGATCCCAATTATTTTCAAAAATCAACCAATTGGTCTTCCAACATCTTTTTCATGGCCAATTGGCCCTCAATTTTGGGAAATTGCAATTTGGTCCCTTAATTTTACAAAATCCCCAAATTTTCTATAACTTTCCCCTAATTTCCCCTTTTCAAACTGGCTAAATTTGATTTCATTAAATTGACTATTCAATCGAGATTAATTGCTCCAATTGAAGGTATGGATCAGTTCCTATACTTCTATACAATTCAACTAAGCTTTGAACCGCATCATTTGGGTTCGAATTGAGCTCAAATAGAGATTTGTCGGAAAATTGAATGTATAGAGAGAAAGCTTACCATCGGAGGTGCGGCAGTCCAATCTCTCTTTTGGGGAAGATAGCTCTCTTCATGAGGTATCTTCTAGGATCAAGAATTCCTACAATTGACCTCAAATTGAGGGAGAATTTCGTTAGTGAAATTCTACAGTTTCTCTCTCTAACTCTAACCTGCAACAACTTTGGAAGGACGAATTGGCTTTCCTTTCAGCTCAGTTGAGGTCGTATAAAGGCTGTGGAGATATTGGGAGGGCTAAATTTGGCTGATTTCAGCTCAGCTAAAAGAGGGCAGCTTTGGTCCGCTGGAGCTCATTCATTGTTTGATTACGTTGGCGCTTCTTCGGTGGTCCTCGAATCAAACTGAGGTTGCTATCAGATAGTTGACTTCCCTCGGAGTCTAAAGAAACCGACCTCACCTTTTGAGGTTGATAAAAATACCCAAGTCGGAGCTCTGGTTCGAGCTTCACTAGAAAATGGAGCAGTAGAGAGAGAGTGAAATTTTCAGGTGTAAGGAGGATGAATGAAGAGAGACTCTTTATATAGGGAGCTCAGAGACTCCGTGGCCATCCGTTTGAAACTTTTATGGCGCTCATTCATGGCCTAAAATGCCATGAACAGAGGTGATTCAACTTCATTGGTGATGTCTATTCTTCTGGGGAGTGAACAGTGTTGTCATCTGAAGGAAGAAGATGACACTATTTCGAACCAGACCGGACCAGTCCGAACCGGGTTCAATGCTTAAACTGGTTGGTTCAAGCCCGATTCGATCTAGTTTTTCAAAATTAAAAATTTCTAAATTTATCTAAATTCATTCTATATCCAATGGTGGCTTCAATTCCCCAATTTTGATACTTTGAACCACCTAAAAAAATGAATTTAGCAACCAGTTCATTGATGGATCAAATCGGTCCAAACCGATTCGGTCTGGTTCAGATTCGGTTCACCTAAACCGATCTGGTTTTCTCTTCCAATTCATCCCAAAGTCCTTTTCCATGGTTTTTATAACTCTTTAGCTCACTTTGGATTTGTAAATTTCTCAATTTTCCCTTTTAATAAAAGGGTTGGGGTTCATGAACCGACTCGATTTTCTCTTTAGAAACGACCGGTTCTTTTCCCCGATTTTCTTATTATAAAAGGATGAGGTTTACAATGGTAGTCGGAGCTCTAGATAGGGGTGGCTAGTGCTCTTCCCAGGGATACTCCTAGGATCAGAGTGCGGTTTAGTTAATCGCATGAGCATAGAGAATTTGATGAGAGAAGATCTATGTGCTTTAGTTCTGAAGTTTAAACATTATGGCAAAGCAAGGCGAAATTGGCTTACCTCAAAGGTTTTTATGGATCGAGGGTCAGTCGAGGAGAGCTGGGAGGGTTGGCCTAGCTGTAAAAGGTCAAGGGCGATCGAAATTCAGCTCGAAGTGGGTTGGCAGCTTTGTGACCCAAAGAGCAGCGGTACTGTGCGAGCCTTCAGACGCTCCTCTGGTGGTTTTCTAGTCGAGTGGAGACTATAGCGAGGTAGAGGACCTCCTCTCAGTTTCAGGGACTCCGAAATTACCTCATGAGGTTTCAGAAAGCTCCCACATCGGAGCTCTGCATTGCTCATTGTCGGAACTTGGAGTGCTCTGTCTTATGTGGCCGCCTGAGCGATGGGGAGACGCTTCTTATATAGAGGGCTCGACAACTGACAAGGCTACCAGTCAACGCAAAACTCGACACCAGACTCGCCCGTTTACGGTGGCAGATTTTTTGATCTCTGGAGACTTGGTCTACCTCCCACGATCTCGCTCTATTAATCTGCTCAAGCTTGAAGATGACATTGTGTTTCACATGCGTGCTTTGCACGTGCAAACTATCACATAGCGCGCTATGATTGGTTGACTTTACTGACGCAGCTTATCACTCAGCATGTGAGTCAGCCTTTGACTCATTGACCAACCACATAGCGACCTCCCATTGCTCGCATGTTCTAGCGTGGCCGCTGACCATACTTGATCAATCATTGACCGTGATAGGTGACATCTTCTAATTGGCTGATTTAAATGAATCAAATTTCCCTCTTCGCGCACTGCGCGGCTACCACATGTTGGCCTCTAATTGGCGGATTAAAAAAATCTAATATCTCTCATGACGCACTGTGCAGCTGATATGTGTCAGTCGTTGATTGACTGAGACCATCTGGTGTGGCTTTGTCACATGCCAACCTCTAATTGGTCGGTCGTTTCTTCGATGTCCTACTCGGCTGCTAGCGTGGCATCCCGGCCGCGTGTCAGCTTTTCATTGGCCAACTTGGGTGACGAGGCTTCTCCTCAGTTGATCTTTGACTGATAACATGTGTTGCTCTCTTATTGGCTAGTCGTTGATGTCGTGGTAATGATCGTTGACCGAATACACGTGTCACACTCTAATTGGTCAGCACTTTCAGACGTTGATCTGGGGCGTGCTTCGCCACGCGTCACACTCTTATTGGTCGTGCCTAGTGACTGGGCGCTCACCTGACAGGTGGTCCATTGACCGATTCGGTCAGAACAGGTTCGGTGACCCAAAATAAAAAATCGACTAGTTCAGGCTCGATTTGACTGGTTTTCTAAAAATTAAAATTTTCTAAATTTATCTAAATTCATTTTTATCTAATAGTGAATTCAATTTCTCAAATTGACATCTTTAAACCACCTAAAAAATGTTTTTTTGAACCCGTATTTTATGGTTCAGGTCTAGTTCACACTGAACTGGTATGATTTTCTCATCCAATTTCATTAATAGTTCATTTTCATGAGTTTTGGATCTTGATTGACTACTACGAATCTTCTAATTTCTCATTTTGCTTATTTACCAATTATAGGTTATTCTGATTCACAATTTTCTTTTAAAATTTTTCGATTTTCTTTTCCAGTTAATTAATCCAAGAGTACGGGGCTTACACACAACAAACAACTATTGAAAGGTCAAACTAGCCACTATCAAGAATTCATAAGGTTTTAATTCTATGTTGCCCTAGACATGAGAAAGTATACGAGGAGATGGATAGGGAGGGGAGTAGTGGAATGAATTTGTTGGACATGGATTGATGGGTTAAAAATTGTTGGGCCGACAGGAGTATGATTTATTGATCTTTAACTATACAAAAATTTGGGTTTGGAAATTTAAAAGGATTGGGCCCAAAATAACTATAGGGAGTTTGTATTGTACTGAAATTGAGTTTGGACTTCAAGTATTGAATTTGGATATTTCAAAGAGATGGGCTTGAATTTTTAAGGGTCTAAATTGTTTTCGTGACATAGAGGCAAAAACAGTGGCGAGAATTATCGTGTATGAACGAATAGTCATATGTACAACCAAGACCAAACTACTATGTAGGATAGTAAGATCCCAAAATAAGTTGAGATTTTTTATACTGTATCTAATTAGATTAATAATATTATTTAGTTATATTTATATAAAGTTATAAGTAAATATTTATTTACAAAAAAATTTTAGAAAATAGTTGAAAATATATAGAGAATTTAATTATGAGAAATACATAAATATTTAGAAATGAATTAAAACATCGATAACGTTTAAGAAATAGGGATACAACTCAAATTTAAGAAAAAAATATACAAACCAAAATTAAGAAAAAGAACTACAACCCAAATTTTTTAAAAAAATAGTTACCACCCATTATTTAAACGGTACATGATCTAATATAATTCCTAAATAGAAAATATTTCTATAGTATATAAAAATTTGAAAATACTAAGAAAGGTTATAAATAAAATATGTATAACATAATAGGTCAAATAGCAAAACAATTTTTAATTTGCGAATATTTTGTATTTGACGGTGAATGAGACCAATTGTATCTACAAGTTAGTATGATTACCAATATAACTATTGAAATTGTTAGATAAATAATTGAGAATTATTTTATTCAAGTACCCATAGAGAAATATAGCTAGCTATATAATTTATTATGATTTTAGTAGGTGATAGATCACCACTTTTCCTCCTAAGGAAAGCAAACAATTGAAAAGTTAAGCTGATTCACCACTACCTTAATTTGTATAGGTATTAATAAAAAAACATAATATAGGTGATAAAGTATATTCATATTATTGAAAATATATGATATAGTCGATAAAATATAATTGCACTATTGAGAAGACATTATATGAACAAAATATAAAAATTTCTACTTTAGATACATTATTACTAGTTAAAATAATTTGTATACAAATAAAAATTTAAAAAACTTTAAAAGTTTCATATAATATTTTAAGTGAAAATTGAATCTGAGTACTAAGTATCTACTATTTTCCTCATTAAGAATAAGCTCATACCTCTCCAACATTCGTTTCATAATCAACTAAAAAGAGATTAATATATACATATTCATCTAAATCTCTACTAACAAGACCAGATTTAGGTATCAATACTTAAGGAGATCAATTCAATGTTATTGTTATTTTTCGATATTAGTGAACTATTATTTTTAAGGAAACTAATATCTAGTTTTATATTATGAATATTGTATATTTCTGATATTAGTGAAATATTCAATATTATAATATAAACACCGTTTGTCAAGTTATTTATAAGCTCAATTCAAAGTGCGGATGGGATATGGCATAAAAAATGGTAGTATGTTTCATAGTACCTTACCATTAGATTTGAAAGAAAATGAGTAGGTAAAAATTTTTATATATTTTTTGACATAAATGGAGTATTTCAAGTAATTGGTAAAGAAAATACTCTCTTATATATTTAAATATATAATGATATATTTATCTAATAGTAATTTAAACTTAGTCTTATTTCCCTATTTGAGCTATACAAGATATAACACGATTTGAGTGAAACTAACTCTGGAAAGTAAATAGTTAATATGAATAATGATGTCCTATTAACTCATTCGTAAATTTATTCTTATTAGCGAGAATTTAAGATTTTTAAGTCTTATTTTCATTGAATTTAAATGGTACACTTATTTGTGGATATAGTAGAAATAATGTTGTAACTTGCCATATACTAAATTTTACTAAATTTATTTGAGTGAGATTCATATTATTCTACTATTTACAGGATCATGTAAAAAAAAAATTGACACTATTTGATTAATGAAATTTATATTGCACAAGGTACAAAAAAAATAAACTAGTCCGGAAGTTTTTTTAGAACTAAAAGAATGTTTCATTAATAAAAATGACTATTACATGACTCCATTAGGTTAACGAAAGAGGGACACATTCGTGCCAAAAAACGATAAGAGTCCGACAAAATACATGTCTATAATGTGCAAACGAGAATTGCGTACAATAATAAATCAATTACTTGTACCATATTTTTCTCTATAAAAGATTACTATTGTATTCACACAAGTTTGCATCATGTTTATTTGAAGAAACTCAAAACAAGGAGGGTATATTTGTGAAGGGCTTCATGCTGACCGTGTCTCATTGCCTCTACAACAATCTTTGAGCAATGTAAGCTATTTTTTTCGGCAAAAAAATTGTAAAATATGGTTTAATCTATCAGTTGTCTTAGTTTTTATCCCATCCAATTATAATCCGACATCTGTCATAAGCTCTAGGATCCCAACCCTTGTTTAGTTCAATTTCGACATTGCACCTATATTAGAGATATTATATTTACATATAATAATTTCATTAAGATGCACGCACTATAGTATTGGCAAAAGAGCTACGTACTAGAGTGATGTCAGGCCTTTAAACCCATTTACAGATCTCGATGGATCACTTACTTCTAAAAAAACTAATATTATTTCATATCCTATAATATATTTTTTAATTAATTAGTCGATTATTAGAATATTAGATACTACTGTCATAACAAACTCTTATTTATCAATATTTTATTTTAATTTGAAAATTGATTATTTATGCATATAAATAATTTTATATTTTTATCATATAAATGATTATCTTATTTTTCTTTTTCTGAATTTTTTTGTATATTAAAATTATATTCATATCTATACCGGGCAAGTTTCAGGGTATTTACTATATTCACATATATATATTTATATAGATTCCATATCGGCACCTCTAATTGGCTTAGACAGATCTAATTAAATGTCAATACTAAATGCAATAATTACTTTTAATTTGATCATTTTATTATAACAATGGACCAACCAAATCTTGTTAAAAAATAACACTCCCCAAAATACACTCCATTGCATATGAGGCCTCTACTTCTAATTTTGTACACTTGAATCCCTCAACTAAAGATTTATTTATTACATAGCTACTCCTTGGAACCTGAAATGAAACCTCTATTATTAGTCGTTCAAGTGGCAGTTTAATGATTTGAAAGAAAGTAATTTTATATCTTAAATGGTAAACTTTCTTGATTAGTTTGTTATTTTGTCACGTTTATCATATTTTAATTTGATGAAATTGAATCTCGTAATTAAGGGAATAAACTAATAATTTATCATTTTCTTTTCATGTTTTAATTTAAAAAAATTCAATTACTATATGAAATTTTATGATAAACATAGACGGAGAAATTTTATTAGAATGATTAATGGAAGGGACATGGGGCAAAAAAAACATTCAAGGGACATAAATGAAAGTTCCAGAAACTGGGGGCTATATGTGTGAAAGTCAAAGCATAGAGAGATCAAAGAGACCCAGCAGCGACATGGACCCATGTGAGCAACCAGAGGCACTCGCTTCAGACAACCGCACTCCTAGTCCGTTCCACGGATCTCGGCGCAAACCTCACGTCTTCACTATGTATTTTTTAATTCATATATATTTTCTTATAAAGTATTTTATTCAAAAAAATTGAATAGTTTTAAAGGAGGGGCGGAGGGGAAGAGGGAAGAAACGAATTTTCAAGGGCCATTGAAATGAAAGAGACGAAGAGATTCATATGAACGAGAGAGAGGTGAGATTTGATAACCTTGTTCGATCGAAAGGCTTAGAGTTTCTGCACCGATTTGTCCATTTTCGTCTGATCCAAGCGTTGAATCTGCCGTCTTCGATTTCCTTTGACAGAATCCGATTTTGCGGAACTGAAGTGGTTGAGCGAGACGAGCTCTTATTTGATGAGGAGTGTGCGACGGTACCAGAGGATTGTCTTCCTCTGCTTGTTCTCCGTCTGCGTCTTTGCTCCCATCATTTTCATTTCTCAGAGGTTGCATAGCATTTCTCCTACAGGTAAGGTACTATATGATGGTTATTGTACGTTGTTCGTGAAGTTCTGGCATGCTTGGTGATGCTGCGATTCGTTGATCTGGAAAATTCCAATTCTCATGGATACGAAACATTTGTTGTTGCAGGACGCAAGGACTTTATTGAAGATATTTCAGCAGTGGTATGAATCCTAGTTCTTCCAACTCATTCTATCACCTTTCTTTCTCATCGTACTGTTTTAGTTGTCTTGGTAATGAAATATCAATCAGGTTGAATCTTTGCTTCTTTTTGTGTTTTAGCTTGATCATCATGACTTCAAATGAGAAGGCTTGAGCGCTTCTCTTGATCCATAATTATAACTAAACCATACATTTCCGTGAAACTTTGCATCTGAAATTTCTTAAATGCACCAAAAAGTAGTAGTCCTTCCCCATCTTCCTTTTAACCTGAAAAAGGAAAACTTCTTAGACTTGGTTTGGATGAGTGGTCATGTTATTTCCTTTTGATCTATGCAGAAACATAGAGCAGAAGCACTGAAACTCAGCTCCATTGAGCAGGTACGGCTACTAAGGCTATGAAGTGTTAGCAACTTCTTTGTTTATGTACTTGAGTCTGGTTTCTCTTCGGTTTTAGGAAGGTGGTGATAGCTTGAAAGAGCCGAAAGTGATTGTTTATGAGGATAAGGGCTTTGCTTCTTCTGAAAAGATAGATGATTCCACAGAGGATTTTATTGATGCCGGAGGCAGACCTGATATTCAAAAAAATGGTTGGTATTACTTTTTCTTCCCGTGGTCAATGTATGGTTGGTATTACTCATTTATTCTTTTCATGCTGTTCATAATAATGCTATACTGCATGATGTTTCACTCAGGTACCGCCGCGAGGAGCTCAAAGGAAGTTCAGCATATTCAACAAAAAGTTGTTGCATCAGTTTCCCATGGGAAGGTACTTGAATAGTGACCAATAGTGTGATTATCTCAATATTTGGTACAGCTGTTGTTGCCAGAAGAAGTTGCAAAATTTGATTAGGATTGTTCTCTCTTAACAATATGTACATGAAATTGCATTAGGAGTAATTGTGTTGGGATCATCTAAGAAACATATGAAGATTGATAATTCTGTAATATTATTTCCACTTTTCGGCGAGCTGATATAAGCTCCTGTTGATAGATTAGGCCATATTTAATTGGAAAAGTAAATGTGTAAGATGGTATTATGCTTGTAACATTGACATTCTTGTTTTGAAGAAAACAGACTATTTACTCATTATAGGGCATAGATCTTTTTCCAAATGTGTTATCATAGGGCCACATTGTTATTATGGGTATGAATTTTGAAATATGAGAAATTTCTTCTGAAACTATGAAATATGCTGGTGATTTAGGAATAAGCATTATAATTGAATGACTCTTTTTCTCTTGTTTGCTTTAGTTTCATTAATATATGCAAAGTTATGAAACAGACTAAATTAAGCTATATAACTTTTCTCTTGAAATTTGATTTTGCAGTTTGACATTATTTAACATTTTCTCATTCTCGTTCTTGTTTCTGTGGTTACTGCATAAGTGTGATGGTATCCTTTTTTCCATCATGGCAGGCCAACCCTAATAGGGCTGCTGTTCAACAGAATCGAAGATCACAAAGTTTGACAGATAAGAAGGTTAAGGAGATGAAAGATCAAATAGTTAGGGCAAAAGCATACTTGAATTTTGCTCCTCCAGGCAGGAACTCCCACTTTGTTAAAGGGCTGAAACTGCGGATTAAGGAGTTAGAACGAGCTATGGGGGATGCCAAAAAGGATTCAGATTTATCTAGGAGGTTCAAGTGCCTGATTCTTGTGTTTGATCTATTAATAGTTTAGCAGCATGATAGATTCTGAATTGGAAATATTGGTGTTCATTTCATCAATTTGTATATTATAAATTGCAGTTCATGGCAGAAATCAAGAGCTATGGAAGCTTCCCTATCCAAAGCAGGTCGGGTCTATTCAGACTGCTCAGCCATGGCCACTAAGCTTCGGGCAATGACTTACAGTGCAGAAGAACAGGTGCAGACACAGAAAAATCAAGCAACACATCTGCTTCATCTTGCTTCTAGGACAACCCCAAAAGGCCTTCATTGCCTTACAATGAGGCTGACTGCAGAATACTTTTCCATGCTGCCAGAGGAAAGGAAGTTTGATAAACAGCAGAAAGTGCATGATCAGTCTCTCTATCACTATGCCATTTTCTCAGATAATGTTTTGGCATGTGCTGTAGTGGTTAATTCAACAGTCTCATCTGCGTCGGTATCATCTTTTCTCTTTTATTACTGTTACAATCTTTTTTATTATAAGTTGACTGTGCTACATAAAATAATAGAAGGCAAATCCCAATGGCCTTAGTTAAAAAAATTAGTATGATCATGATATGGCAATTTTATTGTAAATACCGATAAAGGTAGATTATAAGCTTTGTTCCATTGCAATTGTATGCTGATAGAATGTTTCCTCACAAAATCTAAGGAATGATATTTTCTCATCCTTTGTAATGGGCTGGTATTGAGTATATACATTTTGGGATCAGCATCAAGAGTTGTTGGCTGAAGCTCCTGAAGCAAGTCATTTAGTTTTGAACTTTATCAAGCGAACATCATCAAATACAACTGCATATTAGCATGCTCTCAGTATGTGAAATTAGATATCTAGATTGTTGCTTATGCAGGAAATATGGTACCTTTTGATAATGTGAGCTGCTCACTAAGAGAGAGAATTCCAGTCCAGTATCTAGTATCATAGAAAGAAACATATGTCCAATTAATACACTTTATATGAAATATAGTCATTCTTCATCATCTGGAATTTTCCTGTTATCAGTGGAAATATATTATGGTTTCTTCTTGTTTTCGTATTTCCATGGGTGTCACTTTTTCTTGCTTTCAACCTGTTGATATCTCTTATTCTGGAGTGAGTGACTGGAACTTTTAGATCAGCTAGAATTATGTATATGCTGTTAACATCTAGAATTTGGTTTTCTAATAATGGCCCTGGCATTAGGCACTTTCTCTGATCAGATAGGTATTGATTTTTATAGTTATTTAGGGTTAGGTTTCCCTGTCACTACCATGGAGTTTTAGTCAACCTGTTTCTTGCTCCAATTGGTATTTCCTTAACTGCTCCATTCAGTTATTTTGCCTGTTGGCTTTGTTGCAAGCTGCCTAAATCTTGTTGTGTGCATGTTGCCATATATGTTTAATTTGTTTGTTGCAAGTGAAATTTTTGTTCTCCTTTCGACCTTGTGTATGTGACGATCTACATTTCTTCATTTGGACATGAGAGTTAATTATGAACAAATCTTAGCTATTGTTTATCAAGTTCAATATGCTGCAGAAGACTTCTCGAATGATTTTATTGCATTAAGTATGGTAGTTTCACCTTAGAAGGAACTTATCACTTCTTTTGTTTAATATTTCAGGACCCAGAGAAAATTGTATTCCATATAGTGACTGATTCTCTCAATTTGCCTGCAATTTCTATGTGGTTCCTGCTAAACCCTCCTTCAAAAGCTACTGTTGATATTAGGAGCATAGAAGAGTTTGATTGGTTATCTCCTGTGCACGACTCCGCTCTGGAGAAGCAGGACTCACATGACCCAAGATATACATCTGCCTTGAATCATCTGCGCTTTTATCTCCCCAATCTCTTTCCTTTGCTGAATAAGATTGTTCTATTTGACCATGATGTGGTTGTGCAAAGGGATCTAACGCAACTTTGGAATGTGAACATGAGGGGAAAAGTAAATGGGGCTGTTGAAACTTGTCAAGAGGGTGAAGATTCATTTTGGAGGATGGATAAGTTCATAGACTTTTCAGAACCTTTTGTTGCTGAGAGATTTGATCCGAACACATGCACGTGGGCATTTGGTATGAACTTGTTCGACTTGCAAACATGGAGAAGTCGAAATTTAACTGGTATCTACAGCAGTTACTTGCAGTTGGTAAGCATATATCTAGTCTTCCCTAGCCTTTATCATGTTTTGCATGCCTGTGTTTTTCTCTTCTGCCTAGAAAAACACCTTACCAACTAGAATATTACTATGCCCAAGGCTGGAAATACCTTGCCTTTTATTGATCTCTCTCTGCAATAGATATTACCTTATAGGCCTTGTTAGTATTTGTTTCATCTGGAATCATCTGTTACCTGAGATCAAACCCTTAGACCTTGGTATGGGCCTGTTGCAGTGGATGCACTGAACACTACATCCATTATCATCATTTCACATTCGCCAGCCTAAAAAATCTTCTCCTCCATTATATGTTCTGTTTCATGCTTGTAATCCAGGAGAAAACCTCTGAAACCTCTGGGTTGAAAAGTCATACTGATTGCTTGTTGGTAACCAATCATTGGTCTGTACCATCGTTGCACAGAAGTCAGCATTAATTGATATCGATTGCTATGAATGATGCTTCTTCTGCAGAACAAAATGGGGCGTGTGTTGAAAGCAGGGAGTCTGCCCATAGGTTGGCTCACCTTCTATAACCAAACAGTACCTCTTGACAAGAGGTGGCACATTCTTGGCCTAGGGTACGAATCAGGGGTACCACGGGTCAAGATCGATCGAGCAGCAGTGATACACTTCGATGGTATAATGAAGCCATGGCTTGAGATCGGGATCAGCAAGTACAAGGGCTATTGGAACAGGTACCTCCCTTTCGACAACCCTTATTTGCAACAGTGCAACATTCACGAGTAGGATTCCCCGTAATAACTAAAGGACGAAGGTTCAGAGGACACATATTTCAGAGGACTTATGGGGGATAAGCACTATATTTTTCTTACTTTTCTTAATCCACCGCTTAAAGATTAATTGTTGGTGTAAATCGAAACCCATTCTTTTTTGTGACTTCATGCTACAATGATTTGCTTTTAGGATGCCCTTATCTCACGTGTTCCAAATGATTTGCGATTTACCTAGCAAGCTTCCCAGAGCAGTTTTTCACTGTACATACATATTGTTCTTTAGGATTTCAATAATATAATACTTGTACGGGTATCTTGAGTTCAATTTGAGATGATACATAAGGGGTATCTTGACTTCAATTTGAGATGATACTTAAAGGGGTATCTTGACTTCAATTTCAGATGACTTATGGTCGCCGGCGACTCCCTTCTATATATTTTTTTTTGCAATTTCTCAAAAAATAAACTAAAACTTAAAATTAATTTGAGAAAATAAATTAAGTTTAAAAAACTTGAAATATTGAGAAATATTTTTTTAAATGCTGAAAGTATGAACTATATAAATATTTAACTAAAAATCTATGGTATAACAGAATTTTCAAAAAGAGAATAACTAATTATGTAGAAGATAAAACTATTATAGCACCTATGAACCAATTAGAATTGTTTAGGTGAAATACTCACACAACTTCTACTTGATAAGAGGTTAAATATAACTTTTTAAAATATTATACGAATTATATGTGAGTGTGTTTAATAAGTTTTCACCAATTTTAACCTTTAGACCTCAAACCATTTTTAGAATACAAATCTGAGTAGAGTGAAAATGACAAACTTGGAGAGAGTAAACCTTATCCTTAAAATACAAAGAACCAAGCATAAATACTTGTCAAATGTACTATTGAGACCCATGTCCATCCTAGAAAATAATATCAACCTTTAAGTATTTGGATGAAAAATCTTGCAATCCACTGAAGATCAACTTCGAGTCAATATGTTGGGCTAGAGTAATAGATAATGAGTAGGTATAATTAATTTTTCTATGTACTAAGCCATATTTATGGCTAATAAAATTAATAAATAAAAAAATTTTCTATGCCAAAAGTTTTATGATATTATACTGTAATTGAAAAACTCAGAAATTTAAATAAATAAAGGAAAACTATTTAAAAAATAGGGTCTAGAAAGTCAAAGTGTGAGTAAGAGAATGATAAAATAGATCTTTAGTCATAATAAATCCATAAGAGTTATTGACAAGAAAGAAGTCAATTATCATAAGGAATAATATCAAGTTTTGGAAAATTGGGAACTCACTAGTACAAAAGTAAAAAATCTAGCTTATAAGTTATGATTCAGGGATGAATTAATAAAATCATTCTTGATAAAAAAAAAGTCAAGAAATGTAGGTATATCCAAAACCTTTATTTTAAGGAATAACTTGTAAATGGAATATAAGTGAAGATAAAAATCGGTGTAATTGTAAATTTCCAAGATATGTACTAACCCTAAATAATGAGTGAATGAGAAGGAGACATCAAAATATAGTCAAGACTTTCGATAGGACAAGTACCTATAAGGATGAATAAAAGGAATAGACTCCCGAAGATATGAAATGGGACATACCAAGAAGGGAGTTCTGAAGAAGTACGTACTCCAACAATGAAGATAAAGACTTGTGGACCTCAAGGAGAATGGGTTCAGTCCACCCCCATTAATGAAGCAGAAGATCACGGAGAGCGTGAAGTATACAAGATAGGACCCTAGCAATAGAAATTCTTTGGATAGGAAATAAAAATTTAAATGGATAATCCAATTACTACAACCGATTGGATATGGACAAATACACCAATAAAAAATGTTGTAAGGATATGAAGGAAGTAAACCTTCAAATAGTAATAAGAAGGTTGGATGCATAGTTCCACATATTGAAGTATTTACTTCGAAATATGAGAGTAAAGAATAGAACAAACAGAGGGGGACTCTTAAAGAAATGCCCAAGAAGGTAATTATGAGTAAGTAGATAATAATTGTGAAATGATAATGAACAAGTATAGATAGATCAATATGTTTACTTCGAAATATGAGAGTAAAGAATAGAACAAACAGAGGGGACTCTTAAAGAAATGCCCAAGAAGGTAATTATGAGTAAGTAGATAATAATTGTGAAATGGTAATGAACAAGTATAGATAGACTAAGGAATAGAAATCGTTAAGTAAGGATATCATCAACCATATGGAAATGCATGGTAAATGATAACTATTAGTATGCCGATAGACAAGTTATGTAGTGATCGGGAAACCCGATGGTTGGAATAAAAAATGAATAATGATAAGGAGAGTTAATAAAGGACTCAAGGACCAATATGAGACTAGAAAGGCAAAGTTAATAACACTAAGACTAACAAAGGCAAGAATGAAAAGTTTGGAAGGGTGTCTTACAAGGATCACAATCCTGTGACTTGAATTAACTTTTGGATGAAAATGTCAAGAGTGAGAGTCTTAACATTTAACGGTATAATGAAATCCCACGAAGTGGATGGATACTGGAAGATAAGGTGGAACCCCTCTAGGTTATCATTAAAAAGGGCGGAGGAGAAGAGGTTGTAAGAAACAAACATGAAGCTTCAAATGAAACTTCGTAAAAGTACCCTTTAATGGATTAAATAGTGGGAATTGGTATGGAGAAAGTATGAATACAAAAAAAAAATAGAGATTTATAAAGAAGTTGGAAATTGATAAACAATGAAAGAGTAATTATTGAACATAATATGGTGTTCATAATGATTAAGAAATTTTATCAAATACCAATGCTGGATAAAAAAATTCCATGACTTCACGAATTAGAAGCTGATGATGGAAGGAAAAATATTTACAGAAGAAATCTTGCTAAAGCACCCCATTATGCTAAGGACACGCAATATGATTATGTTATTAATTAAGGCATGATTATGTTGAACGGAAGGGAAATAATTCTGAATAATTGATTAGGAAACATGTCATGTACGATTTAATAGGATGCAACTCAGATGGGCTTGAGTATGCAGATTACCCCATATGGAATACCGATTAAATCAGAAGGTAGGACGATCGAGCGATAAGGAAGGTATGAAAACATACTAGGAAGGATCTCACGAACTTCGAAATCTTTAAGTAATTTACAAGGAAAAAGGGGATAGGGAAACTCCCCAAGGTAATGGTGAAGAGATTAATGAAGAGCTTGGGTCAATGAGATGCAACTAGGATGAGAACCTATCCTATGATGTATGACCCGTTCAAATCACAAATCAACATGAAAGGAATATGAGGCCCAAAATGATTTCAATGGCAAAGGTATTCTAGCATAGTAGCTAGAATGGAGGAAGAAATGAGTAGACACAAATGGGGTGAAAGAGAAAAGTATTTCCCATTTAAACGGCATATAACGAGTTTTGGGGACAAAACTCATTAAAAGGTGGGGAGTAGTTGTAAACCCTGTTCTCTTAAAATAAGAAGCCCGAAATGAGAACTAAAAAATTTCGAGAGAAAATTGAGGATTAAAGTGAACCGAAATTTGGTAAAGAAGAGCCAAAACGGGGAATTAGAAAACCTTAAGTGTTCAATTAAGATAAAAAAATGATGGAAATTGATCATGGACCAAATTGAATATGAGAATCAGACCAATTCAAGGTGAACCGGACCTCAATCGGATTGAACCAGGATGAACCAAGAAGAACCAATTCAAATATTCATTTTTCTAGGTGACTTAAAAACATCAATTTGGGAAATTGAAGTTATCAAAGTGTAGAAAATAAATTTAGAATATTTTAATTTTTTAGAAAACCGCTCGAATCGGGCTTGAACCGACTGATTTTCGATTTCGGGTTACCGAACTTGGTATGACCAAACTGGTTAACTACCCAACCGGTCAATAGACCACCTACTAGGTCAGCGCCCAGTCAGCATGTGTGACTAATCAACACATGACATGTGGAGAAGTGTGCCTAGTTAGCCGCTCGGTGAGTGCCTCGAGGCGTTGACCAATCAAAGTAAGACACATGTCTCTAGTCAATGGTCAGACGAAGAAAAATCCATGTCACCGACAATTGACCAATGGGAGAGCAACACGTGTCCTTAGTCAGCGGTCAATGAAGGATAAACCTCATCAAGAGCGCTAACCAATGAGGAGCTCACACGTGGCACATATGCTACATCAACGATTGACTAGGATGTTAGAGAATGATCGACCAATCAGAGGTCGACACGTGGCAGAGCCTTGTCGGATGGCCACATCCAATTAGAGGTTGACACATGGGAATAGTAGAGTACATCAGGTGGGAAAACTAATAAATTTAAATTAGCTAATTAGAGAACACCACGTGCCATGATCAATAGGTGGCTAGATTTGGTCATCGGCCACATAAGAGAGAGCGACCAATGGGAGGTCGCCACATGGCCAGTTAACGAGTCAACGAATGACTCAAATGTTGAGTTGGAAGTCGTATCAGCGAAACTAGCCAATCACGGTGTGTCACGTGGTAGCTCGCATGTCACACCCCGACCCGGTTTGGTCGGATCCCCGTGATCAACCTGCCGTCTCTTTCTTTAATCAAGAGCAGCTAGACATAATTTAACCTTGTTCCCTAAAATCACATAAATCAATAAAAATGCGAGCTTAAAATAACTTTTAAGCATAGCTCACAAAGGGTAGATCTGGGTGTTTTCCTTAGTCATTTTCTCTACTCCTGAAAAGGGATATAAAAAAAGGGGTGAGTTTCTACAACTAAGTGAATGGGTGTTGGTAGTGAGTTTTCATAAATAAAATAGCTTTAAACGGAATGTGTCAAACTCCTTATTTCCTTTAAGAATATTCTTTCCTAAAATTTCAGTTTTCAAAATCCTTTTTCCTTATTTTCCACATAGGTGTGTTTAACAGTCAACATACGCCCTTAATTAGGAAGGGATCACACATTTGCATGGTAGCCCATCCACTGCACCCACTTGTGGCTCGGAGCGACTTTACTGACCACCAAGATAGAAGCCCGTCCACTTCTACCCTGGGTCTGAGTGGATGTTCGTGACATCCGACCCTCAAATCAGAAATCAACTTCGTGCCCGTATGAGGACAAAGACCTCATCCCGACCCCACTCTAGTCTCATGCGCATGAAGCTACGTTGAGCTTCCCTGACTGTTGGCACGACAAACTGCCCTTATCTCCACCATGTCATCCAATAGCCCTTAGGACGCATCACTACCCCTCTTGGGCATCTTAATGGCCCTGTACCTCAAGTGCATGCACAAAAAACAATTTTTTCATATAGCCATTTATCTTTGGTGCCACTAGTCCAACGGCCCTGACCCTCAACCCGACCTGTAGCTGTTTGTCTAGGCCGGTCTGTCGACCTAGCCCTAACGCACTGCCGCGAGTCCATTGAGTATGTCAGTCTTGTCTTGGTACCATGGCAAAATCACATATCCATTTCATTTAGAGTTTTCACAACTTTTATATCTCATGTTTGTTTACGAGCTCCTGCTTGTGCCAACTGGCCTTAGGCCCACTACACGTGATTTTCCAAAACCGGGCATTTAGCCCCACAAGTTCAAAAACTGAGGCCTCTAGCCTATCTGAGCTAATCTAGCTCCGGTCAAGAAGGTCTCCCAAAAAATTTAAGCATTGACACACAGTTAGGGAAGAACACTTCTGACAAAACACCTTTCACTTCATCACACCAATCGGACGTGATGATATCTCTGCTTACAACCGACAAGCGGGTTTCTTCTTCCTTCAAGGAAGTCCATCATACCAATCGGGTATGATTTCCACTACTTACAACAAGTAAGTAGTTTTTTAGCTTAGTTCGCACATCACTCCAATCAGGTGTGATGTTAAAATCCCACATAGAAGTAGTTTTTCTTTTCTATAGTGCTCACCATCCCAATCGGGTATGATGTGAATAAACCCACTCACCTGATAATGGTGGTGTATTCCTTCTTAGTTGGTTTTCGCCTCCATGCTAGCTTATCCTTGCTGGCGTTCCCGTCCTTCGTGTTCCTACGCGATTTGGATACCCTTATCTATTAATATTTGGCATAACAACCTTCATTTCTCATGTATGAACAACTAAACTCAAAATTTTTAATTAATTGTATTTAGGTCCCTAAAGTTCATTTTCCTTGACTTTAAGTCCCTAATGCTAACTTTTTCCCAAATTGAGTCCCGAAACTTCCAAAAATTCACTTTGGGTCCTCAATTGAATCAAAATTATTGAAGGGCTCAAGTTTTCCAAATTCCCAATTTGTTCCCCAACTTTTCAAAAATTACCATTTTGTCCCTACTTTCCAAAAATGGAAAATTGACCCCAAATCTTTCAAAAAATCGACCAATTGGTCCTCCAACATCTTTTTCATGGCCAATTGGCCCTCAATTTTGGGAAATTGAAAAATGGTCCCTCAATTTTATGAAATCCCTAAATTTTCCCAAAATTTTTCTTCAATTTACCCTTTTCAAACTGGCCAAATTTGATTTCATCAAATTGACCATTCAATCGGGGTTAATTGCTTTAATTGGAGGTGTAAATCAGTTCCTACACATCCATACGATTCAATTGAGCATTGAATCACATGAATTGAGGCCAAAACGAGCTCAAATGAAGCTTCGCTGAAAAACTATGCATAAAGAGAGAAAGCTTCGAAAGCTTGCCGTCGGAGGTGCAGCGAACCGAGCTTTCTATCTAGGCCTCGTATTGAGATTCCTCCTAGGATTAAGAATCGATACAATTCATATCGAATCAAGGGAGAATTTGATTAGTGAAGTCTTCATAGTTTCTCTTTCTAACACTGATCGGAAATGTAAAGGAGGCCGAATTAGCTTACCTTTCAGATCTATTACGGTCGTTTGAGGGCCGTGGGAATGTCAGGAGGGCTTGGTTTAGCCGGAGGAGGGCTGAATTCGGCCGATTTCAGCTCAATCGAAATAGGGCAGCTTCGATCCGTTGGAACTGCTTCACTATTTGATTCTGCCTGTGCTTTTCCGGCGGTACTCGGATCGAACGGAAATTGCTGTCAAGTAGCTGACTTCTCCTAGAATCTAAAGAACCCTCACTTTCTAGGGCCCAAAATGTTAGCCCCGCCCTTTGGAGTTAAGGAAAACCGGGGAAAGAACCGGTCAAACCGAGTGAGAAAATCCGAACTGGTTCACAAACCCTGATTACAGAGAATGGGAAAATTGGGAAATTGACAACTCCCGAGTGACCCAAAGAGTCATAAAAACCTTGGAAAAGGACCTTAGGAAAATTTTGGAAAGAAAACCAGACCAGTTTAGGCGAACCAGATTTGAATCAAATTGAACCGATTTGGACCGGCTTGAACCACTATTGAACCAGATGCTAAATTCATTTTTCTAGGTGGTTTAGAAAATTCAAATTGGAGAATTGAGGCCACCATTTCATAGTGAATGAATTTATATGAATTTACAAATTTTTAATTTTGAAAAACTCGGTCAAATCGGGCATGAACTGATTGGTTTAAGTGTTGAACCTAGTTTGGACCAGTCCAGTCTGGTTCGGAATAGTGTTGTCTTCTTCCTTCAGATGACAATACTGTTCACTCACTGGAAAATCAAACAGTGCCTACAAAGAAGAAACGTTTCCATTTAGTACGTTTCAGACCATTAATGATTGTATTAAGGTGCCAAATGGACAGCCAGAGAGTCCCCAAGCTTCCTATATAAAGAGCCCCTCTCCATTCACCCTCCACACACTTGAAAACCTCACTCTCTCATAGCTACTTAGTTTTCCGATGAAGCTCGAACCAGAGCTCCGACATAGGGTCTTTTTTGAGCAAAAGAAGGTGTGGTCAAATTCCTTAGACTTGGGGAGAAGTCAGCTACACGGTGGTAGTCTCCAATTGCTTCGAGGAACATCATAGAAGCGCCAATGTGATCGAACAGTGAAGCAGCTCCGGCTGACCAAAGTTGCCTTGTTTCTATCAAGCTGAAATTAGCCAACTCAAGCCCTCCTCAGGCCAAACCAAGCTCTCCCAACACCTCCTCAACCCTCATATGACCGAATTAGAGTGAAAAGGTAAGCCAATTTGGCTTCCCTTAGTGAATTCTGATTAGTGCTAGAGAGAGAACCATCAGATCTTAACTGACCAAAATTTCCCTCAATTCGACATGAATTGAGGTGATTTTTTATTTTAGGAGGAACCTCAGGACGATAAAAAGCTTGGACCGCCGTGCCCCCGACTGTAAGCTTTTGAAGCTTTCTCTCTATACGTTCAATTTTCCGATGAAGCTTCATTTGAGCTTGTTTTGACGTAAATTCATGCGATTCAAAGTGCAATTGAATCGTATGGAGGTGTAGGAACATAAATCTAACTTCAATATTAATAATTAACCTTGTTTGATCGGTCAATTTGATGAAATCAAATTCGACCAAGTTGAAAGGTTGAAATTAGGAGGGAAATTTTGGGTATTTTGAAAATTTGAGGGACTAAAGTGCAATTTCCTAAAATTGAGGGCCAACTAGACATGTTAAAGATGTTGAAGGACCAATTGGTCAATTTTTGGAATTTTTGGGGTGAAATTTACCATTTTTGGAAAGTAGGGGCAAAATGGTAATTTTGGAAAAGTTGGGGACCAAATTGGAAATTTGGGAAAATTGAACCCCTTTTTATAATTTTGAATAAATTGAGGTCCCAAAGTAAAATTTTGAAGTTTTGGGACTCAATTTGGAGAAAAATCGGCAATAGGGACCAAAAGTTAAAGAAAAAGAACTTTAGTTACATAATTGCAATTAATTGAAAAGTTGGGTATTTTATTCAATTGTGATAAATAAAGGTTGTCAAGCCATAAAATAATGAACAAGGATGTTCATATCATGTAGGAGCGTGAAGTATCAGGAATGCCAGCTAAGAAAATCTCGTAAAGGGACAAAAAGATCGATTAAGAAGGATTCACGGTGTAAAACCCGCCTTTTCGAGCTAAGGGAAATTGGGGAAAGAACCGGTCAAACCAAGTGAGGATACAAAATTGGTTCACAAACCCGATCATTTGTCAACGGGCAGTTTGGGAATTTACAACTCATGGGTGATCCAAAGAGTTCATAATACTATGGAAAAGAACCTTAGGACGAATTGGAAGAGAAATACCAGACCAGTTTAGAAGAACCGAATCCAACTAGATTGAACCGGTGTATGATCCGAGTAGGTTCATGAACCAGAACCGATAGTGAATGGGCAAAATAGAGAAATTCAACTCCCTTGTGCCCAAAGAAATTTATAAACCTTGGGAAGGAACCTTAGAACAAAGTGGGAGAGAAAAACCAAATCGGTTCGGGTGAACCAGACCCGAACCGAATCAAATCGGTTTAAGGATCAAGTTAGTTTATGAACCAGAAGCGATAAATAGATGGTAAACTGAGAATCTTATGAACCCTAAGTAACCCAAGGAGTCACAAAAGACATGAAAATGGACTTGTGAAGGAATTGGGGATGAAAACCAAACCGGTTCAGGTGAACCGGATCCGAACCAATTTGAACCACTAATGAACTAAATCCTAAATTCTTTTTTCTAGGTGGCTTAAATAATTCAAATTGGAGATTTTAGGCCACCATTGGATAGAGAATGAATTTAGATGAATTTAGAAAGTTTTAGATTTGAAAAACTCGGTCGAATGAGGGATGAACTGGCCGGTTTAAGCTTTGAACCCGGTTCGGAACAGTGTCATCTTCTTCCTCAGGATGACAACACTATTCACTCACCGGGAAACTGAAGAAATGCCGGCGAAGAAGAAACACCTCCGTTTGGTACGTTTCAGGTCATCAATTCCTATCATAACGGTGTCAAACAGATGGCCAACGGGTCCCCAAGCTCCCTATATAAAGAGCCCCTCTCCATTGGTCCTCTCCACACCTAAAAAGCTCCCTCTCTATCTGTTGCTTAGTTTTCCAACGAAGATCGAACCAGAGCTCTGATATAGGGTCAATTCTGAGCCAAAGAAGGTGAGGTCAAGTTCATTAGAACCGGGGAGAAGTCAGCTAGATGGTGGTAGCATCCGTTCGTCCTAAGAGTCACTGGAGAGGCGCTAGCATGATCAAACAATGAAGCAGCTTCGACGGACCAAAGCTGTCCTGTTTTGGCCGAGTTGAAATCAGCCAATTCAAGCCCTTATCAGGCCAGACCAAGCTCTCCCGACACCACCTTAGCCTTTCCACGATCGAATTAGGACCAAAAGGTAAGCCAATTTGGCTCTCCTTTACAATTTCATATCGTTGTTAGAGAGAGAGTCGGTCGAATTTTGATGAAGAAATTCTAATCCAATTCGACATCAATTGATGTCATTCTTGATCCTAGGAAAAACCTCTGGAGGAGAGCTACCTGCCCAGATAGAGAGCTCCGACCGTCGTGCCCTAACCAGTGAGAAATCGAATCTTTCTCTCTCTATAGTTTGTTTGGGAAATTAAACCCCTCTGTGTGAAATCAAATGATTTGAGGTACTAAGATAAATTTAAAAAGTTTGGGACTCGAATTTAGGAAAAAAAACCCAACAATTGGGACTTAAAGTTAAAGAAAAATAACTTTAGGGACCTAATTGCAAATATATTTAAAGTTGGGTTTTCTCATTCATTTGGAACGAATGAGGGCTATTTGGCCAAAGAATAATGAACAATTATGTTCATTTCATGTAGGAGAATGAGACATTGAGAATGTTAGTCGAGGTCCAGCTTGCTAAGGACGGAACCCGACTAAGTGGAATTTCATTGCACTAACGGGTGAGTGGGATTATGTATCACACCCGGTTGGGGATGATAAGTACCTCGGTATAAAAATCCACTGCTTAGTGGTATGTTTTAATCATCACTACTTAGAAAAAGTGATGTGAAAGTTGCATGAAAAACTACTTACGGATTGTAAGTAGATCATACCGGTTGGTATGATGAGACTTCCTCGAAGGAAGTTGAAAACCCGTTCATCGGTTATGAACGGAGATGTCCTTATACCGGTCAGTATAATGGACAGTAAAAACCTATTTTTCTTGGAAGTGTTCTCCCCTGACTGTGTGCCAATGCTTAAACTATTTGGGAGACCTTCTTGATGAGAGCTTGAATAGCTCTTATAGGCCGAGGGCCTCGGTTTTGGAACTTGAGGGCTAAAATGCTAGTTTTTGAAAAACTCGATCAGTGGGCCATAGGCCAATGGACACGAGCAGGAGCTCGTAAAAGAACTTGATATATATATGTGCCATTAAAACTTAACAAGTTAATTGTTTGGTCATGGTACCAAGGCAGGTCTAACATACTTAGTCAACTAGTAGTAGTACGACATGACAGGTCTTCGGACCAGTCGAAACAAATAGCTACATGTTGACTTGAAGGTCGGGACCATTGGGACAAATGGCACCACATATTATATGGCAAATTTAAGAAAACATTGCTTGTGCATGCACCATGAGTATGGGATCATCAAGACGCCCATGAGGGTTAGTGATGTGTCCTAAGGGTCTTGGACGACTCGATGAGTATAAGGGCAGATCATCGTCTCAGGTGTCTGTGTGAAATCTGGAGTAGCACCAAGCACATGAGACCGGGGTGGGAACAGGATGAGGTCTTTGTTCTCATACGGACACGAAGTGATTTTGGGATTGTGGGTCGGATGTCGCATACATCCACTCATTCCCAAGGTAGAAGTGGTCGTACTTCTATCCAGGTGGCAGGAAAAGTCACTCCGAAGCCACTAGCGGGTTCAATAGTGATACTGACTTGCAAATGTATGTAACCTTCATGATGAAGAATGTGTGTTGGGTGATGACACACCGGTAACTAAGAAATAATAGAAAGCGATGGGTTGATCACGGGGATCCGACCAAACTGGGTCGGGGCGTGATAACTTGAGTGGTATCAGAGCTAAGTTCCCTTGAAACATTATCAATATTATGCCCTGACATTAATCCAACTTTAACTCTTGTGTAGGGAGGAGAATCCCTAGGAAATTCGCTGTGAAATCCAATTCTCCACCCATAACCATGAAAAAGACACCTACCTCAAGAGAGGTAGCTGTTCAAAGATTCTTAAAAGGCGAGAAAAGAGTACCCAAGGACATGGTGGAAGATTACCGTAAACTAGTGAGAGCCTTATTGGAACCAAAAGGCATCACATACCCTTCTCCAAGACAAGAGGAACCAATACCTCCTCTTAGGAGCCCAACCCCGCCTCTTGCCCCACAACAACCAGAGAGGAATCCAACTAAGAAGGAGGCCTCAGACAACTATTGGGATGCATATGCCACCTTCATGAAGGTCCACCAAGTACTCCCACCCACTCAGTCTAGCTTTAATCCCTCCCAATGGATAAAGTGGATGTATGAGTGTGAGGTAGAGGTATTAAGGTGGCATTGATTGAAGACCATACATGAAATTCGTCCCATAAGGGAATACGAATGGACCCCAACTGGTTCCTCAAAGCCATCCCATCAAGAGTCCCACAACCGTTCTAAATCTACCTCTTAGCCTATGACCCCAAGGGATTAGGGGGTAGAAAACTTCTATAATAAGCCAAGTATGGCATGAAAATGTTTTTTTGAATGAAAGTTAATTTTTCTTGATAAAACGTTTGAGTCTCCTTGATAAATTCAAGAAAAAAGAGCATGCTAATAAAGTAAAAAGTAGAAAATCACCTAAGGAAGGAAAATGAGTTATTTCTAGTTAACCTGAGCCTTTAAGATTTTCCCTCAAAGGTACAATAAAATTTGGCAAGAAGAGATTCTTAGAGTTCACCCAAGTGAGACAAATCCTAACTAAGGAAAGGAAGGAGGAGTTTGGAACAAGGGAAGAGAGCATAAAAAAGCATGGGACTAGTGAGAGTCGAAGGGTTAAGGAAAGACTTAAAGAAGGAAAACAAGAGGGATTAGACTATCCCAAGGAAAATGAAAAGAATGAAAGTTGACTGGAAGAAAGGAAGAACGAAATGGGAACATTGAAGAGGTTAAGTCGAATGAGATAACACAAGGAAAAAGGGGGAAAGGAAAGAAGTACGATAGGAAGAGAATCCCAATAATAATACCTTCTTGGGAAGAGTTAGGATACAAGTTAATAGGAACTCCATGAAAATAAAGGGATTTATTGAAAGCAAGGATATGGAACAAGAAGAGAGGAATCTAGAGTGAATAACCATACCAAGGTCCGTAAGTATAAGAGATGAATAAAAGAACTTTCAAGGAGCAGTAGGGAGATTGATCATAAAAATCTCAGAACGGAAGACCATAGTAGAAGCATGAGAATAGGAAGTGGGATCGCGGAAGGAGGAAGTTCCAAGCTAAAGTAATTAATAGAGGAAATATCGCAAATGGGAACTCAAGTAAGGTCCTCATTAAAAGGTATATGTGGCTAAGTGTCTGGAAAGGCTAAGTGTGATCTACTTACAAGAAGGCAAGGAAACAAAATAAGAATTTTAGATGAACCTAGTTGAAGGAAATAACCCATAATAACCAAATCATCTGGAAGAATAAACTACGCTCTAATAAGAACTGGGGAGTAGTAAGGACTTCACCCTAAGCAAGGCAAAGGGATGGATACCAAGGACACAAAGATTCGAGAGAACCATCTCAAAATAATTAAACTAAGAGGATAATACGGGTGGGGCAGTTAATAAACTGACCCTTGTGAAAGTCACAATTCCAGTAAAGAAGGAAATGATGGAAAGACCAAAACCTTTGGGAAATAAGGAAAGAGGAAATCCTTAAAGAGATTAATGGCTAAGACCGGAGTAACGACCCAAAAGCTATGAAAATGTTAAATAGATTTTTCTACAGGATGAATGAAGATTTTGAAACAAAGGGGATGTGAACTCCACCTCAAATGAATAGATGAGTACTGGGAGCAAGTGAGAATGAGGTGAGATAGACGAGAAGTACTCGTAGGATCTCAAGGGTAAAGGTAAGCTAGAGAAGATAGTGTCAATGAATGTCTTTCAAGGTTGGATATTCGCAATGGTAAAACTAGAAGGAAATTCTGGGAGAAAAGAAGTGTAAAACTTACCAAGGAAGGGAACCTTAGAAAAACATATGTGTTCCAATTAGGAGGAAATGGAACCAACAGAATTGGAAAGAATATAAGCTACTTAAAGACAAGCTGTTAGAGATGAAAGGATCAAGTGCAAAGGGAAAATAACCGTGAAGGTCCAAGGGATAAGTTAAACCCAAGTAACGGGTAAGTAGGAAGGCAACATCAAAAGATGTCGTACGAGTAAGAAAGGAGCTAAGTCTTTAAGGAGAATTGTGAAATGATCATGAGTGATTAAGAATGGATTAAGAAAGAGAAGAGTCCTTAAAGGACAGGACACCACTAGGAATGAGGAATGACGTAGGAAAGGAAGAGTTTTAGCATGATAGTAAGTTATCGATAAACTCAAAGACTTGAAGGTTGAAGGACCTAATAAAGAACGTTGAAAAGACGAGTAAGTGAGTAAACCAATATGATTATAAAGGATATGACGTCAAAAGGCAAAATGGATGATTGGATAACAATGATGATAATCAAGAAATACCATCAGACGAAAAGAGGGATCATGTTATACTATCCCTGGAAGATAGAGAAATTGAGAATAACTAATATAGAAATGCCTTAAAAATGTTAAATAGTCAAAGAGAAGTTTCAGAGAATGTCGTGATGTGGGGGATATGTAAACTCCACTGTCCCAGGGAAATATGACTCAAGTAAGGAAGAGTTCATTAGTTGAGCATGATGAGGTGAGGCGTTTAATTTGGAACGAAGTTGTGATAACCAACGAATGAGGGAAGGAACAATGTAGGATGAAAAGATGATAATACGAACACCTGTGGAAGCAGACACATGGTGCTTGAATGGACATTGAGCTAAGGAGGTCAACAAATAAAGAGAATAATTAGATACATGAATGATTGGGTATTTTGGAACTCCAAATCTTGAACTCTTAAGTAAAGAATCTCAGATAGAAGAAATAATGCTTTAAGGAATGAAGGATGTGAATTTAAGGATATGACCATAAACCTTCCAATGAGATAGGTTTAACAAAAATAAACTCCATGGAATGAGAAATTGATGGAAAAGAAAAGAAGATCTCAAGTATATGTTATATAAGGGAGAGATGGAAATAACCAAAGGGATTATATGTCGAGAAACTACAAGTTGATATCAAGGGAAGTTCATTCTAGTACAAAAAGTGTGAAATAAGTTTTGGGGAAAAAACTCCTAAAAGGTGGGCAGAGTTGTAAACCCCACCCTTTAGAGTTAAGAAAAATCGGGGAAAGAACCAGTCAAACCGAATGAAAAAAACCGAACCGGTTCACAAACCCCGATCATAGAGAATGAGAAAATTGGGAAATTGACAACTCCCAAGTGACCCAAAGAGTCATAAAAACCTTGGAAAGGGACCTTAGGACAATTTGGGAAAGAAAACTAGACTGGTTCAGGTGAACTAGATCCGAACCGAATTGAACCGGTTTGGACTGCTTTGAACCAATATTGAACCGAATGCTAAATTTATTTTTCTAGGTGGCTTAGAAAATTCAAATTGGAGAATTGAGGCCACCATTTGATAGAAAATGAATTTAGATGAATTTACAAATTTTTAATTTTGACAAACTATGTCGAATCAAGCATGAACCGGCCATTTAAGCGTTGAACCTAGTTTGGACCGGTTCGGTCCGGTTCGGAACAGTGTTGTCTTCTTCCTTCAGATGACAGCATTGTTCACTCACCGAAAAATTGAACAGTGCCAGCGAAGAAAAAACGTTTACATTCAGTACGCTTCAAACCATCAATGACTCTCATTAAGGTGCCAAACAGACGATCGAAGAGTCCCTGAGCTCCCTATATAAAGAGCCCCTCTCCATTCATCCTCCACACACCTAAAAACCTCACTCTCTCTCTCAGCTTGTCATGCCCCGACCCGGTTTGGTCAGATCCCTATGAACAACCTACTGCTCTCTCGGTTCAAGAGGGGTTTCCCCCCTTCTTTTATTCAAGATGAGCCAGACATTTTCTCAACCTTGTTCACTAGAATAACATATATCAAATTAAATGCAAGCTTAAGAAGAATTAAGCATACCTGGCAGAGGGTAATGCTTGGTGTTATCCCTAATTATCTTTCAATTTCTTGAAAAGGGATAAAAATGGTGGGTGAGTTTCTACAACTCAATGAATGGGTATTTAAAAAAAATGAAGTTTCGATAAAATAGTTTTTGTTTATTTGGAGTGTGCCAGACTCCTTAATTTCTTTAAAATATCTCATTCTTGAAATCTCGGTTTTTCATAGCCATTTCTCGTCACAATGGTGTGTTTATCAACCAACACACGCCCTTCATCATGAAGAGCACACACATTCACAGGCCAGCACGTCCACTGTACCCACTTGTGGCATCGGAGCGACTTTACCGGCCACCTAGATAGAAGCACGTCCACTTCTACCCTGAGAATGAGTGGATGTATGCGACATCCGACCCTCAATCCCATAACAAAACTCTGTGTCCGTATAAGGACAGAGACCTCATCCCATTCCCACCCCGGCCTCATCCTGCTTTAGGGGTCTTGACATCCTTGGTGTTCCCCCACCATTTACATTCCTTTCTTCCTGATCAGCTTCCATTCCTTTGGTTCCCTTTGGTATATTCTACTCCTTATTTTTCCTTACTCTTATTCCTTGAGCCTTTTCCTAACTCCTTGTACACTTCATAAGTCCATACTCCTTGATGTTCATTTCCCTTCATTCCAACTTCTTCTTCCTTAGTTAAGATCTCTCTTGGACGAACTCTTCGTTATTGTACATCTTAGGGAAAGTCTTATGGATTGAGGTTAACTATAAATAACCCATCTTTTCTTCCTTGGGCGATTTCCTACCTTTTTACTTTAATCTTTATTATCACACTCTTTTTGCTTCAAATTTTATCAAGGAACTCAAAAGTTTTATCTAAAATTTCACTTTCCTTCATTCAAGAAATATTTGCTTGCCACACTTGGCTTATTACAGAAATTTTCTACCCCTTAATCCCTTGGGGTCATAGGCCATGAGTTAACCCTAGAGCGGTTATTGGATTCTTGATTAGAAGGTTTTGAGGAACTAGTTGGGGTCCACCCGTATTCACTTATAGGACAAATCTCATGTATGGCATCCAATTCGTACTGCCTTAGTACCTCAGCCTCACACTCATAGGTCCACTTCACCCATTGGGAGGAAATGAAGCCAAATTGAGTGGGTGGAGGTACTTGGTGGACCTTCATGAAGGTGGCATACGCATCCCAATAATTATCTCATGCCTCCTTCTTGGTTGGATTCCTCTCCAGTTGTTGTGGGACTGGAGGAGGGGTTGGGCTTCTAAGAGGAGATACTGGTTCCTCTTGTCTTGGATGAAGGTATGTGATGCCCTTTAGTTCCAATAAGGCTCCTACCAGTTTACGGTAGTCTTCCACCATGTCTTTAGGTATTCTTTTCTCGCCTTTTAGAAATCTTTGTACGACTTCCTCTATCACGCCCCAACCCAGTTTGGTTGGATCCCCGTGAACAACCCGCCACTCTCTCGGTTCAAGAGGAGTTTCCCCGTTCTTTAACTCAAGATGAGCCAGGCGTATTTTTGACCTTGTTCCATCGAAAGACATATATAAAATAAGATGCGATGTCACGCCCCAACCCGGTTTGGTCAGATCCTCGTGATCAACCTGCCACTCTCCCGGTTTATTAAAGGATTCTCCCTCATTGTAAACTATAAAGAGTAAGGCGTCCTTTAACTTGCACCTTTTCCTGTAATAACATAATTAAAACTGCATGAAATTTAAAACTTTACATGCCTGTCTTACAAGCATCTTAATTGACGGTCTTTAAGGGGAGGCTTTCCGAGATTTCCTGAAAGGGATATAAGGGAGGGGGTCAGTACGACTACTCAGTGAATGGGTTTTAAAAAGCTTTTGACTTTTAAGAAAAAACATTTATATGGAGTGTGTCAGACTCCTTTGTTTTCAAAAATTCCTTCATTTAAAAATTCGGGTTTTTCCACCATTTCTTATTTACCACGGTGTGTCATCACCCAACACACATCTTTCATCATGAAGGTTACACACATTCGCAAGTCAGTATCACTACTGAACCCGCTAGTGGTTTCAGAGCGACTTTTCCTACCACCCGGATAGAAGTACAACCACTTTTACCCTGGGAATGAGTGGATGTACGTGACATCCGACCCACAATCCCGAAATCACTTCTTCGTGTCCGTATGAGGATAGAGACCTCATCCCGTCCCCACCCCGGTCTCATACACTTGGTGCTACTCCAAATTTCGCACAGACAGCTGGAACGGCGAACTGCCCTTATAGCCACCAGGTCGTCCAGTGCCCTTAGGACGCATCACTACCCCTCATGGGCGTCTTGATGATCCCGTACTCACAGTGCATGTGTAAACAATGTTTTCTCATATTGCCATGTAATCTGTGGTGCCACTAGTCCAATGGCCCCGACTCTCAACTCAATCCGCAGTTGTTTGTCTTGACTGGTCCGTCGACCTGTCATGTCGAACTTCTGCTACTTGACTGAGCATGTCGGTTATATCTTGGTACCATGGCCAAACAATTCATTTATTAAGTTTTATGGCACATATATCATGTTCATTTACGAGCTCTTGCTCGTGCCAACTGGCCTTGGGCCCACTGTACGAGATTTTCAAAATCGGGCATTTAGCCCCCAAGTTTCAAAATTGAGGCCCCTGGCTTATAAGAGCTATTCGAGCTCCCGTCAAAAAGGCCTCCCAAATAGTTTAAGCATTGGCACACAGTCAGGGGAGAACACTTCTGACAAAATAGGTTTTCACTGTCCATTATACTGATCGGTATAAGGACATCTCCATTCATAACCGATGAACGGGTTTTCAACTTCCTTCGAGGAAGTCTCATCATACCAACCAGGTATGATCTACTTACAACCGATAAATAGTTTATCCGTAAAATTTTTACATCACTTCGTCTAAGTGGTGATGATTAAAATAACACTAAATAGTGGGTTTTTATACCATGGCACATATCATCCCCAACCGGGTATGATATATAATCCCACTCACAACCGGTAAGTGGTTTTTAAATTTTAAGTTGTGCTAATCATCCCAACCGAGTATGATGCTAGTAAACCCACTCACCCGTCAATTGCCGTGAATTCCACTAGATCGGTTCTTTGTATTCATACGAACTTGTCCTTGCTGGCATTCCCGGTATTTCTCGTTACTACACGATATTAACAACCTTGTTCATTATTGCTCGGCATAACAACCTTCATTCATTTCCAATGAATGAGAAAACCCAAACTTTTAGTTATTTGCAATTAGGTCCCTAAAGTTATTTCTCTTTAACTTTAAGTCCCTAATGTCGATTTTTCCTCAAATTGAGTCCCATAACTTTTAAAATTTATCCTGGGACTCAATTTATTCAATTTTACCAAAATGGGGTTTAATTTCCCAAATTTTACATTTGCTCTGGGGGATTTCTACTCTTGATGTTGTCTTCTCCTGTTTACCTTTACTCCTCAGGTCTTGTAGGACATCTTTTATACTATATCCTCATCCTCATTCATACCCAATACCTGTCTATTTCCTTAGGCAGCGTACAAATCTTCCTTGTTTCAAGATTTCTTGATCATTATGTGAGAAGCTTGCCTATTTCTTTCTTGGCTTGAGTTTGGTTGTTAATTTGGCATTTTAGTCCTTTTAAGGATTTCTTTCATCCTTCTCTTTCAGAGTATTTAACCTTTCTGCCTCTCTTTCTTGTCGGAACTTACATCATGGTTCTTCCGCGTATTAGTTGGTTAACTGCCCCGCCTCCACCAGTCCCTTGGTTTAGGTCTTCTTAGGGCAGTTGTCTTCTCGAGTACTCCTATCCTTAACATCATCTCACTGACATTTTTAGGGTGTAGTCCTTTCTACTTCCTGATCTTCCTTAGGTATGTTGTTCAGAGACTTCGATTTTTAACTTTTCTGCTTTTTCCAAAAGAGGTAGTACTTTAAAATTATATAACTTTTCCAAAGCATGTTAGTCTTGGCCTTTGATACTTCCTTCCTTTAAGTAGTTTCTAATGAGGGGTTGGCTCCTTGCACATCCGCAAACCAATGATTCATTTTCACAGTGTATTCCTTCTCTTCTTCACTCTCACTGTGTCATTCCCTAGAGTTTCGGGGGACTTTTTTTTTGTGTTTGCCAAATGAGAGGGTTCTAAGTATGTTTCTCATGTACCTTATCCCTATTCATGAGGTATCCTTCTTAGTTTGACCTTCTTAAGAAGTTCTTGTATTCACCTCATCTTTTCTTGACCTCTTTTTGAATTATTTATGTAAGCCGCTCCATGGTATCGGTCTCCAATCCTTCATATCCTTCGTGACCTTTGAGGAGGTATTGCCCTAAATCTATGAGGTGTGGAACACCCCTTCTTTCTTTACACCTATAATAGTTCAACTTGGTACTTGTCCTTAGTAGGGTTGGGCACTTCTTCAGGTAATGTCTCCATCGTTCATACTTGTAATAGGTTATTCCCTTATATGGATTGTTGTGGTCCCTTCTTTCCTTCGAGTAGGGCATTTCCAGGGTTACTATTGGTTTGGTGCTCTACCATTCTTGAGTTTGATCACTTTGACAATTTTTTTACTGAATCTCCTTTGCTAAAGGGTCATGGTAAGATTCCTCCTAGGTTTCCTGATTCATCTCCCATTACTGGGATGTGACTTTTCCTTAGTTTCTAGGATAGTGTGGTTTTGTTTTATTTTCCTTAGGCCATATTCCTAGTAGGATCACATCCTCAGAAGATAGAGTTTTGGAGAATTTGAATATTTTATTAACATGGGAATACAAATGGTTGGACTCTCAGCCCTATCACAGAAAATGATCACAAATTAACTAGTGAGCTATGAGATTCTTGATAAGCATCCTCCTTTATACTTAGGGTTGTGCCATCAATAGGTCCTAGCACCATTCTCTCGGATACTTCCCCATTTGGTCCTTCAACATTTCTACCAAGTCTCAGGCATTTGGGAAGCTTCTAGGGTTGCCTCCCTACGAAGGTAGGGTGTTGAGTTGAGTCATTCCTAGTTTTTTTGGTTCCTCTCCTGGGAGCCATCTGAAAATTTTTAGATAAATCCTATCAGTTACTATATTTTCTAGTCTTAAATATGTATTCGAGGAAACAGGCTCTGATACCACTCTAGTTGTCACGCCGCGACCCAGTTTGGTCGGATCCTCATGATCAACCCACCACTCTCCCGGTTTATTAAAGGATTTCCCCTTATTGTAAACCGTAAAGAGTAAGGCGTCCTTTAACTTGCACCTTTTCCTGGAATAGCATAATCAAAACTGCATGAAATTTAAAACTTTACATACCTGTCTTACAGGCATCTTAGTTGACGGTTTTTAAGGGGAGTCTTTCTGGGATTTCCTGAAAAGGATATAAGGGAGGGGGTGAGTACGACTACTCAGTAAATGGGTTTTTAAAAGCTTTTGACTTTTTAGAAAAATATTTTTATGGAGTGTGTCGGACTCCTTTATTTTTAAAAATCCCTTCATTTAAAAATTCAAGTTTTTCCACCATTTCTTATTTACCATGGTGTGTCATCACCTAACACACATCCTTTATCATGAAGATTACACACATTCTCAAGTCAATATCACTACTGAACCCGCTAGTGGCTTCGGAGCGACTTTTCCTGCCACCCAGATAGAAGTACAACCACTTCTACCTTGGGAATGAGTGGATGTACGTGACATCCGACCCACAATCCCGAAATCACTTCTTCGAGTCCGTATGAGGATAGAGACCTCATCTCACCCCACCCCAGACTCATGCACTTGGTGCTACTCCAAATTTCGCACAGACAGCTGGAACGGCGAACTGCCCTAATAGCCACCAGGTCGTCCAGTGCCCTTAGAACGCATCACTATCCCTCATGGGCGTCTTGATGATCTCGTACTCACAGTGCATGCACCAACAATATTTTCTCATATTGCCATGTAATCTATGGTGCTACTGGTCCAATGGCCCGACTCTCAACTCAACCCGCAGTTGTTTGTCTTGACTGGTCCGTCAACCTGTCATGTCGAACTACCGCTAGTTGACTGAGCATGTCGATCCTATCTTGGTACCATGGCCAAACATTTCATTTATTATGTTTTATTGCACATATATCATGATCATTTACGAGCTCTTGCTCGTGCCAACTGGCCTTGGGCCCACTGTACGAGATTTTCAAAATTGAGCATTTAGCCCCCAAGTTCCAAAATCGAGGCCCCTGGCTTATAAGAGCTATTCGAGCTCCCGTCAAGAAGGCCTCCCAAATAGTTTAAGCATTGGCATACAGTCAGGGGAAAACACTTCCAACAAAATAGGTTTTCACTGTCGATTATACTGATCGGTATAAGGACATCTCCGTTCATAACCGATGAACGGGTTTTCAACTTCCTTCTAGGAAGTCTCATCATACCAACCGGTTATGATCTACTTACAACCGGTAAGTAGTTTTCCGCAAAATTTTCACATCACTTCCTCTAAGTGGTGATGATTAAAATACCACTAAATAGTGGGTTTTTATACTGAGGCACTTATCATCACCAACCGGGTATGATATAAAATCCCACTCACAATCGGTAAGTGGTTTTTAAATTTTAAGTTGTGCTCATCATCCCAACTAGGTATGATGTTAGTAAACCCACTCACCTGTTAATGCCGTGAATTCCACTAGACCGGTTCTTTGTATTTATGCAAGCTTGTGCTTGCTGGCGTTCCCGGTATTTCACGTTCCTACACGATATGAACCATCTTGTTCATTATTACTCGACATAACAGCCTTCATTCATTTCCAATGAATGAGAAAACCCAAGTTTTTAGTTATTTGCAATTAGGTCCCTAAAGTTATTTCTCTTTAACTCTAAGTCCCTAATGTTGCTTTTTCCTCAAATTAAGTCCCGTAACTTTTAAAATTTATCCTGGGACTCAATTTATTCAATTTCACCAAAATGGGGTTTAATTTCCCAAATTTCCAATTTGATCCCCCAACTTTTTCAAAATTATCATTTTTCCCTTCTTTTACAAAAATGGTAAGTTTTGCCCCAAAAATTCCAAAATTCCTCAATTGGTCCTCCAACATTATGTTCATGCCCAATTGACCGTCAATTTCATAAAATTGCATTTTGGCCCTTTGAATTTCAAAAATCCCCAATTTTCCCCCAATTTCAACTCTTCAACACTACCGAATTTGATTTCATCAAATTGACCAATCAAACACTTCTAATTATTAAAATTGAGTTGAAATTGAGTTCCTGCATGTTCATACGATTCTAAAAAACTTTGAATCACAAATTAAAATTGAGTTGAATGAGCTCAAACGGAGCTTCGCCGGAAAACAGACTATAGAAAGAGAAAGCTTCGATTTCTCACTAGTGTGGGCATGGTGGTCCAAGCTTTCGATCTGGGTAGATAGCTCTCATCTTGAGATCATCCTAATCAATAATCGCATCAATTGATGCCAAATTGAGTTAGAATTTCATCATTGAAATTTCGTCAGTTCTCTCTCTAGCATCGGTCGAAAATTGCAGAGGGGAGTCGAATTGGCTTACCTTTCAGTCCTAATTTGGTCGTGGGAGGGCTTGGTTTGGTCTGAGTAGGGCTCAAAATGGCCAATTTTAGCTTCGCCGAAGTAGGGCAGCTTCGGTTCGCCGGAGCTGCTTCACTGTTCGTCATGTCGGCTCTTCTCTAGTGATTCTGGGATTGACTGGAGTTTGCTATCCAATAGTTGACTTCTCTCCAATTCTAAAGTGCCTGACCTCTCCTTCCGGTGTTAAGAAAAATGTTCAATTCGAAGCTCTGGTTTGAGCTTCACCGGGAAATGGAGTAGTAGAGAGAGAGAGAGAAGTGTTCAGGTGTGAGGAGAATGAATGGGGATGACCTCTTTATATAGGTGTAAAACCGTGTATTAAATGGGAGAGATTTATTACTAGTATTAATATTGCCATAAATTATTGGTATTACATTCAATAATTTAATTTCAATATTAAATTATTTGTATTAATTCCAATAATTTAATTTGGGTATTAAATTGTTGGTATTAATTACAATAATTAAATATATATTATTTTATGGCTATTTATGATAAGTTGTACATTCGTATGAAATCTAGTTCACGTGAACCAATTTGGTTTTTGTTTTCTAATTTGTCTTAAGTTTTTTTTCCAAGGTTTAATGAACCCTTTGGATCACCTGAAAGTTGTAAATTTTCATATTGCTTGTTCCCAAATGTAAACCGGCTCGATTTTCTTATTCGGTTTAACCGGTTCTTTTCCCAGTTTTCTTTAACTCAAAAGTGCGGGATTTACATGTGAGCTTAAGGGAAATTAAGCATACATAACAGAGGGTAAGGCTCAGTGTTATTCCTAGTCATTTTCTCTCTTCCTGATAAAGGGATAGAAGAGAGGGGTGAGTTTCTATAACTCAGTGAATGGGTGTTTTAAAATAAATGGAGTTAAAAAAATGTTTTCAAGTTTGGAGTGTGCCAGACTCCTTAATTTCCTTAGATTTTCTCTACTTTAAAAATCTTGATTTTTAAAAGAACATCCTTCATCATGAATTTCAATCACATAGTTGCAGGCAAGCACGTCAACTAAACCCACTTATGGCGTCAGAGCGACTTTACCGACCACCTAGATAGAAGCATATCCACTTCTACCCTGAGAATGAGTGGATGTATGTGACATCCGACCCTCAATCCCAAAATCAATTCTCCATGTCCATATGAGGACAAGACCTCATCCCGACCCCACCCCGGTCTCGTCAAGCTTCGTAAGGTCACCTTGTCCAACGAACTGCCCTTATACCCACCAGGTTGTCTAGGGCCCTAGGACACATCACTACCCCTCTTGGGCCTCTTGAAGGTCCTGTACACACAGTGCATGCACAATAAATATTTTCACATCACGCCATATAATCTATGGTGCCACTAGTTAATTGAATATTTTGGTCTTGTCTTGGTACCATGGCCAAACAATTCATTTAATTAATTTTTTATGGCATATATCTCATTTTTGTTTACGAGCTTCTGTTCGTGCCAACTGGCTTATGGCCTACTGTTCGAGATTTTCAAAACCAGGCATATTAGCCCCCAAGTTCCAAAACCAAGGCCTCCGGCCTATCAGAGCTATTTGAGCTCCCGTAAGAAGGTCTCCCAAATAATTTAAGTAGTGGCACATAGTCCCAAATATATTTTTAACTATCTATCATACTGTCCGAGTATGAGGATATCTTCACTCATAATCGATGAACAGGTTTTCCACTTCCTCCAAGGAAGTTTCATCATACCAACCGGGTATGATCTACCTATAACTAGTAAGTAGATTTTCCGCGTTATTTTCACATCACTCCTCTAAGTTGTAATGTTTAAAATACCATTATGCAGTGGGTTTTCATTTCGAGCTGCTTATCATCCCAATCAGATATGATATAAAAATCCCACTCACCTGATCGTGCAGTGAAATTCTTCCTAGTAGGTTTCCATCCCTAACAAGCTTAACTTCACCTGGCATCCACGATGTCTCGCATTCCTACATGAAATGAACACTGTTGTTCATTATCATTTGACTTAATCACCTCATCCAGTATGAATGACTAAATTCACAACTTTTCCAATATTTGTAATTTGGTGCCTAAAGTTATTTTTTCGTTTTTACTTTAGGCCTCAATTGCCAGTTTTTTTCCCAAATTGAGTCCCAAAACTTTTAAAATTCCTTTTGGAACTTCAATTTACTCAATTTCTTAAAAAAGGGTTCGAGTTTCCTAAATTCCAAATTTGGCCCCCAAATTTTCCAAAATTACCACTTTTCCCATCCTATACAACAATGGTAAGTTTTACTCCAAAAATTCTAAAATTGTTCAATTGGTCCTTTAACATTCTTATCATGCCCAATTGACCCTCAATTTTAGAAAATTGTATTTTGATCCTTCGAATTTTCAAAAATCTCCGATTTCCCTAAAATTTTCCCCAATTTCAACTCCCTAACACAACCAAATTTGATTTCATCAAATTAACCTATCAAACACTTCTAATTGTTGAAATTGAAGTTGAAATTGAGTTTCTACATGTTCATACAATTCCATAGCACTTTGAATCGTAAGTTTTAACGCTGGAATGAGCTCAAACGGAGATTTGTCGAAAAATAGACTGTAGAGAGAGAGAGCTTCAATTGCTCACCGGTGAGGGGACGATAGTCTGAGCTCTCTATTTCGGCAGGTAGCTCTCCTCCTGAGATTCCTACTAGGATCAAGAATGGCATCAATTGATGCCAAATTGGATTAGAATTCTGTTATTGAAATTCTGCTAGCTCTTTCTCTAGCACCAGTCGAAAATTGTAGAGGGGAGTCGAATTGGCTTACCTTTCAGTCCTATTTTGGCCGTGGGAGAGCAGAGGAAGTGTTGGGAGGGCTTGGTTTGGTATGAGGAGGGCTCAAATTCTCCAACTTTAGCTCGGCCAAAACAGAACAGCTTCGGTCCGCCGGAGCTGCTTCAGTGTTCGATCACGCCAACGCTTCTCCCGCGACTCTCAAAATGAATGGATGCCACCACCGTGTAGCTTACTTCTCCCAGTTCTAGGGAAGCCGACTTTGCCTTCTTTGGCTCAGAAATGACCCTATGTCAGAGCTCTAGTTTGATCTTTACCAGAAAACTAAGCAGCCAAAAGAGAGTGAGCTTTCCAGGTGTGGAGAGGATAAATGGAGAGGGGCTCTTTATATAGGGAGCTCGAGGACTCGTCGGCCGTCCGTTTGGCACCTTTATGATAGACATTAATGCATGAAACACATTGAATAGAAACGTTTTCTCTTTGCTGACGCTGCTTCAATTTTTCGGCAAGTGAACAGTGTTGTCATCTGAAGGAAGAAGACGACACTATTCCGAATTAGACTGGACCGGTCTAAACTGGGTTCAAAGCTTAAATCGGTCGATTCATCTCTGATTCAACCAAAATTTTCAAATATAAAAATTTCTAAATTCATCTAAATTCATTTTCTATCCAATGATGGCCTCAAATCTCAAATTTGAATTTTTTAAGCCACTTAGAAAAATGAATTTAGCATCCAATTCAATAGTGGTTCAAATCGGTCCAAACTGGTTCACCTGAACTGGTTTGGTTTTCATCTCCAATTCCTCCTAAAGTCCTTTTTCATGACTTTTATGACTCCTTAGGTCACTCAAGGTCCCTAAATTTCCCGGTTTGCCTTCTCTCTATGGGTTTCGGTTCATTAACCGGCTTGGTTCTTAAATTGGTTCACCTGACCGATCTGGTTTTTCTCTCTCAATTTGTTCTAAAGTGTTTTCCAAGGTTTATGAACCTTTTTGAGTCACTTGGGAGTTGAAATTCCTCCAATTTTCCCGTTTCCACAATAAATGGATTTGCGAACCAATTTAATTTTTCTCACTCGCTTTTATTGGTTCTTTCCGAGTTTTCCTTAACTCTAGGGAGCGGGGTTTACAACTCTCCCCTCCTTTTAGGGTTTTGTCTCCAAAACTTATTTCACATTGTTTGCGTGTTGGCTTAAACCTTTTATTTTTATGAAATTTTCTATTTTATCGTCCTCCCACCTCCTCGGTTATTTTCGTTCATCCCTTTCATCAAATATTAAAGATTCTCATCTCACCCTCATTCTTTCCTCGTCCATAAAATTCACCTTGACCTAAAATATTTTTCTTGAAGATCTATGATCATTTCCTTTAGTTACATCCTTTCTCCCAAAGGCACCATTTCCTATCTCAAGCTTCTTTTACCTAAATTTCAGAACTTAAAATTCCGGTCATTTTTCTTCCACGGCTTTTGGCATTTATTGCCTTTTCATCCAACATGGATTCCTTCATTTGTTTACTCCTTTGAGGTGGATCTCTCATCCTTATTGTGTCCAAACCTTCCGTACCTTTGTATCCTTAGTATTCCCATTTTTTGCCTCGGTTAGGGTGTATTCTTTTACTATTCCCTATCTCTTGTTTAGACTTCGTCTACACCTCTGAATAATTTGGTCCATATAAGTTATTTCCTTATATTGGATTCTTCTAAAGTTCCTATTTTGAGTTTCCCAAGTCTTCTTGTAGTAGATCACGCTCAACCTCCCAATACTCTCACTTAGCCCCTCCTACTTCTTACTAAGTATCGTATTTCTTCTCCAGGTTGCAATCTTCCATAGATTGTTTGTCTTGAAGCTTCCTCTTTCCTCACCTCAACTTCTTATTTTTATCCTCCTTCTTGTTATCTTCCATTCTGGGAATTCCTTTTTTTGTTTAATTATCTTACCGTTCTTTAGGATTTTATTCCCTTAAATCTTCGCCTAGCTTAAAGGTCTTGTATGACTTATCTACTCCCGTTCCTCTTCCTCTTTTAATTCATACCTTTGCCTTTCACATATCTCCTTATCCTTTGGAGTTGCTAGGGAACTATATCTTAATTACACCTGGACCTTCCTATTACTTTACTTTCTCTTCATCTTTCCTTGATGAACTTCTATACTTATTACTTTCTTCTCGATCAACTTCTATTCTTGTGGTTCTCATTGGGATATTTTACTTCTCCCGATTTTCCTTTATTCTTTATCCTTAAAGCTTAATTTTAACTTCTTGGACTATCCAAAAATCTGTACTCTTGGAGGGTTGTTTTTCCCAATTTTTTTCCTTGTCCTACTATCTCTTGTAGATAAGTCATTCCTTATCGTTTCTCCTAGGGTAAGTCTTAAGTGTTGAGTTCAACTATAAATAATCTATCTTTTCTTCCTTGGGTAAGTTTCTATCAATTTTTTTTATTATCATACTTTTAGACTTTATCAAAGAAATCAGAAGTTTTAAACCAATCTTTTACTTTTATTTAATCAAAAAATATTTTCTTGCCATAATTTAGCTTATTACAGAATTTCTCTACCCTTTAATCCCTTGGGGTCATAGGACTCGAGTTAACCCTAGAATGATTATGAGACTCTTGATTAGAAGGTTCTGAGGAACTGATTGGGGTCCATTCGTGCTCCTTAATAGGAAAAATTTCATATATGACCTTCAATCCGTACCGCCTTAGTACTTCCACCTCACACTCATAAGTCCACTTCACCCATTGAGACTGATGGAAGACAAGTTGAGTGGGTGGAGGTACTTGGTGGACCTTCATGAAGGTGGCATGTGCATCTCAATAGTTATCACAGGCCTTCTTCTTGGTGGGATTCCCTTCTGGTTGTTGTGGAATTGGAGGAGGAGGGGTTGGACTTCTAGGAAGTGATGTTGGTTCCTCTTGTTTGGCAGGAGGGTATATGATGCCTTCTAGTTCTAGTAAGGCGCGACTAGTTTTCGGTAGTCTTCCACCATGTCCTTTGGTACCCTTTTCTCACCCCTTAGAAATCTTTGGACGGCTTCCTCCCTTGGGTTGGATGTCTTTTTCACGGTTATAGGTGGAGGACTAGATTTCACCGCGAATTTCCTAGGGACTCTCATTCCTACATGATAGTTTAGAGTTGGGTTAATGTTAGGGCATAATATTGATAATGTTTCAAGGGAACTAGGCTCTAATACTACTCTAGTTGTCACACCCCCAACCCAGTTTGGTTGGATCCCCTTGAACAATCCGCCACTCTCTCGGTTCAAGAGAAGTTTCCCCCTTCTTTAACTCGAGATGAGCCATGTATATTTTCGACCTTGTTCCCTGGAAAGACATATCAAATAAAATGAAAGTTTAAGGGAAATTAAGCATACCTAATAGAGGGTAAGGCTTGGTGTTATTCCTTATCATTTTCTCTTTTCCTAAAAAGGGATAGAAAAGAGAGGTGAGTTTCTACAACTTAGTGAATGGGTGTTTTAAAAAAATGGAGTTAAAAAAATGTTTTCAAGTTTAGAGTGTGCTAGACTCCTTAGTTTCCTTAGATTTTCTCTACTTTAAAAATCTCAGTTTTCAAAAGAACATCCTTCATCATGAAGGTCAATCACACAGTCGCAGGCCAGCACGTCCACTGAACCCACTTGTAGTGTCGGAGCGACTTTACTAGCCACCTAGATAAAAGCACGTCCACTTCTACCCTAAGAATGAGTGGATGTACGGGACATCTGACCCTCAATCCCGAAATCAATTCTTCACATCCGTATGAGGATAGAGACCTCATCCCGACCCCACCCCTGTCTCATGCACTTGAAGCCACGTCAAGCTTCACAAGGTCATCTGGTCTGACGAACTGCCCTTATACCCACTAGGTCGTCCAGGGCCCTAGTACACATCACTACCATTGTTGGGCATCTTGAAGGTCCCATAAACACAGTTTATGGACAATTAGTATTTTCACATCATGCCATATAATCTATGGTGCCACTGATCCAACGGCCCCAACCCTCAACTCAACCTACAACTGTTTGTCTTAACTAGTCTGGAGACCTGTCATGTCGCATTGTCACTAGTTGATTGAATATGTTGGTCCTATCTTGGTACCATGGACAAACAATTCATTTAATTAAAGTTTTATGGCATAAATCGAGAGAGTGGCGGGTTGATCATGGGGATCCAACCAAACCGGGTCAGGGCATGACATGCGAGCTCGCATAGTACTATCACTCCCTTGGTAGTCTGAGACCAGAGTTGATCAAGCTCAATTCAAGCCACCCTCGGGCCAACCACGATCAAACCAAGCGCTCCATACCTTTCTTAGAGGAGTCCACACCTTCCCTGAACAATCGTGGTAAGTCCCCTCTGCCACCCTTCTCAAAATTTACTATTCATAGTTTATTTTTTTTCCCAAAAACTAAGTAAAGAAAGTCGCACTTCTTGGGCCACCAATTGAGGCACAATTTGATTTAGGAAAGATCCCTAGGAAGAGAGCAACACATTGGAATCAAAAGCTATGATTGATGGACCTTCACCAGTGATTAATCGAATCTTTCTCTCTATAGAATGATTTTCTGGTAAATCTCCATTTAAGCTCATTTCTAAGCCAAATTTAGTTATTCAAAGCTTGAAATAATTATAGGGACATATGGAAAATTATTAGAATCATGTTAAGACTCAATTGGGAAGGATTAAGGTTGAATTGATGATATTCAAGTTGCAGGACTAAATTACAATTTTTGAAAGTTTGGGGTCTTAATTGAAATTTTCAAAAAATTGGAGATTTTCTGTAATTAGTGAGAAATTATGTACCCAATTGTAAACTTGAGAAATTAGGGAACCAAATGAACGGTTTGAGAATCATGGGGACCTAATTGGAATTAAGGTATAATTTAAGAGTCAAATCGTAATTATTGGAAAGTTACGGGTTTTAAGTGTAATTATCTTATTACTTGGGATTTAATTGTCCAATTTATTATAGGAATGAATCACTTACAAGTTTATGCAAAGGAAAGGCATGCCAAGCTCGAAAATTCCTAGGATGAACAAGTTTCGGAATACGGGTGAGTGAGATTTATGACATCGAGACCGATTAGACCGAATATACGCATACTTAACATCATCCTTTATTTTGAAATAAGATTTCCAGAAATATAATACACTGACTATGTCAAATTGCTTAAACTTTTTGAGATTATATTTTTTAATAAGGTATGAAGTATGTTATTAGGACAACTCATGAACAGTGTATGGTTACACCTCAAGGGATATGGTCTATTTCGTCTGTCGTACATGATATGGGTGAGGCCCATGATCGACAATGGTGGGCTAGATCTAGTTTTGTGCAAGTAGGCCTAAAGCCATGGTTTTGGAAAGTGATGTGGGGTCAAGGCTATGTTTTGAAAACTCACACAATTGGCCCAAGGCCAATGAAAACGGGTCAAGTCCCATGAATAAGTTTTGATTTAAGAGCGTATTAAAATTATCACAATTTGATAAGCTTGTCGAAGTCAGGTCGCGACATGTTGGGCTAGTAGCACAAAAAAAAGATCTTAAATCAAAATACTCTTATGTGTGATTGCAATTGTGTAGAACCAAAGAGACGCCTGATACAGGGTAGTGTTGGTACTAAAGGCTATTGGACAGTAAGGTTGGCACAAGGGCAATTATGTTGTTCTAGTACGCCGTGAAGCTCCAGGAGCTTCGTGCACATTGAGATTGAGAAAGAATGGGATAGAGGTCTCGTCCCTCAATAGCGGACAAGAAGTTTTGGAAAGGTGTAGGGGTTGGGCAATGGTACTCACACAAACTATGTGGTGGAGGTTGTTTCCTCTCACCAAGGTCAACGATAATAATGCTCTGGGCCACTAATGGAACATATCGAGGTTGTTACATTTGAGGGTTTGTTCTACGATTGTTTGATCCTTTTATGGATAAAAGGTGTTTGTGTGTTTATGAAAAATAAACCATGATAGGTTTATTTAATTAAATTCATCCAACTAGCAAGTTACCTACCATAATCTTGATGGAATAAGCAAAGAATTTTAAAATAAATATTTTAATTAAATATAAGACAAGTAGTGGCTTGTTTATCATATAATTTTCAAGAAAGGAAAATCCTGCTTAAGTGTATGCTAAATCAGGGATAGATAGTTATGATGTCAATTCACCATGCTCACTCAGTTGCCGAACTTACCCCCTTTCCCTTACCCCTTTTAGGTACTATCCAAAATGACGCAAATAATATTAGAGAACGAGTTACCAATCGGGTATGTAATTAATCCTTTTAAAAATATTTGTGTACTGCAATATATATTTCGATATATTTTTGGGAGACTTATTTGATATACAGTTTTCTTCTCATTTTTAAGCCTTTTCTATCAATAATATGAAAATGGAATTATTTCTATTATAGTATTGGTAAAAGTGGCAAGTTGTACATAGGATTCCGACCAAACCGGGTCGAGGTGTGACAACATTAGCCAAAATGCTTAAAGTCTCCAAGTTTCTCACTTGGATACTTAAGTTTTCCAAAGTTACTTTTTGGTCCTCAAGTAGGGCAAAATGACAATTTTGCCATTGGTCATCAAAGTTCTCTCGTTTTGGACCATAAACTTCTCAAGTCTCTAATTTGGGTACTCAAATTTCTTTTACACTCATTTGAGTCCCTAGTTTTCCAAGAATTACTTAGGGATCCCCAAATTTTATTTATTTATACTTTAGTCCCTAAAATTGGTAAAATTACCATTTTGCCCATTACTTGCAAAAATCTCATTTTTGCCCCCTTTACTTTGAAGAATCACACTTTTTTTTTTCCTATATAGCTCAAAATGAACTATTTTATCCTAATTTAGACATAAATGACTATTTTGTCCCCTTTTGAGCAAAATTACACATATGTCCCTAATTTACTAAAAATTAGGGTTTTGCCCACAAACTTTCCAAAATAACTTTAAACGCCCTCATTTATCCCAAAATTACTCATAGCCCATTAGGCTACCCTTGCGGACTCTTTCCACATATTTTCCATTTCTATAACTCAGTCCCCAAACTTTTCAAAGTTCATAATTTAGTTCCTTCATTATACTCTTAATAGCTTGTAGGTGAAGTAGGGGGTCTTACCCCACTGAATTTGGCCAGGTACTAAAACTGCCCAAAATAGAGCTACTAAATGGTTTGTTGGAAATACTCACCGGAGAGCGTAGTACCAATGATCGGGATGGTAGGCATTTTCAAGGTAAGACATCGACGACTCGTTCTATGGTATTGGTCGACCAAGAGGTTGTTGGAGATGGGTGAATTTTAGATTCGAAAAGTCGTCGTCAGAAGTTTTAGAATAGACTTGTTGAGGGAAATCAACTCGTGGCAGTTGAAAGTCCACTTGTCAGAGGTTGGCCAAGGTATTTTAGAGGTAGAGGAGAGGAAGAGAGTTCTTTTGACACCAATTTTGGTCAGAGTGGTGACTGAATTTAGCCCCAAAAGGGCGGTGATGCCGCAAAAATTTTCTATCTCATATCGTAGTTGGCCAAAATAGCCCCCATGTGGCGTTTTCCGGTCACTAACGGGTCGAGACTCAACCATAGAACTCAAGTGGAGTCCTTGATCACTCAATTTGGTGGTCAGGTGAGAGAGAATTTTTAGTATGAACAATCGAGTATTGTGAGTGAGTATAGGAACGAGTTTTTAGACTTTGGGTGTAAAATTCGATATGATGGGCAAGAGATAGACCAATTAGCTTCATATGAAGGTTGATAGAGAGGTTGTCAAGTCAATTATAGGCTTTGTGGCATGAAATTTTGCTAAAAATCAGGTCAATTTAATTGAAATCTCTGAGTAGCGTACAGTAAGATCTTGTCAAGTGAAGGGGGAGACCGTGTGTGTTTTAGGTGGGGGAGTCAGGTCGAATTTGATAACTAACTCGACGCCTCTTTCATTTTCTTTGTTTATTTTAAATCCCCAAAATTTTTAAAATTACATTCACTTTTCGAGTTCTCTCGGTAATTTAACTTGAAATTCCGACCCAAGTAGGTCAAAAACCAACATTTTTCTCCTAATCTTGATTTCTTGCTTAGGAAATCAATTTCTAACTCGATTGTATCTCTATTTCTGACTTAGGTTTATATTCTCATTTTCATTCTTGATTTTTTGATCGAGTTTGATTCAAAGTCCCATTTTGAGATTTTATTTATGGATTAAGTTTTATCCCTGGTTTGGATTCTATTCCCAATTTGAACTCGATTTACAATCCAAATGGCTTAAATTCGGATTTCAAAAATCCTAGTATTATAGCTCCGCTTCTATTGTCTAAACTATATATCCTCCGTACCAAGTTGCAAAAATATGTCTTCACTCTCTTAATTTCAATGTGTGTGGCACTCACTGTGTGGCTACTCCATGGTTCTAGCTATTTGGATGTCCAACTAAGTTTATCCTTGATGCAAATAATAGAGTTTGCTAGGTCAACCCCAACCTCTCTCTCGATCATCGATTAATCATCCCCTTTTAGCAACCATTTGTCCTCTAAAGGACTAACATACCTAGTTTAGGATGATAATTGATGCGTGATTAGATCCCTCCCAACTCACATGATATACTACTAGATTGGAGAATGATGCTCTCAAGTATAAAACTCTATCTAGACTTTATATTGTGTTTATATGATCTGTGATATTAGTCCATGTGAAGTGTTGTTTGTTGTAGTCATGTCCATATAGAGTTTTTTACACTCCCACTTTTTCTCATCATGTCATTGTATTGCGTTGAAATGATCAACTACCATCCAACCCTCATAACAATTTTTTCCTTAGTTCCATATCTATTCTCAGCCCCTAACTCAAAGTGCTATACACTGTGATAATTTTGATCAACTTCCATATCCTTAGTATTTTAGCTCTATGATCAACAAGCATTGTTTTTGTAACGATTTCCACATCCTCCATATTCCACCATAGACCTAGTCCTTCCCTCGCCCAATTGATGATATACACCTTTGTGTGAATTCTCTCTATCCTTCCAATTTGATTTTTAGTTTCCATCATAATTATCATATTCACTTGTTCCTTTTTAAACCGATCCCTTACCTTTAAATTGTCAAGTACAATAGCCTGTGTGACTCTTGCTAACCAGCCGATTAACACCCCTTTTGCACCCTTCATTAGTTATGCTTCGTGCCATAGACCGTCCCTTTTGCACACTCTTTTTGTGGTTTGAGGCTATCTCGGCTTTCCTCCCCATCCCATCCCCTAGTTCTCTTCTTGTTTCCTAGTCCCTGCCCCCATCATTCCTCTTCTCTACCTTTTTTTTGGTTCTGCTATGGTTGTTTTGGAGTTGTGTGGCTGCCATAGTATTAGGGCTAAGAAACTAGTCTTTTGAAAATGTGAAAAAAAAAGGAATATGTGAAATGAGGCGTCTGGCGAATTTTACAGTAACATTGACAATTTTAAAAAAAGAAATGCGTATATTTTGAGTGATTCATTTTATTGCCTAAAGTAATATCATGTAATAAATGCGTATATAATCTTTTATATATATATATATAGATATTATGCCTTTATTTTAAAGACGAACGCGCGAAATCCTCTATTTCGCTCCCGCTCCCGCTCCCGCCCCTGCCTAAGCTCTCCGCTCCTCCCTCCCTTTTTATATTATCTTCCTCGTTCCCAAAAGTCCTCTCTCCTCTCTCCTCACTGCAACCATCTGTAACCCTCGTTCTATTCCCCGCCGCCGCCCTTCCGATGCAGCACCATCGTCCCCAGCCGCACCTCGGGGCCCCTTCTGACGTTTCCTCCGTCGCCACCGCTGAACTCATCAAGCGCGGTAAGAAGAGGGGCAGCTACAACTGTAGTCGCTGCGGCCTTCCCAAAAAGGGCCACTCCTGCAACTTGGGCACTTCCGCTGCCCTTCCCGACTCCCCCCACCCTCCTTCCTTCACTCCTGTCCCCGCTGCCGCTGCCGCTGCGTCTTCTAGCGCAACTCTACTGCATTTGTCTGCTTCCTTCTCTGCGACATGTCATCCTCCGCCTCGCCATCCCGTCTCCCACCTCCGCCGTGCTCTATCCTTCGACGATTTCGAGGTTCGGGCCGGTACCAATGAGATGGACGATGGCGGTGGGGAGTCTGATCAGGGCGAGGTCGATAAGGATATTGGTGGCGGGCTGACGGTGAGCTGCCTGTGGGAGATCCTTCGGAGACTGCCTCCGGCTGGGTTGTCTTCAGCAGCACAGGTTTGCAAGGGGTGGAGGGAGACGTCTAGGAGGCTATGGAGGGCAGTTGAGGAGCTCAGGCTCAGAGTTCCTGCAACCTCGGAGGCTGGATTCGTAGGATCGGTGTTGCAAAAGTGTACTGGACTCCTCAGGCTCTCACTAAGAATGGAGAGGTTAGGGATCTTCCTGGGGATCATAGATTGACTGCAGATCTAGGGTTTTGGCAGTTGGTATTACCTTGCAGAGAACAACAATGGCAACATGAGATGCCAGTAACCGGATATAAAGCGCACATAATACTAAAACATCAAATAAATCCTAAATAACACACGGATTGATCTGCGAGATTGAGGGTTTTATGATAGTAAAAAAATTCACGGCTTAATGACAATGACTTCAGGATTTATGAATCTAAACATTCATCCTTAACCCCTGAGATCATTGTATGCTGTTTGTTGACACGATGTCACATGTTCTTTTTTGTCTTGCAGAGACCTAGATGCCACTATGTTGGCCTGCATTGCATTTTCGTGCCCCAACTTGGAGTCTATGGAGATTTCTACATCTGCAACTGCTATCAATCGCATTACTGGGTATGTTTCCTTCTAGATGCGATATTGTTTGCTTATTATGATTATCTGCAACCTTTGATAATGTGCTTTACCCAATTGTGAAGCCCTCAATTTTGAATTCATCTTCTGACTGGTGAAACTTCCGTTTCAAAGCAACAAATAAAAAATTGCATCCCAAGATATGCCTTTCTGAATAGAGTTGAAGCATTATCACTGGAAGATACCTTTTGCTGGCAACTAGAAGATGATACTATTCATGCATTGATTTCTAAGATAATTTTCTGTTGATATTTTCTGCATTAGGACGCCAGAGTCTCAATTCAAGGGCACAATTACTCTGGAACTTAATTACATACTTGTTTTATGACCATAATTGTTTGATTGATGATCAATTAAAATAATGCATTCTTTATGAAATCACCTTAAGAGTGGCAGGAGCATGTTTTGCAGTTGATGTCTAAATTTATTTATTCCAAAGGTCACTTGGTACATGCATTGCTCTTTTCAGTTTCTTAAATTCCATGTATGAATACTGTTCCAATATGAATATACTTCCATAGTTGACAGGAAATTCAGAATCTTGTGATGGAATTTATGTTCTTAAGTCTCCAAGTGTACTGCAGAAGTTCAGACCTTATGATTTTGAGTGTATGTCTTGCAGAGATGAACTTGGTCGCTTTGTTGCTGATAAATGGTGCCTTACCTCTCTTAAGATGGAAGGCTGCACCAACCTTGGGGGTTTTGTACTCAATTCGTCTAGTCTTTCCACGCTTTGGCTCTCAGATCTCTACTCCCTTTCCAAAATGGTAGCTGAATAAAAACTATTGATTTAGCTCCACTAAAAAAGAAATCTTGTGATTAATAGCTGTTTATGTTCCTTAGGTTTTTAACTGCCCCAATCTCAAAGAGATATCCCTGGAATTCTCCCACCAAAAAAATGATTCTACAGATCTTACTAAAATGATTGATGGACTTGTGAGGAGTTGTCCAAGGCTGCAAAACATACATATTGCATCACTCTGCCTTTCACATTCTGTTGTGCTTGCACTCACTGCAGCAAACTTAAGGTCAGCTAATTGAAACCCCCTTTCTGCTTCCAATGCTGTCATTTTAAAATGCAAAGTCACTTCCTTGATGATATTCATGCAACTATTTTTATCATATTCCTCAAGTTTATGAATATATTTTAAATAAAATAAGAGGTTACTATCTCTTTAGTTTATAGCAATATGTGATTGGTGAAAAGGTTAGATGCTAATTGAGCAATATTTATTTGATTACCTTGATGCAGCTGCTTGCGAATGCTTTCACTTGTACTTGGATCAGAAATTACTGATGCATCTGTGGCTGCCATAGTGTCAAGCTATTCAAACTTGGAACTGCTTGATCTTAGTGGGTAGGTCCCGATGATGTAGTTCAATCATGACCATGTTGTGAGATCATTAAGTTGTCTCAGTCACAATAAACTGAATCTGATCATTGCAACTTCAAATTATTGACCTCTTAACCTTTAAATATATTTTTGGCGGTGAGTTTTATATTTTATATCTTGACTAGAAAGCTTTGCAGGTGCAGAATGGAGAGTTTTTAATAGCAATTGGGAACTTATTTTTAATAATCTGTAAGGGAGGATTACATTAATGGTACCCCTCCCAAAATTTTCATAATGTTCTACACTTTACCAAAATTTCCTCAGTACTGGGGAAAATGTTTCTCATCCTAACCACAAGCAACCTGGCATCTCATCCTAAATTTTTGTTTTATGCTGTTATTTTCTTATGAATATGAAGTTTAGATTGTGAACAATAACATCAGTTTGAAATGGATACTGTTACTTGCAGATAAATGTGAATAATTTGATTTACTACATATAGCCAGGATGTTGACTTTGGTGGTTACCTTATCATTTCAGGTCAAGCATAAGTGACAGTGGGATTGGAATGATCTGCAATGTGTTTCCTAGGAAGTTGTCAAGGCTCCTTCTTGCACTTTGTCCAAATATTACTTCAAGTAATTCCCAGACCAGTCAAGCTTAATACTTAATTGCTTTACTGTCTTGATTCATGAATCATTATAAATTTCAGGTGGCATTCAGTTTGCAACAGCTCAGTTGCCTCTTCTTGAACTGATGGACTGTGGGATGACTATATGTGATCCTAATGAACTAAAACAGCTTGATGAAGGTTCTCCCTTTGATGTAGATAGGAGGCTCAGCAAAAAACTACGTCATATATATCAGAAGCTTATTATCAAGCATGACAGGTTGAAAAAACTTAGTTTGTGGGGTTGTTCTGGATTAGATGTAAGATTTTTTATTTAAAAAATTGTCCATTTATATCTATTTCTCCTTCCACAGCTCTGATCTATTGGTTGAATTGCAGGCCCTTTGCTTGAACTGCCCTGAACTATGTGATTTGAACCTCAACTCCTGTAAAAATTTGCATCCTGGTACAATTTAAAAGTTCCACAGTTATAAGCAGACTTTTATTTTTGTAAACACTTAGGACCTCATTCTTTTATGGTATAATCTGTCAGATCGGCTGCTAATTCAGTGCCCAAATCTAGAAAGTGTCCATACATCTGGCTGCCAAGAACTGTTACTTGGAGCAATTGAAAGCCAGGTTATTGTCAAAAGCTTTTTGGCTTTACAATTTATGATATTTTGCACAAATATGCTGTCCACAAGTAACCATCAGTCAGTGCTTTATGGTCAAACCAGAGATTCAGTCTGCCTCCACAGTAGCATCATTTTTCATACTGGTTGTGCTTCAAATGCCTGACACTTGTCATATCTGGGTTCCTATATTATATCTTTTTCAGGTGAACAATGAATTTTCTCATATTGAGAATCATTTTCCATACAAACATTCAGCAGATGGTTCCAAAAGAGTTCAAGTCCCCAGGATGTTGTGTCAAGTGGTAAAATATTTTTTCATTGCTCAAACCAGTTCATGATACATCTAAGCTCTCTAATGCTTAAAATAGAACTACAATAATTGAGAAATGGCTTTACTAGCATCCATAAGTTATCCTTTTTTCTAAATAAGAAGTACAAAAATGTTAATTGGTCATTTTTTTATTATGCTAAAAGAAAACACTTGGGATTTTTAGAGAAAAATATAGAAATTAGCACTCTATTGTTATTAGATGAAAATGTGCTAGGTACCAAGGCATGTATGAAAAGGGGATTTTTATTGTAGCTACATTTTAGTTTGAATCAGATGGCCCCATGGGTAGTGTATTGATTGTCTCGCCTTTTTTTTTTCCTGTTCAGCCCTTTAGCGATGATAAAAGGTGAAGCACCATGAAGCTGCAGTGTAGTGGGGATAATAGATTGATTTCAGCTTCTGATGCTTATATTACTGTGGATATGGAGAAGCCCTTGGAGCTTATAAACTCTATTTATTTTTATGATCATTATTCAAATATGGCCCCACCATCCAAGTGGCCATCAAACAATTCGGTGACTACCATTCCTCTGCCTTTGAACAGCTGAATGAAAATAAGAAAGAGATGGTCTTCTAGGTGTGCTTAAGATGGTTTCATCCATGCAGCTGTCTGCTATGATCTCCAAGACAGGACATTTATTGATCTGTGTGTATCTTGACTGTAGCTTCGCATAGTTAATATGTAATTTCCTAATAACTCATTTTGATTATTATCCATGGCCACGGCTTTTTGTATCTTAGCATTTGTGTACTTTTTGCTTAAAGCTTCCATGGAATAAAGAAGTTTAGTTGGTTGTGAGACGCACGAAGTTAACAATCCTGTGATCTCTTTAAGCACATTTGTATAAAAAGTGGTATTTTAATATGATTGGCTAATTATTTAGAGTTACCATTTATTTACATAGTGTTCCTAACCAACATTAAAATTGAATTTGTACAAGAACATTAAAATTGAATTTTTTTTTTTACCTTTAATGTAATTTTCATTATATTTAACCCAAAATCATAACTAAAAGAACACTGAGGTGCATATGCTTGTAAATTTGACAAAATCGACATATTAATCTCAAAATACACATAAGTAATTTAAGCTACACATATTCTATCCTAACTTATAAAGATTATTTTTAAATGCAGAAAATAGAAACTTAACTAAAGGTGTTAAATTATCATGGGATTCACTTGATATTTTATATATGTTCTTTTGTTGGCAACTTGTTATTTTCTCTCAAGAAATTGCTAGTAGTCTGTGAAAGTATTTTGCAGAATTTTATGTAGATAGTTCTGTCCAAAAGTTAATATCCAATACCCTACACTCAACTTTTTAAAAAATATCTCACTATGTAATAAAATTTTGGAAAAAATATATATTTTTGTTTTAAAAAAAACACAAATATGATTCCACTTATTTATGCAAACCATTATTTATTGCTAATAAAAAAATCTAACTCATTTCAATTCGTCCTTAATTGTATAAACACTAAATTAGCTGCATCCAAAGCTTGCTCTCTTTCTTGGGTTAGCAGGGTCACCCTTCCATTAAAGTTATGGATGAACCCCTCATAGTCCTGCAACTCTAACTTCTTAGGACCCATAGTTAATTTATCTTGATAATACGATGTGAAATTAAATTAAAAAAATAATTGTGATGAATTTATAATTTTACTATTTATAAATTATTAATTTTAAGCCGATGGTACTTAATTAAACTAATTATATACTCACAATATTTTTTAACATTTTAGTGAGCTTACAAATATAATCCCGATATTGAAAATAGCTTATATTTTTTTTTGAGAATAAAATAAAAATACTAAAATTGTGATTATTATTCACTCCATACTGTAATACTTGACTTTTAATAACTTTTTAATGTAATTTTAAAAATTATTCGTGATAATAGTATTAGACGATAGAAAACCCATGTTAAATATTAAATAAAAAAGTATTTTATATTTATAAAATTAAAAATATTGTATAATAGTTTAATTAGATATTTCATTCTACTAATTATTAACTCAATATTTTCTTGTAAATTTTAGGATATTAAATATTTTATAATTTTGATTGACGTGAAATTTGATTAAATATATAAGTTTATAAAAATAAAAGATAATATTCAAAATATTTCTATGGAGATTTTACGAATAATGTTATATCATCTTATCATCACATAATTGTTATTTGTGTAATAGCATCTCCACGGGAGAATATCATCTATTCATTGATTTTGTTTTTCTATCACGTTGGATGGAGGCACCAAACCTACATGATATGTTATGGTTTATTATTTATTTTCTAAGTTCATCATTAGATGCATTATTTACAAAAAAGAAAATGACGTTGTTATGATAGACAAATGGTGGACAATCATTCCTTTATTAGTCTATCATGTCTCTCTCCTTCCTTCGTGTTCTGGGTGTCCGTTCGCTTCATTCAATCTCTTACCTCGTCAATCATGTCATTCTAAAAACATCATCCTCATAAGTGACAAGACAATATAAAAATAGATCATAATATAGGGAAATTTAGGTAATGATATGGAATATTCTTTGTGCAAAAGTTTTATCGTGTTCTATTTTATTGGAAACATCAATTCCCAAAATAATAATTAATTTCGATTATACTTAATATAGTTAAATTTATCCAAATTTATAAATAATTTAGTATCTATGAAAAGTCATTTAGTCATCATTTACAATTTAGCATTTATAGTAATTTGATTTTATATTTTAATCTCATTTGTAGGTTGTACTATCATAATAATTTGCTAAACACTTTATTACTATCTCGTATTTTTTTAAAAATTATGGTTTTATCACTAAAATGTTCACTTGACTTGTGTGTTAATTAACTCATTTTAATTAATCTTTTCTATTATTTATTTTCATAAATCTAATGTTATACTTATATTTAATGGTATTTATCAAAATTCTTAAAAATTTCTTTGTTTTCTTCTTAAATATTTAACTTTCTCCAAATTTACATTTTTGTACTTAAGTTTGGTAAAATTATCATTTTGAACTTATACTTCAAAACTCTTCCTTTTGGAACCCTTAATGCCTCAAATCTTTTTTTAGGTACTCACACTTCCTTTAGTATTATTTGAGTCCCTAAGTTTTCAAGAATCATTAATGGGTAATCAACTTCCATTATTTATACTTTATTTCCTAAACTTTTTTAAGATCTCATTTAGGTTCTTAAGCTTCCAAAACTCATTATCTCAGTCTCAAATACTTTTCATTCTTTCATATTGGTCTCTAAACCTTCTTCATACTCTTATAGAGACCCCTAATAAATATCATTCCCGAATATGATCTATAACTTTACCAAAATTATATTTTGGTCCCCAACCTTGTTTTCTTAACAAAATATTTCTCAAAGATTATGAAACTCGTATATTAGTTTCCTATGGACTCCCTCCATATCGCAATATCCCTGCCATGTCAAATTTAATCAGAATAGTACCATTTTCTAAGGTTTGTCAGAATAGTGCAAAAATCGGATTTATGTCTGAATATCATCGGAGATGGTGACTTGGTTGGTGGTAATGTGAATGGAAAGTTGACTCATAAAAGAATTTATGGACACTTGAATCACCTTCAACAAATATTAGAGTAGCCTTCAAATGTCATTTTACTATACTATTTCATAACTGAAGACTAGTTAAAATTTTCATAAATTTTATTTGATTGTAATATTTATACAAAACTTAAGAGGTTGGTGGAGTTCAAAAGTTTAAACCAAAAAGTGTCTGTAAAATTTTTATTGGTCATTATTGGCTATCGAGTGCATTGAAAATTCCCCAACAAGAGAATGATTTGTTTCTAGCCAACGGAGTGTGGTTGATATTTTATCGCACTACATTGATAGAGTGGTTAATTGTTCCAATGGAAGTGGTGTTTTGTCTCAATTAGGAATCCAATGGCACTTGAAATACTCAGTTTGGTGGTTGGAAAAAAAGTTATGGCATCGAGCTGCCAATGAGAGGGGGCCAAGCCTTATATAGTCATGTTCCAAACTTAATCAACTATTTGACCAGACTTTCCTTTCATAAAATCATTTTCCACTTATCCTTGTAAGAATTAATTTCCTTTAGCAGTATGTTTTGTCATTGTGGTGGAGAAATCTAGTCCGATTTTCGATCAGTAGGAGGGGACATCACATGTGTAGCGCATTTCTAACTCGTTCAGTCGGTTCGACATTGTTCCAAACTGGTTTCTAACGAATTTCTTGGTACTTTGATAAAATTTAGTCATCTCATGGTTGACTCACCTTTAATTTGACCATTTTTTGTCATAATTTAATATTTCAAAAATTTCTTAACCAATTTCCTATCATTTGGACTTAAGAATTTCAATTTCATGATTTTTGAAGCTTATTAGAAAGATCATGGAGTTTTCAGTTCAAGCCGGTTTGATCCCGATTCGAATCGATTTTTAATCTATCGTTTTTCGACCTTTCATTCTCATTCAAATAGGTCATTCATAAATAATTTGCATCACTTTATCAAATGTCCAAATTCCCCTTTTGAAACGAATCTCGAAGCTAGTTTGATTTTTCTAAACCCGATTTGGTTTCTCATTCTTAGTTTGGCTTCGATTTTTAGTTCAATTTAGTTGAATCAGGTTTTCTAAAATAGCAGTTTTACAATCATGCTACAAGAAAAAGAGATTGACTGGGAAAATGAAGAGGGGATTCTAGACCCGAGAGTGAATGAATAATGAATAGAACACATAAACTGTCACGCCTGACCCGGTTTGGTTGGATACCCGTGAACAACCCGCCACTCTCCCAATTTATTCAAGGTTTTCCCCTCTTCTAAACCATGGGGAGTAAGGCATCCTTCTTACATGTACCTTTCCTGGAATAATATTAATCAAAACTGAATATAAATTTTACATACCTACCTTAAGGTTCGACTACTGATAAATCTTTAAAGTTGGTTTTCTCTTGGTTTCTTGAAAAGGGGTAAAGGGAGGGGGTGAGTTTGACAACTTAGTTAATGGGTGTTGGGTGAGAGTTTTCACAAAAATCAATTTCTTTATTTGGAGTGTGTCAAACTCCTTATTTCATAAAAAAAATATTTATATTCAAATTTTGGTTTATCAAAACCTTTTTTCAAGGTTTCCCAATTCATATCCAAGGATTCTCAAATCCTTTCTATGATTTTCATAACCTCTTTCCCATTTCCATATTCAGTGTGTTTAACATACAACACACACCCTTAATCATGAAGGGATCACACACATTCACAAGATGCAATTACCTTGACTACATCCACTTGTGGATCGGAGCGTTTTTACCATCCACCCTGATAGAAGTCTCTGACTTCTACTCGAAGTATGAGTGAACGTCTTTGACATCCTACCCTCAAACCAAAAATACTTTATATCCATATGAGGACAAAGACTCATCCTGTCCCCACCCCGGTCTCATGCACAATGAAGCCACGTCGAGCTTCTCAAGACTTCTGGTATGACTAACTACCCTTATCTCAACTAAGTCGTCCAGAGCCCTAGGATGCATCACTACCCCTTTTGGGCATCTTGAAGGTCTCGTAATACAGTGCATGCACAGTCACAATTTTTCACATAACCCATATAATATGTGGTGTCACTGGTCCAACGGCCCCGACTCTCAACTCAACCTACAACTGTATGTCTTGACTAATCCGTAGACATGTCATGTCGCACTACTGCTAGTCCATCGAGTATATCGGACCTATCTCGATACCATAGCCAAACAACACATTTACTTAAGTTTTCATGGTTTAAGAATCATGTTTGTTTACGAGCTCCTACTCATGCCAATTAGCCTAGGGCTGTTCGAGATTTTCAAAATTGAGCATATTAGCCTCCAAGTTCCAAAACCGAGGCCTCCAACTTATATGAGCTATTCGAGCTCCCGTCAAAAAAGTTTCCCAAAAATTTTAAGTAGTGGCACACAATCAGGGGAGAGTATTTTCGACAAAATAAACTTTTCAACTATCCATCATTCCAATCGGGCATGAGGATATCTCCGCTTATAACTGACAAGCGGGTTTTCCACTTACTCTAGTAAGTTTCATCATACCAACAAAGTATGGTCTACTTACAATCGGTAAGTAGTTTTTTCACGAGATTTCCACATCACTCTTCTTAGATGTGATGATTAAAATACCTTTTAGCAGTGGGTTTTCAGTTCCAAGGTGCTTATCATCCTAACCGGGTATGATATTAAATATCCCACTCACCCGATAGTGTAGTGAATTTCCTCTTAGACGGCTTGTTGCCTTTACGCGAACTTGTCTTAGTTGGTGTTCCCGGTACTCTGTGTTCCTACACGATATGAACTTCCTTGTTCATTATCCTTTAGCCTAATAGCCTTCATTCATCCCAAATGAATGAGAAAACTAAACTTTTCATTTATTTGCAATTAGGTCCTTAAAGTTATTTTTCTTTAACTTCAAGACCCTAATGTCAGTTTTTCCCCAAATTGAGTCCTGAAACTTTTAAAATTCACCTTGGGACCTCAATTTATTCAAATTCACCAAAGGGCTTCAATTTCCCAAATTTCCAAAATTACCATTTTGCCCATACTTTACAAAAATGGTAAGTTTTGCCCTAAAAATACCAAAATTTGCCCTATTGGTCCTCCAACATCTTTATCATGCCCAATTGGCCCTCAATTTTATGAAATTGCACTTTAGTCCTTCGAATTTTTGAAATCCCCAAATTTCCCCCCAATTTCAACCTTCTAACTCAGCCGAATTTAATTTCATCAAATTGACCGATAAAATGAGTTTAATGTGGAAATTGAAGTTAGATTGGAGTTCCTACACCTTCATACGATTAAATTGCACTTTGAATCGCACGATTTGATGCTGAAATGAGCTCAAATGGAGCTTCGCCGGAAAATTGGACTTAGAGAGAGAAAGCTTCAAAAGATTTCCGTCGGGGGTGCAGTGGTCCGATCTCTCAATCTAGGCAAATAGCTCTTATCCTAAGGTTCCTACTAGGATTAAGAATTACAACAATTGATTTCAAATTGAGTGAGAATTTAGTAATCAAAGTTCTGCTGGTTCTCTCTCTAGCACCGATCAGAATTTTCAAAGGGGAGCCAAATTAGCTTACCTTTCAGTTCTAATTCAACTATAGGAGGACTGTAGAAGTGTTGAGAGGGCGACCCTCGAATCAAATGAAGACTACAGGTGTGTAGCTGACTTCTCCTCGAATCCAAAGAACCTGACCACACCTTCTTTGGCTCAGAAAAGACCCTATATGGGATCTTTGTTTCGAGCTTCGCCGAAAATTAGAGCAGTTGAGAAATAATGGAGTTTTTAGGTGTGGAGAGGATGAATGACGAGGGGATCTTTATATAGGAAGCTCGGTGAATTCTTGGCCGTCTAATTGGTACCTTAATGGCGGTCATTCATTGCTTAAAACTCCCTGGTCGGAGACTTTTTAGCTTCGCCAGTGCTGCTCGATTTTCCAGTGAGTGAACAGTGCTGTCATCTAAAGGAAGAAGACAATACTATTTCAAACCGGACCGGTCCGAACCGGGTTCAAAGCTTAAACTGGTTGGTTCAGGCCCGATTCGACCGAGTTTATCAAAATTAAAAATTTCTAAATTTATCTAAATTCATTCTCTATCTAATGGTGGCCTCAAATCTCAAATTTGAATTTTCTAAGGCACTTAAAAAATGAATTTAGCATCTGATTCAATAGTGGTTCAAACCGGTCCAAACCAGTTAAATTCGGTTCAGATCCAGTTCACTTGAATCGGTTTGGTATTCATCTCCAATTCACCCTAAAGTCCTTTTTCATGAATTTTGTGATTCTTTAGGTCACTCGTAATCCATAAATTTCCCGATTTTCCCTTTCTCTATCGGTTCTGGTTCATGAACCAACTCGATTCATAAACCAGTTCTATCCAGTTGGATCCGGTTCATTTGAACCGGTCTGGTTTTTTTCTTCCAATTTTTTCTAAGGTTCTTTTCCAAGGTTTTATGAACCCTTTGGATCACTCGGGAGTTGTAAATTTCCCAAATTGCCCATTCTCTGATGATCGGTTTGTGAATCGGTTTGGGGTTTCTCACTCGGTTTAATCGGTTATTTTCCCGGTTTTCCTTAACTCTAAAGAGCAGGGTTTACAACTCTCTCCTCCTTTTAGGGATTTTTCCCCAAAACTAAATTTCACTATGGGATAACTTCCCTTAATGTCAACTTAGACAAGTTAATACTTTGGTCATTCTTTCACTCAGTCCACCTTAAATCACACACTTAATAAATTTCTTTTCCTTTATATTTTTTACTCCTTTCATGGAGTTTATCATTACTAGTATGTCTTACCCATGAGTTTAAAGGTATTTCCCTATGTTCACATCTTCCTTTGCGTAGGGCAAGATTCTTCACTCTTGGGGTTCTTACTCAAGATTTCAAGATTGGGAGTTCCAAGGTGCCCAATCGTTCTTTTGTCTAGTTATTCTCTTTATCGTTGAAACCCTTAGCTCGGCGTTCTTTCGAGCATTACGTAATTGATTTCATGGGTTTTAGTGTTATTACCTCTTCTCCTATTTTGATCCTTCCTTCATCCATTATTTATTACAACTTCGGTCCAAGTTATGTTTGACCTCGTCATACTTACGAATAGACTCTTCCTTATTTGAGCCACATTTTTCTTCGGTATTGTTGGACTTACGTATCTCTTACAGAACGACAATGCTCCAGAATTTTTCTTTGATCATTAATGTCATGCTTCGACCCGGTTTGGTCGGATCTCCATGAACAACCTGCCGCTCTCTTGGTTCAAGAGGAGTTTCCCCCTTCTTTAACTCGAGAGGAGCCAAGCGTATTTTTGACCTTGTTCCCTGGAAAGACATATATCAAATAAAATGCAAGCTTAAGAGAATTTAAGCATACCTGACAGAGGGTAAGGCTCGGTATTATTCCTAGTCATTTTCTTTTTCCTGAAAAGGGATAGAAAAGAGGGGTAAGTTTCTACAACTCAATGAATGGGTATTTTAAAAATGGAGTTTTCAAAAATAAAATGTTTTGAAGTTGGAGTGTGCCAAACTCCTTAATTCCTTTAAATTTTCTTCACTTTAAAATCTCAGTTTTCAAAAATACATCATTCACCATAAAGGTCAATCACACAATCGTAGGCCAATACATCCACTAAACCCACTTGTGGCGTCGGAGTGACTTTACCGGCCACCTATATAGAAGCACATCTACTTATACCCTAAGAATGAGTGGATATTCGCGACATCCGACCCTCAATATCGTAACAACTCTCCATGTCCATATGAGGACAGAGACCTCATCCTGACCCCACCCCAGTCTCGTGCGCTTGAAGCTACATCGAGCTTCGCAAGGTCACCTGGTAAGACTAACTACCCTTATATCCACCAGGTCGTCCTGAGCCCTAGGACGTATCACTACCCATCTTGGGCGGCTTGAATGTCCTATAAACACAGTGCATGCACAATTAACATTTTTCACATGATGCCATATAATATGTGGTGTCACTGGTCCAACGGCTCTGACCCTCAACTCGACCTGCAGTTGTTTGTCTTAATTAGTTCGAAGACCTGTCATGTCGCACTGCTGCTAGTTGACTGAGTATGTCGGTCATGTCTTGTTACCATGGCCAAACAATTCAATTACTTCAGTTTTCATGGCATATAATTTATATTTGTTTACGAGCTCCTGTTCGTGCCAACTGGCTTAGGGCTTACTGTTCAAGATTTTCAAAATTGGGCATATTATCCCCCAAGTTCCAAAACCGAGGCCTCTAGCCTAATAAAGCTATTCGAGCTTCAGTCAAGAAGGTCTCCCAAATTGTTTAAGCAGTGGCACACAATTAGGGGAGAACTCTTCCGACAAAATATATTTTCAACTGTCCATCATACCAACCGAGTATGAGGACATCTCCACTCATAATCGATGAACGAGTTTTCCACTTCCTTTAAGGAAACTTCATCATATCAACCGGGTATGATCTACTTACAACCGGTAAGTAGTTTTTTTGTGTGATTTTCACATCACTCCTCTCAGGTATGATGTTTAAAATACGACTTAGCAGTGAGTTTTCATTTTTGAGGTGCTTATCATCCCAACCAGGTATAATATAAAAATCCAACTCACCCAATCGTGTAGTGAAATCCCACTTAGTCGGTTTTCGTCCCTTCCGAGCTTAACCTTAGCTAGTGTTCCTGATGTCTCATGTTCCTACATGAAATGAACATCGTTGTTCATTATCATCTGGCTTGATCACGTCATTCAGTATTAATGACTAAATTCACAACTTTTTCCATATTTACAAATTGGTCCCTAAAGTTAATTTTCCTTTTACTTTAAGCCCCAATTGTCGGTTTTCCCCAAATTGAGTTCCAAAACTTTTAAAATTCCTCTTGGGATCTCAATTTACTCAATTTCATAAAAAGGGGTCCAAGATTCCCAAAATTCCACTTAGGCCCCCTAATTTTCCAAAATCACCATGTTGCCCTTCATTTACAAAAATGGTAAGTTTTACCCCAAAAATTCTAAATTTTCTCAATTGGTCCTCTAACATTCTTATCATGCTCAATTGACCCTCAATTTTATAAAATTGCATTTTGTTCCCTCAAATTTTTGAAAATCAACAATTTTCCCCAATTTCAACTTCCTAACACAGTCAAATTTGATTTCATCAAATTGACCGATTAAACACTTCTAATTATTGAAATTGAAGTTAAAATTGAGTTTCTACATCTTTATACGATTCAATAGCATTTTGAATCGTAAGTTTTGATGTCGGAACGAGCTCAAATGGAGCTTTGCCAAAAAATAGAACGTAGAGAGAGAAAGCTTTAATTGCTCACCGGGGAGGGTGCGGCAGTCCGAGCTTCTAATCGGGGCAGATAACTCTCCTCCTGAGGTTCCTCCTAGGATCAAGAATTGCATCAACTGATGCTAAATTGGATTAGAATTCTACAATCGAAATTATGTCGGCTCTCTCTCTAGCACCGGTCGGAAATTGTAGAGGGGAGTCAAATTGGCTTAAATTTTAGTCTAATTCAGCCGTGGAAGGGCTGAGTAGGTGTTGAGAGAGCTTAATTTGGTCTGAGAAGGGCTCGAATCGGCCAATTTTAGCTCAGCCAAAATAGGGCAACTTCGGTCTGTCGAAGCTGCTTCACTGTTCGATCACACTAGCGCTTCTCCGATAACCCTCCGAGCGAATGGATGTTACCACCGTGTAGCTGACTTCTCCCCAATTCTAAGGAACCTGACCACACCGTTGTTGGCTCAGAAATGACCCTCTATTGGAGCTCTGGTTTGAGCTTCACCGAAAAACTAAGCAGTTGAGAGAGAGTGATATTTTCAGGTGTGAAGATGATGAATTGGGAGGGGTTCTTTATATAGGGAGCTCGGTGACTCATCAGTTGTTTGTTTGGAACCTTTATGATAGTCAAGGCCAGAAACGTAATGAATAGAAATGTTTCCTCTTTACCGGTGCTGCTTCAACTTTTCGGTGAGTGAACAGTGTTGTCATCTGAAGGAAGAAGACGACATTGTTCTGAACTGGACGCACCTGTCCAAACCGGGTTCAAAGCTTAAATCGATCGATTCACCCCCGATTCGACCAAAATTTTTAAATCTAAAAATTTTTAAATTCATCTAAAGTTATTTTCTATCCAACGGTGGCCTCAAATCTCAAATTTGAATTTTTTAAGCGACCTAGAAAAATGAATCTAGCTTCCGGTTCAATAGTAGATCAAACCGGTTCAATCTGGTTCAAATCCGGTTCACCTGAACCAGTTTGGTTTTCATCTCCAATTCATCCTAAAGTCCTTTTTCATAACTTTAGGACTCCTTAGGTCACTTAGGGTCCATAATTTTCCTAGTTTGCCCTCTCTCTATCGGCTCTGGTTCATAAACTAGCTCGGTTCTTAATCCGGTTCGAGTCTAGTTCACTCGAACCAGTCTAGTTTTTCTCTCTCAATTTGTCCTAAAGTTCTTTTCCAAGGTTTATGAACTTTTTGGGTCACTTGGGAGTTGAAATTTCTCTAATTTGCCTGTTCCCCAATAAACGGGTTTGTGAACTAGTTCAGTTTTCTCACTCGGTTTGATCGGTTCTTTCAGGGTTTTTCTTAACTCTAAGGAGCGAGGTTTACAATTAATTTTAGAACACTTCCTTATTGGGTGTTGCCAACCTTCCAACCTTTTAGGGATTGAATAACTTCATCCCTCTTTTCACCAGGTAGTATTCTTTGACTACCTTTACCGTTATCTAGTTGTCCCTCATGCCTTGACAAAATGTCTTACACAATAGTGTCGGCTTTCCTTACCCACTCGTCCTTTCCCAACTTCCTTGTTGGATCTTTCTAGTGCAAGTCATTGGATTTCCTGATGACTTACCGACATGCTAGGATTCTTCCCTTCTTATGTCTTTCTTCATTTTTGGTGACGTCCTTTACTCAAGGATTTTCCTTTTCCCTAAACTCACTCTCATTTACTTGTGACCATTTCACGATTCCATTGTTTTTAGGGAGTTCTCCTTTAATGATTTTCATACTCTCCTATATCCTTCAAAGTAGAGATTTCCCTTTAGAGTTACATGTTCAACCTTCTTACCATTCTTTGGAGATTTCTTCCTTCATTTCCTTACACCATCTTCTATGTTGAGGCATTTGCCCACTTTGAATCCTTCTTCATCTTAAAAATTCCATTTCATTTCTTATCTGAGAAATTTCTAATTATTGGTCTTATTTCTTGTACTCCACACTATGCCCATCCGTCAATTCTTTAGGCTCCAGTAAGTGAGCTTGGACCACAACCCGTCCTGATATCAGTGGTCGTTTCCCTAATTTACTTCTTAATTGAGGGCTTACTTCTCCAAGATTCCTCGTACATTCCTTCTTTTATTCTCTTATTATTGTAGTCCACCCATTCCTACTTGTTACAGCATCTTTTGATGCTACCATCCCATTTACCTGTTACTTGGGTTTAATTTACTTCTTGGGCCCTCATGAGTAGTTTTCCTTTGTACTTGATCTTTCCATCTCAACCAGCATTTCATTAGTGAGCTTATCTTTCTTTCCACTTCGGTTGGTTCCATTTCCTCTTAGTTGGGATGTGTATGCCTTCCCAGGGCTTCCTTCCTTGGTAGGATTCTTTCCATTTCTCCCTGAATTCCTTTTTCATTCGTCCATTGGAAGTATCTAATCATTAAATGACATCATTTGATGTCGTCCTTCCTATGTACCCTTCTTGAGAAATCTGGCGATATGCCTTTGTACCATTTCGTTAATCGTACTTGTATCTCGTACAAGTTTTCTTCCATGAGAAGTGTTCAAACACGGTTTGTTTCAAGACCTCCTAGTGTGTGAGGTTTACTTAATCCTCCCCATGGCTTGAGTATGATCCCCATTCTGTTTTCGGCCATAATTTCCTTTAAGGATTTCCTTAATCCTTATTTTCCAACATTTGGCCTTTTTACTTCTTTCCTCCTCGCTTGGGTTAAATCTATAATTCCTACGAGGGTCAGTTCGTTAACTGTCTCGTCCCTACTACTTTCTTTGTTTACTTGTCTTGGTTTAGTTGCCCTTCGAGTTCACTTGTACTTGGCTCCTATCCTATTGCCCCTTTTTTAGTGTAGTCTTTACTACTTTTTGATCCTTCCTAGGGTGTCTCCTCCCACAAATACTAGTTACATCTGTTCGCTAGATTCTTCTTGGCCTCTCTGCTTTTCCATAGTAGGTTACTTCTTGCTATCCCGAGACATCCTATTTGTCTCTCGACATTCGGTGCTTGTCATCTCTGGTGGAGGCGATTCCTTCTTTGCTCCGAGATGGCTTGTAGCTTTCTTGTAAGGGAAGATTCCCTTCATCTATATTATATTCTTGTTTGCAATTTCTGAAGGTCCTACCTTTGGTCCTTCATGCGTTCCATGGCTTTGGATTTTTGGTAGTCGGCGTACTTCTCGAGAAGTATTGCCCTAAATCCATGGAGTTTGGGACATACTTCCATTACATGTCCTATTCCCCTTTAGGTTAACTTGATTCCTATCCTTAGTAGGGTTGGGCACTTCTCCACGCAGTGTCCCTACCGTTCATACTTGTAATTACGTGGACATAAGTGGTTCCTCCTGGTATCTTTCTAGGGAATTGCTGGTTTTGGTGTTTCGCCATCCTTGAGTTTAGATACCTTGAGAGTTTTCTTGTGTAGTCTTCTTTGCCAAAGGATCACTCTAGGAGTCCTCTTAGATTTCTTGATTCCCTAATTCAGTTTCATTAACTAGGATAGGATTCTCCTTAGTTTCTATGGTAGTGCATGTTTGTTTGGTCACTTTCCTTGGGGCCATTTTCCTAGCAAGATCACATGCTTTGAGAGATAGGGTTTTTAGGAATTTGGAGTACTTCATTAATAGAGAAGTACAATATGTTGGGGGTTTTAGCCCTATTACAGAAAGTGGTGACAAAATAAATAGGGAACTACGAGATTCTTGATAAACATCCTCCTAGGTAAGGTTATATACCCTTTGCTGGCATTTCTAGCTTTAGGCTTGGCTTCCTTCGTACTTAGAGTTATGACCTCAATAGGTCCTAGCACCATCCTCATAGATAGTTTCCCATTTGGTCTTTTGAAACTTCTACTATGCCTCAGGCATTGGGAAGCTTCTAGGGTTGTCTTCCAACGAGGACAGGGTGTTGAGTATTTGAAACTTTCTCTTAGTTGCTATGTTATATAATCTTGATAATGTATTTGAGGAAATAGGCTCTAATACCACTCAAGTTGTCATGCCCCGACTCGATTTGGTCAGATCCCCATGAACAATCCGCCACTCTCCCGATTTATTTAGGGTTTTCCCCTCTTCTAAACTGTGTGTGTGTGTGTGTGTGTGGGGGGGGGGGGGGGGGGGGGGGTAAGGCGTCCTTCTTACATGTACCTTTCCTGTAATAACATTAATCAAAACTGAATATAAATTTTGCATACCTGCCTTAAGGTTCGGCTATTGATAAATCTTTAATGTTGGTTTTCCCTTGATTTCCTGAAAAGGGGTAAAGGGAGGGGTGAGTTCGACAACTCAGTGAATTGGTGTTGGGTGAGAGTTTTCACAAAAATCAATTTCTTTAATCGGAATGTGCTAGACTCCTTATTTCATAAAAAAAATACTTTTCTTCAAATTTCGACTTATCAAAATCTTTTTCCAAGGTTTCCCAAATCATATCGAAGGATTCTCAAATCCTTTCCATGATTTTCATAACCTCTTTCCCATTTTCATATTCGGTATGTTTAATATACAACACACACCCTTCATCATCAAGGGATCACACACATTCGTGAGATGCAGTTAAGCCGACTGCACCCACTTGTGGATCAGAGCATCTTTATCATCCACCCTGATAGAAGTCTCTAACTTCTACCCGAAGTCTGAGCTAACGTCTCTGACGTCCTACCCTCAAACCAAAAATACTCCATGTCAATATGAGGACAGAGACCTCATCCCGTCCCTACCCCGGTGTCATGGGTAATGAAGCTACGTCAAGCTTCTCAAGACTTCTGGTACGACTAACTGTCCTTATCTCCACTAGGTCGTCCAAAGCTCTAGGACGCATCATTACCCCTCTTGCTAGAAGGTCCCGTAACACAGTGCATGCATAGTCACAATTTTTCACATGCCATATAATTTGTGGTGCCACTGGTCCAACGGCCCCAACTCTCAACTCGACCTGCAGCTATTTGTCTTGGTTGGTCTGTAGACTTGTCATGTCGCACTCCCACTAGTCCATCAAGTATATCGGTCATGTCTCGGTACCATGGCCAAACAACTCATTTACTTTTATTTTTATGGCTTAATAATTATTTTTGTTTACGAGCTCCTCCTCGTGCCAATTGGCCTAAGGCTCATTGTTTGAGATTTTCAAAATCGGGCATATTAGCCCCCAAGTTCCAAAACCGAGGCCTCCGACCTATATGAGCTATTCTAGCTCCCGTTAAGAAAGTCTCCTAAAAATTTTAAGCAGTGGCACACAATCAGGGGAGTGCATTTCCAAAAAAATAAACTTTTCAACTATCCATCATTCCAATCGGGCATGAGGACATCTCTACTTATAACCGACAAGCGAGTTTCTTCCTTCCAAGAAATTTCATCATACCAACCAAGTATGACCTACTTACAACTGGTAAGTAGATTTTCGCGAGATTTCCACATCACTCTTCTCATATGTGATGATTAAAATATCACTTAGCAGTGGGTTTTCATTTTCGAGGTGCTTATCATCCCAACCGAGTATGATATTAAATATGCCACTCATCCGATAGTGTAGTAAATTTCCTCTTAGCCAGCTTGTTGCCTTTACGCGAACTTGTCTTAGCTGGAGTTCCCGGTACTTTATGTTTCTACACGATATGAACATCCTTGTTCATTATCCTTTGACCTAATAGCCTTCATTCATCCCAAATGAATTAGAAAATAAAACTTTTCATTTATTTGTAATTAGGTACCTAAAGTTATTTTTCTTTAACTTTAAGTCCTTAATACTGGTTTTTCCTCAAATTGAATCCCAAAACTTTCAAAATTCACCTTGGGACCTCAAATTATTCAAATTTACAAAAAGGGGTTCAATTTCCCAAATTTCCAACTTGGTCCCCATTTTTTCCAAAATTACCATTTTGCCCCTACTTTATAAAAATGGTAAGTTTTGCCCCAAAAATTCCAAAATTTGCCCAATTGGTCCTCCAACATCTTTATCATGCCCAATTGGCCCTCAATTTTATGAAATTGTACTTTAGTCCCTTGAATTTTTGAAATCCCTAATTTTACTCTCAATTTCAGCCTTCTAACTTGGCCGAATTTGATTTCATCAAATTAACCGATCAAATGAGTTTAATTGTTCAAATTGGCCAAGTTAGAAGGCCCTCAATGTTATGAAATTGCACTTTAGTCCCTTGAATTTTTGAAATCCCTAATTTTACCCTCAATTTCAGCCTTCTAACTTGGCCGAATTTGATTTCATCAAATTGACCGATCAAATGAGTTTAATTGTTCAAATTGAAGTTAGATTGGAGTTTCTACAACTTCATAAGATTCAATTGCACTTTGAATCGCACGATTTGATGCCGAAATGAGCTTAAAGGGAGCTTCACCGGAAAATTGGACTTAGAGAGAGAAAGCTTCGAAAGCTTACCATCGGGGGTGCGGCAGTCCAAACTCTCAATCTGGGTAGATAGCTCTTGTCTTGAGGTTTCTCCTAGAATCAAGAATTGTATGAATTAAGTGAGAATTTAGTAATCGAAGTTCTATAGGTTCTCTCTCTAGCACTAATCAAAATTTTCATAGGGGAGCCAAATTGGCTTATATTTAAGCTCTAATTCAGCTGTAGGAGGACTGTGGAGGTGTTGGGAGGGCTTGGTTTGGCCTGAGATGGGCTCAAATTGGCTAATTTCAGCTCGGTCGAAATAGGGCAGCTTTAGTCCATTGGAGCTGCTTCATTGTTCGATCACGCCGGCGCTTTTCCGGCGACCCTTAGATCAAATGAAGACTACAGGTGTGTAGCTGGACTTCTCCCCGAATCCAAAGAACCCGACCACACCTTATTTGGCTCAAAAAAGACCCTATATCGAAGCTTTGGTTCGAGCTTCACCAGAAATTGGAGTAGTTGAGAGAGAATAGAGTTTTCAAGTGTGGAGAGGATGAATGAGGAAGGGCTCTTTATATAGGAAGCTTGGGGATTGGCGCCTTAATGGCGGTCATTCATTGCCTGAAACTTCATGGTCGGAAACTTTTCAGCTTCACCAGCGCTGCTCGATTTTTCGTCGTGTGAGAAGTGCTATCATCTAAAGGAAGAAAACGACATTGTTCTGAACGGGACCGTACCGGTCTGAACTGGGTTCAAAGCTTAAACTGGTCGGTTCATGCCCGATTTGACCGTGTTTTTCAAAATTAAAATTTTCTAAATTTATCTAAATTCATTATCTATCCAAATTTGAATTTTCTAAGCCAAATAAAAAAATGAATTTAGTATACGGTTCAATAGTGGTTCAAACCGATTCAATCCGGTTCGGATCCAGTTCACCTAAACCGGTTTAATTTTCATCTTCAATTCATCCTAAAGTCCTTTTTCATGACTTTTGTGACTATTTTGGTGACCCGGGGTCCATAAATTTCCCACTTTACCATTTCTCTATCGGTTTCAGTTTATGAATCGGCTCGGTTCATAAACTAATTCAATCCAATTGGATCCAGTTCATCTGAACCGGTCTAGTTTTTCTCTTCCAATTTGTCCTAAGGTTTTTTTTCAAGGTTTTATGAACCCTTTGGGTCACTTAAAAGCTGTAAATTTCTCAAATTGCCCGTTCTCTAATGATCGGTTTATGAACCGGTTTGATATTTTTCACTTGGTTTGACCGGTTCTTTTCCCAATTTTCCTTAACTCTAAATGGCGAGGTTTACATAAACTCTAAGGATGATTTTTCAAATTCAAAACTTCTTAGAATTCTCTCAAAGAACACTCCAAATATATGCTCGGAAGTTTCAATCAATCTCACTATATTAAGATGTTATGCCCTAGTCAACCGATTTGTTGGTGAAAATTTAAAATCACCAATAGTTCTTCATTAAGTTCTAATAAGGATTACAAGAGATGGAGAGCCACTCACTCATATGATCAAGTTCATGTAAACCTCAATAATCTCCATCAATAGAAGGGATTCGTTAGAAAATGCCCAAATAATATAATGACTCTTTGTCTAGCTTTGATTAAGATCAACAACACCAAGTTCTCACCTAGAGAACCTAACATCATGTTGGATTGAATTCTTGTTAACTTTGACGTTGATTTATATCGATGATATACGCTACTTTGACAACGTTCAACCACATAAAAAATTAAAAAAATAGAGAATACACAAATTCTAAGAACTTTTTTCAAATTAGAGATACTCAAAATTCTCCCAAAATCCCTTAATACTTGAATGTACCATTGGATTGAAAGATTGAATACTGAGAGAACACATAAGATCTCGAGAAGCTTTTAGCTATTAGACGAAGTTCTGATTGAATATAAGCTTAGGAGTTCTCACTAGACTCATGGAAGTATGTTGTTGCACTATTCAATCAATCACTTGTTCGTAAAAGCTAAAGAAACCGTGCAACGACTTTCCATCCAGATCTGACCAAGATTAACAACAATCAAGCATGCATACGGAGCATTTCACTAATTGTCAAATTAGGTTCATATGAATGCTGATTATCGATATCATTCCGTCGGATTGGGTTGGGTTTCGGCCAGCCCGAGTTTGCACGGACCCGACCTTTGACAAATTAGGTTTTATATATTCTACAATTTTGAAATGTTAAGTGAGCTCATCATTTAAACAAGCTATTTAGTGCTCGTATAATTAATTTTAATATAACTTAATCCCTAAAAATAATTAATAAACATAAAAATACATAATGTATACATAAATATAAATTCCTAACTTCAAATAAAATTTTTATAATGAGTGAAAATATACTTTTGACAGTTTTTTTTGCAAGACTCATCCATTTGAATATTTGAGAAGTAGATTTTTTCTAAAAAATTCTATAAATATTTAATTTTATGTGCATCCTTATGTTTCAAACCATAAAATATATTTTACTATCATATCTAATAATTAAAATCATAAAATATATTTTACCATTTCATATCTAATGATTCATTAACTTTCATTATCATTGCTGAAGTATTAATGATGTATATGAATGATTCTTTTACACTAATATCACAATATTAAGTTACATCTTATTTACTTTCAAGAATTATGAATGATTGTTGTTTAATGCAACATATTATACCATAACTATCCTAAAAAACACTAAAAATCTTAATGGAAACTTAATCTAATTTTAAGTATGATCACAAATATATATCTCATACCTAAATGTTTAGCAATAATTACCCAAAAAATCTTCTTTACAAGTTATACTTGTTACTTAATCCATTAGGAAATCCCTTAGGCTATTTTTGGATTGAGTAATTTGGATTGGTGAATAAATTTTTTATTTGGTAAAAAAATTAAGCAATTTAGAGTGGTGAATTACTTACAAACCCCTTATTTATACTATTAAGCAATATAAATAAGTGAGATATTTGGAGTTATTGTATAATTTATTATTAAAATTACCTTAATACACTCTTTATTGTTTATATTATTATTTCTTTATTTTTTTTATTCTTACATATTTTAAATAAATTTATATATTAATAATATTTTATATAAAATTATATAATATAAATATATAATACAATTATTATGCATATTGTTTAAAATATATTTAATATAATTTAATTATATATAATAACTAATAAATTATTTAATTTAATTAAATAATAAATTTATATTTCTAATTTTTTTTCATTAATAATCGTTTATTTTATTTAATCTCAATTTAAAATTATTAAAAAATTAATAACTCAAAATCTATCACTTCACTTCACTTTCCATGAACACTTTGCATATGCTCACTTAGCTAACTCTCACAGTAACTTGGGCTATTAACTATTATCATCTCTTCACTTATTACATATAATTTTTCCTCCTACTCTACTCTAATATGGATGTACAAATCCTAGGTGGATAATGTATCCTCTAAGGTGCATAATAAAACTTTAAGTTAGAACAAAATAAAAGGATGAAACAACTCAGAAAGTGATATTTATATGGTAGAAACTTCTAGAGCAACATTGGTCATGTGGACAATAGAGTTTAAAAGATACAAGTTCCACCAAATAAAGAGAAGAAACATCAAGTACAAATAATTAAATATGATATGCATCATTTTATGTAATTTATAAATTTATTTTATGCACATAAAATATGATAATATAAATTATTGATGTTCATGAACTTATTATTTATTTTATATAAAATTATTATTTTTATATGTACATAAACTAAAAATCATATATATAAACATGCACTACAATTATATGAAATATAATATTTTATATACATATAATTTTAAAATTATATATATTACATATGATTAGTGAATTATAGCAAAAAAAAAAAGATTGGTGAATATTTTTTTGCTCAACTATCTGTGAATATGAAAAAAGGCACATCATCCCCTCTTGATTATTAAAAGGTACTTTCCTCTCCACTCGGGCAAGGCTCCACCATAAACCACACTATGGTCTTCTTCTTCAACTTCGAATCTCTCTCTCTCTCTCTTCAGCTTGATGCTCTCGTGAGGATTCCTACTCGTTGCGTTGATTAGTCTTCTTCTTTTCCTCACCTCAGCAGGTCAACCTTACTCATGGCCAACAACCCCGCGGAGCCTCACTCGGACGACTTCCTCGAGCAGCTCTTCGGTCTCGCCGCGGCGGATGGCGGCTCCATGGCAGCTGCCAATCCTCCCCATATGATGCTCCAGCTTATCTCAGGCGACGGCTCCGGCCACATGGCCAACCTTGGCTCCGGTGGAGCGGCAGGTGGTTACCATCACCAGTCCATGTTTCCACTGGGTCTGAGCCTCGAGCAGGGTGACGGCAGAGGGTTTCTGAAGCCCGAGGAGGCTTGTAGTATCGGTAAGCGATCGCGCGACGAGATGGTTGACGGAAGGGCATCTAATGTGAAAAACGTAAGTTTTATGCCTTAAAACATTATATTCTATTTGTGCAGGCACCTTATGACTGAACTTCTCACCATAAATATCATCCAATTAGATTGCCTTGATCAATCATTTCATTTTGGTAGAATTGGCAACTTTTTTTAGTTATTGGGTAGTTGAAGTGTTACTGTGACCATTATCAATCAGGACATTGATTGAGGTCACTGGCAATAGTCAAATCCGCTGACTCCTCTGTCAAGGTCGTCGCATCTTGGCAATCTCCACCTTAGCCTCTAGTTCCCATTATCATATCATTAAAGGTGGAGGTCCAACGAGGACTTCAACGTGGCTTAAGCTGTCCTGCTGAGTTTCCCTAGCCTCAAGTAAGATGGTGGATATTTTAACCCAAGATATGGGTACTTAGGCTGAGCTGCGAGGCGCTTAGCCCTGATAGTTGCTAGATTGTGCTGGGTATTCAAATGAATCCATGTAGAGATCCTGCTGTAGCACGCAAGCAGTTGATAAATACTTTTGGAGTCCTTTCTGCCACCTTTTGCCCACTATGTGCTTCCTGACTGGGGGGTTTAATGCACTTTACTTAGATGGTGTAGTGAATCTAGCGATTTTCCCTAGATTTGTCCATTGGTATAGCTGTTGCAGTTATGCACTCAACTAATAGCACAATTTCCCATTCAGAATGAGTTACTTAAAAGAGTTTCTGAATTTTTGCCTTCATGTTAACCTATGCTATGGATATACATATGGAAGCTAAATCTTCCTATGAATTTTGTTATATTGTCATTTTCCTGCAATCTGAAAGCAGGCAAAGGCCAGACCATAACATGCAAAAGAAATCTCCTTGTAGGAAAATATTTCTGCAATCCGTGATGCCTGATGTTGTAGTTAGATAAATTGTGCTTGCTATTGATTAGAAGGATGAGAAAGATTAGGCCATTTAGAAATAGAAGCCTCTGTTTTCCTGGCAATGCCAATTAATTCTCTTCTTAGGCCGAAGGATTTAGAGCATCCACTGCACCCTTGGCTTTGCTGCATGTTACTTGTTTCTTTATGTCTCAGATCTAGATATAGAAATGGGAGTCCCTGTAAATTAGTAGTTGTCTGCTATCAAAAGAATAACAAAAATTTGCATGTCAATGAATTTTATAATTTTATATATCTACAAATTTATTCTCAGGTCTTTCATGGACAACCAGTGCCCACCACTGTACCTGCTGCACCACATCCACCAGCAATGCGTCCAAGAGTGAGGGCTAGGCGTGGACAAGCCACAGATCCGCATAGCATTGCCGAGCGGGTAATTATTATTTCCATGCCATAGTTTTCACTTGTGTTGTATTTAATGTAAAATGGAGTCTAGTCATTATTTCATCTCATTGTGAGCTTGCAGATGAGAAGGGAAAATGAAGTAAGAAAGAACTTGTAGAACATCCTGTAGGCTATTTACTGTTTATTGACCTGGTGTCCAACCATATAAAATTGATATCCTCAATAAGAATGATTTTGTGATAAAATATGCCTATATGGTATGCATCTGTTAAAATATTTCATTCTGGAAACATATTCTGTATTTATGTATAGCATTATTACTTGATTGCATGCCACATTGCAGTTGCGTCGAGAGAGAATTGCAGAAAGAATTAGGGCGTTGCAGGAACTTGTTCCTAGTGTCAACAAGGTGAGACTGCTTCAGTAGTTTGGATCTTACCAACTGAAATTAAATGGAATCTTCCCATAATTTTTGTGGCAAGTGATGCAACGTGATAGTTCATAGGTGAATAGAAAAAAAATTCTGGTTGGAAATGAATAAAATACCTGATAGATGCTCTGGAGATTATTAAATTAAGAAAAAATATATATACTCAGTCTTAGAGATAAAGAAATTGCTATTGTCAAACATTAAAAGTGATGATTTAGTTCCAGCATGGTTATCATGAATAAACTTGCTATCTAAAAAAGAGTATATTTGGTGAAATTGATCCCAATAGAGGAAAGTCACATTGGTTGTTGGACTGTGTGTTTTCTAGGACCTTAGAGAAAACTAAGAAATTGTTAATAATATAACATTAATTTATTGTATTGAGATTCCCCAAACAAAACAAGGAAATTAACACTTCCTTTTAAAAACATTTGGCAGACTGATAGAGCTGTTATGCTTGATGAAATTGTGGATTATGTGAAGTTCCTGAGGCTCCAAGTGAAGGTAAAGTAAACTTGTAATCCTGTACTGTGCAAGCTGTTTCATGTTTGTGTAGGTGTTTGGGAACATTATAGAATATTTCTCTTGTGCTGGGCTTCTTGGTTTCTTGAAAACTAAGCATCTGTTCAATTAAAATATGATCTCGTTATCAATCTTGCCATCTTAGTTTTATTAGGGATATGTTTGGAAAGTTTCCTATACTCTTCATTCTTGTAAGGGTTCAAATGTCTTGTTTTCTGGGTTTTTTAAGCTGAATTGGAATTAACAGGAAAGTCTCTGTCCTGAACTCATTCCAACCACTAAACTGATTGCCCCATGGCTTCTGTTTTATGCATAACAATTTTTTAGGACATTTATTAATTAAAAAAAAAAGACCTTTTGGAACACAGCCTTTTGTACAACTTGTATTTGGAACACTGTAGAATTCTCATCCTTAGTTGGTTTGATCATCCCTCTTAAGGGAATTGGACATGATTGGGTTATTTGGGAGGAATACGAGGAAGAATAGTTACCAGCTGATCTTCCATAGGAGACATGATTTAATATGGATGACATACCCTCTAGTGGGATCATTTGGTTAGAGTAAATTTCATGTTTTAATATTATAAAACAGACCTTTCCATTATGTGTTGATGCTTTCCTCACCGGAAATGGAGCGTATGAATAACATTATGTGATAATGATGGCCCTAACTCATTTCATATATGTAAAAAGGAATTCTATTTTTTCCCTGCTCTGCAGGTTCTGAGCATGAGTAGATTGGGAGCAGCGGGTGCAGTGGCACCACTAGTGACTGACATCCCACTAGCATCCATTGAGGTGTTGATATGAAGACTTTATTTTCTTATGATAGCTGTGTCTATCTTATTATTCCTGTGTGATTATTAATGTTCTCAAACATTGAATCTCAATACTTTAGGAAGAAGCTGGAGTAACAAATCAACCTGCTTGGGAGAAATTGTCAAATGATGGAACAGAGCAGCAAGTTGCTAAGCTCATGGAAGAGAATGTGGGGGCTGCCATGCAGTTCCTTCAATCCAAGGCTCTCTGCATAATGCCCATCTCTCTTGCCACTGCCATTTTCCCGTCACAACCACCAGACACCTCTTCTATCATTAAGTCTGAAAACAATCCTTCCTGAATACTCCTAGGAGAGGTGAAAAATTAAATCCTGCCTGTTGTGGATGTTGTAATAGGATAGGCTGATAGATCCAATCGACTGGTGGTAGCTTGCCTGTTATGTGGACTATTAGGTGGTCAGTATAAGTTGATGTACATTGATCTAATTACTAAAGACCTGGTGCTTTTGTGACCAGTGGACTACTGATACAGGGACTAATAATTTTCTGATGTCTTTGTAAAGTCAACGGTACTAGTAATAACGAAACTTTATATCCCATGGTCCCCAGTCTTGGATGCTAAATTGCCTGCGGATGTCACCAAATTTGTCATCATCTCTGCAGCTTGAGAAGGCCATTGCTACTTTTCTTCATCATGCAAATCAAAGTCAGATGCCACACCTGCTTCCCCTCTATATTTCCCATTAATTTTCTCTTCAGCTTTCTGCCAAAGCATGGTCTGATGGAACGCCCTAATAAAAATGGAAGCAGGGACCCAACCAAATTTCTTGTCTAAACTGCTTTAGATCTATCAAGTTCTGTTTTGCATTGCTTGTTATTTTACTCAATGTTGACTGTGGAAAATGATGGAAGGAAAAAAAAAGGCTTACTTTTGTGTTAGTGGGTGTTATCATTTTGGGGATTGGAAACCCTAGGGGAATGAGATAATTCTCCTTGGACTATGTTAGTGGTGGGGAGTGGACCTTGTAAAAGATAAAACAAATTATTATTTGTTTTGATTTTTTTTGCTTTTAATAATGGTGGGTGATGTATGTAATATTATTCTAAATTGAATAAAATATAAAATTATTTTAAAATTATAAGATTTAAATATACATGTATTTGACCACTTATTAGTATAAAATATCTTATTAAATGGTATAATATTTAGTGTATTTGCATACGTGCATAATCCAAAATTGAAAACTTAACTTATAATATACACAAAGAAGTAGATAGCGGCTAGACAATTATTAAGTACAATTGTTGAAAATATAATAATAAATTTAATAAAATTAAAAAATATAAAAGTATTTTAAATTTATAATATTAAAAAAATTTCATTAATTATAAATTATAGTTTTTAATTAAAAATTAATTAAAATTGATACAAAATACGTTTACAAGCCGTCTTTTGTAATGAAATTATTTGGTAAAGTAGATAAAGCGTGTTTTCTTAGTCTAAAGAGAATTTGATTGCTGTCCATAGTGCCTGCGGCACTACAGCTTTTGTGCAAGATGGGTGATGACTTTCATATAGAAAACTAAGACTTTGCCTTCTTTTCAACGAAGTTTATGTCATATTCCCTCCGGTAATGATTGGAATAAACCTAGACCGCATCTCCTATGTCTCACAAAACAACCATATTATTTTAAAAATAATTATATAGTGAAGGATTTGCTAATAAATTATTTCACTAATAATTATATTGATTGTGGCAGTGAGAGTATTGTTGGCAACTTTATTGAACATAATATAACTTAATTAATATTTGAAGTTGCGTCATAATTGAAGTTGCTAATCAAACTGATCTTAATTTTTTTTGTAGTGTAACGTTCTTCATATTTTGTTGGTTCATGGACTTAAGTTTAATGAATGACCATTCTTTCAAAATAGGGAATACTTAGTTTTGCACAAAAGTAAACACCCGTATTATTTATTAAGTTCGGTTCTCGTGAGCAACAAATGTAGATATGTTTGGTAAGTACTGTGTAAATCCTAATCCATACGGAAGAGGTACAATAGAACTTTCCATCCATGTATTGGTGTGCTAAACTCGCAAATAAGTTAGTTGATCATTGTACTAACCTATCAAATATTTTAATCTCCTTAAATGCGTTGATAACTCAAAGTTGAATCAAATGGGTACTATTTATGGCATTAAAATGAATCTTAGAATTAACTTCAAAAGGTTGAATCAAGTGTATACTATTTATGGAATTAAAAAGAATCTTAGAATTAACTTCAAGGATCCTCTTGCCTATTGCATTACAACCCCTACATTCAAGTTCAACTTCTAGCGGGCTATTGACATGGATATGGGCTCTTGGAGATAGCACCATCTTCCCATAATGGTATTTGCGACATAACCTGTACTTGTTAAATCTGAAATTGAATTAAAAATCCAATCACTATTAATCTTATTGGTACCTACTAGGGCAATCGCCACACTTCGGGTTGGGACTGATGGTTCATTCACGGGCCATAAAGGACTCTGAAGTGAACATGAAAGAGTGGTTATCCTCCAAAGTTGGCTCGACATAAGATAATAATCTGCTAGCATTTGCTAAAACATATTCAAATTAATACTGGTTTTATTTTTTTCAAATATACCAAATAATATAAGCAATCTTACTCAAATTATAATCTCCATAGTTAATATAATCTAGCTCCATAAATCACCAATAATACTTTTTATTCTAATTCCTCTAATAGAAAGATATAATCAATTCACATTCAATATATAATTGAGTAAGCAATTTTTTTTTAAAATTAATTAGGTAAAAAACAAGTCAAAATATGGGTGAATTCATCGAGAAATTTGCTGGCAATTAGTACATAATAATGTTAAACTGGTGTGTACCGGGACACACGTGGCACACCCGAGCACACGATAGCGCCACATGTTGCATACACGACATCCCCTTCCTCCTATTGAAGATTCAAAACATGCATTTAACCCGATTTAAATCCACATCACATTTCAAAACCCACTACACATCAATTAATTATTACATAGAGTTGCATACTATGAAATGATTAAATGAGCTTATAATCATATAGTCAATTAAGTCTAGTTTGTGATTATATAAGGTTTAAATTTTTACTATTTTTTAGTGATCGAAATTCTACAAAGCGCAATTTCATCTCCTAACCACCAAAATTAGTGATTCAAGCATTTTTAGAAAGCTACTCGAGTCAGCTTTCCAATGTCACTTCTCTCGGCCTCTGACATTAATTGAACCGGCACTAGCGTGATCAAACAATACACATACTCTAGCTGCTAGAAATAGAGCATCTCATTTTCGGTCCATTTTCGATGACCTCGACAACCAACAAGGGCCACGAAAAATACAAAAAAACTCATTGTGGTCCCAACTTTTAACCCCACTAGCCTTATATGTTTTGGGTAAGTATTGATGTCGAATAAATTCAGACAAATCCCGACTAGCATTTAGTTGTAACAAAGTTTAGTAAAATGAATTTTGCAGGGTGCTTAGACATTCTTGGTGTCAAAATGTTGCTAAAGGACTCCTATTGAGTTCCGTGACTGGGTACTGACCTATAAGTGTCCCAAAAATGTCGCATAAGGGCCGTTTTGGTCAACTCTAGCTCGGATCAGAAAACTACGCGATGTCCCTGCACTTTTGGGGCCAAATTTGGTCAACTCCCACCAACATTCCGACCGACACCTATGCCAAAAGAATCTCATACTTCTCATCTACCTCCCACAATGGGACTTTCAGCCATCACAAGCTGACTTCCTTTGGCGGATATATTCTGTAAATTTCTGTTGTGGTTGTCCAATGCCAAAATTCACCCAGCTTCGACAACCCATTGGTTGGCCACCACTACCGAATGAGTTGCATGTGTCTTAACATCAAAACGTCTACCCTCCAGCGAGAGGTGGTAATCTCTATAGTGAGTATTTCCGACAAACCCTCTAATAACTCTGATTTGAAAAATGGTCAAATTCAGCCATTGTAAGACCCCATTCCTCCTATGACCCATTAAAAGTATAATAAAAATATTTAGGAGTGATTTGTAAAAATGAAACTTGGTTTGATTGATTTTTAAAATTTGGGAAATAAAGTGCAAATTTTGAAAAATTTAGAGTCGATTTGCAAAAATAGGAAAATTTATGGAAATAGCCCTCAATGGTTATAAGGGATTAGGAGGTAATTTTGAGACAAATGAAGATATCTAAATTTATTTTCGGATGTTTGGGGGCAAAACTATAATTTTTATTAAAAAAGTGGGTAAAATAGTTTTTGCTCAAAGATAAGGAAAATAGCAATTTATGTACAATGTAGGGTAAAATAGTTTATTTTGAATTATGGAGAGCAAAATGGTAATTTTGTAAATTAAATAGTAAAAAAAATGAGACTTTTAGAAATAAGGGACAAATTTACGGGTTACTAAAATCCACTAATGATAAAATAAAATCTTATGCATCAGTTAAACTATTAAACAAGTAGTATACAAATTTATTAGGAATCATCAGGACTTAATTCATTCGATAATTTTGAATATATTATTAGAAAAGAAATATATATTTTTAATTTGTACAAATTTTATATTAGTTTTGATATTTTAATAATAGTTGATTCTGATAGACAAAAAAACTAAAAAAGAGAATAGGTTTTGGCCTACTCTTTTTATAATTACTTCCTCTTTAGCACCCTACACCCGTTTGAGTATGCAAGTAATCATTCCCCAACCTATTCTTATTCTTTGATATGCACATACAACTTTGTCACCTAGGGCTTCAAGAGCAAGGTCCAGATGGATTAAGCCAGTGCCTTGTATTATTCATTCGCGGATCTAGTTTGTCCTGACGCTGCCATTTGCCAACAAGTGTTTACATGTAGTTGAAGTGTCTATATGTAGTTGTTTCAGTCTTGCACCAAAAAGACAGTTAATGTTACAATTCAGCAAGGTAGAGTTTGGATATTCAGCAAGGAAGGAAAGGATGCCCATTGCCCTCTGCCACATGGCAGGGAGCCAATACTAAGTTTGAAAATGGGACACGGAGCCTCAACTATTTTTGCACTGCCGCACAAGCAATCAAGGCTCAGCTATGGTGCGTGGGGCTTCCCCAAACCCAAATGCTCGTGATTGTAAGGCGGCAACTGACAAGGCTGAATGACTGCATAATTGATTTGCTCATGGAGAGGAACTGACATTTTCCTTCAAGGAAGCATTGTCGCCGGTCTGTGCTTCCAGTGAAGAGGAAGGGGACACAATCCCTGGCTTCAAGTATTCCAGGGAGGTGTTGAACTCCTTTGAATGAGCCGCGACAAGCGGAGGGTCCAAGTGCCTACCAAGAAGGAAAAGAAGGGAGTTGAGATCCCGGCAATAGAGAATAGTCGTCCAACAGTTGAAAACGCCTTCCATCAAGGTGAACGGCATTCCGAGGAGCAAGGCAAGGTGTTGGCTCGCGGGGTAGGATTGGGAACATGGGGCTCTCACGGGATCCTTTGGAGAGGAAAAAACGGTCCATTTTTTCAGCAAAACGGAGATTATGAGGCCGGTTTTGACTTGTCATAGATTCATCCCAGTTTAGGATGCTTACGGCAAGCTGTCCTGCAAAGCCAATAGTAGTACTAGTAGTGGTACACTTGAATTGAATCAATGTAATCACATGGGTCAGCCCTTTCACACGTTATGCTACATCTAAAGATTGTACCATTACAACAGCTAGTATGAAGAAGATCGAGTTCTGCACCCTATTGTATTTGCCTATATGTAGCCTCCTTTTTTCTTCTCCAGTGTCTTCTTTTTGCAGGATACAAATGTATAAATGGGGCATTTGAAGCCGACGGTGAGAGGTTGCACTCAGAAAAGAAAGGACCTCAGTAAAATGGAAGATGCCTTTCCCTGAAGAAAGGAGATTTCTTTAAGGGAAACAGCTGTAATGTATGTTTTCCTTCTAGTCTGACCTTGGTCTGGTAGAGCCAGTCTTGTTGTTGAAGAGAGGCAATAAAGACCGTGAGCCATGTTTCCTCTTCCCATAACACCGGTAATAAAGGAGAACTAATGCCCCCATTATCATGATTGGAATGGCCCACCTGTGTCAAACAAATCAGCATCTCATTAAATTGTGCCATGCAATTTATCTGATCCATATGAACTCAAAATTGGATAGATTAAAAGTAGAAGGTCGATCTAAAGTACCTATCTAAATCAATGACAGGGTTGTAGACAAGGTTCTCCCAGGCAGCCACAATAATATGCCAAATTGGGTTGTAGTAAAGTGCCTCCGAAGACCAAAACATTCTTGTGTATGTCTCTAAGAATATAAACATTATCCATGCTCCTATCTCGATCAAAATGAACTTTATAATGAATCGACCAATCACCACCATCGCAAGGGAGAAAACCACCAGCCAATTGAAGAGTCTTTGATTGTACTCCTTAATGAAGAGAGATTTTGACTTGCCCATCATCTGTAATCAGAGACAATCAAGGAGTAAGGCCAGCATGAGAAGAGTACAATCAAAAGGATTGGTCAAAGGAAATCAACTATATTAAGTCAGAAATTTCAAGATCAGGGAATGGTTTGTTCAGGATTTTGCATGGAACATATATTGGTTTTGTGAATTGGAACTCAATTTTCTGCCAGTCTTGTTAGGATGGTCAATCGAAAATTTAATTTAATGCTGCCAACAGGAACTAGAATAAGCAGACAATCACTGTTATAGGAGACTGATTCAGGCACAAAACTACTTAAAGAGACTGATCTGGTTCAGAAGAAGTTGCAAGGTTGCATATAAATTCTGCCTCATATACTTAGTTATATTCTATTATGCCAGAGTGATCCAACAGTCAACAATCTCATCCTACAGTATTCCTTGTAATTGCTTTCCCAAAACCTCATTCAAGCTTCTCAGATAACACAAGAGTGATAGAAAAAGGAATTTTCCCTCATGGAAGATGAATAAAGCACCAGTGAGAATTTTGCTAGTACCTTCAGCATGCGTTGCTTATAATTTATTTTAGAAGGACCAACACACTCCTGTTCAAAGCTTTGGTTGCATTGCAGAAACCCAGCATTGAATTTCGCCATTGAAGGAAGCCGTAGAAGTTGAAGCTGATCCATTTTATCCTCACATCTTGTGTATAAAGACTCACAAAGCTTGGATGATTGGTACTCATTTGCAAGAATAACATTTTTGTAGATCTAAATTGTAACAAGAGGAGCATTAAATCAAATCCAAATAATGAATAAATGGAACTTACTGTTTTCTCCAGGTTATTAAAACTGCTAAGGAAAGGCACTGGAATTCTAAAATAAACAGATAGTACAGTGGTCATTTTTTTACTTGTTAAAAAGAAAGAAAAGGTAACAAAAGAAAAGGATTTCCTTTCTGGCCGAACAAAAAATAAAAATATAAAAAAAACCAAAAGAGTAGCCTCCAAAGAAACAAAAAAATCTTATAACACACTTATCCTAAAGAGCAATTTCCAAGCAAATTTTGATGTGTCATCAGCCGTGTGTCAAAACTCCATATGTGTGCAAGTGTGTATATGAATTATCTAGGGTCAAACCAATACAAATATTTCTTCATTTTGATTCACAAATATTTGAGAAATGGAAGATATTCACATCAAGTAAACTTAGTTGAAATAGAAAAGATGTACCTTATCTATTTCTTCTTCCAGCTGGACAGCTGATTTTTTTGCATGGTGCCGCCCAAAATGTTGTTCGTCAAATGCTTTCATGGCTAATTCTCTAGACCTCTCATGGTATTGTTGTAAAGAATTCTCATAAAGTGGTAGGCTAACTCTTGAAATCATATCATTGTACAGCTTCAGGCACCGTTCAAGGATGCCCTTATTAAAAACCTCAACAAGCGAGCCCGTTGATGGAATTTCCCCTTTATTCAAGGCATCTAATATCTGAAAACGGAAGCAGCACAGGCCAAATATTCAGCTGAAATAGAAGTTAGCTCAAATTTCTCTTTTTTCCCTTCAAAAGTGCATAAATAAATACTAATTATGAGGAAGCCTGCCAATTATGGGGAACTTCCTGGCATACCTTTTCTTTTCTCATGAGATCAGGGAAGTGCAAGTGCAAAAAATGATGGAACTCAGAAAAACTTTCACCTATGTTTAGTTTTCTGCATGGATTCTATGATTTTATTTGGGCTGATATAATCAGCACATATCCAATGTTGAGGGTATAACGAGCAGAAAATATTTTTGGCAGTGCATGAGATTAATTATATATTGATTGTAAAATTACACGTTGGAGAGGGCATCAATTAGACACAAATAAATAATATTTCCAAATCATTTGCAGACATGTCACATTTAAGTTATGATAAGGAGAATGAGGAGTTCTACACAGTACCATGACAATTATGCAAGACACCAGCACTACCTTACATAAAACTTGCAGCCTAGACACAAAAATTGTCATTTAGGAATCATTTCTTTTGCAATTAAAGGGGAGAACTACTCAAGTACAGAAAGAGAGATTGTGCATCTTACAATGAGACTTTGTTTTAAGTGTTCATTAGTTCATTCCTCATTGAGGCCATATTAGTCAAGAAATTAGGACTAACCTGCTCGAGAAAACTAACAAACTCCTTCCCATTCAGTGTTTTACCCTGGACAATCTTAGGCAAAATAATGCTGGCAACAAGTTGTTTCAGTTGATCTCTCTTAAAAACATATGTAGGGTCAAGCTCATCATCCCTCATGTCACAGAGCTTTGTCCGTTGGAGATGTGGCTGTTTGAAGGTTCATCAACTGATTATTCAACCAATACAGAAAAAAAATACTGGACACCAATATTCTTCAACATGTGATTTAATCAAATTAGGAAGATGATTATTGCATATGTATTAGGTTTGCAACTGCTGCTTTGAAATCAGACATCACTTCCATGGTTAGATCAGTGAACCAGGTAAACAACATAATACAAGCAGTTCTTTTCCTTGAACCAGACAAGTCAGCCATACTTGAAAAGAAAAAAAACTAGAAAAGGTTGTATATTTCATACCATAAGATCTTATTGGGCTCATGTAGAAAAACTATCTGAATTTATTTAATGATGAGTCATGTCTGGTTCTGAAAATTTCACTTCAATAAAATAATTGCGATCTTTCAAGGAAAGAACATGAACTATGAACTTATAATGGATTGTATATGAGCCACTGTGAAGTTGCTCATTCTACGTTAGGCTATATAAATTAACAATGTACACACAAATGCATAAAGGTGTAGAAAAACAGAAAAGGTTTAACTTACTTGAGGCAAACTAAAGGCCGTGCTATTCTCACCCATCATAGCTAAAGATTCCCGAATCTGATTAACCTAAAAGTGCAAAAGAAATAATCAACTTCTCCAATGTTGAATTAACAAGCTAAATATCATTTAGAAGAAAAGGAAAGAAAAGGATAGAAAAGGATGCCTGATCGATGTTCTTATCTCCTGCAAGAAAAACAGATATCAAAAGTTAACTTGTGAACCAGGATAAAAGCTTGAATGATAGATAGCACAAACTCCAATATACAAACAGATAAACTGACCATTGGTGTTTGGGACAAGTTGAAGAGCTTCATTCACCATCTCTTGTACAGATTTTCCCTCTGCAAGAAGGCAACTAGGACATTTTCTTCAAGAGTGACAATATGAAGTCATATGATTATTGTAATGAGCAGATTAGACTTACGTAGGAAATCTCGTTGAATAAGCCACAGGAGCTTGGCAGGTTCAAATGCAATATCTTGACCCTAAACAAAACAATAAATATAAAATTTAACCAATTTCACATAGGAAAGTGACAAATATAACACTAGACTGGCCACTGACTTACCTTGACTCTAGGGTTACACAATGAATGCAGATCCAAACAGAGGAAACAAGTCAGTAACAATATCAAAGGCATAATATTTATAATTGTTCAATTTGATAATTAATGAAGCCAGTAACCTTCCATAGAATTCTTCAGCGAGTTCAACAGCAAAGGATAGCCGAGATATGTCAGCTTCACGAATCTATAAAAGAAAATATCAAATGTGATGAGATCAACATATGAAATATGAAAACTGCAAATAAAAACCAGGAGTGACCGATGAAGTTATCTGTCAACCAGAAGTTTTTCAACATGCAATTAGACAGAAAAAAAAATATCGAAGGATGATTATGAGTCACTAACCGTTTCAGGCAGGTTATATATAAGGACCGAGCTCAAAACAGTTGCCAGAGCAAAAATCCTGCACAAGCATGTATCATTCAAACACATCCAGCCAAAATTAAACGTATTGGTCAAATAAAGTGAATGTTCAATCTCCACCGCAATGTCCTTTCAGGATATTACCTGTCATCATACACATTTGACTTGCCAACACTTTCAAACCCTTCTGTGTCGAGGTAAAAAACTGAAGTTCTTACCCCATTGATGTTCACATCCACAGGTGTTCCCCAAATCCATATTCCTGCAATATATAAAGGTATATATACATTTAATTGTAAATACCCTTGACTCAGAAGTATAGATGGGATGTTGACATTTCATGGTATATGAAACTGCTATACATCTATTGATAGTAGTCCCCTTTTCCCCTCGCTGCTTTCCTCCCATTTAACTTATGAACATTCTCAGCACATTGTGAATGCAATTGTTCATGAAACTCATTTACCTACTATTCAAATATGTTTATACCAATATGCAAAATAATTGGAAATTTAAGAAAGCAAGTTTTGTTTTCAATTACCCTTTGTTTTGGTATCACGCATGTGCCCAACGCCAAAACCTGTGAAGAGCATATAACATAAGTGAAATTTTTATTAACTAAACATCCACATGAAAGGAATAAATCAACTGATAAACAGCAGACCTTTAGAACAAGATAGTGACAGAAGCTGGTTGAGCAAAAATGATTTTCCAGAACGGTATGGACCAATCACCTAAAGAACAAAATAATCCAATCGAAAGCTACAATTAGAGATATATTTTAATGACCCTTTAGTTCTGATAAGAAAGGAATCTACTTATTTAGACCAAAAGAAGGAATAAAATATGGTGGAAAGGATGAAAGCATGCATTATCTAAAACAGCCCTTAGAAGTCCAGAAACTACTCAAATGGTGAATATATCTAGTAAACATCACATATGAAATAAAAAGAGATGACCATCAGATCAAACTTATTTCCAGAAAATAAAATGTACGGGAGCATTTTGCTTCTTATATTTCAATATATTCCCAAGAAGACGGGTGCAGAATTTCAATCAGTAATTTCTACAAAATGTACCCACTTACGAATTTTTTCCACACATTTTGCCCTTATGCCAAACACAGATTAATAATATTTTTACCCCAAAAAAGATGAAATATGTTTCTCCCAAGCATTATGTGCCATTGTTAAAACTCATATATTTTGAGGGCCATCATCACCAGTTGTTTAGACACTCAACAGAAGCTAAAGGTTAACACCAGATCCAGACAATAGATTGGTCAGACCATGTTTAACTTAAATTTTGGTGTCATGTGAACTCAAACCCATGTACTAATTGGAGTTAAATCAAGGATAGACTCCCCATTCACACTTTTCGACCCAAGATCTCATGAAACAAATTTAATTTTTTTTTATTTCCTAAGCAAACACCTGGGAAAGGCATACAGATGCTGAATGCATCCATAAAAGCAATGAACTCTTTGTTTGATATTTAGCGAGGCTGTTTTATACATTCAAAATTTATAGTAATGCAAATTGAAAACTACAATTGGTATCATAAATCTGAATCTTACAGCAACAACTGCAATTGGAGTTGTTATCTTTTCAATCACATCCAGTCCTTCCCTTGCAAGACGAAGTTTTGTGTGGCCAGGATCAGGTTCCACGATCGGAAACCTGGATCAAAGAGACATATGAACCTTAAGGAATAGATAATTACACTTAAAGAATGAAGAGAAAATTTATTGTCATGGTTCATGAGTGAATACTTTGATTGGTTAAATATAAACCTAAGAAGATAGACTACGTTGCAGGAAAACTTCGAACCAACAGTATCTACTATAGAATAAAAGTCATGTTCCTGCTACTGCATGCAAGTTACTCCTGAGAAGGATGAACCAACTTCAATATTTTATCATTTATGACTTGATGTGCCTTCTTAGTAATTAAAACGAGCTGTTCGTCTCCCTTTCCAGCCAAGAAGAAATAATTTCCCTTCAAGAAAGTAGAAAGACATCATTTGTAGTAGCAGATTGTGCCTTTTTAGATATTTCGCCCTTAATTTTTTTATACATTCAAACAATATTGGTAAAGATTGGGTGGAGGGAGGGAGATACATTTTTAATTTTTTTGCCAAATTTCTTTTCTTAGAATTTTGTCCCACCAGGGTAAAAGAATATATTTGAAAAGAAAAATGTACCACTTGTCTATAACATGATGATCTACTCACCAGGAACTTCCTTTTCAGACTAATTTCTTAGCTTTGACCACATTTGATTGATCTAACATTATATATGATTTGGGGTCATTGTTCTGATTTTTTTCTTTAAAAAATGGTTCCATATTTATAGACGTTTTGAACAGCTCAGTTTGCACTCAAATTTCATGCTTTAGTAGGCTCTATCTAATGTAGGTACTAGTGCAACCAAGTTCCAAAGATTCTCCTGCACAATCCCATCAGTGGGCTTCATATTAAACAAATAGAGTAGCTATTATATTTTAGGATCAGTTTTTCTTCATCCCCAATTTGGATGTTGTAAAGCAACTAAACTGCTTTAAGAGGTAATTGAATATGAGGAGCAACAGAATGATGCATAACAAGTACATCATTTACAATGTCTGAATAAGCAATCTTGTAACATTATTTTGTTGGCATCAAGGATGACAAGGACTAAACAAGGGAAAGCAAAGGAATGGGAAGCAATCCAAATCTTTTATCCGGCATTGTAAACTTAAAGAGGCAGAAATATTAAAACTCATACAAGGATTATCTCAGCCTCCTCCAAATTACAAGAACAAGTGACAAAAAGGCATGGATGGTCTTGGTTAAAACAATTATTACTTCAGTATTCTCACCTCTTTCTAAATCATATCCAAACAATGAAGAATAAATCCATCATTTCCTATCCCCTGGCATCTACTCTCCCACCCTTGCTATAAGTGAAATCCGATCAAAGAGTTTCAGCGGACAATTCAATTAGAATCCATCATTCCCTTGATCTACCCAAAGTCTTCAAGGCGTTAACTTTGGTAATAAAAAGCAACGCAGTCTATAATTTTCTTCTGGAGTATCACTTTTAGACCAATCAATTATCATCTCTTTGCGTACTATTTGCCCATGTTACATCCAATAAAACTTTTTAGGTGGGTCTTCCGATTTCAGCAAGTTTTACTTATTAATGGAAAAAACTTCTTCAGTTAATGCAGCTGAAAAAAAACCATATCACAAGATAATGCTAAATGCAGGGATGCTAGAAGTCGAAATGTTGCAATAGGGATCACGGCAAGTGTACCTAGAAATTCCAACTTCATGCAGAAACCCAACACCTAAAAACGGGACTGCCTAAACTTACCCTAACAAAAACGGAAAAATGCTAATCTTAGAACATACCCAGAGCAGCAATTGCAAGAAAACAACTTACGCTTGCTGAAGATTGTCAGGGGAAGGAGACCCGGATGCAAAAAGACTGAGGGAGACCCAAAGGATCAGAGCCCAGCTCCGATTTCCCATGTGTAATGCAATTATTAGACGAGTGGAGCTCTACCTAAAATCCCATTTGGCCTGTAACATGTGCCCGCAGCTGTGAGGGATTCAGGGAAATCTGGGAATTGTGAAGGATGGATGGAGAAGAGGTCGATTTGGAAGTCGAGTCCCGGAGGATGATATTAATGGAATAGAGAAGAGAGGGGGATCAGATCTTGAAAGGTCTTGGACATTGGTGCCATTAAGAACGGGAAGGGGAAGGCACAATTCCTCAGGAAGGTTTTGAATCTGCACTTGCCAAAGAAAAGGGAAGACCAGGCCTCAGGTTTACCATGTGAGATTGAGAAGTACTCCTCCCGTCTTCCCCTCATCCGTCATGATTTTCAAACAAGTCACCATGATAATATTTTCATACATCCATCAACATTAAATTGATTTTAAAAGTTTAAAGTTCAATTTTTATTTTAAAATATATTTTATATAATGTAAAATATAAGGTGAAAAATAGATATTATATGAGATGAAATTCATAATAATTTGTAAATATTAAACTAATTTTAATATATAAAACTTAAAAGTTTATTTTTAAATAAGTTCAGTTAATTATTAATATTAAATTTATTATAAAATATAAAATATTTTAATTGATTTTTTATAAATATATTAAATTTTATACTTAAATAATATATTTAAATTTATAATTTAAAGTTCGTATAGTTTAATTTTAAAAAATAAATGTAGAAAAAAAAGAAAAATTAACTAAAATAAGATAAAAAAGAGTAAAAAGATAAAAAAAAATGGATAATCTCCCTAACTTTTGATAATATTAGGACTAAGGAATTATTTTTTAACAAAATCTTAACTCCAATAAATTTTTTTATAAGATTTTATTCTTAATAATAATTTAGAAACTCATTTTTTAAGATAAAATTAAATAACTTCAAAATATTTATATTATTATTATTATTAAAGTTACGTATAAAATCATTATGAAAAATTAAATAATATAATGTATTTTTGTATTTTTTAAATATATTATTTTTATTAATAATAAAATATAAAAATAAATAAATTTGAATAAGTTTCATCTCATTAAAAAGTTAGACTATAAACTAGGAAAAGACCAAAAAAATAATAGATTTAAAAGATTATAGTATAGGAGAACAAAATCTTTATTCGGTTTAAAAAATTAATATATAGAAAAATATAAAATTATAATTAATCTTATTTATTCAATATATATGATTAATAAATAAGTATAAAATTAAATAAAATAAATTAATAATATTGTAATTGATTCATTTTCTTTATTTTATCTATTATATTTTTATTTGTTATTTTTTTATTTAATCTTATCTCTATTATTTACTTACAATTTCAATATATATAGCGATATTAAGATTGTATATTAATTTTAAATTAGAAAATAATTTAAAACTAGTTGGTTGGATTTACTAAATAAGTGTAAAGGTTTTGATATAAAAGTTAAAAAAAATACAAGTAAATAAGATTATCAAAGTTAACTAATTAATAAAAGTATATAAATTTATGTGTATATTAGATTTGCGGATTGTCTCTAATAATACAATTATAAGTAATAGAAAAAAGTTTAATATGTAAAAAATTTATAATTAATTAAAATATGGTATGATAGTATCATAAAAAATGAGTAGTATTTGTTTAAATGAGTGAAGTGCCATCGGTAAAAAAAGAAAATTAATTGAAATAATGAGAAATACTAGTTAGATAAAAAAAAATCATCTAAATCTAATGATACTTGATAATAGGCTAATAGTTAATGTGGGAGGATAGTTTAATTAAAATTACCCAATTATAAAATTAATATATTGTGGATTGAAATAAACAAAACATACATATAGTGATGGAGAAGATGTCGGAAAATCGAGATATAAATATACTATTAATTCAAGAAAATGATAACTTTTTATTGTAAAAGATCTGTAAAAGATCTAAAATGTTATTAAGTCAAAATAATAGATTTTGAGGTGATAAAATAGTTAAACTAAAATAATAACTACAAGTATAAAATTGATGGTGAAATCAATATTTTGCTATAAAACGAAAGAGAGGAAAACTATAAGGATAATAGTGCATTAAGTGTAGTAAAACATGAATTATTATCGAAAAATAAGTAGAACGTGGAATAGAACAAAAAATTATAATTTTTAAGAGTAATAGAAAGAGAAACACGAAATTGAATAGTAGAATAAAACATTTTACTCTGAATTTGTTGATGGTAGTCAAGAAAAGTTTGATTACAGTAACAAATAAATAGATTAGCAATATAACCACTTAACATATAGTTGCCCGAGTCAAACCAATCACCTTTTGAAATGAGTGATTATTTTAAATCGGAGAAAAGTTAGAAATTTAATGAAAAAACAACAAAAGAAAACCTACTAAATGAAAATTAATAATGAAAATCTTGATATATATTTATCGGGTGTAGTTATTATACAAAATTATGTAAAATGCAACGAATCAATCAAAAAATATGTTAAGTTAGGACGGGTTTTCGTCCGACCTCCAAGATCGTACTATTTATAGTTTTCTCGAAATAGTACGAATAATATGAGAAAAATTAATACATTAATAAATTATAATATAGTAAAATAGGAACACCAAAGGGTCCATTGTCCTGGCATCTCCAAACCTTTAATAAGTTTGGGAAGGGAGGATTAATGAGCTCTTCATACCGTATGTCGGCTCATTATGTTAGAGAGAGTTACATTCAACTATGGTATTTCAATATCTTTTAATTGTGGTTAGCTAGAGAATCCGTTGTTGAAGAAGAATATGAGTGTCGGCTCGTTTTAATAAACATGCTAGTGTGAAATTTATTCAAAAGTATGCTATATTGACTTCCCTCACTTGCAACTTTAAGTTAGATACTTGCAAAAAACATGCTTCTATCAAACTCATTTAATTCAAGTTATCCTTGACCTTTTGTCTGCGGCTAAGGAGGCATTTGCATTTTAGATATATAATTTGAATGTACATTTATTGTGATGACGGTGATAGCAACTCATTTACTGTCATTTGACAACTAATTTTACTGTTATTTGTCATTTGGTTCGAGTGAGGCTATTGATTTGGAGTTTGGATATAAATAAAAAATAAAGTAATATTAAATTAATTTTAACAATAAATAATACAAATACTCCTAAACTCTCAACATACGTGTGGATGATGAGTTCAAATGTACTCTCCTTTTTATGACAAATATGTTAAACTTGTAAAGTGTCTAAAATAAATGCTCATTATAAGGAGACTAATAACAAGACAGTAAAATATTGTGTTTTAGAACTGTGATGCCCAACCCATAATATGAGGTCATATAAGTATAATAAATAGTTATCCTCCCTTGTACTAATATTGTGCGTCATAATAATGTAATATATCGATTACATGAGATAAAACGTAAATTTATATCCTTTTTAAATATAAATACAACTTATAAATATGATAATGTCTCGATTTAATAACACAATAAACTTTTAAAATTTACAAAAAAAATTAAAACTTTTAAACATGTAATTCATATTATACAAAATATACACATATTTCTCATAAAAACTTCTTAAATTGTCCTCGAGTGGTCAGATAAGTTTTTGGTAAAAATAATAAGTTTTAAAAAAATATAAACTATATTGTAAATAAGGTAAAGTTTAAGGTTAGAATGGTAATTAAAAGAAAGTTTAGGGCAAAAATATAATATTCGAGAATTGAGGACCTAAATGGGACTAAGGAATATAATTGGAGCTAAATTAATAATTTTTTAAAGTTAGAAGCCTAAAAGAGAGAAGTTAAAAGAAATAAGGGTATTTTAGTAAATTATGAAATTTAAAAGCCCAAAGGATAATTTTGAAATAATTGAGGTATAATTTGTAGAAAATGTAAAAGTTTGAGGGTCGTAGAATAAATGGAGTAAAAAGGTCATATGGACGGATTCGACTAATTAATACGAGTAGGACCGAGTTCCGGGTGAATAACCGCAAACTTATGGTTTTAAAAAATAGAGTATGTACAACTAATTATATTATTATAATAATAAATTTTGTGTAGAGTAAAGAGTGCACATAATTCTTGGGAATCGCACTTATTAAGATAATTAAAAAGAAAATTGAGATAAATAAGTCCCAAAACGTGAGTGGGTTTTCCGATGATAATTCTGATTGTACCATCCTGTTTTATGTTTTCCTAAATAAAAAAAATATTATGTTTAATAATTTTTAGAAAATTATAAATAAAAGTATATGAAAGGAAAAATTATATGGAGACATTTTATATAAGTGCATTAAAATGAGAAATCTATATTAAGAGAATAAAGTAGAATTAATATGTGGTATTAGTAAAGAGAATTAGAAAAAAGTCTGTTAAGTCAATAATAAAAAGAAAATGAATTATATGTGATAGTAAATTGAAAGTGAGGGTTATGATTGTGAATATATGTATATGATTTTTTTTTGTTGAATATGCATACATCATGTAAGACATGAAAGGATAAGAGACAAGTAATTAATGGGAAATTGAACATAGAACCGAATGTCTATGCATTATAAATATAATTGTTGTTATGTATGTAATTATTGCATTATATTATGTTTGGTATGTGAGAGATTTGTGTGATGTATTGGACATTGATAGAACACCTAAAAGGGATAGTATCAAGTGTTAGGATTGACTGACATGGGATGCAAGAACAAGGGCAGTTGTGATATGAAGAATGCTCGAGTATACATGTACACTTTGTTACTTGAATGGTGGGATATGTCGAAGTGTACGAATGAAAGAGGGCACTACCTCAGCATCCCGATGAGGAGACGAGACGAGACTATATGATGTCATGGGAATGTGGTTGCATGAACACACATATCCTCATCATCCCGAGCCTTGTGTATGAGGACTTGGGGATAGACATAATTGGGTCATGTCTATGATGTGATAATGTTGATGTGTGTTTGTTTGATACACTTGATTTTGAAGTGATGTGAATAGACATGATAGGGCCATCGTTAAATTGAGTGCATCATTAAAATAGATATCTTATATATAATAAATTCATGAGAAAAATTAGGATATGTATATATTTAAGTAAATAAAACTTACGACATGTATAATATTTTGAGTAGAGAGTCGGGTTGGGCCATGAAGTGGCTCGACGTCGACAAGTATACTCACTGAACCAGGAGCTCATTCACTCCCAAAATATTTTTCCGGTAACGCAAGAGACTTTTTTAGGGTTTTTTAGGGTTATAAGAACTAAACCGATAAATCGAGTCAGGGCATTACATGGTCAATCCCTCTAAAGCAGTACAAGCAAATAATTAGTGACCATTAAGGTTTTTTAATGTAATTGAGGTCTTTAATTTGTTACGAGTTTCAAATATTATGCTTATATTCGATTTATAAAAATAGTATGAAGCCCCATTTTTTAAAACCTTTGAATCAAAATCCCCTTCACAAAATATGGACTAAAGTCTTATTTTCATAAAATATGGATTGAAACCCCATTTTTAAACAGTTAGCCTGAATTTCCTTTCAGAAAATATGGGTAGAAGTCTTATTTTATAAAATATGGGTTGAAACCTCCTTTAAAAAATATGGGTCAAAGCCCCATTTTAAAAACATGTGTGAAAACCTTCTTTCAGAAAATATGGGTTGAAACTTATCACGCCCCGACCCGATTTGGTTGAATACTCATTAATAACCCACCACTCCCTTGGTTCAAGAGAGGTTTCTCCCTTCTTTTATTCAAGAGAAGTCAGATGTAATCTCAACCTTATTCCATGGAATAAGAGGAGATTAAGCATACTTGAAAGAGGGTAAATCCTGGTGTTATCCCTAGTCATTCTCTAATCCTGAAAAGGATAAAAAATGTGGGTGAGTTTCTACAACTCAGTGAATGAGTGATTTAAAAAGAGTTTTCAATAAAATAATTTGGAGTGAGCCAAACTCCTTAATTTCTTAAAATTCCTTTCTTTCTCAATTTCTCAGTTTTCAAAATTCATTACTCATCATTTATCAAAATCGATGTGTTTAACAATCAACACATGCCCTTCATCATGAAGGGATCACACATTCACAAGACAACTCATCCACTACACTTACTTGTAGTGTTGGAGCGACTATACCAGCCCAACCACCTAGATAGAAGCCCGTCCACTTCTACCTTGAGAATGAGTGGATGTACGTGACATTTGACCCTCAAACCCGAAAAGAACTCCATGTCCGTATGTGGACAGAGACCTCATCCCGACCCCACCTCGGTCTCTCATGTGCATGAAGCTACGTCGAGCTTCCTTGACTGCTAGCACGACAAACTGCACTTATCTCCACCATGTCGTCCAATAACCCCTAGAACACATCACTACTCTTCATGGACATCTTGATGGTCCCAAACCTCACTGCATGCACAAAACAATAATTTTCCACATAAGTTGTAAACCCCGTCCTTTAGTAATGAGAAAACTGGGGAAAGAACCGGTCAATTTGAATCTTTAAACCGAATTGGTCTAAAAGCCCGATTGTTAGGAGAAGAGCAAATTTGAAAAATTCTAACTCCCTTGTGACTAAAAAAGGTCCATAAACTTGGGAAAAGAACCCTAGGATGGAATGAGGAAGAAAGACCGACATAGTTCAAGAGAACCAGGTCTAAACCGGTTTATGAACCGAGTTGATTCATGAATCGAAACCAATAGAGAATGGGTAAACCAAGACACTTATGGATCCCTTGTGATTCAAAGAGGTTAATGATCCTTGGGAAGGAACCTTAGATAAATGTGGGAGAGAAAAACCAGATCAGTTCAATTAAACCGAACCCGAACCGAATTAAACTAGTTTAAGAGCCAAGCTAGTTTATGAACTGGAATCAATCAAGAGATGGTAAACTAGGAATTTTATGGGCCCTAAGTGACCCAAAGAGTCACAAAAGACATGGAAATGGACTTGTGAAGGAATTGGGGATGAAAACTAAACTGGTTAAGGTGAACCGGATCCGAACTGGTTCGGACCGGTTTGAACCACTATTGAACCAGATCCTAAATTCATTTTTCTATATGGCTTAAATAATTCAAATTTGAGATTTGAGGCCACCATTGGATAGAAAATGAATTTAGATGAATTTATAAATTTTTAGATTTGAAAAACTCGGTCGAATGAGGGGTGAACCAACCAGTTTAAGCTATGAACCCATTTCGTACCGGTCCGGAACAATGTCATCTTCTTCCTCAGTATGACAGCACTGTTCACTCGTTGGAAAATCAAAGCAGCACCGGTGAAAAAGAAACGTTTTTGTTCAGTATGTTTCAGGTCTTCAATGCCTGTCATAAAGATGCCAAACGAACAGCCAACGGGTCCCCAAGCTCCCTATATAAAGAGCCCCTCTCAATTCGTACTCTCCACACCTGAAAAGCTCACTCTCTCTCAGTTGCTTAGTTTTTCATCAAACCTCAAACCAGAGCTCCGATATAGGGTCAATTTTGAGCCAAAGAAGGTGAGGTCGGGTTCGTTAGAACCGGGGAGAAGTCAGCTACACGGTGATGACATCCATTCATTCTGAGAGTCGCCGGAGAAGCACCGGCGTGATCGAACAGTGAAGCAGCTCCGACAGGTGGAGCTGCCCTGTTTCGGCCGAGTTGAAATTGGCCAATTCGAGCCCTTCTTAGGCTAAACCAAGCCCTCTTGACACCTTCTCAACCATTCCACGGCCGAATTAGGACTGAAAGGTAAGCCAATTCGGCTCTCCTTTTTTAATTTCCGATCAGTGTTAGAGAGAGACTCAACTGAATTTCAATGACGAAATTCTAATCCAATTCAACATTAATTGATGTTATTCTTAATCCTAGGAAGAACCTCTGGAGTAGAGCTACCTACCTAGATAGAAAGCTCGGACCGCCGCGCCCTCACCGATGAGAAATCGAAGCTTTCTCTCTCTATAGTCTATTTTCCGGCGAAGCTTCGTTTGAGCTCGTTCCAACGTTAAAACATGCGATTCAATGTTCCTAAAATTGTATGAACATGTAGAAACTCAATTTCAATGAATAGAGATGTTTGATTGGTCAATTTGATGAAATCAAATTCGGCTGTGTTAAAGAGTTGAAATTAGGGGAAATTTTGGGAAATTTGGGGATTTTTAAAAATTCGAAGGACTAAAATGTAATTTTCTAAAATTGAGGGTCAATTGGTCATGATAAGAATATTAGAGGGCCAATTGAGAAATTTTAGAATTTTTGGGGCAAAATGGTAATTTTGGGAAAATTGAGGGACCAAATTGAAAATTTGGGAATTTAAACCCTTTTTGCAGAATTTAATAAATTGAGGTCCTAAGTTAAATTTTAAAAGTTTCAGGACTCAATTTGAGGAAAAACCCGACAATAGGGAAAGTTAAAGAACAATAACTTTAGGGACCTAATTGCAAATATATATAAAGTTGGGTTTTCTCATTCATTGGAACAAGTGAGGGCTATTAGGCCAAAGAATAATGAACAACTATGTTCATTTCGTGTAGGAGAACGAGACATCGGGAACGCCAATTGAGGTCCAGCGGCAAGGGTCAGAACTCGACTAAATGGAATTTCACTGCATGATCGAGTGAGTGGGATTTTATGTCATACCCAGTTGGGGATGATAAGCACATCGAAATGAAAACCCATACTATGTGGTATTTTAAATATCACAACTTAGAGTTGTGATGTGAAAACCATACTGAAAAACTACTTACTGGTTGTAAGTAGATCATACTTGATTAGTATGATAAAACTTCCTCGAAAAAAGTTGAAAACCCGTTCATTGATTATGAACGGAGATGTCCTTATATCAGATCGATTTAATGGAAATTGAAAACATATTTTGTCGGAAGTGTTCTCCCTTGACTGTGTGCCAATGCATAAACAATTTGGGAGACCTTCTCGACAGGAGCTCGAATAACTCTTATAGGCCAGGGGCCTCAGTTTTGGAACTTATGGGCTAATATGCCTAGTTTTTGAAAATCTCGAATAGTGGGCCATAGGCCAATGGGCACGAGCAGGAGCTAGTAAATGAACATAATATATGTGCAATAAAACTTTAATAAGTAAATTGTATGGTCATGGTACCAAGGCTAGTCCGACATTCTCAGTCAACTAACAGCAGTGCGACATGACCGGTCTCCGGACCAGTCAAGACAAATAGCTACAGGTTGAGTTGAAAGTCGGGACTGTTGGACTAATGACACCACATATTACATGGCATATTAAGAAAACATTGTCTGTGCATGCACTATGAGTACGAGATCATCAAGACGCCCATGAGAGGTAGTAATGCGTCCTAAGGGCCTTGGACGAACCGGTGAGTATAAGGGCAGTTTGTCGTTCCAGGTGACCGTGCAAAATTTGAAGTAGCACTGAGCGCATGAGACCGGGGTAGGGACGGGATGAGGTCTCTATCCTCATACGGACACGAAAAATTGATTTTGGGATTGAGGGTCGGATGTCACGTACATCCACTCATTCTTAGGATGGAAGTGGTTGTACTTCTATCTAGGTGGCCGATAAAGTCGCTCTGAAGCCACAAGTGGGTTCAGTGGTCGTGCTGGCCTGCGAATGTGTGTAACCTTCATGATGAAGAATGTGTGTTGGGTGATGACACACCGTGATAAAAAAATGGTGAAAAAACCTGAATTTTTAAGTAAAGGGATTTTTGAAAAGTGAGTAGCCTGGTACATTCCAATAAAATTATTTTCCTAAAAGTTAAAAGTATACTTTTGAAAAACCCATTCACTGAGTAGTTGTACTCACCCCCTCCCTTATATCCCTTTCAGGTAGTCCCAGAAAGCATGTCCTTAAAGACCTACGAATTTAAATGCCTACAAGATAGGTATGATTATTTTAAAATTTCTATACAGTTTTGATTTATGTTATTCTTGGAAAAAGTGTAAAGAACGCCTTACTATTTACAGTTTAGAAAAGGGCAATCCCTTTAATAAATCGGGAGAGTGTCGGGTTGTTCACGGGGATCTAACCAAACCAGGTCAGGGCATGACATAAGCCATTTAATCTTTGGTGTCATTAGTCCAATAGCCCCGACCCTCAACTCGACCTGCAGTTGTTTGTCTTGACTGGTCTGTTTACCTGTCTTATCACACTACCGCCAATCCATCGAGTATGTCGGTCCTATCTTGGTACCATGACCAAATCACATGATTCGTTAAAGTTTTCATGGCTTAAACTCATATTTGTTTATGAGCTCCTGCTTGTGCCAATTAGCCTTGGGCCCACTGTACGAGAGTTTCAAAATCGAGCATTCTAGCACCCAAGTTCCAAAACCGAGGCCTCCCGCCTATTTGAGCTATTCGAGCTCTCGTCAAGAATGTCTCCCAAAATGTTTAAACAATGGCACACAGTTAGGGGAGAACACTTTTAACAAAATAATTTTTCATCTGTCCAAGAAGTTCATCATACCAATCAGGTATGATCTACTTACAACCGTTAAGTATTTTTTTCGCGTGTTTTCTCACATCACCCCATCCAGGTGTGATGTTAAAATGCCACTTAGTAGTGATTTTTAAATTTCAAGGTACTCATCATCCCAATCGGGTATGATGTGAAGATTCTCACTCACTCGATAGTGCACTGAATTCCTCATAAATCGATTTCTGCCTTCACACGAGCTTAGCCTTGCTGACATTTCCGGTACTTCGTGTTCCTACACGTTATGAACATCCTTCTTCATGATCCTTTGGCCTAATATTCTTCATTCATCATGAATGAATAAAATGCCCAAAATTTTAGTTATTTGCATTTAGGTCCCTAAAGTTCTTTTTTTTAACTTTAGGTCCCTAATGCCAATTTTCCACTAAATTGAGTCCCAAAACTTCTAAAATTTACTTTGGAACCTGTTTATTCAAAATCACAAAAAGGGGTTCAAGTTTCCCAAATTCCTAATTTGGTTCCCAACTTTTCCAAAATTACCATTTTGCCCCTAATTTACAAAAATGGTAAGTTTCACCCCAAAAATTCCAAAAATCGACCAATTGGTCCTCCAACATCTTTTCCATGGCCAATTGGCCCTTAATTTTGGGAAATTACACTTTAATCCTTTGAATTTTTGAAATCCCCAATTTCCCCCCAAAATTTTCCCCTTTCAACCTGGCCGAATTTGATTTCATCAAATTGACCAATCAATCGAGGTTAATTGTTGAAATTGAAGGTGAATTTGAGTTCCTACACATCCATATGATTCATTTGCACTTTGAATCACATGAATTGACACCGGGACGAGCTCAAATGGAGCTTCACCAGGAAACTAGATGTAGAGAGAGAAAGCTTCAAAAGCTTATCGTCGTGGATGCGGCGTTCCAAGCTTTCGATCTAGGCAGATAGCTCTTGTCTTGAGGTTCCTCCTAGAATCAATAATCGCCTTAATTCAAGTCAAATTGAGGGAGAATTCTGTCAATAAATATTCGTGGATCTCTCTCTAGCACCGATCAGAATTCACAGAGGGGAGCCAGATTAACTTAGCTTTTCGCTCTAATTCGGTCGTATGAGGGCTGATGGAATGTTGGGAGAGCTTGGTTTGGCCTGAGGAGGGCTGGAATCGGTTGATTTCAGCTCGACACAAACAAGGCATGTAAACTCTGCTCCTTGGAGTTAAAGAAAACCAGGAAAAGAACTGGTTAAACCGAGTGAAAAAACTGAACCGATTCACAAACCCGATCAATTGAGAATGGGCAATTTGGAAAATTTACAACTTCTGAGTGACCCAAGAGTTCATAATAATCTTGGAAAAGGACCTTAGGTGTCACGCCCCAACCAGGTTTGGTTGGATCCTCGTGAACAACCTGCCACTCTCTCAATTCAAGAGGAGTTTCCTTCGATTTTAACTCGAGATGAGCCAAGCGTAATTTTGACCTTGTTCCCTGGAAAGACATATATCAAATAAAATGTAAGCTTAAGGAAAATTAAGCATACCTGAAAGAGGGTAAGGCTCGGTATTATTACTAGTCATTATCCCCTTTCTTGAAAAAGGGATAGAAAAGATGGGTGAGTTTCTACAACTCAGTGAATGGGTTTTCAGAACTTCTAACTTTTAGGAAAAAGATTTGTATTGGAGTGTGCCAGACTCCTTTCTTTCCAAAAATCCTTTCATTTCAAATCTTGGTTTTTACCACCATTTCTTATTAATCACGGTGTGTCATCACCCAACACATGTCCTTCATCATGAAGTTCAAACACACATTTGTAGGCCAGTATGTCCATTGAACCCACTTGTGGCGTCGGAGTGACTTTACCGGCCACCTAGATAGAAACACGTCCAATTCTACCCTGAGAATGAGTGGATGTATGTGACATCCGATCCTCAATCCTTAAATCAATTCTCCTTGTTCATATGAGGACGGAGACCTCATCCTGTCCCCTCCCCCATCTCATGCGCTTGGTAATACTCCAAATTTCGCACGGTCACCTGGTACGACGAACCGTCCTTATACTCACCAGATTGTTCATGGCCCTTATGACACATTACTACCCCTCTTGGGCGTCTTGATGATTCCATAATCACAATGCATGCACAATCAATATTTTCTTATCATGCCATATAATCTGTGGTGCCATTAGTCCAACGACCCTAACCTTCAACTCAACCTCTAGCTGTTTGTCTTGATTGGTTTGGAGACCTGTCATGTCGCACTGCCACCAGTTGACTGAATATGTGGGTCCTTTGGTACCATAGCCAAACAATTCATTTATTAAAGTTTTATGGCACATATCTCATATTTGTTTACGAGCTCCTACTCGTGCCCACTAACTTATGGCCCACTGTTTGAGATTTTCAAAACTGAGCATAATAGCTCCTAAGTTCCAAAACTGAGGCCCTCGGTCTATAAAAGCTATTTGAGCTCCCATCAAGAAGCATAATAGCTCCTAAGTTTCGTCATACCAACTGGGTATGATCTACTTACCACTGGTAAGTAGTTTTTCCGCTTGATTTTCACATCACTCCTTTAAGTTGTAATGTTTAAAATATCACTAAATAGTGGGTTTTCATTTCGAGGTACTTATCATTCCTAACCAGGTATGATATAAAATCTCACTCACCCGTTAATGCAGTGAATTCCCACAACCAATTCTTTGTGTTCACACGAGCCTGTCTTTACTAGCGTTCCCGGTATTTCGTATTCCTACACGATATGAACATCCTTGTTTATTATTCCTTGGTCTAATAGCCTTCATTCATTCTAAATAAATGAACAAACCAAACTTCCTATTTATTTGCAATTAGGTCCCTAAAGTTATTTTTCTTTAACTTTAAGTCCATAATACTGGTTTTTTCTCAGATTGAGTCCCAAAACTTTTAAAATTTATCTTAGAACCTCAATTTATTCAAATTCACAAAAAGGGGTTTAATTTCCCAATTTTTCCAAAATTACCATTTTGCCCTTCCTTTACTAAAATGGTAATTTTCACCCCAAAAATTCTAAAATTCTTTAATTGGCCCTCTAATATTCTTATCATGCCCAATTGAACCTCAATTTTATAAAATCACATTTTGGTCCTTCAAATTTTTGAAAATCCCCAATTTTCCCCTCAATTCCAACTTCCTAATAGAGCCAAATTTGATTTTATCAAATTGACCAATCAAATTCTCCAATTGTTGAAATTGAAGTTAAAATTGATTTTCTACATGTTCATATGATTCTTTAGCATTTTGAATCACAAATTTTAATACTGGAATGAGCTCAAATGGAGGTTTGTCAAAAAATAGACTATAAGAGATAAAGCTTCATTGCTCACCGGTGAGGGCGTAGTGGTCTGAGCTTTCTTTTTGGATAGGTAGTTCTCATCCTGAGGTTATTCCTAGGATTAAGAATGACATCAATTGATGTCTAATTGGATTAGAATTCTGTCAATGAAATTCGATCGACTCTCTCTCTAACACTGATCAGAAATTGCAGAGGGGAGCCAAATTGGCTTACCTTTCCATTCTAATTTGGCCATGGGAGGACTGAGGAAGTGTTGGGAGGGCTTGGTTTGGCCTAAGGAGGGCTCGAATTAGACGATTTCAACTCATTCAAAATAGGGCAGCTTCGATCCGTCGGAGCTGCTTCACTGTTCTTTCACGTTGGCGCTTCTTCGACGACTCTCAGAATGAATGGATGTCACCATCGTGTAGCTGACATCTTCCTGGTTCTAATGAATCTAACCTTGCCTTCTTTGGGTGAGAAATGACCCTATATCAGATCTCTAGTTTGGGCTTCGCCAGAAAACTAAGCAGCTGAGAGAGAGTGAGCTTTTTAGGTGTGGAGAGGATGAATGGAGGGGGGCTCTTTATATAGGGAGCTCGGAGACTCGTCGGCCGTCCATTTGGCACCTTTATGACATACATTGATGGCCTGAAACATATTGAATGGAAAAGTTTCTTCTTCCTTAGCGCTGCTTTGATTTTTCGGCGAGCGAACAGTGTTGTCATGTGAAGGAAGAAGACGACACTGTTCCGAACCGGACCAGACCGGGTTCAAAGCTTAAACCGGTCGATTCACCCCAAATTTGACTGAATTTTTCCAATCTAAAAATTTCTAAATTCATCTAAATTCATTTTCTATCCAATGGTGGCCTCAAATCTCAAATTTGAATTCTTTATGCTACCTAGAAAAATGAATTTAGAATCCGGTTTAATAGTGGTTCAAACCAGTCCAAACCGGTTACTGAACTGGTTTGGTTTTCATCTCCAATTCCTTCTCAAGTCCATTTTCATGACTTTTCATCACTTGATCCAGTTTGGGTCACTTGGGATCCATAAATTTCCCGGTCTATCCTCTCTCTATCGATTCCGGTTCATGAGTCGACTCGGTTCATAAACTGGTTCTATCCGATTCGGACCCGGTTCACTTAAACCAGTCTAGTTTTTTTCCCCAATTCATCCTAATGTTCTTTTCCAAGATTTATGAACCATTTTGAGTCACATGGGAGTTGTAAATTCTCAATTTGTCGTTTCCTAATAATCGAGCTTGTAGACCGATTCGGTTTTAAAATTCAAAATTGACCGATTCTTTCCCCGGTTTTCTCATTATCAAAGGACGAGGTTTACAACTCTCCCCTACTGTTAGGGGTTTTGTCTCCAAAATAGTTACATGTTAAATAATTGAGGGTAACTATCCCTCGTCATACACTCGGTTTCCCATGTCTCTTCCTGCACGGGTCCGCTCTGCCACAATACCTTGACCATAGGAATCTTCTTGTTCCTCAAATTCTTGTCTCTCCGGTCGATGATTCGTACCAGTTCTGTCTGATAGGTCAGGTTCTCTTCTAGTTCCATTGGAGGTCGGTCCAATACATGACTAGGATCAGGCTTATATTTCTGAAGCACTAAGATGTGGAATACATCATGTATTCTCTGCAGATCAGGAGGTAGTCCCAATTTATAAGCTACCGGTCCTAACCTTTGAATGATGGGATATAGACTGATATATCTTGGTTTCAACTTTCCTCTTTACTGAAACCTAAGTATTACCCCCCAGGGGGACAATTTGAGGAACACTTGATCTCCTATCTCGAACTCTAAATTTTTCCTTCGATTGTCTACATAACTCTTTTGCCTATTCTGTGCGGTCTTAATACGATTTCTTATTAATTTTATCTTTTTGGTGACATCCTCAATTAGTTCTGCCCTTTCTTTTTTCCTTTCTCCCACTTCTTCCCAAAATAAAGGGGTACGACATGGTCGTTTGTAAAGTGATTCATAGGGAGTCATCTGAATACTAGCCTGATAACTATTGTTGTAAGCAAATTCCATCATACACAAGTATTCCTCCCATTTTTTATTCATGATAAGTACGGATGTTCTCAGCATGTCTTCTAAGGTTTTGATGGTTCGCTCCGACTGATCATTTGTCTAAGGATTAAATGTCGTGCTCATATGAAGTTTATTCCCCATGACATTTTGTAAACTTGGCTTAACTACTTATACAACGATAATATATGTATTAACATTATACATTACAAAAAAATTAAAGGAGAATTTTCCATCCGAGACCTAAAAACATATTTTTCCGTAGCACCGGTACTAAGTACTCTATGGTTCGAAGCTTTAGCTGGTCTGTTGACATTCTTTTTTTTTTTTTTCATTCTAGTTATTAACATGGGAGGGAGTGAAGAAGATTAGAGAGAATCAAAAGATCTGTGACTAATACCTCCCCCTCTTTTCTTTATTTTACTTTTTTTTTATTTAACTTAATTGTAAGTAATTCTATTTTATCTAAAAGAAAAGAGGAAAGGAAAATAAAAAAGTGGATTCAACCTCCTCAGAAATTTGGGTTTTTAATTCATTTGATAAATTATCTAGTAAAAATAGAAATAAAAAAGTATATAAGGCAAGAATATCATACAAGATAGTAAAATGAAATACTATACTTACTTCGACTTAGAATAGAATTTTATTCTAAATAAAACTAAATAGAATTTAAAATTATTATTTTAATTAATTAAATTCAAACTTTATAAGTAATAAAAATAATAAGTAATTTAAGTAATATAGTAATATATAATAATTAAAGTATTTTAAGTATAAGTAATAATAAATAAATATTGTTATTAATTATTATATTGAGTTGTAATTGCAATGAAATAATTTTTCAAAATTTCGAGTTAGCAACTTCTATTTATTTTTTTTTATTTTTTCTTTCCCTTTTATCTTTAAATTAAAAAATCGAAGAGTTTGTTGAATAAAAAACTCATTAAAATATTAAAAAAAGGGGTTTATAGCCAAGGTAAAGAAGTTCAAGTAACAATTATTTTAGAATGTATTAATTGTGTTCTAAAGTGTTAATAAAAAATTAAAATGTATTTTCAAATATATTATTCAAAATAATCGACACAATACTTTTATTTGATTAGAATTAAGAAAGTTCTATCCTATTGTTACAATCATTTAATTTACGAAGAGATAAATAAATAGATCGAATAAAGGTGTCACTTTAACTTAATAATACTCTAATATTATTATATAGAAATACCGTTTAGAAATACTATATTACATATAGAACAAAATTTCTATAATATAGCTAAAATCAATAAATCTATAATAGAACTTAAAAATAGAACTTCAATTAAAATATTAATAAATATAAGTATTTAAAAATTAATAGAAAAATAAAATAAAAAAAAAACTAAATAAAATTACTCTTTTTAATCCTAAATCATTTTTGATGAAATTTAAATAGGGTTTTTGAGAAAAGGAATAAACAAACCAATTTTTTCTTAAATTCAAGTTCGGAGTGATTGAATTAATTATAAAAACGTGAGTTTAATTAGTCGATTTATTAGTAAACAAGGAATATAGACACATAAATAGGTTGACCTTAAAACAATAAATATTAATTACTATTTCTATAAAACAAGCTCATATTTTATCTTCGTTACATTTTATTAATAATAATAAGAAACAATTTAAAAGAGCAATTGACCTTTAAAACTATTGGTCTTAGAACCAGAAATAAATAAAAAATAAGTTTACTTTTTAATTAAATCCAAATTTTAATTAACCTAGTACATGTTCCTTGGAGTTGAGGACATCCCGAAGAGCAGGGGATGTCGTGACATTTCTAATAGGGTGTCTTGTATTTCTAGTAAGTTATTTAATAGTTGGTATGTTGAGTCGTATACATAATAAATGAACTGAATTTTTAAATTGATAATAATAGGTTACTTATGAATTATTTCTCTATTTATTCTATTTCTATTTAATAGATAAATAGAATATTATTTAACCTAGCGAGTAGTTAATAAGTAAAAAGTGAAATAAAAAGGCACAGGTTACAAATTTGCATACCATTATTACTATTTCCATTATTGCATACAATAATAACCGCTACAAGATCAACAATTCCATAAGCTTGGGCTTCTGTTTCTTTACATATCTTCGGAATCCATTATAAATTCTCCTGTTTGTGCCTAATTAAAAAAACTCGCGGGTTAATGTATCATTACCATGATATTATATATAACAAATAAAAGATTAATTATTGAGAGATAAAAAATTAAAAAAAATATATAATTGAGCATAAGTGTCTTTTCCACATTGCATACTTATCTATAATGGAATTAGCTTCAATTTTCAAAGAAATAAAAATATATATAGATAAGATTTATTTTCTTAAATTCGAATGGATAAATAATTTAATTACCATTTTTCTTTTCAATCTATTACTTTTTTATATATTTTATCTTGTTTGTGGTTCAATAATTCAAAATTTTTTTCCGAAATGAAAATAAAAAAGTTTATGACACTAAAAAAAGCTTCCGAATAAAATTAGGAATATCCTTATTTTATACTAATTTCATACTTCACTTTCAATATATAATTTATATTTAAAATACATATAAAATTAAAAGTATCAGGCTATTATTACTTAATATTCATATTAATATTTTATAGGATGAAGGTATAGTTTTTTTTTCTTTAAAAATCTCGTTGCGCCATGCCTGGGCGAATGGTAGGCGTTTGGTAATCTCCCTTCAACTAGTATGAAGGATCCCATTGAAGTGGATAATCCCACACATATTGTAAGCACATTACGTAGTATAAATTGCATAGTATCATAAATAGCTACTCTCGTATTACTTATTCGTCGAGAGAATTTATAAATAAATAAAAATCTTTATTATTATTCTCTGAGATATATCATAAATCCAATAAAATGATTCGATATTTTGCTATCAATCTATTAGCTTAAAAAAAGTAATTTTTCTCGATAAAATTTTTATCTCTTAAAAACCATGTGTGCACGTTTTGATGCATATGGTTCAACAAAAATTACAAAAAAAAAAAATTAATGGGTAGATTTCAGTACTCTTTCTTTTTTTTTTTTCATAGTAGGACAAGTTTCTAATTTCATTTTCTAATTTATTAATAATTTTCTTCCACTTTTTCATTTTAAAAAAGATGAGTTTTGTACTTTTTCCCTATAAAAAAAATTTATTAAATTTATCAAACTAACTCATTATTAATTTATTGTTTTATTGAGATGAAATTCAAATTATGATGTATTTTTCTTGTTCCTGGATGAATTTTTTTAATTTTTTTAGATTTATACTATACATCGAGTAAAAAAGACAAATGCTACTAATACTTACTATACTTTTTTCCTACAATTTACTTCATTTTTAATTCATTTATTATATTCTAAATATTTAACTTATTATTTATTTGATTAAAAGTTTAAGATTATTCTCTTATTCATTAACAATTTTTTTTATAATATATAATATAAGTATTAATAATTAAAAATATATTTCCAATTGGGTTTGAATTTTTTCTAAACTGAGTTTGATACTTTATTTTATTGATAGAACCAAATTAACTATAAATTAATTATTTAAATTGATAATATTCATTTTTATACCATTAAAATACATCTTATTGCACTTCATAGAAAATGAAGCCGCACTGTATGTCAACCCAAGAGCATCTTCCTCTTAAAGACTTCGAAAAGGCACATTTGGAACATAGGTATAAAATAAAAGAAAAAAGAATTAAGTTAAATGTAAAAGCTTAACGATATCTTTATTATTTAAATAATATTATATTTTATCATATTTTATTCACTGGGAAAATATTATTACTAATAGATTTTTTGAATAATTAATATATATATATTCCTTCATAGAAAATGGGGTCAATCCCATTATGTATTGGTACTTATTGGATATAAAATAGATCTATTTCTCTTATTTTTACGAACCGAATTGTTTTATTTTTACTAAAAAATAAGAATAAAATAAATATAAATACTTTCTCCTAGAGAATCCACTTAAAGGGGAGGTCAATAGTATAATTTTTTCCAATGCAATAAAGTTAAATAGTGTCTATTTTTTTTTGTTGATAAAGGGGTATTTACATGGGTTTGCCTTGGTATCGTGTTCATACCATCGTATTGAATGATTCCGATTGTTTGCTTTCTGTCCATATAATGCATACAGTTTTGGTTGTTGGTTGGGTCAGTTTGATAGCTTTATATGAATTAGCTGTTTTTTATCCCTCTGACCCTATTCTTGATCCAATGTGGAGACAAGGTATCTTCGTTGTACCTTTCATGACTCGTTTAGGAATAACCAATTCATGGGACGGTTGGAGTATCATAGGTGGAACTATAACGAATCCGAGTATTTTGAGTTACGAAAGTGTAGCCGGTACACATATTGTGTTTTCTGGCTTGTGCTTCTTGGTAGCTATTTGGCATTGGGTGTATTGGGATTTAGAATATTTTGTGATGAACGTACAGGAGAACCTTCTTTGGATTTGCCCAAGATCTTTGGAATTCATTTATTTCTTTACAGGGGTAGCTTGCTTTGGTTTTAGTGCATTTCATGTAACAGGGTTGTATGGTCGTGGGATATGGGTATCCCATCCTTATGGACTAACTGGAAATGTACAACCTATAAATTCGGCATGGGGTGTGGAGGGTTTTGATCCGAGAAATAACCTCTCATCATATTGCATTAGGTACTTTAGGTATATTAGCGGGTCTATTTCATCTTAGTGTCCGTCCGTCCCAACGTCTATACAAAGGATTATGTATGAGAAATATTAAAACCGTACTTTCCAGCAATATCGCTGCTGTCTTTTTTGCAGCTTTTGTTGTTGCTGGAACTATGCGGTATGGTTCAGCAATTATCCCTATCGAATTATTTGGTCCCACTCATTATCAGTGGAACCAGGGATACTTACAACAAGAAATATATAGAAGAGTTAGTGCGGGGTGGCAAAAAATTAAAGTTTATCAGAAGCTTGGCCTAAAATTCTTGAAAAATTGACTTTTTATGATTACATCGACAATAATCCTGCAAAAGGGGGATTTTTCAGAGCAGGCTCAATGGACAACGGAGATAGAATAGTCGTTGGGTGGTTAGGACATCCTATCTTTAGAGATAAAGAAGGGCATGAACTTTTTGTACGTCGCATGCCTACTTTTTTTGAAACATTTCCGGTTGTTTTGGTAGATGGAGACGGAATTGTTAGAGCTGACGTTCCTTTTATAAGAGCAGAATCGAAGTATAGTGTTGAACAAGTGGGCATAACTGTTGAGTTCTGTGGTGGTGAACTCAATTAGGTGAAATTTTTTAACTAGATCGTGTACTTTGAAATTTGATGGAGTTTTTCATAGCAGTCCGAGGGGTTGGTTCACTTTTGGACATGCTTCTTTTGCTCTGCTTTTCTTCTTCGGGTACATTTAGCATGGTGCTAGAACTTTATTAAGAGATGTTTTTGGTGGTATTGACCCATATTTGAATACTCAACTGGAATTTGTAGCATTCCAAAAAATTGGAGATCCAACTACAAAAAGACAAGTAGTCTGATACAACATTTATATGTTATTTTTTTTTCTCATTTGACATTAAATTAACTGAAAATTATTAATTGGAATCTTTGCTTTTCTTTTTACTCTTGCTTTCTTGTTTTATGCAGGAGATAATCCAAAAAATAAATAAATATAAAATCTATAATTGTAAAGAGCGACAGAATTTATGTCGGCATTGAACATTCCTCTTAGCCTCCAAGGATAATATTTTTCGCTATCTTTTTTCAACCACGTAAAGTTCCAACTAAAAAGTAAAAAGGTGAAATAATTTTGATGTAAGAAGTCTCCCAATTAGGAGGCTACATCTACTAGTCCTCGTATTCCTCAAATGGATCCGTTAGTTACCGAAAAGGTTGTCCAAAAGCAGTACATAAAACGTACTCAGTAAAACTTACAAGTAAATCAGATATAGAGATGGCAACTACGGTTGGTGTTTCCATTATTATATAATTTTAAGATTAAAATAGATATATAATAAAATTGTTTATTTATCATCTAATGATATAAAAAGTCAACCGATATCAATAATATAAAATAAGATTTATAGCTATAAAATCGTTAAGGATAGTCCTACCTATAGACAAAGTCGAACTAATATAGGGGAGTTATTAAAATTATTGAATTCAAAATATGGTAAAATAATTCATGGGTGGGGACTACTCCTTTGATTGGTGTTACAATGGCTCTATTTGCAGTATTTCTATTTATTATTTTAGAAATTTATAATTTTTTTATTTTATTGGACGAAATTTCAATGAATTAAATTAGATTCACAAAAATTATAAATTCTTAACTTTTTAATACTTTTATACTTAAATATATACTTAAATACCTTTTTTATACTTTAATACTTAATACAAATTAATACATTTTAATTTCAAATTTTAATTTCATTATATTATTTTCTTATTGTTCGATCGTGAAATTTATCTCTTTTTGTATTTCCGGAATATGTGGATGTGACTTGTTATAATGGATCCTATTGATAGTACAGACAATAAGTTTTTTTTAAGGGTTTTTTAGGTTCTGTCATCTTGATAGAGATATTTTTATTTAGTTGAATATCCATTTTAGTATCCGGAACACATAATATATAAAATGGATAAAAAAAAAAGTAACTATAATTCCTACTTAATAGTTAGAACTCGTGATCGAACTCAAAATTTTTTTTCAAATAGTTCTAAGTTATAAATCGAAAGATTTTTATTATTTTTTAAAATCCTCTTTTTATAAAGGAAAAAACTTTCTTTGAATTTTGAGTAATTATACTTATTTATATTTATTTTATAAGTGATGATCCAATGGTTTTTACTCAGAGAATCTTTAACCTTACTTTGATTGAAGTTTTATGGGTGAATCATAGTTGGTCTAGTATGTATTTAGGCTTTCAATCAATTCATAGGGTATTAACAAGAGAATTCCTATCAATAATAAAGAAAACACTAGCAAAAGTAAACATAAAAAAAAAAAGCAAATTAAAGAAAAAGATGCAGGTAAAGAGAAGATTTAAGAGGGGTGTAACAATCAATTGAGCTGACTTGATTTTTTGGCATTATAATTACAAATAATAACTTTCCAAATTTTTACTTATTTGTATTTTTAGAGAAGTGATAGAGGTGTCATTGCAAAGTTTCAATTTTTCTATTAAATATCATATCCCTTGCAAGCAACCAAAGAAAATAATATTTTGGGTTTTTGTTTGAGTCGTACGAGATGAAATTCTCAGATACGATTCTCGGAAGGAGATTACTATTTGGTTACCTATCTCAATAAAGTATATGATTGGTTCGAAGAACATCTAGAGATTCAAGCGATTGTAGATGATATAACTAGTAAATATGTTCCTCCCCATGTCAATATATTTTATTATTTAGGAGGAATTACGCTTACTTATTTTTTAGTACAAGTAGCTACGAAGTTTGCTATGACTTTTACTGTTGTCCAACCATTATTGAGGCTTTTACTTCTGTTCAATACATAATAACTGAAGCAAACTTTGGTTGGTTAATTCGATTAGTTCATCGATGGTTTGCAAGTATTATGGTCCTAATGATGATCTTGCACGTATTTTGTGTGTATCTCACCGATGGTTTTAAAAATCCTCGCGAATTAACTTGGGTTACAGGTGTGGTTCTATGCGTATTGACTGCATCCTTTGGTGTAACTGGTTATTCCTTACCTTGGGACCAAATTGGTTATTGGGCAGTCAAAATTGTGCCAGGCGTGCTAGAAGCTAGGTAAATCTCGGATCTCTATTAGATACTATACTCACAGGAATACCATGGAGTCTTATAATTTCCTTCATGTATTGGACGACCAGCTGTTCTACTGTGTCTGTCACTTTTATAGGAAGGAAATGTGCTGATTTGGTCAATTTATCCACTATGACCTAAATCGCATCTCCACCCATTTTGATTACCGGTAGGCCCGTAACAAAGTCCATGGTGATGTGCTCCCATTTCCACTCCGGAATTGGTAAGGGTTGTAGTAGTCCTAACGGTTTCTAATGTTTTACCTTTATCTGTTGACACGACAAACATCGGGCTACATATTCCGCAATGTCCCTCTTCATACCCTTCCACCAGTATCCTTGTTTGAGGGTGCGATACATCTTAGTACTACCCGGATGCATAGCATACACCGAATCGTGTGCCTCTTCTAGAATTAATCTTTTCAACTCCTTATCTTGATGCACACATACCTTACCCTTATAGGTTAGTACTCCATGACCTCGCACATCATTGTCTGGTTTCCTTTCTTTGTTTACCAGACCCAAAGAAGACTAGAGTTCTTTATCGGTCCCTTGTTGAGCCTTAATATGCTCGATTAAACTGGGTCTTACCGCCACATTAGACACCAAGCATTCTTCCTGCTTGTCTATCCTCAGATCCACCTCCATCCTTCCTAATTATTGTAACAAGGCTAGGTAACTTGTCTTTATTTGTGCTGCCTCAGTTTGATACTTGCGACTTAAGGCATCTGCTACCACGTTAGCCTTTTCGGGTTGATATTCTATTGCAAGATCATAATCTTTCACCAATTCCAGCCATCTACTCTGACGGAGATTTAACTCCTTCTGAGTTAGAAAGTACTTAAAGCTCTTGTGATCTGTGTATATCCTGCACTTAACCCCGTAAAGGTAGTATTGCCATATCTTTAGGGAAAACACTATTGTAGCTAATTCCAAGTAATGAGTCAGGTAATTCCTTTCATGTACCTTTAGTTGTCGCGAGGCATAGGCGATAACCTTTCCTTGTTGCATCAAGACACATCCAAGCCCTTGTCTAGAGGCATTACTATAATCTGTGTACTCTCCTGCATTAGGATCAGGTAAGGAGAGTACTAGTGTGATTGTTAGTCGAGTCTTTAACTCTTGAAAAGACTTCTCATAACTCTCATCCCATTTATATTCAACTCCCTTCCTGGTGAGTCGAGTTAGCAGAGCTGCTATTTTAGAAAAGTCTTGCACAAACCGTATATAGTATCCTGCCAACCCTAAGAAAATTATTATTTCTGTAGGATTCCTTGGAGCCTTCCAATCTGATATGGCTTCCACCTTAGCTGGATCACTTTAACTCCGTCCTTAGATACGATGTGCCCTAAGAATCCTACCTTCTACAGCCATAACTCACACGTGGAAAACTTTGCATATAATTGGTTTTCCTTCAATATTTCCAATGTAGTTGCCAAATGCTCTTCATGTTCTGACATCTATAAATACTATCACGAATTTGTCCAAATGAGGTTGGAATATACGGTTCATTAAGTCCATGAAGGCTGTAGAGGTATTCGTCAATCCAAACGACATCACTCTGAACTCGTAGTGTCCGTATCTGAATCTGAATGTTGTCTTAGGGATGTCCTCTTCTCTAATCCTGAGTTGGTGATTAGCTCGACCAAAGGTTTATTTTAGAGAAGTAAGCTACTTAGTTTAATTGGTCAAACAAATCATCTATCCTTGGGAGTGGGTACCAATTTTTTATGGTGACCTGGTTCAGCTTTCTATAGTCGATTCACAACCTCATACTTCCATCCTTTTTCTTTACGAATAGAACAAGAGCACCCCACGGAGACTGACTTGGACGTATGAAATTCTTTTCCAATAATTCATCCAACTGTTCCTTTAATTCTTTCGCCTCTGCTGGAGCCATGCGATATGGGGCCTGGGATATGGGGTTTGTTCCTAGGGTTATTTCTATGGTGAACTTCACTTATCGTCTTGGTGGTAGTCTGGGTTGCTCTTCTGGAAAAACCTCTAGATAATGTCTGACTATCAGAATGTCTTCCAGTTCCTCTTCTTCAAACTTCTCACCTACAACCATGGCTAGAAAGACTGTACATCCTTTCTGTATCATCTTTTGAGCTTTCAGGTGGGACACCAATTGTACTTCACCTTTCCTTCTATCTCCTTGGAACTTTAGTCCTTTTGTTTTGGAAGTATGGAAAGTTACTGTTTTCCCTCTACAGTATGTTCTTGCTTGATGATTACTCAGCCAATCCATTCCTAGAATTACTTCCCCCTCCTTTAGGGTAATGGGATCAAGTCAGCTTCAAGTTGGATTCCTCAAATTCTTATTTCACATCTCTTTAGTTGTTTATTCATGTTTAAACCTTCTCCTAAAGTTGTAAGGATGTTAAGGCTTTGTACTAGTGGAGTGATTTCTAGGGGTACTTTCGAAACCAACTCTTCCTGTAGTAGATCATGCTCAGCCTCACAATAATCTCACTTAACCACTCGAACTTTTTATTGAGGACCTCATCATGGCCTTGGTGTTGAAACCCTCCTTCGATCACCCATTTTTGACCTGATGCTTTCTCCTTCCCCGATCCAACTTCCTATTTTCTATTTTAGAATCTCCATCAGATGAATTTCTCCTTATCGTGTTTATAAGGGTAAGTCTTAAGGGTTGAGTTTAATGATCCATAACCCATTCTTACTTAAGGGGATTTCTTCCCTTTTATTTAAACTTTTATTATAATACTCTTAAATTTTCTTCAAGAAACTCAAGTGTTTTAATAAACTTCTACCTTTATTTAATCAAGAAATATTTTCTTGCCATAATTTGGCTTATTACATGAATTCTCTACCCCTTAATCCCTTGGGGTCATAGGGCTAGAGTTAACCTTAGAACGATTATGGGATTCTTGATCAGAAGGCTCTGAGGAACTGATTGGGGTCCATTCGTGATCCTCAATAGGATGAATCTCATGCATGGCCTCCAGTCTGTACAGCCTTAGTATTTCCACCCGACACTCATAAGTCCACTTCACCTATTGAGATTGATTGAAGTTAGGTTGAGTGGGTGGGGGTACTTGGTGGATCTTCATGAAGGTGGCATATGCATCCCAATTATCCCATGCCTCCTTCTTAGTGGGATTCCTCTTTGGTTGTTGTGGCATTGGAGGTGGAGGGGTTGGACTTCTAGGAGGTGATGCTAGTTCCTTTTGTCCAGGAGGAGGTTTTTGATGCCTTCTGGTTCTAGTAAGGCTCCAACTAGTTTCCAGTAGTCTTTCACCATGTCCTTGGGCACCCTTTTTTTGCCTCTTAGAAACCTTTGAATGGCTTCCTCCCTTGGGTTGGATGTCTTTTTCATGATTATAGGGGAAGGACTAGATTTTTCCGCTAATTTTTTAGGGACTTTCCTTCGTACATGATAGTTTAGAGTTGGGTTAATATCAGGGCATAATATTGATAATGTTTCAAGGAAATTAGGCTCTGATACCACTCTAGTTGTCACACCCCAACCTAGTTTGGTTAGATCCCCGTGAACAACTCGCCACTCTCTCGGTTAAAGAGGAGTTTCCTCCGACTTTAACTCGTGATGAGCCAGGTGTAATTTCGAACTTGTTCCTTAGAAAGACATATACCAAATAAAATGCAAGCTTAAGGAAAATTAAGCATACCTGATAGAGGGTAAGGCTCGATATTATTCCTAGTCATTATCTCCTTTCCTTAAAAAGGGATAGAAAGGAGGGGTGAGTTTCTACAACTCAGTGAATGGGTTTTCAGAACTTTTAACTTTTAGGAAAAAGATTTGTATTGGAGTGTGCCAGACTCCTTTCTTTCCAAAAATCCTTTCATTTCAAATCTTGGTTTTCACCACCATTTCTTATTAATCATGGTGTGTAAACCCCACACTTTTGAGTTAAAGAAAACCGAGAAAGAATCAATCAACCTGAGTAAGAAAACTGAGCCAGTTTACAAACCCAATCATTTGGGAACAAGCAATTTGGAAATTTACAACTTCCGGGTGATCCAAAGGGTTCATTAAACCTTGGAAAAGATATTTAAGACAAATTAGAAGAGAAAAACCAAATTGTACCAAAGCTTCGACTTGAAAATTTTTCTTAACCTCGAAAGGAGAGGTTAGGCTCTTTAGAACCGGGGAGAAGTCAGCTATCTGATAGCAAACTCCAGTCAATTCGAGAATCACTAGAGAAGCGCCGACATGATGGAATAGTGAAGCAGCTCCAACAGCCCGAAGTTGCTCTATTTCGGCTAAGTTGAAATTGGCCATTTTGAGCCCTACTTAGGCCAAACCAAGCCTTCCCAACACTTCATTCGCCCTCCCACGGCTGAATTAGGACTGAAAGGTAAGCCAATTCGGCACCACTCTACAATTTCCCTCCGGTGTTAGAGAGAGAATCGATAGAATTTCAATAATGAAATTCTAACTCAATTTGGTATCAATTGATGCGATTCTTGATTCTAGGATGAACCTCAAGATGAGAGCTATCTACCTAGATCAAAAGCTCGGACCGCCGTGCCCTCACCGGTGAGAAATCGAAGCTTTCTCTCTCTACAGTCTATTTTTTGGCGAGGCTCCTTTTGAGCTCGTTCCGGCGTTAAAATCTGTGATTAAAAGTTTCTTAGAATTGTATGAACATGCAGGAACTCAATTTCAACTCCAATTTCAATAATTAGAAGTGGACAAACAACTACGGGTTGAGTTAAGAGTCGGGCCCGTTGGACCAGTGGCACCACATATTACATGGAAGTATGAGAAAATATTGTTTGTGCATGCACTATGAGTATGGGATCATCAAGATGCCCATGAGGGGTAGTGATGCGTCCTAAGGGCACTGGACGACCTGATGGCTATAAGGGCAGTTCGTCGTTCCAGCTGTCTGTGCGAAATCTGAAGTAGCACTAAGCGCATGAGACCGGGGTGGGGACAGGATGAGGTCTCTATCATCATACAGACACGAAGAAGTGATTTCGGGATTGTGGGTCGGATGTCACGTACATCCACTCGTTTCTAGGGTAGAAGTGGTCGTATTTCTATCTGGGTGGCAGGAAAAGTCGCTCCGAAGCCACTAGCGGGTTCAGTAGTGATACTGACTTGCGAATGTGTGTAACCTTCATGATGAAGGATGTGTGTTGGGTGATGACACACCGGTAACTAAGAAATAATGGAAAAACCCAATTTTTTAAATGAAGGGATTTTTGAAAAGAAACAAGTCTGGCACACTTCATATAAATATTTTTCTTAAAAGTTAAAAGTAGACCTTTAAAAACCCATTCACTAAGTAGTCGTACTCACCCCCTCCCTTATATCTCTTTCAGAAAATTCCGGAAAGCCTACCCTGAAAGACAATCAACTAAGATGCCTGTAAAATAGGTATGTAAAGTTTAAAATTTCATGCAGTTTTGATTATGCTTTTCCAGGAAATGGTGCAGGTTTAAAGGACGCCTTACTCTTTATGGATTATAATAAGGGGAAACCCTTTAATAAACCAGGAGAGTGGCGGGTTGTTCATGGGGATCCGATCAAACTGTGTCGGGGCATGACAACTAGAGTGGTATCAAAACCTGTTTCCTCGAATACATAATCAAGACTAGAAAATATAGTAACTAATAGAATTTATTTTAAAATTTTTAGATGGCTCCTAGGAGAGGAACCAAGAAAACTTGGGATGGCTCTACTCAACACCCTACCTTCGTAGGAAGACAACCCTAGAAGCTTCCCAAATGCTTGAGACCAGGCTGAAATGTCAAAAGACCAAATGGGGAAGTATCCTGGAGAATGGTGCTAGGACCTATTGGTGGCACAACTCTAAGTATGGAGGAAGACGTTTATCAAGAATTCCATAACTTCTTAGTTATTTTGCAACCATTTCCTGTGATAGGGCTGAAAGCCGAATCTTTTGTATCCCCCTGTTAATAAAATACTCAAATTCTCAAAACTCTCTCTCTTGATGATGCAATCTTGTTAGGAATATGGCCTAAGGAAAATAAAACAAACCCACACTATCCTGGAAGCTAAGGAAAAGTTACATCCCGGTTATGGAAAATGAATAAGGGAATTAAGAAACCTAGGAAGACTCTTACCATGACCCTTTAGCAAAGCAGATTCAGTCAAAGTGATCAGACTCAAAGAACGGTAGAGCACAAAACCAATAGTAACCTTGGAAATGTGCTACTCGAAGGAAAGAAGGGACCACAACAATCCATGTAAAGGAATAACCAATTACAAGTATGAACGATTGAGACATTACCTGAAGAAGTGCCCAACCCTACTAAGGACAAGTACCAAGATAAACTATTATAGGTGTAAGGAAAGAAGGGGTGTTTCACACCTCATAAATTCAGGGCAATAACTCCTCAAAGGCCATAAAGGATTGGAGACCTAAACCATGGAGCTGGCTAAGTAAGCGATTCACCAAGAGGTCAAGAAATGACGAGGTAAATGCAAAATTTAAATTTCTTCTTAAGGAGGTCAACCCAAGAAAGATACCTCAAGAGTAGGGATAAGGTACATGGGAAGTATATCTAGAACCCTCTCATAAGGGGCAAACACAGAGAAATGTCCTCTGGAAACTCTAGAGAATGGCACAATGAGAGTGAAGAAGAGAAGGAATACGCTAGGAAAGGGAACTCTGGAGGGATGCATACAACTAAGTATCTTGAAGGAATCATTGGATTGGTAGATGGACATAACGTGAAGTGCAAGGCACCGACCCACTGTTAGAAACTTCTTGATGGAATGATGTATTGGAGGCCAATTATGACCTGCCTTGGAAGAGTAATAGAGCCAAATAACGGGATGTATTGGAATGAATCACCTTGGAAAAAGTAATGAAGTCAAATAGGGTCAAGGAGAATAAATGACACCCTAAGAAAGACCGGGAGGTAGAAAGGACTACACCCTAAAAAGGTCAGTGAGATGGATGTTAAGGACAGGAGGACTCGAGAAACAGTTGCCCTAAGAAACTTAGACCAAACAAATGGTGGAGGCAAAGCAGTTAACAAACAAATACTCAGGAAAGCCATAATGTAAGTTCCGACAAAGAAGAGAGAGGCGGAAAGGACCAAAGGCCAATTAACAACTAAACTCAAGACAATAAAGGAATAGGCAAGCCTCTCCCACAATGATCCTGAAACAAGAAAGATTTGTACGCTCCCTAAAGAAATGGATAGGTAGTGGGTATGAATAAGGATGCAGATAGAGCATAAAAGATGTGCCTACAAGATTTGAGGAGTAAAGGTAAATAGGAGAAGACGACATCAAGGGATGTCATTTAAAGGTAGAAATCCCCTAGAGCAAATGTAAGAAAAGAATGTCGGGGGAAAGGCAAAGAATCCTACCAAGGAAGGAAGCCCCAGAAAGACATGCGTATCCCAATTTAGAGGAAATGGAACCAACCTTTATTTAGGAAATGTTTTCCAAGGAAGGAAGTATTGTAATGGTCCAGTGTGACCTATTGGGATATAATAGGAGAACCATGTAGAAAGAGGAAAATTAGTAACGACAGACATCCAAAGATAATGAACAAAACCCTAAGAAAGGATGAGATGTAGTAAAGACTACATTCTATGATGGACAATAGGATGGGCATGAATCTAGCTGCCCAGACGATAGGACTAGAAAAATAAAGAGAAAGAGACAGTTAAAGAACTAGTTTTTGAGAGAACCATCGATTTAAACCACAACAAAGAAGAGAGAAGTGAAAATGCCAAAACATTGGGAAAGTAGAACAAAGGAAAATCCTTAAAGCAATTGATGGCCAAAACCGGATTTATAGACTTAAGACGGTTAAGTGAGCCTCATGAAGGCGAACAAGAGAATTTGAAATAAGGAGGATGTGAACCCTCCTTAAATAGAAATAATCTAACGAATTAGCACCAAAATATGATGTGACCAGTATGAATGAGTGGACAACCCATACTAAGGTAATAAAGGAAAGAATGTTCGAGAAATGTTGTGAAAGTAAATCCCCCAAATAAGATGTGGCTAAGAAGGAATAACCACAATTGGTAAGACGGGTCATAGTCCACACGTGCATATGAAGCTTAAAGAGTGGACAACCGAGAATAGGGTGGAATGCATAGAATAAAACCAATAATCAGAAGTATCCCATCTAAGGAATAAGGGATAAAACAAAAGTTGTGAATGATTCCCTAACATAGATAAGGGTGTAAAGAAAGGGAGAAAGAACCATACAATAAATGATAAGGAGGTTAAGCATGTAACTCCTAAGATGGAAATCTCTATTATAAGAGACATAGTAGAGAACAAAACTGGAAGGAGTGAACCTTCCCAAGCAATGTAATCGACACATAGATCGAAAGCAATTATTGTAGAATGAAGAATCATGAAGTGATTTATGAGCAAGTAAAAGTGGATTAAGGAAAAAGGAAGTCATTGAATAAGGGATGTCACTAAAGGAGAGAAAGGACATAAGAAGGGAAAAAATCATTGTATATCAATAATCATCAGGAAACCCAACGATTGGAATTGAAAGGACCCAATAAAAATGTTTGGAAAGGATAAGTAGGTAAGAGAAATCTATGCGATTATGTGAGACATAACTTGAAAGGCATGATGGATGAGAGGATAACGGTAAAAAGGATAGTTGAGGAATGCTATCAAAAGAAAAGAGGGATGAAGTTATATGATCCCTGAAAGGTAAAAAAAAAAGAAGCTAAGAGAGACCCTCAAGTAGATGTTCTAAAAATCTAATAGACAAAGACAAGTTCTAGAAAATGATATTCTGTAAGGGATATGTAAGCCCAACAATCATGAGGAGAATATGACTCAAAGTAAGGAAGAATCGGCTAATAAGCATGACGAGGTCGAATATAAGAATTTGGACCGAAGTTATAATAGACAACGAATGGAGTAAGGGTCAAAATAGGACGAAAAAGTGATAATAAAGAAAATCGTGGAAAAAAGTACGTAACGCTCAAAAGAACATTGAGCTAAAGGTTTCAACGACCAAGGGGTTAACTAGACATAGGAATGGTTAGGTATCTTGGAATTTCCAATCTTGAGTACAAAACCTCAAAGGGAAGAATGTGCTCTAAGCAAATAAAGATATAAATCTAAGAATATACTCTGAAGTAAGGTATGTCTCGTTATGATAAACTCCATGGAGGGAGTAAATAATATAAAGGAAAAGAAATTCCTTAAGTGAAGGATGTAAAAAAGGACTAATTGAAAGAACAAGAGAAGAGTTTGCATGTTATGCAAACAACAAATGGACATCAAAGAAAATGGTTCCTCATGCAAGGTTGCAAATTAAGTTTCGGGGACAAAACTTCTAAAAGGAGGGGAGAGTTGTAAACCCCGCACTTTTGAGTTAAGGAAAACCGGGAAAGAATCGGTCAACCCGAGTAAGAAAACCGAGCCGATTTACAAACCCGATCATTTGGGAACAAGCAATTTGGAAATTTACAACTTCCGGGTGATCCAAAGGGTTTATTAAACCTTGGAAAAGATATTTAAGACAAATTAGAAGAGAAAAACCAAATTGTACCAGAGCTTCAACTTGAAAACTTTTCTTAACCTTGGAAGGAGAGGTCATGGTCTTTAGAACCGTGGAGAAGTTAGCTATCTGATAGCAAACTCCAGTCAATCCGAGAATCACTAAAGAAGCACCAACATGATGCAATAGTGAAGCAGCTCCGGCGGCCCAAAGCTGCCCTATTTCAGCTGAGTTGAAATTGGCCATTTCGAGCCCTAGTTAGGCCAAACCAAGCCTTCCCAACACTTCCTCCGCCCTCCCACGGCCGAATTAGGACTGAAAGGTAAGCCAATTCGGCTCCACTCTACAATTTCCCTCCCGTGTTAGAGAGAGAACTAGTGGAATTACAATAATGAAATTCTAACTCAATTCGGCATCAATTGTTGCGATTCTTGATTCTAGGATGAACCTCAAGATGAGAGCTATCTGCCTAGATCGAAAGCTCGGATTGCCGTGCCCTCACCGGTGAGAAATCGAAGCTTTCTCTCTCTACAGTCTATTTTTCAGCGAAGCTCCGTTTGATCTCGTTCTGACGTTAAAATTTGTGATTCAAAGTTTCTTAGAATCGTATGAACATGCAGGAACTCAATTTCGACTCTAATTTCAATAATTAGAAGTGTTTGATTGGGGGAATTTTGGAAATTTTTGGGAAATTAAACCCCTTTTTAGTGAAATTGAATAAATGGAGGTCAGAAGATAATTTTTAAAAGTTACGTGACAAAATTTGAGGAAAGATCAACATTAGGGACTTAAATTTAAAGAGAAATAACTTTAAGGACCAAATTATAAATAATTAAAAGTTTGGGTTTTCTCATTCATTGGAAATTAATGAAGGCTGTTATGCAAAGTAATAATGAACAAGGATGTTTATATCGTGTAGAAACGTGAAATACCGGGAACGCCATCATGGACGAGCTAGTGTGAATACAAAGAACCGATCTAGTGGAATTCACTACATTAACGGGTGAGTGGGTTTACTAACATCATACCCGGTTGGGATGATGAGCACAACTTAAAATTAAAAACCATTTATCGGTTTTGAGTGAAAATTTTATATTATACCCGGTTGGGAATGATAAGTACCTCGGTATGAAAACCCACTATTAAGTGGTATTTTAAACATCACTATTTAGAGGAAGTGATGTGAAAATCATGAGAAAAAACTACTTACCAATTGTAAGTAGATCATACCCGGTTGGTATGATAAGACTTCCTCGAAGGAAGTTGAAAACCCGTTCATCGGTTATGAACGGAGGTGTCCTTATACTCGGCAGTATAATGAATAAAGAAAACATATGTTTTGTTGGAAGTGCTCTCCCCTGACTGTGTGCCAATGCTTAAACAATTTGGGAGACCTTCTCGTCGGGAGCTTGAATAGCTCTGATAGGCTGGGGCCTCAGTTTTGGAACTTGGGGGCTAAATGCCCAATTTTGAAAATCTCATACAGTGGGCCCAAGGCCAATTGGCACGAGTAGGAGCTCATAAACGAACATGATATATGTGCCATAAAACTTAATAAGTGAATTGTTTGGCCATGGTACCAAGATAGGACTGACATGCTCAGTCAACTAGCGGCAGTGCGACATGACAGGTCGACGGACCAGTCAAGACAAACAACTGCGGGTTGAGTTGACAGTTGGGGCCGTTGGACGAGTGGCACCAAAGATTACATGGCAATATGAGAAAATATTATTTGTGTATGCACTATGAGTACGAGATCATCAAGACGCCCATGAGGGGTAGTGATGCGTCCTAAAGGCACTGGACGACCTGGTGGCTATAAGGACAATTCGTTGTTCTAGGTGTCTGTGCGAAATCTAAAGTAGCACCAAGCGCATGAGATTGGGGTGGGGACAGGATGAGGTCTCTATCCTCATACGGACACGAAGAAGTGATTTCAGGATTGTGGGTCGGATGTCGCGTACATCCACTCATTTCTTGGGTAGAAGTGGTCGTACTTCTATCCGGGTGACAGGAAAAGTCGCTCCGAAGCCACTAGCGGGTTCAGTAGTGATACTGACTTGTGAATGTGTGTAACCTTCATGATGAAGGATGTGTGTTGGGTGATGACACACCGGTAACTAAGAAATAATGGAAAAAGCCAATTTTTTAAATGAAGGGATTTTTGAAAAGAAACAAGTCTGGCACACTCCATATAAATATTTTTCTTAAAAGTTAAAAGTAGAACTTTAAAAACCCATTCACTGAGTAGTCGTACTCACCCACTCCCTTATATTTCTTTCAGAAAATTCTAGAAAGCCTACCCTGAAAGACAATCAACTAAGATGCCTGTAAGACAGGTATGTAAAGTTTAAAATTTCATGCAGTTTTGATTATGCTATTCCAGGAAATGGTGCAGGTTTAAAGGACGTCTTACTATTTACGAATTATAATAAGGGGAAACCCTTTAATAAACTAGGAGAGTGACAGGTTGTTCACGGGGATTCGACCAAACTGGGTCGGGGCATGACATGGTGTGTCATCACCCAACACACGTCCTTCATCATGAAGGTCAAACACACATTCGCAGATAGTACGTCCACTGAACCCACTTGTTGTGTCGAAGTGACTTTACCGGCCACCTAGATAGAAGCATGTCCACTTCTACCCTGGGAATGAGTGGATGTACGCGACATCCGACCCTCAATCTCAAAATCAATTCTCCGTGTCCGTATGAGGACAGAGACCTCATCTCGTCCCCACCTCGGTCTCATGCGCTTGGTGCTACTCTAAATTTCGAACGGTCACCTAGTATGACGAACTGCCCATATACTCACAAGGTCGTCTAGGGCCCTTAGGACACATCACTACCTCTCTTAGGCGTCTTTATGGTCCCGTAATCACAGTGCAAGCACAATCAATATTTTCTTTTCATGCCATATAATATGTGGTGCCATTAGTCCAATGGCCCTAATCTTCAACTCAACCTGCAGATGTTTGTCTTGACTAGTCTAGAGACCTGTCATATCACACTGCCACTAGTTGACTGAATATGTCAGTCATGTTTTGGTACCATAGCCAAACAATTCATTTATTAAAGTTCTATGGCACATATCTCATATTTGTTTACGAGCTCCTGCTCATGCCCACTAGCATATGGCCCATTGTTCGAGATTTTCAAAATCGGGCATAATAGCCCCCAAGTTCCAAAACCGAGGCCCTCGTCCTATAAGAGCTATTCGAGCTCCCGTCAAGAACGTCTTCCAAATCGTTTAAGCATTGGCACACAAGTCAAGGGAGAGCACTTCTCACAAAATATGTTTTTAACTATCCACCATACCAACCGAGTATGAAGACAACTCTGCTCATAATCGATGAACGGGTTTTCCACTTCCTTCGAGAAAGTTTCATCATACCAACCGGGTATGATCTACTTACCACCGGTAAGTAGTTTTTTCGCTTGATATTCCCATCACTCCGTTAAGTTGTGATGTTTTCATTTTGAGGTACTTACCATTCCCTCGACCGATCCTTGGTGTTCACACGAGCCTGTCCTTGCTAGCGTTCCCGGTACTTCGGATTCCTACACGATATGAACATCCTTGTTCATTATTCCTTGGCCTAATAGCCTTCATTCATTCTAAATGAATGAGAAAACCAAATTTCATATTTATTTGCAATTAGGTTTCTAAAGTTATTTTTCTTTAACTTTAAGTCCCTAATGTTGGTGTTTCCTCAAATTGAGTCCCGAAACTTTTAAAATTTATCTTAGGGCCTCAATTTATTCAAATTCACAAAAAGGGATTTAATGTCCCCCAATTTTTCCAAAATTACCATTTTGCCCTTCCTTTACAAAAATGGTAAGTTTCACCCCAAAAATTCTAAAATTCCTCAATTGGCCCTCTAAAATTCTTATAATGCCCAATTGAATCTCAATTTTATAAAATCACATATTGGTCCTTCAAAATTTCAAAAATCCCCATTTTTTCCCAATTCCAATTTTCCCTCCCCCCCAATTCCAACTTCCTAACACAACCGAATTTGATTTCATCAAAATGACCAATTAAACACTTACAATTGTTGAAATTGAAGTTGAAATTGAGTTTTTACATGTTCATAAGATTCTCTAGCTTTTTGAATTGCAAGTTTTAACGCTGGAATGAGCTCAATTGGAGCTTTGTCGGAAAATAGACTATAGAGATAGAAAGCTTCGATTACTTACCGGTGAGGGCGCGGCAATCTGAGGTTTCTATCTGGCTAGTATTTCTACTCTAGAGGTTCTTCTTAGGATCAAGAATGACATCAATTGATGTAGAATTGGATTAGAATTCTATCATTGAAATTTGGTCGACTATCTCTCTAACACCGATCAGAAATTGCAGAGGGGAGTCGAATTGGTGTACCTTTCCATCCTAATTCAGCCGTGGGAGGGCTTGGTTTGGCCTGAGGAGGGCTAAAATTGGCCGATTTCAACTTAGCTAAAACAGGGCAGCTTCGGTCTATCGGAGCTGCTTCACTGTTCGATCACGCCGACACTTCTCTAGCGACTCTTAGAATGAATAGATGTCACCACCGTGTAGCTGACTTCTCCTTGGTCAAATGAATCCAACCTCACCTGCTTTGGCTTAGAAATGACCCTATATCGAAGCTCTAGTTTGACCTTCGCTGGAAAACTAAGCAGCTGAGAGAGAGTGAGCTTTTTAAGTGTGGAGAGGATGAATGAGAGAGACTCTTTATATAGGGAGCTCGGGGACTCGTCACCGTTTGTTTGACACCTTTATGATAGACATTGATGGAATGAAACGTATTGAATGGAAACGTTTCATCTTCGTCGGCGCTGCTTCGATTTTCCGACAACTAAACAGTACTTTTATCTGAAGGAAGAAGATGACACTATTTCGAACCGTACCGGACCAGTCCGATCTAGGTTCAAAGCTGAAACTGACCGATTCAAACCCAATTTGACTGAACTTTTCAAGTTTAAAATTTTTTAAATTCATCTAAATTCATTTTCTATCCAATGGTGGCCTCAAATCTCATATTTGAATTCTTTAAACCACCTAGAAAAAGGAATTTAGAATCTGGTTCAATAGTTGTTCAATCCGATTCACCTAAACCGGTTTGGTTTTCATCTGCAATTCCTTCTCAAGTCCATTTCCTTGAATTTTGGGACTCTTTGGGTCACTTGGTATCCATAAATTTCCCGGTCTACCTTCTCTCTATCGATTCTAGTTCATGAGTGGACTCGGTTCATAAACTAGTTCTATCCGGTTCGGACCCGATTCACTTGAACCAGTCCAGTTTTTCTTCCCCAATTCATCCTAAAGTTCTTTTCCTAGATTTATGAACCATTTTGAGTCACATGGGAGTTGTAATTCTCAATTTGCTCGTTTCCTAATAATTGAGCTTGTAGACCGATTCGGTTTTAAAATTCAAAACTGACCGGTTCTTTCCCCAGTTTTCTCATTGTCAAAGGACGGGGTTTACATGAGGACAATTTGGGAGAGAAAACTAGATCAGTTTAGGTGAACTAGATCTAAGTCAGGTTGAACCGGCTTATGAACCTACTTGATTTATGAACCAGCTTATGAACCTACTCGGTTTATGAACTAGAACCGATAGAGGGAGAGCAAACCGGGAAATTTAAGGATCCCAAGTGACCTAAAGAGTCACAAAAGTCATGAAAAAGGGCATTAGGATGAATGTGGGATGAAAACCAAACCGGTTCAGGTGAATTGGACCCGAACCGAATTGAACCGGTTTGGATCGGTTTGAACCACTATTGAACCGAATGCAAAATTTATTTTTCTAGGTGGCTTAGAAAATTCAACTTGGAGAATTGATGCTACCATTGGATAGAGAATGAATTTTGAAAATTTTAATTTTGAAAAACTCGGTCGAATCAGGCTTGAACTGGCCTGTTTAAGCTTCCAACCCGGTTCAAACTGGTCTGGTCTGATTCGAAATAGTGTCGTCTTCTTCTTTTAGATGACAACACTCTTCACTCTCCAGAAAATCGAAGCAGCACCGATGAAGAGGAAATGTTTTTGTATGTTTCAAGCCATGAATGACTGTCATAAAGGTGCCAAACGAACGACCGACGAGTCCTCGAGGTATCTATATAAAGAGCCTCTCTCCATTCATACTCTCCACACCTGAAAACCTCACTCTCTCTTAGCTACTCGGTTTTCCGTTGAAGCTCGAACCAAAGCTATGATATAGGGTCTTTTCTTAGTCAAAGAAGGCATGGTCCGGTTTCTTAGACTCGGGGAGAAGTCAGCTACACGGCGGTAGTCTCTAATTGCTACGAGACTTGCTGGAGAAGCACCGATGAGATCGAACAGTGAAGTAGCTCTGGCGGACCGAGCTGCCCAGTTTCTGTCGGGCTGAAATCAGCCAATTCGAGCCCTCTTCAGGCCAAACCAAGCTCTCCCAACACCTCCTCACCCCTCCCACGACCGAATTAGGACGGAAAGATAAGTCAATTTGGCTCCCCTCTGTAAATTCCGATTGATGCTAGAGAGAGAACTGACAGATTTTCACTGACTAAATTCTCCATCAATTCGGCATCAATTGATGCAATTCTTGATCTTAGGAGTAACCTCAGGATGAGAGCTATCTGTCTAGATTGAAAGCTCAGACCGTCATGCCCCCTACGGTAAGCAATTGAAGCTTTCTCTCTTTAGGTTCAATTTTCTAGCGAAGCTCCATTTGAGCACGTTTCGACGTCAAATCGTGCGATTCAAAGTGCAATTGAATCGTATAAAGATGTAAGAATTCCAATCTAACTTCAATTTCAACAATTAAACTCATTTGATTGGTCAATTTGATGAAATGAAATTCGGTTGTGTTGAGAAATTGAAATTGGGGAAAAATTGGGGATTTCAAAAATTCGTGGGACTAAAATGCAATTTCATAAAATTGAGGGCCAATTGGGTATTATAAAGATGTTGCAGGACCAATTGGGCAATTTTTGGGTAAAACTTACCATTTTTGTAAAGGAGGGGCAAAATGGTAATTTTGAAAATTTGAGGACCAAAATGGGAATTCGAGAAATTTGAACCCCCTTTATGTAATTTTGAATAAATTGAGGTCTCAAGTATAATTTTGAATTTTTCGGGAATCAATTTTGGGGAAAATCAGCATTTGGGACCTAAAGTAAAAGAAAAAGAACTTAGGGACCAAATTGTAAACATTTACGAAGTTGGAAAATTCTATTCATTCATAATGAATGAAGGCTATCAAACCAAGAGATAATGAACAAAAATGTTTATATCGTGTAGGAACACAAGGTATCGCGAACGCTAGCAAGTACAAGTTCACGTGGAGGCAAAGAGCAAAATAAGAGAAAATCACCGCGTTATTGGGTAGGTGAGATTTTATATCATACCCGGTTGGGATGACAAGCACCTCGAAAAAGAAAACCCACTACTAATTGGTATTTTAACCATCACACCTGAGAGGAGTGATGTGGAAATTACATGGAAAAACTACTTACCAGTTGTAAGTAGATCATATCCGGTTGGTATGATGAAACTTTCTAAAAGGAAGTAGAAAATCTGCTTATCGGTTATAAGCGGAGATGTCCTCATACCCGATTGGTGTGATGGACGGCTAAAATTTCATTTTTGTCAGAAGTTCTCTCCCTTGACTATGTGCCACTACTTTAACTTTTTGGGAGATTTTCTTGATGGGAGCTCGAATAGCTTAGATAGGCTGGATGCCTCAGTTTTGGAACTTGGTGGCTAATATACCCGATTTTGAAAATCTTGTACAGTGAGCCCTTGGCTAGTTGGTACGAGCAGGAGCTTGTAAACAAATATGAGTTTAAGCCATGAAAACTTTAAATGAATGAATTGTTTGGCCATGGTACCAAGACGGGACTGGCATACTCGACAAACTGGCGGTCGTGCGATATGACACATCTACATACCAGTCGAGACAAATAGGTGCAAGTCGAGTTGAGGGTCAGGGCCGTTGGACTAGTGGCACCGCAGATTAAATGACTTATGTTGAAAAACTATTGTTTTGTGCATGCACTGAGTTACGTGACTTTCAAGACGCCCAAGAGGGGTAGTGATGTGTCATAGGGCTACTGGACGATATGGTGGAGATAAGGGCAATTAGTCATGTTAGCAGTCTTGGAAGCTTGACGTAGCTTCATGCGCATGAGACCGGGGTGGGGTCAGGATGAGGTCACGTACATCCACTCATTCTCAAGGTAGAAAGTGGACGTGCTTCTATCTAGGTGGCTGGTAAAGTCGCTCCGAAGCCACAAGTGGGTACACTAGACGTGCTGGCCTGTGAATGTGTGTTCCCTTCATGATGAAGGGCGTGTTGGTTGATAAACACAACAGTTATGATTATGGATTGAGAAATGGCTATGAAAACCGAGATTTTGAAAATAGGAAATTTTAAAGAAATTAAGGAGTCTCGCACACTCCAATTAATTTTTTTTTTAAAATACCCATTCACTGAGTTGTAGAAACTCACCCACCATTTTTATCCCTTTTCAGGAAATAGAGAAATGACTAGGGATAACATCAAGCCTTACCCTCTATCAGGTATGCTTAGTTTCTCTTAAGCCTGCATTTTATTTGATATATGTTATTCCAGTAAATAAGGTTGATATTATGCTTAGCTCATCTTGAGTTAAATAAGGGAGAAACCCCTCTTGAACCAAAAGAGCAGCGGGTTGTTCACAGAGATCCGACCAAACCGGGTCGGGGCATGACAACTTGAGTGGTATCAAAGCTAAGTTCCCTTGAAACATTATCAATATTATGCCCTAACATTAATCAAACTTTAAACTATCATGTTGGAAGGAGAATTCCTAGGAAGTTCACGGTGAAATCTAGCCCTCCACCCATAACCCTGAAAAAGACACCCAACTCAAGGGAGGAAGTCGTACAAAGGTTCCTAAAAGGCGAGAAAAGAGTACCCAAAGACATGGTGGAAGACTACTAGAAATTGGTAGGAGCCTTATTGGAACCAAAAGGCATTACATACCCTTCTCCAAGACAAGAGGAACCAATATCTTCTCCTAGAAGCCCAACCCCTCCTCCAGCCCCACAACAACCGAAGAGGAATCCAACTAAGAAGGAGGCCTAGGATAACTACTAGGATGCGTATGCCACCTTCATAAAGGTCCACCAAGTACCTCCACCTACTCAACCTGGCTTCAATCCCTCCCAATGGATGAAGTGGACCTATGAGTGTGAGGTCGAGGTACTAAGGCGGTATGGATTGGAGGCCATACATGAGATTCGTCCTATAAGGGAATACGAGTGGACCCCAACTAGTTCCTCAAAACCTTCTAATCAAGAATCCCATAACCACTCTAGGGTTAACTCTCGGCCTATGACCCCAAGGGATTAGGGGGTAGAATATTCCTGTAATAAGCCAACTATGACAAGAAAATATTTCTTGAATGAATGAAAGTAAAATCTTAATAAAACTTCTGAGTTACTTGATAAATTCAAAGTAAAAAGAGTGTGATAATAAAGATTAAAGTAAAAGGTAGGAAATAACTTAAGGAAGAAAAGATGTGTTATTTATAGTTAACATCAATCCCTAAGATTTTCCTTTAGAAGTACAATAAGGAAGAGTTCATCCAAGGAAAATCTTAACTAAGAAAAGGGAGAAGAAGTCGGAACAAAGGAAAGTGAACATCAAAGAGTGTGGACTTATGGAGAGTTCAAGGAGTTGGAAAAAAAGGCTCAAATAATAAGAGTAAAGAAAAACAAGTAGTAGAATATTCCAAAGGGAACTAAAGGAATGGAAGCTGATCAGGAAGAAAAGGAAGTAAGTGTGGGGGAACACCAAGGATGTCAAGACCACTAGGACAGGATGAGAAGAAAATCTGATAACAAGAAAGCCTAGGTATAATACCTACATGTAAAAGAACTAATAAAAAATTTCTTAAGAACACCATAAAATAAGGAGACATGTGGAAAGTAGAGGCATGAAACCAAAAAGGAAGAAAAGTTAGAGTGAATGAACCATACAAGATCCTTAAGTATATTAAAAAGGGAGAACTTCTAAGGAACGGTAGGGTGATCAAACGTAAGAATCCCAAAATGGGAGACATTAGAAGGAGGATGATAATAGGAAATTGGATCAAGGAAAGAGAATGCTCCGAGGAAAGAGAATGCTCCGAGTTAAGAAAAACAATTATGGAAATGTTGCAAAACCGGAGATGAAATAAGTACCTCAGTAAGAAGTACGAGTAGCTAAATGAGTGTTTGAGGAAGTTAAGTATGATCTACTTGCAAGAAGACATGGAAACCCAAATAGGAATTTTAGACAAATTCGATTTAAGGAAATAACTCCTATTGACCAAATCGTCCCGATGAGTAAACGAAGCTCTAATAAGAAATGGGGAGTAGTAAGGAATACACCCTAAACGAGGCAAAGGGAGGAATATCAATGACACGAAGATACAAAAGATTTCGACAGAAGAGGGATGTGAGGTCCATCTCAAAGGAATAAACAAATGTTGGAGCAAGTGAGAATGAGGTAAGATAAACGAAAAGTACTCGTAGGATCTCAAGAGTAAAGGTAAACTAGTGAAGATAGTGGCAATGAAGAACATTCCAGATTGAATATTCACAATGATAAAAACTAGAAGGAAATTTTGGGAGAAAAGAAGTGTAAAACTTACTAAGAAAAGAAACCTTGGAAGAACACATTTGTACCAATTAAGAGGAAATGAAGCCAACAAAAATTGAGAAGAAAATAAGCTACTCAAGGACAAGCTGTTGGAGATGAAAGGATCAAGAAAAGTTCGAAAGACTGTCATGCTATAAATAACATGTAAGCTCAACTGTCCCAGGGGAATATGAATTAGGTGAGGAAAAGTTTACGATTTGAGCACGACAGTGTCAGACATTAAATGTAGAACAAAGTTGTAATATCCAATGAATGGAAGAATCATCAATGTAGGAGGAAAATGTGATAACAACTAACATCTGTGGAAGCATACATGTGATGCGAGAACATACACTGAACTAATAAGGTCAATAATAAAGGAAATAATCGAATGCAAGAAGGGTTGAATAATTTGGAACTACGAATCCTAAAATCTTAAGTAAAAGATTTTATAATGGAGAAATAGTGCTCGGGCAAAAATAAAGGATGTAAATTTAAGGATATGACCTTAAGCCTTCTATTGAGATATATTTAGCTAAAGTAAGCTCTGTGGAATGAGAAAAGGATATGAATGAAAAGAAAATTTTAAGTGATATAAGGGAAGATCCTAGATCGATAAACTACAAAATTTATATAAATGAAAGTTCATTCTAGTACAAAAAGTTTGAAATAAGTTTTGGGGACAAAACTCCTAAAAGGAGGGGAGAGTTGTAAACCCTGCTCTTTGGAGTTAAAGAAAACTGGGAAAAGAACCGGTCTAACCAAGTGAGAAAAACTGAACCAGTTCATAAACCCGATAATTTGAGAACGGGCAATTTGGGAAATTTACAATTCCCGAATGACCCAAGGGTTCATAAAAACCTTGGAAAAGGATTTTAGGATAATATGGGAGAGAAAACTAGATCGGTTCAGGTGAACCAGATCCGAGTCGGGTTGAACTGGCTTATGAACCGAGTTAGTTTATGAACCGAAACCGATAGAGGGAGAGCAAACCGAGAAATTTATGATTCCCAAGTGACCTAAAGAGTCACAAAAGTCATGAAAAAGGTTCTAATGGACTATCTCTCTCTACGTTCAATTTTCCGGTGAAGCTTTGTTTGGGCTCGTTCCGGTGTCAAATCGTGCAATTCAAAGTGCAATGGAATCGTATGAAGATGTAGGAACTCCCATCTAACTTCAATTTCAACAATTAAACTCATGTGATTGGTCAATTTGATAAAATCAAAATTGGTTGGGTTAGGAAGTTGAAATTGGGGGGAAATTGGGGATTTCGAAAATTCGAGGGACTAAAATGCAATGTCATAAAATTGAGGGCCAATTGGACATGATAAAGATGTTGGAGGACCAATTGGGCAATTTTTGGTAATTTTAGGGTAAAACTTGATGATCAAATAGGGAATTTGGGAAATTTGAACCCCTTTATAAAATTTTGAATAAATTGAGGTCTCAAAGTATAATCTAGAATTTTCAGGAATCAATTTGGGGGAAAATCGGCATTTGGGACCTAAAGTAAAAGAAAAAGAACTTTAGGGACCAAATTGCAAATATTTAAAAAGTTGGAAAATTCTATTGATTCATAATGAATGAAGGCTATCAAGCCAATGAACAAAAATGTTCATAACATGTTGGAACACGAGGTATCGGGAACGCCCACAAGCATAAGCTCGCGTGGAGGCAAAGAGCCAAATAAAAGGAAATCACTGCGTTATCAGGTGAGTGAGATTTTTTATCATATCCAGTTAGGATGATGAACACCTCAGAAAAGAAAACTCACTACTAAGTGATATTTTAACCAACACACTTGAGAGTAATGATGTGAAAATTATACGGAAAAACTATTTACTGGTTGTAAGTAGATCATACTCGGTTGGTGTGATGAAACTTCCTCGAAGAAAGTAGAAAACCCACTTATCAATTATAAGCGTAGATGTCCTCATACCCGGTTGGTGTGATGGATGGCTAAAAGTTCATTTTGGTTAGAAGTGCTCTACCTTGACTGTGTGTCACTGCTTAAACTTTTTGGAAGACCTTATTGAAGGGAGCTCGAATAGCTCAGATAAGCTGGCGGCCTCGATTTTGGAACTTGGGCGCTAATATGCCTGATTTTAAAAATCTTGTACTGTGAGCCCTAGGCTAGTTGGCATGAGCAGAAGCTTATAAACAAACAAAAGTTTAAGCCATGAAAACTTTAAATGAATGAATTGTTTAGTCATGGTACCAAGACAGGACTTACATACTCGATGCACTGGTGATCGTGCAACATGACAGGTCTATGAACTAGTTGAGACAAATAGTTGTAGGTCGAGTTGAGGGTCGGGGTCGTTGGACTAGTGGCACCATAGATTAAATGGCTTATGTTGAAAAATTGTTATTTTGTGCACGCATGGAGTTACGAGACCTTTAAAACACCCAAGAGGGGTAGTGATGTATCCTAGGGCTACTGGATGACATGGTAGAGATAAGGGCAGTTAGTCGTGCCAGTAATCTTGGAAGCTTGACATAGCTTCATGAGATTAGGGTGGGGTCAGGATGAGGTCTTTGTCCTCATACAAACATGAAGTTTTATTTACAGGATTGAGGGTCGGATGTCACATACATCCACTCATTCTCAGGGTGGAAGTGGACGTGCTTCTATCTAGGTGGCCCGTAAAGTCGATCTGATGCCACAAGTGGGTACAGTGAACATGTTGGCCTGCGAATGTGTGTTCCCTTCATGATGAAGGGCATGTGTTGATTGATAAACACACCAGTTATAATTATGGATTGAGAAATGGCTATAAAAACTAAGATTTTGAAAATGATAAAATTTAAAGAAATTAAGGAGTCTCGCACACTCCAATTAATTTTTTTTAAATACCCATTCACTTAGTTGTAGAAACTCACACACCCTTTTTATCACTTTTTTGGAAATAGAAAAATGACTAGGGATAACACCAAGCCTTACCCTTTGTTAGTTATGATTGATTTCTCTTAAGCTTGCATTTTATTTGATATATGTTATTCTAGGTAACAATGCTAAAATTACGCCTGGCTCATCTTAAGTTAAAGAAGGGGGAAACCCTTCTTGAACCAAAAGAGCAGCGGATTGTTCATGGGGATTCGACCAAACCGGGTCGAAGCATGATAGAGCAGCTTCAGCTCGCTGGAGTTGCTTCACTGTTCAATTACGCTAGCGCTTATTCGACGATCCTCGAAGCAATTGGAGACCACCATCGAGTAGCTGACTTCTCTCTAAGTTTAAAGAACCCAACCGTGCCTTCTTTGGCTTAGAAAAGCCCTTATGTTGGAGCTCTGGTTCAACTTTCATTGAAAAGCTAAGTAGCTGAGAGAGAGTGAGGTTTTCAAGTGTGTGGAGGATGAATGGAGTGAGGCTCTTTATATAGGGAGCTCGGGGACTCTCCAACCATCCGTTTGACACCTTAATGATAGTCATTGATGGCTTGAAATGTACTGAACGGAAACGTTTCCTCTCCGCCGACGTTGTTCAATTTTTTGACGAGTGAATAGTGTTGTTATATGAAGGAAGAAGACGACATTGTTCCAAATTAGACCGGATCAGTCCAAACCGGGTTCAACGCTTAAACCAATCGGGTCATCCCTAATTTGACTGAGTTTTTCAAAATTAAAATTTTCTAAATTCATCTAAATTCATTCTCTATCCAATGTGGCCTCAATTCTCCAATTTGAATTTTCTAAGCCACCTAGAAAAATGAATTTAGGATCTAGTTCAATAGTGGTTAAACTGGTCCAAACTGGTCCAGATTCAATTCACCTGAACTGGTCTGGTTTTCTTTCCCAAATGGTCTTAAACTCCCTTTCCAAGGTTTTATGACTCTTTGGGTCACTCAGTAGTTGTAAATTTCCCAATTTGCCCGTTCTTTAGTAGTTGGGGTTTGTGAACCAGTTCGGTTTTCTCACTCAAGTTGACTGGTTCTTTCCCAAGTTTCCTTAACTCCAAAGGGCAAGGTTTACAACTCTCCCCTCCTTTTTGGAGTTTTGTCCCCAAAACTTATTCTGCATCCTTTGTACTGGAATGAACATCTCTTGTTATCAACTTGTAGTCTATCGACAAACAACCTTCTCATTTGTTTTCGTTTATCCCTTATATAACATACACTTAAGATTTTATTTTCCTTCTCCTCACTTTCTCATGTAGCTTACTTTAGCTACACCTATCTCACTGGAATGCTTAAGGTCATATCCTTAAATTTACATCCTTCATTCCTTAAAGTACAATTTTTCCATTTTGAGATTCTTTACTTAAAATTTTAAGATTGAGGGTTCCAAAATTTCCAATCATTCATGTATCCAGTTATTCTCTTTATTGTTGACATCCTTAGCTCAATATCCGTTCAAGCACTACGTACATGCTTCCACAGGTGTCGATGTTATCACCTTTTTATCCTACATTCATACTTCCATCATTCGTTGGTTATTATAACTTTGTTTCAAATTTAATGCTTGACCTTGTCATGCTTAACTAATGGATTCTTCCTCACTTGAGTCATATTTCCCTACGACTGTTGGGCTTACATGTTCCCCCATAGCACAATATTCTCTAGAACCCGTCTTAACCTTTTAACATCTTAAAATACTTCCATGATGATTGTTCTCAACCTTCCTATTTTTCAGGGATAGTATAACTTCGTCCCTCTTTTCATCTGATAGTATTCATTGATTATCTTTTTGCCTAGACGTCATTTCCCATATAACCACATTGGTTTTCCTTACTTACTCGTGATCATTTCACAATTCTCTAATCCAAGTTAGTTCCTTTCTTACTCATATGACATCTTGTGATGTTGTCTTCATACTTACCCGTTACTTGGGTTTAACTTACCCCTTGGACCCTTACGATTACTTTCCTTTCGCACTTGATCCTTTCACCCCCAACAGCTTGTCTTTGAGGAGTTTATCTTCTTTCCAATTCTATTGGTTCCATTACCTCCTAATAGGAACACATATGTTTTCCAAGGTTTTCTTCCTTGGTAAGTTTAATACTCCTTTTCTTCTGGAATTCTCTTCTAGTTTTACCATTGTAAATGTCTAACCATAAATAACATTCTTTGATGTCGTCCTCCCCTACTTACCTTTACCCTTGAGACTTAAATGGTACTTCTTGTATACCTCATCTTCATCCTCACTTATTCCTAGTACTCATCTATTTCTTTGAGGTGGGTTTCACATCCTCTTTATTTCACAATCTCTTGATCGTCCTGCAGAAAGCTTATTTAACCTTCTCATAGCTTTTGGGTCGCTACTCCTGTCTTAGCCATTGTTCTCTTTATGGCATTCCTCTGTCCTTATTTACCAAAGGTTTTGGCCTTTTCATCTTTTCTTTCTTTATTGGAATTGTGACCTTCATATGGTCTATTTATTAACGGTATCATCCTTATTATCACCTTAGTTTAATTATCTTGAGATGGTCGTCTCTCGAATCTTCTTGTCATTAGTATCCATCCCTTTGCACTATTTAATGTGTAGTCTTTACCACTCCCCTATCCTTCTTAGAGAGTAGTTTATTCTCCTAGATGATCTGGTTATTATGGTTTATTTCTTCAATTGGGTCCATCTAAAATCCTCATTTGGTTTCCCTGCTTCCTTGCAAGTAGATCACACTTAATCTCTCTAGGCACTTACTTAGCCACTTATACTTTTTACTGAGTTCCTTATTTCGGCTCCAGTTTTTACGATATTTTCTCTGTTGATTACCTTAACTTAGAACTTTCTTCTTCCACGATTCCACTTCCTATTCTCATCCTTCTTCTAGGGTCTTCCATTCTAGGATTCTTATGTTCGATCTCCCTACTTGACACGCCCCAACCCGGTTTGGTCGGATCCCCGTGATCAACCCGCCACTCACATGGTTTATTAAGGGTTGCCCCTTGTTTATAAACCATGAAGAGTAAGACGTCCTTTAAACCTGCACCTTTCCTAAAATAACATAAATCAAAACTATATAAAATTTTAAATCTATAAACCTATCTCACAGGTGTATTAATCAGTGGTCCTTGAGGGTAGGCTTTCTGGGATTTCCTGAAAGGGATATAAGGGAGGGGGTGAGTACAACTACTCAGTGAATGAGTTTTTAAAATTTAACTTTTAGGAAAAAAGATTTGTATTGGAGTGTGCCATACTCCTTATTTTCTTTCAAAAATCCTTTCATTTCAAATCTCTATTTTCATCACCATTTCTTTTTAATCACCGTGTGTCATCACCCAACACACATCCTTCATCATGAAGGTCAAAACACACAATCACAGGTCAGCCCGTCCACTGAACCCACTTGTGGCGTCGGAGCGACTTTACCGACCACCTATATAGAAGCACGTCCACTTCTACCCTGAGAATGAGTGGATGTACGTGATATCCAACCTCCAATCCTGAAATCAATTCTTCGTGTCTGTATGAGGATAGAGACCTCATCTTGACCCCACCCTGTTCTTGTGCGCATGAAACTACGTTAAGCTTCGCAAGGTCACCAGGTCCGACGATCTGCCCTTATACCCACCAGATCGTCCAAGGCCCTAGCACACATCACTACCCCCTCTTGGGCGTCTTGAAAGTCTTGTAATCATAGTGCATGCACAATCAGTATTTTCACATCTTGCCATATAATCTATGGTGCCACTAGTCCAACGACCCCGACCCTCAACTCAACCTGCAGTTGTTTGTCTTAACTGGTCCGTTGACCTATCATATCGTACTACCGCTAGTTGACTGAGTATGTCAGTCCTATCTTGGTACCATGGCGAAACAGTTCATTTATTTAAAGTTTTATGGCATATAACTCATGTTTGTTTACGAGCTTCTGCTCGTGCCAACTAGCCTTGGGCCCATTGTACGAGATTTTCAAAATTGGGCATATTAGCCCCTATTTTCCAAAACCGAGGCTCCCGACCTATTAGAGCTATTCAAGCTCCCATCAAGAAGGTCTCCCAAATTGTTTAAGCAGTGGCACACAGTCAGGGGAGAGCACTTCCGACAAAACATATTTTCAACTATCCATCATACCAACCAGGTATAAGGATATCTCTGCTCATAACCGATAAACGGGTTCTCCACTTCCTCCGAGAAAGTTTCATCATACTAACCGGGTATGATATACTTAAAATCGGTAAGTAGTTTTTCTGTGTCATTTTCACATCACTCTTCTAAGTATTGACGTTTAAAAATACCACTTAATAGTGGGTTTTCATTTCGAGATACTTATCATCCCTAATTAGGTATGATATAAAGTCTCACTCACCCGTTAATGTAGTGAATTCCACTCGACCGGTTCTTTGTATTCACGCGAGCTTGTCCTTGTTGGCATTCCCGTTACTTTGTATTCCTACACGATATGAACATACATGTTCATTATCCCTCGACCTAATAGCCTTCATTCATTCCAAATGAATGAGAAAACTAAACTTTCTATTTATTTACAATTACGTCCCTAAAGTTATTTTTCTTTAACTTTAAGTATCTAATGCCGATTTTTTCTCAAATTGAGTCCTGAAACTTTTAAATTTTATCTTAGAACCTCAATTTATTTAAATTCACAAAAAGGGGTTTAATTTCACAAATTTCCAATTTGGTTCCCCAACTTTTCAAAATTACCATTTTTCCCTTTACAAATGGTAAGTTTCACCCCAAAAATTCTAAAATTTCTCAATTGGCCCTTTAACATTCTTATCATGCCCAATTGACCCTCAATTTTACAAAATTCATCTTGGCCCTTCAAATTTTCAAAAATCCCCAATTTTCCTCAATTTTTCCCCAATTTCAACTTTTTAACACAACCAAATTTTATTTTATCAGATTGACCGATTAAACACTTCTAATTGTTGAAATTGAAGTTAAAATTGTTTTGACACTTGAACGAGATCAAACGGAGCTTTGCTGGAAAATAGACTCTATAGAGAGAAAGCTTCAATTACTCACTGTCGGGGGTATGACGGTCCGAGCTTTCGATCTGGGTAGATAACTCTCGTCTTGAGATTCATCATAGAATCAAGAATTACATCAATCGATGCCAAATTGAGTTAGAATTTCATCATCGAAATTCTGTTGATTATCTCTCTAGCATCGGCAGTAAATTGTAGAGGGGAGTCAAATTGGCTTACCTTTCAGTCCTAATTCGGCCTTGGGAGGATTGTTGAGGTGTTAGGAGGGCTTGGTTTTGTATGAGGAGGGCTTGAATTGGCCGATTTCAGCTCGACTGAAATAGGGCACCTTCGGTCCGCCGGAGCAGCTTCACTGTTACATCACGTTGGCGCTTCTCCGACGACCCTCGGAGCAAACAGCTGACTACTCCCTAGTTCTAAAGAACCCGACCTCACCATCTTTGGCTTAGAAATGACCCTATATCGAAGCTGTGGTTCGAGGTTCTCCGAAAAACTAAGCAGCTAAGAGAGAGTGAGATTTTCAGGTGTGGAGAGGATGAATGGAGAGAGGGTCTTTATATAGGAAGCTCGGGGAATTCTTGGCCATACGATTGGTGCTTTAATGGCGGTCATTCATTGTCTACAACTCCCTATTCGGAGACTTTTCAGCTTTACCGGCACTGTAGAGTTTTCCGGCGAGTGAACAGTGCTGTCATTTGAAGGAAGAAGATGACACTATTCTGAACCGGACCGGACCGGTACGAAATGGGTTCAAAGCTTAAACCGGCCAGTTCACCCCCCATTCGACCGAATTTTTTAAATCTAAAAATTTCTAAATTCATCTAAATTAATTTTCTATCCAATAGTGGCCTCAAATCTCAAATTTGAATTTTTTAAGCCACCTAGAAAAATAAATTTAGAATCCAGTTCAATAGTGGTTCAATCTAGTTCACCTGAACCAGTTTGGTTTTCATCTCCAATTCATTCTCAAGTCCATTTCCATGACTTTTGGGACTCTTTGGGTCACTCAGGATCCATAAATTCCCGATTTGCCCTTTCTCTATCGGTTCTGGTTCATGAACCGACTCGGTTCATAAATCGGTTCAATCTAATTGGATCCGGTTCATCTAAACCGGTCTGGTTTTTCTCTTCCAATTTGTCCTAAGGTTCTTTTACAAGGTTTTATGAACCCTTTGGATCACCTGGGAGTTGTAAATTTCCAAAATTGTTTGTTCCCGAATGATTGGGTTTGTGAACCAGTTTAGTTTTCTTACTCGGTTTGACTGATTCTTTTACCAGTTGTCCTTAACTAAAAAGGGCGGTGTTTACACTACTACTTGTTAAATGTTATTTTTTTCATTCTTTTCTTATACTTACAGATCTTTGTATGGCTTATTCACATCGGATTTCTCCATTTTTGTTCCATATCTTAGCCTCCGATAAGTCCCCTTATTTTATGGAGTTCCTAAGAAATTGTATCCTAACTCTTTCCAAGTAGGTATTATTCCTCAGGCTTTCTTGCTATCGTATTTTCTCTTTATCCTATCTTAATTGTCTTAACATCCTCAGTGCTCCCCATAACATTCTTTCTTTCTTCCTAATCAGCTTCCATTCCTTTGGAATAGTCTATTTATTCTTGTTTTCCTTACTCTTACTATTTGAGTCTTTCCTTAACTCCTTAGACTCTCACTAATCCCATGCTCTTTGATGCTCACTTCCCTTGTTCAAAACTTCTCCTACCTTTCCTTAGTTAGGATTTGTCTCCCTTGGGTGAACTCTAAGAGTCTCTTCCTTGCCAAATTTTATTTTACCTTTGAGGAAAAATCTTAAAGGTTGAGGTTAACTAGAAATGACTCGCTTTTCCTTCCTTAGGTGATTTTCTACCCTTTACTTTGATCATTATTAGCATACTCTTAACTTTCATTCCTTCAAGAAATATTTTCTTGCCATACTTGGCTTATTACAAAAATTTTCTACTCCCAAATCCCTTGGGGTCATAGGGCATGAGTTAGCCTTAGAACATTTATGGGACTCTTAGCCAAATGGCTCTGAGTAACTAGTTGGGGTCCATTCATATTCCCTTATGGGATAAACTTCATGTATGGCCACCAATCTGTACCGCCTTAATACCTCTGCCTCACACTCATACGTCCACTTCATCCATTGGGAGGGATTGAAGATGGACTGAGTAGGTGGGGGTACTTGGTGGACCTTCATGAAGGTGGCATATGCATCCCAGTAATTGTCCCAAGCCTCTTTCTTAGTTGGATTCTTCTCCGGTTGTTGTGGGGCTGGAGGAGGGGTTGGGCTCCTTGGAGGAGGTGCAAGTTCCTCTTGCCTTGAAGAAGGGTATGTAATGTCTTCTGATTCTAGTAAGGCTCCCACAAGTTTTCAATAATCTTCTACCATGTCCTTGCGTACTCTTTTCTCGCCCCTTAAAAACCGTTGAACAGCTGCCTCCCTTGGGGTAGTTGTCTTTTTTAGGGTTATGGGTGGAGTATTGGATTGCACAGCTAACTTCCTAGGGATTCTCCTTCCTACATGATAGTTAAAGTTTTATTAATGTTAGGGCATAGTATTGATAATATTGCAAGGGAACTTAGCTCTAATACCACTCAAGTTGTCACGCGCCGACCCGGTTTGGTCAAATCCCCGTGAACAACCCACCACTCCCTTGGTTCAAGAGGGGTTTGACCCTTCTTTTATTCAAGAGGAGTTAAGCGTAATCTCAACCTAGTTCCCTAGAATAACATGAATCAATAATAATGTAAGTTTAAGAGGAGATTAAGCATACCTGACAGAGGGTAAATTTTGGTGTTATCCCTAGTCATTCTCTAATCCTAAAAAGGGATAAAAAAAGGTAGGTGGGTTTCTACAACTCGGTGAATAAGTGATTTAAAAAGAGTTTTCAATAAAATAATTTGAAGTGTGCTAGACTACTTAATTTCTTAAAAATCCTTTCTTCCTCAATTTCTCATTTTTCAAAATTCATTACTCATCATTTACCACAGTCGGTGTGTTTAACAATCAACACACACCCCTTCATCATGAAGGGATCACACATTCGCAGGGCAACCCGTCCACTACACCCACTTGTGGTGTCGAAGTGACTTTAACGGCTACCTAGATAGAAGCTCGTCCACTTCTACCCTAGGAATGAGTGGATGAACGCGACATCCGACCCTCAAACTTGAAAAGAACTCCATGTCCGTATGAGGACAGAGACATCATCCCCACCCCCCCCCCCCCCCCGGTCTCATGCGTATGAAGCTACATTGAGCTTCCCTGACTGCTAGCATGACAAACTACCCTTATCTCTACCATGTCATCCAGTAGCCCCTAGGACGCATCACTACCCCTCTTGGGCGTCTTGATGGTCCTAAACCCCAGTCATGCACAAAATAATAATTTTCCACATAAGCCATTTAGTCTTTGGTGCCATTGGTCCAACGGCCCCGACCCTCAACTCAACCTATAGTTGTTTGTCTCGATTGGTCCGTCAACTTGTCTTGTCGCACTACTGCCAATCCATTGAGTATGTCGGTCCTGTCTTGGTACCACGGCCAAATCACATCATTCATTAAATTTTTCATGGCTTAACCTCATGTTTTTTTATTAGCTCCTGCTCATGCCAACTGGCCTTGGGCCCACTGTACGAGAGTTTCAAAATCGGGCATTCTAGCCACCAAGTTCCAAAACCGAGGCCTCCGGCCAATCTGAGCTATTCGAGCTCCCGTCAATAAGGTCTCCCAAAATGTTTAAGCAGTGGCACACAGTTATGGGAGAGCACTTCTGATAAAATAATTTTTCATCCATCCATCACACCAACCGGGTGTGAGGACATCTCCGCTCATAATCAATAAGTAGGTTTTCTTCTTCCTTCCAGGAAGTTCATCATACCAACCGGGTATGACCTACTTACAAACATTAAGTAGTTTTTTTGCGTGTTTTCTCACATCATCCCATCCAAGTGTGATGTTAAAATGTCACTTAGTAGTGGTTTTTAAATTATGAGGTACTCATCATCCCAACGGGTATGATGTGAAGATTCCCACTCACCCGATAGTGTAGTGAATTCCTCTTAAAGCGATTTTTGCCTTCACACAAGCTTAGCCTTGCTGGTGTTCCTGGTACTTCGTGTTCTTACACGTTATAAACATCCCTGTTCATTATCATTTAGCCTAATAGCCTTCATTCATCACAAATGAATAAAATACCCAAACTTTTAGTTATTTGCATTTAGGTCCCTAAAATTCTTTTTCTTTAAATTTAGGTCCCTAATGCCAATTTCTCCCAAATTGAGTCCCAAAACTTCTAAAATTTACTTTGGGACCTCAATTTATTCAAAATCACAAAAAGAGGTTAAAGTTTCCCAAATTCCCAATTTGGTCCCCAACTTTTCCAAAATTACCATTTTGCCCCTACTTTACAAAAATGGTAAATTTCACCCTAAAAATTGACCAATTGATCCTCCAACATCTTATACATAACCAATTGGCCCTCCATTTTGGGAAAATGTACTTTAGTCTCTCCAATTTTCAAAATCTCCAATTTCCCTCATTCAACCTGGCCGAATTTGATTTTATCAAATTTACCGATCAATCGAGGTTAATTGTTGAAATTGAAGTTGGATTTGAGTTCCTACACATCCATACGGTTCAATTGCACTTTGAATTGTATGAATTAACACTGGTACGAGCTCAAATGGAGCTTCATCGAAAAACTATATGTAGTGAGAGAAAGCTTCTAAAGCTTACCATCGGGGGTGCAGCAGTCTGAGCTTTCGATCTGGGCAGATAGCTCTCGCCTTGAGGTTTCTCCTAGAATCAAGAATTGCCTTAATTCATGTCGAATTGAGGGAGAATTCGGTCAATAAAGATTCGTCGGTTCTTTCTCTAGCATCGATTGGAATTCACAAAGGGGAGCCAAATTTGCTTACCTTTCCACTCTAATTCAGTTGTATGAGGGTTGATGGAGTGTTGGGAGAGCTTGGTTTGGCCTGAGGAGGGCTCAAATCGGCTTATTTTAGCTCGATAGAAATAGGGTAGCTTTGGTCTGTCAGAGCTTCTTCACTGTTCGATCACACCGGCGCTTCTTCGGCGATCCTCAAAGCAATTGGAGACCACCATCGGGTAGCTGACTTCTCCCCGAGTCTAAAGAACCCGACCACGCCTTCTTTAGCCCAGAAAAGCCCCTATGTTAGAGCTCTGGTTTGAGTTTCATCAAAAAACTAAGTTGCTGAGAGAGAGTGATGTTTTCAGGTGTGTGGAGGATGAATGGAGAGGAGCTCTTTATATAGGGAGCTCGGGGACTCTTCGGTCGTCCATTAGACACCTTAATGATAGTAATTGATAGTATGAAATGTAATGAACGGAAACATTTCCTCTTCATCAATACTGATCAATTTTCCGGTGAGTGAACAATGTTGTCATATGAAGGAAGAAGATGACACCGTTCCGAACCGGGTTCAACGCTTAAACCGGCCAGTTCATGCCCGATTCGACAAAGTTTTTTGAAAATTAAAAATTTCTAAATTTATTCTCTATCTAATGGTGACCTCAATTCTTCAATTTGAATTTTCTAAGCCACCTAGAAAAATGAATTTAGCACCCGATTCAATAATGGTTCAAACGGGTTTAATTTGGTTCGGATCTAGTTCACTTGAACCGATCTAGTTTTCTTCCCAAATGGTCATAAAGTCCCTTTCCAAGGTTTTTATAACTCTTTAGGTCACTTGAAAGTTGTAAATTTCCCAATTTGCTCGTTCTTTAGTGGTCGGGGGTTTGTGAACCGGTTCGATTTTCTCACTAGGGTTGACTGATTCTTTCCCCGATTTCCTTAACTCCAAAGTGTGGGGTTTACAAAACCATTTTTCTAAACATTGGGCTGAAGCACCCTTTCATGAAATATTTTGAATGTCTAAATATCATTTTCTAGTTTGGTCATAACAATTTAAAAGCACACACAATATGTATTTTTAAAGTTAATGAAAAGTATGTCTGTTCAATCGGACAACATAATAATTAAAACCTACTTACATTTATATATGAGACTTGTTGGTCCCATGGCATAATAACTGATGCGAAAATCGCCAATATGCTTACAACACCGTACACCAAATATGGCAAAAATCCCAAAACTCTAACGATACAAGTTCGGAAAGATAAAAATATACCTTGTTTATGTGAGAAACAAAGTATGAGATATGTAGACGTCACACCCAAATCCTCTAAAAAGAACTATTAGAAAATCACGGTAATAAGTATTAATTGCTTAAATGCTACAGGTAAAAACCTAATAAGTTCAAAAGTTCTTTTAAAAGAAAAAAAAAGATAAAAACTCACAAATTTGAATTTGCATAGTGTCTACTCCAATGTTGTGTAGTATGTCTTTATAGGCACGTATAACAACTGAATAGCATAAAAATAAGAAAAAATATATGTTATAGTTACACACCAACCATATTTAATCTAAATATCTATGATATTTTAATAACTATTTTAAATTTTTGAATTTAAATAATTAAATATATAATATTATCATTTAATATTCTAAAATATTTATTATATAAATAAATCTCTCCCTATTAATTAATTATGGATCTTCTATTGGACTTTTCTTGAGCTCTTTTATTGGGTTTCCACTTGTATTTTCCGCAATCTCTTTAATCAGCTCATATAAAAATTCTTTGAATATTTTAATCTTTAACATTGTGATTGAGTATTCTTGCAGTCCCAAATGATCATTAATCTTATTTGGTGACAAACTGTTTAGCTCAATTATAAATTCGGTTGATTGAACTTGTAAATTCGTATTCTATTTAATCGGATTCACATCAATAATCTCATTACTCTTCATTTATCCTAATTGAGATCATTTAATTCCTAAGTTGGGACAACATAAAATAAAAGTACTAAATTTACAAATCTAGCTCACAATCCAACATTTTCTAGCATGGAGTATCAACTCAGCAAAACAACTCAATTTATAAAGTTCAATCCAATACTTACAAGTCTTTAGAGAGCATATACATATTCCTCTGTTCGTACACATCTCATAAAGATGTACAACCCTCTATATATATAAATAAATAAATAAATAAGGTAAGACCCACCATTTATTTAAAAGTATTTAAAGTATGTCTTCTCCAAACCTATGCTAAATTTAAATCTCATCTAATCTACTTTATAATTTTTCATCATTTTAAACCCAACTTCAAGGCCTCTTACTTACCCCTCTCACTCCAATTAAATTTTTCTCAACCCCCTTTACAAATTACAACGCATTTAGTCCAAACCTGTTAACTAACAACTATTCCCTCCACAACCCAATATGTTATTTTTATCTATGCGCAACACTTTACATACTCAAATCCATTATTCTAATTAATATACATGCTCAATAAATATATTTAAATATTTATTCGCTAACAACCCAAACTCTTGATTAATTGTCCCAAATCCAAACTATATTTTCAATTCAACTCCTCTTATTGCATCATCTAGTACAATCTCGATATGTCTAGGAACCAATTCAGTTTGTATTTCAAGGAGGCCCACTAGGGGTCGGGAGCGACTATAACCACTTGGTTGGTGGAGTCGAGGTTGAGGAGGTGATAAAAGGGTCGAAAATGCTCAATTGTTAAAGATTATTGTTGCACGCGATGAGAGTGAGAGAGGTGATTTTGGATCTTGGGTTGTCGGGGCTGGGAAGGTCATTCTCCGCATGTCTCGTCCCTGATTTGGAACATGCATGTGGTAATTGGGTAAAGCCGAGGTGGGAAAGGAGTCAAGAGAGGTTATCCTCCCCATATATGATGTTGTCTAAGCCCGGGAAGGTTGTCCCGCCTATGTTTCGTTCTATGTTGAGATCATCGACGATGGAGAGCAAGTCGTTTAGGCCTTCCCTTCTCGAATTTGAGCATGCAAATACTAGAGGATACAAGACCCTTCTTGTTCTACTCGGATATTAAGGAGGCAGGTTGAGAAAAGTTTCTATGAGTTCCTCCTCTTGAGATCTAGGTTGCTATCATAGAGAGGAGGACGGTGGGAAGTCAAACGAGTCTCCTCATCTCAAAATTGAGGTCGTCTATGCTAAGGAAAAGTGATCTTCGACCTTCCATCCTCAAATCTGGACTCTAATGTCAGAAGAGAAGGTTTGACGACAAGGATGGTGGTCACATATAGTTGTTCTTCTCAAATATGGGATTATCATGGTCGGGAAAAAGTTCACTAAATCCTGTTTAGCCTAGATTTGTTGCTTTCATTTGCACGATGGCTACTGGAAGGTTTCACCACTACTTGGATGAACTCTTATTCCTCCAATCTTGTACGACACACTTATGGAAGTATAAAAATGTAAGGTCTCATGGGTAAATATAACAAATTGAGTAAAAAACAAGGAAATTATAGCATGGTCATGCTCCATTACCTGATAACGAGCGAGATCAAATCACCTCAGATTTAGAACCTTTAGACATATATAACGAGATGAATCCAACTGAACGCAACGGGCTGGGCCGGGGCACGAAAAAAAGGAGGGTGCAACACGAGTACTTCCTAGGAGGTTATTCATTCTAGTACTACTCTCATCTAAATATGATTAACTTCGGAGTTTTGATGTGATTCGGTGCATTAGTAATGATATGATTGCAACCATCAGAGTGTGCGCGCTCCCCGTGGGCCAGCGGTCGGGGCACGTCGTCCAATGCGCCCCCGAACCGCTCCGAATGGTAGGGCCCACAAAATGCCTACCTCCGAGTCGGAGTAATACGGTCGAACCGGCCCACGTGGATTTTGTTTGGGAAAAATCCCATTGCACCGCGAGGAAACATGACGCCCTGGATGTTCCGGGGCTCCGTAGGGGCCCAGACGCCGTTTTCCTATGTCGCGGACCCCATCTAGTCGGTAGCCCTCCGAAAGAGATTCGTTTCGATATATTATGGCCCCCGCAGCTCATTAATTCTGTGGCCTCCGGAAGGCGGGCCCGCCGATCAATGATGCAGCGGCACGTCATTCGAGGCACACCGGACGGCTCCCGACGGTGGGTCCCACAAATTGCCTAGAATCTGTCGTGGTCGGGGCACGACGTTCGAGGCGTCCCCGACTGTGGGACCCACGAAATGCCTAGAATCTTGACATCAACGGTAGCGTGACCCGCGCAATTCCCCAAAGGCAACGGGCGGGGCCGGGTGCACGAAAAAAAGGGGAGGGGTGCAACACGAGAACTTCCCAAGAGGTCACCCATCATAGTACTACTCTAGTACAATCACACTTAACTTCGAAGTTCTAATAGGACACGGTGTGTTAGAGCGGGTATGATCGCACCCGTCAAAGTGTGTGCGCTCCTCGTCCACACGTGGCCCAACGGTCGGGGCACATCGTCCGATGCGCCCCCGAATTGCTCCTGATGGTGGGTCCCACAAATTGGCCAAAATCCGCCACGGTCGGGGCACGACGATCGAGGCGCCCCTCGACTGTGGGGCCCATGAAATGCCTAGAACCCGATGTTAGCGGTAGCGTGACCCGCGCACTTCACCAAAGGTAATGGGGCGGGCCAGGTGCACGAAAAAAAAGGGAGGAGTGCAACACGCTTAACTTTGGAGTTCTGATGGGATCCGGTGCATTAGTGCTGGTATGATCACACCTGTCAAAGAGTGCGCGCTCCCCGTCCACACGTGGCCTAGCGGTCGAGCCACGTCGTCCGATGCGCACCCGAACCGCTCCGGACGGTGGGGCCCACAAAATGCCTACCTTTTGGTCGGAGTGATACGGTTGAACCAGCCCTGGATTTTGTTCGGGGAAAGTCCCGCCGCACTGCGAGGAAACATGACGCCCCGGATGTTCCGGGGATCCGTAGGGGCCCTAGATGCCGTGTTCCTGCATCGCGAACCTCACCTAGTCTGTAGCCCTCCGAAATAGCTTCGTTTCAATATATTATGGCCCTCACAACTAATTACGGGCTAGATTCTGTGGCCTCCGGAAGGCAGGCCTGCCGATCGATGACGCAGCGGCACGTCGTTCGAAGCACATCGGACCGCTCCCGACGGTGGGTCCCACAAAATGCCAAGAATCCGACGCGGTTGGGGCACGACATTCGAGGTGCCCCCGACTATAGTGCCCACGAAATGCCTAGAATCCCGACGTCAGCGGTAGCATGACCCGCGCACTTCCTCAAAGGCAACAGGGCGGGCTAGGTGCAAGAAAAAAAGAGGAGGGGTGCAACTATAGTGCCCACGAAATGCCTAGAATCTCGACGTCGGCGATAGCATGACCTGCGCACTTCCCCAAAGGCAACAGGCCGGGCTGGGTGCAAGAAAAAAAGAGGAGGGGTGCAACACGCTTAACTTCGGAGTTTTGATGGGATCCGGTGCATTAGTGCTTGTATGATCACACCCGTCAAATTGTGCGCGCTCCCGTCCACATGTGGCCCAGCGCTCAGGGCACGTCGTCCAATGCGCCCCCAAACTGCTCCGGACTATGGGGCCCACAAAATGCCTACCTCTGGGTCGGAGTGATACGGTCGAACCGGCTCACGTGGATTTTGTTCGGGGGAAGTCCCACCGCACTACGAGGAAACATGACGCCCCAGATGTTCTGGGCTCCGTAGGGGCCCTAGACACCGTTTTCCTACATCGCGGATCCCTGTCTAGTCGGTAGCCCTTCGAAATAAATTCGTTTCTATATATTATGGCACCCGTAGCTCATTAATTCTGTGGCCTCGGAAAGGTGGGCCCGCTGGTCGATGAGGCAGCGGCACGTCGTTCGAGGCACACCGGACCGCTCCCGACAGTGGGTCCCACAAATTGCCCAGAATCCTCCGCGGTCGGGGCACGGTGTTCGAGGCGGACCCGACTGTAGGGCCCACAAAATACCTAGAATCCCGATGTCGGCAATAGCGTGACCTGCGCACTTCCCCAAAGGCAATGGGTCGGACCGGGTGGACGAAAAAAAGGGGAGGGGTGCAATACACTTAACTTTGGAGCTCTGATGGGATCCGGTGCATTAGTGCTAGTATAATTACACCTGTCATAGTGTGCGCGCTACTCGTCCACACGTGGCCCAACGGTCGGGGCGCGTCGTCCCATGCGCCCCCGAACTGCTCCCAGTGGTAGGGCCTACAAAATGCCTACCTCCAGGTCAGAGTGATGCGGTTGAACCGGCCCACGTGGATTTTGTTCGGGGAAAGTCCTGCCGCACCGCGAGGAAACATGATGCCCCAGATGTTCCGGGGCTCCGTAGGGGCCCCATACGCCGTTTTCTTGCTCCGCTGACCCTCGTCTAGTCGATAGCCCTCCGAAATAGCTGCGTTTCAATATATTATGGCCCCTGCAGCTCATTAATTCTATGGCCTCCGAAAGGCGGGCCCGCCTATCGACGACGCAATGGCATGTCGTTCGAGGATCACCGGACCGCTCCTGACAGTGGGTCCCACAAAATGCCCATAATCCACCACAGTCGTGGCACGTCGTTCGAGGCGCCTTGGACTGTGGGGCACACGGAATGCCTAGAATCCCGATGTCGGTGGTGGCGTGACCCACGCACTTCCCTAAAGGCAACGGGCGCACGAAAAAAAGGGGAGGGGTGCAACACGATGACTTCTGAGGAGGTCACACATCCTAGTACTACTCTCGCCTAAGCAAGCATAACTTTGGAGTTTTGATGAAATCTGGTGCATTAGTGCTTGCATGATCGCACCCGTCATTGTTTGTGCGCTCCTCAACCACACGTGGCCCAGCGGTCAGGGCACGTCGTCCCATGCGCCCCCAAACCGCTCTGGGGAGTGGGGCCCAAAAAATGCCTACCTCCGGGTCGGAGTGATGCAATGGAACCGACTAATGTGGATTCTGTTTGAGGAAAGTCCCGTCGCACCGCGAGGAAACATGACACACCAGATGATCCGAGGCTCCGTAGGGGCCCCAGACACCGTTTTCCGGCTCCACGGACATCCGTCTACTCAGTAGCCCTCCGAAAGAGCTTCATTTCGATATACTATGGCCCCCGCAGCTCTTTACGGGTCTGATTCTATGGCCTCTGGAAGGCTGGCCCGCTGATCAACGACACAGCGGCACGTCGTTCGAGGTGCACCGGACCGCTCCCAACGGTGGGTCCCACAAAATGGCCATAATCCGTTGCAGTCGGGGCACGACGTTCGAGGTGCCCCCGGCTTTGGGACCCACAGAATGCCTGGAATCCCAACGTCGGCGGTAGCGTGACCCGTGCACTTCCCCAAAGGCAACGGGAGCACGAAAAAAAAGGGGAGGGCTGCAACACGAGGACTTCCTAGGAGGTCACCTACCCTGGTACTACTTTCGCCCAAGCAAACATAACTTCGAAGTTCTGATGGGATCCGGTGCATTTATGTTGGGATGATCGCACTCGTCAGAGTGTGCGCGCTCCCCATCCACACGTGGCCCAGCGGTCGGGGCACGTCATCCCATGCGCCTGTGAACCGCTCCGGGTGGTGGGGCCCAAAAAAGGCCTACCTCTAGGTCGGAGTGATGCAGTTGAACCGGCCCACGTGGATTCTGTTCGGGGAAAGTCCCTTCGCACCACGAGGAAACATGACGCCCCGGATGTTCCAGGGCTCCGTAGGGGCCCAGATGCCATTTTCCTGCTCCGCGGACCTGTCTAGTCGGTAGCCCTCCGAAAGAGATTCGTTTCGATATACTATGGCCCCCGCAACTCATTAATTCTGTGGGCACCGAAAGGCGGGCCCGTCGATCGACGACGTAGCGGCACGTCGTTTGAGGTTCACCAGACCGCTCCTGACGGTGGGTCCCCCAAAATGGCCAGAATCTGCCGCGGTTAGGGCACAGCGTTCGAGGAGCCCCTGGCTGTGGGGTCCACGGAATGCCTGGAATCCCGATGTCGGCGGTAGCATGACCCGTGCACTTCCCCAAAGGCAACGGGCTGGGCCGAACGCACGAAAAAAAGGGGAGTGGTGCAACACGAGTACTTCTCAGGAGGTCGCCCATCCTAGTACCACTCTCGCACAAGCACGCTTAATTTCGCAGTTCTAATGGAATCCGATGCATTAGTGCTGGTATGATCGCACCCGTCAAAGTGTGCGCACTCCTTGTCCACACGTGGCCCAGCAGTCGGGGCACATCGTCCCATGCGCCCCGAACCACTCCGGGTAGTGGGGCCCACAAAATGCCTACCTCCGGGTCGGAGTGATGCGATCAAACTGGCCCATGTGGATTCTGTTCAGGGAAAGTCCAGCCGCACTACAAGGAAACATGATGCCCCGGATGTTCCGGGGCTCCGTAGAGGCCCTAGACGCTGTTTTCCTGTATCGCGAATTCATCTATTAGTAGCCCTCTAAAAGAGCTTCGTTTCGATATATTATGGCCCCCGTAACTCATTACGGGTCACATTCTATGGCCTCTAGAAGGCGGGCCCGCCGATCGATGACGCAGCGTCACGTCATTCGAGGTGCAACGGACCGCTCTTGACAGTGGGTCCCACAAAATGCCCAGAATCCACCGCGGTTGGGGCACGGCGTTTGAGGTGCCCCGACTGTGGGGCCCACGAATTGCCTAGAATTCCTACGTCAGCGGTAGCGTGACCCGCGCACTTCCCCAAAGGCAACGGGCGGGCCCGAGTGCACGAAAAAAAGGGGAGGCGTGCAACACAAGGACTTCACAGGAGGTCACCCATCCTAGTACTACTCTCGCCCAAGCACGCTTAACTTCGAAGTTCTGATGGTATCCGGTGCATTAGTGCTGGTATGATTACACCTGTTAGAGTGTGTGCGCTCCTGATCCACACGTGGCCCATCGATCGGGGCATGTTGTCCGATGCGCCCCTGAACCGATTCGGACGGTGGGGCCAACAAAATGCCTACCTCTGGGTCTGAGTGATACAGTCGAATCGCCCCACGTGGATTGTGTTCGGGGAAGGTCCCATCGCACTGCAAGGCAACATGACGCCCTAGATGTTTCGAGGCTCTGTAGGGGCCCTAGACGCCGTTTTCCTATGTCGCAGAACCCGTCTAGTCGATAGCCCTCCAAAAGAGCTTTGTTTCGATATACTATGGCCCCCACAGCTCATTAATTATGTGGCCATCGAAAGGCGGGCCGGCTGATCGACGACACAACGGCACATCGTTCAAGGCTCACTAGACCACTCCCAACGGTGGGTCCCACAAAATGGCCAGAATCCGCTGTGGTCGGGGCACGACGTACGAGGATCCCCCGGCTGTGGGCCCACAGAATGCCTGGAATCTTGATGTCGGCAGTAGCGTGACCCGCACACTTCCCCAAAGGCAACGGGCCGGGCTGGGCGCACAAAAAAAAGGGGAGGGGTGCAACACGAGTACTTTCGAGAAATTCACCCATTTTAGTACTACTATCGCCCTATCACGCTTAACGTCAGAGTTCTGATGGGATTTGTTGTAATAGTGCTAGTATGATCGCACCTGTCAAAGTGTGCGGGCTCCCCATCCACACGTGGCCCAGCGGTCGGGGCACATCATCCCATGTACCCCGAACCGCTCCGGGTAGTGGGGCCCACAAAATGCCTAACTTCGGGTCGGAGTGATGCAGTCGAACCGGCCCACGTGGATTCTGTTCAGGGAAAGTCCTGCCGCACCGCGAGGAAATATGACGCCCCGGATGTTCTAGGGCTCCGTAGGGGCCCCAGACGCCGTTTTCCTGCTATGCGGACACTCGTCTAGTCGGTAGCCTTCCGAAAGAGCTTCGTTTCGATATACTATGGCCCCCGCAGCTCATTACAGGGCTGATTCTATGACCTCTAAAAGGTGGACCCGTCGATCGACGACGCAACAGCACGTCGTTCGAGGCGCACCAGATCGCTCCCGACGGTGGGTCCCACAAAATGGCCAAAATCCGCCGCAGTTGGGGCAAGACGTTCGAGGCACCCCCGACTGTGGGGCCCACGGAATGCCTGGAATCCCAACGTCGGCGGTAGCGTGACCCGCGCACTTCCCCAAAGGCAACGGGCCCGGCCGGACGCCCGAAAAAAGGGGGAGGGGTGCAACACGAGTACTTCCAGGAGGTCACCCATCCTATTACTACTCTCGCCCAAGCACGCTTAACCTCGAAGTTCTGATAGGATCCGGTGCATTAGTGCGGGTATGATCGCACCGTTAGAGTGTACGCGCTGCCCGTCCACACGTGGCCCAGCGGTCGGGGCACGTTGTCCCATGTGCCCCCGAACCGCTCTAGGCGGTAGGGCCCACAAAATGCCTACCTCCTGGTCGGAGTGATGTGGTCGAACAGGCCCACGTGGATTTTATTCGGGGAAAGTCCCACCACAACGTGAGGAAACATGACGCCCTAGATGTTCCGAGGCTCCGTAGGGCCCCATACGCCGTTTTCCTGCTCCGCGGACCAGCGTCTAGTTGGTAGCTCTCCGAAATAGATTCGTTTCGATACATTATGGCCCCCGCAACTCATAAATTCTATGGCCTCCGAAAGGTTGGCCCGCCGATCAACAACGCAGCGGCACGTGGTTCAAGGCGCGTCGGACCGCTCTTGACGGTGGGTCCCACAAAATGGCCAGAATCCGCCGTGGTTGAAGCACAGCGTTCGAGGCGCCCACGACTGTGGGGCCCATGGATTGCCTGGAATCCCGAATTCGGCGGTAGCGTGACCCACGCACTACCTAAAGGCAACGGGCCCGGCCGGCGCACGAAAAAAGGGGTAGGGGTGCAACACGAGGACTTCCAGGAGGTCATCCATCCTAGTACTACTCTCGCCCAAGCAAGCTTATCCCCAAACCGCTCCAGGCGATGGAGCCCTCAAAATACCTACCTTTGGAGAGATGCGGTTGAACCGGCCCACGTGGATTATGTTCGGGGAAAGTCCCGCCGCACCGTGAGGAAACATGACGCCCCGGATGTTCTAGGGCTCCGTAGGGGCCCAGACGCCGTTTTCCTGCTGCGCGGACCCGCGTCTAGTCGGTAGCCCTCTGAAATAGCTTTGTTTCGATATACCATGGCCCTTGTAATTCATTAATTATGTGGCCTCCAAAAGGTGGGCCCGCCGATCAACGACGCAATGACACGTGGTTTGAGGCGCACCGGACCGCTCCCGACGGTGGGTCACACAATATTGCCAGAATCTACCGCGGTCGGGGCACGACGTTCGAGGCGCCCCGACTATGGGGCCAACGAAATGCCTGGAATACCGACGTCGGTGGTAATGTGACCCGCACACTTCCCCAAAGGCAACGAGTCGGGCCGGGCGCACAAAAAAAAGAGGAGGTTTGCTACACGAGGACTTCCAAGGAGGTCACCCATTCTAGTACCACTCTCGCACAAGCACACTTAACTTCGTAGTTCTGGTGGCATTCAGTGCATTAGTACTGGTATGATCACACCCATCAGAGTTTACGCGCTCTCCGTCCACACATGGCCCAGCGATCGGGGCACGTCGTCCCATGCGCCCCAGAACCGCTCCGGGCGGTGGGCCCACAAAATGCCTACCTTCGGGTCGGAGTGATGCGGTCGAACCAGCCTACGTGGATTCTGTTCGAGGAAAGTCCCGCCGTACTGCGAGGAAAGATGACGCCCCAAATGTTCCGGGGATCCGTAGGCGCCCTAGAAGCCGTTTTCCTACCCTGCAGAGCCCCGTCTAGTGAGTAGCCCTCCGAAAGAGCTTCGTTTCGATATATTATAACCCCACAACTCATTAATTCCGTGGCCTCCGAAAGCCGGGCCCATCGATCGGCGACGCAGCGACACATCGTTCGAGGCACACCAGATCGCTCCCGACGGTGGGTCCCACAAAATGGCCAGAATTCGCCACGGCGTTCGAGGCGCTCCCGCTATGGGGCCCACGGAATGCCTGGAATCCCGACATCGGCGGTAGCGTGACCCGCGCACTTCCCCAAAGGCAACGGGCCAGGCCGAGCGCACAAAAAAATGGGGAGGTGTGCAACACGAGGACTTCCCAGGAAGTTACCCATCTTAGTACTACTCTCACCCAATCACGATTAACTTCGAAGTTCTAATGGGATCCAGTGCATTAGTGCTAGTATGATCGCACCCATCAAAGTGTGTGCGCTCCCCGTCCACACGTGGCCCAACGGACGGGGCACATCGTCCCATGTGCCCCCGAACCGCTACAAGCCACATGTTTCCTCACGGTGCGGCGGGACTTTCCCTAAATAGAATCCATGTGGGCCGGTTCTACTGCATCACTCTGACCCGGAGATAGGCATTTTTTGGGCCCGCCGATTGATGACGCAGCGGCACATCGTTCGAGGCGCACCGGACCGCTCCCGATGGTGGGTCCCACAAAATGGCCAGAATCCGCCGCGGTCGGTGCACGACGTTCGAGGTGCCCCTGGTTGTGGGGCCCACAGAATGCCTGGAATCTCGACGTCAGCGGTAGCGTGACCCACGCACTACCCCAAAGGCAACGGGCCGCGCCGGTCGCACGAAGAAAAGGGGAGGGTGCAACATGAGTACTTCCCAGTAGTTCACCCATTCTAGTACTACTCTCGCCCAATCATGCTTAAATTTAGAGTTCTAATAGATTTGATGCATTAGTACTGGTATGATCGCACCCATCAAAGTGTGCGCGCTCCCCGTCCACACGTGGCCCAACTATCGAAGCACGTCATCCCATGCGCCCCTGAACCACTGCGGGCGGTGGGGCCCAAAAAATGCCTATCTCCGGGTCGGAGTGACGCGATAGAAACGGCCCACGGGGATTCTGTTCGGGGAAAGTCCCGTTGCACTACAAGGAAACATGATGCCCCAAATGTTATGGGGCTCCGTAGGGCCCCATACGCCGTTTTCCTACTCTGCGTACTCATCTAGTTGGTAGCACTCTGAAAAAGATTCGTTTCGATATATTATGGCTCCCATAGCTCATTACGGTTCTAACAATCGGGACCGGTGCATAAAAAAAAAGGGAGGGGTGCAATATAAGGATTTACTATGAGATCACCCATACTAATACTACTATCGTACAAATACGTTTAATTTTGTAGTTTTGATAGAATTGAGTGTATTAGTGCTGGTATAATCACCTCTGTTAGAGTGTCCGCGCTCCCCTTCCACACGTGCCCAACAATTCGGCACAACGACTATGATAAATATGTGCACAAGAGCATCTTCTAAGTTTGAAAAAAGTAATTCACATGTATAAAGTGAAATAACAATTTTTTTGTGTAACCACTGATAAATATGTATGGAATAACGTGTTCTCAAAATATTTACAAGTGTAAAAAATAACTAAGTTTTCTATAATGGTATTTTAAATATATATAATATAATTTATTTTATACATATATAATTCTTCCTATTATGATTATAAAATATTTACATATAATTAATATTATTTTTATTATAATAACAACTTAATTATATTATAATTTATAGTATATAATATAATTATGTATATATTTAATATTTTATTATATACTACATTTAATTTAATTATATATTTTAATTAATATAATTATTCAATTTAATTAAAAAATAAATTTATCTTTTTTATTTTTTATTTACAATTTCATCTTCATTCAAACTATTAATTTTTATAATTTTATAATCAGTTGAAATGCTCATTCCACTTTTCCTATAATACATATAAATCCCTCTAAAAATCACTATTTACAAACAAAGTCTTAATAATTTTTTTATTTTACCGATATCCTTTGAAGGGCCTGAGTTAAGAGAAGTTTTCTTCGAAGGCCGGGTTTGGGTTCTCTTCATATTGGTCTTGAGCCTGGAGGTTCTCGTCGGCTGCTTGTCCTCCCACTGGGTCTTGTATCTTTCGTCTCCATCAGCCCATCTGGGGACTCTCTCACTGCAACTCAATTATCCCGGTGCTTGGTTCACCGGACGCGGCGCCTCATTCAGGTCGGTTAGAAATCTTTCAAGTATCCATCTTTAGGGTTTTGTTCATCGCTGGATTTATGAACTATCTAATGTATTATGCGATTCCAGTTTCGTGGCGTTGCTAACTGCCGATACTATTCTAACTAGGGCTGAGCCTTAATCCGTACCTACAAGCCATGGCGGATAGTGGGACGGTTGTTTTAGAGTCGTCTACTGGAGTAGAATACACGGAGGGTATTGCTCAAGCTGCTGGTGAAGCCGTTGCTGGTTCGGAAGCTCCTTCTTCTGCCCCTGTCATGTGTTTGACTGATATTCTTCCAGAGTCGTATGCCAATAATGCAGCTTATGAGGCCAAGATGGATGGTGTACTGCCTCATGTTAGCCAAGATGTTGGAGGTGGTTATGGTTCCTTCGCTAATGGCAGCGCTGTTAGTGATGCAAGTCATGCTGAGAATGGAAATGCCTCACTTGGTGACGGTGCAGGAGCTGCTGGTAATATTCATAATCTATGGTAGTGATTTTGTAATATGTTCTAAGTCGTGTGCTGTATCTGGCCTGATTGCTCCTAGGCGATTTTGGTTTTTTAAGTTATTGAATGCAGATCAGGCGATCTTCTATCCATAATATATCCTTGCTTCTTGTTTAGTTTATGTAGCCTCAGAATTATTGATACTTTGAATTCTTTTGCTCAGGAAAATTGTATGTTGGCAGCCATTTCTAAAGAAGGAAAATTTTAAAAAATATATCTGATGCACTACTGACTTGAGCATGAAGTAATCAGCCCTAACTTTCCTGTAGTCCTCACTGATAGAACCAATTATTCTATATATGCCCTTTATTGGTGTTGTCTGGTGATCTATATGCATGTTCTATGCATGGGAACTGACTTGCTATGAAGTTATATAGAGTACGGACTGGATTGGCTGCTAGTCTGATTATTTATTTAACTATATTTGTTTCAATTATCCTTCTTTTAATTCTCAGTATGTGATTCCTCCTAACTTTTATGACTGTGACAAAATTTATGCACTTCTTTTGCTTGCAGTGCCTGCTGTATCTGTTGAAGAGGAACGATTATGGAATGTTGTTAATGCAAATTCTTTAGATTTTGATGCTTGGGTTGCTCTAATTGAGGAGACTGAGAAGGTGGCTCAGGTATGAGTTGCTTATTTTTATCTTATATTTTTGTCCAATGTCTTTCACTTGCTTTGCAATCCTTAAAGGTATCTGTTGCAGGATCATTCTGCATATGTTTTTTGTCATTGGTCAGTCAATGAATAAAAATTTGGAGCAATGGTTTGAATTTAACGTCTTTTTTCATAGTAAAAACTGATTTCATTTTTACTATTGTAAGCAGAACATTAAATTGTATCTTTATGAAGGAAAACATAATATGTACCTTATCATTCTCTTTGTCGAGACTCCTGAGAGATGAGAGGGGATTTCATGCCTCCTTTTAAGAAAAAAAGTACAATGAAGAATAGAGGAATCTACAGAGAATGTGGAATGTGATAACTTGACTTTCATACTCAAATGTCTTGCCTTATGTTCTATGTTGTTTCTCTTCTGTTTCTTTCTGCTAGATGCTTACCATATGCATATTTTTGGTATTGTTGCTTCGTGTTGTGGTTACCTTTATTTTCACTTGCACTGCTCCACACAAGTGCATATTTAATTTCACAAGTGAAATTCTCAATTTGTAGTTAGGCATAGAGATTTTTAAATGTTTATATGAACTTTGCTAGTTAATAATGCATTGGTCAGGATTTATCCAATGAGGAATTTGTTTCACCGACTGGCTTTTTTGTGCCTTTGTGTGATGTTTGCTTTAGATTGACATTTCTTTTCTGGTTCATTAGCGAATTTTGACCTATGCAGGAAAACATCATGAAAATTCGAAGGGTGTATGATACTTTCTTGGCAGAATTTCCTCTCTGCTATGGTTACTGGAAGAAGTATGCAGAACATGAGGCACCTGGCTCTGTTGAAAAAGCAATGGAGGTTTATGAGCGCGCAGTCCAGGCAGTAACTTATTCTGTTGACATCTGGATGCATTATTGTAGATTTGCAATTAGCAAGTATGAGGATGCAGATATTATAAGAAGGTAAGTGTTGTCCCCCCCCTTTTTTTTTTTTTAATTTTTAGTTTTTGTTGGTCTTGCATTGCTTCTTGAGAAACTATCATTTACATGGCAACTCATGCTTGCTACTGAGTTAAATATTGAAACTATGAAGTCCATCAGTATGCAAAATTGTTGCTGGGAAGGTACATCCTGCTTAAGGGCTAAGATGACATATTCTCGCCTCAATTTCTTCGACATTTTATGGTTGTTGAAGAGAGGTAAATGCAGGACTTGGAAACATCATATACTTTTAGAATGAATTTTGAGTGTCAGCCTGCAGTCCTTACAATTATTTACATATATGCATGTTTCACACCCTTGTTATTTTTCCATCCTTGTGGTTGTCCAGGTTATTTGAACGGGGGCTAACCTATGTTGGATCAGATTACCTGTCTTACACCCTTTGGGAAGAATACATAGGGTTTGAGTATAAGCATCAGGAATGGTGCCGTATTGCCATGATCTATACAAGGCTACTTGAGAATCCCATTCTGTACTTGGACAAGTACTATAACAGGTTATTCTTTTTCTGGATATATTTCTTCTTCTTGTATCATAAATATTTTGTTTTGCCAGTAATACAATCAGATATTCTTTCTTTGGGGGTAAGTACTGTTGATATGTTTTTAAGCTTTAAGAATTTATTATTTAGTTAGTTTTGACATTCATTTCTTTTACTTCCTGGGATGACATTATGCCAGATTCATAAACCCTGTGTTTTTCACATTGCAGTTTCAAGGAGTTGGCTGCAAACAGGCCATTATCTGAACTACGAACTGCTGATGAAACAGCAGCAGCAGCTGCTGCTGCAATATCTGCAGTGTCAGAAGCTTTTGATAAAGCGACTGAAGGGGTAGTTCCTTCTCATGCTGTTGAACAATCTGCTAAACCTGTAAGTGCTGGCTTAACAGAAGCAGAGGAGTTGGAGAAGTATATCACGATTAGAGAAGAGATGTATAGGAAAGCTAAAGAGTTCGACTCTAAGATAGTTGGTTTTGAAACAGCTATTGGAAGACCGTACTTTCACGTGAAGCCCCTTAATGCTGCAGAACTAGAAAATTGGCATAACTACCTGAATTTCATGGAACGAGATGGTGACTTCAGCAAGGTATCTGGATGCAATCCATGTGTTTACTCTGGTGGTCTCTAGTTTTTAGTTTCTTTTTATTGTCTTCAGTTACTTACACTTAGTAATACCTCCTGCCTGATGTGCTTTATCGGCCAAACCGTTGGATGAAGCCAATTTAAAATGGGATATTGAACTGAGACTAAAGCGCATGGGCCTTCAGTTTGGTTTCTTTAAAGGCTAAGTATTTCAAGCCCTTATTTGTCGAAGGACATTGTAGATTTTGTATTGATTCTATTTGTTTTGTTTTAAAGTTCCAATGTTATGCATGCAGGTATCTACTTATCTTCCTAACCATCTGTCTATCAGGCAAAGGAGGGTTCCTCCTTCCTTATTGGAGAGACTCTCTGTCCAGGGAGAGAGTATTTCTTATGCATATCTCCTCCATGTTTTGGGTTATTCTTTCATTTTGGGTAGTGAATTGTGAGAAACTAATTTACCTGCCATATTTGTGGATCTCAGGTGGTGAAGCTGTACGAGAGATGTCTAATAGCCTGTGCTAATTATCCAGAATATTGGATAAGATATGTAAAATGCATGGAAGCATATGGATGCATGGAACTTGCAGAAAATGCACTTATCCGTGCTACCCAAATATTTGTGAAGGTAATTTACCTGCCCTCTTGAAGTACTTTCTTTTTGCATCATCCAGATTGGAGGGGGTCTGTTGATCATAATTGAGCTCTTTAAGTATATTATTGTCACTTAGAGCTTGCTCATATGTTCTGTGATGCTTCTAGTGTCTTTAGGAAATATATTTAATATCATATAAATATAGGGTGTTTTATTTTTATTCAGTACATTTGCACAAAAAAGCATTTTTTGGGCTTGATTTATTTATCATCTAGATCAGTGGCAATTTATGTTAACAACTATTTGCAGCTCTGGCACATTAAGATAATAGGACTAAAATTCTAGAGTGACTCCGTTTTGTTTCTATTATATGTCTAAAAGCAGATCCCATGCAGTGAAGGAATTTGATTTCATTCCAGAATGTAAATATGCACTTGTAAATTATTTGCTGTCTACAATTGAAAAATGATTTCTCCTTTTTAATTTATCTCTACCACCGAAAACCTCTATTTTAATGTAATCTGAAGATTAGTCTCTGGAACTGAGTAGGTTTTCATATTTTCACCTCTTTTTTGGTTGTTTTCTTTGCTGGATGTCTACTTATGGTCTATTCATTTTCTGTTCATGGGTTTTTCAGAGACAACCAGAGATACACCTTTTTGCTGCTTGGTTCAAGGAACAGAATGGGGATATACCTGGTGCTCGATCTGCATATCAACTTGTCCATGCAGAAATTTCCCCTGGTCTTCTTGAGGCTATCATCAAGCATGCAAATATGGAGCGCAGACTGGTAACTACTATATGGTCTTTCATTTTTTTTATCAGCCAATTTTATTCTACTTCTATTGGATCCTTGTTTGATATATCAGATTTCTCTTCGGCGTGGGGTTTTCTAGATAATTTAGGTCTTCTAATCTAATTGCTTTGTTATTCTTTCAGGGGAACATGGATGCCGCTTTGACTGTTTATGAACAGGCAATTGCTATAGAAAAGGGAAAGGAACATTCACAAACATTGCCAGTATTATTTGCTCAATATGCCCGCTTTCTATATTTGGTAAGTCGGTTATTTTTAATTAGATTTTTGCTCATTTTACTGTTACTGGTTTGGAATTCTTGTTTGTTTATCCTCTTAATGAGCTTAAGGGACTCCTAATCTGCTTTTTATTCATACATTGTATACAGTGTTCTCAACATTTAATTTTCATGGCTGTTGCTTCCCTTAGTTCTTATTTATCATTGTAAATTTCTTGGGGATTCATGAAGAGGATAATAGTATATGAGTTTTTTGATATGGGGTTGCAACTGTTTGTAAATTCACTTGTCATTCAAAAATTGAAAACAGAAATTATTTGGATGATTTGAAGCTTCAACTTTGAGAATAAATTGATAAAGAAAAAGTGAAAAAGTATGTTTTCATCTTTGACTTTTGAATTAGGTTGAAACTTCTTTCAATTTCTTATGCGTTGGGTGGAGTTAAAAAGTGAAAAAGTATGTTTTCATCTTTGACTTTTGAATTAGGTTGAAACTTCTTTCAATTTCTTATGAGTTGGGTGGAGTTAACTGCTTTGCATGTTGAATATTTTTCTTCTCCCTATCCTGTATTATTTGGATGTATTAGGAATTTAAGTATGCGAGATAATGATGAATGTGTCCTTGAGTCACGTGATGTTCAGCTTGAATATGTAGATATTTTGATCAATTTTCTTGACAGATGAATAGGTGCATTTTGATATTTTTGTTTCTTTTTTCAGTGCCCCGCTAAACAGGAGAAAGCTAGGGATATTCTGTCTGAAGCACCTGAAAATGTCCAATTGTCAAAACCATTTCTAGAGGTTGCTTCTTCCTTCTATTATATATAGTCCTTTCTAGAAAGCTAGGGTATTCTATCTACAATCTTCATTAAAAGGCCTCCTGTTATTCAGCTATTTGTTTTGTATCCTTTTTTGCTTCAGACCATGATTTGCATGGAAACTATGTTTCCACTTCCGAAGCGGATTGACTACATTGATACTTTAGTAGAGAAATTCATTGTTCCGAGTCCTGATCTCCCCGATTCTGCTAGTGTAGCCGAAAGAGAGGAGCTATCTAGCATCTTTTTGGAGGTCAGTTTTACTCTACAAATTGCGATGAAATCTGAATCATTTAATAAAGTTACTTGCTACATAACTACAGTTGAATGTCTCTTTCCTTGAATAGATTTATTGAAATAATATTAAAAATAATTGTGATTTTCCTGGCTAAGCTTAAACCTAAAACTGTGCCAGCCTTTGGTAAAATGTTGAAAAAGTATTTTATCTTGATTTTGATTTGTCAAAATTCTTGTGCAGTTTCTGGATATGGTTGGTGATTCCAGTTTTGTGAAGAAGGCATATGATAGACACCTTAAGATTTTTATAAACAATAGGAGGTCTTCAGTGTTGAGAAAACGTCATGGTGAGGATCTTTATTCGGACAAATCCAAGTTGGCAAAATCTGATCCTTCTGCTATCACATCAGCACAAACTGCAATGGGTGCATATCCTAGTGCACCAAACCAATGGACAGCCAGTTATGCTATACAACCTCAATCTTGGCCACCAGTTGTTCAAGCACCAGTACAACAGTGGAACCCAAGCTATACCCAGCCAATGGTAACATTGTTATGCTTTTTTTTTTGCTCTAATAACATTGTTATGCTTGAATTATTAGTTTCCTGCTGCAAATTAGACTTGTTCATCGCCCTGATATCTTACTGCTTCTAACAGGATGCAAACACTGGAAAGGTAGAATTTATATAATATCATATCAAAAGTCAAACTGAATTGAAAAGATTGTTAGTACTAGGACTTCCACTAGAAAGTCAACCTAACTCCTTTGGGTTGAAAAGATTATTAGTTCCATGATATCCTTCCTTCCCTTTTCTTCTACCTTAGGATATCGTTTTTTTTTTTTTTGTTGATGATAGTGATGAACCACTAGAAAGTCAGTTAAATTGCTGCTAGAACTACTCAGCCTCTTCCCTACAGGCTGCAGCCTCATGTTTTGGCGGATTTATTAAAGGGTGCATGAAACATTTGTCTGGCAGGATGTTATCCACTTGTCCTTTCTGAATCTTGAATAGTTGTAACTAATTTATGAGCACTACTAAAGGATGTACCTCTTCTGGTGGATAGTTAAAGCTTTTGGGTAATTATGGAACTAGGAATATTCATCCAGATTTATGAGGCTATCAATGAGAAGGATATGAATGCTGTCAGTTACGAAGTCTGTCTTGATTGATTACTCAATTATGCAGTTTGACTTCGTGCAGTTGGCTTCTGCTGCCATTGATAATTTTTTGATTAAGTTGCTGCTGTTGTAATAATTATTCATTCAGTATTTTTTTTGTTGGTTTATAGACTGCGTATGGTAGTTATGGAATATCTTATCCCCAAACATCCACTCCGATCCCACCAACTGGCACATATGCTGCTTATCCTGCACAGGTGAGGATACACTTCAGTCTTTCTGTATGTCATTTCTCCGGGAAACTGTGGGCTCTCTTTAGAACGTAGAAACAAGGGAATGTAAGGAAGACACAAGAGATGATGACAAAGGGCATTAGATGCTTGACTCAGTGATCTGTGGTTTTATTGGCGTTTGTGTGCATGCTCTACCTACAATATTTGTCCAATGTGATGACTGTATCTGAAGTGTCTTATCATTTAATTACTGCTATGCGTCTTGAGAGTATCTCTAGTCATACTTCATAAATCTATAATTCAGATATTTCTTGACAAATGCTGATTCATTACATCTGTAGCAGGCATATCCCCAGCAACAAGGTTATGCACAACCAACTGCAGTAGCAACAGGGCATGCAGCACCAACAGCAGCCACAACCCCACAAGTGTCCACAGTTCCTCAAGCTTACTATGGAAGCTATTACTAGTCCAAGCTTAACAAAATATTGCTCCCATGGCGACGACTGAACTTTTGGACAAAAGGTGGCTTTGGAACCCACTACAGTTCATGCGGGAAATAGGAGTACTGCTGTTTTATCTGTTAATGAAAAATATAGCAACTGTCAAAAAAAAAAACGGTAGCTATGTTGTCACATCTGACTTAGGTAGCTGTCGATTTGAGAGAATCCTGTAGGTACCGAAGTGTTGTTCTCGCATGTCCTTGTTAAAAGTCATTTGGGCACTTGTGTCGTATGGTGTCCATCAGAAAACATTTCAGTATTGCCGTCTCAAATTTGTTGGCTTCTGTTTGTTGTTCTCTTTGATCTCTTCTCCTTTCACCCCTGATACTATACCATCGAAAATTGTCGATACATAGTGATCCCGTTCGCATAACTTTTTGACATTTTTGCCATCTTATCGGATTATATGCTGTGTAGTAGCTGGCAATGGCGTTTCTTTTGAAATAATGCCCCACTACCTGACCTCAACACAACTAGTATGGCATACAACAGGCAATGATTACTTCCTTTTCTTGAGTAAATTACTTATACTTTAAAACTTAAGACCGTCACTTCAAAATTAAATGTTTTGTACCAGTGGTCTAATTTCCCCAATAATGGTAAGATTACATCTATTGTCCTCTATTTTCTTTTTTTTTTTTACTGCAGCAAGATTGCAATTATTTTGTCCCTTTTTGTCTTGCATTCACCCAAAAAAAACGAATCCACTCTTAAAAAGATACACGGGGGAGTAGCAGCATATCAAAGCTCTTGGATCTTTTTCTGCAGTGACTATGGAGGGTCGCTGTCCCATTCCTGCTGACAGGAACGATCAGATCCGACGGATGCTATCCTTCGTAAACCCACCGCCACTAATCCACGTGGCAGGATCTGCTTATCTTGAAGACGTGTCAGATTCCTACAGGGTGCGGCCGCAAGCAGCCATTTTCACGGACCGTCACTTGTAGGAGGCGGCTATCATTCTTTTACTTACTTTATGGTGACCAGACAAAGAAGATCGTCAATCAATCAGCGGTAGCTCAGAGAAGGGAGAAGAGAGAGAGAGAGCTGCGGAGATGAACTCCTCGGTTTTCTCGGCCGACGAAATCGCCGATTCCTTTTGGTCCTCTGCCGTCCAGGAGCGGCCAACGGCGACTGTGTCGGATTGGGCTTATGATAAGTTTCTCGAGGAGGTCACCTGCCCGTCGGTGATTTCCCCTACCGTGCCTTTGTTAGCTTCGAATTCGAAGCAAACCCAGGGGGGTAAGGAACTGAACAAGAAGAAGGTAGATCAGTCGTCGACGGCTCCGATCAGGACCGATGACTACCATGCCTTCCTCAAGTCCCAGCTCGACCAGGCTTGTGCTGCTGTAGCTCGCTCCCGAGTAGTACTCTCTCTCCCTCTCTCTCGCTTTTCGCGTATGCCTTTCTTTTCCCGTGTCTTGTCTTAGGAAGAAAATGTTCATTCATGCCCCATACAGAGAAATAGGCCGTCTTTACTTCCTCAGTCACCGATCACAAGATGCATGTGCAAGAAAAGTAATAGTGTTTAGTTTGTTGCGATGTTTCTTATGTGTTGTATTTCTAGAATGGATGGTTATCATCTAGGGATTTTGTGAAGGTCTTGTCACGGTGACGGGTAGCTGAGAGCTGCTGCATTTTGTTGTTTTTTCTTATATTAGTTCTGGATTTTCCATCAAAATCTGTGTCAGTTGTCAAACTACCAGCTGAATCATGGAGTGGATTCTACTTGTTCCGTTGCATTCTTATAGGGCTCAACTAGTAAGCCTGGGGAATTCAGTGCTTTGCCTATGAACATACCACACTCCATAAGATCTTTGCAATTGGAATCAACGGAGGATGGTGAGGTTTTCTTTTAATTGTGCTATTTTTAAACTTGAGTCATTGACAGTTCATCTGATAGTTATTGTTGCCCCCTTGATGAAATTTCTGTCTCCAATGCAGATTTTGGATTGGCTTCCTGATCTTCTTAACTCCTTATATGACGATAGGGAGCTGAAAATTTTTAACAAAAACCAAAAATAAATGAAATGAAATTATTGTATATATCTTATATATGGTCATTTTATTATTGTCCACCTAACTTGCAACCTGCACACTGATTGAACCCAGTATAATGTAATTCATCATCCCTTATATTCCCATGTTTTTCTTTGTACAAAATCCATACTATCCACTTTATTTCCTGTCTTGGTATGTGAAGTTGATACTTGACTAGACTCTTTAAAATTTTCTCTAATGAAAGGTGTGAAGCTTTGTGGTTTGTGTGTGGTGTAATGCTTCTCTCTTTTATAAGCTGAAGCTGGTAATGAGATTAGATTTCTTTTGAACTCTATATTGCTAAACATGTTCTGATGCAGCATGATCAAAATTAGATTTAATAAAATGAGATTTTCCGCTTATGAGAATCTTCTTACTGTACAGGTTTTAGGTTTATGTTACATCGTATGGAGAGATGATATCGGTTAATATGGGTGTGTTTTTATTTATGGACATTTTTAAAATCATGTTCCCCTGAAGTGTGACTATTTGCTTCTTGATATGCTTGGATCGATTTAGCTTTACTTATGGTTGCAGTCCTGATAGGTTTTAAATTTGGAGGGTTTCTTTGTTGAATAGTCTATCTTGGATATGCTGCTGGATTGATTTTCTATGCTATGTGTGAGTATCAATTGTCAAGTTCAATTCTTCGGATGTTCCAATTTCTTTTTCAAAATTTTCAGTTGATAAGATAGTGAATTTTTGAAATTTGTGGTTTTATTTTTCTTACTGCCAGGTTAGAGTGACGATATCTAAATTTGAATTAAATTATCACAAAATATTATAGATTTTGGAAACGAGTAGTTGAAAGACTGAACTTCTTCAGGGATGAATGTGGTACAATAATTTGAGACAAGTTTTTACAATTAAGTTATGCATTGTAATGTAGATATGTTTAATCTACGTTGGTGTTATAATTTAAAAAAGATTAAGGGTGAGCAATATATTGCAATATGTATCACAAAATCTTTTAAATTTAAGCATTGAACAGTCAATTGAACTTGTCAGTCTATAATGATGATTATGTTTGATGAATAGGTGAAGATGAGGTCATAGCTAAGAAGTTTCAACTTTCAACAAGCAATTTCAAATGTTACTTTCTCATTTATTGTTTAAAAAGCAGGTAGACAAGGCAACTCTTGAGTACATGAGCATCCAAGTCATTGCTGTTAATGATTTTTTTACACAATCAGTGAAGGCTGAATTGCTGATATGCCATGTTGGATCTCCATTTTTGATGAATTCAGTGATGGAGAGGAAATGTGGTCCTTTATTTGTTGAATTTCTCTAAAAATTTATAGAAAAAACGTTGTAGTATATGAAACATCAAATCATGTTTGAAGTCTGATATTTGATTTTGTTGAAGAGTGTGTATCAGACCTTCTCAATTGTCTAAAAGAATTTACTGGTGGATTTTGGAGGTTGAAGCTAAGAAGTACCTTTATCTATGAAAAGTTTACGAAAGGATTTGAAGAGTGGTAAAGAAGGTCCATGAACCAAAATATCTAGGAAGGAGTGACAAAGCATTTTAAAAAATGATGAATTTACAGGAAAGCATGAATCGAAAGCGAATATTAATAGAATCAGTACATTTATCATTAGGGCAATTTCAGTTAAAAGGGGGAAAAGCCTGAGAAGAGAGAATATATGGTACAATTTTTGGCAGATGGATTGAAGCTGAGAAATTTTAAATCTCTATGATAATGGTCAAATGTTTATGTGTGATTGGAAACATAAAGAGATTCGTTGTTACTTTGATCCAATCATGGTAAAATATGAAGAAGAAATCACTATAGTGGAATTTATTGATTGGACAGAACATAATGGGTTCTGTTGGACTTGACTACATTATGACCTAGAAATGATGTGATATTTTCCATAGAAGAGAATTGCATGGTTTTTAAATTTTGTTTATTTGGGCATGAAACTGTTGATTATATTCGTGGAAATTAAACTGTTAATGAACTCCCTAGTATGTATGTTTTGAATGCTGGCTCTTTTCTATTAATTATTGCTGTCAATTCGGTCATTTCTTGTCAATATTTGGCAGCCACTTTGCTATTTGAGTTTATCCATAACTCACTGTCTATTACGTCTGAATTGATTTTTTCAAATGCTCTAGGTTCTGGTCTTGGTATTTCTACGACACAATGTGCTTCAGATGGTGCATCACCTGGCAATTCTGCCCTGCCTTCTGTACAGAAAAATCCAGTTTTACATGTTAAACAAACAACCAGTGAATCATCAAGAGAAGATTCAGATGATGACGAACTTGAGGTTGATACTGGAACAACTGAAAATCTAGATCCAGCTGAAGTTAAACGTGTTAGAAGGTAGATTCTTTATTTTTGGCTATAGTTTCCCATCATTTAACTATCTTTATTGTTTTATCTCTTTGCATGGTATGATATTATCTTCAATAATCCGAAGTACTTTGAAAATCTTTTACTTATTCTTGGGAGGTCATAATACACGACATTCACCTAGAGTGTGATTGCCAGTTGTCTCTTGGCCGGTCTATGTGCCATCATTGAACTTAGTGACATTGTTACTTAAGCATATGAGATGTCCATTTTGTATAAAGCCAACCTCAGGGTCACATAGTCATTGGGCAGACAGTTTGTTAATTTTGGTGTATAGGACATGCTTGTTTATAGTGTGAAAACAGGGTTGATCTTTTTTGGTTGTTATGTTTTTCAGCTTGGTTACCCCCACAAATGACCACCTTTAATATCTTGAGAGAGAATGTTAAGCCAATGTATTTTACCCACCACTTGAATGCCCATAAATTAAAAAAAAATTATGTGGCTTGTGTGGTGAACATTTTGGAAAAGGTGGTTTTATACCAAAGACGCATTTTCCCGTCATTTTTTGCCCACTATCTTGGATTGGTTGTAGTCATTGTTTGTTAGGTCATTTAACAAGCACCATTCTATAATAGAAACCTTGGTAGATTATTCTATTTCATAATTGAGGAATCAATTGGCTATCTCTAAGATTCTATCTGGATATGAACTGAACTCTGAAGGAGCACTTACCTTTTGGTAGAGATTTTTATAAAAGCAATCAAATGTTGATGCACAAAGTAGCTGTTGGGACCATTCAAGAGTTTGTCTTTTCTTTCATTTTGTTTAAAGAATATATGCTTGAAAATTCTAGAGGGTCAAAGGATTTTAAGAACTGGAATATGTTTTGCATGCCATCATTTATATTCATCACTACTATTGCTATTTCATGGCTACTCACTAGAGCTGATATTAATAAGAAAAATATATGATTCAGAGTTCCAGAATGGCTTGATGCTGATGTTCTTTTTTTTAAAATGCTGTGAATTTCTTATATAATTCTTATAGATTATTATCTCATAGCAACATGCCTATTTTTTTGTATATAATACAAACATATGTTCTGCATTTTTGCTGTTTCCAGGATGCAGTCAAATCGAGAGTCAGCTAGACGATCCAGAAGAAGAAAGCAGGAACATATGAATGAACTTGAAACCCAGGTTTTGTTCTTTGAATGACTCTAAAAACTAACTTGTGCTCTTGAAAGGCCTTATAATGCTAAATATGGGGCATTGCTTTAGGTGGGCCAGCTGAAGGTCGAGCATACTACATTACTGAAAAGACTCACAGATATAAATCACAAGTATGATGAAGCGTCTGTTGACAACCGAATTTTAAAAGCTGATATTGAGACTTTACGGGCCAAGGTCTTCCTATTCTTCTCTCTGCATTCTTTGCTAGCAGTCTTAATGATATATGTTCTCTGTTTAGTTCATAACTTGTGTGACTTCCTTGCATTAGCTGTATTCAAAGAAGTTAATGGTCTCTCTTGGACATGTCTCTATCACAATCAATGAGTCAGTGAGAAGGATGACCCCTTCCTGTTTCAACACAAAAAAACATTGCATCCAGGCTACCATTTTCCTTTTCAACATTGTCATATCTATATGTACAACTAAAACCTGCCTCAGCTCATAGCATGTTCTTTCTGGATTTCCTGTTCAACTGGTTTTAGCTCAGTGTGATGGAAAATGAATGAGAACATGCATATATAGATAAAGACTTTTTTTTCAGGTGAAAATGGCTGAGGAGACTGTGAAGCAAGTCACTGGAATCAACCCTCTGCTGCTTGCCATGTCAAATGTGCATAACACTGGTATTCCATTCATGAGCAGTCCCATGGATTCACTGTCCATACCCCCAATGCCGATGCAACCAAATCCCAACCACCTATATTTCAACCATTCTGTGGCACCAAGTACCATCCCGGGTATGACTCATCCTCAAAGATTGGACAGTGGCTTCTCTAATGGTACTAACAGCAACTTTCTCCCACAACCAGTCCACAACTTACAGAATGAGGGAGAGAAGGGCAATATGCATAACATTGGTGGACCCATGTCCTAGTGGGAGATTGAGCTTTCTCACTCCCAGGCGGTAGCATTAACAATGAACTAGGGAAATAAATACTGTTCTTAGTATGGGAGATTGAAAGTTGCCTCCGGACAATTTGGATTATCTTATTTTGGATTGACTGCATATATACTGTCTGTGTTTTGTACACAAGGGGGTTGGATTAGTAAGGGACATATCAGTAGGCGGGAGGTCGTCTCTTTTTTATGTTTTAGTATGATTTCTTGGTGGCAACTGAATTCAATGGACGGTCAGTTTCAGATACAGTGCTTAAACCTGTGTCTGTGTTAAAAGTGGAAACCATGCTTAGCTTTCTGTATCAGCTACCAGATTTGTAATTACCCTTAAGTTTGGGCCCTAAGGCATGGGTTAAGCATATAATAGATTTGTCCTTTCGACTTTTGAAGCCTATAGGTGTGCCAAGGAACAAAGGAACTATAATATCTTACACCAACCTGGACAATACCTTACTACAGTTTTTCAGAGTATCTTTATATGAGTCAATACTAATTCTGTCTGAACAAGTCAGAAAGAAAGCAAAAGTAGGCTTGAAAACTACAAGCTAGATTGCTTGGTAAGCAAGCAACAAGTTCTGTAGGCTAGCAGGAAAGCGCTGAGGAATAATTTAATGCTTCTTAATTGATCAAGAGAGAGAAGTTGGAGATTCTCGCCAGTGGAATAATGCTTCTTAATTGATAAAAAAAAAAAAAAGAGAGAGAGAGAAGTTGGAGATTCTATGGAGTGTTGTTGTCGGGTCAGGGACGGCCCACCCCATTTAAGATGTACGTTAGGATTTCTTTTGGGCCATAGGATCTTAATCAGGATTAATAACAACAAAAAGCACGGAACTTTAGTATATGCATTATTTGTGTGTTGATTAGAATTTTTACTGAATTGAAGTTCTTGACATCCTACCCAGCCCAAATGGTCTATACTAGGTTTGGGGTCCACCTTATCCAATTCATCCCTCCCTTCTCACTTAATCTCTTTTTAAGCTTTTGGTACGATACTCTCCAGCTCCATTGGTAATAACTTTCATATTCTCATATCTAACACTAAAATTTTTAAAATTGGGATTTAAGTACAATAGAACTAAAAAGCGATATTGAACTGATAATGAAAATTTGAGAACTCAAATTTAAAATTAATCTGAATTAGAAATTAATTCATACCCTCAACTTGAATAATCTATAAGTTTACCATATTATCCTCCACAAATCTTATTTGATCAGAAATTAATAATCAAGAGAAATACAATTGAAAATTAGTTCGAATAAGAATTGAATAGAATTAAGGTAAAATGTTCCTAATTTTTAAGAGTGATTGGATAAATAAAAAAAATTGAATTTTTTTAGTCCAATCAACATATGGAGTATTTTTGGAAAAAGAATTGGGTTAACAACTAACCGCCCAAATTAGAGATGAATTGACTAAAAAAAAATATTGAATTGACTCATTTAATATGAGCTATACAAATAAAAAATGAATATTTTGTGAATTGGATGAATAATTTTTAGAAAAATTAATTAGGCAAAAAGCTGACTGTATGGAGATTTTTTTTGCACAATAGATGGAGATGAATCGCCCAAGAAAAAGCTGAAATTGGCCACGTCAGAGGCAAGTACGTGTGGTCTTCTTTACTCGACGACGCGGATCGGAAAATAACCGGACAGTAGGCGGAATTTTTTGTATTTACATCCCTAAGAAAATTAAATAAAAAGTAGAGATGAGAGAAATTCATTTGGTCAGTTATGGGCATGACCCAATAGAGAATTGGTCCCCTAATTGTCTATAATTGTAACGTTACTCTTACCTAATGATAACTAGAATTCTCTATAAAAGTCAATCTACTCCACTTTTTGGTGATCTCTCTACTTTAGCTTCTCATTTTCTCATTTAACTACTAAACTTGCTCGTATGTGTACATTAGAATAGCATGGAGGCTAGCTTTCCAACCACACCTCTCCCTGATCATATTTTGTTGGGTTATTAGAGTCGTTTTGAAAGAGATAAAAGTTTAGAGAGTAAATTATAATTTTTAAAAAGTTTAGGCCCCAAAGTGTGATTTCATAAATATAAGGACTCGAATGTGATTCATTAGAAATATATAGATCTAAAGGAAAGTTGGAAAAATTTAGAGACCATAAATGGTATCTTAAAATAGGCTAGGAATTCAAGTGAAACTTTTAGAAAAGTTGTAGGGACCAAATGGTGATTTTAAAAAGTTAGAGAACCAAAATAGAATTTATGAGAAGTTCGGGACCCCTACTCAAACCTAGAAAAGTTAAAGGACATGAGATAGAAGTTATATCCAAAATCTAAGTTTAAATGGAGTAAAGAGAAAATAGATGGACCAAAATATAATTTTAGAAAACTTAGGGATTAATGTGCAATATGTAGAAAGTTAGAGAAACTTAATGAAAAATAGAAATGACTTAAGGTCCTAGTGAGAAAATTACCAAGAGAGGGGGAAATATGGTGACTTAGATCATACAAATGAGAGTTCTATAAACGGGTTGCAAATACGAGATTTGAGCAAACTAGGTATGAGGAGGCAAAACCGTAATTTTGAGAAATTACGAAACGAAATAATGATATATCATTTATAACTAACCCTGATCATTTTGTATTTATATGAATTATGTAGCTTATATTGAGTGGAATCACCGATCATAGATACTCGAAAATCGATCGAAACGAACACGTGTCTGGATATTTAGGTTAGTGAGTTTATAAACAATGACTGTTATTGGACCGATGGTGATTATTTATTAGATTTTATTGAATTGATAAAAGTAGAAGAGCATGATAAGCAACAAAATATGATGAGCACGATTTAGTATGAACCCATGATGACATAAAAGAAAAATTAAACTACTTTCCGTAAGTGATTTTACAAAGAAGGTTACGACCTAAGCTAAATATAACAATAAGGCTAATGAGCCGAGATTTTTCTAAGCAAAAAGGGGCTAGGCTCCTTATGTGTTGGCCATATTAAGAATTAAGCAATGATGAACAGAATGATTAGAGAATCGAAACTCGTAAAATTTTAGTTATCATGTGCATAAAGAAATGAATAACATTTTTTAGAACATGAGTAGTATTAGAATCGATCAGATAACATACGATACACTTGAATAAAATGACCACTATATTGTTAAAATTATAAGTGTGAATATGATCGACTTGGGTGGATAAGCTATGACATTGGCATGACACCTGATAGTAAAGGTGATATTGAGCATACAAGGAGAAATAGAAGTGGAAATACAAGGGAAGAGTAGCTTCCAAAATTCTCATGGACCCGAAGAGAGGTTTATGGTAGGAGTACAAGCATCACTTGTGATAAGGAGTTAGGCAATGTGAATAAAAGGATGTGGGATGTAGAATGACATATCATTAACATTCATGAGAGTGAGACGATCATATCGAGATATTTTTTAGGAGTGCACCATAACACACATACCCCTTGCATCCCAAGTTCATGTGGGTAAGAATTTAGGGGATTGTTTGTGCGCATTTAAATGTGCGAATTGAGAAATGAGAAATAAATTCTTAAGATAATGAATGCGTTATAAAATACCGAGGAACCGTAAGCAAGTAATCGTAAAAGATGCATGTATGATATCAATAAACCTAAATAAAAAGATTAGGTAAAGAATGGATCGTAAGTTATGTCATTACTCAACATTGGTAAATACATTCACTAAGTAGTAAGCTCATCCCCCTCCCCTAATCCTTCTCAGGAGAATGCAAGGTACACGAAGGATCATGCACTAGCCTCAACTTCTATATGCAATCAAGGTATGAAACTCGAAAAACATGCACAAAATTTATTTTATTTATCAGTCGCATATTTCCTGAGAAAAAGTTACAATTTAATTTAGGCTTAATATATATTTTAAAAGTTTTAAATTTTTGTTGAATTCTATATGTTTTATTTTGAAGTTTTTATCAGTTCTATTTTGATGAAATTACCCACCTTAGTAGCATAAATGGGGCGTGGTTTGTTGCCATTAGACCTAAACTAGGGAAATCAGGTCAGGTATAATAAATTTAGTGATATGAGAGCCCATATTTTCAAAATGATGATTTGGGAACAAAAATAATTTTGGGATGGATGAAAAAATTAGCAATATCACTAATAAGATCTTCATTTAAAATATTAAGGAAATATGATATTTTCATTTGCTAACGATAAGATTGGAAATTGGAAATTTGTAGAAATGGGCTAAAATGAAATATGCTTGATGATCAAGAGAGGCGAGGCATATACACATTCATCCCACAACCATGTGACGTTCCACATGACTATATCCAAATCGAGTTATGTGGATACTCTCTTGATAACTCTTGGGGATATTCCTGAGACAACGCGGATGATGGACTCCTAGATCACTATTGAGACTCCCCTCTTGATGGGTGAGGAGGGAAGCCAAGTGATCGGGTTTAGGAGGAGCATGCATTAGGAGAAAGAACATGGGAGCGTCTCATACTCAAGCAAAGTCCCTTATTGGGAGACCTTACAGTGCACTTACTTGACTACCTAGGGAGGATAAAATCACCTCAGTTTTCATACACGGGCAAATTACATGAAGGGAACAATGTGGTAGTGGCCATAAATTGGTTGGCCCTTTTGAAGAGGGGGTTACAACATGGATAGTAGTGATAGGATGACGAACCTGAGTGTGACCATAGGGATGCCTTGTAACCTTTAGTTGAAGTATTGTTTCTGTTAATGGGTGGAGTATAACATCATTTTTTTAATATAGCTATAGTGACAAAGCTTATCTGAATGATAAGTATTATGGGATATTGTAATAAAGTACATTTTAGTTTAAGGTATGACGAGTAAATATAAATGAGTGGGATGAGGAAGTAGGTGGAGTGGGGACTTGAAAGACAAATGGTTCCGAAAATAAATCAAAGTGTACTTGAGAAATAAATAACACCCATATTATTACGAATAATAAACTTAGAGATGGTGGAACTTGCGCCAAATAAAGGAGGACTATAAAGAATCTTGAACACCATAAGCCCCACATAATAGGAGTTGGTCTAGAGAGATTATGTGAGCTAATGAGTATTACACACGTGGAACATACTAGTAGAGACTGGATGTTGAAATAATGGTAGTCACAAATCATGGATTTAGCAAGAGGCAAGGAAAAATGAAGTGTTAGTCATCTTTAGGTACAAAAATATATGTCAATAATCAAGACATTGTAAGAGAACGTACTAATACAAAATAGTAATTCGAGTATACTCATGAAAAGTCATCAAATTACTAGAACCGTGAAGATGGAAAATGTGTGAAGTAGTTCTAGTATGACATCCAAAGTCCTTGGACTTTGAGACATTTTTATGAGTTGGAAGAGATCGACAGTGAGTAAATTTGTATTCCCTTAGGAACAAACCATAATAAACTATGCCTTAGACATATGTGATAATTCGATTGATAGTGTTGGGATAAGTTAGATGGAGGACAAGAAATGATAACCATTGGAAATAGATTTTTATTGTCAATTCGTGGCCTAATGTGATAGGAGGTGAAAGACATTCTAGTTAAAATTTTAAGTCAACTATTATAAGGCTTCCCCAAAGTCATTAAACTAATAAATAAGGTTAAATTGGGGCAAATGTAAGAGGCTAAGTCATGTATGCATAGTCGGTGATATGATGGGTAAAGGATATGGTCTATAATGTCTACCATATCCACTTTTGAACGAAAAGAGTTCAGGAAACTACCCAAAAGTGGGGAAAAAAATGAAAATTGTGTTAAGTGAAAGAACTTTTGTCCAATACTTGGAAGTATTTGCACCCAAAGACCATCCCCAAAATTAGGGTTTTGTCACTGTTTATTTACAGTGTCCCTATTTCAAAATCGATATTTGTTATCTCGTTGAATCTGCAACGGATTAATAGTACAAGAGAAATGTATTATGTAGCCGTAAAAGTATGTGCTCGAGACTAAGGCAATTTGCATAAACCAGTTTTTGTGTGCTCGGGAGGAGTACATCTCCTATCGCTCAACAAACACGGGGAGGAAGTCTAAGCATAATTCACAAAACTATTACGAAGGGTGAGCACCCTGGGACGAGGGCAGAAAAGCGCATCACGGGGGCAGCCTCTGTGGTAAAACTTCTTGTTCTCTTCTCTTGCATTTGGGTGTTACTTGCTTCATGTCTCTCCTTGGCAGTATCATTTGAACCCTTCGACTGCTACTTTTATCTGATTGAAATTGCCTTTGAATCGTGAGGGGGTTCTTTAGAATTACCCTTGCTCATTCTGCTTCGTCGGGGTTTGGAGGATTGGCGATAACTCTAGACACCGGGGTCTGTCTTTCCTTTTTTTAATCAAAGTCCTAGGCTAGGATTCAGTATTACTTACAAAGAGGGTCAGCTGTCAGGTTCTGTAATTGGCATTCGAAGGTAAGCCCCTCCATCTGCGTAGCCTTGCATGGGATGCTTGTTCAATAGCGCAGGAGCCTATAGGCAAGGTGTCCCTATCAGGTACTGGAAGGTAGGGTGTACCTTAGGGTGGGTGTACCTTAGGGAGGGTGTGCATTCTTATCATTTTTTGGATTAAGTTGATTTGTTAGTATCTATAATAATGCAGGGACAGGTAGATATTGTATCAGGACCGTGCCACAAAGCTAGCATGAAGGATTGTGGCAGAGAGGACAATGAGTTGGGGGACTCTGAAAGGAGTGCTCCAATGGGCATGGGGGAGAATCGGGCCGGTAGATATAGAGAGTCATGGAGCAAAATTTTACTCCTTCACCTTTGATGACTCTAAGGATGCAGATAGAGTGCTAAGAGAGAGCCCATGAACGGTGGAAGGACACAACTTTTTCCTACTCGACTAGGATGGTAGCAGCAGTGTCACGCCCGGACCTGGTTTGGTCGGATTCCCGTGATCAACCCGCCACTCTCCCGGTTTATTAAAGAATTTCCCCTTATTGTAAATTGTAAAGAGTAAGGTGTCCTTTAACCTGCACTTTTTCTTAGAATAGCATAATCAAAACTGCATGAAATTTAAAACTTTACATACCTGTCTTACAGGCATCTTAGTTGACGGCCTTTAAGGGTAGGCTTTCCGGGATTTCCTAAAAGAGATATAAGGGAGGGGGTGAGTACGACTACTTAGTGAATGAGTTTTTAAAAGCTTTTGACTTTTAAGAAAAATATTTCTATGGAGTGTGCTAGACTCCTTTTGTTTTTTCAAAAATCCCTTCGTTTAAAAAAATTTGGGTTTTTCCGCCATTTCTTAGTTACCAATGTGTCATCACCCAACACACATCCTTCATCATGAAGGTTACACATATTCGCAAGTCAGTATCACTACTGAATTTGCTATTGGCTTCGGAGCGACTTTTCCTGCCACCCAAATAGAAGTACGACCACTTCTACCCTAGGAATGAGTGGATGTATGTGACATCTGACCCACAATCCCGAAATCACTTCTTTGTGTCCGTATGAGGATAGAGACCTTATCCTGTCCCCACCCCGGTCTCATGCGCTTGGTGCTACTCCAGATTTCGCACAGACACCTGGAACGACGAACTGGCCTTATAGCCACCAGGTCATCCAGTGCCCTTAGGATGCATCACTATCCCTCATGGGAGTCTTGATGATCCCATATTCACAGTGCATGCACAAACAATGTTTTCTCATATTGCCATGTAATCTGTGATGCCACTGGTCCAACGGCCATGACTCTCAACTCAACTCGCAGTTGTTTGTCTTGACTGGTCCGTCGATCTGTCATGTCGCACTACCGCTAGTTGACTAAGCATGTCGGTCCTATCTTAGTACCATGGCCAAACAATTCACTTACTAAGTTTTATGGCATATATATCATGTTCGTTTACGAGCTCTTGCTCATGCCAACTGGCCTTGGGCCCACTGTACGAGATTTTCAAAATCGGGCATTTAGCCCCCAAGTTCCAAAACCGAGGCCCCCACCCTATCAGTTAGGGGAGAGCTCCCGTCGAAAAGGTCTCCCAAATTGTTTAAGCATTGGCACACAGTTAGGGGAGAGCACTTCCGACAAAACATATGTTTTCTCTATCCATTATACTGCCCGGTATAAGGACACCTCCGTTCATAATCGATGAACGGGTTTTCAACTTCCTTCAAGGAAGTCTCATCATACCAACCGGGTATGATCTACTTACAATTGGTAAGTAGTTTTTCCGCATGATTTTCACATCACTTCCTCTAAGTAGTGATGTTTAAAATACCACTAAATAGTGGGTTTTCATACCGAGGTACTTATCATTCCCAACTGGGTATGATATAAAATTTCTACTCACAACCGGTAAGTGGTTTTAAAATTTTAATGTGCTTATCATCCCAATCGGGTATGATGTTAGTAAACCCACTCACCCGTTCATGCCGTGAATTTCACTAGACCGATTCTTTATATTCACGCGAGCTTGTCCTTGCTGGCGTTCCTGGTACTTCGTATTCTTACACGGTATGAACATCTTGGTTCATTATCCTTCAGCCTAATTGCCTTCATTCATTCCAAATGAATGAGAAAGTCAAACTTTCATTTATTTGTAATTACGTCCCTAAAGTTATTTCTCTTTAACTTTAAGTCCCTAATGCTGGTTTTTCCTCAAATTGAGTCCCGAAACTTCTAAAATTTATCATAGGACCTCAATTTATTCCATTTCACTAAAGGGATTAATTTCTCAAATTTCCAATTTGGTCCTCCAACTTTTCCAAAATTACCATTTTGCCCTTCCTTTACAAAAATGGTTAGTTTTGCCCCCAAAATTCCAAAATTTCTCAATTGTTCCTCCAACATTATTTTCATGCCCAATTGGCCCTCAATTTCATAAAATTTCATTTTGGTCCTTCGAATTTCAAAAATCCCCAAATTTCCCATAATTTTCCCCCAATTTCAACTCTTCAACACTGCCGAATTTAATTTCATCAAATTGACCAATCAAACACCTTTAATTGTTGAAATTGGAGTTAAAATTGAGTTTCTACATGTTCATACGATTCTAAGGAACTTTGAATCGTGGATTTTAACGCCGGAACGAGCTCAAATGGAGCTTCATCGGAAAATAGATTGTAGTGAGAGAAAGCTTCGATTTCTCACCGGTGAGAGCACAGCGGTCCGAGCTTTCGATCTGGGCAGATAGCTCTCATCTTAAGGATCATCCTAGAATCAAGAATCACATCAATTGATGCCGAATTGAGTTAGAATTTCATCATTGAAATTCCGTAGGTTCTCTCTCTAGCACCGGCCGGAAATTGTAGAGTATAGTCGAATTGGCTTACCTTTCAGTCCCAATTCAGCCGTGGGAGGGCTGAGGAAGTGTTGGGAGGGCTTGGTTTGGTCTGAGGATGGCTCAAAATGGCCGATTTCAACTTCACCGAAATAGGGCAGCTTCGGTCCGTCGGAGCTGCTTCACTGTTCCATCATGGGGGTTGAATTAAGAAAAAAAAGGGGTAATTGAGGAGGAAAAGATGGACGCATAAACCTCGATGACTAAAATGTAATTAAGGCCAAATATGAAGGTTTATACGCAAATACGCCAATAAGTACAATTCCTTACACCCTAACAAGGACATCCGTGACATGTAGGGACTGACTATTTGAGCACTTGCTTCCAGGAGAGGAAATGTGAGGCTAGACTCCGCCAATACGACCTCGCCAAAATCATCGAGTGAGTGGGAACCACTATGACGTCCATTTCGGTTGGAATGATGATTTAAGACTTGAAAATTTGTTTTCTCGGAATTTGCCTCCCTGACTGGGTGACTCTGCTTAAAATATTTGGGAGCTAATTTTGGGCTTAGGCTCGAGATGCTAGTGGGCCCATGGACGGTGGATACGGGTATGGACCTGTCCAAAACAGACATGTGATACATGAGGCTAAAATACCTAAATAATAGGAACTTGTGTGATACCCATCGAGCCAAGCTGAGTTATCGAGCTTGTTGGACTGAACCGCTATTATGCCAAAGCTGGGTCGTCGAACTTGTTGGGATGCGTGGTGGGGCCGAAGCCAAGCTGACAGACCGTTGTGCAAAAGGGCCAAAGATAACAGCTATAACTTAAAAATCTTATTGATTGTGCATGCATCGTGAGGTTCGGGCCATCAAGACACCTGGCATGAGGTAGTGATGGGACCCAAGGACTGTTGTATGACCCATGGAGCATAAGGGCAGTATCGTCGTTCAGTAGGTCGTGAATTCGAGGGCTTCCTGCACACGGAGACCGAGGCAGTAGGGGGAATGAGGTCTCGTCCCGTTGAGCAGACATGGTGGAAGAATTTGAGTTTGAGGTCAGACTACTAATATCCGCACAAACTTCGGGTAGAGGTAGCATCCCCTTATCAGGGTGGACGATAAAGGCGCTCCAGTTCACAAGTGGCACGGTCAAGGACCGTTCTGCGAACGTGTGATCCCTCCTATGATAGGAGGGTGATTGTTGATTCTATGAATGTGTGAAATAACGGAAATAAATTAAATACAAGATAAATTCAAGTAAATCATTATAGTAAGTTTCCCCTCAATGAGTTGTCGAGCTCACCCCTTCCCTCAACCCCTTTGCAGGACATTACCCCGACATGAAATTCCGGACACGCTCAGGCCCTCAAGGTACGCTTCCTACCCCCAACTCAAGTAAGGGTTCGAATGTGGACACGCCTTCACCTTCCTTGCCTCATTCGAGTAAATGTACCTGAATGGCGCAAGGAAGGGTGGCAGGTTGATCACGAACTCCAACCAAACTGGGTCGGGGCGTGACACATGTAGTTTCAGATTCGAAGACAAATGGCTACTTTACCCAAGCTGCAAGGAGACTATAAAGAAGTTGTGGGGGTATACATAGGGGAGGAGATATGGTCGTGCTCAAATCCAAGTTGTGCAAAACATCTAGGGATCTTAAAATCTGGAGGAAAAAGGAAGTTTTAAACACACAAGATGAGATAAAAACATTGAAGGAGTAGTTGAGTAGCCTACCAGATGAGGATGTGCAAACTAGGAGACAAGTTATCTTAAGGCTTAATCAAGCATGGACCGAGAAGGAGTTGTTTTGGCAACAAATAGCTAGAAACAAATGGCTCACAGAGGGGGACAGTAATGCAAAATTCTATCACTAGAGTGTATTGCAACACCGAGCCAGAAAACTGATACAAAAAATTTAAAAAAGCAATGGGCAATGGATAGAGTCGGAAGAGGAGATTAGGGAAGAGATCTATAGCTATTATGAGAAAGTTTATAGCTCAAAACAATGTTCTCATACAGAGGAAGCCTTGAGGGGGGTCTGACCCATTATAACAACATATATGAACAGAAAGTTGACTTGTCAAGTATCACCATTGGAGATAGAATAAGCAGTCTTCGAATTGGGGGCTAAACGAGTGGCAGGTCCATACAGATACAATGGGACTTTCTTCCAAGCAAACTGGGATACAGTCAGTCCTGATCTAGCAGATGTTGTCCTTAACTTCTTCGAGATGAGCATGAAGCTGAGTTCTTTAAATGAAATGGGCATCACTCTCATTCCAAAGGTAAACATGCCTGAAAGTATAAATCAGTATCTCCCAATCTCTTTATACAATTTTTCATATAAAGTTATTTCAAAAATCATTACTAATCGTCTCAAACCTCTTATGAATGAGCTCATTTCTTACCAACAAAGTGCATTCATCCCGAGTCGAGTAATCCACGACAATATAGGTATTGTGCATGAATGCTTCCATTTCCTCCAACATAAAAATAAAGTAAAGAGAGTATGGTGCGCTATCAAAACTAATATGGCGAAAGCCTATGACAAAGTGGAGTAGGGCTTCCTTCGGGCCCTTCTAAACATAATGGGTTTTGATCCAATTTTTACTAATTGGGTTTTTGCTTGTGTGACCTCAGTTAGCTACAGGATACTGATAAATGGAAGCAAATCAGACCCGATACAATCGAATTGGGGACTACGTCAGGGAGACCCCCTTTCTCCTTACCTCTTTTTATTCATAGCAGATGCACTATCTAAATTAATTAATGATGCATGCTATATGAAAGAATTAGTACTGCTAAAAATAAATAGAAGATGTCCTAGAATATCTCATGTTTTCTTTGCTAATGATGTTATGTTCTTCTTAGAGGCATCCAAAAGTAACATAGAGTCCTTTAAAAAATTGATAAACACGTACTGTTTGGCATCTAGTTAGAAAGTAAATTATGAGAAATCTTTGTGTTATTTTAGTGCAAATGCTAGAATCACTTTGCAGGAGTAGATCAGAACAGTCGTGAACCTTTCTATGGGACAAGCATTAGACAGATACCTTGGTCTACCAATACTATGAGGGAGAAGCAAGAGAAGAAGTTTGAATTTCATAAAAGAGAGGATAAGCTCTAAACTCCAAGGATGGAAATCAATATATTTATCCAAAGCAGGGAGGGCGGTTCTAATTAAACATGTTTTAAGTACAATACCTAATTATGCAATGAGTTGCTTCTTGTTGCCTCAGGGATGGTGCAAGGAGGTTAATTCTATGATCTCCAGATTTTATAGGAGTGGCACAGGGGAGCAGGACAAGATAAGCTGGGTAAGATGGCAAACAACCACAGAAATTAAGGAACAAGATGGTCAAGGGTTCAAGGATATACACAGTTTCAAAAAGGTTATGCTTATGAAGTTGACATGGAGACTCTTAAAGGATCCCAACTCGCTATGGAGCAAAGTTCTAAAGGGAAGATACTTTGGAAATTCAGATCTAATGGAGGCCAACCTGAGGTCGAGGGCATCATGGGCATGGCAAAGCATCCATATGAGTAAAGAACTGATTAAGGACTAACTTGGCAAGTTGGGGATGGTTGACATATAAGGGTTTGGGGTTCCCGATGGATACCTACACTAAAAAACCATCGTTTACCCCCTATTCAGGATGTCTCATTGGCAGAACTTAGAGTTAGCTCTCTTATTGAGCCACAATCGAGACAATGGAAGCTAGATGTACTAATTGATAAGATTAACCTGAAAGAAGAAATAACAATCAGAAGGATACCGGTGCTTGAAGCAAATATGAAAGATCGCTGAATTTGGACATGGGAGAAGAGTGGGGAGGTTACAGGTCGCTCAGCTTACGCTTTCCTCAGAGAAAAAGATCAAAATCATAGCACAAGAGCCAGCTCCTCTAGTAGAACTCCACGTCAGGTATGAACTACAGTATGAAACCTCCCTTGCCAACCGAAGGTGAGACAATTTATGTGGAATGCCTGTCATAATGCACTAGCTATTAATGAGAATCTTTATAATAGGCATATGAGGTTTTATAGTTGTTGTATGTTTTGTCAAAAGCATGAATATGTTGAACATTTATTGGTAGATTGTGACTGGACCTGAGTGGTGTGGCTCATTGTATGTGGTATTAGAATAGATGTTGTGTCTATTGCTTGTTTTCGCAGATGGATGGAGAACTGGAAATCAGGAGAGATGCAGTCAAAAGAGGATCAATTGGAACAGGCAAGGAGAATGGCCATAGTTTGCTGTAATATTTGGAAGGAATGCAATCATGCAAAGCGAGAAGGGATTCTACCGGATCCCATGTGAGTCAGTGCATATCTCCATACAGGAATGTGTAGAGATAAGGAGTAGGAAGACTCTAACACAAGCAAGACGTAAGGCTACCCCACCAAAGAGATGACAACGACCCTCGAAAGACAATGTAAAAATTAATTGTGACGGTTCTTTTGTCATGGGGTAGAATGCATCGAGAATAGGAGTAATAGCTCGGGACAAGTAAGGAAGTTTTCTCTTTGGTGGTGGACAATAAGTCAACTATAGTAGTGCCTTGGAAAGCGAGATGGCTACTATAGTTTTTTGTGTACAATTAACTACAGAAACCAATACCAAAAACTTATTTATAGAGACCAACTCCACTGAAGTATTCCAAAGTATTAAGCAGGAGACATGTAACAAGAACTATAAAGTTGTTCTTTTTTGGAATGAGCTTCAAGTTATTTCTATTGGATTTAACCGACTTAGATTTAGTCTGGTTAATAGGGAAGCTAATGGATGTGTTGATGCTATCGCACGGCAATATCAAGTGAATTGGGGTTCAAGTAGGTGTTTTACTATTGTAGTCGATTTTTTTATCATATTTATTATTTCGAGATGATGAGATACAATCATCAAAATATTTTTATAATTTGTACTACACTTTAAATCTCTAATATATGAATAAAGTTATTGTGCAAAAAAAAACTCGAACCTAGAACTAAAGCATAAGGGCCTTTACAAACTCTCCTCGTATACAAGTGAAAATGGGAAAAGGGCCCTAGAATCTCTTGAAGAGAATTGGCGATATGATACAATGAAGAGAGATCCATATGGCAACTCAAGGAACATCGAAATGATCAAAGGGTGGAATATGACGATGAAAAACTCGAATGAACTAGAGCTCATTGAGTATACCACAAGAAAGATAAGAAATACTAGGGACTTAATTAAGGCACTAAGAAATGGATTGAAGGGGTATCTTGATGACAAGCGTAAATAAATTCAAATTTAAGGTCCATAAGTAAAATAGTGACCCATATGACATTAAATTATTCCTGAAACAATGATTCATTGGATCACACTCATTATTTGAAAGATTTGTCATGTGACTCAAAAACTACGATCATCCTAGAGCATAATGGGGTCAACAAATTTGGGTCAAGGAAGTAACAAACCAAAGATCAAGACATGTGTTGATAAACTTTCATTATGATTGAAGGAACTCTAGGTTATGAGGTGAGACTGGTACAGATAATGATGAGACTAGGAGAAGATATCTAAAAAAAAGAAATTGGATACATATTAGAAGTATGATAGCATAGTTATTAGGTAGAAAAATAGAATAGGGAGATCGATTCGACTAAAAAAGTAAAATTATTCGGTATATAGTTGACAAATATTTTGAGAAAAAACTTATAAATGGGGAGTAAGTGTATCGTATTTTCTAAAAAGAGAAAATTGAATAATTAAATATAAATTAAACTAGTAAATTTGATCAAAATGGGATAATAAATTAAATATAATAGGGAAATTTATTACGAAAATAGCTTAAAAATAAACCATAAATGACTGGTAAATTATAAATAAAGTAATGTGGGACATCCAATAGAGAATTAGATTGAAATTGAATTAAACTACACCAAAAATTGAATAAATTTATCGAGTATTCTTGAGAATGATGAAATAATTGGTCCTAAATTCAAGTAAATAAGTTGAAGAATTTTAAGAAAAATAAATTAGGTTAGAAATTAATTGAAATAAGGTGAATTGATCATATAAAAGCCAAAATCAATCAAAATATTCAATTTATTTATCAAAATCAATTAAAACAACCTAAAACACTAATTAGGTCAATAAGAAAATATCACGTGTCTCACGTAAGAAGATGCATCCATCTCCACCTAACTCCCGGCTTCCCATACACTTTGTCATTCATTCAATGCAAATTCTCACCTACAAAACCCGAGGATAAATTAAATGCAAAGTTAGTCCAAACACATGATTTTAATGAGGCAAGGCTATGGATTGATGATCCTCTAATCCCGTAGCTTCCCATACAAAGAGTGGTCACTCCATCTTCCAATTTCTCTTTGGATGTCACCTTTCTTTGTTGAGCCTTTAACTTTTTATTATATACACAAAGTCATGATTTTAATAGAATTAGATCCATATTGACCTCATCTATTAATCTCCACTAATGTTGACCGTGACCATACAGACGTTGGTGAGATCAACTGCCCAAAGTACCGGAAAGAGTAATACTGCCCAAAGTACCGAAAAGAGGTTATTTACTTTGGAGACTATTTTGGCACCTCCAATGGCCAAAAAAATCTAAAAAAATTTTTCCGATTTCCTTGCTACCTACACTAGCTAACACCACTGATGGCGCGAGCCAAATGTGAGTTTTAAAATTGCACTCTGTTGTGAAAATCATAATTTTCCTTTAATTTTGATTAAATTTAATATATCTTAAATTATTAGCAACTCAGTCCAGTTGCCACAAGATACAAGTTAAATTTCATTCCCCACTATTTAATTTTCTTTTATTTTTTTGTCCACATTGTCGGTTAACCCACAATCTCTGTAAGATATTATTGTTTTACCGAACTGTATCAAATTTTTTAGAAGCCATAACACCGAGTCAAAATAACATTATTCCTAATGTATGAAGCTGGAAAATAATTTTTAAGATTTTTTAAAATTTTTTAAGGATCAATCCGAAAATAATCGTGAGATTATGAGGGAGTTATTTGGAGGCATAATATGATTTATTCATGAGATTAGAACAAAGTTTTGGTGGAATATGCAAATCCTTATATTTTCAAACTCTTTCATTTGTAGTTTTAGGCTTTTTAAGTTTTTCATTTAGATAAGGATTTAAATGAAAATTTAGGAAATTTTAATAGTTAAATTGTAAATATTAAGAGATTATAGCTCTAAAATATGGTATTTGGAAATTTGGGAGTCCTAGACTAATTATGGCCTAACGCTCAAAAATTTGAAAAGTGAGCTAATGTTAAAGTCTAATGATTTTTTCCTAAATAAGATCTAACAATTTGAAATGTAAGTTAAAACTTAATGTTTAGAAAATGAGATAATAACCAATAATTTGAAATGCCAGCTAAGGTAATATGTTTTGAAAACAACCTAAAATCTAATAATTTGAAAAGTGAGTTAAGGTTTTATGTTTAGAAAATGGGATAAAGTCTAATAATTTTAAAATAAGTTAAAATGAGCTAAAATCTAATTATTTAAAAATCTCAACTAAAACTTGATATTTAGAAAATAGGATAAGGTACAACAATTTAAAAAAGCTCAATACCTTTTGCAAAATAGTTAAAAAAGATAAATTCATGCCAAATAGATAAAGAATTATGTGGCTAGATTCACGGAGAATGTAGGGTAAAACCCAAAAATTATAGCCATGAACTTTTTATTTTGTTGCGAGTAGAACATTTTGTATATTAGTGGGTAATAGGTGGTATGATTGTTGCTTGATTTTTATGAGTGGCTAAAACAAGTCGGTTTATGCGTCACCATATCTTTCTAAAGGGTGCTTGCCCTAATTAATGGTCACTTAAAAGTCAAAGATTGAATCGTCTCTGGAATGGGCTGCATGAAAATAATAGTTGAATGTAGAGCATCACAATTCATAATACTTAAATATGGGAAGTATTTGAAAATTGTTACGATATGAAAAAAAGTATTCGAGTTATTTTGAAGGTTTAACCAAATAACCTTATATTAGAAATTTTGATTAGAGAATAACACATACACCACTCAACTTTTCAATTGATCTCCAAACTTCATTTTTTTCAACAATTAATCTCAAAATTCTTCCCAAACAGATACCTAGTTTCTAGATCCATCACCTTTTCACAATATTTTTTATTTAAAAAAATTATTTATTTACTCAATTATTTTCGAGATGACAATATTATACACCTCTTACCACAGATACCGGTTGCATATCAGCTCCATTGCCACGTCCTTTGTCACTTCCTGGCATGACTAGTGCCGCACGGACTTGCTTAGACTTCCCACCATGCTTCAATTGCATCCTGTCCAATGCTGGTTGATCTCCTTACAGTTGTTGCCAGTAGAGTCCAGTAGTAGGATGACCTTGATTGGCCCTGCACAACCTTGATCAACTGTCCGCTCTAGCACCTTGGTTGGCTTTTGTAGCTTCTTTCGGAACCTTGTCTGCCCTTCAAGGTATCCTTTTCAGAGCCCTCTTAGCCCCCAACCCTCCAACATAGTCTCAATCAACCCTCATCCACATCAGTTTGATCAGTCACAATATTCATCATAACAAACAATGCATGTACACATATAAATGGACTCATTATATTTTCTATTGAACTAATATTATTAGAAAATAGTATGAAATCAATTTTCTAAAAACTGTGTTTTTGATAAACATGGGAAATTTGGTCTAATTGTCTCCTCATGTAACTAGAACAAGGTAGAGATGTAGGTTTGAAACAGGTCTAATTGTCTCCTCATGTAACTAGACAAGGCAAGGATTCAAATCCTTAATGGATGGAAAATTCAAATACCATGTGATGTTAAAACGAATATAGATGGGCACATTGACCATCCAAGATGACTTTGAACATTAAGAGTTGAGATGTCAGATATGAAGTTGAAGCTTATATATAAGATCAATCCAACCAAAATGCCACTTAAGTAGGAAAAACATTCATGACTAACGACAAAATCTAGACTATTGTCCGATGGTCTGCTTGCTGCTATTTGTAGCATGCTGATTTCAAGCAAATATTTTAAGAATCCTTCATCACGGCCTTCAGTTGTCTCACATACTCTATCACAGGTCGATACTCTGATCTAACAGGGACAACCGAAGTCACTCGAAGGTGTTGAGCATTACCATTTTTGGGGGTTGAAAGGCTCATCCTGAACAACTCTCCCTCCAACACTCTATTAGCAGCAGCAGCTGTATGAAAAATCCAACGAATCTAATGAAAATGACAAATACCGGAAACAAAAAAATGGTCCTTTTAATAACTTCCCTTTGAAAATTCCGCTATTGTACAACAAAGAGGACATAATGAATGTCAAGTGTGAAATCTGAATCTTGATAATGAAATGAAACCAACAATAACCAGCTACCTGGATTAACACTTATAAATGTACTATCAATCTAGGATTCATTAATCTTTCTAAGTTACAAAAGATGGGAGAGAGGGGGGAATGACTTACTGGCAAAGGGGTGAAGTCTTGCAAAGTCCCAGAATTCATCCGCGGAACACCCAAAGAGAGCCCTGGCAACCCTATCAAAGCATATCACATTGAACACCTTCTCGTCCGTCGCTATGGACATCTACAAACAAAAAAAAGGGCATCGCCCCATAAACTGATCAGACCGTGGCGACAGATCGAAACTTCCATAAGGATCTTAAATTGGAAAGCCATCAAACTCACGAGGACGCGGAAGAGGAGTTTAGAGCCGGCCGATGCAGAGGTGGCATAGCGGTTAGCACAGTGGATGCAACAACGGGAAGCGGGGTGATCTTCCGGAAGAGTTCTTTCACATAGTGAGCAGGCTCTGTAAAAGAAGTTCGACGTATCGATACACAGTATCGCGCAGATCTCCGTAGTGACCGACTTTCTGGAATCCATAGAAGTTCTTTCGGGATTCTTCTAATAGCCGTCAAGAGGGCTTCATGTTTGATGGAGAGGGTTTGAACATATTTGGGGTGCAATTCTTAGTTTCGGAGAATGGAGGGTTTGGATCTAATTCAAATATTTTCAAATCACTTAATTTATATTAAAATTTAATATTTCCAAGTTCGTTATTTTTGTTTTTAAAATTATTTTAATATTTTTATGTATTTGTGTTATTTTAATTAATTTTTATATTTTTTAAAATAAATATATAAAAAATATTTATATAAAATAAAATAATATAATTATATATTAAAAATATTATACATAAACAATAATATATCAAATATATAATATAATATATATATTATTTTTTTATAATTATAAAATATTTATATATAATTAATATTAATTTATTTTTCATTATAATAATAACTTAATTATATAATAAATATTAATATGCATAATGTATTATATAATATAAGTATATATTTTATATTAATATTTTATTATATAGTACATTTAATATAATTTAATAAATTATTAAATTTATTTTATTAATTTTTTATTAAAAATTACAAGGAGTTGATAATGCTTTCAAACCATTAACTACACCTACCTTTCAAATTATTCGATCCAAACAAAATGGAAAGCACTTGACAAAAATAAAATAAAATAATTATTTATGGTATTTATAATTATTGTATAAACTTTGTTTTTTAACAAAAAAGTTATACTTCCCAATTCTAACTTATTATTACATTTTACATCATTTTTACATGGCAACACCAATGGTAGGATGATATAAGGAATGAGTGACATATCATTTTTTATAATGTAAAAGATATTATCCTCGCATATAATTTCATCTACTAATTCTTTCTTTTATTTTTTTGTCTCAATTTCAACCTAATCAAACTTAAAATACTTTGGATCATTGGAAATAAATCATTAAATGTGTGAGAAAATATTCGTATCAATAATAGGTCGAGTCTATTTGTACTTAAAATTTATAAATTATAAATAATGAAATAATTTTAATATTATAAATATGCAACACTTCTCTATTTTATTCAATATATAATAATAATCTTAATATCTATATTCATGTGCAATATGTATACACTTATCATGTTCAATTTTAAATCCGCCCTCAACAACTGTTTATAAGCCGAATATTATTTTTATAATCTCAGACGAGTGGAAATAATAACCTCGGGTTGGATATTTTTCCTCCATATTCGGGCATACCATGAGTCGGGTTTCTAGTATCGAATAAAGTACGGGTGTAAGAAAGTATTAATGATAGATAATGGGTTGTACCCATGTATAAAAGTCATTAGTTGTAATTAGTAGAACATTTTCAATATTTATAAACTTACAACACTTTTCTATTTTATCTAATTTAATATTATATTCTCAACTACCAATAATGATAGGAGAGTATTTCATACCAAATCTATAATTAAAGTAAAATAATTTAATTAAATTATATCATAAATTAAAGTTTAACTAATAATGAAATATGATTGGTGAATTAAGATCTCCTTGAATATTGATTTTTCAAATAATAAATGAGAATACTTGCAAAGCTAGGTTATACCACTAATGTGTGAGAGAAATAATTTAAATTATTAAAATTAATTTAAAAAGACAAAAATTTAATTTTGGGATAAATGTGAAATTAAAAAATATATATATAATAAAATAAATGAAATCACCAATTAAAAATTAACCAAATTTACAGTATTTCTTATCAAATTTTATGAAAGAAAACATAGAGAGAGAGAAGTGTTCAAGTATGAGGAGAATGAATGAGGATTAGCTCTTTATATAGGTGTAAAATTTTGTATTAAATGGGGGAGATTTATTACTAGTATTAATATTTCCATAAATTATTGGTATTAATTACAATAATTAAATATATATTAATTTATGGCTATTTAGATAGGACATAAAAAGTTTTGACCGAAATTTTAGGTTACAAAAAAAAAACATACTTCCTAGGAGGTCACCATGCTTAACTTCAGAGTTTTGATGGGATCTTGTTCACCTGAACAAATTTAGTTTTTCTCTTTTAATTTGTCTTAAGTTTCTTTTCCAAGGTTTTATGAACCCTTTGGATCACCTAGAAGTTGTAAATTTCTAAATTGCTTATTCCCAAATGATCGGGTTTGTGAACCGGTTCGGTTTATCACTTGGTTTGACCGGTTCCTTTCCCAATTTTCCTTAGCTCAAAAGAGCAGGGGGTTATAGATTGACTCTTTATATATGGAGCTCGAGGACTCTCCGGCCATCTGTTTGTCACCTTAATGGCACTCATTGTTGACTTGAAACGTTCTAAATAGAAACGTTTCTTTTTCGACAGTGCTGTTCATTTTTTTAGTGAGTGAATAGTGTTATCATCTGAAGGAGGAAGATAACACTGTTCCGAATCAGACTAGATCGATCCAAACCGGGTTCAATGCTTAAACCGATCAGTTCATGCTCGATTCGATTGAGTTTTGCAAAATTAAAAATGTCTATATTCATCTAAATTCATTCTCTATCCAATGGTGGCTTCAATTCTCCAATTTAATATTTTAAGCCACTTAGAAAAATGAATTTAGCATCCGGTTCAATGATGGTTCAAACTAGTCCAAACCGGCTCACCTGAACCGGTCTGGTTTTCTCTCCCAAATTATCCTAAAGTCCCTTTCCAAGGTTTTTATGACTCTTTGGATCACTCGAGAGTTGTAAATTTTCCAATTTACTCGTTCTCTTGTGGTTGGGGTTCGTGAACCGATTCGGTTTTCTCACTCAAGTTGACCAGTTCTTTCTCGGTTTTCCTTAACTCCAAAGGACGGGGTTTACAACTCTCCCCTCCTTTTAGGAGTTTTGCCCCCAAAACTTATTCAACAACCTTCACACTGGAAATAACTTCCCTTGATATCAACTTGTAGTCTATTGACATACAACCATTTCGGTTATTTCCACTTAGCCCCTTTATAAGACACTTAAAAATTTTCTTTTTCTTCCTATTATTTATTCATTCCATGGAGCTTACTTTAGCTAAGCATACCTTACTTGAAAGTTTTAGGTTATATCCTTTAAATTGGCGTCCCTCTTTCCTAAAAGCATAATTCTTTCTCTTGAGATTCTTTACTCAGGATTTCAGGATTGGGAGTTCCAAGATACCCACTCATTCATGTGTGTAGTCACTTCCTTTATCGTTAAAACCCTTAGCTCGAGGTCCTCTCGAGCACCACCTACTCACTTTATAGATTTCGGTGTTAACTTCTTTTATCCAGTTTTGACCCTTCTTATGTCCTTCCTTAGTTTTAGTGGCGTCTTTTTCCCAAGGACTTTCTTTTCTTTTATTCAACTCTTATTCTCTCGTGATCACTTCAAAATTCTTATAAGAGTTAATCTTCTTCGATCTTAAGTGTCAATTGCTTATTTGTGGTAGCTCCCTTATTTCAGTTTTGCTCTCTACCATGTCCTTTACAGTAAAGATGTTCACATTAGGAACTACATGTTCAATCTTATTATCATTTCTTTCAAAACTTCATTCATTCCTTTCTTCATACCCTGTCTTATAATAGGGTATTTGTCATTTTGGATCCTTCTCTAACTAAAATTTTGATCTCTTCCCTTATTCTTTACCCGAGACATTTCAATTATCGATCTCATTCTATGTACTCCACACTATGTCTAGTCGTTCTTTCTTTAGACTTTATCAATTTGAGCGTTGATCACTACATGTCCTCATGCCAGTGATCCTTTACTTAAATCCCTTCCTAATTGAGGGGTTAACGTTTTCAAGGGTTCTTAGATGTGTTTTCCTCTGTTTCCTCTTTTATGGGCAATCCACCCCCTCCTTACTCGCACGACATCCTTTGATGTGTTTCCCTACTTACACCTTACTTGGACTTAACTTGTTCCTTGGGTCCTCCTAAGAACCTTTCCTTTGTACTTGATCTTTCCATCTCAACCAGCATATCTTGGATGAATTTATCTCATCTCCATTTCTATTGATCCCATTACCTTTTTAATTGGGACACTTTTGTCCTTCCAAGGTTTCCTTCTTTGGCAGTTTATATTCTTTTCTCTCGGGTTCTCTTCCCATTTTGCTATTTTTAATATCTAACTTTAAAAGGTATTCCCTGATGCCATCCTTTCCTATTTACATTACTCTTGAGAACTTACATGTGCTTCGTCTTCGTTCTCCTTTCTTTCTTGTATCCATCCATTTCATTTCCCTCTATAGGGTGTAGTCTATACTACTTCCCAGTCCATCTCAAGGCATCGTTTATTCTTCCATATTATCTTGTTATTATGAATTTATTTCCTTCAATTGGGTATGTCCAAAATCCTTATTTGGTTTCTCTACTCTTTTGAAAGTAGATCACACCTGGCTATCCAGGTATCTCTTAGCCACCTATGTCTTTTTAATAAGGTTCTTATTTCAACCTTAGTTTTATGACGGTTCGTTTGTTGGTTACATGAGCTTGGAACTTCCGTTCTTCCACGGTTCCACTTCTTATCCTTATCTTTCTTCTAGGGACTTCCGTTCTGGGATTTTCACGTTCAATCTCCCTACTTCTCCTTGAAAGTTCTTCCTTTATCTTTTTCTTATACTTTTCGACCTTTGTATGGTTATTCACTTTGGATTTCTTCCCTATCTTCTATTCATGTTTGTTCCATACCCTTGCTTCAAATAGTCCCCTTATTATTATTGAGTTCCTAAGAATTCGTGTCCTAACTCTTTCCAAGTATTGGTATTATTCCTGTGGTTTTCTTCCTATCGTACTTCTTTCCTTTCTCCTTGTCTTATCTCAATTGACTTAACATCTTCGATGTTCCCATATCTTTCTTACTTTCTTTCTTGTCAGCTTCCATTCCATTGGTTTTTTTTAGGATAGTCTAATCCTTCTTGTTTCCTTACTTTTATCCATAGAGTTTTTCCTTAACTCTTTAGACTTCCACTAGTCTCATAATCTTTGGTGCTTACTTCCCTTGCTCCAGACTTCTTCTTCCTTTCCTTAGTTAGGATTTGTCTTATTGTCTTGTTTTTCCCTTCCTTGGATGGTAAACTTACTTTAAAGGTTTGGGTTAACTAGTAATGACCCGTTGTTTTTCCTTCCTTAGATGATATCTTCCTTACCCGCTACTCTGATCCTTATTGGCATACTCTCATTGTTTGAATTCATTAAAGAGACCCAAAAGTTTTACTAGGAAAATTTGTATTTTCATTCATTCAAGAAATAATTTCTTGCCATACTTGGCTTATTACAACGATTTTCTACCCCCTAGTCCCTTGGGGTCATAGGCCGGGAGTTAGCCTTAGAATGATTGTGGTTTGCATGATCAGATTGTAAACCTCGCATATTTGAGTTAAGGAAAACCGGGAAAAGAACCAGTCAAACCGAGTAAGAAAACCGAGCCGGTTTACATTTGAGAACACGCAATATGGAAATTTACAACTTTCGGGTGATCTAAAGGGTTCATTAAACCTTGGAAAAAAAATTTAAGAAACTTTAGAAAACAAAAACCAAATTGGTTCAGGTGAACTAGATTACATAAAAACTTTAAAGTTAAGCGTGCATTAATGTAATTAATACCAATAATTTAATACCTAAATTAAATTATAGGAATTAATACCGAAATTAAATTATTGGAATTAATACCAATAATTTATGGCAATATTAATACTTATAATAAATCTCGCCCATTTAATTCACGGGTTTTACACCTATATAAAGAGATCATTCTCATTTCATTCTCCTCACAGCTGAACACTTCTCTCTCTCTCTCTCTACTACTCCATTTCCCAGTGAAGCTTAAACCAGAGCTTCGACTTCAATATTTTTCTTAACCTCGAAAGGAGAGGTCCTCGAAAGAAGGACCTTATACTGGTTTTTATAATGGACAGTAAAAACCTATTTTTGTCGGAGGTATTCTCCCCTAACTGTGTGCCAATGCTTAAACTATTTGGGAGACCTTCTTGACGGGAGCTCGAATAGCTCTTATAGGCCATGGGCCTCGGTTTTGGAACTTGAGGGCTAGAATGCCCAGATTTTTCAAAATCTCGTACAGTGGGCCCAAGGCCAGTTGGCACAAGCAGGAGCTCATAAATGAACATGATATATGTGCCATAAAACTTAATAAAGTGAATTGTTTGGCCATCGTACCAAGATAGGACCGACATGCTAAGTCAACTAGCAACAGTGCGACATGATAGGTCGACGGACCAGTCAAGACAAACAACTGCGGGTTGAGTTGAGAGTCAGGGCCATTGGACCAGTGGCACCACATATTACATGGCTTGATAAGAAAACATTGTTTGTGCATGCACTATGATTACGGGATCATCAAGACGCCCATGAGGGGTAGGGATGTGTCCTAAGGGCCCTGGACGACCCGGTGAGTATAAGGGCAAATTGTCGTTCTAGGTGTCTGTGCGAAATCTGGAGTAGCACCAAGCGTATGAGACTGGGGTGGGGACAGGATGAGGTCTCTGTCCTCATACGGACACGAAGAAGTGATTTCGGGATTGTGGGTCGGATGTCACGTACATCCACTCATTCATAGGGTAGAAGTGGTCATACTTTTATCCGGGTGGCAGGAAAAGTCGCTCCGAAGCCACTAGCGGGTTCAGTAGTGATACTGACTTGCGAATGTGTGTAACCTTCATGATGAAGAATGTGTGTTGGGTGATGACACATTGTGGTAACTAAGAAATAATGGAAAAACCCAAATTTTTAAATGAAGGAATTTTTTTTGAAAAGAAAAGAGTCTGGCACACTCCATATAAATGTTTTTCTTAAAAGTTAAAAGTAGACCTTTGAAAACCCATTCACTGAGTAGTCGTACTCACCCCCTCCCTTATATCCCTTTTAGGAAATCCCGGAAAGCCTACCTTGAAAGACCATCAACTAAGATGCCTGTAAGACAAGTATGTAAAGTTTAAAATTTCATGTAGTTTTGATTATGCTATTCCAGGAAATAATGCAGGTTTAAAGGACGCCTTACTCTTTACGGATTATAATAAGGGGAAACCCTTTAATAAACCGGGAGAGTGGCGGGTTGATCACGGGGATCTGACCAAACCGGGTCAGGGAGTGACACAGATGCTCTGTGGAACTGGTTGAAGTTCATCTATATTCCCTTATGGGACGAACTTCATGTATGGCCTATAGTTCGTACCGCTTCAATACCTCAACCTCACACTCATATGTCCACTTCATCCATTGAGAAGGATTGAAGCTGGATTGAGTAGGTGGGGGTACTTGGTGGACTTTCATGAAGGATTGAAGCTTGTTGATTATGCATGCACCATAAGCATCCCAATAGTTGTCCCAAGCCTCCTTGTCACGCCCCGACCCAGTTTGGTCGGAGTCCGTGATCAACCCGCCACCCTTCCCTATATCATTAAGGTATATCTACCCGAATGAGGCGAGGAAGGTGAAGGCGTGTTCATATTCAAACCCTTACTTTGAGTTGCGGGTAGGAAGCATACCTTGAGGGCTTGAGCACGTCCAGAACTTTTTGTCGGGGTGATGTCCTGCAAAGGGTTAAGGAAGGGGGTGAGTACAACACTTAGTGAGGGAAACTACAATAATGTTTTACTTGAATTCATCTTTTCTTTCTTTAATTTAATCTATTTTTGATATTTCACACAATCACATGATCAACAAGCGCCCTCCTATCATAGAAGAGATCACACATTCGTAGAATGGTTCTCGACCATGCTACTAGTGGACTAGAGCGCCTTCACTGTCCACCTTGATAGAGGGATGCTGCCTCTACCCGGAGTTTGTGCGGACATCAATAGTCCATCCCCAAACTCCCAAATTTATCCACCATGCCACTCAATGGGACAATACCTCATTCCCACTACTGCCTCAGTCTCCATGCGTAGGAACCTCCTTGGCTTCGCAACCTACTGAACGACAACACTACCCTTATGCTTCCAAGGTCGTCCAACAGTCCTTGGGTTCCATCATTACCTCATGTTAGGTGTCTTGATGGCCCGAACCTCACAGTGCATGCATAATCAATAAGATTTTTGAATTATAGCCATTATCTTTTGCCCTATCGTACAATAGTCTGTCAGCTTGGCTTTGGCCCCACCACGCGTACTAGTCCAACAGGTTCGATGACCTGGCTTCGGCAGAGCAACGGTTCAGCCCAACAAGCTTGACAACTCAGCTTGGCTTGATTGGTATCATGCAAGTTCCCATTATTTAGGTTTTTTAGCCTCATGTATCACATGTCCATTTTGGACGGGTCCATGCCCGTATCCACTGGCCTTAGGCCCACAGCATCTCGAGCCAAAGCCCGGAATTAGCTCCTCAAATATTTTAAGTAGAGTCACCTAGTCAGGGGATGCAAATTTCGAGAAAATAGTTTTCAAGGCTTAAACCGTCATTCCAACTAGAATGGAGGTCATAGCGGTTCTCACTCACCCGGTGATCTTGGCGGGGCCATGCCGGTAGAATTCTCTCTCCTCGATGCGCTCCTAGGGCCAGCGTTCGAGTAATTCGTTCCTGCAGGGTTTGAGGGTTCATATTAGGAGGTGAGGATGAATGGATCCTATGCTTTCTCATATTTGCATCTAGGCCCCGTACTTTGTTTAAATTGCACATTGGTCCATGAATTCTCTTTAATCTCTATTGGGTCCCCTGGGTTCCCAATCATGCCTTTCGGGTCCTTAACTCTTTCAATTTCACTAATTGGCCCTTAATTTACTAAATTTTCCTTTTAGACCTTAATTTTCCAAGAATTGCAGTTTGGTCCCCTAACTTTTCAAATTTTCCAATTTGCCCCAAATTTGTCCAATTTGCCCAATTGACCCTCAATTGGGGTTAAATTTCATGAAAACACCCTCAATTTCATGAAATTGCCATTCAACCCTCCAATTTTTGAAAATTACACAAAATTCCCCCAAAATCCCCAAATCACCCTTCATCTTCTTCCCCAATTTGAGCATATGACACTTTGAATCTTACCTTGTCCAATTGGCAGCATGCAAGTCCTTGTTTTCTTCGATTCTTGCTACTAATCGCCTCCTACAGCTCCCCTCGATCGTCCTACACTTCGAATTTATGAATTTGGTTGAGTTTTATGCTTTGTCGGAGCTTCGCCGAAAAAGTTACAATAGAGAGAGAAAGCTTGCATTTCTTATCGACAGAGAGGCGATGATCGGAGCTTGAGGTGGGGGCAGCTAGAGCTAGTCGAGTGGGATCTAGCAAGATTGAGTTCTACTGCAATTCGTTGCTACCTTGCGGGAATTTGAAAATTGAAGTTATGGTCGGTGCACTCTAAAATTTAGGAATTTCGATAGGAGGAAGAGAAATTGAGCTTACCAAGGCTTGTAGGGGTGCTGTGGAGGGTCTTAGGCAGTCAGTGGTGGCCAATGTAGGTGGTGGAAGGACAGGAAGGGGCGAGGTGGCATCGGATAGGAGCTCGCTGCTTCGAGCTCCGAAGCAGGTTCACTGTGCGATTCTCTTCGCACCTTCCTGAGCACTCTCCTGCTGTTTTAAGAGGGGCTGGAGCTAGAGAACTCTTCCTCGGTTCCAATGCCACCATTCAGAGCTCATTTGGTGGAAGTTTTATCCGTCGTCGAAGCTCTTGTTTGTAGCTCATTGGAAAACTCACTCTTCTTCTTATTCGCTCGATTGTGGGATGTTGAGAATGAATGAGAGGGTGTTCTTTATATAGGAAGGTCGGGAAATGTTCAGGCCACCGACCGGCGTAATACTCGGTCGTTGGACACCTGACCGGAGCATTTTTTGAGTCCCCGGAGACTCAGCTTTTCTAGCGACTCCCTCTCTCTCTCTCTTCTCTATTACTGTCTGAAGGTTAAAGACGATGGCGTGGCAGTCGTGCCACATGGTGCACTGTGATTGGTCAGTTTTTTCTAACGTAAGCAACCTCTCATTGGTTGCTCGTGTCTGCATGGCATGTTGACGGGGAGTCAGTTGTCCGTTGACCGGACACATGGCAGCCTCCCATTGGCTTAATGTGTTTGCGTGGCAGCTGACACGGCACCTACTGGCTGTTGACCATTAACCGGTCTGGTCGAACCTTTGATCAGTCTGGTCCGACTAGCTTCACGGTCCAAAATTCAAAAATCAGTCGGTTGGGACCCAGTTCGACCGGTTTTCTAAAATTTAAAAATTTCTAAATTAATCTAAATTTTTTTTCTATCTAATGGTAGTCTCAATTTTCAAATTTGACATTTTTAAGCCACCTAGAAAAATGAATTTTTGAACTAGTTCACTATGGTTCATGTCGGTTTGGTCGGAAGGCTAAAGGTTATAGTCGACGTTGATTCATCATTTTAAATGTCTCTAATTCAAAATCGAACATGAAACTTTACTTTCATTCGGCTCCTTTATGGATGGAAGATAGCTAAATTCAAAAATATAAAATATAGATATAAATAAGACGTGAACGAAATAAATATAAAAAATTCGACCCATAACATCTATGTCAGCTTTTCTCTTTGAATGAATATATTCAAAATAATTTGCTTTTTAGATAATCCCTCTATAATAAGGAATAGGGTATTCTAACAATATTCCTAGTTACTTCGTCCGGTTCAGGTCCGGTTCACTTCGAACCAGTTCTCTTTAATTCCACTTCCCGGTTCTTCCTTGAGGTTTTTGTGAAATTTTGGTCACTTGGGATTTTTGAATTTCACACGTTAGCTATTTTTCGTTCATTAAATGGCTCGTTTCTTCATGTATAAACCTATACCGGTTCTTTTCCCGGTTTTTCTTTGGTTCCAAGGAAAGTGTTTTACACTCCTTCTTAGTGGGATTTCTCTCTGGTTGTTATGGGGCTGGAGGAGGTATTGGGCTCCTGGAGGAAGGAATAGGTTCCTCTTGCCTTGGAGGAGGGTATGTAATGCCTTCTGGTTCTAGTAAGGCTCCCACAAGTTTTGGATAATCCTCCACCGTATCTTTGGGCACTCTCTTCTCACCCTTTAGGAACCGTTGAACAGCTGCCTCCCTAGGGGTAGGCGTCTTTTTCAAGGTAAAGTGTGGAGGATTGGATTTCACGGTGAACTTTCTAGGGATTCTCCTTCCTACACGGTAGTTAAAGTTTTATTAGTGTCAGGGCATAGTATTGATAATGTTTCAAGGGAACTTAGCTCTGATACCACTCAAGTTGTCACACCCCAATCCAGTTTGGTCGGATCCCCGTGAACAACCCGCAACTCCCTTTGTTCAAGAAGGGTTTCCCCATTTCAATAATCAAGAAGAGTCAGGTGAAATTTCAACTGTGTTCCTTAGAATAACAAATATCAATAAAAGTACAAGCTTAAAAAGAAATTAAGCATACCTGACAGAGGGTAAATCATGGTATTCTCCCTAGTCATTTCTCTATTCCTGAAAGAATAGAAAATGTAGGTGAGTTTCTACAACTCGTGAATGTGTGATTGAAAAAGGGTTTCAATAAAATAGTTTTCAATTGGAGTATACCAAAACCATAATTCCTCATTATCCACAATCAATGTGTTTAACAATCAATATACACCCTTCATCATGAAGGGATCACACATTCGTATGATAGCTCGTCCACCGCACTCACTTGCGTTGGAGTGACTTTACCGGCCACCTAGATAGAAGCTCGTCCACTACTACCTTGAGAATGAGTGGATGTTCAGACATCCAACCCTTAAACCCGAAAAGCAACTCCGTGTCCGTATGAGGATAGAGACCTCATCCCGACCCCACCCCAGTCTCATGCGCATGAAGCTACATCAAGCTTCCCTAATTGCTGGCATGACAAACTGCCCTTATCTCCAACATGTCGTCCAATAGCCCCTAGGACACATCACTACCCCTCATGGGCGTCTTGATGGTCCTAAACCTCACTATATGCACAAAAAAAAATTCATAAAGCCATTCATCTTTGATGCCACTAGTCCAACGACCCCAACCCTCAACTCGACCTACAGCTATTTGTCTGGACTGGTTTGTCGACCTGGTCCTTTCGCACTGCCGCTAGTCCATCGAGTATGTGGGTCCTATCTTGGTACTATGGCCAAGTCAAATAATCATTAATTTAGAAATTTTCATGGCTTATCAACATGTTTGTTTACGAGCTCCTCCTCGTGCCAACTACCTTGGGCCCACTGTACGAGATTTTCAAAACCGGGCATTTTAGCCCCCAAGTTCAAAAACCGAGGCCTCTGACCTATATAAGCTAATCAAGCTCTAGTCGAGAAGGTCTCCCAAATTTTTTAAGCATTGGCACATAGTTAAGGGATAACACTTCTTTAAAAAAATAAATTTCAACTCGTCCATCACACAAACCGGGTGTGATGACATCTCCGCTTACAATCGGTAAGCAGGTTTTCTACTTCCTTCCAGGAAGTTCTCATACCAACCGGGTATGATTTACTTACAACCGACAAGTAGTTTTTCCGCATAGTTCTCACATCACCCCAACCGGGTGTGATGTTAAAATTCCACATAGTAGTAGTTTTTCATTTCTGAGATACTCATCATCCCAATCGAGTATGATGTGCAAAATCCCAGTCACCCGATAAGTGTAGTATATTCCTCTTGATTGACCTTTTGCCTCCATGCGAGTTTATCCTTACTGGCGTTTCCAGTCCTTCCTGCTTCTACACGATTTGGACATTCTTATTTATTAACATTTGGCATAATAGCCCTAATTCCTCACGTATGAACAAAATGCCTAAACTTTTCAATTATTTGCATTTAGATTCCTAAAGCTCTATTTCATTAACTTTAGGTCCATAATGCTAACATTTTCCCCAAATTGAGTCCCGAAACTTCAAAAATTCACTTTGCTTCCTCAATATATTCAAAATCACTTAAGGGGTTCAAGTTTCTCAAATTTTCAATTTGGTCCCCAACTTTTCAAAAATTACTATTTTGCCCCTACTATACAAAAATGGCAATTTGACCCCAATAAACTTCAAAAATTGACCAATTGGTCCTCCAACATCTTTTTCATGGCCAATTGGCTCTCAATTTTGGGAAATTGCACTTTGGTTCCTCAATTTTATGAAATCCTCAATTTCCCCCAAAATTTTCCCCAAATTTCCCCTTTCAAACTGGTCGAATTTGATTTTATCAAATTGACCATTCAATCAGGTTTAATTGTTGAAATTGAAGGTAAAATTGGTTCCTACACATCCATATGATTCAATTGAACTTTGAATCGCATGAATTGGGGTCGGAACGAGCTCAAATGGAGCTTCATCGAAAAATTGAACTTAGAGAGAGAAAGCTTTGAAAGATTATCGTCGGGGGTGCGGTGGTCCAAGCTTTCAATCGGGGCAGGTTGCTCTCGTCCTGAGGTTCCTCTTAAGATCAAGAATCACATCAATTCATGTTGAATTGAGGGATAATTCGTTCAGTGAATTTTCATTATTTCTCTCTCTAACACTGATCAAAAATTTCAAAGGGGAGCCAAATTGGCTTATCATTCCGCTCTAATTCGGTCGTATGAGGGCTGAGGAAGTGTTGGGAGAGCTTGGTTTGGCCTGAGGAGGGCTCAATTTGGTCGCTTTCAGCTCGATCGAAATAGGGCAGCTTCGGTCTGTCGAAGTTGCTTCACTGTTTGATTACGTCAGCGCTTCTTCGACGATCCTCGGATCGAATGGTGACCATCGTCGGGTAGCTAACTTCTCTCTGAGTCTAAGGAACCTGACCTCACCCTCTTTGGCTCAGAAAAACCCCTATGTCAGATCTCTGGTTCGAGCTTCATCGGAAAACTAAGTAGTTGAGAAAGAGTGAGGTTTTCAGGTGTGTAGAGGATGAATGGAGAGTGGCTCTTTGTATAGGGAGCCCGTGGACTCTTCGGCCATCCGTTTGGCACCTTAATGACACTCATTGATTGCTTGAAATGTCCTTAATGGAAATGTTTCTTTTCCGCCAACTCTGTTCATTTTTCCGGCGAGTGAACAATGTTGTAATCTCAAGGAAAAAAATGACACTATTCTAAACTAGGTTCAATGCATAAACTGAATGGTTCAGGCCCGATTCGACCAAGTTTTTCAAAACTAAAAATTTCTAAATTTATTTTCTATCCAATGGTGGCTTCAAATCGATCCAAACCAGTTCAATTCAGTTTACCTGAACTGGTCTAGTTTTCTCTCCCAAATTATCCTAAAGTCCTTTTCCAAGGTTTTTATGACTATTTGGGTCACTCAAGAGTTGTAAATTTCCCAATTTTCCTATTCTCTAGTGGTTGGGGTTCATGAACCGGTTCGTTCTTCTCACTTGGGTTGATCGGTTATTTCTCGGTTTTGCTTAACTCCAAAGGACGGGGTTTACATATGTTCAAATAGTTGTCAAGGTATATAAGATGGCCATAAAGGCTTGACCCCCTCTTACTGCCAACTCATTGAAATTCTCTCTATAAGTGAGTTTGCTTTATTTTTTTGTGGCATGACTTGTAAAGAGTATAACTTTCTTTTTTAACTACCAAATTGAGTGATTCAAGTGCCATTAGAACCCTATTTAACTCATCTTTCCAATGCCACCTCAACCAGACCCAATTTATGAATCTACAACACCAACGTGATAAAAAAAAGTGATTATGCTTTAACAACCAAAAACATAGAATCCTTTTCCCGAGCCATTTTTGACATCTTCAACGGCCAAGTATTACTAAGAAAAATTTCACAAACACCTCTTGATATTAGCTAGTCAACCTCACTGTCCACTTAAGTTTTGGGTAAGTATTGTGGCTAAATACATTCATGGAATTTCTTATTAGCCTTCATTCATGATAGAGAGTTAAATAACATTTGCATGCAATTATAACCTCCATTTGAGGTGTAAACCCCGTTCTCTTTGAATAAGGAACTGGAAATGGAAACAAAAAAATTTCGAGAGAAAACCGAGAATCTAAGTGAACTAGGATTAGTAAAGAAGGGTTAAGACAGGAATTTGAAAAATTCCAAGTGGTCAATAAATACCTAAAAATCATTGGAAAAAATCATAAAATGAATTGAATGGGAAACTCGGGCCGGTTTAGCGTGAACCGGACCTGAAATAGAATGAAACGTGAATAACTAGTTCAAAGACTCATTTTTCTAGGTGGGTTAAAAATATCAAATTGGAAAATTGAAGCCATCATTAGATAGAAAATGGATTTATATGAATTTAGAAATTTTTAATCTTAAGAAAATTGGTCGAATTGGGCATGAAACGGCCGATTTTCGATTTTGGGTCACCAAACCTAGTTTGACCAAACTGGTCAACGGGTCACCCACTAGGTCAGCGCCCAATTAGTAGACATAACCAATCAGGGCGTGACACATGGTGAAGCACGTCCAATTAGCCACTCAATAAATGTCTGGAAGCGTTGACCAATCAGAACATGACACATGCACTCAGTCAACAGTCAAAGGAGGAAAATCCACATCTGTGACTGACCAATAAGAGAGTGACGTGTATCCCTAGTCAACGATCAACTGAGGAGAAGTCTCGTCAACAAGGCTGACCAATGAGGAGCTGACACTTGGCAAGGATGCCACATCAGCATCCGATAAGGATGTTACAGAAACAGTCGACCAATCAGAGGTCGACACGTGGTAAAGCCACAATGGATGGTCTCATCCAATCAGAGGTTGACACATGGCAGTGGCACTTTACGTTAGGAGGAAAATCTAACGCATTTAAATTAGCCAATCATAGGACGCCACGTGTAACAGTTGACGGAGCTACCACTGAGTTAAAGGGGCCCTTAGATTCAATTTATAAATGCGTTACTACTAGTAGCCACATTGGAACGAGTGGCCAATGGGAGGTCACCAAGTGCCCGGTCAACGAGTCAAAGGCTAACTCGAACGCTGAGTAGGAAGCTCCATCAGCGAAACCAGCCAATCACAGTGTGCTACGTGGCAACGCGAACGTGCGAAGCCCACACACATGCTCACAATGACATCTTACTCCTTGGAAAAACTGATAGAAAGTGTGCGAAGCTCACAACTAAGTGAATAAGGTACTAACATCAGACCATTAAATAGCTTACGACTTCATATTTATCATAAAATTATAAAATGGAGATTTATTCAAAATTTTACATAATTATCCATGGTCCATAGTTTTTACCCAGTCACTTGAGACTCCTGTCTTGGGCTATCCAAAATTGTAATTCATTATTACGTCGGGTCAAAATCTCTCTCCACAAAATCACATCAATGATTAATGGCATGCACACAATAACACATATTGGCAGCTCATGGCTCGAGACATGCCTGAAAGTCATGCCATAATTCTAATCGAGTAAGATGAGAGCATGTGAGTTGCATGTACTCTCCACAAGCGATACACGTCGGGTACATCTCACGTTTGGATGTCTTAGTATCTGATGTTATGACAACGCTTCAACCTACACCATCTACATGCATCGTACACATGTGACCCAATTCCGCAATTTTTAATCGTAGTGGTGTAGCCTTGAAACCACATATGTACATCATCTGGGGATCCCGAGGTAATCTAAAAGTATAATTTTCATCTTCTCTTATTTCTCCATTCCAATTACCTTGGGAGTCAAAACTACATTGTACTATTAATGCCCCAAACTTCTAACTGGTATATAAATAAATATATGTATATCATAGAAACATGCACACATAGCATTTATACTTATCTCACATTTCAGTAAGTATGGTACTCATTCGGACAATCTCCATTTAGGTGCATGTATGAAAAATAACAAGCAATATGTGTGATTAATCAATCAAAATGAGTTTGGTCCATCACTGAATCAACTCACACAATTAGATGCATATATCATAATCTTCAAGCAATTATCATGACCAAAAACTTATCACAAATAGTTTGGTCATCACTGGATCAATTCCTATCAATAATTTTATCACATGCACAATCCCTCCAACTCACATAATTCTAACATTCTAATATGGTTTATTCAATTTAGTCTACCAACCCTTAACTTGTTTATTCACTTCTAAAAAATGATATTTTTTTAATAAGTATGCGTACATATTATTTTTCATTTTTTTTCAAATGATTTTTCAAATCATGCATAATTCATTTTAGGGTTATAAAAAAGCAGTAATGCACATTTGGTTAGTTCAATCACACTCAAGGTCACTAATCTCACTCACCATTTTTACTGTAACTTGTTCGTTCCGATGGATTTTCCTTTTAGCTCGAGTTGTAAGATCTTAATCATCGATTGTGTATTCTCTTTACAAGAGTTATACTAAGGTATAGAGATCAGTTTAAATACTTATATTGACAAATAAATTATATACCATAACTTTCTAAAAAATTACAGTTTCACCTCTTAGGCTTAGTTTACTCGACTTACTTGTCAAAAAACGTTATTTAACTTACTTCTAATGTTAATTATACTTGCTTAGAATAATAACCTTTTATGGTTATACTTGTACAAATATTTTGAAATACTTAATATACCACTTAGGTATATTTATTTCCCAAAATTAAATTTTGGTATATAAATTGGACAAAATTATTATTTTACTCTTTATTACTTAAAATCCACCATTTTTTTACCATACACTTTTTCCAATCTTTTACTTGGGTACTAAAATACCATAAAATATTTTTTAGATCTCATTTCTCATTATTTTTTAAGTATTACTTAAATTTGATAAAATTATCATTTTGCTCCATAAACTTTAAAACTTATCTTTTCGGAAACTTATATTTTTCAAATATTCCATTTTAGTCCATATACTTCATTTACTCTAATTTGAGTATTAAACTTACTAAAAATCACTTTTTAACATACAAATTTCTTTATTTACACTTTAGCTCTTAAATTTTTTTTATCCATTTTGGTAGTTGCATTACAAAAATACCATCAAATTTTCAAAAGTTTACTAATATTTTCAAATAACCCTAAAAGCTTATTCATAATCTTGAAAACACCCAAAATAAAAGTTATTTTTAAATGAGTTATCTAATTTATTCATATTTATATTTTGGTATCAACTTTTACCCACCAACAAAATAATTTATAAAAAATTTCAAATGTAAATATGATACCCTAATGGCTTCCCTTAGATAGTTGTGGACTGATTAGAGCTAAATATAAGATAGCAGTTTATCTAATAATAGTCTATTTAAGGTAGGAATTTTAATATAAAGGCAAGTAAAGAATGTTAGAGTACCGACTCAAATTTGGACTCAAACCAAATTGCAACTAAATCGTCTGCATTTGCTAATCAAGATTCGAAATTAAAATTTGAGTGTCCACCACCCAACTCAAATCAGGGTTCGATTAAACTTCAATCACCCGAACCAGACCGAGTCTAATCAGGTTGGGCTTCACTCTCATGATTATCAAGCGCATCCACAGTCATCTCTTCTAAGGAAATGTGCTACCTTGGTTTTGGGTCTTGAGAGAGACTTTGGTTAGAATACCAATGCCCTTTAGCCAAAAAGGACTTCGGTGTGAAAAAAGAAGTTACGTGAAACCTATAAAAGCTTCTCCCCCATATAAAAACTAGGTGGGACGGTGATCTCCAGAGTGAGATGTGTTGTGACTATCAAACATTAGGGGTTAATGTTTTAGAGGAACAAAGCCCCAATTTAATTGATAGCTACCCAACTACTAGGCAGTGAAGGTGCTGAATTTAAGTGAATACTCGTTGAACACAAGCTGCCGCAACCATATGAATCACCATACCATTGATCCAGTGCCAGTATTGAAACTGACAATAATTTTAATATTCTTCACCGGGATGAAGCAAGTAGCAGAAGCACTTAATTGGAAACTCCACAGGACGAGAATAACATTAACTTACTCGGACCGAATTAAATCAACTCCGGACTACTCGTCCTAATTTTTTTAGCCCAGGCTTCCCAAACTGATAAAGATGGAGGCACATGATCCCCTAATTGGCAAAAACTAAACATCGCCAAGCATCAATCCATTCTGCCCTTCAGAATTCGTTCTCTTACTTCAGTTGGTGTCCTGCACGTCAATGCACAACACAAAATTTCAGTAAAACTTTCCATTTCAGGCATGTTGGAAGAGAAAATACCTAAATAAAATATGCCACGTGCAGTAGTCAACAATTTTAGTTCAGACCACATTTTCATTACTATCATATTTTTGCAGCGTAAGCACTTACACAACATAGACATGTCCTCCCCAACCACTCAAACAGTCTCGGTCTACGGACGATAGAAGTGCTTGTGACACTATTTCAAACAGTTCCTCGGGCTCCTGAAGACATAAATGCAAAGCTTCAGAATACTGGATCACCATCATTATTATATATTTGACATAAAAGGATGGACATAATTGCATGCAATAGATAGTATTGTACAGAACGAAAGATACAAGGAACCAAGGACAATATCCTGATCTTGCTCCAATAACAATGATTTTTTTTTGTTGACAAGACTAAGGTTCTGTCTAGCACATAAAACGCAGTTAGTTGCAAAAAATGGTACAAAATGTTTCGATAAAGTTTCAAAATAGGACGAGATATTTTTATATACTAATGCTTTAAATATGTTATCCATTGGCACAATCTGCAAAAGTTATGCTAACAGCATAATAACAGCAATTTTTAATTGTACGAAATTTTTTATCACCAATTGGCAGGTGCATTCAAAATATTTTCAAATATCTATAAAATGGAACTTTTTATCACCAATTGATAGGAAAATTTTTAATTTGATAATACAATTCACTTTCTGATGTATCTACAAGATAATAATTCTTCTTTGGGTCTCCAGGATAAATACTATAAAAAATCTTCATGGAATATTAGCTTAAAGTGAAATTTTGATGTAGATGAATCCAACTCCAACTAGTCAATTAGTGGGCGTGAGAAAATTCCTCTCAACAGATCTTGGAAACATAGATTATCAACACATGTTCATATTTTTGTATTGATGGGATACAAAATTTTATATGTACTAATGTCAAACATTTCTAAAATTTCTTATACCATTGGTGTGGTAAAAGAAAACAACATTATGATATAACAATACTATTGTAAAGTTATTGGTTATATACTAATGGACAAGTTATTGATAACTTTTGCACGGATGGAGAACAAATAAAACTGTTTGTACTCTTGTAAAACTTTCATAGAACATTTTTTTACCATTTATGCGCTAAACCCAATAACATGCATAACAAAGACATATTTAATAAAATGAAAATATGACGGACCATATCAGGCTTAAACATTGCCTCACAAGCACCATAAAGTGATTCTGAAGCAGTACCAGCAACCACAAAATCTTTGGCAAGCTCCCTAAAGTGAAGCAAGGGAAAGAAGCAGATAACATCCATCAATATCAAGTTTAAGAATAAATCATCACATCTAAGAAAAATATCACGTGCTACTTTTTTTAACACCTTCTGTATATGATCCTTCAATAACAAATGTTTGAGTCCTACAATATTGAGAGCTTCTACATGATGCAGGAGAAAAAATTCTTTGGCTGGGAAAGTAATTATGACGTTGGACAAAACAGATATATAGAAATAGCGAAATACACTGTGTTCCTGATAAATAATTTGCAAGTCAGTAAGTAATGAATGGACTAGCTACACTGACCACAAAGAGAATAAAATTTTTCCCTGACAATCACCCAACCGGACAATGAGTGCCTTTCATTTCTATGCAAGACACTCTAAAGTTGACAAGGGTAATATTTGAAACTATCAGATGGTAGTTATTACTCCATTCTACTTGTTTCTTTTGATTTCGCTTTTGTTAATCAAAGATGTAATACATACAGTTAAAGAAAATGCATTGTACTATAAAAGGGGATACCAAATAAAATAAAGACACAGACTCAGATTGGAACAGAAAGCAATGCACTTGTAGAATTAGCATTTTGACAGCTACCTTAAATTAGATGATTGAAGTCAGACTAACTTACTTAGCTCCAATTGAATCCATGGTACATATGAAGGGTTTGTCTTCATCTCCCAGTCCAGCAATAACAGGTTGGCAAAAGTATGGACCAAACCTAAACAATAAAATATTGCATTATACATCGAGAGATACAGTATATAACACATATTTATTTGTCATAAAGGATAAGAGTGTAGAAGGAGATATATAAGTCATCAATATCATTAATGACATCTAACAATTGACCTTTTGAATAAGAGTCAAGAAGACCTTATGACAGCTCGGGCCCCCCATCTTTTTGATTTGATATAATATTAATATATGTAAAGCATCCTCCGGATAATTCAAATCGAAACAATTGGATGTCCGACCTCGGCCTATATGACATGACCGATCAATAGAAATACTCCAATACTCCACCTTTGTCATATATTCCATACATCACACTAGATAGATATCATATTCATGGAAGGTGTGGAAAGGGTGCAAGACTATCCCTTAAATCTATACAGCAACCAGTTTAAAACAAGTGTACTCTAAGGAATATTAAACTACACAATCTTATTAAGAGATAGAAAACTCTCCAATTGCTAAAGGAGATTAAAATTATAGCTATAATTAGATAATGCAACATGAATTGTTTATTTTTCTTTATAATAATTCAAGAATGTAAAAATGATAAGGCAGGCAATAGTATTATTGTTGTGCAAACATGGGAATCCAACCATTCATACAGCAGTCACTGTGTTTTCTTTATAATATCATGGTAAATGTTTGTGTATATGTTTGCTTGATAGTGACCATTAGACCATGAAAACTTAATTCCTCCAAATTATGATAAAAAAGTCACGAATATTTTATTGTTGAATTATGTACGTCAATTGTAAAATGTTGATATTAGAAATACTAATGAAGGCACTCTAACGAGAATACAAACACAGGTGTCGCCTATTCACGCGTCTTAGAGTAGTTGGAAGAGCATAAATCTGATTAAACACCCAAAATATGCACCTATATCAATATATGCCTCTATTCAGGTTTTTCCTTAAAAAATGGCTCTTTCTAGAAATTTTCTTTTGTAGTGGATTCATATCATACTCTAAAAAGTGAAGCAGAAAGTGCAGAATCTTTCCGTAGTTCCAGCTTCAATTTCACATCTCCAGCTCATTCTAATACTCATATTGGAAATCAACACAGTATCCCATCATTGGGTTTATATCTACTTTTTCTCTCTGGATCAAATCCTAAAGTAGAAGAAGCTCATAGAAACCTGTGCATCTTGCTACCATCTTCTGCATTAATCTGCATTAGAATAAATGAGAAATTCACTAGGAATATAAACGACCTTTTCTCGTAAAGTAATGCTGAAACAAGGCTAGCAAATGTCTCAGGCTTCATGTCCCTCTCTTCACGAAGCTGATACAACTTGTGCCTGAACACAAGCCTCTGATACCTTCACAACACACAATAGAACCAGTACGAAAATGAACAAAATGAAGAGGCACAACAAACCACGAAATTGGTAAGAAAGGAGAGAGAATGAGAAGGACGGGGGAGACAGAGAAACAGAAGGCTCCATTGCAATTACTTACAGGGTCTGAGCATCGGTCCCCAGGCCGGAGAGCCCGAGAAAGACCTTGTCATGAATCTTGTATATCCTCTGGAAATCAGTCGCGATAGTCTGAAGCTGCACACCGAGTCTCCGATCGCTGGCGATGGCGAAGCAGTTCTTTCCGACCATCGCAATTAGGGCACTTCCATTGTACTCGAAGATCTGAAACGACATCAGCAAAGGAGAGCGACTAAGTTGTATTGATAACTGAGATACACAGAACATGCATGATCAGGGAGGCTAATAGACCCACCGACATCGGAAATCGAGAACGTTTGGGCAAAAGGTTGAATTGATGGGCGACGGCGGTGCGGAGAGAGAAGAGAGTAGAAGAGGGAGGACCCAAAAGTAAGCAACTGCACATACATTTTTTCGAGAAGATGACTTGGAGATGAATCCAGCCCGAGTTTCGGTTCCGGATCGGACTCCTTATTCGTGTTTGGATATCTAGGAACCGAAAACCCACTGGATTCAGTCCCCACCTTCACCACCTCCAGGCCCATTCCGACCTGACCAATCAGTTGGAATAGGGGCCGGGCCAACCAATTTTACAATGAGGACTAAATTGAAAAAAATATATATTTTTACGTTATGTCCATTGATTAATAAAATAATATATTTATTATTATTCCGGGGTCATGGACAGTTATAGAGCACATGCAAGCCGAAAAGCGAGCATTTTTCCAGTTGTGGGGGCTGGCCTGGGTTCTGGTCTATTCTTCCATGTGCCACAGTTGGCCCATTGAGGGAGGATTTAAATGAGTCCATTTTCAACATCTCTCTCTCCGCATTAAGCCAACATGGCAGATGGGGCCAGAAGTTTTGTGAGTTCAATATTTAGTCCCTAGAAATTTAAACACGATGATCCTGGCCCTAAACTATTGAAATTGGAATTGGTTTAAATTTATGAATACCATTAAATTATTTGGAATATTATTTAAATTTTGAAGTGGAATTAAATAAGAAATTATAATTTAAATACGTTGACGTACTCTACCATTGTATCATTGTCACAAAGATGGATGATTAAACAATATTTAAGGAGTTGTTTATTGTAAAAAAAAATTCAATTACCTAACTATTGCACCTTTTTTAAGAGTATTTTGACTGGAAAAAATATTTTACCCGCTCAACTAACTATCCACTAGAACAACTTTCAAATGGCAAATTATTATTGCACTCTTATCGAGTTAGAATTAAATATGTCACTAATGGAGGGCGATGGGTAGCCCTACTATCCATTATTATTATTTATTTTTTTAAGATAAAGTTAATATCAAAACGTTACATGTTAATTATATATTCTTTATCAGTATCACTTTAAAACTTCATAATAAAGTGTTGACATGCTTACATCAACGTTTTTGGTAATTTTAAATTAAAATAATCATGCATTTCAAATTCTAATAATTTTCATACAATGAGTTTGTTCTGGAATTAATTACCCCCATCCCTAGATCTGTGCAGTTGGAAGGGGGCGGGCATTTATTGGAGAAACTTGCCAGAGGTTGTAGGCAGCAGCGGTAGCCATCCCGTCCCACTCCCAGTCCCAGTCCCACGATTGAGATCGATGCAGGGGCAGAGAGAGCACATGGGGATGGGGAGGGGGAGGAGGGAGATGAAAATCCATAACCCCACACCAGTCACCCCATACAGTAACTTCCTCATCACGCATAAATTAGTGTGTGAACACGTCTATTCATAAAAGAAAATAAAAAAATAGGGCACAAGAAAGCTTATGATTGCATCCTGCACTTTTAAGACAGTGCACATGCACACGCAGAGAGTATGGGAGTGGCACTTCAATTCAGCACCAAGCTTCGCCTTTCCCTATCATCCTCATTCCATAAAAATAAAGGTGAACACATCAATCTAATTGATTTAAAAAAAAGTAGTGAACCAGTTGGTTGGTCCATGACAATGACAATGAAGCAAAATCCTTGTTGAATTAAATATATATTCGGTCAATTCTTCCTTGTCATGATGTCTGTGCACCAACAATGATGCAAATGGCTCAACACTGTCCTACTCTGTGTAAAAGTAAAAATAGATATCAGATATTCCTTGGTTTTCAGTCCATAACTAAACGCTTTCTTTTTTTCTTTAAACGTGGACCCATCATTGACCTGCCCAAGAAAAAACAACAAAAAAGGGTACCATTTATCCCATAAAACTTGGAAAAAAGGACTCAAGGAGAATTTTAAAAAAACAGAAAACAAGCTGAAGTTTTAGAAGAACACCAAAAGGTAAAATGTAAGAAAAAGAATTAAGCACCCAACAACATTCAACCAGGACTTCTACTACTATATACTATCTTCGCTCCATACAAATCCTCAGAATGCCAGCCTCCGACAGGGCAACTGGACCCTGGTAGTATACTCAGGGCCGAAGGTGGCCGCAAGGTCCCTGATGGTCTCACTGACCAGATCCTTGAAAATCAGCCTCTCAATGTCCAGCACCGACTGAGATACCTCCACGGGGCATTGGCCCCACCCCGTGACAGCATCCCCCATGATCAGGTCCTTTTTCAGCACACCGCAGATGACCTCAAACAGGTTCTCTGCAGCATCCCTCCCCCTGATATGCTGGAACTCGGACCACACCTGCTGCATCAACGGCTTCTCCATCAGATTCTCCGTGCCCGGTTGCAGAAACTGCCTCTTCCGCTCGAGGATCTCAGTGACTGCATCAAACACCAGCTGCCTGTGCATCCTCGAGACCTTGGAAGTGTCCTCCCCCTTGAGGTAATGCTGCTTTTCGAGGAGGAGGAAGACATCAGAATCGTCTGGCAGGCAGTTCGAGGCTCGGAGGATGTCCAAGATGTAGATGAAGTCGGCATCATCGTAGGAGTCATCCTTTTCATCCCGTTTGAATGATATTAGGCTCCAGAGGTCATCGTCCAACTCACCCGATTGGTCTGAAAATATACCATTAAAAAGAAAAGGGCAACTAGGTGAATTCTAGTACAGGAGACAATGCTTCTTCTGACTAAATGAAGCAGATCAGTAAAGAGGTCTTGGGGAAAACCGCCAACACCACGTGATAATAAAAGCTCCACCACATGCATTATTTTTTCTATCCAACCACTTGGTAAGATGGTCCATCTGCCCAATGAAATGACTCTCCCCCTAAAATAAAATAGAGTTAACCATCGATTCCATATGTGGAGACAGTGCGCATAAAGGACAAATCTTTAAGATAGAAAAATAATTGTGTATTTCTGCTTACCATGAGGCTCCCACCCAACTACATCAGAGTATTGTTTATTTTAGCCGCTACCATTTCTAAAAAAAAAATGAGGACTCCCTCTGACCCGACACATTGTTCTAAGTTTAAACAAATGTTTTCCTCTGTCTTCCCCAAAAGCAGATGAAATGAAATGAAATGGGTGAATGTACCCGTACAGCAAGCAATGTCCCTTCAACATTTTAGGTTCACAGACAAGGTAGATGAGTAATTTTCATGAATCGGATCATTTTGGGGGGAGTACCAACTTTTAACAAGTTGGTGGAAGGAAGGTGTTTTGGTCCCATCCTGATCTAACCAGCTGCACAAAAGCAGCATGTGCTTTAAATAGTAAGCAGAAACAAGCAAGGAAGGACCAAAACCAGCACAGCATCCATGAACATAACATGGGTTGGTTGGGTGTACCAGTCAAAGCAAAGCAGAGCACTACTGATCCAATCGACCCAATATTTGAATTTCATCTCCCCCCAAAGATAGCAGCAGCAAGAGGTAACAACCAGCCATGAATCTATGAAGTTATGAATTTTTCATCCTTAGACCATTCTAAAAACAAAAGGACTTGAGGGCAGTTGTTAGAGGAACTGTTGAGATTAGTCAATCTTCCATTAGTGATTGCAAGTAGTGAGGTTTCACACATGAACAGAGTGAATGAATATGATGAAGACTGGTAGGATAAGCCACCACACACTTTTAATATATCATTATTTTCTGCTAACCTTTGAAGTCGATGCTGCGTTTCATGACGGGGGAGGGCGACGACTCGTCCTTGTAAAAGGATGCCGCATCCAACACCGATACAGGGCTTGGCTGCAAGTCTGATGTTGCCGTCATCTCTGCTATGCTATGCAGTAGCTTATCGCACCGCTCAAGCAAGCTCCTTCCTCCTTCCCTGTATTCCTCCACTTTGATTCTCTGGCAAAAACAAAGCGGGGGACATGGTACTATATCAACTTAATCAGCACAAATATAAATTGAAAAGATCATTCATTGATTTTACAGGATTGAGGGTATCTTCGCCACATGAAGAAGAATTGCGTGAAACTTTAACTCACCTCTGTGTCCGTCTGAGAAGGAGTGCTAACGCTGCTCTCGGACAGAGTGGAGGATTCATCCTCTGCTGGGTAGACCTCAGTCACTAGTTTATGGGATCCCTGTATTCGATTCGTGAACGTCTGACTCGATCGGTGTTGCCTGCTCGGATCGAACTTCGGCTGAACAGTGGACAGAACCCTCTTCGGTTCTATATTCATCGTCATCATCGGCCGTCTCCTACCTGGGCTATTATTAACGCCGCTGCCGTCGCTCTTAGTCGGAGAAGCCCTCCCGCAGCCGCCGCTCTGGCCCCGTACGTTCTCCCTCCTAGGGCTGGCTGCGGTCACCGGGAACAAGTCTCTGGTGGGGCTACTCCGGCGAGCAGCCGTGGGCCTAGAGGACCTGAAACTCATGGTCGACGACGACTCACTTTCATTCCTGTTGCTGAACCTATTGATACTGGGTCTTGAAGGCTTCATGAGCACGACCGGGGAGGAGTCGTCCTCGAAGTTCTTCTCATAGATGAAGTTCGTATGGTGGTGTGGGATAGGGATGGCATTTCCTCCGACGATACCTCTCTTCGAGTGCAGCAGCCCCTTGAGCTGGAGGGCGTCGAGGATTTGCTTCAGGGTTTCCAAATCCTTAGGGGGCTCATCAATTCCCCTCATCCTCAGCCTCCTCTCGGTCTCCTCGTAGATCAAGGAGGCGCTCCGCTTTGCCGGCTCCGGGAAAAAGTCCGTCGAGTCGTAGAAGCTCTTCCGCCGGCCAAGCCCACCCGGCCCTCTCTGGTGGTGGTGCGCTGTCGTTTCAGCGGCCTGCTCAGTCCCAATCTTCCTCAATTTGACATCTTCCTGCGCTGCCATTCCCTCTCTGATAACATTGCTCAAGACAACTGCCGGCTGCTGCTGCTGCTGATTCTGCAAGAAATGGCTTCCTTCTATGAACCGATACAGATCTTTATTAACGCGGGACTCCGAAGCGGATCTCCGAAGCTCGGCGTTCTTGGTAGACTCGGGGCTGGCAGGTGGCAAGTTCTCGAGCCCCATGAGCCGCGCTATGACGCTGGGAGATCTTCGCTGCTGGTCATCCTCGTCGGTCGGCGGCGGCGCGTCTCCGTTGTCCGGACGGACCTCCGCCGTGCTAGTACGGATCTCGCGGGGGTAGAGGCCGCCCTTGGCGTCGGTGGCGGCCCTGCTGTCAAGGGAAAGCCTGGGCGCTTCCTTGGAGAACCTCCATGTAGATCTCGTGCCCTCCTTGATCTCGAATAACGGGAAGGGGAGGGGGGATCTGATGGACGAAGCCTCCGACGGCGTGACAGGCTCCGGCGCCTGCGAGCGGACATCTCTGAGCGAGGACAAGGTAGAGTGGTGCTCAGGCGTCGCCGGATGAGGGTCGGCAGAACTCTCGGCATCGTCGCGGGTGGGGCTGACGGTGGAGGAGTGGGGGTGACGCTTGGTGGAGCAGGTGATGAGGCGCTTAGCGGGGAGGGGCTGGTGGCGGTCGAAGATGTGGAAGAAGCCGGCCATACAGCCGCCCATGTGCCTCTCAATCTGCTTCTCCAGGTTCTGGTCCTGCACCATTCCAGTCATCATCTTCTCCTCCGATCCTCCTTCTAGCAGTTACTTTCTTTCGAGGCCTCCTTTGCTTCTTTCTCTATCTCCACCTTCTCAGGCTGTCAAAGAGAGAAGTAACAGAAGCCCCTTTCCAGCTTCAGATCTCAAGTCCCGCATTTCTCTCTCTTCCTCTCTCTCTATCTCTATGGCTGTGTGAGTGAAAATAAGAAGAAGGGGATGAAGGAGGGGGAGGGGACTTGTTTACTAAATTGGCTCCCGCTTTGCTGGGCTTTTAAATGGTGATGTGGAGAAGAGGGTCAGGCGCAGAGAGATCGGATGAAAACGGAGAACCGAAGAAAGTGTTGTTGCATTGAAACTAAACGTAGAAAACGACCTCTTTTAGTGAAATGAAACTCCTCTTAAAACAATTAAATTACTAGCACAAATTTAATTAAAAAAACTATGCACTTTTTTTTTATAGAAGTTAAATATATGTAAGATCAACATGTGCTCCAATGTTAGATTGCATTCTTAGAGTGTATAATTACTTTTGACTAGTCAGTTCAAATTGGTATAGTTGTGAACCAAAATTGAGGAGACTGTGTATACTTTTGCCCTTGTTGCACCAGTGTACAAGAAAATGCAGATAGAAGTTAGAAGCTCATCATTATCTAGTTTGCCCGCGTCCTTGTTGTATCATCTATTATATCTAGCATTCATTCAATCAACAACCGTCACATTTCCCGTCACAATCACAGCATTATCTAGTTTCTCTGGAGGCCGCTATCAACATCCTAACACCTCCACCCAGTGACTTTACAAGTTTAGTAGCAACATAGGATACACCTATGGTCAACCAACAACCCTACACTGCCAGTCATACCCCTTCCGAGTCTCTTTGCGCAATAAGCCAAGTCTCTCCTATAGTTTCAACACCATTCCATCCACTAGCCATCACCTAGCAGTGCTAGCTGCTATTAGCAGCTGCAGTGGAGTGGCCCTTGTGACTAGCAATGTTTGATTGCTATTTAGCTCCTTCTCTAATATATGAAGAGAAAAAAAATAATTAGAGAAAATTGTGTATACTTTTTATTAGGAGAATTTCATTAAATGAAGGCAGGTAGGGAGGGGTTATGAAGGGTAATACATATTTTGTTTTGATAGATTTTATGGTAGAGATGCCATGAGATGAATATGATAATAATAGTTAAAATAGACACAATTTTTTATGATTTTATTAATTTTAAAGTGAATATGGTTTACCTTATCGAATATGAATATCAATACTTTAATCAATTATGGTAAATAAATTTATTAGTAAATGAAATGTTATATCAATTTTGGCACAAATATTTTTTAATCTAATCATGAACTTTGGACCTTGGTGAATTATTAGGTAGGTTGGTTGGTATATATATAAATGCTCCAATTCACTCCATTATAAACTATTTAGAGATCTATCTTGGATAGATAATACACCATCTTGATATTCCTAACTCAAACACTGCCTGCCATATTGATGGTTCTATTTAAGATGTATCAGTTTGAGTACTTATGGGCGGCAGAACAGCTGGGTGGCTGCTAAGTTGCGATCAGCGGAGAAAGTGAAACGAGATGACAATTGATTGATGAAGCAGCAGCAACAGATCATCCATCTCTCACTCTCCCTTTTTTTCTCTTCCCTCTGACCAGCTCTGATCATTGGGCACTAACTTTCGATCAGCTGGCTGACCACTAAGGCAACGAATACAGCACAAAGCACAACCCACATCACATCACGTCGCCCACAGCTACCAAACAGATAAACAACACAACCCAACTTCTAGCTGCTGCCTCACTAAATAAAATGGACAAAAAATAATGACGTTGTTCCTGTCCTTCCATCCCTCCCTGCAGCCCCGGTCTTCGTGCACGCTTCTCTCTCTCCCATAAACCAATGTTTGACCGGGACTTTGTCGCTTACTAGCCACGGGCAGCTGGTGCGTTTTTCCTTTTTCTTTGTTGCACCCTAAAAATGTTTTTTCCCACGTTGGATTAATTTGAGTGATTTAATAATGTTTTCTCTTAAATAAAAAATATTAGATTTGAGTCTGAGATAATGAAAAAATTATAAGTATTAATTTATTTTATGGTTAATATCATATTTAAAAACCCCGTTGATTGCTTTATCAAATGTACCATATATTTCTTTCTTGCATATCTTAAACATGTATAAAATTCACTGTCTATCAAAGTTAATATGATGTCATTATTCTATACAAATGGGATGTATGACACATAAAAAATACTATTATGATAAATATTAAGTGACATAATATTTACTAAAAAATATAATAAATGTTTTATTAAAACAACATGTCAAATACAACTATCATCATTGTCTCGTAGCCATAATTTGAGGCTCAATACTCAGATGGAAAAATAACCTGCATCCTACTTGTGTTTGTGTGGGGGGTGTGTTGGGGCTTTTCCATGCATGTAATAGGGCAGATTCCAATCCAACAAACCATGTCTCCATCGTCATCTTTAGGCATTGGGAAGGCAAAAAAAGCTGCCATGCCACTGACCAGTATTTGCATGGAGCCTGTTCTTGTCCTGGTCCCGGTCTCTCCAGATTCGTTGCCTTCCAACATGATAAGTATAGACCCAATGAATTGGAATTCGCTCTCCGTTGTAAAAACACACAAAACCATATTTACTATGATTGTGGGCACTAAACAAATGTAAGTTATAGAAGGTTACAAACACAACAAATATCAATATGTAAATAAGAACATTCCATGCCAATTACCATTTTTTTCCAGTAATAATTCAATATTCAAGAAGATAGTTATGAGAATTGGTACTAGTATTAAGATAAGGTCAAAATTTCAATATTTTCACAAAACTCAACAACAAAAGAAAATTAAATCAATAACTTAGGATACTTGTTAGGTACAACCACATAGGAAAGTTTCTAATGGATTTCATTTAATTTATATTTGAGAAGTATACCTCCACGTGAATAGCTCAACTTCTACTACACATGTATATACTTGTGCTAAGAAACTAGTATGTTATAACAATTAGTATGGGAGTTCAAATTTTAAATTTAAAGCAATCATATTTGATTTTAAGGAGAATATGAATAGAAGATAACACAATTAGTGTTTAGGGTAATTTCTATAAATTTATACAAGTATTACCGTATAAAATACAAAAAAAATAAAAATAATTATAGATATTATTTTCTCTACTATTACTAGTACTAAGTATTGTAGAAAAGATACAATATAATTTTGATAAGTAAATAAAATATTTTGTACAATTACATAGACAATTACATGTGATATTATTTGATTTTTTTACAACTATTTGATTTGTTTCCTGTTATTAGATTTGATGACGGACCATTGATAAATGAGAAAAATTAATAACATACTGTAGACGAATTCATAATTATACTGTGAAAAAGTATTATGTGTTGATAAGTGCTCTTACTTATTACTATTTAAAAATCATAACTTGTAAATATTATAATTTTTCAATTTTGTAAACCTACAAAACTTTCATATTTTATTTAATTTAGTATCTCGAGTTAAGTATTTTTCCTTTATACTGGAGCACACCACGAATCGGGTTTCCCGTCTGGGTCATATATGGGTACGAGTGTACTAACTCTAATACCATGTTAGAGAATATATGTGTACGTTAAGTGGTCGTATTTATATATATTTAAAATTTATTAATTGTAAGTAGTAAAATATTTTCAACCTTATAAATACATAACACTTTTCTATTTTATCTAATTTTATATTATATTCTCAACATCTGTCCTCATGTACAATTTTAAATATGTTCTCAACAACGGTTTACAAGCTATTCATAATTATTTTGGTCTCGAATAAGGGGAACAATATTCTCGAGTTGTGTATTTTTGCTCCATATTCAAATAGACCACGAGACAAGTTTCAGTATCAGGTAACATACAGGTATAAGCCCACTTGATCTCATATCATGTAAGAAAGTATTGTGGATCGATAAATAATCAGACTAATTTCTATTTAAAAGTTATTAATTGTAAATAATGTAATATTTGCAATCTTATAAATGCACAAAACTTCTCTATTTTATGAAATATATGATATTTATTCTCAACACCTCTATCGTAGATTTAGGAACTAAACATCGAGTTTACTAGATTATAGGTACGAGAGTATTCATCTATTCACCATGGTAGAAAAAAAAAAAGAAAGTCACTTAACATTTTCTACATTTCTAGCTATATTTCATTTGCCAAAGAAGAAAGTCAAATAACATTTTCTCACAATTCTACAATTCAGGCTATATTTTCATTTGCCAAAAAAAAAGTCAAATAACATTTTCTCACAATTTTGATGTTATATTTGGCCTATAATAGGAAAGATTGTTTAAGAGTATCATATTTTTAGAATATAATAAGATCAAAATTTAGGATAATTATTAATATTTTTTTCGGTTAACATTTTAGGGTTATAAAATGGGTTATAATGGTGAAATTGATATGAAAATTTTTGGATTTATACTATATTTATTTAATGGAAAAAACTCTAATATTTTATTTGGATTGAATGTTTTAAAGGGATTTGGAGGGTGAATGTTTTAAAGGAATTTGGAGGGCATGTAGACATGGCCGGTAGACATGGAGAAATAGCTTATTTGGTATTACCTCCTATACTCTCCCATCTCTCAATTTAAACTAAAACATAATATTTTCAAAAATAGGATATTTTGAATAAATTGTGTTATTTATTATTTAAATTATTTTAATATCATAAATTATTATTTATATTATTTATTTATTTATTTTTATTATTATATATTTTAAATAAATTTATATATTAATAATATTTTATATAAAATTATATAATATAAATATATAATACAAATGTTATAAATAAAAAATTATTGTACAAAATATTTTTAATATAATTTAATTATATATAATAGTTAATAAATTATTTAATTTAATTAAAATGATAAATTTGTATTTCTAATTTTTTTTATTAATAATCTTTTATATATATCCAAAAATAAAAAAATAAATTATTAAAATTTTTTAACACCTCCAAATTAATAACTCTATTAACCTTTGAAATATATCTGAATACTTCAACACCAAATTACTCTAAACCCTCAATTAAAGTATAGCCTAAACGGAAAGAATAAACTAGTGGAACACTTAAATAGAAGAAGGAAGGAAGAAGAAAATACTCACTTGTGCAAAAAGAGGTTAAGTAATATTTTTTTCATAAAATAGAAATGACCTTTTAAGAATATGGGAGAAAAAGAAGAAAATGTTCTTTTCTTCAGCTATTGAGATTCAAACAATTAATTTCCTTCGATAAAAAGATTCATTCTCTTCATAAAAAACAGGAGGTAGAACCAATAAAGATTTTTTTTTCGATTCATCCCTGGAGTTGAATACCTCATTCAAGAATTGTTTTTGATCCAATACGTAAAAATCAATAGAAAAGGCAAATCCCTTATGATACACCAGATCCGGCTCGGTTATTGATAGAGTGAATCGATCTGCCATTTCTTGAAATCTCTTTTCTGATTCAAAATCGTGGTGTAACGTGTATCCCCCCTGTTCCGGTCATGGAACAGATGAAATAAATCAAAAAATGTATTTTTGTTCAAGAATGAAATCTTATTGGAACTGTCCATATCCAGTTCATGCTTCGGAACCATATACCATCCCGGATATGATGAAATAGGATGAATTAAGACGGTATTTTGTAAATACGTAATTATCTTGAATATATTAACTATAATTATTTTTAAATAGTTATATTGATATATTAAAATAAAAAATTATTTACTTTTAAATTGAAATATTTCAAAAAATTTTGGATCAATTTCATCAATGAGAAGGTAATTTAGGTTTTATAAGTTTATATAATTATTTTTAACATATAATTTTTTTTATTAATATGACCCAATGTGCACTATACACATTAAACTTAGTTATTTCAATTTGAGTCACCATACATCTTCCTTGCTTGTACTACATAAAATTTAGACAATTATTAACTTAAAAAATAAATTTTGAATTATTTCATATGAACGATCCAAAACTATGGAACAATTCAACACAAGAATAACTTCTATTGTAAATCAATGAACGTATAAGTAGAATATTTAAGTGAAAAGATCGTGGTTAAAATTTTTTTAGAACTCTTAACCTCTAATTTTAGCTAAGAAAAGAGCACCTAAGAAAGGAATTGAAAGAAGATATGCCCCATTTTTAGACCATTATAGAGAGGTTAAGGAATAAATTTTTCTTGGGATAGAGGAAAATGTAGACTCTATATTAAGTAAACCATTTTTAGCATGCTTCAAATGTCATAAAATTTATTATTATCAATACGAATGCTCTCCTCTCATCTCTAATTTTATAGAAACAAATAAAAAAGAAAAATATATACTACTAATGGCTATTAATGGAAGTGAAGTTGATGAAATTGAAATTGTCATATTCTTAGTTAAGGGCCAGTACAATGATGAATAATTATACCAAAATAGTTCCAATAGATCTAATGCTTCCAATAAAATATTTACAAATTTTAATAGAAATGAATTTTTTTAATTCAAGCATTGTGCTTAAAACGAGTACAATTTTTTCCACAAATAATACAACATCTAATAAGTAAAATATATAAATATTTATATGTGCTCTTCAAGATTTATACCTCTATTTGCATGTGATACTGGGCAATGAATTGAACTCATACATTTTGGTGCTTTCTCATTCACCTGTAATTATTTTAGGGAGTGAATGGGCTCGCATACTAGTAAATACACGATATTACTTATGACCCGTATCTTTACTTAAAATATTTTAACATATATTTTTCTATTATTATCAATTCACAAATTATACAATTTTAATAGTGATAACTCTATCCTTCAATCCTTTAACTAATTATTTATCACGGTAAACCTAGTTCCCATTTTTTATATCAAAACTTAATAAATATAGAACATTATCTACTAAGCTATTACATATAAGAACTTAGTACTATGAGTGATATGTGTGTTATATACCATACTCTCAAGGTACATCCTAAGATGATCGTCCCCCTCATATTATTGTCGATGATATAAATACACAATATCATCACAATATCTTATTTGGTAGCACATTATTGTCGAAGAACATATTATTGTCCCTTGATATCTCTCACACGAGAAACTTAGGGCTACGAGTGGTATGTGAGTTAGATACCGCACTCACATGGCACATTCTAAGATAATTATCCCCCTTATAGTGATGTTGATTATGTGTCATGGGACATCCTACATACTTATGATCATTTTGCCTCGGGGCTTCTCCAGCCGTACTAAGACCGAAGGGAGGCTACAACGGGTGGAGAACTTCCACCGTAATTTACTAGATGTAGTGTCGACCTTTCTTGTTGAGAAAAAGGTCATTGTCAAAGCTCTGGTATGATGCTCTTTGGAAAAGTGAGCGAGTGAGGGAATTCGAAGGCTGAGGTGTGAAGAAAATGAGAGGGGAGGAGTTCGGGTACCATTGGCTCTACCAGTTTCTAAATTGGCTAAAATTATCTACTATAAAATTTATATTACCGGAAATGGAAAGCAAATATTTGAATTTCCTATTCTGTGAACATTGTCATTATCTCAAGATTGAAGACAACATTTCACGTGTGCTGCGAGCTGCCATGTGACGCACATTGATTTGCTGAGCTTATCGACGTGGTATGTGACTTACAGTATTGATCAACATTTGACTTGTTGACCTGTCACATGGCGGCCTCCAATTGGTCATCAAGGTTGACGTGGCTAGTGATTGTATTTCGACCATTGGTACTTTACTACATGGTGTACTTTGATTTACTGATTTAAATATGTTAATATTCACTCTATAATATTCGTATTAGCCACGCGGCCTCTCTGGATTGATTCAAGGTTTCTATCATGGATTGTCATGTTTCCTATTCTAATTGGTCAGTCCTATCGGACGTCCCAATCATCTACTGACTTGGCGCATCATCCACGTGTCACCTTAGAATTGGTCCATTCCGATGATGTGAGTTTTGGTTAGTCTAACTGTTGACTTTCACCACGTGTCACTCCGTGATTGGTCAACACTTCTAGACGTTAACCGAGCGGCTGATGGAGTGCGCTTGCCACATGTCGCTTGATGATTGACCGCACCAGCTCACCTGGCACCCTCGTGGCATCTGGTCCGTTGACCTAGTCTAACTGTTGACAAAATTAAAATTTTTTAAATTAATCTAAATTCATTTCCTACATAGTGATAACCTTAATTTACCAAATTTCCCTTTTTGAGTCACCAAAAAAATAAATTTTTGAATCAGTTGCTCTCAATTTGTTGCGGATCTATGCAATTCAGATGCGATTCCTATCTTATTTGGTTTATTCCTTGCTAATTAGGGTGTTTGGGACCTTAGTCACTTTGTGTAATCTTGATTCAATTGGGACCTTGGTTTTCTTTGAAAATTTTGGGTTCTTTCTCGACTCTCTTACTTATGGGAGACAGAGCTTACAACTACTGCCCTACTTTTATGAGTTTTGTCCTCAAAACTTGCTCGTTGATACCATAAGTTACTTAAGGTTAGTTTGAACATTCTCATTATTTCTTCTCATACTTCATTAACTCATTTCCAAGTGTTTTCTTTGTTGAAGTCATCATTTTTCTACGAGCATATCTCATTAACCTTCTTTTAGGTATTCGTCCAAGATCACCTCTTTGGTTAGGTCTAATCATGCTTCCTTGGGGTACTTCATTAGGGATTCCCTATCCATATGATCCCAGTGTGGTCTTGGTGATGAATTTGGATCATCAGGAAAATTTTTCCTAAGATATTCGTATCTCTTGTGTTTCTTACCATGTCAGGGCCATTTTTTGGGAGGTACTTATTACTCATAGGTGATGATACATGGTCTTATCCATTTTGGCTTTCATTTGTCCATCTGTGTCATCGGGTTGACTATTTGGTCCTTTGTTAATGTTGTGAATCGTTCCCTTCCATTTATCCTATGGTGTTGTTAGGTTCTCGATTACCCTTCGAACCTATTATTGATTATAAGTGTATATAGGTATCATCATAAGGTTACTTACATCGTGAATGACATTGTTCAATATTTATTATTAGTGTCACACCTCGATCTGATTTGGTCGTAATTGTTTGAACAACACGTCACTACTCCCAATACTATAATAGAGACGGCAACTATTACTATAGTATTAAAATGAGGAACTCTTAAAATAACGAGAAAACATTCAAGACATGCTAGAATATATAATGTTATAAATAAATCAGTAAAAGAGAGTAATGTATCAATTAGATAGTTGATATCCAGATGTTGTTCTTGTCTTTTTAAGACCAGAAATAGATAATAGAGATGGTGAATATACAATTCAGTGAGAATGGTTAATTGACATGACCGTAGTATCCACAATTCAACACATACTAAAAAAATATAAGTATTTTTTTTCCTTAAATCAAAATATTTAGATGATTAAATAAACTTATTTTTATTACTAAAAAATATTTTAAATAATTTCACGGTTAAATAAACTACTTATTTCTCACAAATTAAAAATAAGTTACTTCACTCCCTATAATAACTTTCATAATATATTAGGCTATAATTTTCATATGTTCCTGTTATACAAAAAAATAAACACAATTTCCCATCAATTATCAATTATTCGCATAATAGACAATTTGAGTTTACAAACTTAATATATACCAATTGTGACCTGTAATTTATTTACTATCCAATTCGGTGAAAGTATTATTGAGAATAAGATCTTACATTGGATAATATAGAGAAGTGTTCTGGATTTATAAGGTTGGAAAGATATCACTACTTACAAATCATGGCTTTTAAGTAGACATGAGTCCAACCCCTTATCAGTCTACAATACCTTCTCTAACATGGTATCAAAGTCAGTGGGTTTGCACGCGTACCTGACTCGCGACTTGGAAACCCCTACAAGTCTCTTATTTGATTGCACTGACAATTGTGTGAGGGCGGGTGTTGAGAATAAGATCCCAAATTGGATAATATAGAGAAATGTTGTGAGTTTATATTAGTGTGATAATACAATTTCCTCAATTTGTTTGTTTAACAATCAATACTTAATACTTTGAAATTTCTAAATAGGCACCAAACTGCACGATGTACAACAAATACCATCCTAACATAACATCTCTTTTAAACCATTTTATCAAACATTCGCTATGTTTGAGCCCTCCCTCAGTTTTTATTCTTCTCATCATCAAATTTGAAAGAAATGAAAAAATATAGAATAGAAAGAGTGCAACATAAACGTAAACAAATTAATGTATATTAAGCTTGGAACGAAGTATGGAGAAACGATGAGAAGATAGTCCCTTGGTGAATATATCTGCAATTTGTGCATCAGTGCCAATAAAATGAATGATAAGTTCTTTGGCAGCGACCCTTTCTCGAACAAAGTGATAATCTATCTTAATGTGCTTGGTACACACATGAAAAATAGGATTATCACTTAGATAAATTGCAGATAGATTATCACACCATAAAGTAGGAGAATTTGAAGGTGAGAATCCAAGTTCACGAAGAATAGATTGAATCCAGATTAGTTCAGATGTAACATTTCCCAAACTTTTATATTTAGCTTCAATGCTAGATTGTGCAACTATGCGTTGCTTCTTAGCACTCCATGAAATCAAATTACTACCAAGAAAAATTGAAAAACCATTGATAGAACATCGATCATCAGAATTACCAGCCCAATCGGCATCGGAGAAACAATGGAGTTGAGATTGAAAATTCTTCCAAAAATAAAGACCATGACTTGATGTGCCTTTGAGATATCACATAATTCGCTTAACTGCCACCCAATGAAATGTAGTTGGTTGTTGCATAAATTGGCATACTTGATTAACTGCATAAGAAATATCAGGTTTTGTCAGTGTGAGATATTGAAGAGAACCAACGACCTTTCGATAAAGGCGAGAATCATTCAGAGGAGTTCCATCATGAACAGATAGGCGAGAGCCCATAGTAATAGGGGTCAATGAAGGTTTGCAATCAACCATAGCATCTCGAGTAATTAAATCAGAAATATACTTCTATTGAGTTAGAATAAGCCCATCGGAATGTGAATGTACTTCTATGCCAAGAAAGTGATGTAGTGTGCCTAGATCCTTGATAGAAAATTCTTATTTGAGGGCACTAAGGATGAAGTCTGGAGGAGCATTACAAGATCATGTGAGTATAATATCATCTACATAAACCAGAAGAAAAATGACAAAATTTGGGGTTTTGTAGATGAATAGGGATGTATCAACCAGTGATGCTTCAAAACCAAGGGTGAGTAAAAAAGTACTCAAATGAAGAAACCATGCTGTAGGTGCTTGCTTTAGACCATATAAGGACCGACGAAGACGAAAAACGTGATAAATCAATATAGCCTGGTGGTTGAGCCATGTAAACCTTTTCATCCAAATGACCATAAAGGAAAGCGTTGTCAACGTCCAGTTGTCGAATATGCCAATTATGTCTGGCATTAATAGAGAGTACAATACGAATAGTAATTGGTTTAATGACCGGACTAAATGTAGCATAATAGTCAATACCTTCTTGTTGAGAAAAGTATTGAGCTATGAGATGAGCTTTACATCTAGCAATAGATCCATTAGGATGTTGTTTTAATTTGTAAACTCATTTACACCCCACAATATGCTTATTGGTTGGAGCAAGAACAAGATATCATGTGTGATTTTTGATAATAGCATCATATTCAACATTTATTGAATGAACCCAACATGGATATTTTTGTGCTTGCTTGAAAATCTGAGGTTCCTTAATAGAAATAGTAAGAAAAGCCACATAAGTTATTTGAAAACGACGTGGGGGTAATGTACCATCTTGTGACCTGGTAATCATGCGGTATGTGGATTAAGTAGAAATATTCTCTAGATAAGCTAAAGATTCAACGTTAGAGAGTTTAATGACAGGAGAGTAAGTAGATGGAGATAGCTTATCAGATATTGTTATTAGAGAATTAGATGTAGGTATTGAGGAAAAGAAATAAGAGGAGAGAGAAGGAATAATAGAATTACCGTTGGAGTTGTACCAACGGTTAACAAACACTCATCAAAAGGAAAGTTAGTCTCATTAAAGTGTACAATTGGACTAATATAGATAGATAGGCCCTGTTTGTGGATCAAGACATGGATAACCAATAAAATCAGTAGGATATCCAAGGAAGATACAAGTTTTGGAGGAGGTTGAAATTTATGAGTTTGATATAATCGAAGATAGAGAAAGCACAAAAATCCAAATACTAGTAAATTAGTGTAGATTTGTGAAGTTTTGTAAATAATTTGGTAAGAAAATTGAGATTGAAGTGTACGAATAGTTAATTTATTGATTAAATAGGTTGCAGTTTCAAATGCAAAATCTCAAAACTTGATAGGAAGATAAGTATAATTTAGAAGTGTTATTCACAAATAAATAATTTGTCTATATTTTTTTGCTTAAAAAGTTACAGTTAAAAATTGTTTAACACTATATAATTGAAAAAATTTAATTTTAGTGTTAAATAAATTTTTTATAAGAAAAAATTAAGAATATTTAATATAATAATTAATTAAATGAATATAGTAAATATATTTCGAATATAATAGTTCACTAAATTTAAATAAAAATATATATTAAATAGAACCAACTAGCGATCCAATAAGAGCCTCGGATCGGGAAATATTAAGCAAAAAAAATTCGAAAATGCGTGAACTTGTAGCAATCAATTCGGGCATTTTATGGTGACTACGCTTAGTATATAATGTGGAGCTACGGCCTACAGACAATCTTATCTCAACCTAATCTAAGGGTTAAAAAGCAGCACGTGGCTATAGAAAACATCCCCACCGGATGCTTTGATTGGTTCCTTCTCGCAAAAGAATCTCCACCTGATAATAAAAAAATAGAAATAAATATTAAGAAAGCCTAACGCAAGAGAGAGAAGGCTGTAGAGAGAACTAAGCTCCTGAGTTCTGTCAGTGGTGTGTTGGTGTGGTGGTGTTGATTCTCTCCGGACACTTGGCTCTTAGTTTTGCCACTCTTGTCTGGTGTCTGTATAGGGAACCTGTTAGCTAGCTAGTATGTTCGTCTCTTCCTCCCTATTTTCGTCCCCGCTTTAATGGCTTCCTCTCTGCTTACCGGAGCCGATACCCTCACCCCAGTCAGGACCGTATCCCCAAAGGGTCTCGGCTTTCAGGGCTCAGATCTTCATGGGAAGCATATGCCTGTACCGACGCTGGCGGCCTCGAGGTTTCCGAGGATTGGCAGCGTCAGAGTGACACAGCTAGTGCCAAAGTGCAGCCTGTCGGCCGTCCTGCCTCCCAGCCCAGGTTCATACAACACAAGAAGGAGGTCTTCTGGTTCTACAGGTTCCTGTCCATCGTCTACGACCACGTCATAAACCCAGGCCACTGGACTGAGGACATGAGAGACGAGGCCCTCGAACCTGCTGACCTCTACGACAGGAACATGATTGTCGTGGATGTGGGCGGGGGCACTGGGTTCACCACTATGGGTATTGTGAAGCATGTGGATGCCAAGAATGTGACTATTCTTGATCAGTCTCCTCACCAGCTTGCCAAGGCCAGGCGGAAGGAGCCCTCAAGGAGTGCAAGATTATCGAAGGGGACGCTGAGGATCTCCCCTTCAAAACTGATTATGCTGATCGGTACATCTCTGCTGGAAGGTAAAGAAAGGAGCCTTTCATTGCCAATTATATTGACTAATCACCTCCATTGTGCTTGGAGCAAAAGCTTGCTGCATGAATTGAGTTAAACGCACAGTCATTGATCAAGGATTTAGAAATAAATTAGTGATTATGTCTCTATGAGTGAGATGAGGGTGAGAAATTGAACAGGATTCAGTTTTACCATGTTTGTTTTTATAGATATGTGCATATTGTTTTCTATGTTTAGGAGATCTCATAACCTTTCATGTCATCTCCTGCCCATACATATGGTCTTCCTGGAAAATTAAGTGTTAATGCTGGCTTTTCTTTATGATTCTATCGCAGCATGTCATTGAACCCTGACATTAGTTCATGTTTCCTTGTGGGGCACTGAACTATTTCATTGCTCAATGGTGGGATCTGTTTCAGCTATAACTTGGTTTATGTACTGAGTGACTTTAATTCATAGAGCATTTTGCAATTTATCCTAAAGCAAAAATATGTCTTCTGCCAGTCATTTACCTCTTTCTAATGTACATATTTTCAATTCAATTGAGATTTACGGTGTTGTTGCATGCATAAACTGTTTGGAGTCATCAAAATATCACTTCAATGTTATATGTCATGCCTTATTCAGGGGCTAATAATCATGTCCGAAGGCCTATCAATTTTTTACATAAAACAAATAGAGATTCATGTACTTCCTTCTTATGGATATCGTTTTTCCCGATCTTCAGCATTGAGTACTGGCCCAATCCACAGCGTGGTATCAGAGAAGCCTACTGGGTGCTGAAGTTAGGAGGAAAAGCGTGTATTATAGGCCCTGTGTACCCAACACACCCGATATCCTGGTTCTTTGCAGATGTTTGGATGCTCTTCCCGAAGGAGGAAGAGTACATTGAATGGTTCAAGAAGGCAGGATTTAAGGATGTCCAGCTTAAGAGGATCGGTCCAAAATGGTACGGTGGAGTCCGCAGGCATGGTTTGACATGGGATGCTCTCTTACTGGTGTAAAAGCTGCTTCTGGGGATTCTCCTTTGCAGGTTAGTTGTATTCATAACTGTCTGATCCATGTGACATGTCAACTACAATTTGAGTTTACTCCTACTTTTGGAGGATAATATATAGGGAATTTTGATCTGTTTATGGAAGCCATATGCAAGGGAAATGCATGTTGTGGATGATTGAGTTTTGCTTTCTTCCTTTTGCAAAATATGTGTGTACATATATATTGCTTTCTTCCAACATCATGTTCTGCTCTGTCAATAAAATTTTGATCAATGTTTTAAAATGCTTATCCTTACCATGATTGTTTGTTTGAGATGGAGTGAGATAAATGTGATATTGCACTCACTGCTGCTAACAGTAGTGCATGGAGCATGCCATCTCTATCCATTTTTTTTCCAATCATTTAAATTAGCTGTACCTGTGTATCTCAAATGCAGCTGGGTCCAAAGGAAGAGGATGTTGCAAAGCCTATCAACCCATTCGTCTTCATGCTGCGCTTTCTCTTGGGTGCAATGGCAGCTACAGACTATGTCCTTGTCCCCATATATATGTGGATCAAGGATCTGATTGTCCCAAAAGGGCTTCCCATTTAAGAGGTTGCTGGGCAAAAAAACACACACAGGTAGTGTCTTCTTTCCTACTGGCTTTAGCGTGCAACTTGGTATGGTGAGTGTCTTCAAGATAGGCTTCTTTTCTTGCCCATCTATGTTGACTAATAATAATTGGGTTTCTGTTGCAAGAACTTCCTGCCATACTTTAAGTTCCTACCCCAACAGAACTTGATTATCTGCACTTAAATACACAGTTTTGATCTCAATTTCTTTTGGTAATGTTTGAAGTCAACTAGAATGCGCAGTATCATATGTCAATTTCTCTATTAATTTGTTAGATGTCAACATTTAAGTATCTAAATTTAAAAGAAGTATCATATGCCTGCTGCTTCATTTATTTTTAACAGAAGCTTGATGTGACACTGAGTTGGGGCTAGATCAGATATATAAGTTGGGGCTGATGTTACCCTAACCCATCAGATTTCAGTTGAATGATTTAATAAAAATTCTAAACGGCAGTTCGAGGGCTAAATTAGTGAAATTTAAAAAATTTACCACATATACAATATTCACAAAATCAAACATTTATGTACATGTGGTAGGATAAAGGTGTCATTAGTATACTCCTCCGTATAATCATCATTTTTCGTCATTCACTTTTATAAATAATTCGTATGGGACGATATTAATAGTTATCCACTTCACAACTATTCACATTCTCATCATATAATTCATATTCAAATGTATACTTCTACACTGCTGACCTATCAGCTACCACATCTACTTATCTATCAATTTCAGTCTATTTTAGTAGTGGACACAACCTGGTGTTATATCAGAACCTTACCACATAGTATGCATATCATATAAATAAGTTTTATAACTCAATCCAAATTTCAAGTAGCAGTCTAATAATAATATATTGCTCTATTACTGATATAATGTAAATTTCATAATATAAAACATACGTTAAATTTACATAAAAAAATTAAAAATTTCTTTTCTGAATAATAACAACTGATAATAAATATTAATAAATACTTTATTCAACAATTATAATCAAATTAATTTTCTAAGTTGAGTTTACTAATGGACTAACCTAACTATTCATGTTTTTTAATAAATTTCATTTTTTACTTATAATTCACATGAAAATTAGTCCATTTCCTTGGCTCCTTTTCTTATGAAATTATATGTAGAGCTTATACTATTTACATTTTTAAACATTATACACGAGACTTATCTCGTTCTCTTTATAAATACTAAGTGTGCCCTATTCTATTTTTTCATAGAAATTATATTTTCATATAGTTTGTTTTCATGATTTTTTTCGTACAAATATATATATATATATAATATGATGGATTAATGTGTTCAATCAAACTCACCATAGTAAACATATAATTTGTTTGTTTTGTAATTAACCTTTTCGTGTTCCCAGCACCATCGTTTGATACATATATGTATATATATATATATATTACTACCAATAATATATATATACATATAATTTTATAAGATTACTGATTATCTAGAGTTACATCAACAGCGATATATTACATATTGTTTCGTAATTTATCGTAAGGTAGTTTTGCTATAAAGCATAATTTTTTATAATTATAGTTTTATCATTTTCATTTTCATGATTTTCTCTTATTTATTGGATTTTACACAACTTATTCAAAATAATTTATACATTTTTATTTTCTAAAAATTACCAAATTATCATTTTATCATTTTTAAATTTTTTTATTTTTTTACGCTATATTTTTTTCAAAATTATTATTTTCACACCATTAGTGAACATTCTACCACTAATTATGCAAAAGGAGCATTTTGCTACTATTTAGATAAAAGATACTATTTTACTGATATTAAATTAAAATTATTATTATTACTCTATTTATGAAAATAATTACATTTTTGATCGATTCACCTAAAATAATTATTTTGTTATGCATTTATAAAAAATAACCATTTTATCATTTATTTACAAAAAATAATTATTTTACACCTAAACTTCTAAAAAAATATTTTTGACATCTTTATTTATTTTAAAATTATCTCATAATTCATTAGATTTCCTTACCATTAATATAGAATTTTAGAATGATTTGAATATAATGAGTTTGAAAGTAATGAGTTTGTAGGGGTGGAGTAATAACTTATTTGATAACAATAAGGGTTTGAATTGATGAAAAATCACATCCAAACCACTAAATTTACATTGAGGCTCAATACACACTTTTAAATATTTAGAGAATTAGTTATTTATTATTTAAATTATTTTAATACATCAATTTATTATTTATAATATTATTTTTTTAAGTACATCATATAATAATTACGAAGAAATAATATATAAATTTCAGTGCAATTGTAAATTTTAAAAGAAATTACACCCTCCATTTTTTAGATACACCTGCTAGGAATTAATAGTGGTGTTTTCCAATTCAACTAAGCAAACTGAAAATTTTGAATAGTTTAAAAGCTTCAATTTAATTTGAGCAATATATACATATTGTAATATTCAATATATTATCTGGAATCTGTTTAAATCGGTAATCAAACCAATCTAAACCTCTTTTATAAATTAAAAATATGTCACAACTACATTTCACAAAATAAAACCATAATTTAACAAAATCACAATTTTCAATTTTAAATAAGACTCTAGTAAGATCCCTTATCTCCTACCGTGCTGCAAAGGTAAGGAAAGCCCCGTTAAGAGTCAAAAGTGATCAAGTTATAGTGTAAACCATCTCATGAGATATTGGTGACCTTGAACGACATTGACTACAGGATGCGCAATAATAATGGCTATGAAACATAGGCATTGACAATAGTAACCATGAGGACGATAGATGCAACGACCGACCCGAGTGACATTAAGATAATAGAATAAAAGGTTAATGGATTGAATGGTGAGAATGATGAAATTTGGAAAATATATATAAGTAATCTTCAAAATTAATAGTATTTATATTAAGCTCCTAGACTACCATTTTACATTCCAACTCTAATCATATTTTTTTTACATTTTAAATGTCTACACTATACATGTGTTTCATTTTACGTACATAAATTTTATATTTTATATTTAAATACCTGAACTTATAATTTTCAATTTAGATCTTTAAACTTCTTGTATTCACAATATGGTTCGTTCCTACATTTTGATTTAAATAAGAAAATAAATAATAAGTTTTTCTTAAAATTACTAATAAAATATAGGTATTTGTTTGGAGAAAAACAAAAATATATGTTACAAACCTAAAAGTAGTCAAAGTTGGAGCTTTTTTAGCAATTTACCCTATAGAATAAGTGCATAAGATGATAAAATTATGAAGTGTATATCATATAAAAAGTTAAACAATAAATGGTAATAACCGTTGAGCAAAAAAAAATAGTAATAACCATTTTTAATAAAAAAAATTATTGAGTTTTTTATATTATATAATTATAGTATAATAATTATATTGTTCAAATGGAGAGAACCATAATCGTCCTCACTTATGGGCCAGAAGGTTGACTATTCTTTCCAAGCTCTACCCATGAAAAGTATTTAGGCATTCTTCCTAAATTTTCTTATGTGGGCATGAGAGTTGATTCTTGTCTATTCTAGGGTCAGATGCTTATGGACCATATAAATACTTTGTGGACCATTTAGACATGAAAAAAAGTCTAAGCCGTCCCTTGAACGTTAGGGGTCATACTGGTTTGTGGTCAAGATTGTCCACTATAAATTGGATCCAAATATTCACTATTTTGTTACGAGATTTGAGTCTTCCCAAATATAAATCCATGGTGTGTACAAGTGGACTACTGATCATTTGTCGTTATTAGTTATGAATAATACCTAGAATGTTTATATGTGTTAGCACCTATCCCCTATCTTATGCGTTATTTTTATTTTTAAAAATAATTATTTTTTGAGAAAACTTAATTAATATTTTAAATTTTATTATTACATTATATATATTTTAAATATTAAAACAATGAAAGACTAAATAAGTGTTATTATAAGGTGTTTTTTTTAGCAAGTAATTATTACAAGAAATTCAGACCAACTCTTTAAAATGATATAAGAATGAAATAGTATATATTAAAAAACCTCTTTACACTTGAAAATATGTGGTGAGGGAGTAAACTAATTTACTCCTTAAGATGGTGATAATATAGAAGAGACATCAAAATAATATCTAAATTTAAAGGTGAGGTAGTTTGAATGGATTAAAATTAAAACATTTCTTAATATTTTTGTTAATTTTATTTTTTCTTCTATTAAATGCTCGTGTGAGACTTAGTTTTGATGATAAATCTCTCTTTATTTACTCAACCCATATTCTATCATATTTTTATTTATCTATATTATAGGATCCGATCATGCTTATACTTTTTCCGTGGTCTTGGCTCTCTATCATGAGTTCTTCCTCAAACACTCCAGTCATTTTCATCACTTTATTGAAATTGAGGTTCATTACAATTGATAGGAGATTTATATCACATAGTTGTGATCTTGATAATCTCTTCAAATCTGCCGCTATTGCCTTTCCCTAACTGATGGAACTCAATTTCCTAATCCACATTAGTATCATCATATTCAGGGTTCTATCAAATATTTTACCCTTACTTTACATGATGTTACCTATTTTATTTATCAGATTTGTCATGTTACCATCGAACTATTGTATTATTTTTCATATTCTAATTAGATTGATAATAGAGATAATTATCGATTTAAAAGTACTTTTATTGTGTTATTGGGTCGCAATCTTATTTTTTCAATCACAAAAACAACCAATGGTCATATATTATGATATAGAAATTAAATACAAAACTTTTATCAATGCTATGGATAATCTCATTTGATTTTAATTTTTTTTTTCTGGAATTTGGCTCATTATCTCTCACCATGTGATCTTATAGTGTAATAATTTATCGATTATCTTTATTATTGTCAAATTTGTTTTTTTTATACTCGTACAATTATATTAAGATTGAATATCATTTATTTGCAAACGTGTCTGTCACATCTTGTTGATGTTTATTTTTATTAGGATGCTCAATTTATTCATCTATTAAAGATGGGCTAGGATTCAAACTCAATTTTCTTGAAGTAGGTTGATCTTCCATCGTACTCCATGGACCACCTTTTGGCATATATATATATATATATGTTTTATTTGTATTGTCTTTTTATATACTCAAATTGTATAATAAAATAGTGTGTGAAAAATTCTCCAATTACGATGCATGGCTTCTCCTTCACTTCTCCTGCAGTTGGAAGAAAATTATTTCTAGTTCTATTCACCGGAGATGTGGATGGCAGTCGACATCCTGTCAGCAATGGCACTTTCATATTGTATACGGCAAAATTATAAGAAAGCTGCATGTATCTTTGCAAAAATTATAATATATCACTCTCTTTTTATTTATTGATTATATATTTTTCATAAAATATTTTAATTTAAATATAATATTTTTAATTTTTGCAAATATTTGAACATGATATTATATTTTTTTTATTTTTAATAGTAAAATATGCATAATATAAATTAAAATGAATAAAATAATTAGTGCCATAAAAAATGTGTTGTTCATTATACTTTTTAGTATCTTAATGATGATTGGACATGTTGATTTTTCAATTATAATAGGATAGCTGCAGACATAGAAGATTGTTGATTAAATGTATAAACATAGATTTTCTTGGGTAGAGTTGCATATTATAAAAAAATGGACTGCATGACTCTTGTATGTACTCAAGTGGCTACTGATGTGAATGGAGACGATTTTCTATATTTTATAACCTTACATTTCTGTTATTTTCATAAATTTATATTTGCTTTTATTATAATTGGAAAAAAAGTTATTAGGAAATACCTTGTGTTCAACCTTGGACTTTTGACCCATATGTTACCTTCTAGAGCAGGACTTAGCCGACCACAACCACTCCCTCATGTCTATTTTGAATGCTGCACTCTCTCTCATTCAATTGGGCCTCTCCGCCTCTCTCTTTATATACAGGACACAGTTTCAGCTTGAAGGCATACACCTCTGTAGCAGTTTACATAATCGTCCGATCAAATTTGATCTCGTCTCAGTGTAAATCTATACTTGTTCCATCGGTCTCCGGCATAATGACAGACGCACTCACGGAAGATCAAGTTGCCGATTTCCGGGAAGCCTTCTGCCTTATCGACAAGGACAGTGACGGTACGTACAAACCCAACTCCCATTCATACTTTTCACCTTGTTGAACATGCTGTTCATCGAGGTTGTTTATGTGATTTTGGGGGCTATAATTGGATTGAATATGATACAGTTGTACCTTTGAATTCTCTTTCTCTCTCTCTATATATATATGCAAGTTGAAATATATGTTCGTCATCATCAACGGTAGGCGTAATAACCACGGAGGAGCTGGCGACCGTGATTCAGACACTGGACGGGCATCCCACCAAAGAGGAGATTCAAGATATGATCAGCGAAGTGGACATTCATGGCAACGGGACCATAGATTTCGCCGAGTTCCTCGACATTATGACAAGGAAAATGAAGGTACGTATTACTGTAATTTTGTTGATCTGAATCGTGTTTTCTTTCATACAACGTCATCAAACTCTAGCCAATCTAGTGGGTCCACTGAAGGCAGAACTCACACAGCTGTGGATTATTTTCTATTCAAAGTCAGAGATCTTTCTTCAAGGTTAAAACTTACGGAACTTACTTTTGTTGGGTCGATGGCCACATCTGTAGGGAGACGTTACCGAGGAGCTGAAGGAAGCCTTTAAGTTATTTGACAGGGACCAGGACGGATACATATCTGCAGAAGAGGTGAGCACAAGCTTGCAGAATAATTACAGCTCTAATTGTTCTTATTATATTGAAGGATCATATATAGAAAAGAAAAGGGTACATGGGTACATGGGTACATGAGTAGAGAAAAATGGTTGCACTTACCATGAAAATCAAACTTATAACATCATCATTTTACACCTACCACTGCATTAAACCATCTTTTTGATTGATTGAACGCATCTGTGTCAGTTTAAGACTCTTTTGGTCCCATGCTTGGAAGATTTTGAAAAACATTACTGTGTTGACTTACTTGGAAGAAGCGTGAAAAAGAGGAGGCCTTAAGGTCACATATGGGTCTCCATGTGTTCACATAACAAGAAAAAGAAGACGCCTTAATGTGGATGCAGTTGAGGTGGGTGATGATGAATTTGGGGGAGCGGCTGACCGACAAGGAGGCGGAGCAGATGGTCAGGGAAGCCGACCTCGACGGTGATGGTCTCGTCAGCTTGGAAGAGTTCGTGAGGATGATGATGCTTCAATGACAACGTGGTCATTTAGAAACCAAGGAGCTATTCCTAATTAGTTACTCTACCACATGTTTCACCGTCTGTCTTACTCTTACTCTGACGCCGTGATCTTACTATTCAGCTATCTGATGAAAAATTATATATTTATAGTCAAAGAAAATATATTTAATGGATTTCGGACCCATCAATGATTTCCATGTCCTGTAGGGTAAGGAAATATTTGTAGCACGAAGAAGCCTCTCCTCTCTCTCTACTCTTATCCAACTTCCAGTCTTCTCCGACTCTCATCCTCCCTCTTCTTTGTCCATATTCCAATGCAACGGTCTCTCGTTCTCTCTCTCTCTCTCTCTATGCTCCTCTCCAACTTCCAGTCTTCTCTCATCCTCCCCGGGTAGCATCTCTTACCAATTTATCTCTTTAATTCTCACCTTATTTTATAGGTAGGATGAACATTTAATTCTCCATTTCTCATGCTTATGTCATGATAATAGAGTATTTTTAAGGATGACAAGTTGAAATGTAGGTGTATTATTATTTAATGATATTTTATATTAATAAGAAATAATCGTAGGGTTGAGAAGTTAGCAAATATCAAAAGTATCAAGGTTAGATACTCCCCTCCTCATTTCTATTTCTCCACACCCAACAAAAATCAATTAAATCTAATTTACATAAAGTCCGAAGTTTTATGTGAATGGAATTCTCAAGGCAATATTTGCATAACTTGATTTAAAACTATACCAATTTCTTAAATTATATCAAGATTATCGTTCAATTATTAAACATGAGAGGACGCATATCATATAATGGATAATAAATAATAAATTAAATTGAAAATACAAGAGAAACAAATATTAACATGCATTATTAAGTTATAATCCTACTGTATTAACAAGAAATTAATATGAATAAATAAAAAATACAAGTACTAACAAAAATTACTAAAAAATTACAAAATATAAGTACATACAAATTAAAAAACATAAATTATAATGAGAATTATCAAATAATATGAGCCTATTTAAATAATGTTAAATTTCCTCTAAATTTTATTTAAATATTATTATATTATTTATATTATTTTAATATATTGTATCTAAATAATTTATTAGCCCTATATAAATCGCACAATATTAAAATCAAGTACTAAAATAATATTATACAAATTGTCTATCTCTATTTATTTTGTTCTTTAATGGGGTTTAATATTATTGTATCTAATATTAAGTTTTTGAGAGAGGTAATCTAACTATTTGCATATTATTTAAGTTAACATTCATCTAAAGATTAAATGTTCTTTAAATGTGGAAAATCAAAGGTGTAAAGTGGGTAAAGTTTATAAAAATGAGATTTTCCTACCTGAACTTAGTGTTGGCCTATTGGTCACATTAGATATTTTGCATCTGGCATTGGTTGTAGATCTTCAATCTAGAGGTGTAAATTCATGTCCAAGAGTATCATTGTCCTTAATATGTTTGATAAAAATCTCTTAACAAGTTTATTTGAATCAAATTTTCCTTAGCTAATCACCAAATGAAGGATGCAACCCTTAAACCCAAATTATGGCATGGCATTTAATAAGTGGGAAAAGAACAGATGAAACAAATTAGTTTTTGGCCAAAAAAATAGAAACAAAGCCATTTTAAGGAAAAAAAAATACGGCTTAATTGATTACTAAAAATTGCAAGAATGTTTAGGTACTACAACTTAATAATATATTACAAATTAATTAATATTATCTATATTAATAATATGCATATTCTTTTATAGTATATCATTACTAAAATTTCTAAAATTAAATTGTTTGACTTAGATTGATATTATGATGCATGACTTCACAAAAGTTTTTCTAATAAGATTTTGGGTGGCCTATAATATTCTATTAGGGGCATTAAGCCCTACTTTCCATGGGAAAAAATGCATATTCTATCTTCTTTGGTAGGGACAAAAATGGTCAGAGAAACAAAAAAAACACTTATTAAGGAAATTTTCATATATATTTACGTATAATTAAAAAAATTTAGAAGGATACATGGGGTGCCTAAGTAATCACTTTATTATGCATCTTTTAATATATGGTTACAGTGAAAATGATTCTTGTAGGTTGGCATCCATCCATCAGCCCAAAATTGTTGTCTAACGACCCTTCAATGGGTTTGTGTATTATCTACGTACGCATTTCTATCTCTCTATTCTCTAGAAACAACGTCATGGGTTGGTCTCCCTGCTCAGTTTCTCTCTCTCTCTTCCTACCTTCTCTTCCTACCTTCTCTTCTTCTTCTCTCCCATCTACCTCTCCCCTTGCGCCCCTACATACCTGCCATGCTGTCTTCCAATTAGAACCTTTTATCCTCGACGAGGAGGGGGCATAAGATCGATGCAGAAGGGAGAGGGATTGTTTAGACATACATAAAATACAGAGATTAATTTGGCTTGGTGTGTTTCGATCGGTCAAAGCTCTACCTTATCTTCTCTATCTCCCTTTTCGCCTTCGGGTGTGGAGAAGGCAACCGGCGGAAATGGCCGCGCCTCCCAGTGGCCGCCTCCAAGATATGCTTCAGGCGTCGGTCCAATCGGTTAAATGGACCTACAGTCTCTTCTGGCAAATTTGCCCTCATCAAGGGTAATTCACATTTTTCATTGATTTGGGTGTAGTGAGGCATAACTCTAGAAACTATGTACTGTACTCCAATTGTTTGAGATGTTTTATACCTCACATACACATAATGTGGTTCAAGTTTTTTTGTAGAAATTCATGTAGTTTGAGATGTTATCTGGGTTAGTGTATGAGTTCCAGCATCAGTGCATAATTTCATACTACACAATTTTATGTCCCTTTACTTCATCTCTCACGTGTTTTATGCGCTTTTCCTAAGGATCTTGGCATGGGGTGATGGGTACTACAATGGTCCGATCAAAACCCGAAAAACAGTTCAGCCCATGGAAGTCAGCGCCGAGGAGACCTCGCTGCAGAGGAGCCAGCAGCTCAGGGAACTCTACGAGTGCCTCTTGGCTGGAGAGAGCAACCAGCCTGCAAGGCGGCCTTCTGCGGCACTCTCGCCGGAGGACCTGACGGAGACCGAGTGGTTCTACCTAATGTGCGTGTCTTTCACATTTCCTTCTGGTGTAGGGTAAGTGCAAAGCTGCAGTCCCCAATTATTTTCCATGCACTTAGCCAAGAAAAAAAACCATTTCATTTGGCCTTTTGTTCTGTCATGTGAAAACCCAACTGGATTTTCCATTTCCTCGCATGAATTATCTGACTGTATAAAACGAATTTACACTTAGGAGTCAAGTTTGATCACCACCTTTTGTTTTCACGTCGCTTGTCACCTAGGGAGATACCCGATTGCCAAAAACAATAATACCCTCTGCCAACAACCCCACCAACACCTTACTATCTTCATGCAGACCTTTTTTACTTGAGAAAATTATATTTATATATAATCCAAATATCTTGCTGTACAAATAAGGTAAATTGGGAACAATGGGAGCTAAAATTGCAGAGGAAAGCAAGTAGAAACCCTCACAGAGAAGAGTCAGTGGCACAGTGCTAGGACAGTTTACTTGGGGTTGTAGTGGAGACCTATCTTGGTCGGTTAGAGAAGTTTAGGTGGAACTCCATCAAGTATCCAAACCTGTCTACCATGGAAGGTAGCAATTTCATTGAAATCCTGCAAAAGAAATGCAGCCATTTCTGCTGCATTCACGTTGAAGCCTGCCCTTCTGATCTTTAGATCTCTCTGTCTCCCTCCCGACTTTTAGAGCTAGCCACTTTGCTTGTGTGCCAAATACAGCATCCCTCATGTTTGACCTTTGCACCCGAGAGGTCTTCACATCTTCATGGGCTGTTGACTCCGGTAAATACAATGGACTCTCTTCTAGAAAAAATATTAAACAGAAGGGTCGAAGAAAATAACTTGAACCTGAATTCATTCCAATTTCTAGGGTTTTTAGAAGCATTCATTCCAATTGGTGGTTCCGGATTTACGATAAAAGGTTGGCTCGTTGTTCTGCAGGTTACCGGGGAAAGCGCACTCCAGGAAGCAGCATGTGTGGCTTACAGGGGCGAATGAAGTCGACAGCAAAATCTTCTCAAGGGCTATCTTAGCAAAGGTATATGAAGTCGATCTAATTAACAATTACAAGCTCAAGATACCCTGATGCTTAATCAAGGTCCCATCCACCAATCTCCATGAAAAACTTCCAAGGAAAAAGAAACCCTAGCTGGGTTAATTGGATTACCAAGATGGCACGTGGCCACCACCATTTTCAAGAGTATGAATGAAGCCAACCAATGTAAATGTTTGTACATAGTACAGACACAACTATATATGACTACTATATATATATATATTTGTTATATTATTCACTAACCCTCATTTTCTTCTTTCTTTTCTGCAACTTACTTGGGATTTCAATTTCCGGGCACACAGAGCGCTCGTATCCAGGTAATAACTACTATTATCCTATCCATTTTTCTTCCTCCTCTAACCAGTCCAAGCGTTGACCGGTTGGTAGCTGAAGCTGTCTTTTTAGTTGACCTGAATTTTTAACTATTCATTTATATTGGGAGGTCACTGAAGAGATGAATATTGTATTTGCAGACAGTGGTGTGCATTCCTCTGTTAGATGGCGTTGTCGAACTTGGAACAACAGAAAGGGTAAAATTTATATGGTTGCATGAGATTTGAGCATAATTCTAATAAAAAGTTGGGTGTATAATTCATACTCCTTATACATAACAAGAAAAGTCTTTGAAGTATTTTCCAAATTGAAGGAAATAATTGAATTTTGTGATATGGAAGCTAGTAAAACTATATGTTAACCTATGAATTGGTACTGAAATCTATATTTAGAATGAGATGATTATATTGATTATGAAAGACGACCATTTTCAGGTACCTGAAAATATAGGATTTACGGCCCGAGTGAAGAGCTTCTTCGTGGACCACCAGCTACCTCACCCTTCGAAACCTGCCCTCTCGGAGCACTCCACCTCCAACCCCGCCACCTCCTCCGGCTACTCCCGTTTCCGGTCACTACCAGTGCCCTCTCTCGTGTATGCAACCGCCGACGTGAACCCCCCGGATGCTGCCGAGCAAGAAGGGGACGAGGAGGAGGAGGAGGACGACGACGAAGACGAGGAGGGGGAAGAGGAGGCTGAGTCCGACTCTGAGGCCGAGACGGGCTGCCGGAGGACAGGAAACCGGAATCCCGAGGGAGCAGCCGATCAGAGCGAGCTCATGCAGCTCGAGATGTCGGAGGACATCCGGATAGGGTCGCCGGACGATGGGTCAAACAATCTCGACCCGGACTTCCACCTGCTGAGTGTGGTGAGCAACCATGCCACAGCAGGCGTCACTCCAGGTGACCACCAGCGGCGGCTCGAGGAATTCCGGGGGGCAGAGTCAAGCCGGAGATGGCAGATGATACAAGAACAACCCAAAAACCTCATTCAAGTCCCACAAGCAGCAGGTGATCACCTAACTTTGTAGCTGGGAAGTCATCCTTTATGTTATCATCCACCACCACATTTTGGTATAATTTTCCCAAATGTAAAATGATGGGTATGTGCTTGCTTTAATAAGGGGACGAGGACACCCATTACTCTCACACTGTCTCCACCATCCTCCACGGCCAGCAGCCCGACCCCTGGACTGAGCTGGCGACCACCAGCCACATCCCCTACTCTGCCCAATCGGCCTTCGCAAGGTGGAGCCCCATCGCCTTGGCCCAGGCACACCGCCACCCACTCCACTTGCTGCCCGGGGAGGACACCTCCCAGTGGATCCTCAAGTACATCCTCTTCAGCGTTCCCTTCCTCCACAGAAAGGTCAGGGATGAGACCTCCCCCAAGTCCCGCGATGGAGAGTCCACTGCCAACCGCTTCCGGCAACCAGGGCTGCAACAGGATGAGCTGAGCGCCAATCACATGCTGGCCGAGCGGCGGCGGCGGGAGAAGCTGAACGAGCGGTTCATAATACTGAGGTCCCTGGTCCCCTTTGTAACCAAGATGGACAAAGCCTCCATACTAGGGGACGCCATCGAGTACGTTAAGCAGCTGCTGAAGAAGATCCAGGACCTCGAGGCCAAGAACCAGCAGATGGAGGTTGACCAGAGGTCGAGTAGCGGGGTCACGGCCATTGCCCACCCCGGTCCTGCCACGTCGGATAAGAGGAAGATCAGGGTCGTGGAGGGCGCCGGAGGGGTGAAAGCGAAGGCTGTGGAGTCCTCACCACCCCCACCTCCGCCCCTCAAGGAGACCAGCGTGCAGGTCTCCATCATTGAGAACGACGGGCTGATCGAGCTCCAGTGCCCGCACAAGGAAGGCTTGTTGCTCAATGTGATGCAGATGCTCCGAGACCTCAGGATTGAGATAATTGTGATCCAGTCGTGTCTCACCAATGGGTTCTTCATGGCGGAATTGAGAGCCAAGGTTTGATTCTCCGTTGCCCGACTCCTTTTTATTGTTGCCACGGTGATGGTGGGTGCTGACTGATTGATTATTGTTGGATCCTTTTTTTTTTTTTCTGATATTGTGGTAGCAGGTAAAGGAGAATGAGAATGGCAAGAAAGCAAGTATTGTTGAGGTGAAGAGGGCAATCCAGCAGCTCATACCCCACAGTGACCCTTAGTAATTGGTGATGAATGAAGAGGGCAATCGTACCTTTGCTCTGTCGTTGCAGTTATAGTCCCCCAAGCGTCAACCGGCAAAATGTAATTTAAGGGCAGCACCGGCAAGTAGTGCGAGGAAGAAGAATATAAAGGATCAAAGCTTCTTCTTGTATTTAGCTCTACTAGCTAGCAACATAAGCTTACACGGACCTGTCTCAGGCGGCCCAAAATCTAAACCTAGACGTAATTTTCTTGTGCTTCCCCAAATGGCCCAAATCAATCGATACATAGTGCTAGCCAGAGCTACATGCATATAAAGATTGAGACATGTTCATCGGATTGCATCGTGTTCTTCTGACGTGGACACTACTTATGAGGACTGGGGGGAGGGGACACAGTCCACGCGGAGAAGGGAGAACATGTGGACAAAAATGAAGCTGCACACGTTGGAAAATCCACTGGCCTCAATATGACGTGGACAAATTGCTGAGTGGATAACCACTACAGGGTAGAGGGAGAGAGAGAGCCAGGGAGGGTCGCTATTCTCTCCTCGTTCTTTTCTTTCTTATGTGTTTGGTGGATGAGTATCTTGACACCACAAGTAGGATTCATCTCGAGGACACGAGTCTTTTCTACGTTGTCAGGATGAGATCGAACCAACCAACGTCCAAATCTATGGTGGGCTAACTCATCAAGTGAGCGCACATATCATATTTAAATTTTACACAATTTATTGCAAGAAATAATTTATGATGCACACTACAATCATCAAACCAATCAAGAAATCACCTAATTATTATAAATATATATTTTAATTTATTTTCACATTATTTATATTTTTTCTCTAGGATTTCTTTTAACAATCAAAATTTGATACACATATCCAACCACACAAGGACATGAACCATTTGGCCTTCTATATCCTTGACGCTAGCAAATAATAACATGTTTATATAGGTAGGGGTGGCCAATATGTTTTAAAGGAATCAACTATATGATTATAGTAAATTTACATGTGAGGTATTTACGCTTTTAATGATATATACTATTTTAAAATATCATATTTATATTAATTTATGGTTCTATTACAATGTTATATTTAATTCAAGCACCAAATTATTACTAAATATATTGATATGACATCAATAATCAGATATTATTACATCATGTTATTTCACATATTTGAAATTAAACTTAATGTAGTAAAGGTACTAAACATTTGCCATTAAATATAACCCTTTAAAAGTTACATATTCAAGTATAATACAAGTACTATATTATATCCATATATTTTTGTATGCACTAGGAAGGTATTTATATGCATAAAATAAATAAATGATGATTAAGGTGTGTAAATAATGTTTTACATCAACTAAGTACATAACTTATTCATTGAAAGACTACGTGATTAACACTAAGGTGGGTGTCACATTTTGGTGAAGTGTCATGTCAATCAACTAACTTTATCCTATTTTATTTTACATTGCATTAAGTTGTCGTATTTGTAATAATTAACTCTCTAATTAATATCAATATTTTCATTTGTACATCTACCTATTTCATTTATCTAGAGATTCTGGTATCTTCCAGCTTAGGTATGGATCTCATGCACCCGATCTCATAGTAACTTCGGATACGACCACCCAAGTTCATGTTAGATTGAGGTTTAGTTGGACCTTAATTTAAACCGTAGTTCCATTTGTAAAAACTTGTACCAATCTCAATTTTATGCATACTAATATTGGATTTGAATCGGGTTCAATTCTGATCAAACAAATTCAGATTAAGGTAAATATAAGATTAAAAATAATATACTTAAATTTCGTTTGTATTTAGATATTAAGATATGACCCACCTCCACTTTTAATATATTTGGGTGTAACAACTTACCAACTTCAATTACCTAACAAACTTTGAAGTGTAAGATTCAAATGCTAACATAATTACCCACCAGTTGGTCGGCCATTAGCATCCATCAAGTTTACCAACACCTTAAGTGGACGTATAACCTTATGGGCAAATTGGCATAAATAGACAAATTTATTTATGGCACACCATCTTGATGAGAATTATATCACCATTAAAATTTTTTATTCATTTTTTGACTAACTAATATCCAAAAAAAACTTATTGGAGCTTGTCTAATTTAATTTGAGTCAAATCAATTTAGTAAAGTGTAAATCTTTTATAAATATGCAATTTCTCTATTATGAACACATGATGCAACATTATTATCCCAATTTTATGTATATATTATTGCATATTCCTATTTTACCAAATATCATATCATTAAACACAAAATTTTAATATAAATTTTATTCTCACAGTACATATTAGATATTTCACTTGTGCGTTCGTGTGAATTCCAGTGTAAGACCCACTATGACATATTTGAAATGTTTCACTTAGTTTATAAAAGTAATGACCTCGTATTTGATATAAAATCTTATTATGATATGAAAAATACAAATATAAATACGAATTTCGTTTCAGTTAATTCTATTCTTTTTTTTTTTAAGTAACTCTTTATTTTGACATACTTATAAAATATTCCAACTAACTTCTCCACATCTTATTGGAAATATGTGCAGTGCATGTGAAGAATCTTGGGATACCGTACGGCTGTGCAGTGCTGTCGATTTCATATCAGCGGCCGATGTTTGTGTAACGAATGGATATCAGGATTCCACGATGGGACATTGCCGTCCTTTGTTTAATGAATGTCTCTCTGCCTTCACCTAAAAAGAAATGAAGTTGAAACCATTTATCCACGCCTTCTTTTTTTTTTTTTTCTCTTTCTGATAAATAACATTTATCCACACCTCGCTTTCATGAGTACGTCGCGTCGCCGTTCCCAACTCTGGACGGAAAACCAGAAATTTGTTCATGAGGAAATGTTGCTGGGCGGCGGGCTGTGCTGTATAACCGGGATTGCAGCTTGTTTTGGTTCCTCAGCATACAAATTGTGGGGGGCGGAGCTTTGAAAGCATGCCGTCTATTGTCCGGTGCACTCACTCTCCGCATGAATTTGGTAGTGACATTGATGACAAGTGTTTAGAATTATTCTCCTTTTATATATTAAGTTTGACAAATAAAGTCGATTTTCTAACTTGTAAAAGGATTTGCTTGCTTGCATCCTATCAAATATCATCTGTGCAGCTCAGTTACAATCTAATACAGCCCTATGGCATGAAATCAAAAAGCCATTAGTGGGTTCCATGTGAGATCATCATGGGTACGTCCACGTGGATCCAAAAGTGAAGCAAAAATCTATCCATTGTTAATATACTAATGCTTAAATTCCTTAATTTATCCCATAAAAATACTTTTCAATTTAAAATTTTATAATTTAAGAGTTAATCGAAATATTTGTATTTATAGATTAAATATTAGTAATATAAAATAAATACGGGAGTTTGACAATAATACAAAACCAAACCAACTAACTGGCCACCACCAATGGCTCCAAACGGGAGAACCGCCCTTTATCGGACTCCGGCCCACCTCCTTTTTCTCTGAACCTGCAGGGTCTCCCGATTCCCAACTTGTCATAAGTTCTCTCTTTCTCATTCGCTGCATCCTCGGCCGCCACCTCCTCTGGTTCTTCCGCCCCATTGATGTTGCAGCAGCAGTCGGAGCCGTCTTTGCATAGCCTCATCCTCAGGCGGCCCTCACTCCTCTCCACGTGGAAGGACTTCTGTGGCGAGGACACCGCCACGGCCTCCAATACCAGCCGCCCTCCTTCCCTCCACGGCCTCATCCGGAGAACTCCCGTCGACCCGCTGATCGACGTCAGCGGCGGCGGGAAGCTCACGTTCCTGCTACGGCCAAGAAAGTTTCTAGTCTGCCGCAACTTCTTGGCTTCCAAAGTGGACGCTGAAGTGGCAATATCGTCGAGGCTGCCGATGATGCTGCTGCTTCCGGTCTCGTTCCCCAAGTTCTCGGTGCACATCTCCAGGCTGATCTTCTCCCTAAGCAGCATCGAGTGGGACCGCTTCATGAGCGGTGGCTGGACATAGACACCATCGCGGTTGTGGTCGGATCCACCGACGGGCGCCTGCATGTTGTCCGAAGCGGGCTTAACCTGCAGGAAGAAGCTCCACCCTTCTGTCGGGTCTAAGTTTTGACGGTTGATGGTTGTTGGGACAGCCGTTGTGGCTGTAGCCGCAGCAGCCACGATTTTCTCGGGGTTGGTCTCGTTGAGCCTAGGCGGCTTTTGAGACGGCCCGAGAGGCCGGGATGGGTCCGGTTTCGGGGGAGCCAACCGGAGCCGCAGAACAAGTGGCTCGACTAACCTTGGCTCGAGGCATGACTGAAACCCTTGACACACACTCGAGGACATTCTCTTCCTTATCCACAAGGCTTACGATTATTAAATGTCCAAAGGTAGGCGGAAATGACACAGGGAAATAGAAATTTATACGAGGGAAATTATATGAGAAATATGCAATAGAGGTGTTGTGGGCGGAGATTTCCAGCCATTCCCCATCTCAAATTGACAGAAATACGGGGATGAGGAGTGGAGAAATTTGAGGGTTAGAAGTAAGGATTGGGGGATGCATTTATAGTTGACGATGATGAATAATGGGAGCATAGGAGTCCCAACATGAGGAATTTTGATACCCGGTAGAATTAAAATGATTATAGAAAAATATATATTTAATTATAATAATTAAAAATTTGTAATGAATAGAATAATATGCACATTTAATACTTGTCTTTTCATGCAACGAAATTTTATACTCCCTATAAAAAAAACTAACCTCGGAAAATTGTGAAAAATATTGGGGAGAGGACGTATAGGTAATTATATATTTTTTTGTCAACAAATTAATATTTTATTAATTTATTAAATTAGATAAAATATCTGTAAAATAATAAAATTAAAATGAAATAATTTTATAATTTTTAATAATAAATTTAAGATTATCAAGTAAAATAATATTTAATCCCATTTATCACAGTTATTCTGGTAAAATTATTATAATATACTTGTAAATTAGTTGATTAATTATTTAAATAATGACATTTAATACTTTAAATCTAATATAATTCAGCAACAGGGACAATCAATAGAAATTAATAGTTATAACGACGGAACATTAATAGAAATTAATAATTACTAATTACATATAGTAAATAATATACAAAAAATTAGATTTAATTATCATAATATTTTCAGTCAATCGCATAAACAACACGCCATCGACTAAGTGAGATGTGTTTGGTGGTAGTGCAATCACTACTAAAAAAACAGAGGATATCCCATCAAAGGTTCTTCCCATCTTTTTTTTTTTTTGCTTTAATGAGGTTTTGGATGGATAATCTCTGTCATTTGGATTACCAATAGTAGTCAATTGCTCGGCAAAGGAGATATCCTCGGAAATTGCTCGCTCACAGTGAGATTTCTGAGAGAGTTAAAAATCTCTGGTTTTTTCTCCTTAAGGAAACTAAAAGCGACGTACGTCCAACCGGAATAATACCATCATAATGATAAGGATGACTATACAATACCACCGAAATCATGAGAGAATTATCAGTGGCAGTCCTACTAATGCTCTGAAAGAAGTAGGATCTATATTCTCCTTGAAAATTCGAAAGATCTCGGAAATAATGCTCTTGGATGTGCGTCGGAAGAAGGTAGTCAGAAACAAGGTAATGATGAGAACCCAATGCCTCCAAAAGGATTTCATTTTGAGAAGAAATGAGGGTACATTAAAATTGGGGACAAATCGTGGAAGAAGGATCTAGTTCAACTCTCCCATCTTGGATTTTATGGTTATTGAGGCAGGAATAAGTGAGGTCCCGACCAGATTGACCCGATGGAGTAAGTAATCGATCCAAGCTTAAAAACTAGTGGAAAAAAGTTCACAAAGCATATTTAAACTGATTCAGCAAGACCAAGGATATGATATATTTTGACAGCAAATGATGCTTGGAAGAAGTAAGATATGATAAAATGGGCCACAGAATGAAACAAAAACACTAGATACTAAGATTAAAGTGTGATTTATGACGAGTAAGAAGTAAGATATACTATAATGTGATTAAGCTATAATAGCAAGGGTAATAACAACAATTAGTTGGAAGAAGAAAATTAAATTAATTTGAGCTTTTATTAATTATTTACAAAAATTTATATATCCAAAGGAACTAACGAACAATCAAAACAATTATTAAATAGAATTGACATTTTTTCAACTTGGCCAAATAAGTGGGCATATTAGAATATTCTACCAAATACACTAAAATACTCTCGGATATGATATTATTCCCTATATTTTTTGGTCCACCAAGAACGTTAGGTTTTCTAAATAGAACTAATATTATTTTTATTACAAATTTTTATTCCAAAAGTGGTATTTCAAAGGTAATTATCATTTGTTCACAACTATTTATATAAGGGTGCTATGTATTGACCCGATTTTCTAGATTAAAATCCGATAAAATTCTATGGTATTTGCTCACATTACTAAAATAGTATCTACATTACACATGCTTTAAAATAAAAACTCATAAAAATTTAGTAGAAATTTAAATTTTTTATAAAATAAGTAGTGTGCAAAAGACATATATATTTTTCACGTAAATTTAATAACTAATAAGCAAACATAAAATTAGTATTTTGCACTATCATTTATCGGTTGAATGTATTTGTATGTTGGGAGTATCACATAGTACCTCTTATACTACTTTGTACATACTTATAATTTATTTAGAAAAAGTGATGAGCTCATAACTTGGTAAATTTGTTTATCGACTAAGCACAACATTGCTTATAACCTCATTTTTACTCTATATTTTATTAGATTCTAGTGATATTTTACTTACATCTCTTATGAATACTTTTACTTACTATTCCTCTTATTAGCTTTTTATTATATATTTTTTAATTAGAGAATTCATTTCTCATTTCATAATGCATACAATCAATCATTGTGTTATTACACATGCGAACTTGGGGTGCGAGAGGTATGTGCGTCTTAACGTTTTACTAAGAAATATCCGTGTATAATCACCCACTCTTATTGTTGTCGATAATGCATTCATTATTACAAATTCATACATGGTGGTCATACCATTGTATCCATTGAGATATCGTACACGAGCATCTTAGGGCTATAAGGGGTATATGCGTCATATATAGACACTTCCAAGTAAACATCTCATGATGAACCGTCCCCCTCATATGACGTCATGATATGTTATCCAACATCTCACATCCCTTGATCCAACTCAACAAATCTTTTGGATCACAAGTGATATCTAGACCCCTATGATACCCCTCCCTTCGGGTCTATGGAAAGATTTTGTATATCACGCCCTGATGCGGTTTGGTCAGATCCCCATGAGCAACCTGCCACTTTTCTCGGTTTGCTAAGGGTTTTCCCCTCTTTTAAACCTGGGAGGAGTAAGTCATCCTTTAAACATATACCTTTTCTAGAATACATAAATCAAAACTACATAAAAATTTTAACTTACATACCTGTCTTGCATGTATGACTAACATGAGGTATTTGGGTAGGTTTCCCTTGGTTATTTGAAAAGAGATATAATGGAGGGGGTGAGTTAAACGACTCAGTGAATGGGTGTTTAAAATTTAAATTTTAGGGGAAAATATTTAAATTGGAATGTGTCAAACTCCTTATTTTAAAATTTTTCATTTTCAGAACCTCAGTTTTATCACCGTTACTCACTACTCAACCATAACCGGTGTATTTATCAATTAACACACTCCCTTTATCATGAAGGGAACACACATGATTAAAACTCTATGTCTGTACGAGGACAAAGACCATATCTTGGTCTCGTGCACATAAAAGTCAAACATAGATGTTTTAGGAAGTCCCAAACACAGCAGCTTCGTGGAGTTCAAACACAAAAACTCCGTGAAGTACAAACACAGAACTCTGTAAAGTATAAACACAGAACTCTATGACTAACTAGTATAACGAGAAACACAAACCCAGTAGTTTCTCTTTTCCCTTATTGCCACCATATCATCTAGCAACCCTTAGGACGCATCACTACCCCTCTTGGGTGTCTTAATGGTCTTGAACCTGAAGTGCATGCACAAACAAAGTTTTCCTTAAAAGCCATTTAATCTTGGTGCCACTGGTCCAACGACCCCGACCCTCAACTCGACCTAATACTGTTTGTCTCGACTGGTCTGTCGACCTGTTATGTCGCACTGCTGCTAGTCTATCAAGTATGTCGGTCCTGTCTCGGTACCATGACCAAACAATTCATTTACTTAAGTTTTTCATGGCTTAGAATCATGTTTTTTTACGAGCTCCTACTTGTGCCAACTGGCCTAGGGCCCACTGTTCGAGATTTTCAAAATCGGGCATATTAGCCCCCAAGTTCCAAAACCGAGGCCTCCAACCTAATAGAGCTAATCGAGCTTCCGTCATAAAGGTCTTCCAAAATATTTAAGCAGTGGCACACAGTCAGGGGAGAGCACTTCCAACAAAATATACATTTCAGTTGTCCATCATACCAAGCGAGTATGATGACATCTCCACTCATAACCGATGAACGGGCATTCCACTTCCTTCGAGGAAGTTTCATCATACCAATCGGGTATGATCTACTTACAACTGATAAGTAGTTTTGTCGCTTGATTTCCACATCACTCCTCTCAAGTGTGATGATTAAAATATCACTTAGTAGTGGATTTTCATTTTTGAGATGCTTATCATCCCAACTGGGTATAATATAAAAACCCCACTCACATGTTAATGTAGTGAATTTCTCTCGACCAATTCTTTGTATTCACGCGAGTTTGTCCTTGCTGGCATTCCGGGTACTTTGTGTTCCTACACGATATGAACATCCTTGTTCATTATCCCTTGGCCTAATAGTCTTTCTTCATTCCAAATGAATGAGAAAACTAAACTTTTCATTTATTTGCAATTAGGTCACTAAAGTTATTTTTCTTTAACTTTAAGTCCCTAATGCCGGTTTTTCCTCAAATTGAGTCCCGAAACTTTTAAAATTCACCTTGGGACCTCAATTTATTCAATTTCACCCAAAGGGGTTCAATTTCCCATATTTCCAATTTGGTCTCCCAACTTTTCCAAAATTACCATTTTGCCTCTACTTAACAAAAATGGTAAGTTTTGCCCCAAAAATTTCAAAATTGCCCAATTGGTCCTCAATTTTATGAAATTGCACTTTAGTCCCTTGAATTTTAGAAATTCTCCAATTTACCCCAATTCCCCCCCCCCTCCCTCCAAGTTCAACCTTCTAACTCTGCCGAATTTGATTTCATCAAATTGATTGATCAAATGAGTTTAATTATTGATATTGAAGCTAGATTAGAGTTCCTACACCTTCATACGATTCAATTGCACTTTGAGTCGCACGATTTGGTGCCGGAATGAACTCAAACGAAGTTTCGTTGAAAAACTGGACTTTGAGAGAAAACTTTGAAAGCTTACTGTGGGGGGCATGGCGGTCCAAGCTTTCGATCTGGACAGATAGCTCTTGTCTTGAGGTTTCTCCTAGGATCAAGAATTGAATCAATTGATGTCGAATTGAGTGAGAATTTTATCATCAAAGTTATGTTGGTTCTCTCTCTAGCACCAGTTGGAAATTGTAGAAAGGAGCCAAATTTTCTGACCTTTCAGCTCTAATTCAACTGTAGGAGGACTGTTGATGTAAACCTCGCACATTTGAGTTAAGGAAAACCGAGAAAAGAACCGGTCAAACCGAATAAGAAAACCAAATCGGTTTACATTTGGGAATAAGCAATATGAAAATTTACAACTTTCGGTTGATCCAAAGGATTTATTAAACATTGGAAAAGAAACTTAAGACAAACTAGAAAATAAAAACCAAATTGGTTTAGGTGAACTAGATTTCATAAGAACTTCAAAGTTAAGTGTGCTTACTTGAGAGTAGTGTGAGGATGGGTGATACTAGTAATAAATCTGGCCCATTTAATACACGGGTTTTACGACTATATAAAGAGGTCATCCCCATTTCATTCTCCTCACACCTGAACACTTCTCTCTCTCTCTACTACTCCATTTCTTGGTGAAGCTTAAACTAGAGCTTCGACTTCAACATTTTTCTTAACCTCGAAAGGAGTGGTCGGGCTCTTTAGAACCAGGGAGAAGTCAGCTATTAGATAGTAAACTCTAGTCAATCCGAGAATCACTAGAGAAGCGCCGACATGATGGAACACTTCTCTCTCTCTCTACTACTCCATTTCCCGGTGAAGCTTAAACCAGAGCTTCGACTTCAACATTTTTCTTAACCTCGAAAGGAGAGGTCGGGCTCTTTAGAACCAGGGAGAAGTCAGCTATTAGATAGTAAACTCCAGTCAATCCGAGAATCACTAGAGAAGTGCCGACATGATGGAACAGTGAAGCAGCTCCGGTGGACCGAAGCTGCCCTATTTCGGCCAAGCTGAAATCAGCCATTTCAAGCCCTGCTCAGGCTAATCCAAGCCCTCCCAACACTTCCTCAGCCTTTCCATGGCCGAATTAGGACCGAAAGGATGAACCTTAGGATGAGAGCTATCTATCCAGATCGAAAGCTTGAACCGTCGTGCCTTCACCGGTGAGTAATCGAAGCTTTCTCTCTCTATAGTTCATTTTCCGGCAAAGCTCTGTTTAAGCTTGTCCCGACATTAAAACTTGCGATTCACATTTCTGAAGAATTGTATGAACATGTAGAAACTCAATTTCAACAATTAGAAACGTTTGATGGGTCAATTTGATGAAATAAAATTCGACTGTGTTAAGAAGTTAGAATTGGGGAAAAATTGGGGATTTTCAAAATTCAAAGGACCAAAATGAAATTTTATGAAATTGAGGGTCAATTGGGCATGAAAATAATGTTAGAGGACCAATTGAGGAATTTTGAAATTTTTGGGGCAAAATTTACCATTTTTGTAAAGGAAGGGCAAAATGGTAATTTTGGAAAAGTTGGAGGACCAAATTGGAAATTTGGGAAATTAAACCCCTTTTTGTGAAATGGAATAAATTGAGATCCTATGATAAATTTTAGAAGTTTCATGACTCAATTTGAGGAAAAATCGGTATTTGGGACTTAAAGTTAAAGAGAAATAACTTTAGGGACCTAATTGCAAATAAATGAAAGTCTGACTTTCTCATTCATTTGGAATGAATGAAGGCGATTAGGCCGAAGGATAATGAACCAAGATGTTCATATCGTGTAGGAACACAAAATACCGGGAACGCCAGTAAGGACAAGCTCGCGTGAATACAAAGAACCAATCTAGTGGAATTCACGACATTAATGGGTGAGTGGGTTTACTAACATCATACCCGTTTGGGATGATGAACACAACTTAAAGTTAAAAACCACTTACTGGTAGTGAGTGGGTTTACTAACATCATACCTGATTGGGATGATGAGCACAACTTAAAGATAAAAACCACTTACCGGTTGTGAGTGAAAATTTTATATCATACTCGGTAGGGGATGATAAGTACCTCAGTATAAAAACCCACTATTTAGTGGTATTTTAATCATCGCCAATGCTTAAACTATTTGGGAGACCTTCTCGACGGGAGCTCGAATAAGCTCTGATAGGCCAGAGGCCTCGGTTTTGGAACTTGGGGGCTAAATGCCCGATTTTGAAAATCTCGTACAGTGGACCCAAGGCCAGTTGGCACGAGCAGGAGCTCATAAACGAACATGATATATGTGCCATAAAACTTAATAAGTGAATTGTTTGGCCATGGTACCAAGATAGGACCGACATGCTTAGTCAACTAGCGGCAGTGCGACATGACAGGTCGACGGACTAGTCAAGACAAACAGCTGCAGGTTGAGTTGAGAGTCAAGGCTGTTGGACTAGTGGCACCACAAATTACATGGAAATATAAGAAAACATTGTTTGTGCATGCACTATGAGTACGGGATCATCAAGACGCCCATAAGGGGTAGTGATGCGTCCTAAGGGCACTGGACGACCTGGTGGCTATAAGGGCAGTTCGTCGTTCTAGGTGTTTGTGCGAAATCTGGAGTAGCACGAAGCGCATGAGACCGGGGTGGGGACAAGATGAGGTCTCTATCCTCATACGGAAACAGAGAAGTGATTTCGGGATTGTGGGTCGGATGTCACATACATCCACTCATTTCCAGGGTAGAAGTAGTTGTACTTCTATCCGGGTGGCAGGAAAAGTCGCTTCGAAGCCACTAGCGGGTTCAGTAGTGATACTGACTTGCAAATATGTGTAACTTTCATGATGAAGGATGTGTGTTGGGTGATGACACACCGTGATAACTAAGAAATAATGGAAAAATCTAAATTTTTAAATAATGGGATTTTTGAAAACAAAGGAGTCTGGCACACTCCATATAAATGTTTTTCTTAAAAGTCAAAAGCTTTTAAAAACCCATTTACTGAGTAGTCGTACTCACCCCCTCCCTTATATCCCTTTCAGGAAATCTCGGAAAGCCTTCCCTTAAAGATCGTCAATTAAGATGCTTGTAAGACAGGTATGTAAAGTTTTAAATTTCATACAGTTTTGATTATGCTATTCCAGAAAAAAGGTGCAAGTTAAAGGATGCCTTACTCTTTACGGTTTACAATAAGGGGAAACCCTTTAATAAACCGGGAGAGTGGCGGGTTGATCACGGGGATCCGACCAAACCGGGTCGGGGCGTGACAGTTGAGGTGTTGGGAGGGCTTGGTTTAGCCTAAGAAGGGCTCGAATTGGCTGATTTCAGCTCAGCCGAAACAGGACAGTTTCGGTCCACTGGAGCTATTTCACTGTTCGATCACATCGACGCTTCTCCGGTGACCCTCGGAGCAAATGGAGACTACATGCATGTAGCTGACTTCTCTCCAATTCTAAAGAACCCAGTCTCACCTTGTTTAGCTCAAAAAAGTGCCCAAGTTGAAGCTCTTGTTCGAGCTTCACTAAAAAATGGAGCAGTTGAGAGAGAATGGAGTTTTTAGGTATGGAGATGATGAATGAGGAGGGGCTCTTTATATAGGAAGCTCGGAGACTTCTTGGCCATTTGATTGGTGCCTTAATGGTGGTCATTCATTGCCTGAAACTCCCTAGCCAAAGACTTTTCAGCTTCGCTAGCACTGCACGATTTTTCGGCGAGTGAACAGTGCCATCATCTGAAGGAAGAAGATGACACTGTTTCGAACCGGGTTGAAAGTTTAAACCAATCGGTTCACCCCCAATTCCACCGAATTTTTCAAATCTAAAATTTTTTAAATTCATCTAAATTTATTTTCTATCCAATGTGGCCTCAAATCTCAAATTTGAATTTTTTAAGCCACCTAGAAAAATGAATTTAGCATTCGGTTCAATGGTGATTCAAACCGGTCCAAACTAGTTTAATCTAGTTCAGATCCGGTTCACCTAAACTGGTTTGATTTTCATCTCCAATTCATCCTAAAGTCCCTTTTCATGACTTTTGTGACTTCTTAGGTCACTCGGGATCCATAAATTTCCCGATTTGCCCTTTCTCTATCGGTTCTAGTTCATGAACCAACTTGGTTCATAAATTGGTTCAATTTGGTTCAGATCTGTTTCTCTTGAATCGGTCTGGTTTTCTCATCATAACATGTATTCAACATCATAACAAACAATGTTATTCTTTAAATTCTCGAGGCTTGATATGATATCCAATCAACCCCACTACTTGCTATTCTCATTTCATATATCATATCATATACGTCTATATCAGATTTTCATGGCTTTGGCCTTTTGGCCAACTCATTCATTACTGACAATTTCTTAACTTAACCAAACACGTAAAACATAGCCCTATTTTTATATTTTGAGAAAATCCTAGTCTCTTTATATATTGGCATCACAGTTGTTACTTCTATTCATTCGACATCATACTCATCATATTTCATGTTCTATTTTTGAAGGAGATCATGTTTTTCTACTCTTATTAATTTAGAAAAACTTGATAAACAACCACGATCGGTCCAATAGATACATGTTCATTCCGAATTAGTGAGCAAACCCAATCACACAATTATTTAGATACGTGTTCGTTCTAGTCTATTTACGAGTGTCTATAATTAGTGATTTCCACTTGGCTATTCGCAAAAGTATAAGCTATAATATCCATGTAAGTAAAATATGATCAGGTTTGGTTATAAATGGTGTATTTTAGTACCATCCTGTAATTTCTCAAAATTAAGATTTTGCCTCGTGTCGGGTTTGCTCAAAACTCATTTTGAAACCCGTTTATATGAATGCTATTTGTAGATTCTAAATCCTCAATATTATCTACTTCTTTCTTGGTCATTTTCTCACTAAGGCTTTAAGCTATTTCTACTTTTTCATTAAGATCATTATATTTTCTACTTATTGCACATTACTCCCTAACTTTTCCAAAATTACATTTTCGTCCATCTACTTTCTGTTTACTTCTTTTGGACTTAGATTTCGGATATACCTCAGGTACTCTAACTTTTCTTGGCTTCAGTAGTGGTAACTAACTTCTTATATATTCTATTTTGGTCCTCTAACTTTTCAAAATCACCATTTGGACCTTTAAACTTTTCTAAAAGTTACACTTGAAGCCCTATCTTATTCTAACATACCATTTCATATCTCTAAACTTTTCCAACTTTACTTTAGGCTCTTATACTTCTATTGAATCTCATTCGTGTCCCTATTTTCATGAAATCGCATTTTTGACCCATAAACTTTCCAAATATTATGATTTGATCCCTAAACTTTTTTCTTTTCAAAACGAGTCTAATGACATTTCAAAAATCCTATCTAGGTCCCTAATCATTTTCCCTAGGTCCCCATGATCACTTTCCGGTGAGCCTTGGCCAGAACAATGCCATTTTGGCCCTGATCATTCTCTTTTAGTAAAATAAGCACAAAATTAGGTTTTGGATAGAAACTCATTAGTAAGGAAGCGGTAACGGCCGACGGTGGTGGGGTTGTGTAGCTGATTCTCCCATGAGTCTGTGGACACCAAGATCTCCCTTTTTGGTGGTCGTGGTCACCTGTAAGGTCCGATTTATAGAGGGGTGTCAACAATGGAGAGTTACTAGAGTTTATTAGATTTTTCATGGTCATTAGGCTTACCTACAACCAAAAAAACACCTTGGTTAGCAAGAGGGGACTGAGAAGAGTCTCCAGAAAAAGGTTTGGTTTGTAGTTGGCCGTTTGGAAGGTCGGAGCAAACTTCGAAAATCTCTACTCTATTTTCGACCAAAAGAGCAGTGTTATTGTTCCATTAGATCGCCATCGATAAAGGACATGTCGTTGATTTTAAGACAAATGAAGATGTTTAAAGTTATTTTTGGGAGTTTGGGGGCAAAACTATTAATTTTTATAAACGAGGGGCAAAATAGTAATTTTGCTCAAATATGGGCAAAATGGTCATTTATGTGTAAAGGGAGATCAAATAGTTCATTTTGAACTATAGAAGGAAAAATGATAATTTTTTCAAAATAAATATACAAAAAATGGGTATTTTTGCAAGTAACGACCAAAATGGTAATTTTGCCCATTTTAGGGATCAAAGTGTAGTTAATACATTTTTTATACCAAAATATGTAAATGAGTTTTAGGGACCCAAATGAGAGACTTAGGAAGTATAGAGTCCAAAATAAAAAACTTTTGATGAGTAGGGGCAAAATGGTAATTTTTCCCAACTTAAGGACCTCAATGCAAAGTTTGGAAAAGTTGAGTTATCTAAGTGAGAAACTTGGAAACGTTTGGGCATTTTGGTAAATATGACCAAGTGTAGATTTAATCTATGATATTTGGAATGAAATCTTAGATTTTGGTTAGTCAAAATAGCTTAATCGGCTAGTGGATCGAGAGAACCAAGCGCGAGAGGTAAAACCATAATTTGTGGGAAATTACGAATAATATTTTTATGTGCTGAGTTAATATCTAAACTGACATCGATTTTGTAATTTGATTTATGTAGAATGAATCCTACCGCTGATCACTCGTGGATCACACAATCCGAGTTAAGGTAAATAACAATCGGGATAAACAAGTCCCGATGAAAACTATGAGTAACAGTAGTGACAATGAGTCTGATTAGAACGAATGAATGTGCTTTACTAATTTTTAATAATACCCTAAAATATATAATACATGATTTAGAAAATCATCCAAAATAAGTGAAAATGACATGGATGCATGCCCATTAAGAAATACCATTTTGAGAAATGAATAAATGGGTTAAGGGTTGGTAGATCAAAATGAATTAATCATAGTTGCATGCTAGAACTATGTGAGTTGGAGTTTTGTGCTTGTGATATCATTGCTGATATGAGTTGGTCCAGTAATGGACCAAAGTCATTGTGATAAGATATTGATAATGATAATTGTTTGTTGAACATTATACATGCAAATAAATACATGAGTTGGTCGAGTGATAGACCAAACTCCCCGTGATTGATTGATCATGCAAATAAATGCACATGAATGTATATGATTAGAATGATGACCATATTCAGCTAAATGTGAGATAAGCATAATTGCTATATGTGTGCATATTTTTGTGATATACATATGTGTTTATATATATACCGGTAGAAAGTTTGGGGCATTGATAAGACACTTATTGATGTAGTGTTGACGCCCATGAAAATTGGAAGTGGTGGATAAGAGTAGATTGATAATAGTGCTTCCAAATTTCCCGAGACCCCCAGATGATGTACTGTGTGGTCTCAATGGTTACACTATTGAAATGAGAAATGACATAATTAAGTCATATGTGTAAGAGGCATGTGCATGACGTTGGGCAGTTTAGTGTCACGACCTCATATGCTAAGATATCCAAATCAGAGACAAATTCAAGGGGTATCATTTGTGGAGAGTACACGTGACTCACACACTCCCATCTTACCCGATCGAAATTATGGCATGACTTTCAGGCGTGACTTGAGCCATGGGTTGCCATGATATGTAATTGCATGCATACTATGAAAAATTGATATAATTTGTTGGGGAGAGAGAATTTGACCCCGAAGTAATGATGGATTAGAGTTTCGGGTGGCCTGAGACGATTCTTACGGAGCCAGGAAAAACTATGGACAATGAATATGTTTGTAAAATTCGTGAATAAATCTCGATATTAGAATTAATGTGATATCTTTACTTGTAAGTCATATATTGGCCTGTTAGTACCTCATTCATTGAACTGTGAGCTCATACTCCTCCCACTCCCCAAACAATTACAAATGAAAGATGAGATTCCATGAGTCACAAGCAGGGAGAGTGCGTTAGTACGGCGATGGGATCACGAAGGAAAGATGCGAGAAGGCAATACACGGTGAGGTTTACTTAAAGGGTTGCTCGGTGAAATATGAGTACATAGAACACACAAGAGAATGTGAGAGTGAATGTGAAAGTGAGCATTGGGTAGCACACGAACGTGAAGAAGAACACGAACGTGAAGAGGAAGTTGAAAGGGAACGTAGACATGAAGAAGAAAGTAGAGAAGGTACGTCCTTTTGCCTTGCTATTAGTCTCCGCCATAATAGCATGTCACATTGCTACATTGATTTTTCTGATAAGGAATTAATGTCTTCTACTGAACCAAGTGTCCTCTAGGTTGTGTGTAAAACGAACTTTCACATTACTTAACTATAATTCAAGCCCATTTTAAGAATATTCTATATATTGTTTTTCCATATCAGATATAAGGTAAGTACTAATGAAGCCACAGGTAGGCCTAAACAGCATGATGTGGAGGGTTCACTGGTTTTTTTTTTTTCATTCCTAAAAGATATCGTGGAGAGGCGGTAGATCACAATCATAGACAAATGGAAGTTATGCTGGGAGTAGGAGCTCTTTTTGTACTGATGATGCTGATCTTTGTGGCTGTCATTGCTGCAGCACGCAAATAATGCAGTTATAAACCCATTTTCAACATACGATCAAAGTAGGTACGTATGATTTTCACCTCCCAACTTACGAATTTTATGACAGTAGACCACTTCTGATGAAACTTACCTCTGGTTGTTTGCACACTTCCATCATGCAGATTGCTAGCTGATGAAATGAAGAATAGCCCTCAATATATAGAGAGGGCTTCCCTACGCTAATTTCTTATTGATGAAACTATCAACTTTGACTTGTTTTCTTTCAAATTTTGTCAATTGTATGAACAATTGTAGGACTGTAGTAAAAAATGGGTCCCAATTAAATTCTTATTCATGTGCAACTTTAAATGTTGTAAGTTGTTCATAACTTAGAGGGATGGCAAAATTTATTATGTATTTGAGAAGTGGTGCTCTCAACCCATGCTCTTTAAAAGTGATGCACTGATTGAGATGTTTGATTGTGAGTTTGGATATCAATTTTTAATAATCAAATGTAAATTTGCATGATTATGAAGAAATCATACATGTGAATAAACTTTTTATCAAATTCAAGACTAGGGAATGTGATCCAATTCATCATTTAAACCCCATTTTTAAACAAGTAAATAGAAATAAAGAATCAAAAAATAAAAAAAAATAGTTCAAACTAAACTAAAAAGGTGAAAATAAATTTAATTGATACTTGAAGTGTCTCGAGTAATAATTAAAGTTCCAAAATTTCATAAAAATAATTCAAATGTAAATTAGAAGATAAAATTAGACTATTTTAAGGTGAATTAGATCGTTTCAAAGTGAATTAGAATTGAATTAGTATAATTCGTATTTAAACGAGAAAAACTACTTAAAACATTCATTTTTAGATAATTTAAAAATGTAAATTTGTAAATTTGAATTTACTACCATATAAAAAATAAATTTAATTTTTTTTAACTTTTAGAAATCTAGTCGAATCGTGCCTAAATCTATTAATTTTTTATTTCGGGTCTCGAACTAGTCAAAGGTCCAACTGGGTCAATGAACCTCCTACTAGGTCAGTGCACACGACCAATTAGTGTGCGACGTATGATGAAGCGCACTCTATCGGTTGCTAGGTTAGCATCTCAAATTGCTTACCAATCAGAGTGTGACACATGTCACTAATTAACGATGAAGAAATTCCATGTCATCGGGAATTGACCAATTGGAGTGTGACGTATCCTTAGTTAATGGTCAATTGAAGGAAATTACTATGAGTCAAACTGAACAATGAGAGTGTGACACGTGTAAAGTACGTCAAATTAGTAGTCAGTTAGGATGAAAGGAAATTACCAACCAATCGTTGATTGACATGTGGAAAAGCCACATCAGATAACTACAACCAAACTGATGAGGATACATGTTAATGAAACAGTGCGTCAGGTGGGAAAGCTAATAGATTTAAATCAACCAATTAGAGTATGTTGTCACGTGGGAAAGCTAATAGATTTAAATCAACCAATTAAAGTCAATAATGACCATCTAATAGTTAGATTTGGTCAACTACCACGTCGGGCAAAATGACTAATTGAATGTTGTCACGTGCCCAGTCAAATGGTGACTCGGACTCTGAATAAAATTTTGCATTAGCAACGCTAGCCAATCATAGTGCGCCACGTGGTAGATCACATGCCCGCACAGTATCGTCTTCTTTCTTCAAACATTTGAATAGGAGTGGAAGGGAAAAGTTGTCTTAACTTTGGATGGATGAGCGGACAGAAACGTCACTCCCCAAGCTCTCTATATAAACAACAAGAGAGTTAATGACTGACTGATGGATGAGTGGATAGAAACGTCACTCCCCAAGCTCTCTATATAAACAACTCCATTCTATTCGTACTATCCACACCTCCAAAACTTAGAGAACCCGAACTGCTCCAATTTTTTACCATCCTTGAACTAGAGTTTCGACATCGACCGATTTTTTCACCTCCGAATGCAAAATTAGGTTATCTAGAGAACTGAGAAAATACTCTACCTTCCTACACACTCCTTTCCGCTCGAGGATTACCTAATAAATGTCAGAGGATCGCACAGTAACCTTGCTCTGCCACTCGAACCCTACTTGAATGAATTAAGCTTGTTTCAGGACATCTCCAAACCTCCAACGATTGAATCAACCATCCTCCGACCCTCTATGTCACACCTTGACCCGATTTGGTCGGATCCCCATGATCAACCTGCCACTCTCCTTGTTTATTAAAAGGCTTCCCCTTATTATAAACCGTAAAGAGTATCATCCTTTAAACCTGCACCTTTTCTAGGAATAACATAATTCAAAACTACATAATATTTTAAATTTATCATAGTGGTCTCATAGTCATCTTAGTTGATGGTCTTTAAGGGTAGACTTTCTAGATTTTTCTGAAAGAGATATATGGGAGGGGGTGAGTACGACTACTTAGTGAATGGATTTTCAAAATTTAACTTTTAGGAAAAAGATTTGTATTGGAGTGTGCAAAACTCCTTATTTTCTTCCAAAAATCCTTTTATTTTAAATTTCTATTTTTTATCACCATTTCTTATTAATCACGGTGTGTCATCACCCAATACACATTCTTCATCATGAAGGTCAATCGTAGGCCAGCCCGTCCATTGAACCCACTTGTGGCATCAGAGTGACTTTACCGGCCACCTAGATAGAAGCACATCCACTTCTACCTTGAGAATTAGTGGATGTACACGACATCCAACCCTCAATCCAGAAATTAATTCTCTGTGTCCGTATGAGGACATAGACCTCATCCCGACCCCACCCTGGTCTCATGCACTTGAAGCTACGTTGAGCTTCGCAAGGTCACCTCGTCCGACGATCTGCCCTTACCCCCACCAGGTCATTGAAGGCCCTAGGATGCATCACTACCCCTCTTGGGTGTGTTGAAGGTCCTGTAATCACAGTGCATGCACAATTAGTATTTTCTCATCATGCCATATAATCTGTGGTGCCACTGGTCTAATGGCCCCAACCCTCAATTCAACCCGCAGTTGTTTATCTTGACTGGTCCATCAACCTGTCATGTCGCACTACCGCTTAGTTGACTGAGTATGTTGGTCTTGTCTTGGTACCATGGCCAAAAAATTCATTTATTTAAAGTTTTATGGCATATAACTCATATTTGTTTATGCGCTCCTGCTCGTGCCAACTGGCCTTGGGCTCACTATACGAGATTTTCAAAATCGGGCATATTAGCCACTAAGTTTCCAAATCGAGGCCTCGGGCCTATCTGAGCATTTCGAGCTCCCGTCAAGAAGGTCTCCCAAAAAGTTTAAGTAGTGGCACACAGTCAGGGGAGAGCACTTATGACAAAATAATCTTTTAATCTGTCCATCACACCAACCGGGTGTGAGATTATCTCCGCTTATAACCGATAAGCGGGTTTTCTCCTTCCATTTAGGAAGTTCATCATACCAACCAAGTATGATCTACTTACAACCGGTAAGTAGTTTTTCCGCATAATTTCCACATCACTCCTCTCAGGTGTGATGGTTAAAATATCACTTAGTAGTGGGTTTTCATTTTAGAGGTGCTTATCGTCCCAATTGGATATGATATAAAAATCCCACTCCCCCGTTAATGTAGTGAATTCCACTAGACCGGTTTTTTGTATTCACGCGAGCTTGTCCTTGCTGGCGTTCCCGGTACCTCGTGTTCCTACACGATATGAACATCTCGGTTCATTATCCCTCAACCTAATAGCCTTCATTTATTCCAAATGAATGAGAAAACCAAAGTTTCTATTTATTTGCAATTAGGTTCATAAAGTTATTTTTCTTTAACTGTAAGTCCCTAATGCCGATTTTTCCTCAAATTGGGTCCCAAAACTTTTAAAATTTATCTTAGGACCTCAATTTATTCAAATTTCACAAAAAGGGGTTAAATTTTAAAATTTCCAATTTGGTCCCCTAACTTTTCTAAAATTACCATTTTGCCCTTCCTTTACAAAAATGGTAAGTTTTACCCCAAAAATTCTAAAATTCCTCATTTGGCCCTTTAACATTCTTATCATGCCTAATTGACCCTTAATTTTATAAAATTGCATCTTGGTCCTTCGAATTTTTGAAAATCCCCAAATTTTCCCCAATTTCAACTTACTAACACAACCAAATTTGATTTTATCATATTGACTGATTAAACACTTCTAATTGTTGAAATTGAGTTCCTACATCTTCATACGATTCAATAGCACTTTGAATAGCAAGTTTTGACGTCGAAATGAGCTCAAACAGACCTTCGCCGGAAAATAGACTATTGAGAGAGAAAGCTTCAATTACTCACTGTTGAGGGGCACGATGGTCCAATATTTCGACCTGGACAAATAGATCTCATCCTAAGGTTCATCCTAGAATCAAGAATTGCATCAATTGATGCCAAATTGAGTTAGAATTTCATCATCAAAATTTTACCGGTTCTCTTTGTAGCACTGGTTGGAAATTGCAGAGGGAAGCAGAATTGGCTTACCTTTCAGTCCTAATTCGGCCATGGGAGGGCTGAGGAAGTGTTGGGAAGGCTTGGTGCTTGAGGAGGGCTCGAATTGGCTAATTTCAGTTCGGCCGAAACAGGACAGCTTCGTTCTACCGGAGCTACTTCACTATTCCATCATGTCGACGCTTCTCTGGTGACCCTCGGAGCAAACGGAGACTACAAGCATGTAGCTAACTTCTCCCCGGTTCTAAAGAACCTGACCTCACCTTGTTTAGCTCAGAAAAGTGCCCAAGTCGGAGCTCTGGTTTGAGCTTTACCGAAAAATGGAGCAGTTGAGAGAGAATGGAGTTTTTATATGTGGAGAAGATGAATGGGGAGGGGGTCTTTATATAGGAAGCTCTAGGACTTCTTGGCCGTCCGATTGGCGCCTTAATGGTAGTCATTCATGTATGAAACTTACTGGTTGGAGACATTTCAGCTTCATCGGCACTGCACTTTTCTGGCGAGTGAATAGTGCTGTTATATGAAGAAAGAAGATGACACTGTTCTTAACCGAACCGGATTGGTTCGAACCGAGTTCAAAGCTTAAACCGGCCGGTTCACCCCCCCTCATTCGACCAAAATTTTCAAATTTAAAAATTTCTAAATTAATCTAAATTTATTTTCTCTCCAATGGTCCTCAAATCTCAAATTTGAATTTTTTAAGCCATCCAGAAAATTGAATTTAGAATCCGGTTTGGATCTGGTTCATCTAAACCAGTTTGGTTTTCATCTCCAATTCATTCTCAAGTCCATTTCCATGACTTTTGGGACTCTTTGGGTCAATCGGGATCTATAAATTTTCCAGTTTTCCCTTTTTCTATTGGTTTCAGTTCATGAACTGACTCGTTCATAAACTGGTTAAATCCAGTTAGATCCAGTTCATCTAAACTGGTATTTTTTTTCTCTTCCAATTTGTTCTAAATTTCTTTTCCAAGGTTTTATGAACTCTTTGGATCACCCGGGAGTTGTAAATTTCCAAATTGCCCATTCCCAAATGATTAGGTTTGTGAATCGGTTCAGTTTTCTTACTTGGTTTGACCTGTTCTTTTCTCGGTTTTCCTTAATAACTCAAAAGGGCGGGGTTTACAACTCTCCCCTCCTTTTAGGAGTTTTGTCGCCAAAACTTAATTAGCAACCTTGCATAAGGAACCAATTCCTTAGATGTCCATTTGGTATTTGCTTAACATACAAACTCTTATCTTGTTCTTTCAATTTACCCTTTTTGCATCCTTCACTTAAGGAATTTCTTTTCCTTTATATTATTTACTCCTTTTATGGAGTTTATCATAACTAGACATACCTTACTTTAGGGTATATTCTCTTAGATTCATATCTTTCTTTGCTTAGAGCAACATTTTCCCTTTGAGGTCCTATACTCAGGATTGAGAGTTCGAAGATACTTAACCATTCCCGTATCTAGTTAACTTCTTGGTCGTTGAAACCCTTAGCTCGACATCCTTTAGAGCATTACATACATGTTTTCACGGATTTCCTTGTCATCACCTTTTCGTCCTATTTCGACTCTTCCTTCATCCGTTACACATAACAATTCAGTCCAAATTTTATCTTTGACTTTGTCATGTCTATTAACTGACTCTTCCTTATTTTGAGTCATGTTTTCCTCAGGATTGTTGGATTTACCTACCCCTTACAGCATGACGTTTTCTAGATTTTGTCACTATGTCCATTAGATTTCCAGAACACCTCCTTTAGAGTTATTCCCAACTTTCCAACCTATCAGAGATTGTATAACTTCATCTCTCTTTTCTTTTGGTAGTATTCCTCAACTACCTTTACCATTATCCAATCAACTTACAAAACTGTGTGGGTTCTCCTTACCCACTCATCCTTTATCTACTTCCTTATTGAGTCTTTCCGGTTCCAATTATTTGGTTTCCAGGTGATTTACTGACATGTTGGGATTCTTTCCTTCTTAAGTCCTTGGCGTTCTTTATCCAAGGATTTTTTTCCTTATTCCTTAATCCACTTTTACTTACTCGTAATCATTTCATGATTCTTTATTCTAAAATAATCATTATTGATCTATGTGTCGATTCCTTTGCTTGGGTAGGTTCCTTTCTTGTAGTTTCTTTCTCTACTATGTCCCTTACAATAGAGATTTCCCTTTTAGGACCTACATGCTCAACCTTCTTATTATTCCTTGTAGGGTTCTTTCTTCTTTTCTCTGCACCCCTATCTATGTTAGGGCATTTGCCCGTATTGGGTCCTTCTTTATCCACAACTTCTGTGTCATCCCTTATTCCTTACTGGAGATACTTTCAATTTTTCGGTTTCATTCCATGCACTTCACACTATGCTCAATCGTCCACTCTTTAAGCTTCGTATGCATGTGTGGACTATGATTTGTCTTATCAATTATGGTTATTCCTCCTTAACCACATCTTTATTTGGATGGCTTACTTTTCTAATGTTTCTTGGACGTTCTTTCCTTCATTACCTTATTATGGATAGTCCACTCATTCTTACTTGTCACAACATCTCTTGATGTTAACTTACTACTTACCCTTTTCTTGAGTTTAACTTACTGCTTAGATTCTCTTAATATGCTTCCCTAGGTTTCTTTTACCTTAGCATGCATTTTATTTACAAATTCATCTTCTCACCTCTTGTCACCTGGTTCCATTTCTTCTTTATTAGGTCATGTATCCTTTCTTAGGGTTTCCTTATTTGGGAGGATTCTTACCCTTTTCTCCCATAATTTCTTTTTCATTCATCTTTGAAGGCACATAACTTTAAATGATGTCCCTTGATGCCATTCTTTTCATGCGTACCTTTACTCTTGAGATCCTACGGGTACGTCCTTCGTACTCCATCCTCATTATCAGCCTAGTACATGTCCATTTCTTTCTAGGGAGAGCTCACATCCACCTAGTTTCAAAATCCCTTGATAATCCTTCGAGAGGTTCACTTAACCCTCTCATGGCTTTTTTTTATCATAAATTCGATCTTGGTCATTGATTTCTTTAAGGATTTCCTTTATCCATTTTTTTTTAAACATTTTTGCCTTTTCACATCTCCCTTCCTTGTTGTAGTTTAAATCCATGGTTCTCCCGAAGGTTAGTTCATTAACTGTCTCATTCCTACTATTTTTATTATCCAACTATCTGGATAGTTGTATCACTTTTCTTTCATGCCCACCCTATTGTTACTAATTACTTCTTTCTACTAGTTTCTCTTAGAATCGTTATTTGGCTCTATTACTCTTCCAAAGTAGGTTAGACTTGGCCTCCGATACATCCTTCCTTCAAGAAGTTTCTAATGATGTGTTAGTTTGTTGCACTCTACGTTATGTCCATCCCCCAACCAATGATCCCTTCAAGAGGTTACTTAATCGTATGCATCCCTCCAGAGTTTCTTTTTGTAACTCCTTTCTTCTCTTCTCCATTCTTACTATATCCTACCCAGACATTTCCGGAGGACGTTTTCCATGTTTGCCTCTTTCTGAGGGGGTTCTAGGCGTACCTCCCATATACCTTACCTCTGTTCTTGTGGTATTCTTCTATGGTTGACCTTCTTAAGAAGAAGTTCGAATTTCCTTCCTTTACAATACTATTTCTTGTCCTTCTTGTGAATAGCCTACTTAACTCGCTCCACAATTTTTATTTTGGCCTTTGGTCCTACAAGTATTCCGTGTCCTTGGACTTCGATAGTCAGCATGGTCCTTAGGTGGCATTGCCCTCAGTCCACGGGGTATGGAACTGTCCTTGACTACCTATCTTATTCTCTTATTCCATATTATGTTACTTCTTGCGTGGAACAATGTGGTTCCTTCTTGAATTCAAGCATTTCTGGGTCTTTCTAGGGTTGCTGGTGGTTTGGTGCTTCGCTGTTCTTGAGTTGAACACCTTGATAGTTTCCTTGCTGAGTCTCCCTTGCTAAGGGTCATTCTAATAGTCCTGGATTTTCTTAATGCCCTGATTCAATTTCCTTAATTGAAATGGAAAATTTCCCTAGTTTTTACGGTAGTGTGAGTTTGTTTGGTTACTTTCCTTGGGGCAATCTTCCTAGCAAGATCACATCATTGAGAGATATGAAATTAAGAATTTAGTACTTCATTAATAGGGGAATACAAAAGGTTGGGGTTTTAGCCCTATCACAAAAAGTAGTCACAGAATAGATAGGAAACTACGATTTTCTTGGTAAGTATCCTCATTGGTAAGATTATACGTCTGTACTAGCATTCCTGGCTTTTGGCTTGGCTCTCTTTGTACACAGGACTGTGACCCTAACATGTCCTAGCACCATACTCCTTGGTGGTACTGGATATTTCCCCATTTGGTCTTTTGGGGCTTCTATTATATCTCGGGCATTGAGAAGCTTCTAGAGTTGTCTTCCTATGAGGACAGGGTGTTAAGTAGAGTCATTCCTAGTTTTCTTGGTTCCTCTCCCTGGAGCCATCTGAAAATTTTAGGATCAATCCTATTAGTTACTATATTTTCTAGTCTGGATTATGTATTCAAGGAAACAGGCTGTAATACTAGTCAAGTTGTCACGCCCCGACTCAGTTTGGTCGGATCCCCATGAACAACTCGTCACTCTCCCGCTTTATTAAAGGGCTTCCCCTTATTATAAATCGTAAAGAGTAAGGCATCCTTTAAACTTGCACCTTTTCCAGGAATAACATAAATCAAAATTGTATAATATTTTAAAATTTTCATACCTATTTAACAGGTGTATTATTTGATGGTATTTAAGGGTAGACTTTTCGGATTTTCCTAAAGGGGATATAAGGGAGGGAGTGAGTACGACTACTCAGTGAATGAGTTTTCAAAATTTAACTTTTAGGAAAAAGATTTGTATTAGAGTATGTTAGGCTTCATATTTTCTTTAAAAAATCCTTTTATTTCAAATCTCTATTTTTATCACCATTTCTTATTAATCACGGTGTGTCATCACCCAACACACATCCTTCATCATTAATGTCAATCACAATATTGCAGGTTAGTACGTCCACTAAACCCATTTGTGCCATCGGAGTGACTTTACTTGTAAACCCTGCCCTTTTGAGCTAAGGAAGATCGGGAAAAGAACCGGCCAAAAAAAATCAAACTGGTTCACAAACCTGATCATTTATGAATGAGCAATTTGGGAATTTACAACTCCCGGGTGATCCAAAGGGTTCATAATACATGGAAAAGTACCTTAAGATGAATTGGAAGAGAAAAATCAAACCTGTTTGGATGAATTGGATCCAATTGGATTGAACCGGTTTATGAACCGAGTCTGTTCATGAACCAAAACCGATAGAGAATAGGAAAATCAGTGAAATTCAAGTCACTTGTGCTCCAAAGAAATTTATAAACCTTGGGAAGGAACCTTAGAACAAAGTGGGAGAGAAAAGCCAGATCGGTTCGGGTAAACCAGACCCGAACTAGATTAAACCGATTTAAGAACCGAGCTGGTTTATGAACTGAAATTGATAAGAGATGGTAAACCGGGAATTTTATGGACCCTAAGTGACCTAAGGAGTCACAAAAGTCATAAAAATGGACTTGTGAAGGAATTGGGGATGAAAACCAAACCAGTTCAGGTGAATCAGATTTGAACCGGTTTAGACTGATTTGAACCATTATTAAACTGAATCCTAAATTAATTTTTCTAGGTGGCTTGAATAAATCAAATTGGGGATTTGAGGCCACCATTGGATAGAGAATGAATTTAGAAATTTTTAGATTTGAAAAGCTCAGTTGAATGTGGGGTGAACCGACCGGTTAAAGCTTCGAACCCGGTTCGGTTTAAAACAGTGTCATCTTCTTCCTTAGGATGACAGCACTGTTCACTCACCGAAAAATTGAAGCAGCGTCGATGAAGAAGAACATTTTTGTTCGGTACATTTCAGGTCATCAATGACTGTCATTAAGGTGCCAAACAGACGACCAATGGTCCCCGAGCTCCCTATATAAAGAGCTCCTCCCCATTCATCCTATCTACACCTGAAACTCCATTCTCTCTCAAATGCTCCATTTTTTGGCAAAGCTTGAACCAAAGCTTCGATATGGGGTATTTTCTGAGCCAAACAAGGTGAGGTCGGGTTCTTTAGAACTGGGGAGAAGTCAGCTACACGCCTATAGTCTCCGTTTGCTTCGAGGGTCGCCGGAGAAACACCGGCGTGATGGAACAGTGAAGCAGCTCCGGCAGACCGAAGCTGCCCTATTTTGGCCGAGCTGAAATCGTGAATTTTGAGCCCTCCTCAGGCCAAACCAAGCCTTCCCAACACTTCCTCAACCCTCCCATGGCTGAATTAGGATTGAAAGGTAAGCCTATTCGGCTTCCCTCTACAATTTCTGGCCGGTGCTACAGAGAGAATCGTCAAAATTTAATTGATGAAATTCTAACTCAATTTGACATCAATTGATGTGATTCTTAATTCTAGGATGAACCTCAAGATGAGAGCTATATGCTCAGATCGAAAGCTCAGACCGCCATTCCCTCACCGTTGAGTAATCGAAGCTTTCTCTCTCCACAGTCTATTTTCCGGCGAAGCTCCGTTTGAGCTCGTTTTGACGTTAAAACTCGCAATTCAAAGTTCTATGGAATCGTATGAACATGGAGAAACTCAATTTCAACTTCAATTTCAACAATTAGAGGTGTTTGATCAGTCAATTTGATTAAATCAAATTTGGTTGTGTTAAAGAGTTGGAATTGGGGGAAATTGGGGATTTTTGAAAATTCGAGGGACTAAAATGCAATTTCCTAAAATTGAGGGTCAATTGGGCATGATAAAAATGTTAGGAGGGCCAATTAAGAAATTTTAGAATTTTTGGGGTGAAACATACCATTTTTGTAAAGGAAGGGCAAAATGGTAATTTTGGAAAAGTTGAGAGACGAAATTGGAAATTTGGGAAATTAAACCCTTTTTGTGAAATGGAATAAATTGAGGTCCTATGATAAAATTTAAAAGTTTTGGGACTCAATTTGAGGAAAAATCAGTATTAGGGACTTAAAGTTAAAGAGAAATAACTTTAGGGACCTAATTGTAAATAAATGAAAGTTTGGCTTTCTCATTCATTTGGAATGAATGACGGCTATTAGGCCAAAGGATAATGAACCGTGATGTTCATATCTTCTAGGAACATGAAGTACCGGGAACGCCAGCAAGGATAAGCTCGCGTGAATACAAGGAACTAGTATAGTGGAATTGACGACATTAACAGGTGAGTGGGTTTACTAACGTCATAACTGTTTGGGATGATAAGCACAATTTAAAGTTAAAAACCACTTACCGATTGTGAGTGGTATTTTATATCATACCCGGTTGGGGATGATAAGCATATTGAAATGAAAAACCACTACTGTGTAGTATTTTAAACATCACGACTTAGAGTAGTGATGTGAAAACCATACGAAAAAACTAATTACCGGTTGTAAGTAGATCATACCCGGTTGGTATGATGAAACTTCCTCGAAGGAAGTTGAAAACCCGTTCATCGGTTATGAACGGAGATGTCCTTGTACCCGGGCGGTATAAGGGATAGTGAAAACATATTTTTGTCGGAACTGCTCTCCCCTGACTATGTGCCAATGCTTAAACTATTTGGGAGACCTTCTTGACAGGTGCTCGAATAGCTCTGATAGGCCAGAGGCCTCGGTTTTGGCCTTGGGGGCTAATATGCCCGATTTTGAAAATCTCGTACAGTGGGCCCAAGGCTAGTTGGCATGAGCAGGAGCTCGTAAAAAAACATGATTCTAAGCCATGAAAAACTTAAGTAAATGAATTGTTTGGTCATGGTACCATGATAGGACCGACATACTCAGTCAACTAGCGGCAGTGCGACATGACTGGTCGATGGACCAGTCAAGACAAACAATTGCGGGTTTAGTTGAGAGTCGGGGTCATTAGACCAGTGGCACGACAGATTACATAGCTTGATAAGAAAACATTGTTTGTGCATGCACTATGAGTACGGGATCATCAAGACGCCCATGAGGGGTAGTGATGCTCCTAAGGGCCCTGGACGACCCGGTGAATATAAGGGCAGTTCATCGTTCCAGGTGACCGTGCGAAATTTAGAGTAGCACCAAGTGCATGAGACTTGGGTGGGGACGAGATGAGGTCTCTGTCCTCATAACAGACACGAAGAATTTATTCTGGGAATGAGGGTCGGATGTTGCGAACATTCACTCATTCTCAGGGTAGAAGTGGACGTACTTCTATCCGGGTGGTCGGTAAAGTTGCTCCGAAGCCACAAGTGGGTTCAGTGGTCGTGCTGACCTGCGAATGTGTGTAACCTTCATGATGATGGATGTGTATTGGGTGATGACACACCGTGGTTAAAAAGAAATGGTGATACACATGAGAATTTGAATGAAATGATTTTTGAAAAGAAAGGAGTCTCGCACACTCTAATAATAAATGTTTTCTTAAAAGTCTATACTGTTGAAAACCCATTCAGTGAGTAGTCGTACTCACCCCCTCCCTTATATCCCTTTTAGTATATTTCGAAAAGCCTACTCTTAAAGACTATCAACTAAGATGCCTGTGATACAGTTATGATAAATCTAAATTTTTACGCAGTTTTGTTTATCTTATTCTTGGAAAAGGTGCAGGTTTAAAGGATGCCTTACTTTTTATAGTCTATAATAAGGGGAAACCCTTTAATAAACCGGGAGAGTGGCGGGTTGATCACGAGGATCCGACCAAACATGGTCGGGGTATGACATTACCGGCCACCTAGATAGAAGCACGTCCACTTCTGCCCTGAGAATGAGTGGATGTACACGACATCCGACCCTCAATCCCAAAATCAATTCTCCGTGTCCGTATGAGGATAGAGATCTCATCCCGTCCCCACCCCGGTCTCATGTGCTTGAAGCTACGTCGAGCTTCATAAGGTTACTTGGTCTGACAATCTGCCCTTATACCCACCAGGTCGTCGAGGGCCCTAGGATGCATCACTACCCCTTTTGGGCGTCTTAAAGGTCCCGTAATCACAATGCATGCACAATTAGTATTTTCTCATCATTCCATATAATCTGTGGTGATACTGGTCCAACGACCCCGACCCTTAACTCAACCCACAGCTGTTTGTCTTGATTGGTCCGTCGACCTTTCATGTCGCACTGCCGCTTAGTTGACTGAGTATGTCGGTCCTGTCTTGGTACTATGACCAAACAATTCATTTATTTAAAGTGTTATGGCATATAACTCATTTTTGTCTATGAGCTCCTGCTAGTGCCAACTGGCCTTGGGCCCACTGTATGAGATTTTCAAAATCGGGCATATTAGCCCCCAAGTTTCAAAATTGAAGCCTCTGTCCTATCTGAGCATTTCGATCTTCCGTTAAGAAGGTCTCCAAAAAAGTTTAAGCAGTGGCACATAGTTAGGGGAGAGCACTTATGATAAAATAATTTTTTAATCTATTCATCGGTTATTAGCGGAGATGTCCTCATACATCGGTTATAAAATTGCATCTTGATCTTTCGAATTTTCAAAATTTCCCAATTTTCCCCCAATTTCAACTTTCTAACAGAGTCAAATTTGATTTCATTAAATTGATCGATTAAACACTTCTAATTGTTGAAATTTAGTTCCTACATCTTCGTACGATTAAATAACACTTTGAATCATAAGTTTTGACATTGGAACAAGCTCAAACGGAGCTTTGCCAGAAAATAGACTATAGAGAGAGAAAGCTTCAATTACACATTGTTAGGGGCACAACGGTCCGAGCTTTTGATCTGGGCAAATAGCTCTTGTCTTGAGTTTCATCCTAGAATCAAGAATTACGTCAATTGATGTCAAATTGAGTTAGAATTTTATCATCGGAATTCTACCGGTTCTCTCTCTAGCACCAGTTAGAAATTACAGAGGGGTGCCTAATTGGCTTACCTTTCTGTCCTAATTCGGCCGTGCGAGGGTTGAGTAAGTGTTGGGAGGGCTTGGTTTGGCCTGAGGAAGGCTCGAATTGGCTGATTTCAGCTCGACTAAAATAGGGCAGCTTTGGTCCGTCGGAGCTGCTTCATCGTTCCATCATACCGACGCTTCTCTGGCGACCATCGGAGCAAACGTAGACTACAGTTGTGTAGTTGACTTCTCCCTGGTTCTAAAGAACCCAACCTCACCTTGTTTGGCTTAGAAAAGTGCCCAAGTTGGAGCTCTAGTTTGAGCTTCACCGAAAAATAGAGCAGTTGATAGAGAATGGAGTTTTCAAGTGTGGAGAGGATGAATGGGCAGGGGGTCTTTATATAGGAAGGTCGGGGACTTCTTGGCTGTCCGATTGATGCCTTGATGATAGTTATTCATTGTCTGAAACTTCCTGGTCGGAGATTTTTCAGCTTCACCGGCGCTGCGCGATTTTCTGGCAAGTGAACAGTGCTATCATCTAAAGGAAGAACTTGACATTGTTCCGAATTGGATCAGACCGGTCCGAATCGGGTTCAAAGCTTAAACCGCCCGGTTTACCCCCCATTCGACCAAAATTTTCAAATCTAAAAATTTCTAAATTCATTTTCTATCCAATGGTGACCTCAAATCTTAAATTTGAATTTTTTAAGCCACCTAGAAAAATGAATTTAGAATCTGGTTCAATAGTGGTTCAAACCGGTCCAAATCGGTTCAATTTGGTTCACCTGAACTAGTTTGGTTTTCATCTCCAATTCATTCTCAAGTTTATTTCAATGACTTTTGGGACTCTTTGGGTCACTTGGGATCCATAAATTTCCCGATTTGCCCTTTCTCTAATGGTTCCGATTCATGAATCGACTTTATTTATAAACCGATTCAATCTAGTTGGATCCAGTTCATCTAAATCGGTCTGGTTTTTCTCTTCCAATTTATCTTAAGGTTCTTTTTCCAAGATTTTATGAACCCTTTGGATCACTTGGGAGTTGTAAATTTTCAAATTGCCCATTCCCAAATAATTGGGTTTGTGAACCGGTTTAGTTTTCTTACTCAGTTTGACCGGTTCTTTTCCCGTTACACTCTACGACCGAGCGTAGTACTCACTGAGTAAAATTGGTAAGCCAGTATCGTCATCATTCGTCGAAATAGTGAATTTACAGAACAAAAATTGTAAAATTTTACTAAATCAAATTCTCATTACTCAGGCCACTAATTAAGGTGAAATTTAATTTTCTAAGTATACTATCGACTAGAGTTAGCTCCCCATAGTAAGAACTCCATGAACCATGTATTCGTAGTAAGAAATCGAAGATTTCTCTATTTAGAAAGACCGGCAAAAATCGTTTGAATTCAATTATGGGCCGAATTAGACAATTAAAATCTTACAATGATCGTGAGTAGGTAGAAAAGATGATTAGTAGTATGATAGAAGATAATTGATAATTTTTAACCGATGTGAACCTCGCCAATATGTTGACGACACTCTACACCAAATATGGCAAGACCCTAAGACTTTCACGACGCTAGTACGAAAAGATGGAATATAGCTTGTTTATGTGAGAAACAATGTATGAGATATGTAGACGCCACACCCAAATCCTCTAAGAAGAACTCTTGGAAAACATCGGGTGATAAATCTTGATTGCCACAGGTAAAAACTTGTTAAGTTCGAAAGTTCTTTAAATATAGAAAGAAGACAAAACCTTACAAATTGAATTCCAAAAGTGTATACTCTATTGCTGTGGAGTATACCTTTTATAGGCACATGTAACAACTGAATAGCCTAAAAACAAGGAAAAATATATCTTATAATTATATGCCAACCATATCTAATCTAAATATATAGAATATTTTAATAACTACTTTAAAATATCTAAACTTGACTAATTAAATATCTAATATTATTATTTAATATTCTAAAAGATTTATTATATTAATAAATCTCTACTTATTAATTAAATCTAGACCTTTTCTTGGGCTCTTCAATTGAGCTTTTAGTTTAATTTTTTACATTCTCTTTAGTCAACCCATATAAAACTTCTTTAAACCTTTTAGCCCTTAACCTTGTCATTCAACCCTCTTGTAGTCACAATTGATCATTTATCTCATTTGATAATAAATTGTTCAGCTCCATTACAGGTTCGGTTGATTGGACTTGTGAATTCGTAATATATTTAATCAGATTCACATCATTCTCCCCATCTTGAAAATGATTTGTTCTCAAATCTTCTGTTCTTTCATCGCCTGAATCAAAATATATTAAATTAGAAATATTTATGCTATAGCTAATAATATATTTGTCAAATAACTTCCTATTGTAATTATTACTAATAAGTTTTAACTCTTTAAATAACCCTCTAATCTAAGAAATTTTAATAGTTTTATATCCATAAACCGTTCATTACTCAAATGTAGGCTAATCCAAATCCCTGGATAAAAAACCAACCTTCTTGAAACTCTTGTTGGCTAGATTAATATTTTCTTGAGTTTGTCATTTTCTATCCAATGGATTAAAATCATAGATAATCTCCAATGGTAATAACTTAGTAATTGAATAAATATAACGATTATAAGCAAACCCAACATGTGGTAAACATGCAGTTAAAAATAAAAAAATTTTATCCAACAAAGTATTACAAGCAAAACTTAGCAATTTAATATCAATAATTGTAAGCAAAATGTACCTTCTATATAATTTATCAACAACTATATTTTTCATACCTTACTTACACTTGATCACATAAGGAGATGTATTAATGAATTCCACACACCTTGCCTTACGTTTATTCAGCATGTGTTGCCCCTTGATGTATTTAAGATATTCATGATCTATGTGAATCACAAACTCTTTCGACCATAAATTATGTGAAATATGCATTGACCAATCTTGAATTGCCTTAATTTCCTTGTCAATGCCAATCCCTTCAAAACTTACCACATTTTTAGCAAAAATAAGCTTATTTGAACAAACGATAAATATCTTAAAATTCTCAAACAACTTATCTTTCCTTAAAACTTCTAACATAATTTTTAAATATTTTGCAAGTTCATCTAAGATCTTATCATATAATAGGATGTTATCAAAATATATATAATCAAACTTTAAAATAATAACATGCAAGATATGGATCATTGATCTCATGATAGTGCTAGAGACATTAATCAATCCAAAAATCACAGCTAACCAATCATATATACCTGGTTTTGTTTCAAATATTGTTTTTAAATAATCTTTTTCTTTAATTTAAAATTGATGATATTCACTCTTAAGATCAAGTTTTGAAAACAAACAGTATCCATGCAACTCAATAATAATATTGGGAAAGATATCATTGATACTTTACCATGATATTATCAATGGCTCGACAATCGATACATATTTATCAAGTTTCGTCCTTAATGGGTACGACACATGGTTGCTTGCTCTTACGTATGTATCTCTTTTCCATCAGTTTTAGGACTTGGTGTTGACTTTGATTCTTGATCTCTCGAACTCGTGGAAAACTAGTAGTTATCTTGTTTAGAATGACAAGCTTGAATTCCAACAAAAAAAGATAATATTGCTCGATAAATATCTAATAATTTAATTAGTAAAAAATAAATACTTGTACATAAGTACTGCAAGGACGGTTTCTGAAATTGAATCTCCCTTGATCTCACTTTTTTTCTACATAAAATTTTTTTTACTATTTTTTCTTTTTAGTATGACTTTTCTCTCTTCTTTTTCAACCTTGCCTTTTCTCTCTTCATTTTCAATTCTAGTTTTTCTCTCTTCTTTTTCAATGTTGTCTTTTCTCTCTTCATCTTCAATTTTGACTTTTCTCTCTTCTTGTTTTTATACTATTTTCTTTTCATTTGCCTTTTTTTTTAACTGATCCTGAAAAACTTGTTGTAAAGTCAAAGGTATAAGAGATATTATTCTATTATTCATAACAAATAAGTATCTATTTGTTAAAGTTTGTATTATACAAACAATTATATACTCATTTCATCATAAAAGTAATTAATTATTTACAAATCACACGCACTACTGTGATTCGAAATAGATTTACCAACAAGTTTGGTGTGAATGTACAATGTTTATAATGCTGGTGCGAGTATACAATCTCGATCATTAATTTAAGCAACATTGCTCAACCACCAAATTTTTTTCTAGTTAATTTTTTTGCTATAAAATAACGAGACCTTTCTTATCTGATAACTTTATTTATGCATATTACTTCTAGAGATTCGTAACATACTGTACCAATAATAGATTCACTTGTCTCAAGCTTATTTTCTAGTAGATTATAGAACTATTACTACCCATACTATACACGTGTCATGTATATGTACAATTTCAATGATAAACAATAGTTTTTAGTTAAAATATTTATTTTTGTGCTACTAGCCAATGGATTATAACCCAACTTTGGCTTAGCAGGTTATACACAATTATATATTTGTGATAAATTTTATCATCCTCATAAATTAGAAACTTATTTACGGGATTGTACTAATTTTCATTTACCTTGTGCACATTATATGAGTTTTTAAAACATGGACTTAGGTCCATTTATCTTTTAAAAACTGCTATCTTTTGCCCACTAAAATAACATAATCTCATAGACAATATATCATGTTTTACGCTTTCAATGAAAATATCTTTTGAGAAATTTTACACACTTAATAGAAAATATTTCTGAAAAAAAGGTTTTAGCTTATATATATCGTTCACCGCTCAATCAAGTTTGTTGGAAATATCACTAACTCAAAATTCATAACTTTTTCATCCCAAATATATTTCTGAAATTTTCTGGTTGAAGATGTGTACGTACGTGAAATTATTTGTACCTAAAAGTTATGTAGAATTAAATAAAAAAATTTACACTTATTTCCTTATTCATTATTTTATTTACATATAAATCACTAATTTTATTTTATTAACAAATAAATTTCAATTATTTACCATTAAACCCTTTTATTTATTTATTTACAATTTAATACTCACATTTATTTTATTTATAAATAAATATTTAAATTACCTAATTTATAAATAAATCCTTATATTTATTTTTAATTGTAAATAAAATTTTATTTTTATTTGTAATTTAATTCCCAAACTATTTTTATTTACAATTCGATACTTAATTCTCAACATTTCCACAAAAATACACAAAATTTTCAAAAATCCAAAATTTGCCCAATTTTTTTTTTAAAAATAACATTTTAGTTTGTAAATATTCAAATTGATCAGCTAAACCTCATGAATTATCTACTATCATGCTACTAATCATCTTACCTAGCTACTCACGAACATTTTAAATTTTAAATTGTTAAATTTTACCTATAATTGAGTTCAAACGAAGTTTTACCTAAAAATATTTCTATAGAGAGATTCGATTTCTTACCTACGAATACACAGTTGCCTGAATTCTTGGTATGGGTAGTTAACTGTCGTCGAGAGAAAACTCAGAGTATCAAGGTGTTCGGAGGAATTTGGAGGTGAAGTGTTCGGAGGAAAAGTGAAGTGATGAATTTAGAGGTGTTAAAATTTTTTAATAATCTATCATTTGGATGGAGGTGAAGTGAGGGAAATTATTATTAATAAAAAAATTAGAAAGATAAATTTACCTTTTTAATTAAATTAAATAATTTATTAGATATTATATATAATTAAATTTTATTAAAAGTATTTTGTACAATAATTTTTATTTATAATATTTCTATTATATATTTATTTTATATAATTTTATATAAAATATTATTAATATATAAATTTATTTAAAGTATATAAGAATATAAATAAATAAATAAATAATATAAACAATAAATGAGAGTATTAAGGTAATTTAAACAATAAATTATACAATCCCTTCCAATACCTCCACGTGTGTCGTAGTGTAAATGGAGGGGTTTGTACTTGATTCTCCTCCCCCAAACCCCTCCATTTGTTTTACCAAAGGAGAGATTTCTCCACCCCTCCCCCTCCAAATCACTTAAAGCCCCTCAATCCAAACATAGCGTAAGTGGTAACATGAGTAACGAGAATTTTATTTAGTAAATCTTCACCATTTTTGTTCTGGCGAATGACAACGGTAATGGATTACCTATTGTACTCAATGAGTACTATGCTTGGTCATAGAGAGTTGGAAGATGGTTGACTTGATCGTAGGGGGTCTCGAGACGGCTCGAAACAAGCTCAATTCGTTTAAGAAGGGTTGGAGCGATGGAGCAAGATTTCTATGCGATCCCCCAACATTTATTTGGTAATACTCGAGTGGAAAGGAGTGTTTAGGAAGGTAGAGTACTTACTTAGTACTCCAAATAATCCAATCTCATATTCGAATGTGAAAAAATTGGTCGATGTCGGATCTCTATTTCAAGAATGGTCAGAAATTGGAGTAGTTCGGGTTTTTTGAGTTTTGAAGGTGTGGAGAGTATGAATGGAGGAGAATTGTTTATATAGAGAGTTTGGAGAGTGACATTTCTATCCGTCCATCCTTCAATTATTAACTCTTCAATTTAATGCCTTGTTGGAGAGATTTAAGACTTTCGAAAGTTAAGATAACTTTTTCATTACACTTCTATTTGATGTCTTAAGAAAAAAGATGATATTGTGCACGTGTGAGCTGCCACATATCGCATTATGATTGGCTAGCATTGCTAACGCAATATTTTATTCAGCGTTAGGGTCACCCTTTAACTGTATATGTAATGACTTTTCATTGAACATTTTGTCCAATGTAGTAATTGACCAAATCTAACCGTTAGATAATCTTTGTTGACTTTGCCAGATGGCGTACTCTATTTAGTTGATTTAAATTTATCAACTTTCTCACCTGACACATTTTTTCATTTACACGTGTATTCTTTTGATTGATTGTAGTTATCCGAGGTGGCTTTGCCACATGTCGGTCAATGATTGGTTGGTTATTACCGTTCATCCTAGCTGAATGTTGAACTGGCGCAGTTTGCATGTTTCACACTCTCATTGGTTAGTTCGGCTAGCGAGAATTTTCTTCGATTGACTGCTGACTAAGTACACGTGTCAAAGTCCCATTAATCAATTCTCGATAACGTGATATTTTTTCAGTTTGATCGTTTATGAGTCACATGTATCGCACTCTTATTGGTTATCGCTTTCCAACGCTAACCTAGCAAATAATAGAGCGCACTTCGCTGTGCGTCGTGCACTAATTGGTCACATGCGCTGATAGGGCACTGACCTGGTAGGTGGTCCGTTGACCCGGCTGAACCGTTGATTGATTTTGTTGGAACTAGTTCAACAACTCAAAATAGAAAATCGATCGGTTTACGTATGATTCGACCGATTTTCTAAAAATTATTTTTTTAAAATTTATATAAATTTACTTTTTATATTGTGGTGAATTCAATTTTTTAATTTGATATTTTAAAATTATTTAAAAATAAATATTTGAACTGATTTTTTCCATTTCAATTCTATTTAGACTGGTTGAGTTCTGGTTCACCCTGAACCGATTCGATTCACACTTAAATGATCTGATTTTCTATTTTAATTTACATTTGAATTATTTTTATGCAATTTTGGAACTTCAATTTTCACTATTGATCACTCCAAGACTTGATTTAATTTATTTTAACATTTTTAGTTTAGTTTGAACTACAATTTTTTTAAAAAATTTCCGATTCTTGTTTAAGAAATGGGGTTAAAATAAGCAATTTGATGAAATTCCCTAATCTTGAATTTGATAGAATGTTTATTCGTATGTATGATTTCTTCGTAATGGTGCAAATTTACATTTAATTATTAAAAAATGATATCCAAATTGACAATCAAATATCTCAAATAATGCATGAGTTGGGATGTAAAGAGCATGGGTTGAGAGCACTACAAGAGTACCACTTCTCAAATACATAATAAATTTTGTCTTCCTGAACAACTTAAAACATTTAAAGTTGCACATGAATAAGAATTTATTTGGGACCCATTTTTTATTATATCCTACAATTATTCATACAATTGACAAAATTTAAAAGAAAACGTTGATAACTTCATCAATAAGAAATTAGCGGTGGCTATTCTTCATAACATCAGCTAGCAATATGCAGGATGGATGTGTGCAAACAATCAAAGGTAAGTTTCATCAGAAGTGCACTCTCATAAAATTCATAAGTTGGGGGGTAAAAATTATACGTACCTACTTTGATCGTATGTTAAAGATGGGTTATAACTGCATTATTTGCGCAAAGCAACAATGAGAGCCACAAAGATCAGCATCATCCTTACAAAAAGAGCTCCTACTCCCAGCATAACTTCTATTTGTCTATGATGTTGTAAACCCCGCACATTTGAGTTAAGGAAAACCGGGAAAAGAATCGGTCAAACCGAATAAGAAAACCAAGCCGGTTTACATTTGGGAATAAGCAATATGTAAATTTACAACTTTCGGGTGATCCAAAAGGTTCATTAAACCTTGGAAAAGAAACTTAAAACAAACTAGAAAATAAAAACCAAAGTGGTTTAGGTGAACTAGATTTCATAAGAACTTTAAAGTTAAGCGTGTTTGCTTGAGAGTAGTGTGAGGATGGGTGACCTCTTGGGAAGTATGATTTTTGTAACCCGAAATTTTCGTAAAAATTTTTTATATCATAAATAGCCATAAATTAATATATATTTAATTTTTATAATTAATACCAATAATTTATGGCAATATTAATACTAGTAATAAATCTTGCCCATTTAATACACGGGTTTTATACCTATATAAAGAGGTCATCCCCATTTCATTCTCCTCACACCTTAACACTTCTCTCTCTCTCTCTCTACTGCTCCATTTCCCGGTAAAGCTCGAACTAGAGTTTTTTATACCTATATAAAGAGGTCTTATAATAAATTTTAGAAGTTTCAGGACTCAATTTGAGGAAAAATCGGCATTTGGGACTTAAAGTTAAAGAGAAATAACTTTAGGGACCTAATTGCAAATAAATGAAAGTTTGAATTTCTCATTCATTTGGAATAAATTAAGGCAATTAGGTCGAAGGATAATGAAACAAGATGTTCATATCATTTTGGAACAAGAAGTACTGAGAACGCCAGGAAGGACAAGCTCGCGTGAATACCAAGAACCGGTCTAGTGGAATTCACGGCATTAACGGGTGAGTGGGTTTACAAACATCATACCAGATTGGGATGATGAGCACACCTTATAATTTAAAAACCACTTACCGGTTGTGAGTGGGTTTACTAACATCATACCCGGTTGGGATGATGAGCACAATTTAAAGATAAAAACCACTTATCGGTTGTGAGTGAAAATTTTATATCATACCCGGTAGGGGATGATAAGTACCTCGGTATAAAAACTCACTATTTAGTGGTATTTTAATCATCACCACTTAGAGAAAGTGATGTGAAAATTATGCAAAAAAAAAACTACTTACCGGTTGTAAGTAGATCATACCCGGTTGGTATGATGAGACTTTCTCAAAGGAAGTTGAAAACCCATTCATCGGTTATGAACGGAGATGTTCTTATACCAATTGATATAATGGACAGTGAAAACCTATTTTGTCGGAAGTGTTCTCCCCTGACTGTGTGCCAATGCTTAAACTATTTGGGAGACCTTCTCAACGGGAGCTCGAATAGCTCTGATAGGCTAGGGGCCTCGGTTTTGGAACTTGGGGGCTAAATGCCCGATTTTGAAAATATCGTACAGTGGGCCCAAGGCTAGTTGGCACGAGCAGGAGCTCGTAAATGAACATGATATATGTGCCATAAAACTTAATAAGATAGGACCGACATGCTCAATCAACTAGCGGCAGTGCGACATGACAGGTCGACGGACTAGTCAAGACAAACAGCTACAGGTTGAGTTGAGAGTCGGGGCCGTTGGACTAGTGGCACCACATATTACATGGCAATATAACAAAATATTGTTTGTGCATGCACTGTGAGTACGAGATCATCAAGATGCCCATGAGGGGTAGTGATGTGTCCTAAGGGCACTAGACGACCTAGTGGCTATAAGGGCAGTTCGTCGTTCCAAGTGTCTGTGCGAAATCTGGAGTAGCACGAAGCGCATGAGACCGGGGTGGGGACAGGATGAGGTCTCTGTCCTCATACGGACACGGAGAAGTGATTTCGGGATTGTGGGTTGGATGTCATATACATCCACTCATTCCTAGGGTAGAAGTGGTTGTACTTCTATCCAGGTGCAGGAAAAGTCGCTTCGAAGCCACTAGCAGGTTCAGTAGTGATACTGACTTGCGAATGTGTGTTACCTTCATGATGAAGGATGTGTGTTGGGTGATGACACACCAGTAACTAAGAAATAATGGAAAAACCCAATTTTTTAAATGAAGGGATTTTTTATTAAAAGAAAGGAGTCTGACACACTCCATATAAATATTTTTCTTAAAAGTTAAAAGTAAACCTTTGAAAACTCATTCATTGAGTAGTCGTACTCATCCCCTCCCTTATATCCCTTTCAGGAAATCTTGGAAAGCCTACCTTGAAAGACCATCAACTAAGATGCCTGTAAGACAGGTATGTAAAGTTTAAAATTTCATGCAGTTTTAATTATGCTATTCCAGGAAATGGTGCAGGTTTAAAGAACACCTTACTCTTTACGGATTATAATAAGGGAAAACCCTTTAATAAACCAGGAGAGTGGCAGGTTGTTCACAGGGATCCGATCAAACTGGGTCGGGGCGTGACAGATGTGATCTATCGCCTCTCCACTATATCCTTTAGGAATAAAAAAAAAACCAGTGAACCCTCCACGTCATGCAGTTTAGGCCTATATGCGGCTTCATTAGTACTTGCCTTATATCTGATACGGAAAAAGGATGTACCTTCTCTGCTTTCTTCTTCATATCTACGTCCCCTTTCAACTTCTTCTTCACGTTCGTGTTCTTCCTCACATTCATGTTCTTCTTCCTGTTCATGTTCTACCCTATGCTCACTTTCACATTCACTCTCACATTCTCTTGTGTGTTCTATGTACTCATATTTCACTGACCAACACTTTAAATAAACCTCTTTGTGTATTGCCTTCTCGCATCTTTCCTTCGTGATCTCCATGGCCACACTGATGCACTCTCTACACTTCCTCTCTTTCATGTCCTCTTCGCACTCAGCTTCTGCATGGAACCCGTCCCTCTCACCACTGGAGTATCCGTGCCTGATCTCAAGCTCACTCTCCACCATATCTCTACCCTCTCGAGGCAAGTTCGTGATATTGTCCTCTTCAATAGCTATCCATCCCCCAACTTCTATTGAGGAAAGATAGTGAGATCATCTTCTTCAATGTTCATCCATCCTCTTGATTCAGGTTCTCTTGGAAATAAGATAGTGAGATTGTTCTCCTCAATGGCCATCCATACCCTATCAGTTGATGAATGATGAGTTCCTCCAATAAGTTCAAGCAAATGATGGAGATGATAATATATTATATCAAAATTGTGGATGACATACATGAGATTATTTCAATATGCTGATTAAACAGTTACATCCATTAAATCATTAACGTTTTTATTCATATGGTAGAAGTATATGTTAGACTTCTTATTTTCTTTAAAAATATTTATTATTCAAGTTTTGGTTTTCAAAATATTTTTTTAAGGTTTACCAATTCTTTTTCAAGAATTCTCAAAATTTTTCCAAGGTTTTCATAACATTTTTTCTCATTTTCATATTAGGTGTGTTTCACAAACAACACACGTCCTTCATCAGAAAGGATTCACACACATTCGCGAGATGCAGTTACGCCGACTGCACTCACTTGTGGATCAGAGCGTATTTACCATCCACCTTGATAGAAGTCTCTAACTTCTACCCAAAGCCTGATTGAACGTCTTCGACCTCCTACCCTCAGACCCAAAATACTTTATTTCCATATGAGAATGGAGACCTCATCCCAACTTCACCACGATCTCATGCGTATGAAACTACGTCAAGCTTCCCTAACTATTGGCATGACAAACTACCCTTATCTCCACCATGTCGTCTAATCGCCCCTAGTACGCATTAGTACCCCTCTTAGGCGTCTTGATGGTCTCGTACCTAAAGTGCATGCACAAAACAATAATTTTTCTCATAAGTCATTTAATCTTTGGTGCCACTAGTCTAACGGCCCTAACACTCAACTCGACTTGCAGTTATTTGTTTCAACTGGTCTGTCGACTTGTCTTGTCACACAACTGCCAGTCCATCAAGTATGTCGGTCATGTCTTGGTACCATTGCCAAATAATATCATTCATTAAAGTTTTCAAGGCTTAACATCATGTTTGTTTACGAGCTCTTGCTTGTGCCAACTAGCCTTGGCCCACTGTACGAGATTTTCAAAATCGGGCATTTTAGCCATCAATTTCCAAAACCGAGGCCTCCGACCTATTTGAACTATTTGAGCTCCCATAAAAAAAGTCTCCTAAAATGTTTAAGTAGTAGCACATAGTTAGGGGAGAGCATTTTCGATAAAATAATCTTTTCATCTGTTCATCACACCAACTGAGTGTGAAGACATCTTCGCTCATAACTTATAAGCGAGTTTTCTACTTCCTTCCAAAAAGTTTATCATACCATTCGGCTATAATCTACTTACAACCGGTAAATAGTTTTTCCATGTGTTTTCTCACATCATCCCATTCAAGTGTGATATTAAAATTCCACATAACAGCGTATTTTCATTTCTGAGGTACTCATCATCCCAACCAGATATTATGTGAAAATTCTCACTTACCTGATAATGTAGTGAATTCCTCTTAATTGGCTATTTGTCTTTACATGAACTTGTCCTTGTTGACATTTCCAGTACTTCATGTTCCTACACGATATAAACATACTTGTTCATTATCATTCGGCCTAATAGCCTTCATTCATTTCGAATGAATAAAATACCCAAACTTTTCGATTATTTGCATTTAGCTCCCTAAAGTTCTTTTTCTTTAACTTAAGGTCCCTAATGCCAATTTTTCCCCAAATTGAATCCCAAAACTTCTAAAATTCACTTTGGGACCTCAATTTATTCAAAATCATAAAAAGGGATTCAAGTTTCCCAAATTTTCAATTTGTTCCCCAACTTTTTAAAAATTATCATTTTGCCCCTACTTTGCAAAAATGGTAAATTTGACCCCAATAATTCTAAAAATTGACTAGTTGGTTCTCTAACATCTTTTACATGCCCAATTGGCCCTAAATTTTAGAAAATTACCCTTTAGTCCCTCAAATTTTTAAAATCTCCAATTTTCCCTTTTCACACTAGCTGAATTTGATTTTATCAAATTAACTGATAAATCGATATCTAATTGTTGAAATTAAAGGTAAAATTGAGTTACTACACTTCCACACGATTCAATGAAACTTTTAATTACATCATTTGGATCCGATTTGAGCTCAAACGAAGATTCGTCGGAAAACTGTACTTACAGAGAGAAAGCTTCAAAAGCTTACTGTCGGGGGTGCGACGGTCTGAGCTTTCGATCTAGACAGATAGCTCACATCCTGAGGTTATTCTTAGGATCAAGAATCAGATCAATTTATGTCGAATTGAGAGAAAATTTGATAAATGAAATTTCGCCACTTCTCTCTCTAACACTGATCGAAAATTATAGAGTGCTCTAATTCGATCGTATGAGTGCTGTGGAAGTGTTAGATCTCACCTCCACTAAATATTTGCTCTTCTTTTCTTTTTCCGCTTTAATTCTATCATATGAGTGTTGTAGAAGTGTTTGGAGAGTTCACCTCCATTAAATATTCGCTCTTCTTTTCTCTATCTTCTTTTATTCATCTCTCGAGAATGAATTACTGATAATTCCCTCTCTTCAACTATCAAAGGTACTCTCGAGGATCAACCACCAGAGAAGTTTTATTTTCTCATCTTGGTCGTAATTTGGTCAATTACACACAACACAACGAGAAGAGTAAAAGCTTTCAGATCAGCAGCAATGATAATGCAACAAGTGAATAAAAATTTAACAAATGGAAACTTGGTGATGATCTGATCCGCATAATATACGTATAACATCATCCATTCGAGTCATTCCTAATATTTCCAAGTTCAAGAATACTCTTTCAAGTTATAATGACATTACTTTTATATATTAAAACTTTTAAAGATAAACATATAAATAGAATAGATAAAAATGATAGAAAATAAGAGTTACATTCACCTGCATGACATGTAATAATAAATAAGGAGAAAAGGGTTGAAACTCATTACAAAATTAACACTTTTAGAGAAGTATGTGAGAATGAATATTTGTCTTTCCCATTGTTAGATTCCACATATAATAGTTTTTTTAACTTAATGAGTGTAATAATGGGAAGTGGTTTCAGCTAAAAATTAACATAATTTCGTACACTCCATATGATATGCTATTTATTAATAATTTGTAATCTCCAAATTAAGATTAAATAAAGTATTAAATATATTATATAACAAACTAATCTATTTCATTAATAATTATTAAAATTAGAGTACAGGGAGAAACTAACATTAACATTATATGAGTTTTGTTGTCTCATATCACACTTTATTAAAATAATATAAAAATATATTTTAATAATATAATATCTATTAGCACTTTCGCCTAATTTCAATTATTTTAAATAATAATGTAAATTTTATAATATATGAAAATATAATTATACTTTATAGTTATAAAATTATTAGATATTTTATTTTTAAATTATAGATATATAATTTAATATCTATTTAAAATATAATTAAATTTATATTTATAAAAAATAATAAACTTTATTTTAATGATTAATATATATTTTAAAATATATTGAAAATATATATACAATTTATATTTATAACATTTCTATTTAAATTCATTTTTAATGACAAATATATAATTTATAAATATTTGTTTACATTTTGTAAAATAATTTATAACATATTTAATTTTGGTTATTTTTATAATTTTTTGTTTGTACAACATTTATTAGTTTTTTTATAAAATAAAGCAAATATTTTTATACATTTAAGTGATAAATTTATCATTTTAACCACTAATTTACACTTTAATAAAATTAACAAAATTTTTATGGGTTATCATTGATTTTAAATTATTAATTTTTATATAAAATCTAATCTGTTTATAGATGAAATTAAAGTCATACTTAATTCAAACTAGTTGTTACACGTGGCGAAGCTGTTTTTTCTGTTCAAACTTCTAAACACAAAATTAGTCCTTCAAATTTATTTACAAATAAACACAATTATTTAAGAAATTAAATATAGATAAATTAAAATTGCTCTATATCCCAAAACAATTATATTGGCATACTTATCATCTTAATATTATGCTAAGTTAGGATATCACAAGTATATTAATCATTTGATATCTCTTTAATAATTAATATTAAAACTCTCTAATAAATTATATTTTTAATTAAATAATATAAAAATAAATAAATTTAAATAATAAGTTTAAAATAAAAAATTACTTATAAAATTTGATCTACAAATTATAAAAAAAAGTATACAATAGACTAATTGATTTTATTGAGCAAGTGATACGTAAACGGAATTGGTTCATTTTATATTATAGTGTTGTCAATATAACAACTCTCTTCAAAGACCTTTAAACAATGTTTTAGAGGCGACATAAACTCTTTATTCTGAATATAAGTATAGATTTTAGGTTGAAGGATGGAAGAATTATGCTGCTATTTTTGATCAAGTTTATTAAATATTGTTGTATCTATACCTTTTTTCATGGAAGAATATATTATATATTAATATATTTTGAATTAGTCATAAATATTTCACAATTACATTGTTAAAAAAAATTCCATTAATTAAGTACGAGAGAATTTAAGCGTTATTATGAGAAATTATTTATTTTCTAAATTTTATTATATAAATTTGATTTATTTTAAATGGAGAATTTAGGCACTTTTATCAATGTTTTAAAATTTTGTATATTAATAAAAATCTTATGTGATTTAAATAAAATATTGTCAAAATATATTAGGTAAAAGAATGTAATATAAAAGAATATATAAGATAAAAACATGTTATTTGAATATATATTAGAACATTCTAATTATTTTTTATGTTTTAAAATTTTTTTTACTAAAGGTATAAATATTTTCCTTACACATTGATGAAGAGATTTGGTTAAAAACTAATAAATTTATGACATTTTAACCTTTGTAAAATATAACGAGTGACATATACATTCCAATTTTGCCCAATTTTTTTAAAAATTATATTTTAGTATGCGAATCTTCAAATTGATCGATTAATGATGTGAATCCGATTAAAAAGACTATGAATTCACAAGTCCAACTAACTAAATATACAATGAAGCTGAACAGTTTGTTATTAAATTAGATTAATGATCAATTAAGATTACAAGAGGGCCGAATGACATGGTTAAGGGCTAAAAGGTTTAAAGAAACTTTATATGTGTTGACTAAAAAGATTGTAGAAAATTAAAGTAGAAGCCCAATAAAAAAGCACAAGAAAATTACAAGACAAGGTCTAGATTTAATTAATAAGTAGAAATTTATTAATATAATAAATCATTTAGGATATTAAATAATAATATTAAATATTTAATTAGTCAAGTTCAGATTTTTAAAAGTAGTTATTAAAATATCATATATATTTATATTAGATACGGTTGACATGTAACCATAAGATATATTTTTCCTTGTTTTTAGACTATTCAGTTGTTATATGTGCATATAAAAGGCATACTCCACAACATTAGAGTAGACACTTTTAGAATTTAATTTTATGAGTTTTTGTCTTCTTTCTCTCTTTAAAAAACTTTTGAACTTATCAGGTTTTTACCTATCGCGTTCAAGCAATCAAAACTTATCACCTGAGGTTTTCTAAGAGTTCTTCTTAGAGGATTTGGGCGTGACTTCTACATATCTCATACATTGTTTCTCAAATAAACAAGTTATATTCTATCTTTTCGTACTTGCCTCGTGAAAGTCTTGGGGTCTTACCATATTTGGTGTAAGGTGTCGTTATCATATTGGCGAGGTTTGCATCACTTGGTATCAAAGCACACGGTTGCACAATAAGTTTCATCCTATCTTTTATATCTATATTTTTCTTCTCTACCTATTTTTATTCTCTTAAAAAATAAAAAAAAAGTCTCATCTTCTTCTATCAATCTTCTTTTTAATGAAAAAAATTGTGCAAAAAAAATCAAGAAAAAAACAAAAAAAAGGCACAAAATTCTATCTTGAGATTCATTCTAGTCTATTAGAGTTTTATTCATTCTTATCATTTGTGTTTCATTTATCATTCTATCTGAGTTTATTATTCATTCTAGTATATTTAAGTTTCATTCTTATCTAAGTACATTCTAAGCTCACACTTAAATTCATTTGGAATTATGTTTTGAAAACCTTATTAATTTGTCTTGATTGTTCATCAAGTTGAACTGTTTCATAAAAACGATTTGTCTTTAAGTTCAATTAAGTTTGAAAGAAGACATATGAGTGGAAAAAGGCAAGAGTGTTTTAAATATATAAGAAAAATCCATTTGAGTGTGAAACATGAGTGTTTGAGAGAAACATGTGAGGAAGAGTTGCAAGGTTATTTTCTTTCTATCAATTGTCAGGATCACAAGGCCCAACGACAAGGAAACACTATGAACGAAGAAGGTTTCATACCACCCATTCAAAACCTACAGTGGAAAGCAATGAAGAGTATAATGAAACAGATAGTGAAGTCTGAATTTGAGCCACTTCATATGTGAATGGATCGCTTAGAGGAAGGTGTGAGACGATGCTCACATCAACATACTTCCACTAAACGACCGTGGAGCATTCCATCTCGATACTTCAATCCACAGGAACTAGAGGAGTTTGATGATCTCCAAGTTAATCACGAAAACCTCAAGCTCAATTCCTTCAATCAACATACTACTTAGGACAGGCCATGGATTGATGATATCTTGGACAACCAATGTGAGAAGTTATTTCATACTCGTTGTCCTATGAAAAATAAGGTTTGTTTTGTTATCATAGATGGGGAAAGCTGCACTAATTTTGCTAGCAGCGAGCTTCTGGAGAAGTTGGCATTACATATAATGAAGCATTCAAATCCATATAAAATTCAAAGGCTAAATGATCAACCCAAACTCGAGGTAACCCAACAGGTGATAGTGTCCTTCTCTATTAGAAAATATCATGATAAAGTATTAAGTAAACCCCACACTTTTGACTCAAGCAAAACTAAAAAGAACCAGTGAAACTAAGCAAGAAAGTCAAACCGGTTCACAACCCCGTTTATTGGAGAACGGACAAATTAGAGAAATTTCAACTCCCTTGTGACCCAAAGAGATTTATAAACCTTGGGAAGAAACCTTAGAACAAAGTGGGAGAGAAAAACTAGACCGGTTTGGGTGAACCGGATCCAAACTAGATTAAACCGGTTTAAGAACCGAGTTAGTTTATGAACCAGAACTGATAGAGAGATGGTAAATCGGGAATTTTATGGACCCTAAGTGACCTAAGGAGTCATAAAAGTCATGAAAAAAGACTTTAGGGTGAATTAGAGATGAAAACCAAACCGGTTCAAGTGAATCGGATCCAAACCGGATTGAACCGGTTCGAGCCACTATTGAACTAGATTCTAAATTCATTTTTCTAGATGACTTAAATAATTCAAATTTGAGATTTGAGGCCACCATTGTATAAAAAATGAATTTAGATGAATTTAGAAATTTTTAGATTTGAAAAACTCATTCGAATGGTAGGTGAACCGGCCGGTTTAAATTTCAATCCCGGTTTGGACTAGTACAGTCCAGTTCATTATAGTGTCATCTTCTTCCTCCAGATGATAACACTGTTCACTCGCCGAAAAATCAAAACAGCGTCGGCAAAGAAGAAATGTCTCTGTTCAATACATTTCCAACCATCAATGCCTATCATAAAGGTGCCAATCAGACGGCTAAGAGGTCCCCAAGCTTCCTATATAAGACCCCTCCCCATTCATCCTCTCAACACCTGAAAAGCTCACTCTCTCTCAATTGCTTAGTTTTTCGGTGAAGCTCGAACCAGAGTTCCAATATATGGTAATTTCTTAGCTAAACAAGGCGGGGTCTGGTTCTTTAGAATCGGGGAGAAGTCAGCTACACGCCTATAGTCTCCGTTTGCTCCGATGGTCACCGGAGAAGCGCCGACGTAATGGAACAGTGAAGTAGCTCTAGTGGACTAAAGTTGCCCTATTTTGGCCGAGTTGAAATCGGCCAATTTGAGCCATCCTCATGCCAAACCAAGCCCTCCCAACACTTCCTTAGCCCTTCCACGGCTGAATTAGGATGGAAAGATAAGCCAATTCGGCTCCCCTCTACAATTTTCGATCGGTGTTAGAGAGACAGTTAGCCGAATTTCAATGACAAAATTCTAATCCAATTCGATATCAATTGATGTAATTCTTGATCTTAGGAAGAACCTCAGGAGGAGAACTACCTGCCCAGATAGAAATCTTGGACCGTCACGCTCTCACCGGTGAGTAATCGAAGCTTTCTCTCTCTACAGTCCACTTTCCGACAAAGCTCCGTTTGAGCTCGTCCCAGCGTTAAAACTTGCGATTCAAATTGCTAGAGAATCGTATGAACATGTATAAACTCAATTTCAACTTCAATTTTAACAATTGGAAGTGTTTGATCGGTAAATTTGATGGAATCAAATTCGGTTTTGTTAAGAAGTTGGAATTAGGGGAAAATTGGGGTTTTCAAAAATTCAAAGGACCGAAATGTAATTTCCTAAAATTGGGGGTCAATTGAGGAATTTTAGAATTTTTGGGGTAAAATTTACTATTTTTGTAAAGGAATGGAAAAATGGTAATTTTGGAAAAGTTGGGGGACCAAATTGGAAATTTTGGAAATTAAACCCCTTTTTGTGAAATGGAATAAATTGAGGTCCTATGCAAATAGGGACTTAAAGTTAAAGAGAAATAACTTTAGGGACCTAATTGCAAATAAATGAAAGTTTGGTTTTCTCATTCATTTGGAATGAATAAAGGCTATTAGGCCGAAGGATAATGAACCAAGATGTTCATATCGTGTAAGAACACGAAGTACCGGGAACGCCAACAAGTACAAGCTCGCATGAATACAAAGAACCAATCTAGTGTAATTAATTGTGTTAACGGGTGAGTGGGATATTATATCATACCCGGTTAGGGATGATAAGTACCACAAAATGAAAACCCACTACCAAGTGGTATTTTAAAAATCATAACTTAGAGGAGTGATGTGAAAATCATGTGGAAAAACTATTTACCGATTATAAGTAGATCATACCTAGTTGGTATGATGAAACTTCCTCGAAGGAAGTTGAAAACCCATTCATCAGTTATGAGCGGAGATGTCCTTATACCTGATCAGTATAATGGACAGTTAAAAACATATTTTTGTTAGAAGTGCTCTCCCCTAACTATGTGCCAATGCTTAAACGATTTGGGAGACCTTCTTGATGGGAGCTCGAATAGCTCTTATAGGTCAGGGGCCTCGATTTTGGAACTTAGGGGCTATTATGCCCGGTTTTGAAAATCTCGAACAAGTGGGCCATAGGCCAGTGGGCACGAGCAAGAGCTCGTAAACAAACATGAGATATGTTCCATAAAACTTTAATAAATGAATTATTTGGCCATGGTACCAGGAGAGGACCGGCATATTCAGTCAACTAGTGGTAGTGTGACATGACAGGTCTTCGAACCAATCAAGACAAACTGCTGCAAGTTGAGTGGAAGGTTGGGGCCGTTGGACTAGAGGCACCACAAATTATATGGCATGATAAGAAAATACTATTTGTGCATGCGCTATGATTATGAGATCATCAAGACGCCCATGAAGGGTAGTGATGCATCCTAAGGGCCCTGCGTTTCTTATAATTTATTAGGTTTTCTTAGCGTTTCTTAAGGTTTTATAGGGTTTCTTAGCGTTTCTCAGGGTTTTATTGGGTTTCTTAGAGTGTCTTAGCATTTCTTAGAGTTTTAAGGTTTCTTAGGGTTTTTTAGGAGGTTTTAGGGTTTCTTAGGGTTTCTTTGTGTTTCTTAGGGCTTCTTGGGGCTTCTTAGCATTTCTTAGAGATTATTAGGGTTTCTTAGCATTTAGTAGGGTTTCTTAGCATTTTTAGTATTTTTTTAGCATTTCTTAGGCTTTCTTAGCATTTCTTTGGGTTTCTTAGAATTTTCATAGGGTTTTTCAGCGTCTCTTACCATTTTTAGCATTTCTTGGGGTTTCTTAGTATTATTTACATTTTTTTAGCGTTACTTAATGTTTCTTATAGTTTCTTAGCATTTCTTATGTTTTTATAGGGTTTCTTAGAGTTTCATAGGGTTTTATATGGTTTCATAGAGTTTTTTAGTGTTTCTTAGGGTTCCTTAAGGGTTCTTAGCATTTCTTAGGGTTTCTTATGGTTTCTTAGCATTTCTTAGAGTTTTTTTAGTGTTTATTAGTGTTTACTTGGGTTTACTAGCGTTTCTTACCATATCTTAGGGTTTATTAGGATTTATTAGAGTTTCTTAGGGTTTATTAGTGATTCTTAGCATTTTTTTAGTGTTTCTTGGGGTTTCTTAGTGTTACTTAGCGTTTCTTAGCATTTCTTAGGGTTTCTTAGCATTTTCTAGGGTTTCTTAGCGTTTATTAGGATTTCTTAGGGTTTATTAGTGTTTCTTAGGGTTTCATAGGGTTCCTTAGCGATTCTTTGCATTTGTTTAGCGATTCTTAAAATTTTTTTGGGTTTCTTAGTATTTCTTAGAGTTTTCTAGGGTTTCTTATGGTTTCTTAGCGTTTCTTAGGGTTTTATAGGGTTTCTTAGAGTTTCATAGCATTTCTTAGTGTTTCTTAGGGTTTCAGATTATTTCTTAGGGCTCTTAGTGTTTCTTAGCATTTCTTAGGGCTCTTTGTAGGGTTTCTTAGGGTTTTTAAGGGGTTTTTAGGGTTTCTTTGCATTTCTTAGGGCTTTTTGGTGCTTCTTAGCATTTCTTAAGGATTCTTAGAATTACTTAGCATTTCTTAGCATTTGGCAGGGCTTCATATCACTTTTAGTTTTTCTTAGCGTTTCTCAGGGTTTAATAAGGTTTTTTAGGGGTTTTAAGCATCTTTTAGGATTTCTTATCATTTCTTTAGGTTTCTTAAGGATTCTTAACATTTCTTAGTGTTACATAGGATTTTTTAGGGTTTCTAAGTGTTTCTTAAGGTTCATTTAGGGTTCTTAGCATTTATTAGGTTTTCTTAGGGTTTTTTAGCGTTTCTTAGCATTTACTAGGGTTTCCTAGCAATTCTTATTGTTTCTCAGGGTTTTCCTAGGGTTTATTAGGATTTATTAGCATTTTTTAGGTTTTCATATGGTTTCTTAGTATTTGTTAGCGATTCTTAGCATTTTTTAGCTTTTCTTGGTGTTTCTTACTGTTTTTTAGGGTTTCTTAGTGTTTCTTAGCATTTCTTAGAGTTTCGTAGGGTTTCTTAGCATTTCTTAGGGTTTTATAGGGTTTCTTAGAGTTTTTAAGGGGGTTTTTAGGGTTTCTTTGTGTTGGGGCTTCTTAGTAGTTTTAGGGTTTCTTAGCATTTCTTAGCGTTTAGTAGGGTTTCTTAGCATTTCTTAGGGTTTCTTAGGGTTTTATAGGGATTTTTTTTAGAATTTTAAGGGGTTTTGAGGGCTTTTAGGGTTTCTTTGTGTTTCTTAGGGCTTCTTTGGGGCTTCTTAGTATTTTTTAGGGATTCTTAGGGTTTCTTAGCATTTCTTAGCATTGTTAAGATTTTTCAACACTTTTTAGTATTTTTTAGCATTTCTTAGGGTTTCATAGTGTTTTTTTGGGTTTCTAAGCGTTTCTTAGGTTTCCTTAAGGTTTCTTAGCATTTGGTAAGGTTTCTTATTGTTTCTTAGCGTTTGGTAGGGTTTCTTAGCGTTTCTTAGTGTTTCTTAGGGTTTCTTAGCATTTCATAGTGTTTGGTAGGGTTTCTTAGCACTTTTTAGTGTTTTTTAGCGTTTCTTTGGCTTTGATAGATTTTTTTTGGGATTCTTAGGGTTCCTTAATAGTTCTTAGCATTTCTTTTGGTTTCTCAAGATTTCTTAGGGTTTTTTAGCGTTTCTTAGTATTTATTAGGTTTTCCTAGCGTTTCTTACTATTTCTTAGGGTTTCCTAGGGTTTATTAGTATTTTTTAGCATTTCTTGGGATTTCTTAGTGTTTTTTAGGGTTTCTTAGTTTTTCTTAGGAATTTTTAGCATTTCTTAGGGGTTCTTAGCGTTTCTTAGTCTTTGTTAGCGTTTCTTAGGGTTTTATAGGATTTCTTAGAGTTTTTAATGGTTTTTTTTAGGGTTTTTTAGGGCTTCTTAGGGCTTCTTAGCGCCTTTTATTGTTTTTTAGTGTATTAGGACTTTATAGGTTTTTTTGGGTTTATAAGTGTTTCTTAGGCTTTCTTAGCATTTCTTTGGGTTTCTTAGGGTTCCTTAAGGGTTCTTAGCGTTTCTTTGGGTTTCTTAGGATTTCTTAGGGTATTTTAGTGTTTCTCAGCATTTACTAGGGTTTCCAAGCATTTCTTACCATTTCTTAGGATTTCCTAGGATTTATTAGCATTTTTTAGGGTTTCATAGCAACTTTTCGCATTTTAATGTTTCTTGGGGTTTCTTAGTGTTTTTTAGGGTTTCTTAGCGTTACTTAGCATTTATTATAGTTTCTTTGGGTTTTTTAGTGTTTCTTAGGGTTTTTTAGTGTTTCTTAGGGTTTTATAGGGTTTCTTATTGTTTTATATGGTTTCTTAGAGCTTATTAGTGTTTCTTAGGGGTTCTTAGTGTTTCTTAGGATTTTATAGGGTTTCTTATCGTTTCTTAGTGTTTTATATGGTTTCTTAGAGTTTCTTAGCGTTTCTTAGTGTTTCTTAGGCTTTGTTAGCATTTCTTAGGCTTTTATAGAATTTCTTAGAGTTTTAATGGTTTTTAGAGGTTTTTCAGGGTTTCTTAGAGCTTCTTGGGGCTTCTTAGGGATTCTTAGGGTTTCTTAGTACTTTTTATTGTTTTTTAGTGTCTTAGGGTTTCATAGGATTTTTTAGGTTTCTAAGCGTTTCTTAGCGTTTTTTTGGGTTTCTTAGGGTATTTTAGCGTTTCTTAGCTTTCACTAGGGTTTCCAAGCATTTCTTACCGTTTCTTAGAGTTTCCTAGGGTTTATAAGCATTTTTAGGGTTTCTTAGCAATTCCTAGCATTTTTAGTGTTTCTTGGGGTTTCTTTGTATTTTTTTAGGGTTTCTTAGCATTACTTAGTGTTTCTTATATTTTCTTAGGGTTTCTTAGCATTTCTTATCGTTTTATTGGGTTTCTTAACATTTCTTAGGGTTTTATAGGGTTTCTTAGAGTTTCTTAGTGTTTCTTCGGGTTTCTTCGCATTTTTTATCGTTTCCTAGAGTTTTTAGGGTTTTTAAGGGGTTTTTAGGGTTTCTTAGTGTTTCTTAGGGTATCTTAGGACTTCTTAGCATTTTTTTAGAGATTCTTAGCATTTTTAGGGATTCTTAGAGTTTTCTAGCGTTTCTAAAGCTTATTTAACCTTCTCATAGCTTTTAGGTTGTTACTCCTATTTTAGCCACTAATCTCTTTATGGCTTTCCCTTATCCTTATTTCTCAAAGGTTTTGGCCTTTCCATCTTTTCTTTCTTTATTGGGATTGTGGCCTTTACGAGGGCCAATTCGTTAACTATCTCGCTCGTTTTATCTTCCTAGTTTAATTATTCTAAGAGGATTTTCTCTCGAATCTTCTAATCCTTGGTATCCATCCCTCTACCCTATTTAGGGTATTATCCTTACTACTCCCTAAATCCTTCTTGGTGTGTAATTTATTCTCCCAGATGATTTGGTTGTTGTGGGTTATTTCCTTCAAATAGGTCCGTCAAAAATCCCTATTTGGTTTCCCTGCTCCCTTGCAAGTAAATCATACTTAACCTCTCTAGGTGCTTACTTAGCCACTTGTACTTTTTACTGAGTTCCTTATTTTGGCTCAAATTTTTGCAATATTTCCTCTGTTGATTTTCTTAACTTGGAGCTTTCCCCTTCCTTGATTCTCACTTCCTATTCTCACCTTTCTTATAGGGTCTTCCGTTCGAGGATTCTTATGTTTGATCTCCCTACTGCTCCCTAAAAGTTGTTCCTTGATTCCTTTCTTATACTTATAGATCTTCGTATGGCTTATTCACACTGAATTCTTTCTTTTTGTTCCATATCTCCTCTTCCCATAAGTCCTCCTATTTTTTGGAGTTTTGTATACTAATTCTTTCCAAGTAAGCATTATTTCTAGGCTTTCTTGTTTGTCTCTACTTGATTGTCTTAACATCCTCAGTGTTCCCCATAACCTTCTTTCTTTCTTCCTGATTTACTTCCATTCCTTTCGTTTCCTTTGGAATAGTTTATTCCTTTTTGTTTCTCATACTCTTATTCTTTGAGCCTTTACTTCTTAAACTCTCACTAATCCCATGCTCTTTGATGTTCACTTCCCTTTGTTCCAACTTCTCCTTCCTTAGTTTGGATATTTCTCTCTTGGATGAACTCTAAGAGTCTTTTCCTTTTACTTCTGATGGAAAATCTTAAAGGTTGAGGTTAACTAGGAGTAACCGTTTTTCCTTCCTTAGGTGATTTTCTACCTTTTACTTTGATATTTATTAGTGTACTCTTATTGCTTAAATTTATCAAGGGGGCTCAGAAGTTTTATCAAAACAATTAATTTTTATTCATTAAAGAAATATTTTCTTGCCATACTTAGCTTATTAAAGAAATTTTCTACCCCCTAATCCCTTGGGGTCCGAGAGTTAGCCTTAGAACGGTTATGGGACTCTTGATCAGATGGCTCTGAGGAACTAGTTGCAGTCCATTCATATTCCCTTATGGGATGAATTTCATGTATAGCCTCCAATCCATATCACCTTAATACCTCTACCTCACACTCATACGTCCACCTCATCCATTAGGAGGGATTGAAGATGGACTAAGTAGGTGAGGGTACTTGGTGGACCTTCATGAAAGTGGCATACACATCCTAGTAGTTGTCTGAGGCCTCCTTCTTAGTTGGATTCCTCTCCAATTATTGTGGGGCCGGAGGAGGGGTTGGGCTCCTAAGAGGAGGTACAGGTTCATTTTGTTTGGAAGGAGGGTATGTGATGTCTTCTAGTTCCAATAAGGCTTCACAAGTTTCCGGTAATCTTCCACCATGTCCTTGGGTACTCTTTTCTCACCCTTTAAGAATCTTTGAACGGTTGCCTCCCTTGGGGTAGGTGTCTTTTTCAGGGTTATGTGTGGAGAATTGGATTTCACAGCGAACTTGCTAGGGATTCTCCTCCCTACACGACAGTTATAGTTTGATTAATGTCAGGGCATAATATTGATAATGTTTCAAGGGAAATTACTTCTGATACCACTCAAGTTGTCATGTCCCGACCCAGTTTGGTCAGATCCCTATGAACAACCCGCCACTCTCTTGGTTCAAGAGGGGTTTCCCCCTTCTTTAATTCAAGAAGAGCCAAGCATAATCTCAACTTTGTTCCCTGGAAAACATATATCAAATAAAATGCAATATTAATAAAATCAAACAGAACTGACAGAGGGTAAGGCCTGGTGTTATCCCTAGTCATTTCTCTATTCCTATAAAGGGATAAAAAAGGTGGGTGAGTTTCTACAACTCACTGAATGGGTATTTAAAAATAAAGTTTCAATAAAATATTTTTGAATTGGAGTGTGCCAGACTCCTTATTTTATAAAAATCATTTTCTCAATTTCTCGGTTTTCAAAACCATTATTCCTCATTAACAGTAGTTAGTGTGTTTAATAATCAACACATGTCCTTTATCATGAAGGGATCACACATTCGTAGGGCAGCCCGTCCACTGCCCCCACTTGTGGCGTCGGAGTAACTTTATCGGCCACCAAGATAGAAGCCCGTCCACTTCTACCCTGAGAATGAGTGGATGTACATGACATCCGACCACCAATCCTAAAAAGAAACTCCATGTCCATATGAGGACAAGAACATTACCCCGAGCCCATCCCGGTCTCATGCGCATGAAGCTATATCGAGCTTCCCTCACTGTCGGCATGACAAACTGCCCTTATATCCTCCATGTCGTCTATTTATCGGCCACCTAGATAGAAGCCCGTCCACTTCTACCTTGAGAATGAGTGGATGTACGCGAGATCCGACCATCAAACTCAAAAAGAAACTCCGTGTCCGTATGAGGATCGAGAGCTCATCTCGACCCCACCCTTGTCTCATGCACATGAAGCTATGTCGAGCTTCCCTTACTGCTAGCACGACAAACTATCATTATCTCCACCACATCGTCCAGTAGCCCCTAGAACATATCACTACCACTCTTGGGCATCTTAATGGTACCGAACCTCAGTGCATGCACAAAACAATAATTTTCATCATAAGCTATTTAATCTTTGGTGCCACTAGTCCTACGGCCTCGACCTTCAACTCGACTTGCAGCTGTTTGTCTCGACTAGTCCGTCAACCTGTCTTGTCACACTGCCACCAGTCCATCAAGTATGTCGGTCCTATCATGGTACCATGGCCAAACAAATCATTCATTAAATTTTGCATGGCATAATCTCATGTTTGTTTATGAGCTCCTACTCGTTCCAACTGGCCTTAGGCCCACTGTACAAGACTTTCAAAATTGGGCATTTTAGCCCCTGAGTTCCAAAACCGAGGCATCCGGCCTATCTGAGCTATTCGAGCTCCCGACAAGAAGGTCTCCCAAAAAGTTTAAGTAGTGGTACACAGTCAGGGGAGAGCACTTCCAGTAAAATAATCTTTTAAGTTGTCCATCACACCAACCGGGTGTGAGGACATCTCTGCTTATAACCGATAAGCGATTTTTCCACTTCCTTTCAAGTAGTTCATCATACCAATTGGGTATGACCTACTTACAACCCGTAAGTAGTTTTTCCGTGATTTTCTCACATCACTCCATCTAGGTGTGATGTTAAAATCCCACATAGTAGCGGGTTTTCATTACCAAGGTGCTCATCATCCCAACCGGATGTGATGTGAAAATTCCCACTCACTAGTAAATGCAGTGAATTCCTCTTAACCGACTTTTTGTCTCCATGCGAGCTTGTCTTGGTTGGCATTCCTGATACTTTGTGTTCCTACACGATATGAACATTCTTGTTCATTATCCTTTGACCTGATAACCTTCATTCATCACGAATGAATAACATACCCAAACTTTTCAATTAATTGCAATTATGTCCTTAAAGTTCTTTTTCTTTAACTTTAGGTCCCTAATGCCAATTTCCCCCAAATTGAGTCATGAAACTTCAAAATTTTACTTTGGAACCTCAATTTATTCAAAACTACAAAAAGGGGTTCAAGTTTCCCATATTTCCAATTTGGTCCCCTACTTTACAAAAATAGTAAAATTGACCCCAAAAATTGACTAATTGGTCCTCGGACATCTTTTCCATGTCCAATTGGCCATTAATTTTAGGAAATTGCACTTTAGTCCCTCAAATTTTCAAAATTCCCAAATTTTTTCTAATTTCCCCCCAATTTCAACCTGACCGAATTTGATTTCATCAAATTGACCGATCAATCGAAGTTAATTGTTGAAATTGAATGTGGATTTGAGCTTCTACACATCCATACGATTCAATTTCACTTTGAATCGTATGAATTGACACCGGAACGAGCTCAAACAAAGCTTCACCAAAAAACTGAACGTAGAGAGAGATAGCTTCGAAAGCTTACCGTTGGGGGTACGATGATCCGAGCTTTCGATTGCAGATAGCTCTTGTCCTAAGGTTCCTCCTAGGATCAAGAATCACATCAATTCATGTCAAATTGGAGAATTTGGTCAGTGAAGTTGTATGAGGGTTGTGGAAGTGTTGGGAGTGCTTGGTTTGGCCTGAGAAGGGCTCGAATTGGCCATTTTCTACTCGGCAAAAATAGTGCAGCTTTGGTCTGTCGGAGCTACTTCACTGTTCTATCACGCCGAAGTTTCTCCGGCAATCCTCGGAGCAAATGGAGGCTACCGTCATGTAGCTAACTTCTTCCCGAATCTAAAGAACCCGACACACCTTCTTTGGCTAAAAAAAATGCCCAAGTTAGAGCTCTGGTTCGAGCTTCACTAGAAAATGGAGCAGTAGGGGGAGAGTGGAGTTTTCAGGTGTGAGGAGGATGAATGAGGAGGGGCTCATTATATAGGAAGCTCGTGGACTTCTTGGTCATTCGATTAGTGCCTTAATGGTGGTCATTCATTGCCAAAAACTCCCTGGCTGGAGACTTTTCATCTTTACCGGCGTTGCTTGATTTCCCGACGAGTGAACAGTGTTGTCATCTAAAGGAAGAAGACGACACTATTTTGAACCAAACCAGACTGGTTCAAACCGGGTTCAATTCTTAAACCAATCGATTCAGGCCTTATTCGACCAAGTTTTTCAAAATTAAAATTTTTTAAATTAATCTAAATTCATTCTCTATCAAATGGTGGCCTTAATTCTCCAAATTGAATTTTATAAGCCACCTAGAAAAATGAATTTAGGAATCGGTTCAATAGTGGTTCAAACCAGTTCAATCTGGTTCACTTGAACCAGTCCAGTTTTCTTTCCCAAATTGTCCTAAAGTCTCTTGCCAAGGTTTTTGTGACCCTAAGGGCCACTCGGGAGTTGTAAATTTCCCAATTTGCCCATTCTCTAATGATTGGGTTTGTGAATCGGTTCGGTTTCTCACTCGTTTTAACCAATTCTTTCCCTGGTTTTTCCTTATCTCTAAAAGGCGGGGATTACAACTCCCCTCTCCTTTTATGAGTTTTGTCCCCAAAAGTTATTCAACATTTTCTGCATTGGAAGGAACTTCCTTTGACGTCAATTTGTTGTTCATAGCCATTCTATCTTCTCGATTATTATCATTCATCCCTTATCTAACATACACTTGACATTTTCTTTCCTTCCCATTACTTTCTCATTCCATGGAGTTTACTTTAGTTAAACCTATCTCATTGGAAGGTTTAAGGTCATATCTTTAAATTCACATCCTTCGTTCCTTAAAGCACTATTTCTCCATTCCAAGATTCTTTACTTAAGATTTTAGGATTGGGAGTTCTAAAATACCCAATCATTCCTATATCCAGTTATTCTCTTTATTGTTGACCTCCTTAACTCAGTGTCTGTTCAAGTACCACGTACATGCTTCAACTGATGTTGGTATTATCACATTTTAATTCTACATTGATCCTTCCCTCATTCGTTGGTTATAACAACTCCATTCCAAATTTAATGCTTAGCCTTGTCATGCTCGAATAATAGATTCTTTCTTACCTGAGTCATATTCCCCTAGTAAAGTTGGGCTTACATGTCCCTCACAGCACTATGATCTCTAGAACTTGACTTTGACCATTTAACATTTTAAAGCAATTCTATAATGGATATTCTCAATCTTTCTATCTTTTAGGGATGGTATAGTGTTGTCCCTCTTTTTGTCTGGTGCTAATTCTTGATTATCATCATTATTATCCAATCGTCCATTTTGCCTTTAACGTCATATCCTTTATAACTGTATTGGGTTCCTTACTTACTCATCTTTTCCAGCTTCTTTATTAGGTTTTTCAACTTCCAAGTCTTTGAGTTTCCTTATAACTTACTCACATGCTAAAACTCTTCCTTTCTTACATCATTCCTCATTCCCAGTGGCGTCCTTTCCATTACGGACTCTTCTTTTTCTTAATACATTCTTACTCACTCGTAATCATTTCACAATTCTCTTTTCCGACTTAGTTCATTTCTTACCCATACGACATCTTTTGATGTTGTCATCCTACTTACCCGTTATTTAGATTTAACTTACCCCCTTAGACCCTTACGATTTCTTTTCTTTTGCACTTAATCCTTTCATTTACAACACCTCATCTTTAAAGAGCTAATATTCTTTCCAATTCTTTTTGTTCCATTTCCTCCTAATTGGAACACATATGTTTTTCCATGGTTTCCATCCTTGGTAAGTTTTTTACTCCTTTTCTTGCGGAATTCTCTTCTACTTTTACTATTGCGAATGTCCAACCTTATATGACACTCCTTGATGCCATCCTCTCCTACTCACCTTTACCCTTGAGACCCTACGGTTACTTCTTGTATACCTCATCTTCATTCTCACTTACTCTCAATATAAATCTATTTCTTGGAGGTGGAGTTCACATCCTTCTTCATTTCACAATCTCTTGATTGTCCTACAGAAAGCTTATTTAACCTTCTTATAGCTTTTAGGTCGTCACTCCTATTTTACCCATTGATCTCTTTATAGCTTTCCCCTGTCCTTATTTCTTAAAGGTTTTGGCCTTTCCATCTTATCCTTCTTTACTGGGATTGTGGCATTTACAAGGGCCAATTTGTTAACTCTCTCGCTCATTTTATCCTCCTAGTTTAATTATTCTAAGAGGATTTTCTCTTGAATCTTCTAATCCTTGGTATCCATCCCTCTGCCCTATTTAGGGTATATGCCTTACTACTCCCCAAATCCTTCTTGGAGTGTAATTTATTCTCCCAGAATATTTAGTTATTGTGGGTTATTTCTTTCAACTGGGTTCGTCTAAAATCCCTATTTGGTTTCCCTACTTCCTTGCAAGTAGATAATATTTAACCTCTCTAGGCGCTTACTTAGCCACTTGTACTTTTTACTGAGGTCCTTATTTCAGCTCAAATTTTTGTGATATTTCATCTATTGGTTTTCTTAATTTGGAGCTTTCTCCTTACTTGATTTTTACTTCCTATTCTCACCTTTCTTCTAGGGTCTTCCATTTAGGGATTCTTATGTTCAATCTCCCTAGTACTCCTTAAAAGTTATTCCTTGATTCATTTCTTATACTTACGGATCTTTGTATGGCTTATTCACACTGAATTCCTTCTTTTTGTTCCATATATTTGCTTCCCTTAAGTCCCCCTATTTTATGGAGTTCTTAAGAAATTGTATCGTAACTCTTTCCATGTAAGCATTATTTCTGGGGCTTTCTTGTTTGTGTGCTCTTAATTATCTTAACATCCTCGGTGTTCCCCATAACCTTCTTTTTTTTCTTCCCAATATGCTTCCATTCCTTTAGTTTCCTTTGGAATAGTCTAATCCTTTTTGTTTCCCCTACTCTCATTCTTTGAGCCTTTCCTTAACTCCTTAAACTCTCACTAATGTCATTCTCTTTGATGTTCACTTCCCTTTATTCCAACTTCTCCTTCCTTTCCTCAGTTCGGATTTTTCTCCCTTGGATGAACTCTAAGAGTCTCTTCCTTGTACTTCTGAGGGAAAATCTTAAAGGTTGAGGTTAAATACGAGTAACTAGTTTTTCCTTCTTTATGTGATTTTTTACCTTTTACTTTAATCTTTATTAGTATACTCTTATTTCTTGAATTTACAAGGGGACCCATAAGTTTTATCAAGAAAATTAACTTTCATTCATTCAAGAAATATTTTCTTGCCATACTTGTCTTATTACAGAAATTTTCTAGCCCCTAATCCCTTGGGGTCATAGATCGAGAGATAGCTTTAGAATGGTTGTGGGACTCTTAATCAAATGGCTCTAAGGAACTAGTTGGGGTCCATTCGTATTCCCTTATGGGATGAATTTCATGTATGGCCTCTAATCCGTACCGCCTTAATACATTTACCTCACACTCACACATCCACCTCATCCATTGAGAGGGATTGAAGTTGGACTGAGTAGGTATGGGTACTTGGTGGACCTTCATGAAGGTGGCATACAAATCCCAGTAGTTGTCTGAGGCCTCCTTCTTAGTTGGAATCCTCTCCGGTTGTTGTGGGGCTGGAGGAGGGGTTGGGCTCCTAGGAGGAGGTACATGTTCCTCTTATTTGGGAGGAGGGTATGTGATGTCTTCTGTTTCCAATAAGGCTCCCACAAGTTTCTAGTAATCTTCCTCCATGTCCTCGGGTATTCTTTTCTTGCCCTTTAAGAATTTTTTAATGGCTACCTCCCTATGGGTAGGTGTCTTTTTAAGGGTTATGGGTGGAGGATTGGATTTCATAACGAACTTCCTAGGGATTCTCCTCCCTACACGATAGTTAAAGTTTGATTAATGTCAAGGCATAATATTAATAATGTTTCAAGTGAACTTAGCTCTGATACCATTTAAGTTGTCACGTCCTGACCTAGTTTGGTCAGATCCCCCTTCTTTAATTCAAGAGGAGCCATGCATAATCTCGACCTTGTTCCCTAGAAAAAATATGTCAAATAAAATGTAAGCTTAATAAAATTAAGCATACCTGACAAAGGGTAAGACCTGGTGTTATCCCTAGTCATTTCTCTATTCCTGAAAAGGGATAAAAAGGGTGGGTGAATTTCTACAACTTAGTGAATGGGTATTTAAAAATAAAGTTTCAATAAAATATTTTTGAATTGGAGTGTGACAAACTCCTTATTTTATTAAAACTATTTTCTCAATTTCTTTGTTTTTAAAACCATTTTTCCTCATTAACTACAGTTGGTGTGATTAAAATCAACACATGCCCTTCTTCATGAAGGGATCACACATTCGTAGGGCAGCCCGTCCACTGTCCCCACTTGTGGTGTCGGAGCGACTTTATCGGCCACTTATATAGAAGCCCATCCACTTCTACCCTGATAATGAGTGGATGTACATGACATCCGACCATCAATCCTGAAAAGAAACTCCATGTCCATATGAGGACAAGAACCTTACCCCAAGCCCACCCCGGTCTCATGCGCATGAAGCTACATCAAGCTTCCCTCACTACTGGCATGACAAACTACCCTTATGTCCTCCATGTCATCTATTAGCCCCTAGGACGCACCACTATCTCTCTTGGGCATCTTGATGGTCCCGAACCTCAATGCATGCACAAAACAATAGTTTTCCCCATAAACCATTTAATCTTTGTGCCACTAGTCCAACGTCCCCCACCCTCAACTCAACCTGCAACTATTTGTCTCGATTGGTCCGTCAACTAGTCTTGTCGCACAGCCGCCAGTCCATCAAGTATGTCGGTCCTATCTTGGTACCACGGCCATACACATCATTCATTAAAGTTTTCATGGTTTAATCTCATGTTTGTTTACGAGCTCCTTCTCATGCCAACTGGCCTTAGGCCCTATGTACAAGAATTTCAAAATCAGGTATTTTAGCCCACAAGTTCCAAAATTGAGGCCACCGGCCTATCCGAGCTATTCGAGCTCCCGTTAAGAAGGTATCCCAAAAAGTTTAAGCTATGGCACATAGTTAGGGGAGAGCACTTCCGACAAAATAATCTTTTTTACTGTCTGTCACACCAATCAGATATGAGGACATCTCCGCTTATAACCGAAAAGCGTGTTTTCTACTTCTTTCTAGGAAGTTCATCATACCAACCGGGTATGATCTACTTACAACTGGTAATTAGTTTTTCATGTGTTTTCTCACATCACTCCATCTAGGTGTGATGTCAAAATCCCACATAGTAGCAGGATTTCATTATCAAGTTGCTCATCATCCCAACTGTGTATGATGTGAAAATTACCACTCACCTGTAAATGTAGTGAATTTCTCTTAAGTGGCTTTTTACCTCCACACGAGCTTGTCTTGGTTGGCGTTCCTGGTACTTCGTGTTCCTTCACGATATAAACATCCTTGTTCATTATCCTTTGGCATGAAAACCTTCATTCATCACGAATGAATAACATACCCAAACTTTTCAATTAATTGCAATTAGGTCCCTAAAGTTCTTTTTCTTTAACTTTAGGTTCATAATGCCAATTTTCCCCCAAATTGAATCCCATAACTTCAAAATTTTACTTTGGGACATCAATTTATTCAAAATTACAAAAAAAATTTGAAATTCCCAAAATTTCCCCAATTTTTCAACCTTTTAACCTAACTAGATTTGATTTCATCAAATTGACCGATTAAACAAATTTATTTGTTGAAATTGAAGGTGGATTTGAGTTCATACACATCCATACGATTCAATTGTACTTTGAATCGCATGAATTTATGTTGGAACGAGCTCAAACGGACCTTCATCAGAAAAATGGACATAGATTGAGAAAGCTTCGAAAGCTTACCATCGGGGGCGTGACGGTCCGAGCTTTCAATTTGGAGAGATAGCTCTTATCCTGAAATTACTCCTAGAATTAAGAATCGCATCAATTCATGTCAAATTGATGGATAATTTTGTCAGTGAAGTTTCATCGATTCTCTCTCTAACACTTATCAAAATTTACAGAGGGGAGTCAAATTGGCTTACCTTTCCGTTCAAATTCAGTTGTATGAGGGTTGTGGAAGTGTTGGGAGGGCTTGGTTTGCCTAAGAAGGGCATGGATTAGTCATTTTCGGCTTGGCCATAATAGGGCAACTTCGGTTTGTCGGAACTACTTCACTGTTCTATCACGCCGATGTTTCTCCAGTGATCATCGGAGCAAATGGAGGCTACCATCGGTTATCTGAATTCTTCCCGAATATAAAGAACTCGACAATGCCTTCGTTGGCTCAAAAAAATGCCCAAGTCGGAGCTCTGGTTCGACCTTCACCGAAAAATGGAGCAGTAGGGACACAGTGGAGTTTTTACGTGTGATGAGGATGAATGAAGAGGGGCTCTTTATGTAGGAAGCTCGGTAAATTCTTGGTCATCTGATCTGTGCATTAATGGTAGTCATTCATTGCTTGAAACTTCATAACCAAAGACTTTTCATCTTCACCGGTGCTATTCAATTTTCCAATCAGTGAACAATGTTGTCATCGGAAGGAAGAAGACGACACTGTTTCGAATCAGACCAGACCGGTCTAAACCGGGATCAATGCTCAAACCGGTCTGTTAAGGCCCGATTCAATCGATTTTTTCAAAAGTAAAATTTGCAAATTCATTCTCTATCAAATAGTGGCCTCAATTCTCCAAATTGAATTTTCTAAGTCACCTAAAAAGATGAATTTAGGAACTGGTTCAATAGTGGTTCAAATCAGTTCAAAATGATTCAATCCGGTTTACCTGAATCGGTCTAGTTTTCTTTCCCAAATTGTCCTAAAGTCCCTTTCTAAGGTTTTTATGACCCTTTGGGTCACTTAGGAGTTGTAAATTCCCAATTTGCTCATTCTCTAATGATCACGTCTATGAACTGGTTCTGTCATGCCCTAACCCGATTTGGTCGGATCCCCGTGAGCAACCAGCCACTCTTTTTGGTCTATGAAGGGTTTCACCCTATTCTAAATCGCGAGGAGTAAGGCATCCCTTTTTCCCATTTTTCATGGAATAACATTATACAATACTGCATATACTAAATTGATCATACCTATCATATATTTTAACTATAGGAGGGTGTTTAGAGTTGGTTCTCCTTGGTTACCTAAAAAGGGGTAAAAAGGGAGAGGGTGAGTTCTACAACTCAGTGAATGGGTGTTGGGAATGAGATTTCATAAAAATAAATTTTAATCGGAGTGTGCTAGACTCCTTATTTCCTTTAAAGATATTCTTTCCTCAAATTCCAGTTTTCAAAATTATTTTCCTCATTATCCACATTAGGTGTGTTTAATATTCAACACACACCCTTCATAATGAAGGGCACACACATTCGTGAGGTGCAGTTACGTCGACTACACCTACTTATGGATCGCAGTATCTTTACCATCTACCCTGATAGAAGTCCATGACTTCTACCCGGAGTCTGAGTGAACATCTCAAATGTTCAACCCATAGATCCAAAAGAACTTCGTGACCGTATGAGGACAAAGACCTCATCCCATCCCCACCCTGGTCTCATGTGCAATGAAGCTACGTCAAGCTTCACAAGACTTCTGGTACGACTAACTTCCCTTATATCCACCAGGTTATCTAGAGCCCTAGGATGCGTCACTACCCCTCTTGAGCGTCTTGAAGGTCCCGTAACATAGTGCATGCACAATCAATAGTTTTTCACATAATGTCATATAATCTATGGTGCCACTGGTCTGACAACCCCGACCCTCAACTCAACATGCAGCTGTTTGTCTTTACTAGTCTGAAGACCTGTCATGTCACACTCCCACTAGTCCATCGAGTATGTCAGTATTGTCTTAGTACCATGGCCAAACAACTCATTTACTTAAGTTTTCATGGCATACTAATTATGATTGTTTACGAGCTCCTGCTCGTGCCAACTGGCCTAGGACTCACTGTTCGAGATTTTCAAAATCATGCATATTAGTCCCCAAGTTCCAAAACCAAAGCCTCCGGCCTATATGAGCTATTCAAGCTCCCGTCAATAAGGCCTCCCAAAAATTTTAAGAAGTGGCACACAATCAGGGGAGAGCACTTCCAACAAAATAAACTTTTCTACTATCCATCATACCAACCGGGTATGAGAACTTCTCTGCTTATAACCAATAAGAGGGTTTTCCACTTCCTTCTAGTAAGTTTCATCATACTAACTAGGTATGATCTACTTAACACCAGTAAGTAGTTTTTCTATGTGGTTTCCACATCACTCTTCTCAGATGTGATGATTAAAATACCACTTAGCGGTGGGTTTTCATTTCCGATGTGCTTATCATCCCACCCGAATATGATATAAAAATCCCACTCACATTTTTATCCAGAGACATGTTCATCCCGGAGGGATTCCTTGGTACCAACCTTTGATTGGTATTATTGATTTTTCTCTACTTCGATACTTCCCAATTTTCCTTGCAATTCGTTGTTGTAGGGTGGATGTCGAGATTGAGAATTTCATAGGTGGGTAGTATTAATTTGGTAAATCTAATGTGAACATGGCAAAGATGATGTTTGAGATGCCAGCAAGGACTAGTGGACCAGGTAACTCTCTTCTATACGAATTGCTCTCTTAGCATAGTTGGTGTGGCTTTGATCAATTGTTCAAAGCTCCTTATATAGTTATAGATTTGCTTGTTAAATGGGGAAGAGTTATTACTCCATTATTTCTCTTTGATATATTTTAATAAATTGTAGTCTGATGGAATTCCAGCCCTTATATTCATGAATGAGAAGTAACTCTAACCCTTTCTCATTCTCATTCATGATACCCTAAATCAATACTCTTCATTTAACATGTCTTATGACAATCTTATTATTTAACATGGTTGCCTTAATCCTTAGGTAATTTATATTTCCTTTAATGCATTACATTGAATAGCATATGTCCCATTGTTTTTTTAGCATTAAAACTAATAAGTAATAGCTAGGAGTTATTAAAGTTCATCCAATAAAGGTATGATAGCACCTTCAATGAGACTTTCTTTGATCCATTTTAAGAATCATATTTATTTGGAAAGTTGATATGGGAGGTAACAGAGAATATATGATTATTATTCTTGCAGTTATGTTATCTTCTAGTAAATGAATGTACTAAGAGATATCTCTCCCGTCCTATAGAAATTCTACAGGTAATTGCTCCTATTTTGCCACTCATTTTTGTTAAATTATAGTAACTTATTTCGTGACTCATAGATGTGTATTGGATTAGTTAGACCCATATGCAAAGATTTGAATTGATCTTTATTGTGAATGAATTGTCTTATGTTCAAAGATTTCAAAAATGATATGCTATGTGGTTTTAATTGCTTCATGAAGCATGAAATTCTTTGACATGGTGGATTCTACTCTATATATAGCTTTTTCACAACGTCCATGAACTATCTGCAGATCAAGAAAATGTCAAATGGACTACAAATTTCTAAGTATCATTATTGTGAACATCATGATTTGAATCTTCAACATTTGGTTATATTTCCTTATGTTCTAAAACTCTTTCCTTTAATTGCAATGTTAATTTGTCCTGGATAAAGTATGTATTTCCCTCAAGTGGTTCGATATCTTAGCCCTTAGTTTACTGGTAGTTGAGAAATTAACTTTATTATAGACTAGCATTTCTTATGATGTTTAGTTGTTTGATGTTGGTTACTAGGAGTTGATTAGTTGTTTTGTTGGTAATGCATAATATCATAATGTATCATACTTTTATAGAACTTTATGATGTTTAGTTTCTATGTAAGCCACAATAATTGATAGATTGTTATCTCACCCTTTTTATACTAGGCTCTCAAAAAAAATATATCTCTTGCTTTTCATTTCTAGGCTCAATTTATTATTAATACAACATCAGTACTTTAGTACTTTATAGAGTTTATAACATAGATCCTAGCTTATACAATATATGAATTTGATTACTTGGATTGTTTCTCACTTTCATAAGCGTAATGGACTTTAACTAAAATTGTTATCATACATTACTTTTCATTAAACCTTTCGAGAGACTTGGTTCTCCTGTATAATTTTTGTTTGCCTAAATTGTAGATCCAGTGGATGAGGGATTCAAGCCACTTGCTTCAATCCTTGACAAGAGTAACCACAAATAGGCAACTCCTAATCTTTGCAGAGATCATCATGGATGGATTTTCAAGGGTGTTTGCAATATACAAGAAAGGTCACATTTTAGATTTTAGGACAATCAAGTCTAAAGTTTCCCAAGGTCTTTATCAGTTTTACTAAAGTCCAACATTTCTGTTTATTTTGCCTTTACTTAATTTGCTTGTTAAATATTCCTATTTTTAAGGTCATGGGTCATGCACCCCCTTTAGGAGCACTTGTAATTAGCCTAGAGAAATAATTGTGCATGTACTTTAATATGTTAATACATTAATGTATTTATTTATTTGATATTAATACAACATCAACTCTCAAATCACTTTCTCATCTATATACCTTTATATGTAAAAATCTCTTATTCACATTATATATATTTATATATATAATTATCCAATATATATAAATATGAATATATAGAAATATTTATTGTTCCGCTTAATTACAATAGACTTAACTCGATTCCATTAAGTTATTTATTTTCATAAAATTAGCACATATCATCTTATTTTAAATTAGTTTTGTTCCAATTATATCAATTGGAGTTTAAACTTGAATTAATATTCTAGAAAATTTTCTGACTGAAATTTTGGGTTAATAAAACATGGTGTTACAACTACTACTCACCTTTTTAGGAGTTTTGTCCCCAAAATTTGTGTAACATTAGTCTACAATTCTTACCCCTTTGGGCATTTTTGTGGTTTTATTTTCAATAATTTTTTATAGAGTCATTTGCTTACTTTCCCATAGTAACTTTTCGAGATAGTGTTGTCTTTCCACAAGGATATTTATTCTACCAGAGGACAATTTTTTTTACTTAGGTTGTCTTGCTCAATCCATCCAAAGCAATTTGGGTATTCAACCATACATTCTTATCATTTAATATTTTCGTTTGGGGCTTCCTTTATAAGGTTGCATTGTATGTTAGGTCTCTTCAGATTTTATCCAAACTCAATAGTGTTTATATACAACCTTAGTACTCAAATGGCGAGAAATGATTTATACCATTATAAAGGAACAATCCTTTATAACATTCTGTGTATTTTCAAATACCTACCTCTCTTCGGAGAGTTTATGTTCTATGAACATATGATTGTTTTTATTTACTAGTTGTTCCTTTAGTTTTGGTTTTTCATTGGAAACCTTCTAATCCATCAAATGTTCTAAAATCTTTAACAATTTTCCCTTCACCAGTTCATGCATCCATTATTGGATCATATTCTTCCATTTCAAGGTCCTTTTTCTGTTAAGATTTGTCTCAACTTTTTTTTTCTAATATACCATGTACTTTATGATTTATTCCATCACTCATCACCATGCCTTCCTCATGATATGACATGTTCGTATATCATTCTCCAAATTTATTTTTTCATTCTTCACATACCTTGGTATTGAGTTATTTGTTTATAACCATTTCGTGGTTATTCATTATGACTTACTACATTATAAGACGTTCTTTATTTGTTTTATATCATTGGACTTCTTTTTGTACACTCGAGTTTATTGCTTTATAAACTTTTATCTTGATCATATATGACTGTCTTTTCTTTGATGCCCACCCAAGGCATTTTCCACTATAAGAGTCTATTCCCTTAATATTTGAGGATTTCCCTCACTTTCACTTAACTGCTCTAGCAATTCCTTTGTTGTAGAATTTGTAATTGGTTGTGTCTACTAATCCAAATTAGAGTACTCTTTGGGTATTGTATGAGTATTTGGCTTGTTGTACCTTTGTCTCACATTTCCTTGAGTATCTTCTTTTAGACTCATGCTTCAAATCTATTACATCTCATCAATTAGGTTAGGCTCTTATAAGCTTTCCAGACTTTTGGTGAATCCTTTCTAAGAATATTTTCTGATTTCTCCCTAAAATCCTCATATCACATTCTTAATATCACTCATGTTACTCTTGTGGATGTTTTTCCAATATAGGTTTCACGACATCCCTTAGTAGTATTCAATCATGACCTATTCCTCGAGGTCACTTCCATACTAGGTTCATAGACCTAACACTCCTTTCAATAAAGGTATTACTGGTAGAAGGTTAAGGGTATAAGGTATTTTATTTTGTTTAGTTTTAGGTTATATAGTCTTGATAATGAATTCGAGGAAACACACTCTGATTCCACTCAAGTTATCACGCCCTGACCTAGTTTGGTTGGATCCCCGTGAGCAACCTGCCATCCCTTTGGTCTATGAAGGGTTTCATCCTCTTTTAAATCGCGAGGAGTAAGGCATTCTTTTTTTTTCCAATTTTTCCTGGAATAACATTATACAAATTGCATATATTAAATTGATCATACATGTTGTATATTTTATGTCATGCCCCGACCCGGTTTGGTCGGATACCCATGATCAACCCGCCACTCTCCCGGTTTATTAAAGGGTTTCCCCTTATTATAAACTGTAAAGAGTAAGGTGTCCTTTAAACCTGCACCTTTTTCTGGAATAACATAAATCAAAACTGTATAATATTCTAAATTTGTCATACCTGTTTCACAGGCATCTTAGTTGATGGTCTTTAAGGGTAGGGCTTTCCAAAATTTCCTGAAAAGGGATATAAGGGAGGGGGTGAGTATGACTACTTAGTGAATGGGGTTTTTTAAAACTTTTACTTTTATGAAAAAGATTTGTATCGGAGTGTGTCGGACTCCTTTCTTTCAACTAAAATCTTGGTTTTATCACCATTTCCTTATTTAATCACACTGTGTCATCACCCAACACACAACCTTCATCATAAAGGTCAAACACACATTCGTAGGCCAGCACGACCACTGAACCCACTTGTGGCTACGGAGTGACTTTACCGGCCACCTAGATAGAAGCACGTCTACTTCTACCCTGAGAATGAGTAGATGTACGTGACATTCGACCCTCAATCCCGATATCAATTCTTCATTTCCATATGAGCACAAAGACCTCATCTCGTCCCCACCCCGGTCTCATGTGCTTGGTGCTACTCCAAATTTTGCACGATCACCCGGTACGATGAACTGCCCATATACTCACCGGGTCATCCAGTGCCCTTAGGACACATCACTATCCCTCTTGGGCATCTTGATGGTCTCGTAATCATAATGTATGCACAATTAATGTTTTCTTACCATGCCATATAATCTGTGGTGCCATTGGTCCAACGGCCCCGGCCCTTAACTCAACCCGCAGTTGTTTGTCTTGATTAGTCTATCGACTTGTCATGTCACACTACCGCTAGTTGACTGAGTATGTCGGTCATGTCTTGGTACCAAGGCCAAACAATTCCTTTATTTAAAGTTTTATGGCATATAACTCATGTTTGTTTATAAGCTCTTGCTTGTGCCAACTGGCCTTGGGCCCTCTGTACGAGATTTTTAAAATCGAGCATGTTAGCCCCCAAGTTCCAAAACCGAGGCCTCCAGCCTATAAGAGCTATTCGAGCTCCTGTCAAGAAAGTCTCCCAAATTGTTTAAGCATTGGCACATAGTTAGGGAAGAGCACTTCTGACAAAAATAGATTTTCAACTGTTCGTCATACCGACCGCGTATAAGGACATCTTCGCTCATAACCAATGAACGGGTTTTCAACTTCACTTGAGAAAGTTTCATCATACCAACCATGTATGATCTACTTACAACCGGTAAGTAGTTTTTTCGCATATTTTTCACATCATTCCTCTAAGTTGTGATGTTTAAAATACCACTTAGTAATGGGTTTTTATTTCGAGGTACTTATCATTCTCAACCGGGTATGATATAAAATCTGACTCACCTGTTAATGAAGTGAAATTCACTAGACCAGTTCTTTGTATTCACGCGAGCTTGTCCTTATTGGCATTCCTGGTACTTCATGTTCCTACACAATATGAACATCTCAGTTCATTATCATTCGGCCTAATAGCTTTCATTCATTCCAAATGATTGAGAAAACCAAACTTTTATTTATTTGCAATTATGTTCCTAAAATTATTTCTCTTTAACTTTAAGTCCCTAATGCCGATTTTTTCTCAAATTGAGTCTTGAGACTTTTAAAATTTATAATAGGACCTCAATTTATTTCATTTCACAAAAAGGGGTTTAATTTCCCAAATTTTCAATTTGGTCCTCCAACTTTTCCAAAATTACCATTTTGCCCTTCATTTACAAAAAAGGTAAGTTTCACCCCAAAAATTCTAAAATTACTCAATTGGCCCTCTAACATTTTTATCATGTCCAATTGATCCTCAATTTTAGGAAATTGCATTTCAGTCCTTCGAATTTTTGAAAATCCCCAATTTTTCCCCCAATTCCAACTTCTAAACATAGCCGAATTTGGTTTCATCAAATTGACCAATTAAACATTTTCAATTGTTGAAATTGAAGTTGAAATTGAGTTTCAACATGTTCATATGATTCTTTAGCAATTTGAGTTGCAAGTTTTAACGAGCTCAAACAGAGCTTCGCCAGAAAACAAACTATAGAGATAGAAAGCTTCAATTACTCATCGTCGGAGGTACGGCGATCCAAGCTTTTGATCTAGGCAGATAGCTCTCATCCTGAGGTTAATCCTATAATCAAGAATTGCATCAATTGATGCTGAATTGAGTAAGAATTTCATCATCAAAATTCAGTTAGTTCTCTCTCTAGCACCGGCCGAAAATTGCAGAGAGGAACCGAATTGGCTTACCTTTCAATCCTAATTTGGTCGTGGGAGGGCTTGATTTGGCATGAGGAGGGCTCAAGATGGTCGATTTACACTTGGCTGAAATAGGGCAGCTCCGGTGGACCGGAGCTGCTTCACTATTCCATCATGCTGGTGCTTCTCCGGCGACCCTCGGAGCAAACAGAGATTGCAGGAGTGTAGCTCACTTCTCCTCGGTTCTAAAGAACCTGACCTCAACTTCTTTGGCTCAGAAATGACCCTATATCAGAGCTCTGGTTCGAGCTTCACCAGAAAACTAAGCAACTGAGAGAGAGTGAGCTTTTTAGGTGTGAAGAGGATGAATGGAGAGGGGCTCTTTATATAGGGAGCTCGGGGACTCGTTAGTCATCCGTTTGGCACCTTTATGTCAAACATTGATGATTTGAAATGTGTCGAACGGAAACATTTCTTCTCCACCAGCGCTGCTTCGATTATAGCTTCAAACCCGGTTCAGAATAGTGTCGTCTTCTTCCTTCAAATGATAGCACTGTTCACTCGCCGACACTATTCTGAACAGTCCTTCAAATTTTTGAAAATCCCCAATTTTTCCCCTAATTCCAACTTCCAAACACAGTTGAATTTGATTTCATCAAATTAACCAATCAAACATTTCCAATTGTTGAAATTGAGTTTCAACATGTTCATATGATTCTTTAGCAATTTGAATCGCAAGTTTTAACGTCGGAATGAGCTCAAACAGAGCTTCGCCAGAAAATAGACTATAGAGATAGAAAGCTTCAATTACTCACCGTCGGAGGTACGACGGTCCAAGATTTTGATTTGGGTAGATAGCTCTCATCCTGAGGTTAATCCTAGAATTAAGAATTGCATCAATTGATGCTAAATTGAGTTAGAATTTAATTATCGAAATTCTATCAGTTCTCTCTCTAGCACCGGCCGAAAATTGCAAAGGGGAACCGAATTGGCTTACCTTTCAGTCCAAATTTGGCCGTGGGAGGGCTGAGGAAGTGTTGGGAGGGCTTGATTTGGCATGAAGAGGGCTCAAAATGGTTGATTTACACTTGGCTGAAATAGGGCAGCTCCAGTCCACCGGAGTTGCTTCACTGTTCCATCATGCCGGTGCTTCTCCGGCGACCCTCGGAGCAAACGGAGATTGCAGGAGTGTAGCTGACTTCTCCTCAGTTCTAAAGAACCTAACCTCACCTTCTTTGGCTCAAAAATGACCCTATATCAGAGCTCTGGTTTGAGCTTCACCAGAAAACTAAGCAACTAAGAGAGAGTGAGCTTTTTAGGTGTGAAGAGGATGAATGAAGAGGGACTCTTTATATAGGGAGCTCGAGGACTCGTTAGTCGTCCGTTTGGCACCTTTATGTCAAACATTGATGATCCGAAACGTATCGAACAAAAACGTTTCTTCTCCACCAGCGCTGCTTCAATTTTTCGGCGAGTGAATAGTGCTATCATTTGAAAGGAAGAAGACGACACTATTCTGAATCGGGTTTAAAGCTTAAACCGACTCGTTCACCCCTCATTTGACTGATTTTTCAAATATAAAAGTTTCTAAATTTATCTAAATTCATTTTCTATCCAATTGTGGCCTCAAATCTAAATTTTGAATTATATAAGCCACCTAGAAAAATGAATTTAGGATCCAATTCAATAGTAGTTCAAACCGGTCCAAACCAGTTTGGATCCGATTCACCTGAACTAGTTTGGTTTTCACCTCCAATTCCTTCACAAGTCCATTTCCAAGACTTTTGTGACTCCTTAGGTCACTTAGGGTCCATAAGTTTCCCAGTTTACCATCTCTCTATCAGTTCCAGTTCATAAACCGGCTCGGTTCTTAAACCGATTTAATCTAGTTCAGGTCTGGTTCACCCGAACTAGTCTGGTTTTTCTCTCCTACTTTGTTCTAAGGTTCCTTCCCAAGGTTTATAAATCTCTTCGGGTCACAAGGAATCCATAAATTTCCCTGTTTTCCCTTTCTCCATTGGTTCCGGTTCAATCCAATTGTATCCGATTCATCTAAACCGGTTTTGTTTTTCTCTTGCAGTTTGTCCTAAGGTTCTTTTCCATGGTTTTATGAAACCTTTGATTCACCCGAGAGTTGTAAATTTCCAAATTGTCCATTTTTTTTATAATCAGATTTGTGAACCAATTCGGTTTTCTCACTGGGTTTGACCAGTTCTTTTTCCGATTTTCCATAGCTCAAAAGGGTAGGGTTTACATTTTAACTACAGGAGGATCTATAGGGTTGGTTCTCCTTAGTTACCTGAAAAGGGGTAAAACGGGAGGGGGTGAGTTCTACAACTCAGTGAATGGATGTGGGAAATGAGTTTTCACAAAAATAACTTTTAATCGGAGTGTGACAAACTACTTATTTCCTTTAAAGATATTCTTTCCTCAAATTCCGATTTTCAAAATTCTTTTCCCCATTATCCACATTAGGTGTGTTTAACATTCAACACATGCCCTTCATCATTAAGGGTACACACATTTGTGAGATGCAGTTACGCCAACTACACCCACTTGTGGATCGGAGCGTCTTTACCATCCTCCATAATAGAAGTCCATGACTTCTACCCGGAGTCTGAGTGAACATCTCAAATGTTTAACCTTCAAGCCCAAAAGTACTTCGTGTCTGTATGAGGACAGAGACCTCATCCCGTCCCCAGATCGGTCTCATGTGTAATGAAGGTATGTCAAGCTTCGCAAGACTTCTAGTACGACTAACTGCCATTATATATACCAAGTCGTCCAGAGCCCTAGGATGCATCACTACTCATCTTAGTTATCTTGAAGATCCAGTAACACAGTTCATGCATAATCAACAGTTTTTCACATAATACCATATAATATGTGATGCCATTGGTCCGACGGCCCCAACCCTCAGCTCGACCTGCAGCAGTTTGTCTTGACTAGTCTAAAGACCTGCCATGTCGCACTCCCACGAGTCCATCAAGTATGTTGGTTCTATCTCGGTACTATGGCCAAATAACTAATTTACTTAAGTTTTCATGCCATATTAATCATGTTTGTTTACGAGCTCCTGCTCATGCCAACTAGCCTAGGGCCCAATGTTCGAGATTTTCAAAATCGGGCATATTAGTCCCCAAGTTCCAAAACCGAGGCCTCCGGCCTATATGAGCTATTCGAGCTCCCGTCAATAAGGTCTTCCAAAAATTTTAAGAAGTGGCACACAGTTAGGGGAGAGCACTTCCAACAAAATAAATTTTTCTACTGTCCATCTTACCAACCCAGTATGAAAACTTCTCCGCTTATAACCGATAAGCGGGTTTTCCTCTTCCTTCTAGGAAGTTTCATCATACAAACTGGGTATAATCTACTTACTACCGACAAGTAGTTTTCGTATGGTTTCCACATCACTCTTCTCAAATGTGATGATTAAAATACCACTTAGCAGTGGGTTTTCATTTCCGAGGTGCTTATCATCCCAACCGATTATGAAAACCCACTATTATGTGAAAACCATATGGAAAAACTACTTACCGGTTGTAAGTAGATCATACCCAGTTGGTATGATGAAACTTCCTCGAAAAAAGTTGAAAACCCGTTCATCGGTTATGAGCGGAGATGTCCTTATACTCGGTCGGCATAACGGATAGTTGAAAATATATTTTGTTGGAAGTGCTCACCCCTGACTGTGTGCCAACGCTTAAACTATTTGGGAGACCTTCTTGATGGGAGCTCAAATAGCTCTTATAAGTTGAGGACCTTGGTTTTGGAACTTGGGGGCTAATATGCCCGATTTTAAAAATCTCGTACAGTGGGCCCCAAGGCCAGTTGGCACGTGTCACACCCCGACCCGGTTTGGTCGGATCCCCGTGATCAACCCGCCACTCTCCTGGTTTATTAAAAGGTTTCCCCTTATTGTAAACCGTAAAGAGTAAGGTGTCCTTTAACATGCACCTTTTCCTAGAATAGCATAATCAAAACTAAATGAAATTTAAAACTTTACATACCTGTCTTACAGGCATCTTACTTGACGATCTTTAAGGGTAGGCTTTCCAGGATTTCCTGAAAGGGATATAAGGGAGTGGGTTAGTATGACTACTCAGTAAATTGGTTTTTCAAAGGTCTACTTTTAACTTTTAAGAAAAATGTTTATATGGAGTGTGCCAGACTCCTTTCTTTTCAAAAATCCCTTCATTTAAAAACTTTGGTTTTTCCACCATTTCTTAATTATCGGTGTGTCGTCACCTAACACACATCCTTCATCATGAAGATTACACATATTCGCAAGTCAATATCACTACTAAACCCGCTAGTGGCTTCGAAGCGACTTTTCCTGCCACCCGGATAGAATTACGACCACTTCTATCCTAGGAATGAGTGGATGTACGCGACATCCGACCCACAATCTCGAAATTACTTCTTCTTTCCCATATGAGGACAGAGACCTCATCATGTCCCCACCCCGATCTCATGCGCTTGTTTGTCTTAACTAGTCCGTCGACCTGTAATGTCGCACTACCGCTAGTTGACTGAGCATGTCGGTCCTATCTTGGTACCATGGCCAAACAATTCACTTATTAAGTTTTATGGCACACATATCATGTCCGTTTACAAGCTCCTGCTCGTGCCAACTGGCCTTGGGCCCACTGTACGAGATTTTCAACCCAAGCCTTATCTTGTCGACGAGCCTATGCCCATTCCCATTGTCCTTAGCCCACTTTCATGAGATTTCCAAAATGGCATTGGGCCCACTTCTCTTTAAAAATTGTTGCATTGGGCCCATTGGGATATTATAATCCCCACACATAATATATTCCCCCAAAATAACTTTTTTAGCTTAGTTCACACAGTTAAGGGGAACTATATTCTCAAAATGTTCTACTTAATAAAATATAGGATATTGCGAGTACTATTATATCATTGGTCTAATCAGTACCAATGTAAAAAATCCCATTAACCTTTATCCGATAACATGTTTGTCCCAGATGGATTCTTGAATCTTCGTGCACCTCTTGCATAATCGTGTATGATTTGCTCCCTTTTGATTTTTATCCTATACTCCATGACCTTGTGATCGGTGGTTACAAAAATCCCATTAGCTCTTTTGTAATTAAATTCCCCTTTATTTCACCTTGCCCGATCAAAACCCTTATGTAATATACCATGTACCCTTAGTGGCACTTGACATAATTATGCCTAATTGCAGGGATATTTTTGTTTTTACTAATCTGAGAACATTTTGGTAATTTAACCAAAAATTTTGCTCTGCTTATCCATCGCTTGGGGTCACGGTGCCCTGAGCTCATTTATGCCTTATGACACTCTCAGGCCATAAGCATGAGCTCTCCTTTGCCAACACGTTCCTTCCTGTGCATCATTGATTCTTCTACTTCCCTTCCTGATTGTCAATTGCATTTCACTTCCATCGTCTACGTCACCTGGAATGTAGTGTGGAGATCATCATCCAATTTTTGGTAAGTTTCCTTTCAATTGAAGTCCCTAATTGTCACACCCCAACCTGGTTTGATCGGATCCCTATGAGTAACCCGTCGCTCCCTTAGTTTAAGAGGGGTTTCCTCTTTCTTAATCAAGAGGATCCAGGTGTAATTTAACATTGTTCTTTGAAATAACATAAATCAATAAAAATGCAAGTTTAAAATAACCTATAAGCATACCTGATAAAGGGCAGATTTAGGTGTTTTCCTTAATCATTTTCTCTACTCCTAAAAAGAGATATAAAAGAGGGGTGAGTTTCTACAACTTAGTGAATGGAGGTTGAGATTAAGTTTTCATAATTAAATCAGCTTCTAATCGGAGTGTGTCATACTCCTTATTTCTTTTAAAAATATTCTTTTCTCAAATTTTCAGTTTTCAAAATCCTTTTTTCTTATTTTTCAAATTAAGTATGTTTAACAATTAACACACACCCTTCATTGGAAGGGATCACACAATCGCAGGGTAGCCCATCCACTGCACCTACTTGTGGCATCATAACAACTTTACTGGCCACCTAGATAGAAGCCCGTCCACTTCTACCCTAGGTATGAGTGGATGTTCGCGACATCCAACCCTCAAACTCAAAATCAACTTCGTGTCCGTATGAGGATAGAGACCTCATCCCAACCTCACCCCGGCCTCATGCACATGAAGCTACATCAAGCTTCCCTGATTGCTGGCACAACAAACTGCCTTCATCTCCACCATGTTGTCCAGTAGCCCCTAGGATGCATCACCACCCCTCTTAGGCGTCTTGATGGTCCCGAACCTCAAGTGCATGTACAAACAATAATTTTTTCATATTACCATTTATCTTTTATGTCACTGGTCCAATGGCCCCAACCCTTAACTCGACCTACAGCTGTTTGTTTAGACCGATCCGTCGACCTGGCCCTGATGCATTGTCGCCAGTCCATTGAGCTTGTCAGTCATGTCTTGGTACCATGGCGAAATCACATAATTCATTCATTAAGAATTTTCATAGCATAATTATCATGTTTGTTTATGAGCTCCTGCTTGTGCCAACTAGCATTGGGCCCATTGTACATGATTTTCCAAAATCGAACATTTTAGCCCACAAGTTCCAAAATCGAGGCCTCTGACCTATCTGAGCTGTTCTAACTACCGTCAAGAAGGTTTCCCAAAAATTTTAAGCATTGGCACACAGTCAAGGGAGAACACTTCTAACAAAATAACCTTTCAACTCATCACACTAACCAGATGTGATTACATCTCTGCTTACAACCGGCAAGCAGGTTTTCTCCTTCCTTCTAGGAAGTCTTTCATACCAATCGGGTATGATCTCTCTACTTACAACCAGTAAATAATTTTTCCACTTAGTCTCACATCACTCCAACCGGGTGTGATGTAAACATCCCACATAGCAGTAGTTTTTCATTTATAAAATGATCATGATCCCAACAAGGTATGATGTGAATAAACCCACTCACCCGATATCTGAAGTGTACTCTCCTATAGTCGATTCCCGCATCCACGCTAGCTTGACCTTGTTGGCGTTCCAGTCATTCGTGTTCCTACACGATTTGGACATCCTTATCATTTAATATTTGGCATAACAGCATTCGTTTCTCACGTATGAACGACTAGGCTCAAGGTTTCTAGTTAATTGCACATAGGTACCTAAAGTTCATTTTCTTTGACTTTAGGTCCCTAATGCTAACTTTTCTCCAAATTGAGTCCCGAAACTTCCATAAATTCACCTTGGGTTCTCAATTTACTCAAAATTGTTTAAGGGGCTTAAGTTTTCCAAATTTTCAATGTGATCCCCAATTTTTCAAAAATTACTATTTTGCCCCTACTTTACAAAAATGGCAATTTAACCCCAATTATTTTAAAAGAAATCGACTGTTTGGTCCTCCAACATCCTTTTCATAGCCAATTGACCCTCAATTTTGGTAAATTTCAATTTGGTTCCTCAATTTTATGAAATCCCCAAAATTTTCCCCAATTTCCCCCTTTCAAACTAACCGAATTTGATTTTATCAAATTTACCATTAAATTAGGGTTAATTGCTCAATTAAAGATATGGATCAATTCCTACACTTCCATATGATTCAATTGAGCTTTGAACTGCATCATTTGGGTTCGAATTAAGCTCAAACGGAGCTTCGCTGGAAAATTTAACATATAAAGATAAAGCTTCGAAAGCTTACCGTTGAAGGTGCGGTGGTCTGATCTCTCTATCGAGTAAGATAGCTCTCTTCTTGAGTGATTTTCTAGGATCAGGAATTCCTACAATTGACCTTGAATCAAATGAGAATTTCGTCAATGAAATTTTGCAGTTTCTCTCTCTAACTCCGACATGCAACAACTAAGGAGGGCCGAATTGGCTTACCTGTCAGCTTAGTTGAGTTCGTCTAAGGGTTGTAGGAGTGTTGGAAGAGCTTGGTTTGGCCTGAGGAGGGATGAATTCGGCCGATTTTAGCTCGGCCAAAATAGGGCAGCTTTAGTCTGTTAGAGCTGCTTCACTATTTGATTATGCTGGCGCTACTCCGACGATCCTCAAATCAAATAGAGACTGTCGTCAGGTAGTTGACTTCTCCCTTAATCAAACCCAACCTCACCTTCTAATACTTAGAAAAACCCCTATGTCAGAGCTCTGGTTCGAGTTCATTGAAAAACTGAGTAGTTAAGAGATAGTGAATTTTTCAGGTGTGAGGAGAATGAATAGAGAGTAGCTCTTTATATAGGAGCTTGGGGACTCTCTGGCCGACCATTTGGCACCTTAATGGTGCTCATTCATGGCAATGAAATGCCCTGAACGAAAACGTTTCATCTTCACCAGTGTTGTCCATTCTTCTGGCAAGTGAACAGTGTTGTCATCTAAAGGAAGAAGAGATACTATTCCGAATCAGAACGGACCAATCTGAACCAAGTTCAATGATTAAAACGGCCGGTTCAGGCCCAATTTGACCGAGTTTTTCAAAATTAAAATTTTCTAAATTTATTCTCTACACAATGGTGGTTTTAATTCTCCAATTTAAATATTTAAGCCATCTAGAAAAATGAATTTAGCAACCGGTTCAATGATGGTCTAAATTGGTTAAATCTGGTTCAGATCCGGTTTACCTGAACCGATCTCATTTTCTCTTCCAATTTGTCCCAAAGTCACTTTCCATGATTTTTATGACTTTTTAGGTTATTCGGGATTTGTAAATTTTTTCATTTGCCATTTCGCTAACAGTTAGAGTTTGTGAACCGATTTGATTTTTTCACTTGGGTTAACCAATTCTTTTCACTGTTTCCTTATCTTTAACGGACGAGGTTTACACTAATTTTGTTGGGGTCTTGTCTTGCCACAATAGCACTCAAAATGGCTTCGTCGTTAAATTTAAGTCACTTGAATTATTTAATTTACTAGATCTTGAATTTTGATGAATTTCTTTTCGTTTTCAGCAATTTCATGAAAGAATGAATCGAGGAATAACCTATGAATGTAACAACTACAAGAAAAGACCTCATGATAGTCAATATGGGACCTCACCACCCATTAATGTATGGTGTTCTTCGGCTCATCCTTACTCTAGATGGTGAAAATGTTATTGATTGTGAGCCAATATTAGGATATTTACACAAAGGGATGAAAAAAATTGCAGAAAATAGAATAGTTATACAATATTTGCCTTATGTAACATGTTGGGATTACTTAGCAACTATGTTCACATAAGCAATTAACTATAAATGGATCCGAAGAGTTGGGGAATATTCAAGTATTTAAAAGAGCCAATTATATGGGAGTTATTATTTTAGAGTTGAGTAGCTTTTCATCTCTTATGGCTTGGCCTTTTATGACAAATATTAGTGCACAAATTCCTTTTTTCTATATTTTCCAAAAAAGAAAATTAATATATGATCTATTTGAAGCTGCCACGAGAATGATGATGCATAATTATTTTCATATTGGAAGAAGAGGAATAACAGCTGACCTACCTCATGGATGACCCCCAAGTACTATATGCTTCCTTAGTTATGCTCTATTTCAATTTTCTTTTGTCATTTCAGTCTAAATTCTGCATCACTTATCTTTCCGATCCCAACCGGTAGGCACTATCATAATGGGTGTCCAACCTCTTCTCTTTAAGATTTCTCTCATCTCCAAATGCACTTATCCATATAGATATGCATGTATATATATACATACCCTATATACACCTATTATTCTCTCCCATTTCGACTTTGCACCTTTTGCCTATCATCATTCATTTCTCACGGATGTCTGTCTCCACATATGTGTGGGAGACCCTGTCATGTCATCTATCTCTAAGGTGGTGCAATTAGAAGATACTTGCAAATAAACAGTTAATGATTTCTCCTAAACAAGCTTTTTCATTCTTGGGCACGCATCTCAACAAGTAATTATGATTCCCATTTGAGCTAATGCATTCCTGTTAATAGCAATGGAGGCCTTAAGTATCTTAGTTGAACATTATTTGTACTACTACACCTTTTTCCTATTATCTCCGCACAAACCCTTCATGGAAATCTTTCAAAAAAGACGGATCTTCTATTTTCCTTCTCAGCTGAAGAATATTTGTTAGAAGTTTTAGTTGAAAAACACACCAGTAGGTCATAACCACTATCTAAACTGATTACACCATCAATGTAATAAAACTATAAAGCATAGAATGCGTCAAGGATAAACATAAGCATTCTATCAAGCTTTTTTTTAGTTGGGAGATTTGTGTATAGATCAGCATGGAACGTGCCACCATAATCTCCAATGCCCCACCACGTAGGGATTATTTGTTTAATGTATCCAATTAGATGATCAAGTCACTCACACATAAGAGCCATTCCATTTATCTCTACCATATTGGCTTCTTTTGTAGCAATGGCTCCAACTTCCGAACATCTCAAAATACCGTAGATAAAATGTTTGTAATAGCATAGGAAATAACAAGAGCAATGCAGACTATTTTTCTCTTGCCTGACAAGTCTTACCTCAAGCTCTAGCTTAGTGAACTGCTCATTCACCATATGAATTTAGGACACTCCTGTCTCCAAGCTCTCTGCCATGTCTGTCAACCTCCCCATGTGTGGAACAACGAGAAGATTTCCCGCTCATTTCCCCATATAGGATAGGAAGCTGAGATGCCAACTAAGTGGCAGCCTGCACAAGAATTGGATAATTGAACTTGGAATTCCTCAACTTCACTAAACCCAGACTTTCCTTAGCAATCGCTTTTAGGCATAGGCTAAGTTGTAGGAGAATTAATTTGTCATGGCTACATCAATCACAATGCAAGTTCTAGGAGAATTAACAATCACCAATCTTCTCAAATCACTCTCCCTAATTATCCCCATACCTGATAAGGCACAAACAACGCAATACTACGAACATTGTATTAACATCCGCTATGTCTGTACTTCCATCAGTGAAAAAAAATTAGCGCATTTTACTGACAGAAAACCTGGCAACGTAAAAGTCCTTTTATTGCTGCTACCATCAGTAGGAAAAGAGACAACCCCTGAGCAGTCCTTATAGAAGAAATTCAAACTCACCCTGAAATCAATGTATTCGTCTAAACTGAAGTACAAATCAGCATTGGGATCGGGAAGAGCATGAACAAAGTTACTTTCCTCTGCAAGATCGGTGGCGGACTTGAGGTTAGCGAGGGTAGCAGAGAGATCGGAGGCTACGGAGCACGGATTTGAAGGCGGAGGACTAGGGGTTTTTTTAAAAAAAAACTAGACCTATATATAATTTCAAGCATACATGTGATCTGCAGATTATTGGGTGGGCTAATCGAGTCGAGTCATTGACCCCATATACTGCCAACTATATATATTATTTATAATTAATATTTATACATACAATTATATATATATTATTTAATTTATACTTTATACCTTTCTATATATATTTAATAAATATTTATATTTATTTATAAAATATTTATTTTCACATAATTTACTGAATTAAAAGCGGTGCATTTAATTCGTTTAAATCATTACAATTAATTAAATAAATTAAAATTTTCGAAATAATTTATAATTCATTTTTTTTCATTTTTTTCAAAAAAATATTGGTATCACATATGTATTATTTGTCTACAAAAAGAGCTTTTACTTTAATTACAACTTATTCTCAAGTCTATCACTCAAATATCCCAACTCCAATGATACTTACTAAACTAACAATCCTAAATATCTTTGTATATTAGTCGCTTATTAGTTTCCAAAGCAGCAACAACATCCTACTTGTCCAAAGTTCAAGCAATATATGCTAATAATCCCCCTTTAAATCATCAACCATCTTCCCATTTATAACGGCATTATATCTAACCTAATCACACTCTCCATCACCCAACTCGAGTTTGAGGAAGGGTACAATCCCTGATGAAAAAAAATGCATAACTGACTAATGATATTAGAGCCAGACCTTTCTAACCGTGACTTGGGATGTGACAATTGATGTACCAAAACCTTATTCCCAATAACCGCCATTTCAATATTATAAAGACCCAAAAAAATATTTTTTTTGTATTTTTCCATATATATATATATGATTAAGTGGAGTAGGAGGACAAAAAATTAAACATAATAGCGTAGCAATAATGTTTATTTGATATAAAATTCTATTAGTTAAAATAGTGATTAATCAAATAATAAAATATTATATTAAAATAATAAAAAATATATTTTTGAATATTTTTCCGAAAAGCGTAATTCAAAGGGACCGATGGCCAATTAAGAAAGATACACGAGTCATGGACTCTTCACACCCTACCCTCCAATTGAAACTGGCGGGTGACAACATGGCTCGACATAGGAACCCAATTTGTTCCCGCCAATTTTAATTTCTCTTATTCTCCGAAAACACAATTTTTTTTCAAAAGAAAAAAGCGCCCCGCGGTTTTTTTTCTGTCTCCGAGTGTCAAGTAGTGGCCCTATGGTCGAGGGTGGTAGTTCGCCTGGTCTGTCGTTGCATTCGTCTTTTCGGTCTGTGTGGAGTGGCAATAGCAAAAGTTCAAGGGGGGCGGTGAGTGTTATTTTAGTGGCTACCTAGGTAAAAGAATATATTAGCATTTTAAATATATTTAAATATTCTTATATGAGAATATTAAAAATATTTTAATTTTTTAAATAAAAGGATAATTCGATCAATAAGATATTAATAATTTTCAAATATATATTTTCTCCTAATTAAATAAAATTAGGTTAATATATAAGATTTACTAATAATTTATGCAAAATTATCAACGCATTACTATTATATATACCCATAAAAGTTTTTTAAACATATTTTATATAAATAATTGATAAGAAAATTATTATATTAAAATTTTTGGTAACGAGTTTTTTAAAATAAAATATGTATTATTTATATAGATATTAAAAGTTAATTATTTAAAATGGTCCAATTAATTATTTTAGCTACTCTATCTCCGTCATTTACTCAACTTACACATTATAATTTAACTAAACTAAAATTACGTTACTTTTGACCTACTAATTTAAATATAACGTTGTGATATTTCATATAGTTTATAAATATGTATAAACTTTAACGTATTGGTAAAAAATGGCAATACTTATTATTTGAAAGAAATTCCATTTGACTCGGGGCGCTCCCAAAATTTCCAGCTACACACCTCCGGACCGGATTCTGATCCAGACCGATTAGACCGAGTTAGCAAATACCCGTGATTCCAGACACGTCAGAAATGCGGTAACTTTAGCTCAGGTAGAAGAAGCTGCGGAGATCTCGACCTCTTTCTCTCGCTCTCTTTTCTTTCTTATTAGGGCTTCCTCTCTCCTTTTCTCTCCCTGACCTCAGCGAGCTTCAATGTCGGTTATCACTTGCGTAAGGGTACGTCTCGCTTCTTCATCATCTATTTTTGCGTTCTCTTATTTCGGAGGCTTGATTCCATCGATTGGATGTTCCTAGGCTTTCTGGACTCGTTTCGGACTCTAGGATTAATGTATCCATAAATACACCTATCTTCTTCGCGGATAAGTTCAATTTCCGTTTAGTTTCATTGGTTTCGTCTTCTGGTTGGTTTCCTTAGGATATATGCAGAGTCTGATTTCGTGGATGCTACAGAAGCGGTGGGTGAGCACTGTCAAACTGGAGGTACTAGAGGAACCCTAGGATCTGATCCATCAAGTATTGTTTGATTCTTCCATGGAATTGACATTGCCTAAAAAGCGGGGCAGGCCTAGGAAACGACCATTGCCGGAAGTTGAAAATGATGGTGATGAGAAGTTGGTTCTTGACTTTAAGAAGCAGGAAAGGAGGAGACCGGTTGCATTAGTTGGCCGGTATGTGCTGAAGGAATTCTCGGGAAATGGGACCTTCCTAGGGAAGATAGTGTATTATGACACTGGGATGTATAGAGTGGAATATGAAGATGGGGATTATGAAGACTTGGAGAGCAGGGAGCTCCGAAATATTATGATAGATGAGATTGATTTCACTGATGAACAGAGTAGGAGGAGAAAGAAATTGGATAAACGTATTTCTAGTAAAAGGGTGAAAACAGTGGATGTTTCCCATAAAAATGAGGTAGATAAACTTGGGACATCATCCAGAATTGAGCTGGGTGATGTGTTCACTGCTGAGGATGATAGGAATGTAGGTGATGGTGATGATGATTGTAATTTATCAAGTAATTCAGATGAGTGCGAACAAGTTGGTACCCTGAGTTTGGATGCTGAGTCAATATCCATACCACCTGCTCTGCAGTTGCCACAATCATCAGGGAGCATAGGCATTCCAGAGGACTACATTTCTCACCTGCTTTCTGTATATGGAATTTTGAGGTCGTTCAGCATCACACTCTTTCTGTATCCTTTTGGCTTGGATGATTTTGTTGGTGCTGTCAACTGTAATGCTCCAAACACATTGTTGGATGCAATTCATGTCGCTCTGATGCTAGTGTTAAAGCGTCATCTGGAAAGTCTCTTCACAGAGGGTTCAGAGCTTGCTTCAAAATGTCTGAGGTACTTGCATTGCTTATTACACTTCAATGTTTTAGAAGAATAGAAGATGGTAACTTCACATTAACTATCTAAGTGCATATATTTGTGTGATGTAAGGGGATTTCTGTTTCCTAGGTATTTACTATAGTGTCTATGAAAAATCTAATTTTATAGGTGCTCATACAGATTTCATGGCAATCACAGTTATTGAAGAAAGTGTTTCATTCTTCTGAAGATTTGCAATGTTGGTCTCCTTTATTTGCAGATGCATCGACTGGAGTTTGCTTGATAACTTCACATGGCCTGTTTATGTACTTCATTACTTAACAAACATGGGCTATGCGAAGGGCCCCGAATGGAGATGGTTGTTTGATGGTGTTTTGGAAAAGGATTATTATTCTTTACCTGCCGGTAGGAAATTGTTAGTCTTGCAAATTCTATCTGATGAAGTATTAGATTCTAAAGAGTTGAGAGCAGAAATAGACACACGTGAAGAATCAGAAGTTGGAATAGACCCGGACGGAGTTGACAGCAACCTTGCAGATGATTGGCCTAGAAGGTTTCACACACACTATTCTAGAACATCCACCTGTTATAGCAGGCAAGTTATGGAACTTAGCACCAATCATCATGATATGAAGCCACCCTCTAACTCTGCTTCCAAGTCTATTACCTTTGATGAGACAGCTGTGAATGATGATGGCAATGGAGATGAATGCCGGCTTTGTGGGATGGATGGGACCTTGCTTTGTTGTGACGGTTGCCCATCAGCATACCATTCGAGATGTATTGGCCTGGTGAAAACATACATACCTGAAGGGACATGGCATTGTCCGGAATGTACAGTTAGTAAACTTGGGCCAACTATCACACCAGGGACCTCACTTGTAGGAGGGGAAATATTTGGAGTTGATCCATACGGACAACTTTTCCTTGGTACATGCAATCACTTACTGGTGTATGTTATCAGAACTCTCAACTTATCATACTTTTCTAAATTGACTAGCCTCTTGATTTGCTTCTCACTTACTTGAATATTTCAATGCTGGTACAATCATATGCTTTGTTGACTAGCCTGCTTGCTGCATTTCTGTTTTGAAACTTCTTGCATAATTATGCAGCTGTTATTATGGTAGTTGTCACTATGTATTTTTTTATTAATATTGATGCAAGGGAATGTCTTTTTGCAGCCTGAAGACATCATCCAATGAGAAAGATTGTTATCGATACTACAATCAAAGAGATATTGTGACGGTCCTACAAGCACTTAACTCATCTATGCAGATTACAGCTCTGTACCTGGAGATATGCAAGGCAATTATACAATATTGGGATATTCCTGATTCTGTCTTTCCCTTTCAACAAATCAAGGAAGCATGTGAGAATGAAGCAAATGAGAGAGAAGCAAAGCAGCAACATGCAAAGCCACTTGTTTCTTCAACTGAAGAAATTCAAAAGAACTTTGATGTTGTTGATACTCAGAATGTCAGCAATAGTGAAGTAAATTCTGCAGATGCTGCAACAACCCCCTCTGGTCAGAATATGACTAAACAAAGTCAAAGAATTGAGATTAGTGTTCTTGGTCAGCCATGTGTTAACGAATTGCAAAAGGAATGTTCTTTTGCGAATGTGGATCTAGCAAAGTGGGTTACTGGAGCAGCTGACTTATCGTCAATTTCCAATAACCAACACTGCAATTCAAGTACATTCAATCATTCAATAAGCAACCCTTCAAATAGTATGCTTACTGTGAAGCTTTCATCATCTGCTGTATATCAGCACATGGGGTTGGGTGTTTGCGACAGAAAATTGGTTGGTGACTGCTTATACTTTGGTTTTCTTTTTAAACCTCAAGCATATATGAATCATTATATGCACGCATACTTTGCTGCTTCCGCTGCTGCTAATTTGGCAACTCTCTCGGCAGAGGAGGGTCAGGTTGCTGATGTTGCTCCTAGAAATCCTAAGAAAGCTTCATCTATTATTTCTCAACAGATGAAAGCTTTCTCAAGCTCTTCCTCTCGATTTTTCTGGCCTAACTCAGAGAAGAAATTTTGGGAGGTTCCACGAGAGAGGTGTGGTTGGTGTTACTGTTGCCAGGGCCCTCTTTCTAGTAGGAGAGGATGTTTGCTAAATTCAGCTGCCACAATGGCTACCAAAAATGCTGTGAAGATTCTCAGTGGTCTTAGTCCAATAAGGAGTGGAGAGGGGAATCTTCCAGGCATGGCAACATACATACTGTTAATAGAGGAGAGTTTCCATGGCCTCATTGGAGGTCCATTTTTGAGTGAAAATTTTAGAAGAGAGTGGCGTAAAATGTTAATGGAAGCATCAAGTTGCATCATGCTCAAAACCCTCTTGCTTAAGGTATATTTACATTAGTTTCAGCTAACGTTTGGATTTGATTTGATGTGCCCTTTTGGTGCAGAGATAATAGAATATATCTTTTGAAAAAATGTATATTGTGTTCTTATTACCTGCTTATTTTTCTGCTTAAATAAAAGTGAATTGTCTTGTTTACTTAGCAGCTAAATATTTGCATTTCAGTTTGGCATTGCTATGATATTTTGAGTTTTACTAGAAAACATGTCCTGTTACAATTTTACAAACAAGATGGCTTAAAAATTACAAATTGAGAAAGTTCAATGAACATTTCCATATGTGGCACTTAATTTTCCCTATTGCTTGAGGCATGCAAGAGAGTATTTGGGGGTGATTAAGTGCCACATATGAAAATGCTTGAGGCATGCCTTAAAATTTTACATGTTGACAAACTTGAACAGTTCGCTCATATTTTCCTAATGTACCTAAAGGAACGTAATTTTGAACCATTTCTCAGTGGAGTACAATAAGAAAGATGAAGTGTATTTTATGATGTAAATGATTCTGAATTCTTCTTATGAGGGACCATTATAAGCTACCATTCTAATTTTTTTGTGCTTTATGTGAACTGTAGAATATTGTTTCTTTTCTTTAACTGACTATAATCTTAAATTGGCAGCTTGAGAAGGATATTTATCCAGTGGCCTTTTCCGGTGACTGGTTTAAACTTGTTGATGACTGCTTGGCTGAATATTCTGTTACTCAAGGTGCTGCTTGCACTAATGGAACTATACAAAAACGAGGACCTGGTAGGCGTAGTAAGAAGCAGTCTCTTGTATCTGAAGCTACAGAAGATGAATGTCTTGAAAAAAGTTTCTGCTGGTGGAGAGGAGGGAAGCTATCAAAGATTTTATTGGCCAAAGCCGTCTTGCCATGCTCAATGATAAAAGGAGCAGCTCGCCAGGGTAATTTTACCAAAATCTTTCTAATTCTGCGTGACATTTTCTCTCTTATAATTTACTCAGTAGCATGATTTCCAGAATTGTCTTTTGCATGGGCAGCGGGTTTGAGAAAGATCGTTGGAGCTTATTATGCTGACAGTTTTGAAGCTCCCAGAAGAAGCCGGCAGTCTCAGTGGAGAGCTGCAGTTGAAATGAGCAAGAATGCATCCCAGCTTGCTCTTCAGGTTTGGCCTTATGTCTACACAATACATGTAGTAGGCTTTAAATTTTTTTATAATTACTTGGGATATCTATTGTTGGAAACTGAATCATGGTCAGAAATTCAATCTGGAAACTGACTGGGTATTTTCTCCCTGTTTATATCAGGTTAGATATCTGGATTTTCATTTAAGATGGAATGATCTGATTCGTCCAGAACTGAACCTTCCAGATGGAAAAGGCCCTGAACTAGAAGGTTCTGCTTTTAGAAATGCAACTGTATGTGATAAGAAAATATACAAGAACAAGATTGCATATGGAGTTGATTTTGGGATGCAAAAGCATCTTCCTTCTCGTGTTATGAAGACCATCATTGATGTGGAGCCTGGTGGAGGAGGAAATGAGAAGCATTGGTTTTATGAAGCGCATATTCCTTTATACTTGATCAAAGATTATGAGGAAAGATTGAGTTTGTCCTCATCAGCTGAAGTGCCCCTGAATTTTCTTGTAAAGATGCGGAGGATGAGGTTCAAAGCAGCTCGCATGGATATATTTTCTTACCTAGTATATAGGAGAGAGAACGTGGAGAAGATCACCTGCTCATCTTGTCGACAGGATGTTTTGATTAGGTAATTGTTTAAACCTGAAATCATGTCCTTATTTCTCCTATTAAACATTTTTTCTAATTTGACCGAGTTTTCATGGTAAAAATTTCAGGAATGTGGTCAGATGCAGTGCATGCCAAGGTATGTTTTCATTCTCAACTAGATGTCAGTCTTCCTTTATGTAATTTTGTTGGGCATCATTTTAAGTCTTTATTTTTGCCTCAACTCATTATGCTTAATACTTCATTCCCACGATTTTCTGGACTGTTGTCCAAGTTCTCTGATTGTCAATTTCTCTAAATAATATTGGGGATTGATGAGTTTGTTTATGTTAACTATAAGCAAAGAACACTGTTCTATGTTGTCACCTTGATGACAGTTATTGGAATTCTGTGCACTGAGAAATCTAATGTGACAATGCATGTGATCTCTTTAACAGGTTATTGCCATGATGGTTGTGTCATATTTTCAAAGTCATCAATTGGTGGACAAATTGATTCCTCTATAACTTGCAAGCGATGCCACCATGCAAAATCTTTTGTTAAAAAGGATACAACAGAATCTCCCACTAGTCCATTGCTTTTGCAAGTTCGAGACCAACTGAAGATCAAGATGGTCAGTGAAGTTCCTAAGATCAAGATTTCCATTCCACCTTCCGCACCTGTGAAGTCAAAGGAGGAGCCCAGAAATTCTAGTTCAGCTGCTAAAACCCGCAATACTTCTTGGGGGGTTATATGGAATAAGAAGAGCATTGATGATATTGGCCCTGATTTCAGGAAAAAACATATCCTTTTGAGGGGCAATGCAGATATGGACAGCCCAGGGCCTGTTTGTAAACTGTGTGAAAAGCCATACAATCCAAATCTAATGTACATCCGTTGCCCATCTTGCTCAAGTGAGTATTATATATATAGTATTACTTCATATATGCACACTTATTTCCTTTTCTTTATCCTTAGGTCCACGGGTCTCCCATATAACTGGAAAAAAGTATAATTTTCAGCCTAATTTTGAGAACCTTGAAGTTGTCTCTGAACCACCACCAAATCTGATATCAAGTTTTGAATCATCTTGGTTTGTATACTTCACGTCTGGATTGAAATAAAACCATGATTAATAACCTATTTAAGCACAATTTGTGGTTACTTTTTCAAATTAGTTCAACCTTTTTCATCTATCCTATAAAAACAACCTTAAACATTTTTAACAAATTTACCACAACTTTTTCTGCATATCCTAAATAGGTACAACCTTTGTTCTTTCTTTATCAAATCTAGCACATCACTTTTTTTTGTCAAAATTGTGTATATGTCCAATAATTCGGTGATATTATTATGAAATTCATTGTGTTTTCAAGTAGATGTATGCCTTTTTACATTTGTCGTACATATTTTTTGCATGTCATGTATGGAATTTTGACGGAAAAATTGTGACCTGCTAAATCTGATAAGGAAAAATGTTGTGCATTTATAGGATAGATTGAGAAAGTTGTGCTAGATTTGAAAAAAAATTACTAAAGATTGTGTTTAAATGAATTATTAGCCCATAAATAATTACTTAATTGTGAATTTCTGGTGATTTCAAATGCTGTGCTATTAGTTTCAGTTAATTGAACCTCTTCGATGCATGTTGGCGCATTACTTCTTATTGCAGAGCAGTTCTTCAAAGTTTCACTCAGTATCATCTTTGGTTGTCTGCAGAGTGGTACCATGCTGATGCTCTTGAAGTTAATGAGTCTAGAATTTCTGAGGTGATTGGTTTCAAGTGCTGCAAGTGCCGCAGGATAAAATCACCTGACTGTCCATATGCCAACAAAATCAAGAACAGGGTCAGCAAGAACCATCCATCCAATTTGAAGCAAGAAACTGGTCTACTTTTAGACTGTGATTCTGGAGATATGCCTGAATCAAGAGGATGGGAACCCACTACACCATTGATTTCCTCAGAAGAGTTGTCAACCCAAGAAGTTGACCCCTTCCTTCAATTTGCTGCCTCACAAGTTGAAAACATAAAAGATGAAAATCTGGAACTGGATGTTAACTGGGTAACTGCATCTGGTCCACAGAAACTGCCTGTGAGAAGACACTTGAAACGGGAACCTATGGGTTCATCTGGTATTTCCGGTGGTGGTTTTCCCCAGTTGAACCCACCGACAACCCTTGAAATGGATGTTCCCATGACCATGGATAGTGGAAAGTCACCCTCTTTGGCAGCATGGGACATATCTGTGAATGAAGACAGTTTGGTCTTTGATGATGAGGGCCTCAACTATGAGGACATGGAGTTTGAACCTCAAACGTACTTCTCCTTCACAGAGCTATTGGGTCCTGATGGCGATGAGCAGTTGGATTCTGACAATATGCCTGGGAAGTGGGAGAACTGGGATGCTGCAGTAGCCCAGGATGGGATGTGTGTATCTGGTGATGAAGTGGAATATTCTATCTCTTTGGATACTTTCAATGATGTTAGCTGTCAAGTTTGTTCATGCACAGATCCGGCTCCAAGTCTTAATTGTGAAGTATGTGGGCTATGTATCCACAGCGAATGTTCTCCATGGGATGAGTCGAATTTTGGGGGAACCAGCTGGCGATGTGGCAATTGCCGCGAGTGGTGTTGACCTCTTGTCTGTGGTGATTGATTCGGTATTTTGCCATAATTCTTTTGGTGTTGAGAGGAAACCCTTCAGAGGAGCGCATCACTGTGAATTTACAGGTGGGATGGCCAAGGTAGACTTTTTGCTGGAAAGCTTGGACGGCATTTCCAAATCAATTGCAGAAGGATTCAGGCTCCACGGGTATTTGTGATGCTTTGGTCACTAAAATTGCCATATTTACTGCGATCTGGTGATTATCTTCTAGGGGCACTTCTACAATTTAACTGTCGTGGGATGAAATGGCAACTCTATGGTTCCAACGGTATAATATCTTAGTAGTTCAGATTATTCAATGGTCCATCAGAGCATATGTTGGCCCGAAATTTGGCTCTTGATGCGCGAGGCCCAGGTTAGCACCATTATTGAATTAGATGCATTTCCCGTCCGTCCACGTGGATGAGCAAGCTCCGTCTTTTTGTCGGGTTGCTAGTCTCTTGATGAGGGAATCGCTTTGTTCAGACTGTGGTTTCCATGTATTGATTGGGACGAGGAATATTTACCGTTTGAATACCAGAGGTTCGTTTACTTTTTACAGTTGCCTTGCATTTGGGGCCGTGAATGGAGGCATTACTCAATGGCTCTCTACTGCTCTGTAGACGCTGTTCAGGTCGGCCTTATAGGTTGTGGGTTGGACTTCCATCGCCAGTTTGAGGCCCAAGGACTGACGTGGCCGAAGATTTGAAGCACATGGACCGGGTTTATGGTCATCCTTAATGGACCTTCGGACTAACGCATCGACACTCGACAGAACTTGATTCGGCTGACCCGTGATTAGATCGTTGGGTTACAAGCAATGTGTAGCCGGCGTATCTGCAAGCTTCCTTCGGTTGGGGGTGCACCCAGTTGATGCCAGTCATAGCATGAGAAATTCCTGCCAAAATCTCGGCAGATGGATTGGGGGAATATAAAGAGAAAGATCCTCAAATTATCGATAGTCAGGAGTATTTATTCCAACTCAGACTAGCGTTCGAAGGTTATAACCAATCCTATCAGTTATGAAATAACCTTGCAAATATTTATTTAACATTATCTTAAATAAAATATTTTTTTGACGCATTCTCATGTCCTCTCCAGATGAACATATTCTTTTTCTTCCGCTTCGTTAGTCAGGAGAATTTGTTCCACGGATCCTTCAGTTTTCATTGTAGCCTCCTTCCACTTCACTTCGATTCCTCTTCTTCTCTGACTTCGTTCCCCAGTCCTCCTCATCATGGCCGCAGCTGCAGATCGCGCTGTACAGAAGCAGAGCTGGTGCAAATCCTGTAGGTCCGAGGCTGAAGTGTATGCCGAGACCGACAGGAGGAGATCAACGGAGTGAGTCGGAAATGGCTGTTAGCCACCATGGCTCTGATGAAACCGTAGTAGGTGCTCAGAGGACTCCCACGGCGTCCTATAACGATTCGCTGTTTCTTGGAATCCGTGAGCCGGTCTATGAGGTTTGTGTGCCGATGGTTTCATTTTCTTAAGGCACGAATTCTGTTTCATTAAGAAGCTCGGGGAATGCGCTCATAATTTCATGTAGTCTCAGTTGCCAAACGAATTTCTCAAGCAGAAGATAGTGGGCATTAGACCATAGCCCAGTAGCTCCGTTCTCTATCCACTGATCATTACAGCTTCTGAAGACTGGGTTTTCTTATCTTGGTGTAGTATGGATGAAACTGTGCATTCTTGAAGGAGAAATCCCTGGCTTCGTTTTTTACTGTATTTCTTTGTTTTTGAACACTTGAGGAGAAACTAAGTTGCAAAGTTCTGATCTCTGGATTCTGTAAATTCTGTAAAATAGTTGATCAGTATAGTTTAAAATCTGGTCCAAATCTGTTACCTTGGATTTGCCAATCTCTCTGAAACTTGCTTTGAACGAGCCAAAGAAAGCAAATCTCCCAATAAAGTGGATTTGGATATAAGTAGGAGCTGTATTATGAATTTTGTAGATAAGTAGTTAATTTTTTAATAAATGCTCCTTGGTAAGAAGATAGGGCATTTTACTCCTTGTATTTTACCATTTTACCTTAAAACATCTCCCTTTTTTACGATCATGATATTTTCTCAATACCATTATTTGTATAGGTTGTAGAAGTGAAGTCCACTGGGCTAGTAACCACAAGGAAGAAGGAAGATTAATAGACAACATTTATTGAAGTCCAGTGGTAAGTCTTTGTAATCATCCGCTGCCTTTCCGGAAAAATGTATTTGGCCTATCTGATTTAACTATATGCTTGTCTTCATCAATCTTCTCCAATTTATTTATCTATTTCCAGGTCTTTGGACCACAAGATATTCGAATTATTGATCCATCGTTGTGGCTCACAAATTCAATGCCATCGTTGCTGGTATTGCATTATGTGGTCTTTATTATGATAATTCCGTTCTGCTTACTGATGATCTGCAATTTAGCAGTATTTTGGGCAGGAAAGCTGATAATATATGAATATTTATAGTCCAAATATATTTAGACATTTGTAACTGGCTGATGGGTGGTGCTCAATAGCATTTTCCATGTATTTCCACCACAAGAATTTAACCACTCTGTGTGCTAAAATGCAAATTGAAACAAAGTGAAAGCATTTTTGTGAACAATTTGTATGGAATATATGCAGTTCCCGCTGCATAGAAAAGAAGGGCTGCATAGAAAAGAAGGGCAATCGGAGGTGGTATTCCTTATTTGCTGCTTGGATGAATATTTGACCTATAAAGTTGAATTATAGGGCCTAGTTGCTAAAAATCCAATTGAATACGAGGTATTTCATTGGATCTTACTCAACTGCAGGAGATTTGTTTTTGGAATTAACTGCAGGAGATTAGCTTTCCTCCTATGATGGTTGATTTGTATATGGTATGACAAAAATTTTCTATTATTGTCCATGATATAGTCTAAAATTATCTTGTGTTACTGCATTCATGGTAGGTCCGTGAACATGTCATTCTACTGAATCTGGGTTCTCTAGGCTCAATAGCAGTGGCTGAACATGTAATTCTATTTAACTGTAACAGGTCAATTTTAGCAAGCAATATATTACATAATTTTCCATTCATGCTTCCATCTCGACTATTCCCTAGCTAAATTACAACAGTAACTTTTAATGACACGGATCAATTTCAGGAGAGGTGGGAAAGCTTTTATAGGCTTTCTGTTACCTCGCCTGAATACTAAAAGCATGAGTGGAGGTCATTATATGCCATTTGAGCTTGAGGTACAGTTTGCATTACATTTTTCTCTAACACTAGATGCCATCCATTAACAGTTTTAAATACTGTTTGTCGTTCTGAAATCTACTTTAGCATTTTAATGTCCTGTCTGTGGATATTTGGTACACTATGGTACTTTCAGGTTGTTGAAGTAGCATTGATGTCTCGCTTACAGCAGTTGGAGAAAAGACTAATGGACGTAGAACTTCAGGTTAGAATGAAATATAGCAAGTTAATATTTGTAATCTGATCTGTTCATTTTGAAACTGCACAGTCTAGGGGAGTAAAGGATCTATGAGTGAGTCCACATATAGTGGTAGAAAGTTTTCATCATCTTTATTTTCTTTTATCCATCAGATTCATAAAGACAATTTTCTCTTGGGTATAGTCTGGAAGTTATTTATTAATTATCTAGCTTGAACAGTCATTTTTGTAGATGTATCTTGACTACTATCCTTCCAGCCCAACAAATAAATGATCTTTTATCAGGAAATCATTTTTATTTGTGGTGTATATTAAACATCCCCCAGTCTGAAATGTTAATCCTTTAAGGTGGATGGCTTTTCACGAGAATTTTACTTGCATCTACTTCCCTATATTGTTTAGTGTATTCTGGTAAATTTTCCCTCTTTTTAGGTCATGTAGTAATGGCAGTAATGCTGCATATTTAGCATTGAAATATTACTCCTTTTTCTTTTCCCAGTTATATAGGAGACATGTAGGAATAGGCGAAGGGAATAAATAGGTATTAAAAGAGTCGAACCACCAATGTTGGTTGGAGGTGAAGGCAACATCACTGCTCCAAGCCCGCTCTCTTTTGAATCTTATAAAAAATTTTACCACCTGCTAATTTTTTTATTAAAAGTAATAAGATGAGATATGTAGTTCTCATGTTTTTTCCTGTTTTCTTTCACATCTATGGGCCTTCTCTGAAGAGTAAGTGATCGCAAGGTATCTCAGCATGGTTTATAATATATGGATTTTACTATTTGTTTTAGGTCCTAGCGTTGCTTGAAGTCTTGCCAAATCCATTGACGACAGATGCATTGGAGCAACATCATATTAGTGAGCAGGCCTTGGTATGTTTCCTTCAATTTGCCTTGCAGCTCACTTCCTTTGTTCGCAAGGAGAAGCATGTTTATTATTCATTCGAAAAGGTCAAATTGGACTCCAGGACTGGGGCTCTCAAACAAATGCTTCTTGACCTCCTTGAGGGGACCCTCAAGAAATACAGTGCATATGTATTATGGAATGAAATTGCACACTTAAGGGAGGGAGTGATGATATTGAACGCTCTCCAGCTTTGGAAAAGCAAATTGCTGTGGGTAAGATTGGCTATAGTAACATTTTACTATAATACATAAAGTCAGCCAAAGCATAGGATGGGTAAGTACCTTTCTTCTTGTTGCTGATTTGGGTTTGATTTATTATCACTGAAGAGGAGGAGGAGATTGAAATAGTTTTGGAAAATTATCTCCTGAGGTTTTTATCCTGATCCCAGTTGAAGCTCATATGCAATCATTCTTCAGAATTTTTGTGGATCGGATAGAAATTGATATTTAAACCTTGATTCTTTCACATCGTTGATGTCTTGATGCCATATCATCAGTCTCGTCTTGATTGGTGCTTATGGATCTATACCATCACTATCATAGCCATTTTACTAAAACACATTGTTTTACTATGTTTTTCCCTTTATTCTTATACTAACTATATATATGTTTCTAAAAAATGATGCATTGTTTTTGTTTCTACTTAGGGAAAAAGGACTACATTTCCATGTCTCGTTTAAGAACTAACTAAACCAATGATAACAAAGTTAATTACACTTTACTAGCAAGTGTTTTCCTTATGTGGATGAAATGGAATGTTAAGCAGAGTTGAACACTCCTACATATAAATATGACGTGGAATTTTTTTAGTACTTCTTTCACTAAAAGCCAAAGTTCATGTTATTTTGGTGATTGAGATGCAGTAAGCCACCTTTTAATTGGTAATTTCAAGCTTCTTGATTTGCCAGAGAAATGGAAGATTCTATTGTCATCATACGGTCTGGTATAGAAGTTTGTCTTTTGGTTGCGCACTTTTTTTTTTGCACAATAACCTCATCTATATATTAGAGATTTAAAGTATAATACAATTTATTAAATTATTTTGATTATTGTATTTCATAATCTTGAAATAATAAATTTGATAAAAAAAATTGGGTACAATAGTAAAACGCCTACTTAAACCTCGCTGGCATATCTATTAGCTTTTTTTATTAATCATACTAAATGTAAGTCAGTTAAATCCAATAGAAATAGCTTAAAACTCATTATAAAAATGAACAACTTTTAGTTCTTGTTGCATGCCTCTTACTTAATATTTTTGAATACTTTATTGGAGTCGGCCTCTATATTAATGTCTTTGATATTGTTTTCTTCGGCTAATTTTACACCAAAAACTATAGTAGTAATCTCGTTTTCCAAAACACTGTTATAGTTGACTTGTTGTCCACCACCAAAAAAGAAACCTCCCTTCCTTGTTTTGAGCTATTACTCATATTCTCGCTGCAATTTGCCCTATAACAAAAGAACCGCCACAGTTAATTTTTAAACTATCTTCTGAGTGTCGTTGTCATCTCTTGGGTGGGGTAGCCTTACATCTTGCTTGTGTTAGTGTCTCCCTACTCTTTTTCTATGTAAATTTTTGTATGGAGATATGCGCTACTTGTATAACTCGCATGGGATCTAGTAGACTCTCTTC